>CM053163.1:31963465-33421448 GCA_028571685.1 Heterohyrax brucei
GCTTATAAGATCCCAGATACTACTTACTAAAAGTACAGTGTAGAACATTTACTTTATAAACCACGTTGTGTTTGTTGAGCTAGGTGTTCCCCAAGACCATGGTCCTTACAATCCGCAGTCAAACAGTTCTATCCCTCAGGGGGTTGGGATGTGTCTGGGGAGTTTCTGTCACCTTCCCTTTTGCAGGTGGTAATGGCTTCTGTAGCATTGTACACTGTCTTACCCTTTACCAAAGTTGCCACTTATCTATTGTCTATCGTATTTTTTAATCCTCACCCTTCCTCTTCATCATATCCATCAAAAATGGTTTCTTTTTGTGTGTAAACCTTTTCGTGAGTTTTTTACAGTGGTTGTCTTTTATAATATTTGTATTTTTGTAATTGTTTTAAAGGATGTTTTACCTGAAATTAGTATTGCTACTTTTGCTCCTTTTCAGCAGCTATTTGCTCAGCATATTTGTTTTCACTCTATGATTTTTAATGAACTTACTTCTTTGTTTCTGAAGTATGTGCTTGGTAGACAGCATATTGATGATTTTTTTTTTAAATCCATTCTGTCACTCTCTGTCTGTGGATGCATTTAGGCCATTTGTATTCAGGTGTGATAGGTATGAGCTTAGTGATTTCATTTTGTAGGTTTTTTTGTTTGCTTGTGAATTTCTTTTTTGTGCATGTTGGTAGATTTTGTTTTTATTGTGACTTTATACGTTTTTATTCTCTGTTTTAATGAGTAGTTTTTTTTTTTTTTTTTAAAACTGTCTTTGAGATTATCTTGAAATTCATCCTTAATTTTGCTGGTTTTGAACCAGTCTGTTATTACTTGGTATCTCCTTGCCTTCCACTACATTATAAAATTCTATACTTACACTGTTACCTCTTTTATTGTTCTGACGTTGTTGCCATTTGCACATTAATGTCTGTCCTTATAATTCTTTTGGTTTTAGATAGTGCTTTAAAGTTAACTTCCTAGGCTTGTATCTGGCTGGTACAGTCTTGCTTCAGACTGTAGTTTGATGCTTGTTTTCAGATATAAGGACTGCCTTTAATTCTTGTAATTTTAATTTGATTTTTACATATTCCCTTAGTATCTTTTTATCTGGAAATGTCTTGATTTCAGTATCATATTTGAACCAGAATTTTCAAGGTTTTATGTATGACATCCTATTGCTTTGTTGCCTGCATGACTTCTGCCAGATAATCAGAGCTTTGCCTTGGTTCTCCCCTGTATGTACTTTTTGTTTTTCTTAGGCTGCTCTCAGAAGTTTTTTCTTACTCTTTTATTCCAGTGAATGTGGCTATAATATGCTTTGGTGATTTTCTTTTGAAGTCTGTCCTATATGGGATTCGTTGAGCTTCTTGAGTGGTCAGCCTTTCATCTTTCATGATATTAGGGGCATTGTCTGTTGCAATTCTTTGATGATACTCTTTTTTTTTTCTCTTCTCATGTTCCAGAACTGCAATCCTTTGCAGAGTTTTGCTTTTGTTTGAGTTTTGTATGCTTCTCAGGGTGTCTTCATTTTCTTTTGTTCTTTATTCTGGGTTTTCCTTGTATGGAGTTGTATCCAAGTGTTTGTATTCAGTTTTGCTGATCCTGTCTTCCATCATTTCAAACCAGCTCATCAGCCCTTCCACAACACTGTCTGTTTCTGTAATCTTATTGTTTACCTTTTGAATTTTTACTTGTTCTTTTTGTATGATTTCTTGTTGTGAATTTACTTTGTATTTTTGATCCTATATTATTTGCCTAAAGTCTTCCACTCTTTTTGGTCTGTGCATTCCATGAGTTTATTTGCCTTTTCTATGACTTTGTCTATTTTTTTTCCCATTTTTGTCTGCTTTTTGCTTCAAATATCTGATAGCTGTGAATACTAGAGATTTAAATTCTGTGTCACATGGTTCTGCTGCCTTTTCTTCCATTGGAGACTCATCTTGTGTGAAACTTTTTCTTGAACATAGCAGATCCTTCAAAGAAGTGATTATATAAAAGAACTGAATGGAAGACTTGAAAGAAGACTTTGAGAAGACAAAGTAAAATATTAAAATGTCATGTTCAAGCACCTGGAGTTAGAAAGTCAGAGAAGACAAACATGGTAGGCATTTGTCAAGCTGAAAGAATGAAGAAAAAAAATCAGGCCTTGAGTTGTGATTTTGAAGGTTTTTGTGACCAAAATGTTGAATGACACCAGAGGTATCAAAAGCAGATGGGAAGCACATACGGAGTCAGTGTACCCAAAAAATTGGTCTACATCTACCATTTCACAAGGTAGCATATAGTCAAGTACTGATTGTATTAAAGGCAGTAGTTCAAGCTGCACTGAAGGCATCGGTGAAATAACAAGGCTCCAGGAATTGACAAAATACTCATTGAGATATTTCAACAGACAGATGCAGTATTAGAAGTGCCCACTCATCTGTGCTAAGAAATTTGGAAGACAGCTACCCTGACTGGAAGAGATGCGTAATTGTGCCCTTTCCAAATAAAAGTGGTCCAGCACAATGCAGAAATTGCCTAACAATAACATAAATAGCAGAAGTGAAATTTTACTGAAGATCATTAAGAAGTTGTTGCAACAGTACATGAACAGGAACTCCTGGAAATTCAAACTGGATTCAGAGGAGGTTGTGAAGCAAGGAATATTATTACTAATGTCAAATGGATCTTGAGAAAAAACAGAATATCAGAAAGACGTGTTTATGTGTTTAATTTACTATGAAAAGACATTTAATTGTGTGGATCACAATAAACTAGATAGTTTTGCAAAGAATGGGAATTTCATAATACTTAATTGTGCTCATGCAGAACCTGTATGTAGATCAAAAGAGTCATTCTAACAGAGTAGGGGGTAGTGTGTGGTTTAAAATCAATAAAGGTGTGTTAGGATTGCATCTTTCTGCTACATTTATTTAATCTACATGCTTAGCAAATAATCCAAGAAGTTGGACTGTATGAAGAAAAATGCAGCATCAGGATTGGTGGAAGACTTATTAACCTGTGATATGAATGTGACACAACTTTGCTCATTGAAAGCAGAGTACTTGAAGCACTTATTGATGAAGATCAAAGACTACATTTTTCAGTTTGGATTACATCTCAACAGAAGGAAAACCAAAATTCTCATGTCTGGACCAATAACTAATAACATGGTATAGGGAGAAAAGATTTATGTTGTGAAAAATTTCATCTTACCTTGATTTATAATCATTGTCCATGCAAGGAGTAGTCAGGAGATAAGTAACATGACATACCATGTTTGGCAAATCTGCTGAAAAAGACCTCTTCAGTGTGCTAAAAAGCAAACATGTCACTTTGAGGACTAAGGTATGCCATAATATTTTCAGTCACCTCATTGGTATGTGAAAGATGTAGTGTTAATAAAGAAGACTGAAGAAGTGATACCTTTGAATTATGATGTTGCTAAAGAATATTGAATATAGCATAGACTTCCAAAAGAGCAAACAAATCTGTCTTAGAAGAAGTATAGCCAGAGTACGCTTGGAAGCAAGGATAACACAACTTGTTCTCATGTACTTTGGACATGTTATCAGAGGAACCAATCTCTGAATGAAGACATCATGCTTGGTAGAGGATTACTGAAAAAGAGGAAGGCCTTCAGTGAGATGAACTGACACAGTGATTGCAACAGTGGGCTCAAACATAATAATAATTATCAGGATGGTGGAAGTTCTGGCAGTAATTTGTTCCATTGTATGTGTGGTGGCTATGAGTTAGAACTGACTTGATGACAAATATCAGCAACAGCACGTTTTTAAGTGTGATGCATGGTCTGAATTGCTTATTAAAGATATAATACATATATAATACATATAAAAGTGACTGTTTCATGACTCCAGTGTGTATCCAATCTAAAGATAGCCAAATCCTTAAAAGAAAGTTGTAGAATGAGATACTATCTCACCCAAACAAGGCTGTCCATGATCCAAAAATTACAAAGCAACGAATGCTGGAGAGGCTGTGGAGAAATTGGAACTCTCCTACACTGTTGGTGGGATTGCAAAATGATGTAACCTCTTCGGAATGGAACCTGGCACATTTCCTTAAAAAGCTCGATATGGGTATACCATTCAACCCAGTAATTCCACTGCTCGGAATATATCCTAACAGAATCAAGGCCATTCACAACAACTGATACATGCACATGAATGTTTATCGCAGCATAGTCCACAAAGCAAAAAGATGGAATCAACCCAGATGCCCAACAACAGAAGAATGGATAGGTAAACTGTGGTGTATATACTCAGTGGAACCCTGTGCAATGATAAAGAACAATGATGATTTTAGGAAACATCTCATAACCTGGTTTCAATTGGAGGACATTATGTTGAGTGAAAGTAATCAGCAACAAAAGGACAAATACTGTATGAGACCCCTGTGGTAAGAACTTAAAAACAGACTCATGCATATAAGAAAAGAGTCTTTGATGGCTGTAAGTCTTTGATGGGGATGGAGGGAGGGTGAGGTGAGGAGGCTTTAGATTAGATAGTTGGTAGAAATTTGGTTGGGCAAAATCAATGACGGCACATGTTAGAAAGAAGATCAGTATTAACTGGATTTCAACATAACATGATTACTCCTCTCATCTTAACCCAGTATTGAAAGGACAGAGTGGCTAGAGTGGGAGGCTGGGGACCATGCTGTCGGGAAATCAAGGCCAAATTGGTGCAACTAGCATTTTGCTAAGAGAGCTGTCTACATCTCACATTGGTGAGTGGCCTCTGGGGTCTTAAAAGCTGCTAAGCTGCCATCTGAGGGTACAGCAGGTGGTCACAACTCAACAGGAATGGATGATCACCGAGAACCAAAACAACATGGGAGAAAGAGAACCCAGAAGACAGAGTCTCGTGAGTGGCTGACTACATTGACTTGTGAGCAGAAGAACTGGATGGTGCCTGGCCACCACCAGAGATAGCTGTGATGGAGCTCACAAAGTTGATTCTCACTGGCAACACAAGAATAAAAAGGATGCGCCCTGAGATCGCCACTAAAAGACCACAGCTGATGGTCCAGGGGCCTCAGAGTTACCCTGAGAGCTTGACCTCTGGCCCTGATGCTGCTCCTGTCCATAAATCATAATGGAGGCCAACTCTTTGGACAAGAATGGATTGGTCTTGGTGACACAGAGTGACCATATCATGTGTGCATTTTATGGTTGTGTGCGTCCGTAGGATATTGTCCTGCTGACCTCTTACTGGTGGAGGGGGAGTGGGTAGAGACGAAGGGTTAGGAGATTGTTGGGAGGAAAAGACATGTATGGAGTGGAGAGGAAGAGTGTGCTGTTACCGGACAGGGAGAGTGGTGGGAGCTGCATATAGGTCAGCATGCAAATTTATGTGGGAATGTACATTTTCACTCAATCATGATAATAAAAATAAGTAAATAAAAGAGCTTTAAAGGGCCTTTTGCAGCAGATTTGCCCAATGCAAAATAAATAAATAAATAAATAAAAGAAAGTTGTAGAAATTGTAGTGCCCCAAACTTGTGAGTCATCTATTTAAAACTTTAATAATTTCATTTTTTGTTTGCTTGCTTTGAATAAGCACTTAAAGTTGAAACAAATATCACAGGGGACAGTGCAGCTCGTGGTTAAATTTAGATCCTTAGTTAAAGACTGAAGAAACTTTATAATATCTACCTCATGAAAACTTTAAAGTGTTAACTGAAGAACTCAAAAGATACTTGGCTGTAATCATAATGGTGCCAGTTTTCCTTCAATTAATTTGTAGACTTGGTGCTATTACAATAATAGTTATAACACAATTTTTAAAAGAAAGAAAATCGAGATTATGCAGTACATACTTTTTAAAATATTTGGAATTGCCAGGATAATTCTGAAAAAGGAGAATAATAAGGGAGGATTAACCAATCAGATATTAAAGTGTTTAGCGGTATGAGGACTGCCAACTAAGTTCATAAACTCACCCCCAAAAAAGTGCTACATAACCTTATTGCTGAGTATTGCTACAGTCACCTTCTAAGTACTCTCCTTAGGAAGCTATTCACCGATGCCAGTGCCTAGTCCACCCTTCAGAGCACGTTTGGAATTCTTTTTTTTTTTTCCTTTATGACTGAGTGAAAATATACATTCCCATATAAATTTACATGCCCACCTATATGCTGCTTCCACTGCTCTCCCTGCCCAGTGACAGCACATTATTCCTCTCTGCTCCACAGATGTCTCATTTTCCTAATAGTTTCCCTTCCCCTGCTCTCCACCCACTCCCCTTACTCCAGCCAGAGGTCAGCAGGGTGATATTCCATAGATGCATAGAGCCATAAAGTGCATCCAATATATGGTCACTCTGCATCACCAAGTCCAATCCATTCGTGTCCAAAGAATTGATCTTCATTATGATTTATGGACAAGAGCAGCTTCAGGGCCAGGGGCCATGCTCCCAGGGAAACCCCAAAGCTGCTGGATCATCAATTGTGGTCTTTTAGTGGAGATCTCAGGTGCACCCCTTTTTATTCTTGTGTTGCCAGTGAGACTCAACTTTGTGAGCTCCATCATGGCTGTCACAGGTGGTGGCCGGGCACCATCTGGTTCTTCTGATCCCAAGTCGATGTAGGCACCCACTCATGTGGGTCTCTCTGTCTTCTGGGTTGTCTTTTCCCCCATGTTGTTTTGGTCCTCAGAGAGCATCTGTTCCTGCTGAGTTGGGGACATCTGCTGTGCCCTCAGATGGCAGGTAGGCAGCTTTTAAGACCCCAGATGCCACTCACCAATGTGCGATGCAGTGGGCTCTCTTAGCAATATGCTAGTTGAAGTTTGGAATTCTTTCATGAACTTGCTAGCCTGTCACCATGCACAGTGACCATTCCAGAAAGAGTTCCAAAATTGCTTTGAAGGGTGGACTATATGCCGGCATTGTTGCATAGCTACCCAAAGGGAGTACTTTTGAAGGTGACTATAGTAATATTCAGTAATGAAGTATGTAGCACCTAGAACAATTAAGTCCACAGACTTAATTGTCAGATCTCATATATCTAATGTCACTGACTTTCTGATTAAAGGACTTCCTTCAGTATTACCTGTAACTTAGGTTTGGTTCAAACAAAGTCATGAAACTTCTGTTTATCTGCCAGCCAAGCCAAGTGCCATTGAGTGGAGAATGTTGTAATTTCGCCAGCGTGTTTTAGAGACAATTTTTTAGGATATGTAATTTCTTGGTTGGAAAATTTTTTCCTTCAGGGCTTTGTATATGTCATACCATTGCCTCCTTGCCAGCATGAGTTCCACTGAGTAATCTGAGCTCAGTCTTAAAGACTCTTTTTATATTTTTCTGTCTTTAAGGCTAGATACATTTAAAAGCCTCCCCTTGTCTTTAGTTTTGTTAAGTTTGATGATAATATGTCTTGGCATCTTGGGGGATCTTGGATAGCTATCTTCTTTTTTATCATGATAGCAGGGAAGTTTTATGTCAAGATATCTTTGACAATTCTGTCTGTATTTTCTTTTATCTCCCCCGTTGTGGTACTGCAGTCATTTGCAGATTATTCCTCTTGATAGACATCCACATAACTCTTAATGATTTCTCATTTTTAAAAATTATTTTATCTGATTTTTTGTCACATATGCGGTTGTCAGTTGCTTTGTCTTCAGTCTTGCTTATTCTATGTTCTGTTGCCTCAGTTCTACTCCTTTGACTTTCTGTTGAATTGTCATAGTTCGGTAATTCTCTTGTTAATCTGTTGAATTTCAGATCCTTGTTGCTCAAGTATTTCTTGCATCCTCTTTAATTTTTTAGTTTGCTGTGCTGCAATTCACCTAATCTCCTTTCTAATGTCTTACAGAGTTCTAAATATTACTCTTTTGTATTTTACCTTTGATAATTGAAGGAAGTCTTCTTCATCTAGAAAATTTTTTAATTTTCTGTTTTTGGAGAATTTTCTGAGACCATGGTGGTATGTTTCTTTAAATGATTAAAAATTGTCATCTCTGAGCCATCAGGAAAGTTTTTGTAATTTATTTGATTGTTGTGTTCTAATTTATATATGTATCTTTTTTTAATTTAGTTTTTGAGTGTCCAAATATTTTGTTCATTTGGGTTAATTTGATTATTGCAGCCTTAAAAATTCCAGTAACTTGTCACCGATGGTTAGATCTGTGAGTGTGCTGAGAAACACAGGGGGAGTTGCCAGCTCAGGGGAATCTGGCAGAACCTTTTTTCTTCTCCTCTCTTTGTTTCCCTCTTGATGTCCAAGAGATTAACTCAGTGCATGTGTGTAAGATGTCTCACTTCCTGGCCATGTAGTGCACTTAGTACACTGCCTAGTACAGAGGAGAGAAGAGTAGGAGGAGTGTTAGGGAAAAGGAGAGAAATTAGCACATAGGAAAGATTTTGAGTTTGCCTGCATTCCCAAGCAGTTAGCTCATGATGCTCAGGTCAGAGTCTTCTGTGGTTCTGTAGGTGTGGCTGTCTGAAGCTTAGCTTCTTTGCTGAGAAAGATGTGTTGTGCACACGATGCTACTGCTCTGCTTGGCTGTCTGGTGTTGTACTGCACCTCTGCCTGGCTGGCTGAAGTGGGCCCTTCTATGGGGTGCAGATTTAAATTTGGCTGAAGTAGTTGTCTGTGGACCTGCTTTATCCTCCCTGTCACCCAGTCAGATCTCTCAGCTTTCTGCCTGATATTCAGGCCTCCTCAGCCCACTCAATGCAATCTAAAGGTTGCTGGCCAGGTCAAATCTGGCAAAACTTTGCTCCTTCTGAATTTTCTTTCCCTTCCCCTTGTGTTCAGTTCAACTATTCAGACTTTGTTGTTGTTCAGGGCTCCTAGATTGTCATATATAATTGCTTCATTTCTTATTTGGGTCTTTATTCTGAAAGGAAACACAAGAAAGGATCTGCCTACTTTGATGTCTTGGACTTGCCTCCTACTTACTGGATTTTGTATTGTGTTCATGTGTTAACTCTTTAAAGCCTAACTAATTAAACTATAGCCTAAAATTACCACCCTCTAATCGCTGTCTGCTTTAGAGGAATCTGGGTGTCATATTTTACAAACCGTTTCACAGTGGCTTCTTGGTTGAGTTTAGCCAAGAAAATGATCTGTTTACCAGCACAGATCTGAAAGGAAGCAAAACAAAATTTATTAGCAATCAAGTAATGAGGACATGAAAAAAATAAAAAAAAAACCCACAAAGGATACATTTTGCCCTGACAGGTAGTAAACATGAGTTTTTCTAACTGCACCAGAGGCTTCAATGTCTGTTCCTCCCATGATGGAATGCACCGCACATCTATGCAACACATCTATGTGCCAACTGTTTTGGCTGTTTAAAAGTACATGTTTATCAGACACTGGAGTCTACCTTCTTGTAACTTTCATCCCGTGGTTCTCATTCACTTCCCTGAGATCACACGCAGAAGAGTATCATTTCTCTTCTTAATGTCTGCCTTTTCAGAATTTAATTCAGTGAGCATTTCTTCCTTCAATCTTTCTTCAATCTCCAGGTTAGGCAACTTCAGTTCTTGCACCTTCTTTTTTTCTGGCTACTTTCATTCATTTGTCCATTTGTTCATTTATTATTTATTTTTATTGTGATTAAGTGGAAGTATACAATCCAAGTTAATTATGTATGCCTGCATATCTGCAGCTCCTGCTCTCCTTGCCCAGTGACAGCACACTCCTCTTTTTCAGTCTATACTTGCTGTATCCTCTTAACAGGTTCCTGTCCCCTCCTCCACACCCTCTTCTCTCCCACTCTTTCTGGCTACTATCTGCTCAACCCTGTCAATTTTATCTACAGTACTGTACTTGTCCTAAACTCTGAGCTTCTCTGACTGGCAAGAAATACCACTTGACTCCTCTCCTTTCTCCTTGGGCAGCATTCCCTTGGTAGCCTCATTGCACATTTACCTCTTAGTTCATTGAACTTGCTGTTCAATAAAATCTTTAAATGTTTGTCATGCGAGCTTTCTTCCCCACCTTGAGTCATGCATTTCTTTTTGCTGTTTTAATCTAAACTGTAAGGCTTTTCACTTGCCTTTGTTTAATGTACTCTGTAAGTTCTGGCCCATGGATACAACTTATTGAACAATCTATTTATCAGATGGCCTTCTCATGTGTTCACATATCTCTCTTAGCATAGAATTGTTTGCAGTTTAGTCTTCATTTATTCTCTGTGCTCACTAAAGTTATTGATAAAATGTTGACCAGAGGGGAGCCAAGGCACATCCCTCCGTTTTGAAGTTGAGGGCATTCTCAGTGACTCAGGAAGCCTGCCTTCCATCTCAGCTCCTTCTTATGGTTGTAGTGGAGGTCACTACTCTAGAGACCATTGAAAGGAATCCAATACCTGGTTTCTGTCCTCTAAGAAATTACAACCTCGTTGAAAAGTATAACAAGTAGAAAAAAAAATGAGTCACGTAGGAAAAAAGGGTAAAAACAAACCCCAGAGGATTCTCTAAAGTTTCTTTCATATGAGAAATGTTTTATCTGTTTTTGAAGAAATCAGCTGCAAGTATATAGGACATATATCAAACAAATTTTCATTGTAAGTATATTTTTGTAAATAAAGGTTGCCGTTCTTATAAAACAAGTACGTTAAATTTGTAAGGTAAATTACTGATTTTTTAAGTTGCATTTATTGGGCTCACAAAAAGTGAGTGTAGCACCAAGGAGATGACCGAATTATCACTACAGTCACCTTTGAAGTACTCCCCTTGGGAAGCTATTCACTGACACCAGCACTTAGTTCACCCTTCAGAGCAATTTTTGAACTCTTTCTTGGGAATGGCCATCAGAGACATCATTGTGTTACCCTTGATGTTCTAAATGTCATACAGATGTCTTCCTTTATCTTCAGACAGAAAAGTAATTGGAAGCCAGACAATATACAGTTAAGTTCATGAATTTGCTACCTTGCCACTGTGCACAATGGCCGTTCCAGAAAGAGCTGTTCACAATAGCAGAAAGATGGGAACAATCTAGGTGCCCATCAACAGATAAAATAAACAAACTGTGACACATTTAAACAGTAGAAAACTACACAACAATAAAAAACTGATGAATTTGGGAAAGATTTCACGACATAGTGAATCTGGATGGCATTGTGCTGAGTGAAATGAGTTAGTCACTAAAGGATATATATTACATGATACCACTGCTATAGAAAGTGTTGAAAAGTTTTACACAGAAAAATTAACAGGTTTTGAGGGTTACAAGAAGGAAAGGTTGGGAGGGAAAACATTAAACAATGGATAGCGGTAACTTTGGTGAAGGGTAAGACAGTACACACTGTTGAGTAACCCAGCACAACTTGAGCAAGGCAAGGTAACGAAAGCCCAGTAGACACATCAAAACTGCTTAACAGACCAAATTACTGGGCTGACAGCTATGTTGACAATGGTCTTTGGGAACATGTAGTACAGTTAGTGTAACATAGTTTATAAGGAAAGTGTTCTACATATGCTTTGGTGAGTGGTATTTGGGGCCTGCAAGATTTTGAGCAGCTATCTAAAATACTCCATTGATCTCGCCCTCTCTGGAGCAGGGGAGAAAGAAGAAAACCAAAAGCACAAGGGAAAGATTAGTCTAAGGGACTAATGGACTACAGGTACCACAGCCTCCACTACATCGAGTCTGGCACAACAGGTGGTACCGTGCTGCTGCCAGTGATTCCCCTGACAGAGATTACCATAGAAGGTCCTAGGCAGAGCTGAAGAAAAATGTAGAACAAAATTCTGATTCTCTCTCTTTCTGCCTCTCTCTCTGACACACACACAGAAACTCCCAGATTTATTGATCTGACAGAGACTGAGGAAACCCCAGAAGTATGACCCTGAGACACACCTGTAGCTCAATAATGAAGTCAGTCCTGAGGTTCACCCTTCAGCCAGAGACTAGACAGGCCCATAAAACAAAAATGAGACTAAATGGGCACAGCAGCCCAGGGGCAAGGAAGAGAAGGTAGATGGGTACAGGAAAGCTGATAATGGGGAACGGGGAACCCGTAGTTGTCAGTAGGAGATGTTGACATGTTGTGGGGTTGGCAACCAGTGTCACAAAACTGTGTATTAATTGTTAAGAAGAAACTAATTTTTTTACTTTCTTTTTTTTTATTTTGATTAAGTGAAAGTATACAACCCAAACCAATTTTGCATGTCCTTCTATCTGCAACTCCGTCTGCTCTCCTCATTCAGTGACAGTGTAATCCTTCTTTTCACTCAATACTTCTGGTATCCTCTTAATGAGCACCTGTCCCCTCCTCTCCACCCTCTTCTTTCCCATCTAGAAGGAGACCAGTAGGACAGCTTCCTATAAATGTTTAGAACTATAAAGTACACACACCATATGGGCACACTGTGTCCCCAAGTCCAGTCCATTCTTGTCCAAAGAGTTGACCTTAGTACTGGTTTCCAGTCAGGGCTAGCAGCAGGTCTAGGGCCATGTTCCCAGGGAATCCTCCATGCTGTTGAACTATCAGTTGTGGTCTTTTAATAGAGTTATTGAGCTACTGTCCTCTTTAGGAGAAACTGATTTGGTCTGTAAACCTTTGTATAAAATGCAGTAAAAAAAAAAAAGTGATGTTCATGGATTAACAGTGAGATTCAACAGGAGCAAAGGCAGAGAGACAGCATCGGGCTTGAAGTTTGATGTCAAGGAGTCATGTCAGGAGAGAATGGAGATGTGGATGGAAAGCTTGGGAAGCTGGCATAATCTCAGAAAACTTGTTTTTTAATTAAATTTTTTTTTTAAATTGTGATTGACAGTTTACAGTGCAAGTTAATTTTCCGTATAAAATCCTGAGCACCTGCCTCTCTGCCACTCTATCTGCTCTCCTCACCCTGTGACAGCACATTCTTCCCTTTTTACTTCCAGCATCCACTCAACCAACACTTGTCTGTTCTCCACCCTCTCCTCTCCTCTCTAAAATGAAATGGGTAGGACAGCCTCATATATATTAAGCCATAAAGTACACACACCACCTGCATCACTCTGTGTCCGTGAATCCAGTCCATTCTTTGTCTGAAGTGTTGGTTACAGTACTGGTTTCAGCTCTGAGCTAGGAGCACGTCTAGTGGCCATGTTCCCAGGGTACCCTCCAGGTTGTTGGCACATCAATTCTGGTCTTTTAATAGAGTTCTTGATCTGCCTACCACTTTTTATGATACTGTATCACTCAGTGACAGCTTAATCATAATCCTTGTTTTCATGCTATACTTCTGATATCCTCTTAACGAGCACCTGTCCCCTCCGCTCTACCCTCTTCTTTCCCATCTAGAAGTAGGACAGCTTCCTATAAATGTGTAGAACCATAAAGTACACACACCATATGGGCACACTGTGTCCCCAAGTCCTGTCCATTCTTGTCCAAGTGCTAGGGACCGTACACTGTGTTCCCTGTCAGGGCTGTCTTTGGTGGTGGCCAGGCACCCTCTAGTTCTTCTGTTCTGCTGATGTAGTCTTCTAATCATATGAATCCTTCTCAACAAAAAACATTTTTAATAACAATTAGTTTGATTTTCGTATTTCTGATGTTTTTCAAAATTAATTGTATTGCATTCATAATACAAAATTTAAACAATAGATGTTTGTATAATAACAAAGCAGAAGTTTTGCTCCTCTATCCTGCCAGAGATAACTGTAGTTTACAATATGATTGCAGAGAGTTCTTTGGATGCTAGAAGTCCAACAAGGAATGTATAAGTTTTTGAGCAAAGGAGAAATACAGTCAGTTTAAAGAGTTTTTCTGCTGAGTACAGAGTTGGAAAGGGAATGATTGTTTGGAAAGGGAATGGTTGGGGTGAAGTAGGCAGAGCCTAGAGGCAGGAAAAATGGCTGGTAGCCTACAGCTGATCATGATGGTGATGGGAAGCAAGTCATAGGTTGCTATGTTTTGATAGTATCTGAAACTCCTATTGTGCTAAAATACATTTTTCATCTCATATGTTTTAAATAATGCCTGTCTGTGCTAAAATTACTAGTATTATTTTTTCTAGTAAATGATTACGATGTCCTTTTCTTTTCAGAGGTCTGCTTTTACCTAAAGTGGTTGAAGATCATGGCATGGAAAGAACAGATGTTGGCAATCTTGGGAGTGGGATATATTTCAGTGATTCACTCAGGTTAGTATGCTATATTTGTAATCATGTTACTACATGTATCATTAAGCAATGATGATTGTTTGCTCTGTGTTTTTCTCATTGTTTTTGAAAAACTTTTCATCAAAGAAACAGATTACTGAAAGCAACCAGTTTTCTCAGTATGTTATTGTAGAAGCACACCTTCTGTAGTGAATATTTAGAAAAATTATATTTGAAATCTTCCTGATTTTATTAGTCTGAGATCTTTTACATGTATTTGCTCATTTAATGCTTACAGTAGCCCTTTGAGGTAGATACTGTCATTATCTCCACATTACAGATAAGGAAATTGAGGGCAAGAAACCTAAGACTACAGAGCTAAAGTATGACACAGATGGGACTTGGGCTTTCTAGCCAGTTTTTCTCCAGAAGCAACAATCTTCACCTGTATACCATATGACTTCCCTGATAAACAATTATTAATGTATTCTGTATTTAACTACATATGTCTGGAATTATATTTCTGCTTAGTATCATTGTTAATATTTAAGTTGGCCTTTACAGTAGTCACAGTGAGCTCATTTATGAACCTTGTACTTGGCACTAGGCAGAGTGCTGTACCTGCATACTCTCTGTAAACCACTCAGCATTGTAACATAATTTTATGATAAGAAGTAGACTCAGGAGGGTAAAGCAACTTACCTGATTCCACAGAACTAGTTCACTGATGGAATCTGGGTTCATATTCATGAGAAAAGATAGTTGTCAAGAATATTTAAAGAGTTCCTACAAATCATTCCAAAGACAACCCAATAAGCAAAAGGATACAAGACATGAATAAGAATCTAATAGAAGAAGAAACATATATGAATAGTAACAGTTGAAAAGATTAATTAGCAAGAATATAAAAACTAAACCATATCAAGATACCAGTTTTTTTCTGTCAGATTGCTAAAAATCAAGTTTAACACCTCTAGGTATTGTTGAGGCTATAGAGTAATATGAACTCTTATACTGCTAGGGAGAGTATAAATTGATACACCAACTTCAATAGGTTTTGGCATTATCTGGTGTAGTTGGAGAAGCTTATAAACTATAAAGCAAATAAACAAAAATACCCAAACCAAATTCATTGCTGTCAATTCATTTTGAGTCATAGCAACCCAATAGAATAGAGTAGAACTGCCCTATAGAGTTTCTAGGGAGTGGCTGGTAGATTGGACTTGCTGATGTTTTGCTTAGCTTTTAACCACTTTGCTACCAGGGCCCTTATATCCTGTATGACCTGTAAATTCTATTCCTGTTTAATTGTTGTGATGATTAAGAGTGTATCCATTTGGCTGGGCCATGATTCTCAGTGTTTTGGCAGTTGTGTAACATTGTGGTCACCTCCATGATGGAATGTACTGTGGTGACTCACTGTCCCCTCAGCTTACATCTCTCTGCCTTCTGCTGCCTACTTCCTTCCTGCTCCCTTTGCCAAGATTTTGGTTTGTTGTGCATCCAGTAGCTGCTGCTGTTTTTCTTTTGATGATTAGTTCTTGGAACTTGAGCCAGCAGCTTCTCTGTCAATCTTGGAATGCACTGATCTTCTACAGCGTGCAGGTGGGAGTCCTGTTCCTTGACCTGCCAATCTTGGGTTCACAGTCCCTACAGCTGTAGTCTTTCCTACCGTCTTGGGATGTGCTGACTTTCATAGCCTGTGAGCAGGAACTCTGTTCTCTAACTTGCCAAACTTGGATTCACCAGCTTCCATGGCTGCTGCTTGTATTCTGATCAAGGACTTGGGATATTTTAGCCTCTAGAATTTCGTGAACTGTTTCCTTTATGTAAATCTCTCTGTATGTGTATTCATACACTTTACTGGTTTTGTGTCTCTCGGGAATGGAACCTAAGACAAATATGTAAAGCAGTGTTTCTCTTATTCTCTGTATATAATTTAAGTGCACGTTAGAATCACCTACAGTAGACTAAAAAATATTGGTGCCTGGATTTCCCCCCAAATCAATTAAAACATAATCTCTTAGAATGCAGCGTAGTTGGCAATCATTTTTAAGTTCTCTAGGGTCGCCATGAATCGGATCCGACTCGACGGCACTTGGCTGGCTGGGTGATTCTAATGTGCACCCAGGGCTGAGAATAACTAGCACATATACATCAGGAGGCGTGTACAGAAATGTTTTGCCAAGCCAAGTGCCGTTGAGTCGGATCCTCTGGGGGTCAATTCTACCCTAGCCCCTAGGGTCGCCATGAGAAATGTTTTAAGAATACTATAATAAGAAAAACTTGGAAATAATTCAAATATTCTTTGACAATGGAATGTATAAATTTTAGTATAGCCCTATGTCAAATACTTGCCACACTTTTAAATGGGCAGACAGCTCTATACATGTCAGAATAAATTTTAGAAACATGATGCAGAGCAGAAAAAGCAAGTCATGAATTGCTACATGAGTACATGTGTGATATATGTATCTATGTTTATGTATAGGATGTGCATGTATGAGTGTTTATTTGCACATATGTATATAAAGTTCATGTATACGTATGAACTAACCATGGTGGTACAGTGGTTAAAACGCTCAGCTGAGAATCAGAAGTTTTACAGTTTGAAAAAGATGTGGCAGTCTGCTGTAAAGATTTGTAGCCTTGAAAACTATGGGGGCAGTTCTGTTCAGTCCTATAAGCTCACTATGAGTCAGAATTGACTGGACAGCAGTGAGGTTGGTTTTTGGTTTCAGTACATATATCTAAAGTTTAAAAACAAAACTAAGTATTATACTGTTGAGGAAGGCATACCCATGTGTAAAACCTAGGAAGAAGGAAAATAATACACATAAAAAGCTGGACAGTGGTTGGATTACCTCCAGGTGTCCATGAGGCAGTGTCAAAACATGGATGATGTTCTGTTTCTTAAGGTAGGCAGTAGCTATATGGATGTTTACATTTCAGTGCTAAATATATTTGCCTATATCAAAATAAAAAATTGTAGATGTTGAAATAGTCTTTTAAAAGTCTTTTATTTAGTTGATTTAACCACATTGAAGTCTTCAGTAATTTTTGGCGTAAATGGTTTCAGTAAAAAAGTGAATAGGAGTCAAATTGCAGTGAGTTGAAGAGTGACCAGCAATTGAGGAAGCAGGGATGGTGATTAACCACCTCTGTCAAGTGTATGAGTGAGAATGGAAGGAGGAGGACAAGTAGAAAGTTAGGGGAACACAGTCAAAGGAATTGGGAGTTCAAATAGAAGAATTTAAGCATGTGGAATAGTGGTTAAATGCTGTGGCTGCTAACCAAAAGGTGGGAAGTTGAGATCCACCAGACGCTCTGTAGAAACTCTATGGAGCAGTTCTCTCTATCCTGTAGGGACCCTATGAGTCGAAATCAACTTGACAGCAGTGGGTTTGGCTTTTGGGTTTTTTATACATTGTAGCAATAGAGGAGGATCAGGGCAAATTAATTACAAAAGATAAAAAGTACAAATTTTATGGGAAATGGAACTAAGAAGGGTAGCTAGGCAGCACACTTTGGTCTTGACCTTAAGAAAAAAGAGTAGCCATCAAAGATACTCCACTGGTCTCACCTTGTCTGGAGCGAGGGAGAAAGAAGAAAACCAGAGACACAAGGGAAAGATTAGTCCAAAGAACTGGAGAAACTCTGAGAGTACAGCCTTCAACCTCCTTATAGCTCAATAATGAAGTCATTCCTGAGGTTCACCCATCAGCCAGAGACAGTTCCGTAAAACAAAATGAAGCAACATGAGCATACCAACCTAGGGGTAAGGTTGAAAAGTAGGAGGGGGCAAGAAAGCTGATAATGGGAACCCAACATTGAGAACTAAGAATGTTGACATGTTGTGGAGTTGGTAACCAATGTCTCAAAACAGTATGTATATTAATTGTTTAATGAGAAATTTATTTGCCTTGTAAACCTTCATCCAAAGTATAATTTTTTAAAAAAGTGATGCGTCCCCAAATTATTGATTCCAGTGTTGTATCCTAGCCTGTTGCTCCTAATAGTAAGAGTTACTGTATGCCACTCATTTGCAAAGGGAGTTAAAACAAAACTATTCATATGAATGCTATTTGAAATAATCTTTATTATTCTATTTGATTCAGAAGGCATCATTAGAATTCAAAGACTACTTTTCCCTTTGATTATTTCTTAGTATTCAGTGTCCTTTCTGAACTTTAATGCAGAGAATTAAATCCATTATGTCCTAATTAATAAAATGTTCTTTTTCTTCTCTGTCACCATTCAGGTTTTTACTGTAGCAAAAGGTATATATTTTAATAGTTAATAAAGATTTGGGAGAACACGTAGAATTCACCTCTCCCTGGGAACAAAGCGAACATAAGGTTGCTGTATGTGTTTGTTATTTAAAAATTAATAATGAATAAGTGAATAATAAAGTCCTAAATTGAATATTTGAAGCTATTTAAAAAACAGTAAAATTTGGAATGTTCGGCCAGGAAATTCTTTCAAGCAATATTTTTCCTATGGAAAATGAAAGATTATGTAAGTGTAAATTATATATTTTTCCTTTTACATACAGTACAAGCATTAAGTACTCACACCCAGGGGAGACAGATGGCACTAGACTCTTGGTCATTTGTGATGTGGCCCTCGGAAAGTGTATGGACTTGTATAAGAAGGATTTTTCATTAACAGAAGCTCCACCAGGTTATGACAGCGTCCATGGAGTCT
Source organism: Heterohyrax brucei (assembly GCA_028571685.1). Classification (NCBI taxonomy): domain Eukaryota; kingdom Metazoa; phylum Chordata; class Mammalia; order Hyracoidea; family Procaviidae; genus Heterohyrax; species Heterohyrax brucei. The sequence continues at coordinate 31,982,218 of CM053163.1, forward strand.
TACGAACAGCAACTGTGATCACAGACTTTGAGGTATTTTTATCAAGAAATAGACAGAGTATCAACTTTTTGCCTTTCTGTTTATTATTAAGTGTGCACATGTTTAAATACTGATTGTATATGTATGGTCTAAGTTTAATATTTTTTTAAATTAGTAAACATTTATAAGAACACCTGCCCACAAAGTTTTCTGTTTGATTTTTGACCTGTTAATTTCTTTTGGGCATAGGATGATGAATTTGTTGTATATAAAACACATCAGATTAAAATGAAGTATATTATTAAATTTTGTATTCCTGGAGACCAGATAAAGGACTTTCATCCTTCTGGTAATACTGAATTAGAGGAATACATACCTGAGTTTTCAGGTTTTTCACAGGCTGAAGGTAAGATTTTCCTTTCCACTTACAGAACTCAAACATTTTATTTTCAGTAGCTTTTATTTTCATGTTTGATAATGGTATCTGTGACCCCCGGTTCCCTAAATAATTCCTCTTTTTTTTTTGTACAAATAAAACCCAGAATACCTGAGAGAAGTTAGGTGATTCCACAGTTACATGTTACTTCATTAGCACACCTGTGTGTATCTTACCTATCCTAAAACAAAAAAGCCCATTGCTGTGGAGTCAGTTGTGACTCATAGGAACCCTACAGCACAGTGTAGAACTGCTCTGTAGAATTTTCAAGGAGTGCAGTAGATTTGAACTGCTGAGCATTTGGTTAGCAGCCATAGCTTATAACTAGTACACATCCTGGGATAGCTAATACAAAACCCATTGAGATGTCACAGTGCAAAAATATATAATGGGGTTAGTAGAATTGAAAAGAAGATACAGTTTTTTAATCAGGAACGTTTGGTTTGAGCTTCAACCCTGCTGTTTCCTAAATTGTATAATCTTAGACAAGTTGCATAATCTTTTGGATCTTTAGATTCTTTCAATAGGAATGACAGCAATAATTGCTTCATAGTTTTGCTGTAAGGGTTAAATGAGATAAACAAAGAGACCTGGTAAATTTTAATGTGTGGTGTATATATTGTTAATAGGACAGACACAGAGCTTCTCAAAAAATGGAGAATTATAAGTTCAATATATTACAGTATTAGGATTGTAAAATTATAGAACATTAACATTTTTAACTAATAATTTTTTTATCAGAATATATAAATTTATGTATGTTCAAGAAAATGACTTCAGGTTTTTCTGTTACTCATTAAAAGAAATTTAACATTACTGTTTTTAATATATAGATTACCAGTTATCAGATACCAAACCTTTCAGCAACATCAAAGCTGGTCTTCAGGATATCTCTGGGAATTTGGTTCCTCTTGAGGATGTTCACATCAAGGGGCGAATAATAGACCTTGTCGCCCAGGTATGCTGATTCTGGTTTATGTATTTAAGTGGACATTAATCATAAATGAAAATTTGATTGCTGTTGTATGAACTAAGTGAAATAGGTGTTTTTTTTCTAAAGTTCATGTGCAGCTATTCATCTGCTTTGTGCCAGGCACTGTTCTAGGCTATGAGTATATGTCATTGAACAGGACAAAAACTCTGCCCTTAAGGAACCTTCATTTTGTTGGGAGAATATATTGGCAATAAATATGAGAAATGCATAAAACATATAACATAAAACATGAAAACCATAACTTGTATAAGATGAAAACCTATCAGAGAAGGAAAGTTTGTGAATATTTTCTACTAAAATGGGCAATAGACTGCACCTTGTCAAAGGTGTAAAACTTAGGACACCCAGAAAAATAACTCAGTCCTATTGAATTCCAGCTCTCATAGGTCTCATTGTAATATGGCAAGTGGTGATATGTGCTAAGGAGCCAAATCAAATCAGCAAGGAGATGGGGACTATACAAGAGGGAGAGACAATGAACTTTAAATGGAATGGCATCTGAGAATAGATTTGGAGGAGGTGGGTACTAAGCCATGTGAATATCTGGGCAGCACTCAGTCTAGGAAGAGAAAGCAGCGTGTGCAAAAGTCCTGAGGTAAGAGTGAACCTCGTATGGTCAAAGGACATTAAGCAAGCTAGTGTAGCTGGAGCTGAGGAGAGAAGGGGGAGAGTGGAAGAAATTGGGTCAAAGAAGAAAAGGAGGAAAACAAATTATGTAAGGATATAGGACTTTGGCTTAACTGAGTGAAATGGATGCCTTCAGAAGATTTTTGGCAAAGTTGAATGATCTGATCAGATCCATATTTTAATGGGATTGCTCTGGTGGCCATGTTGAGAACAGTCTGAAGAAGATCAGGTAAGAGACATCTGAAGTTTCCCAGAAAGAAGACTCTAGATGGAAATTTTCTCTTAGAAACAACACTTGCAAGAGGAAGAAGGGGGCAGGCTCTGGCAGAGACTAGTCACATAGACTTGTGATTAGATGTGGTGTGCCCCTGGGAGAAGGGGTCATAATTTTGGGTGAGGAAATTCTTCTTTGGTGAAGAAAGTGGAAGGGACTCTTTGTGGTGTCAAATATGGGAGATTACTAAAGTGATTCATTCAAGGAGGGTGGTGACTTGGACCAAAATGTTAGCTGTGAAGCTGGTAAGAAGAGCTGTGGATTCAGGGTAGAACTAGTGAGATTTTCTGATGGATATATGATAGGAGAAAAGGCAGGAGTGAAGATGACTGTAAGTTTTTTGGCCTCAGAACTAGAAGAATTGTGTTTCTACTTAACTGAAATGGGAAAAATGGTAGGAGGACAGGTAGAGGTCCTGTCTGGAGTTTGTCTTTGGCTGTGTTGATGGAAGATGTGTCTTAACGTTCACATGGAAACGTCAGGTAGTATGGACATGAGTCTAGATTTCAAGGAAGAGACTCAAGCTAGAAATAAACAAATTAGGGAGTCATCAACCTTTAGATGTTTTATTTAAAGTCATGAGACCAGTTTAGAACAAGAGTCAGCATAGAGAGAGTAGAGATTGCCCACCCTTAAAGGCCTGGGATAGAGTCAGTAAAGGAGACTGAGAGGGAACAGCCAAGTGCTCTGGGAAGTTCGATCAAGGAGGAGAAAATGATCAGTTGTTTCGAATATTGCTGCTAGGTCAAGTAAAATAAAGACAGAAAATCACCACTTAATTTAGCAATGAGACAATCATTTATGACCTTGAGAAACACCTTTGTGGTTGAGTGGCAGAGACAAAAGTATAATTAAGACAGAATGGGAGGAAAGGGAGGAATGGGAGGAAAGAATTTGGAGACACAGGAGAGAAAATGGGGCAGTAGCAAAAAGTAATGTCAAGAGTGTTTTTCTCTTTTTGAGCTGGGAGAAATAGTAGCATGTATATGTCAGTGAGGGTGATCCATCGCAGGAGAGGAAAACTGATGACCTAGGCGAATTGCTGAAAGTCCATCATTTTGTAGGCAAGAGGATGAGATCTAATGCTCAAGAGCAGTGGCTGGATTTGGGTGGGAGCTCACAGTTAGGTCATCTGCTGTCATGGGACAGAAGGTAGAGCTTATCAGCACACATACTGGTTGGAGAGTACATGTGGTGGTAGAGCTTGAAAAGGTTTCATTTTCTGAAACTGACTTCAAACTCATCATCGCTTCCTAACACTGAAGATTATGTTAAACAGCCACAGAAATATCTCAGAAAACAGGAATATCATGATTCTGATATCTTCAGAGGAAAATAATTTTAGCAGTCAGCATAAACTGGGGAAATGAGGATAGAGTGGAGTGGGGAGGAGCATGTTATATATGATATTTATACCAGCATAGAAATATCTGACCACCGCTGTCTCATCTGTTCTGAATCATACCCACACTCCTCAGATAGCTCAGGGGAATGCATATAGAAAATGGAAATACCCACATGTGGGTTGGTGGTAAAATGTTTTATACCTTTGGAGGGTGCATTTAGGGTGTGTAACAACAATAATTACCACTTCTTGTAATTCAAGCTATGGATTGAGTTTTTCACAAGCAGTTGCTCTGTGAGTTACATACTATTTTTATTATACCTGTAAACACTCTCAGTGACATTAAACAACATGATAGAGTGCATTGTTGTTAACCTCAGATCATTCAGATTCTGGAGTTCAGGTTCCTAACCATTGCAACAATGGTATAAAATTGGTTGCCATTGAGTCAATTCCACAGCCTGGTATAGCTGCCACAAAGTGTGGGGTTTGGAAAGAAGAGCTTTGAATCATTGCTTCATTCTTTTTTAGCTTTGACCTTGGGGAAGTTACTTAACCTCTTTGTGCGTCAGTTCCTTGATGTTTAAAATGGAATTAATAACGAGGTATTGTGGCTGTTAGCTAGCATGTAGCAGATGTAAAACAAATCATGATTATGTTATGAGAAGCATATGTCCTTTGGATTTTACATCGTGTTCCATTTCTGTATTTCAAACTTGAGATGGCCTCCTTCATGAGGAAATGTGGTCCACAATAACTCATTTAGCAGAGAAGTTTTTATTAATTTGTGATTGGACAACTCTGTGCGTTCAATTCATGTATTTTGACTCTTCTTGGAATGAGCCATGAGTCGGATCCGACTCGACGGCACTTGCCTTTGGCTCTTGGAATGAGTTTAATGGTTTTAGCTTATTATTTATATGTCATGGTTTCTTCTAAAGGACGAATATTAAATGTCAAAAATTTTTATAGTATGTGAGTTTCTGTTCTAAATCCTGGCAAAAATACTTCTATTATCATTATCTAAAATTGATGACTTTTTGAGTCCCCAATTATACAACGTGATACACGGAGAAAATCAAGGTGATTTACTCTGGAATTCACAAGACAGGTAGGATATCTACAGAGTAGAATGAAGACACTACACTAGGGTATGATTAGATGTTAATAATCATCAAATGCAAGCTGAGGAAAAGTGTGTCTGAGGAGTTTGGTATAACTGAGGGTATCCAGATGAGGAACTGAGGGAGTGTTATCTGCAACCAAAGGATGAGGGTGATGTCCTTCTAGTCAGTAGCCCTTAAATCAGGGCAAACAGAGCTCTGTGCCAGGTCCAGTCCTGTTTTCTCTCCTTCTGGACTCACATGGTGCTGTGTAGGTACCTCAGAATCTCCAAGACTCATGCCTATGGGATTATTCCAGGGGGTGATCTGGCAAGCTGAACTGTCCCACTGACCACTGAGGCATTTGTTTGTAGGACTGCAAGAGATTGGATCTCCAGAAGGATGCTGACCTACTGACTAGGGGACCCTCAAGACATAATTTGTCTGGTTCCCTATGCACCCTAAGCAAAACCAAACCATTCACCCTAACTTTTAATAAATCCAATTGTAGATAGCGTTTTAGAAGAGGCTATCTTTTTTTTTTTTCATTTTAGTCTCTTCTTGGACTTTATTGGTTACAAATTATTAAATATTTTGAATTATTAATGCCATTGTTTATTTAACTATGTATTGCTTACCTGAGTTTTCTTTAAAATTTTTTTCGAATATTTACAACCTTTTTCTTGATAAGCAAGTAATGTGATAAAAATCATTTTTAGAAGGATTAATGTGATGACATTTAACCAGCAAGATAGCGTAGGATGGAAAATACTTGATTCTGGAGCAACTAAGCAGGAAGAGATGAGGACCTAGACTAGAAAAAGCAACTCGACAGAAAGTGGTAAAATCAAAAAGACATCTCTGAGGGAGAATACTAAGACATCATAGACTGAATGTAAGAACCATTCTGAAATACTACTGTGCTCATATGCTGTTAAAAAAACTGATTACTGTCGAGTTGATTTTGACACATAGCCACCCTATAGGACAAAGTAGAAATGCTCTGTAGTTTCTGAGGAGTACCTGGTGGATTTTAACTGGCAACCTTTTGATTTGTAGCCATAGCACTTAACCGCTATACCACCAGGGTTTCTATAAAAAAGCTTTTTCCTGGCCATCTTATCAATAGCTATGTTGCTTCTGCTAACTGAATTGTCTGGCATGTGTGGACTACCTAAATATGGCATAATGATTAAGTGCTACAGCTACTAACCAAAAGGCTGGCAATTTATATCCACCAGGTGCTCCTTGAGAACTCTACAGAGCATTTCTACTCTGTCCTGTAGGGTCACTGTAAATCAGAATTGCCTTGACAGCAGTGGGGTTTTTTAATGTGCATTTTGTCATGTGACATGACTGTACATTGAAGTGTTGTCACCTTAACTTTTAAAGCCTGAGTTGCGAATTTGAGGGGCTTATCAACATTCAAAGATTTTAAAACACATATGCGTAAGAGTTTTCACTATTTTAGCAATTTCATTATGGCAGTAAATATATTGGATTTTTCTTCTTCAGGTCATCATTTTTCAAACATACACAAATCAAAGTCATAGGCCAATTGAAGCAAAATATATCTTTCCTCTGGATGACAAAGCAGCTGTGTGTGGTTTTGAAGCTTTCATCAATGGGAAGCATATAGTAGGAGAGGTAAGGGGAGTAAATGTATTGTGATTTTACTTTGGTTTCCCAGTTACCTAAACCTTCGTTATCTGAGTCCCAAAAGCTATGAGGTTGAGTAGCAACCTTGTTATAAATCAAAAATATCTTGTGTTTATACAGTTAGTTTCCACTCAAGTATCCTCCCTGGTCACTGGCTTCTAAATTCTGATTTGTCCAAGCTTGTTGATCAATTTCTGGCAAATTCTTTGCCCTGACACTTCAGAGAAGAGTAACCTCCATGTTAAAAGATTAAAAGTGGCATATTGCATAACTGGGTGAAGCCTTATAACATGTTTTTGCAAAAACTGATCCTCCATACCCTGCTATAGAAGTCAAATTGAAATAAATTTATAAAAATTGTACCAAAAGAAATAACAGTTGGTTTGTTCTTCGTTTAGTCTAAGCATTCTCACGCAATTGTAGTTAAAACCCAGATTTTGTTAAATTTAAGATAAAATACTTTTTGTTTTTGTTTTCCTTTTCCCCTCCCACTACTGAATCTGAAATACAGTGTTCTCAATTTAAAGAGAATTTGTTTTAAGTTCCTCTTTTGGTTGAGATTCTTAGAACATAAAAAGTACATTTTGATGATTACATCAGCTTCCATTCATCTTAGACTGGCTCTTTTCTATTTTTGCATTAGTTTTAGTAAATGATTAGGTTTTCCTAATTAAAATCTGAAGTTACCATTCATATTATGATGGATGCAAAATCATGTTTTTCAGGTAAAAGAGAAGGAAGAAGCCCATCAAGAATACCAGGAAGCCATCAGTCAAGGCCACGGTGCTTACTTGATGGATCAGGATGTAGCTGTATGACTTGATATTCATCTACTAGCTTAGCAGTCGTGTGTGTGTCTGTGTGTGTGCGCACTTTAAGGAAAGTTTACAATTCAAGTCAGTTTGTCATACCAACTTATACACACGTTATTACCTGACCCTCTTCCTCTCTCCCCTCCCTGACACCATACTTTTCCACCCTGTATTTCCTGTGTCCATTCAGCCAGCTCCTGTAACCCTTTGCCTTCTCATCTCACTTCCAGACAGGAGCTGCCCAGTTAGTCTCATGTATGTACTTGAGCCAAGAAGCACACTCTTTGCCAGTTATCCTTTTGTGTCCGAGTCCAGACTTTGTCTGGAGAATTGAGTTTTGAGAATGGAGTGGTCTTACTGGAAAGGAAAAAGGAGTTGAAAAATGACTTGAAATATGAAATTCATATTAAAACTCAAGATAATTTATAGTTTTTGGTGCTCTGATGTTTCATTTGCTTTTAACAGGGAGGTGCCAAGCTAGTTTAATCCATCTGATTTATTTAAATAAAGGAGGAAATGGTATAAATATTATCAGACAGATAACTGTTTCTGTAACTGGGAACTGCATTTCCCAGAACTGTCAACAAAAAGAAAACATTTGGGTTTTACATAATTATACTTTTATTTTAAAAGAAGACGGCACTTGGCCACTTGGCTGTGTATTTACAGGATTAAATTTCCTAGAACCAAGTTCATTTAAAAATTTCCTCAATTTTCACCAAATCATAACCTAGGAAGGCATTTCTATTGGAATGGAAATGTGGCCAGGTTTTTGTGTTCTGATTATTAGCTTTAATAGAAATATAATGGGGAGAATCTGGAAGAAGGATAATTATCATGTACACTAGATTTTTTCTTTCTTTTTATTGTGATTAAGTGAAAATATATAATCGAAATTAAATTTGTGTGTCCGCCTATCTGCAGCTTCTGCTACTCTCCTTGCCCAGTGACAACACACTCCTCCTTTTCATTCTGCCATGTCACATCCTCTTAACAATCTCCTGTCCCATCCTCTCCACTCTCTCCTCTCCCTTCTAGTAAGTGGCCAGTGGTACGGCATCCTATAAATGCATAGAACCATAAAGTATACACATCACACGATCTTTTTGTGTCCCTGAGTCCAGTTCACTCCTGTCTGAAGAGTTGACCTCAATAATGTCTTCTGATCAGGGGCAACAGCAGGTCTAGGGGCCATGCTCCCTGAGGAATCCCCAGGCCACAGAAACATCAATTGCAGTCTTTTCATTCATGCGGGTGCTTCTGTCTCCTGGACTGTTTTTCCCTCATGTCTTTGTTGTTCTTGGTGATTGTTCCAGATGAGGTGGGACCATTTGCTGTACCTCAGATGGTAGTTTGCTAGCTTTTAAGACCCCAGATGCCAGTCATCAGTGTGGTGTGCAGAAGACTCTCTTAGCAGTAGGCTAGTTGTGCCAGTTGGCCTTGATGTCCCCTGAGAGCATGGTCCCTACACCCCGGCACCTACTACTCTATCCTTGCAATATTAGATTAAGATTAGAAGAGCTTTGGGGTTATATTGCAGTCCAGTTAAGTTGCTCTTCTTTCTGCTGTGTGCTGTCACTGCTTTGACCCAACCAAATTTCTATCAACTGTCTAATCTGTGACCAGCCCTTTCCTTTCTTCTGTGACCTTGCAGCCATCAGAGTTTTTTTTTTTCTGTACATGAGTCTATTTTAAACTCTTTATAGGGGGGTCTTATGTAATATTTGTCCTTGTGCTGCTGACTGATTTCACTCAGTATGATGTCTTCCAGATGAAACCAGGTTGTGTGATGCTTCCTGAAGCCATCATTGTTCTTTATCATTGCATAGTGTTCCACTGAGTATATGTACCATAGTTTGTTTATCTGTTGTTGGACATCTTAGTTGATTCCATCTTTTTACAGTTGTGAACTGTGCTGCAGTAAACGTTCATGTGCATATATCTGTTTGGGTGACTCCCCTTGATTCTGCAGGATATATTCCAAGCAATGGGATTACTGGAGAAAGTCATCTATTTCCAGCTTTCTAAGGAAGCCCCAGATTGCTTTCCAAAGAGGTTGTACCATTTTCAAATCCCACCAGCAGTGTAGGAGAGTTCCAGTTTCTCTGCAGCCTCTCCCGCATTTGTTGTTTTGTGTTTTTTGGATTATGGCCAACCCTATTGGGGTGAGATGGTATCTCATTGTAGTTTTGATTTGGATTTGTCTAATAGCTAGTGATTGTGAGCATTTCCTCATGTGTCTTTTAGCTGGCTAGGTGGCCTCTTTGGTAAAGTGTCTGTCTAACTCCTTTGCCCATTGATTAATTTGGTTATTTACCTTTCTCTTGCTGATATTTTGAGGTACTTGTAGATTATGGAGATCAGATGTTGATCTGACATGTAGTTGTCAAATATTTTTTCCCATTCTGTAGGTGGTCTTTTAACTTTTTATTTTTTATTGTGATTGAATAAAAGTATATAATCCAAGTTAAATTTGCATGCCCACCTATCTGCAGTTGCTTCTGCTCACTTCCCTGGTGACATTACTCTTTCTTTTCATTCTATACATCTCGTATCCTCTTAATAGTCTCCTGTCACTTGCTCTCCACCCTCTCCTCTGTCTTTTAGTAAGAGGGCAGTAGGACAGCATTCTGTAGATGTATAGAACCGTGAAGTAGACACACAATATGGTCCCTTTGTGTCCCCAAGTTGAGTCCATTCCTGTCCAAAGAGTTGAGCTCACTAATGATTTATGATTAGGGGCAGCAGTAGGTCTAGGGGCCATACTCCCAAGGGAACTCCCAGGCCTTCAGACCATTAGTTGTGGTCTGTTAGTGGAGTTCTTGAGGTGCACCCCTCTTTTTCTCGTGATGCCACTGGGACACAAGATTGTGTGCCCCATCACAGCTATCACTTGTGGTGGACGGGCACCGATCTGGTTCTTCTGTTCACGTGTTGATATAATTGCCTATACATGAAGGTCATTCTGTCTTCTGGGCCTTTTTTTTCCTATGTCTTTGTTGTCGTTGGTAATCATCTCCTCCAGCAGAGTTGAGACCATTTGGTATACTCAGATGGCAGCTTGCTAACTTTTAAGGCCCCAGACGCCACTCACCAAAATAAACTACAGAAGACTCTCTTAGTAATGGGCTAGTTACGCCAGTTATCCTTGCTGTCCCCTGAGAGCATGGTCCCTGGATCCCCGCCCCTGGTACTCTGTCCTTGCAATATTGAGCTAAGATTGGAAGAGTTTTCAGTTTATGTTGAAATCCAGTTCATTTCATCTTCTGTCAAAAGTGTGCTGTCACTGCTATAACCAACCCACTTCCTCCCTCCCTCCCCTTTCTTTTTTATTATTATTTTTTTTAATATGACTGAGTGAAAATGTATATTCCCATATAAATTTAAATACCCTTGACTCATACCACCTACCCAAATTATCACATGAACCAGAACAACGTAATAAATGTATTACAAAGGGAGATTGAAAACTTCATCAAAACACTGCCAACCAAAAAAAGCCCAGGCCCAGATGGCTTCACTGCAGAATTCTACCAAGCTTTTAGAGAAGAGTTATCTCCAATACTACTGAGACTATTTCACAGTATAGAAAGGGATGGAGTACTCCCAAACTCATTCTACAAAGTGAGCATAACCCTGACACCAAAGCCAGGGAAAGACCCAACAAACAACAAGAACTACAGACCGATATCACTCATGAATCTAGATGCAAAAACCTTCAGTAAAATTCTTGCCAATAGAATACAGCAAAATATCAAAAAAATAATCCATCATGACCCAGTGGGATTCATACCAGGGATGCAAGGCTGGTTCAACATCAGAAAAAGAATTCATGTGATTAACCACATAAATAACACAAAAGATAAGAATCACCTGATTTTGTCCATTGATGCAGAAAAGGTATTTGATAAAGTGCAACACCCATTCATGCTAAAAACTCTTAGCAAAACAGGCATAGATGGAAAATTCCTCAACGCAATAAGGGCCATTTATACAAAGTCAATTGCTTACGTCATCCTGAATGGAGATAGACTGAAAAACATTCCCTTTAGAACAGGAACTAAACAAGGATGCCCACTCTCATCTCTCCTATTCAACATTGTACTAGAAGTTCTAGCCAGAGCAATTAGACTAGACCAGGAAATAAAGGGCATCTGCTGACCCCTAGGGTCACCATGAGCCGGATCCGACTCAACAGCACTTGGCTTGGCTGGTATTCACAAAGAAGAAGTCAAAACCTCCATTTGCAGATGATATGATTGTACATGTAGAGAATCCCAAAGAATCTATAAGTAAACTACTCAAACTGATAGAAGAGTTCAGCAAAGTCTCAGGACACAAGATAAACACAAGTAAATCAGCAGGATTCCTTTATACCAATAACGAGACTTAATGAAGAAATCATCAAATCAATACCATTTACTATAGCCCCTGAGAAGATAAAGTACCTAGGAATTAATCTAACCAGAGAAATAACAGACATTTACAAAGAGAACTACAAGCCCTTACTACGAGAAACTAAGAGAGACTTAGATAAATGTAAAAATCTACCCTGCTCAAGGATAGGAAGACTTGACATTGTCAAAATGTCTATTTTATCCAAAGAAATCTACTTATATAATGCAATCCCAATACAAATTCCAGCATCATTTTTTAATGAGATGGAGAAACAAATGACCAATTTTGTTTGGAAAGAAAAGAAGCCCCGGATAAATAAGGTTCTACTAAAGAAGAAGAACACCCTGGGAGGCCTCTCATTACCCGACCTTAGAACATATTACATTGCCACAGTGGTCAAAACACCCTGGTACTGGTACAAGAACAGACAAATCAATCAATGGAAGAGAACTGAGACCCCAGAGATGACACTATCTGCCTATGAACAGCTGATATTTGACAAAGGCCCTAAGACATTAAACTGGGGTAAAAACAGTCTCTTCAACAAATGGTGCTCGCAAAATTCATTATCCATCTGCAATAAACTGAATCAAGATCCGTATCTTACACCTTATACAAAACCAACTCCAACTGGATAAAAGACCTAAATATCAACCGAAAATGATAAAGTTCATCCAAGAAAAGGTAGGAACAACAATGGAAGTTTTAATGCACAATGTGGACAGACTCCAAAATCTTTCAAACAAACCACAATCAACAGAAGAGGAAATAGATAAATGGGAACTATTAAGAATCAAACACTTTTCCTCATCCAAAGACTTTATTAAAAGAATTAAAAGTCCACCTACAGAATGGGAAAAAGTATTTGGCAACTCTATGTAAGACCGACGCCTCATCTCCATAATCTATAAGGTACTACAAAATATCAATAAGAAGAAAATAAGTCATCTAATTAAGCGATGGGCAAAGGAGATGGACAGATATTTCTCTAAAGAGGAGATCCAGGCAGTCAAAAAACACATGCGGACATGTTCACGATCTTTAGTTATTAAAGAAACTCAAATTAAGACAACAATGAGATACCATCTCACCCCACCAAGGTTGGCCGTGATCCAAAAAACACAAAACAACAAATGCTGGAGAGGCTGTGGAGAACGTGGAACTCTCCTACACTGTTGTAGAGGCTGCAAAATTGTCTAGCCTCTTTGGAAAGCAATCTGGCTCTTCCTTAAAAAAATGGATATAGATATACCATTTGCCCCAGTAATTCCACTGCTTGGAACACATCCTACAGAATGAAGGAATGGACACATGCACAGGAATGTTTATCGCAGCACAGTCCATGATCAACCCAGGTGCCAACAACAGAAGAATGGATAGGTAAACTATGGTATATATACTGAGTGGAGCACTACGCAATGATAAAGAATAATGATGATTCCAGGAAACATCTCCTAACCTGGTTACTATGTTGAGTCTCATTGACAACACAAGAATAAAAAGGAGTGCATTCTGAGACCTCCACTAAAAGACCTCGATTGATGGTCTGGCAGTTTCCAGTTTCTCCTGGGAGCATGGTCCCTGGCCCTGATGCTGCCCTTGCCCATAAATCATAACAAAGGTCTACTGTTTGGATGCCAATGGATTGGACTTGGTGATGCAGTGTGACCATGTATTAGATGCACTTTATGGTTCTATGCATCAATAGGGTATCATCCTGCTGACCTCTTGCTGAAGGAGAATGGGTGGAGAGGAGGGGAAAGGAGACTGTCAGGAGCATGAGACATGTATGGAGCAGAGAGGAATAGTGTGCTGTCATTGCGCAAGCAGAGCAGTGGAAACTGCATATAGGCGGGCATTTAATTTCAAATTTGTTGGAGTACAGTCTTTCATAGTATTGTGTTATGATATTTTTTATTTCTGTTGGATCTGTTGTGGCAACTCCCCTCTCATTTCTAATTTGGGTTATTTGTTTCCTGCTTTTCTTTAGTAAGTTTAGCCAGTGGTTTGTCAATTTTGTTGATCTTTTCAAAAAACCAGCTTTTGATCTCTTCAATTTTTTCAATTGTGTTCTCTAATGCATTTAGCTCTGCTCTAAACTTTATGATCTGTTTTTCTTCTGTTGCCTGAGGGGTTCCTCTGTTGTTCTCACTCTACTTGTTCAAGCTGTAGGGTTAGTTCCTGGATTTGGTTTCTTTCTTCCTTCCAGATGTGTGCATTTATGGAGCTAAACAGACCTCTGAGCACTGCTTTGGCTGTATCCCACAGATTCTGGTAGGAAATGTTTTCATTCTCATTGGAATCCATGAATTTCTTTATTTCATCCTTGATTTCTTCTATAACCCGTGTTTTTTTGAGTAAGATGTTGTTCAGTTTCCAAGAGTTCCACTTTCTGTCTGTGTTTTTTCTACTGTTGATTGCAACTTTTATGGCTTTATGAGCTGAGAAGATGCTTCGCAGTAATTCAGTGGTATGGATTTTGTTCAGAATTGCATTATGTCCTAACACATGGTCAATTCTGGAGAATGTTCCACATGCAGTGGAGAAGAAGGTGTAGTTGTCTGCTGATGGGTGGAAAGTTCTGTATATGTTGATGATGTTTAGTTGGTTAATTGTGACATTGAAGTCTTCTGTATCTTTACTGAGATTTTTTCTAGATGATCTGTCCAGTATTGAGAGTGGAGTGTTGAAGTCTCCCACTATTATTGTGGATTCTTCTGTCTCTTTTTTGAGTGTAGTAAGTGTTTCTTTGATGTACTTAGGTGCTTTGATATTAGGTGCATAAATATTTAATATAGTTAAGTCTTGCTTGTGTATGGAACCTTTCAGCAATAAATAGTGTCCATCTTTGTCCACGATGGTGGATTTGACATTAAAATTGATGTTGCCTGAGATTAGAATTGCCACCCCTGCTTTTCTTTGTTCATTGTTAGCTTGATATATATTCTTCCATCGTTTAATTTTCAGTTTGTTCCTATCTTTAGGTCTCAAGTGAGTTTCTTGTAGAGAACATATGGATGGGTCCTGTCTTTTGATCCAAGATGTTTCTTGATGTCTCTTTCCTGGAGCATTCAATCCATTCACATTCAGTGTAATTATTGATAGGTATGTGTTCAGTGCTGCCATTGTGATATGTTTATTTTTGTGTTTTATGTTTTCTCTGTTGTTCTTATTAGTCTGTTCTGGGACATTCTTTTTTGTCAGTTGATTTTTCATCGTTTTCAGAGCTGGTTTTGTAGTTGTTGTGACTCGTGTGATACATTTCTTGAAATGGTATGTTACATTTTTGTTGCGCTTTACAGCTGCTCCTGTAATCCCCCGTAATAAACTATATATAAGCCCAGTTTTAATTACTACCAGTCTTGTCATCTTCCTCTCCATCTGGAAGGACTATAACAACTGTAGTACATCCCTCTTTTTAATATGATGGCACCATAGTTTTCATGATAATCACTGGATTCCTTCTTTCAATATTAAAGCTGTGATGGACTTTGGAGCCTTCCCTAACTGAGTAGAGTTGTGATTAGTGTGTTGTTCTAATATATGAAGTTAGTGGTTTTGTTGTTCTAAGCCAGAGCTAAGAACTTCTTTCAGTATTTCTTGTAGTTTTGATTTGGTTTTTACAAAGTCTCAGAGTTTCTGTTTATCTGGGAGTGTCTTAATTTCATTTTCATATTTGAAAGATGGTTTTGCAGGGTGTATAATTCTTGGTTGGAAGTTCTTCTCCTTCAAGGCTTTGAATGTGTCATGCCACTGTCTCCATGCCAGCGTGGTTTCTGCTGATAATCTTACGAGAGCCTACAGGGTTTCCCTCTAAATGTTAGCTTTGCTTTGAGTCCTGCTGCCTTTAAGAGTTGCTGCTTATATTTCATTTTGTTAAGCTTGATTATAATGTGTCTTGGAGTCTTTTCTTTTGAGATCTATATTGAGTGTCATATGGTATGCATCTGAGATGTCTATGTTCTCTTCTTTCATGATTCCTGGGAAGTTTTCTGTCAGCAGCTCAGCAGTGATACTCTTTGTGTTCTCAGGTGTCTCACCGTGTTCAGGGACTCCAGTTAATCAAAGGTTGCTCCTCTTAATAGAGTCCCACATGCTTCTTAATGCTTCTTCATGTTTCTTGTTTCTTTTTTCTGATTTCTCCTCAGACGCTGGCGTCAGTAGCTCTGCAGATGTTTCTCTAGGCAAAAGGCATCTTACCACTTCTGAAGTCAGTCAGGTTTTCAGGTGTAGAGGTCCCTCTTCCCACGTAGCAAAGTAAGCACCTCTATATCCAACCTCAGATGATACAAAGTAGTTCAGAATACAACAATGCTACTGCCCTGTTGTCCTCTCCTGACAGGGCCCAGCTTTAGGTGACACTGTATAAAGTGCTGCTTTTCTGGTAGAAAAGTGCTCTCCTGTGTGCAGGCTTGGGCTCCCAAGCTAAGCATTAGGTCCAGCTGTGGCCTCCGTATCCAAGATGGCATCCCATACAGGCAACAGATAGAGGGGCTAAAGGTGCCAATAGGTAGTGATTCCTCTGCTTCTGTTGCAGGGCCCCCACCATTGGCAACACTGTGTAAGTTACTGATTTTCTGTCAGCGAAACGGTGTCCTGTTTGCAGATGCTGGCTCCCAGGCTAAGAGTTAGGTAGCGCTAAAATCTCCATATCCAACATGATGTCCTGCCCACTGGCAGTGCGATTCCATACAAACCCCACTGTGACAATGATAAAAAGACAGGCCCAAAGTGGCTTGATGAACAGAGTCCTAAGCCTGGCTCTCAAAATAGGGAAATTTCACCTGCCTATCCCCCCAGCAGTGTGTCTGAGTCTAGCTGCTCGGCAAGACCGAGCTCTGCCCACCAGCGAAGACAGGAAAAAAAGTCAAATGGTGCGTTTGCCTTTACTCCGTGAGAGCCAAGGTTAGCCAGGAGTGGATATCAGCGAAAGAAGGCAGGTTTTTCGCTCAGTAGTATCAAGTCCAAATTAACAGCCCTGTGCCATGTCCTCGGGCTGATTAGGTGATCAGAAGGGTCCGTTTGATTATCATTTCAGGTCTTGGTTTCCAGAGGGATATAGGGAGACGTGTGCTTAGTCCACCATTTTGACTCCGACTCCCCCTCCCCTTTCTTGTAGCCATCAAAGAGTGTTTTCTTCTGTACATGAGTCTGTTTTTAAGTCCTTATAGTAGTGGTCTCACAATATTTGTCCGTATGCTACTGACTGATTTCACTCAGCATAATATCGTCCAGTGGAAAGGATGTTATGAGATGCTTCCTGAAGTCATCATTGTCCTTTATCATTGCATAATGTCCCTTTGAGTATATGTACCGTATTCTGTCCATTCATCTATTGTTGGGAATCTAGGTTAATTCCATCTTTTTGCAGTTATGGACTGTACTGCAGTAAACATTCGTGTGTATGTCTCTGTGTGACTGCCTTTAATTCTGTAAGATGTATTACAAGCAGTGGGATTACTTGGTCAAATTACCTATTTCTAGCTTTTTAAGGAAGCGCAAGATTGCTTTTTGAAGAAGGTGTACTATTTTGCAATCCCACCAACAGTATAGGAGAGTTCCAGTTTCTCCTCAGGCACTCCAGCATTTGTTTTTTTTATGTTTTTTGGATCATGGCCAAACTTGTTGCAGTGAGATGGTATTTCATTGTAGTTTTGATTTGGGTTTCTTTAATACCTAATGATTGTCAGCATTTTCTTATATGTGTTTTGGCTACCTGTATGTCCTCTTTAGTGAAGTATATGGCCTTCTCTTTTGCTCAATGCTCAATTGGATTATTTACCTTTTTCTTGTTAATATTTTGCAGTACCTTGTGCATTATGGAGATCAGAGATCAATCTGACATATAGTTGTCATACATTTTTCCTTATTCTGTGGGTGTTCTTTTAATTCTTTAGATCAAGTCTTTGGATGAGCAAAAGTATTTGATTCTTATTAGTTGACATGTATCCATTTTCTGTTGATCATGCTTTGTGAGATTTCGAAGTCTTTCTAAGTTCTGTATTGAAACTTACATTGTTGATCCTATTTTTTCTTGCATGATCTTTATTGTTTTAGATCCGATAGCTAGGTTTTTTATCCATTTTGAGTTAGTTTTTGCATAAGGTATGAGATACACGTCTTGTTTCAATTTTTTTTGCATATGGATATCCAATTTTGCCAGCATTATTTGTTCAGGAGACTGTTTTTACCCCAGGACCTTTGTCAAATATCAGCTGTTCATTAGAGGATGGTGACTTCTCAGGGGTATCAACTCTGTTTCATTGGTGTGTATGTCTGTTTTTGTACCAGTACCAGGCTGTTTTGACTTCTGTGGCAGTGTAATAGTTTCCTAGGTTGCGTAGTGTGAAGTTTCCCACAGTGTTCCTCTTCTTCAGTAGTGCTTTGTTTATCTGGAGTGTCTTCCCTTTCCAAACAAAGCTGGTAGTTTGTTTCTCCATCTCATTAAAAAATGTCACTGGAATTTGTATTGGGATTGCATTATATATGTAACTAGCTTTGAGTAAAATAAACACTTTCAATGTTATGTCTTCCTGTCCCTGAGCAGAGTTGTTGCTGTTAGGTGCCATTGAGTTGATTCCAACTCGTAGCAACCCTGTGGACAACAGAATGAAACACTGCCTGGTCTTGCGCCATGTCCAGAATTGTTTTTATGTTAAGCTCATTGTTGTGGCCACTGTATCAATCCATCTTGTCGAGCGTCTTCCTCTTCCCTTTTTTGGCTGACCCTCCACTCTACCAAGCATGAGCAGAGTAGGTTTCTGTATTTATGTAAGTCTCCTGGTTTCTTGCAGTAAGGTCTGATAGTTGTCTTTGTATATGTCTTTTATTTCTCTAGTTAGATTTATTCCTATGTATTTTATTTTCTTGGGAGATACAGTAAATGGTCTTGATTTGGTGATTTTTTCTTTAATTATCTCTTTGTTGGTATAAAGGAATCCTACTGATCTGCTTATGTTTATCTTGTATCCTGGTACTTTGCTGAACTCTTCTGTAAGTTCAAGTAGTTGACTTATGGATTGTTTAGGATTCTCTGCATATACAGTCATGTCATCTGCATTTAGGGAAATTTTTACTTACTTTTTGCTGATGTCCATGCTGTTTATTTCTTTGTCTTGTCTAATTGCTCTGGCCAGAACTTCTACTACAGTGTTGAATACAAGTGGTGAGAGCAAGCATCCTTGCCTCGTTCCTGCTCTCAAGGGGGAATTCTTTCAGTCTCTCTCCATTCTAGACCATGTAGGCAGTTGGATTTACATAGATGCCCCTTATTGCATCGAGAAATTTCCCTTGTATTTCTTTGTTGCTGAGAGTTTTTAGCATGCATTTGTGTTGGACTTTGTCAACTGCCTTTTCTGCATTAGTTGACAGAATCAGGTGATTCTTTTCTGTTATTTATGGGGTTGATCACATTAATTGTTTTTCTGATGTTGAAGTAGCCTTATATCCCTAGTGTAAATCAAACTTGGTCATGATGACTTATTTTTTTAATATGTTGTTGAATTCTGTGGGCTAGGATTTTGTTCAGGCTCTTTGCGTCTAGGTTAATGAGTGATATTGGTCTGTAATTTTACTTTTTTTGTGGGATCATTCTCTGACTTTGGTATCAGGTTTATGCTGGTTTCATAGAATCAGTTTGGGATTGTTCCATCCCTTTCTATGCTGTGAAATAGTCTCAGTAGTATTGGAGTTAACTCTTCTCTAAAAGTTTGATAGAATTCTGCAGTGAAGCTATCTGTGCCAGGACTTATTTTGGTTGGTAGGTTTTTCTATCATTTTTTCAGTCTCTTCCTTTGTGATGGGTTTATTGAGTTTTTCTCTTTCTCCTGTGATAATTTTGGCAGGTGATATGTGATATGAATCTAGGAATTTGTCCATTTTCTCTAAGATTTCAAGTATGTTGGAGTACAGTCTGTTGTAGTATGTGTTATGATACTTTAAATTTCTGTTAGATGTGTTGTGACATCTTCCATCTCATTTTATATTGTATTTGTTTCTTGTTTTTCTTTTGTAAGTTTAGCCAGTGATTTGTCAAGTTTGTGGATCTTTTCCAAAAACCAGCCTTTGGTTTTTTTAATTTTTTCAATTGTTCTTCTATTCTCTAATTCATTTAGTTCTGTGCTAATCTTTATTATGTGTTTTGTTCTAGTACCTGAGGGATCCTTCTGTTGTTCTCTTTCTACTTGGGAACTTTCTTCCTTCTAAATGTGTGCATTTATAGAGATAAATTGACCTCTGAGCCCTGCTTTGGCTGTATCCCATAGGTTCTGGTGGAATGTGTTTTCCTTCTCATCTGATTCCATAAATTTCTTTGTTTTGTTGTTGATGTGTTCCTTAACCTATGGCTTTTTAAGCAAGGTGTTGTTTGGTTTCCATGAGTTTGAATTTTATCTGTGTTTTTCCTGTTGTTGATTTCAACTTTTATCGCTTTATGGTCTGAGAATATGCTTTGCCATAATTCAGTGGTTGGATTTTGTTGAGATTTGCTTTCTGTCCTAACACATGGGCTATTCTGGAAAGGTTTCCATGTACATTGGAGAAGAAGATGTACTTAGGTGTCGGTGTATAACAAGTTTTGTATATGTCAGTGAGGTCCAGTTGGTTAATTGTCACAATAAGATCTTCTTTGTCTTTACTGAGCTTTTTTCTTAATGATCTGTCCATTACTGAAAGTGAAGTGTTGAAGTCTCCAACTATTATTGTGGAGTGATTGATCTCATTTTTCAGTGTACTCAGTTTTTGGTAAGTGTATTTATGTGCTCTGGTATTGGGTGCATAAATATTTAATATTGTTAAGTGCTTCCTGTGTATTGAACCTTTCAGCAGTAGTGACCATCTTTGTCCATGATGGTGGATTTTACATTAAAATGTGTTTTATCTGAGATTAGCATTGGCATACTTGTTCTTATTTGTATATTGTTAGCTTGGTATATGTTATTTCATCCTTTAATGTACAGTTTGGTTATATGTTTAAGTGTAAGGTATGTTTCTTGTAAGCAGCATATTGACTGGCCATGTCTTTTGATTCAGGATATCACGCATTGTCTCTTTATTGGAATGTTGAGTCCGTTTACATGCCTTGTAATTATTGATAGGTATGTGTTTAGTGCTGTTATTTTGATGTATTTATTTTTGTGTTGGTGTTTTCTCTGTTCCTCTTAATATTCTTTTGAGTCATTTTTCTTTATGGATTGACTTTTCATCTTCTTTATTGTTGGTTTTGTGTTTGTCGAGACTTGTATTATGTTTCTTGTCTTCATATGCTGCATTGTTATTGTGCTTTGTGGCTATTCTTATAATCCCCCTTCATATTCTAAGTTTAAACCCAATTTTAAATCCTGCATAGATTTGTAACTTCCTCTCTATCTGAAAGGACTGTAACTACTGTAGTATATCCCTCTTTTTACTGTGATGGTGTCATAGTTTTTGTGATGTGATCCCTGGTTCCCTACTTTTAATGTGGTAAGTTTGATTGAGTTTTGTGACTTCCCTAACTGAGTAGATTTCTGGATGCTGTGTCCTGTGCTGCCTCCTTAAATATATGTGTAATGGTTTGTTTTTCTAAACAAAGAGCTTCTTTCAGGATTTCTTGTAGCTTTGGTTTGTTTTAAAAAGTCTGTAAGCTTCTGTTTATCTGTCAATGTCTTAATTTCATCTTCATATTTGAGAGACCATTTTGCAGGATATATAATTCTTGGTTGGAAGTTTTTCTCATTCAGGGGTTTGTATGTGTCATCCCACTCCTTCCTTGCTGACATTGTTTCTGACTTCGAAAGCTTACAGGGTTTCCCTCTGGATGTAAACTTTGCTTAGAGCCTCACTGCCTTTAAGAGAAATTATTTATGTTTCATTGTATTAAGCTTGATTATAGTATGTCGTGGTGTCTTTCTTTTCAGGTCTGGTTTTTGTGGCATTTGATACTCCTTTCGGATATCTAAGTTCTCGTATTTCATAATTTCAGGGAACTTTTCTGTGAGAAACTCAACAGTACTCTCTGTGTTTTCATCTATCCCTCCCTGTTCAAAAACTCCAGTTAGTCATAGATTATTCCTCTTCATAGAGTCCCACATGTTTCTTAATGCTTCTTCATTTGTTTAACTTCTCTGATTTCTTCCCGTAAATGCTGGTGTCAGTTTCTCTGTCTTCAAGGTCATTAAGTGTGACTTCTGTTTCCTCAGTTGTGCTCTTTTAGCTTTGAATTGTCTAATTGTGTAATTTTGTTACTGAGCTGCTGATTTCAGATTGTTGATATTCCATCTGTTCAAATAGCTTGCTTAACTTTTCATTTTGCTCTGCTGCATTTGTTTAATCTCAAGGAGGGTGCTATATTTAATTCTTTTGTACTTGATCTCCGATAGTTTCAGAAAGCCTTCTTCATTTGGGAAGTTTTCGTTTCTGTATTTTGGGAGTTTTCCAGAGCCATGGTGGGCTGTTTCTTTGAATGGTTAGTGACTGTGGTCTTTGGGCCATCTAGAGGCTATTTAGTTTTTCTGATTTTACCTCAACAGGAGCTGAGGCATAGGTCTGAGAAGGGAGTTGGTCATTGGCCACTTCTGTATAGTCTAGTTACTGGCCCCAGGGGACTCTCTGGGATGGCAGGCTCTGCCTGCCCTCTGGTAAAGATGGCACAGTATTTTGTGAAGTCAGTGGGAGGCCATCAACTGGCCCTATTATGTGGGTTAGTAAGGGTAGAAGAGATGCTGCTGGGCCTCTGAGTAGTTATTTCTCCATACAGTCTTATTTTAAAAATGTAGGACTTATCCGACAGCTGCCAGAATCAGTCAGGCTGCCTTCCAGCTGACAGTGGAAGCACCTCTTCATTTGTCCCCAGATGTTATGAAAATAGTTCAATGTAGGGAGGGGTAATAGCTTTGCTGCCATAATCCACCGAGCCTTACTCATAAGGTAATACTGTGCTAAATGAAGCCCTTCTCCTGGAAAAGTACTTTCAAGACTGGCAGTGCTTCTGAGCTTGGGAGTTTTCCCCTGCTGATGTTGTGCTGTGTCTGCTAACCAAAAGGTCAGTAGTTTAGATCTGCCAGGTGTTCCTAAGAAACTTCATGGGACAGTTCTACTTGGACCTTTAGGGTCAATATGAGTTGGATCTGACTCGATGGCAGCGAGTTTTTTGTGGGAGGCCTCCGGTTTGGTGACTTCGCCTCCCATCAGACCAAGACAGTGTCTTTGCCAAGCTACCCATCTGTGCAAAATAGCAGAATCAATGCAAAGCTCTGAAAACGGGGGTGGGGGGGGGTGGGGGGTGGGGGGGTAGTGGTGCCCTCTGTCAGGAGCTGTCCTCTTAAAATGTGGCCATCCCATGCATTCTGTCTCTGCTGCACTATGAATTATTTACTGAAGAACTGCAGTTCAGTGTGTTTGCTGGCTCATGCCGTTACTCATCTCCTGGATAAGAAAACGAAAAAAGTATACCTGCACTCCACCCAAGTGGCGTGTCAGCAGGAGCAGGGGTCAGTGCGCTATGCCTCTCCAGAGAGAGGTAGTTTCTTGTTTAGCAGTTTGTAGTCCAGTCTGACAACTTATGACATATCCTCTGTCTCCCTGGGTGTCCAGAGTGTTCCATTCAGTTATCAATCCAGGCCTTAGTTTTCACAGCTAATTGGGGAGACATGTGTCTAGTCCAACATCTTGGCTCTGCCAGCTAAGTTGTTTTCTTAAATATATTTTGAGTTTGCCTTCAACAGGTGTGTAATTGCACACAGTCAGTTTCTAACTAGAATATCTAGTGCAGATTTAGTTGTTGAATATGGAATTGTATACTTCAGACATCTCTAAAGTTGACAAATTGCCATAATATCATGAGAATTTAGTGTTTGGCATGAGTCAGTACAATACTAAGAATTAATATAGATTTAAAAATTAGACCAGTTGCTGTTGAATTGACTCTGACTCATGGATGTTCCATGTGTGTTAGAGTGGAACTGTGCAACATGAGGCTTTCTTTAGCTGATGTTTCAGAAGTAGATCACCAGAGCTATCTACTGAGGTGAGTCTGGGTGGACTGGAACCACTAACCTTGTGGTTAGATTTCAGAGGTAAATTATTAATTTTAATAGCTAGGATATCCATTCAGAGGATGGAAATAAATAATGAAGAGGTTACTATCCAACAGTTACTAATGGTGGTCTCTGGCTGACAGGTATGAATTCTGACAATTAAGTCCGTAAACTTAATTGTTGTAGTTGGTCTTAATCATACTTCATTGCTGAATATCACTATGGTCACCTTTGAAGCACTCCGCTTGGGAAGCTATGCCCTGATGCCAGCCTCTAGTCCACTCTTCAAAGCAGTTTTGGAACTCTTTCTGGAATGGCCGTTGAGCATGGTGGTAAGGTGGCAAGTTCATAAATTTAATTGTATAGTTGCTTGTGAGGGAGTTTTTAGTCAATAAGCAAATTAACTGTATTCAAACACCCTCCCTACTCACTTGATCTGGCCTCAGTTACTGTTTTCTTTACCCCAAAATAAAGGAAATATTGAAAAGAAGACATTTTGATGACATCAAGGTAATATGATGACCGTTCTGATGGCCATTCCAGAAAAAGAGTTCCATAATTGCTTTGAAGGGTGGACCAGGCACCAGTGTTACTGTATAGCTTCCCAAGGAGAGTACTTCAAAGGTGACCATAGTAATATTCTGCACTGAGGTATGTAGAACTTTTTCTAGGGTGAATTGGTAAATTTATTTGGCAGTCCTCATGTGTAAAAGCCTGAAGGTTGATTTGAGTGTGTGATTATGGTCATAACTGAATTGATCTAGATGTTTCCTCCCTCATGATAATGGATTTCCCTAGGAATATGGTTCACAGGAAGCCAGTTTTCATAAATGGTATTAGGTAATGTCTGGTCAGAGCCGTTGCTGACTCCTGACTTTAGGTCTCCCAGAAAGCAGTTTGCCATCTGATGGCTATGATTATCAGAAAACCAGCGCTTTGTCTCTAGATATCTAAGGGATTGAGGTGAAAATAATTAGCAGTTGGAATGTTACATAGTAATGTAGTAAAATTACAAATTAATATGTCAAAAGTATGGATAGAGTTGGAGAAATGTGTTGGAGTAAAGAACTCCACAGTCCTTTTGTTCACTCCTAGCTGGCTTCTTCCATTCTCAGCATGGCTATTTCAGCCCTTTACCATTCCTCTTAAACTGGCAAACCTAACTCTAAACAAATAAGTGTAAATCATGAATTCCTTAGGTTTCTTATACTCCCACTAAAAAATGATATCTTCTGCCCCTTTTTCCCTAATGATTGCTAGTTCTAATCATCTTTTCAACTCTTTGTCCCATCTTATATAATCTTTTCCTACTCCTTGTTTCGTCCCTTATTTCCTCTCATATTTCCAACTTCTTTCTTATTACTGGTTTTTCATGCATAACCTAGCTAGTCTGAAAAATAAAGGAAGTCCTTTATCTCTGCTTCTCCTCTTAAACTATCCCATTATTTTTTTTCCTTTCAGTTTGAGACTTAAACTCATTTTCTTACCATTTACTTCTTAATATACTCCTCTGTAGGCCAGTGAAACATTCCCACTAAAGTGATGGAAACTGTGGTGGCATAGTGATTAAGTGCCAGTTCTGCTAACCAAAAGGTCAGCAGTTTGAATTTACCAGTTGCTCCTTTGAAACTCCCTGGAGCAGTGTCCTGTGGCTTTACTAAGGGTTGAAATCCACTTGATGGCAGTGGGTTTGGTTTGAGTAGGAAAGTACCTTGTGGTGTCCAAAGTGACAAAACAGTATCTCCTCTATGCCATTCTAGATGATCTCAGTGCAGCTTTGACACTGTTGCCTATCTCATTCTTTACATAAGACAACAATTAGTACCTATGCCAAATGCTAGCAATTTAGAACTAATATATGATCCTCCATAGAACTCACAGTGTAGTATGGGAAGCAGACTACACAAAGATTATGATGTGTGTTAGAATAATTGAGACATGTATTTAGCATAGTAATAGTACAGTGATAAACTTAATAGTCAGAGGAGCATTCACAGAGATAAAGACACTTGAGTAGAATCTTAAAAGATGAGTAGAAATTTCCTAGATAAACTAAGACACAGTCCCTGGGTGTTACAAGTGGTTAAGTGCTTAACTACTAAAAGGTTGGTGACTCAAACCGATCCAAGACACTCTGTAGAAGACAGTCCTGATGATCAGTTTCTGAAAGGTATGAGGTCAGACAATTAAGTTCATGAACTTGTTATAGAAAAAGTGCTACATACCTCATTGCTAAATATCACTATGGTCACCTTTAGAGTACTCCCCTTGGGAAGCTGCACACTGATGCCGGTGTCAGTTCCACCTTTCAAAGCAATTTTGGAACTCTTTTTCTGGAATGGCCATAAGAGTTGTCATCATATTACCCTTGATGTCCTTGATGTCATCAAAATGTCTTCCTTTCAATATTTTCTTTATCTTTAGGTGACGAAGGAAGTGGCTGGGAACCAGATCAGGTGAGTAGGGAGGGTGTTCGAATACAGTTATTCACTTGTCAACTAAAAACTCCCTCGCAGACAACTATACAATTAAGTTTGTGTACTTGCCACCTTGCCAACATGCTCAATGGCTATTCCAGAGTTCCAAAATTGCTTTGAAGGGTGGACTAGGCAGGCACTGGCATTGGTGCATAGCTTCCCAAGGGGACTACTTGGAAGGTAATTATAGTGATATTCAGCAGTGAAGTATGTAGCACGTGGAACAATGAAGTTCACGTGCTTCATTGTCAAACTTCACATAATGGGGGCCTGAACTAAAATAGTGGCAGTGACAATGGAGAGAATGCAGCCATTATGAAAGATGTTAGGGAGGTGGAATGTACATGACTGGTTAAACATGGGAGTATATAGAGGGTGTGACCCAGAAAGGAGTCATAAATGGTGCATAGATAAATCTGGCTTAGGTGATGAAAGGCTGTTATTTATCAAGACAAAGATCTGAAGAGAGCAGATTCTGTATGGGTATGGGGGTAATGTGAACGTGAGAAAATACTGAGGTTGAGAAACTAATGTGCATCTCGTGTGTGATGCTGACACAGCTGGATATATGTTTGGGAGCTCAGGAGAGAGGTGGAGATCTGAGAGTTATCATGGGAGTCTCAGAGATGGCATGATGACAAAGATTGGGTATTGTATCAGAGATCATCTGTAGTTCTGAAACACCTGATTTGAAGTGTTGGGAGGAAGCAATGAAGAATCTGAGCTGCCATACCCAAGGAAAGTTTCCTAACGTATTATTGCTTATGTTAAGTCTAATAAAATGTGAACTTACATAGTTCTCTCTCTGTCTCTTTCTCAGATTCCCTGAGTTAAAGCACAATAGAGTCCCAAGTCTAAATTAATAAATCAGACTTATATTGACACACTTTTGGAATGTACATAAATTATTTATTTATTAATCTGACTTCTTGAAGTCATGTTAAAGGGAACAAACTATTCATTAAAATAAATCAGTAATAAAAATTAAAAGCACATGTACTTATTAAGCACAGTGCGTGAAACTGATCTCATTACCTCTTCCTCTTGTTTCTTGTTTCACTCAGGCTAAGAGGAGATCTGGGAGTCATTCTCATGTCTTCATTTCCCCTCCAGTAGTCATCTGTTGAATTTTCCTATTAAACATCCATGGAATCTGTCCCATGCTACCACCTATTGTGTAGTCATTAATCTAATTTACACACCAAAAAGCAAAGCCACTGCTGTGGAGTTGATTCCGACTCATAGCGATCCTGTATGACAGAGTAGAACTGCTCCGTAGGGTTTCCCAGGAGTGCCTGATGGATTCATACTTTTCAACCTTTAGGTTAGCAGATACAGCAGTTAACTACTATGCCACAAGGGTTTCCAGTCTAATTTAGAATTCATCATTTGGTCTCTTTACTCGGTTGGTGTAGAAATTCCTCCAAGGCTGGCCCTGCCTATTTAATCAGTCTCATATTACCTTCTCTCTTCCTCATCCTATCCCCCAAAGCCTGAGCTATTTGTATTTCTCAAAAACACAATGCCACTCCATTTCTTCACTTAGTTTTTACAAAACGATATTTAAAGTTGAGCTTAAGCATGCATCATCTATGAGAAAGCTAAAGCTTTTCCTGTTATTCTACTTGAAAGGTTAGGTCCTGGTGTTTTATACTCCCATGGCAACGTGTGTGTATCTGTTTCATTATCATAACTATTAGTATTTTATAGAGAGATAGAGGTTAATTTGTAATCCTCATTATTTAAGCAGGAAAATAACAGAAAAGGATAGATAAAATGTTAATGAGAAAATGAAGAGAAAACTGTGTGGTATCAGAAACAAACCCTGGAGAGAGTGCCCCAGCTAAGGGCACTTAAATCCTCCACATTCCCAGATTAAATGGCAGTGTTCCCAAGACCTAGTTTATATGACCAGTTGACCATTTTATTCTTCCTAAAACATCTGACTAATCACCATTACCTTTATACTATTATACCCATTACGACAGTCTCTACCTTTTAATTGTGCCATTTAGACTATTACAGCTAATCTGATATGGTTTAATTCATATCTATCATCTTAGAGTAAGAACTGTAACGGTATGCTTTCACTTTCTCCCACATCATTTTTGCTGTTGTACATTTTACTTTTTCGTGTTACAAATGCTACAATAAATTGTTATATTTACTCTAGATATTCAGTTATATTTTGAAGCAATTAAAAATAAGAAAAAATTATACTTATCCTCATTTTTATTATTCCTGGTGTTTACTGTGTAGACTCACATTTCCATCTGATATTATCTTTCTTCTGTTTGAACAGGAAACCCTGGTGGCATAGTGGTTAAGTGTACTGCATTTGCTAACCAAAAGATTGACAGTTCAGATCCACCACTGCTTGGAGCGTCTACAAGGCAGTACTACTCTGACCTATAGGGTTGCTATCAGTTGGAATCAGCTTGAAGATGGTGGCTCTTTGGCTGCTTGAACAACTTTTTGAAACATTTGTTTTAGTGAAAGTGTGCTTGCAAAGAATTCTCAGCTTTTATTTGACAGAGTATTTCACTTTGACTTTTAAAAGATGTTTCTAACGATCATTGATGTTCTATATCTTTTCATAGTATTCCATTGTGTGAATATACCATAGTCTATTTATCCATTAATCTGCTGATGGACACCTAGGTTGAGTCCATCTCTTTGCTGTTGTGGACAGTGCTGCAATAAACAATAGTATGTGTGTAGCTGTTCGTGTGGCAACCCTTATTTGTCTAGGGTGTATTCTACGAAGTGGGATTAGTGGATCGTATGGTATTTCTAGCTTTTAAAGAAAGCAGTAAATCAATTTCCAAAGTGATTGTACCATTTTACATTCCCAGGAGCAGCACAGAAGAGTAATTGTCTTTCCAGAACCTCTCCAACACTTATTATTTTGTGGTGTTTAGATTAATGTTGGCATTGTTGGGATGAGATGGTATCTCGTTGTAGTTTTCATTTGGATTTCTCTAATGGCTACTGGTTGTGAGAAATTCCTTATGTATTTGTTAGCATCTTGAATGTCTTCCTTAATCAAGTGTCCATATCCTTTGCTCATGTTTTAATTGGCTTATTTGTCTTTTTCTCGCTGAGGGTCTGCAATACCTTGTAGATTATGGAGATTATATACCAATGGGATTCATGGTAGCAAAAAATTCTTTACTGGTGTGTAGGTAATCTTTTAGTCCTTTGATGAAATATTTGGATAAGCGTGTCTGATTTTTAGGAGTTCCTAGTTATCTCTTCTCTGGTTTGTGCATTGTTAGTAGTATTCTGTAGTCTATTTATGCTGTGTGTGAGAGCTCCCAGTGTTGCCCCTAGTTTTTGTTCCATTACCCTTACTGTTTTAGTTTTTACTTTTAGGTCTCTGACTCATTCTAAGTTAGTTTCTTGGCATTTTCATGGGTGCATTTGGTTCACTTACATTCAGTGTGATTATTGATAGGTATGAAGTTAGTGCTGTCATTTCAGTCTCTTTGTGTTCTGTAGACAATTCCTTTCTTCCATTTAATTTTCTGTGCTGAGTACTTTTTATTTTTTTGCTGTTCATCTTTTTAAATTTTGGTAGTTTTGTATTTGCTGAGACTTCATAATTTTCTTTTGATCCATAGGATTGATGGTTTCCTTTGTGGTTACCTTAATGTTTACCCCTATTTTTTTGAATTTAAGCCAGCCTTTAATTTCTTTGTATCACCTTGACTTCCAATCCATATGAAGGATCTGTGACTGTGCTTTCTTTTGGTTCAGTCTTTTTGTTATAATGTTTACATAATGGACATTTCTGTTTCCCTCTTCGGAGTGTTTTGCCTATGATTTATCTTATGATTTCCCTGTTTGGGTTGATACCCAGTTGCTCTGTTCTGCATTCTGGTCTTTGATTGTTACCTGGTGTTACTGATTTTCTAACCAAAGGCCTGCCTTTAGTGTTTCTTGTAGTGGGTTTAGTTTTTGCAAATTTCCTAAATTTCTCTTTATTTCCTAATGTTCTAATTTTGCCATCATATTTGAGAGACAGTTTTGCTGGATATTCAATTCTAAGCTGGCAGTTATTCCTTTAGGGCTTTGTATATATTCTCTGATAGCCTTGTTTCCTGCATGGTTTCTAGTAGATTCTGTGGATTCACTTTGTACGTTATTTTTCATTTATACCTAGCCACTTTTAAAAGTATCTTCTTATCTTTAGTTTTGACATGTTTGGTTATAACATGCCTTGATATCTTTCTTTTGGGATCTTCTTTGTGTGGAATTCAGTGATATTTTCTCATCTTTCATTATATCAGGGAAGTTTTCTGTCAGCAAGATTTTGACAGTTCTCTATGCATTTTCTGTTAGCCCCCCTGTTCTGTTCAGATACTCCAACGGTCATAGATTATTCCTCTTTATAGAGTCCCACATAATTCTTAGTGTTTTTAAAATTCTTTTATCTTATTTTTCCTCAAGTATGTTGATGTTATGTGCTTTATCGTCAGTCTCATTAGTTCAGACTTTCATTGCCTCAGTTCCTTTGACTTTGTATTAAGTTGTCTAATTCTGTAATTTCATTATTAATTTTCTGAATTTCTAATTCTTATGATTCAATGATTTCTTGCAGTTTGTTCTGTGTGGTTTGTCATTATGTTCAGCTGTGTTTTGCCTCATCTCCTTCATCTCTTAAAGTGTTCTAAATACTAATTTTTTGTATTCTACTGCTGATAAGTCTAGCAAGTTCTTTTCTTCTGAAAAATTTACTTCTTGGTTTTTGAAACTTTCTGAAGAGATCATGGTCTACCCCTTTAAGTACTTTGATGAGGACTGCTGTGTTCTAGCTTCTTGTTTTAAAATGTACAGTTTACTTTTCTTATATGGGTTCTGCTCAGGTGCCCAGGTAGACAGTCACTAAGTGTGTGGTACACACACTTACTGTCCTAGATGGAAAGGGTGATTGGTGTAGGCACAGTTGTCCGATTGCAGCCACTGAGGAAGGCAGGAGTCTAACAACAATCCCTGAATGTCTGTGAGGTTGGTATATTCCCTTATGTTTGAATCTAGGTGAAGGAACAGTTTCTGCTCTGATTTTCTAGTTTCAGAGAGTTAGCAGAATTCCACTCCTTCCCTGAGTTTGTGAAATTGTTCGCCCTCTGAGTCTCAGAGAATGGCTCAGGTTTGTTTTAAGAAATCCTACTTCTGGTTCAGTTAATCACATCAGACACTAATGCTGTTATTCCTGGCATTGTGTGATTTTTCTGTATGCTGTAAGTCTTGCCTCTATGATGTTAATGTGGGAGGATGGATGGCACTTGTGTTAGTGAGGTGGATCTTAGTCGATAAGTTTGGGCTGTGTCTTGAGGCAGCCTTTTGAGATACGAAAGAGAGGGAAGGAACTGAGAGATGAAGGACCCCGTACCACCAAGAAAGCAGCACTGGGAGCAGAGCAAGTCCTTTGTATATGGAGTCCCTGCACCTGAGAAGCTTCTTGACCAGGGAGACATTGAAGACCAGGACTTTCCTCCAGTGCCAACAGAGAGAGAAAGCCGTCCTTTGTCACCGACTCCCTGAATTTTGGCTTTCAGCCTACTTCACTGTCAGTAAATAAATTTCTCTTTGGTAGAGCCATCCACTTGTGATCTTTTCAGTCATGCAGCACTAGGTGACTAAGACAAAATTCGGTACTAGGAGAGTGCTCTAACAGGTAGTGGAAATGTGCAAGTGATTTTGAAACTGTGAAGAATGAACTGAGGAGAACTTACACCAGAGAAGGTGCAGATGGTGAGAAACAGCAGTAGAGGACTAGTACCAACAGCAGCAAACAGGAAACAGAGAACCAGGAGACCACTGTGACACAGTGCTGGAGCCAACCCATAGAGCGAAAGAGTTGAGTGCCTGTATGCAGGAGACTTTTGGCAGAGTAGGGTGCCTTCAGCTCCTATCAGTGCAGTTGCTGTGTTTTGTAATACTTGCCTAGCAGGTCAGGTGTAAGCATGAGGCCTGAAGAGCCAAGAGGCCACAGGAAGTGGAAGCTGAAGAGACAAAGAGCGTAACAAGCCAAGCTGCCTCAGTCTCAACAGGTATGGCCTCAGGAATTCCAAAGCGTGGAGCTATGCCTCTTGAGGCTTCAAAGAGTGGGGCTATGGCCTTTTAGGTTTCAAAGAGTCCAATCTTCACCAACTCAGTTCCAGAGTGTGGGGCTAACTTTCACAAGTGGTATGGGGCCAAATCTGCTGTCCAAAACTGAGGAATCAGTGCTGCTATGCCTGAGTGGTGGAAGAATGGGCCTGCTGGGGCCACTGTGGTAAGATCTCTGCTAAGTTGGACTAAGTATGGTGTGCTTAAAGCTAAGGGGGCAAAGTGGCAGTCCCAGTGGGCCTCAAAGGTGGAGCTGAAGTCTAGGGCTGAGGGACCTCCACTTAGAATCTGGAGAATATGGCCAGTACCTGGAGTCTGGAGGGCAGGGCCATTATGTAAAATTTCTCGGAAAATGGAAGATTATTTTCAAAGCCTTGAAGGCTCATGTAATGGGTTCAGCTGACTTGCTTGGTGCCTGTCATATGTTCTTTCCTTCTAGTTTCTCCCGTTTGTATTGGAAATATGTAGCTTGTGCCTGTTCTGCCATTGTAACTTGGAAGCAGATAACTTGTATTCTAGATTTCACAGATGAAATTTTTGGATTTTGGACTTGAAATGAAGACTTTTGCTATGATATGATGGAATGAATATGTTTTGCATGTTGCAAAGATGTAATTTTGGGGGACAGAGGTTGGAATGTCATGGATTGAATTGTATCCCCCCAAGAATGTGTGTTTCAGTTAGGCTGAGCCATCCTATTCTGTAATTTTCATGTCTGTTGTAAATCCTGTCTCTGTGATGTTAATGAGGGGAAGGTACAGCAGATATGTTAGTGAGGTGGTGCTCAGTCTACAAGCTCTGTGTGTGTCTTAAGGCAACCTCTTGAGATATGAAAGAGAGAAGAAGCAAGCAGAGAGATGAGATTTTATACCACTGAGAAAGTTGCACCAGGAGCAGAGTACATCCTTTGAACCTGGGGTCCCTGTACATGAGAAGTTTCTTCACCAGGGAAAGGTTGGAGGGCAAGAACCTCCTCCCAGAGCATCTGGAGCTGACACCCTGAATTTGGTCTTGTAGCCTTCTTTACTGCTTGTGATATTTTTCTGTTATGGCAACACTGGATGACTCAGACGTATGGTGATGCAAAGTTTTTCCAAGGATTTTTACTCCATCCTAAGGTACTGAAAGATCCTGCATGCCTGTGGCACAGAGATAACATACATGCCCCTTCCTTACAGTTAGACTGCTACTGCCTGTTACTCAGTGCTAAGTGCATGGTGGCACAGTGGATGTTCTTGGTTCTGCTGGTTCAACCTCAAGTCTTAGGCATGCCCTGTGTTCCTGGGCTCCAGCTTTGGGTTGTGATCTTCTGAGCATTGTGCACATCCCCCCACTTCTTTCTTCTCCAGCATCCTCTTGATTCTCTTTGGAGTCGTTCATAGGACCGCTTCCTGCCTTTGTTCCAGTAGTATCGAACTACTGCTTTGTGTTGATGCAGCATACTGGTCTCAGGAGGGTTTCTTTCCACTCTTCCATGTGCAAGTGTCTTTTGCTTCTATCCTTTCCTCTAAAGCAATATATCTTTGTTCAGTTCCTGGGAGTGGGATAAAATGTTTCCTATCATTGTTTTTCTTCTTCCTTTTGGCTCTGAAGGTGAGAGGGTTTGCAGTCCTTTTTCTAGCAGTTTCAGGGTTTTACTTCACATGAGAAACACCCAGGGAACTGAGTGGTGTTTCATGTCCACACTCCACCAGCAGAAAATCATCTCCTACACTCCTGCTCCTTTGAGTAGGCTTTCTTTGGTGTCCTGCCTGCCCGAGGTCTTTCTGATGATCCCAATGGATGACTGTAAACACTCTTGTGGCTGTAAATTTCCCTTGCATCTGGGGCTTCCAGTTGTTCTAAACTGATATCCTAGCCCACTCTTAGTCTTTAAGAATTCACACAGTTTATGTGTCCCTTTTTTCCTCAAGGGGCATTGGGGCTATTTGTAAATCATTTCTTTTGTTTGTTTGCAACTTTAGCTCACTGATACTTTCAAGAAAAATTTTAGATTATCTACCTGTTAATTTTGTGTCTGTTTATATCCTAGATGGAAGCAGAACTCCAGCTGTGTGCTCTTAAGTGGCAGTCTCTCAGATGAATTCCCAAGGCTTTTATGGATACACTACTTTTATGGGCTTGCATTATTAATTTATTAATTAACTCTTTATGCAAGTGGATTTCCTTGGTGTCAGAAGTAATAATCTGCTCCTTAAATCTGCGTCAGTCTTTATTCCTGTGCACTCTGAACATGAACATATTGAGTGTTCATGATAGTGTGGTCAAATAGAATGGCAGAGGTAGCTGGAGATGTTGGGGTCTTTGACTGGGTAACAGAAAAGATACAAAAAGTACACCTACCCTCTCTTTTTTTCCTACCCTAAGTGGTAATGAGGTTGCCTTTTTGTATAGTAATAACCAATATTGCATTAAAAGGCAACAAAATATGTTTTAAATAAAATGACAAATTTACTGTAGTGTAAAAGAATTAAGTGAGGGTCATACGTAGTGAAAACTGTTCTGCTTGACAGACTGGTAGAATTGGTGTGTGGTCCTAAGTCATGAAAGCCACAGATTCTTCAAGAGATGGAGCTGTAATCAACCTAGGTGCCCATCAGTACATGAATGGTGTAGTCACACAGTGTAATACTATGCAATGATAAAGAAAAAATGATGATTTTTGGAAACATAGCATGGAATCATCTGAAAGAAATTATGTTGAGTGAAATTAGTCAGATGTAAAAGGGCAAATATTGTATGAGACCGTTATTATAAGGACTTAAGGAAAAGTTCAAGCATAGTACACAATCATCTTTGATGGTTACAAGGGTGGGGAGAATGGGAAAGGGGTTTTCATAGATTAGATAGTAGATAGGAATTGGGTTAAAGGAAGTGACAGCATGCAGTAGAAGCGAAGTTGAAACAACTGTACTACAGCAAAAGCTAAATGGTTTCCTAAATACATAACAACATTTTGAAGGACAGAGTGAGTAGCAGGGACAGGGATTTGGGGACCGTGGACATCTAGGATAATTGGCATAACTAATTTTTTTTTAAAGGACATTTTCTGCATACCACTTTGATGACTGGCATTTAGGTTCTTAAAAGTTAGCAAGCTGTCCCAATCCATGTGGAGTAGAGAACAAAGGATATCAAAGACATAAAATATGAGACCAACAGACAGAAGGTGCCATAAGATCCAGAGACTGCTTCAGCTTGAGACCAGAAGAAGTAGATGATTCGGCTACCACTAGTGACTGCCCTGACGGAACACAACATAGAGTCTCTGACGTAGCAGAAAAAAAATGAGTGTCAGAACTAGAGCTCTTAAAAGACCACACTTGGTGGTCCATCAGACTGGAGGATTCCCTGAAGACATAGCCCCAGCCCTGTCAATTAGTCCAGAGTTGCAACCAGTACTGAAACCAACTCATCAGACAAAGCAGAGTG
The DNA here is from genome assembly GCA_028571685.1 of Heterohyrax brucei. Taxonomy (NCBI): domain Eukaryota; kingdom Metazoa; phylum Chordata; class Mammalia; order Hyracoidea; family Procaviidae; genus Heterohyrax; species Heterohyrax brucei. The sequence goes on from CM053163.1 coordinate 32,017,882, forward strand.
GACTCAAAGACATAGAGTGATGCTGGTGTAGAATATGCTTCTTGACTTAAATATAGAGACTAGATGAGAAGGTAGAGGAGGACAGGAGTTAGTTGAATGGGTACAGGGTAGAAAGAAGGAGTGTGCTGTTAAGGGGGAATGGTGCAGTTAGAGTAGCATAGGAGTGTGTGTTTGGGGTTTTATGTGGCAAGTTGATTTGAACTGTAAACTTAAAAACCAAAAAAGCAAACCCACTGCCATCGAGTTCTGTCTGACTCATAGCAACCCTACAGGTCAGAGTAGAACTACCCCGTAGAGTTTCCAAGGAGTGCCTGGCAGATTTGAACTGCCAACCATTTTGTTAGCAGACATAGCACTTAACCCGCATGCCACCAAAGTTTCCTTTTACTTAAAGCATAATAAATTTTTTTTTAAAAATGAGAAAGATGAAGCTGTGCAGGTAGAGCACTGTGAGGGCTGGTTCTCCTGTGAGGAGAGCCCCTGGACTATGCTCCCTCGCAGAATTCAGCCTGAAGGGCCTTCTCTGTCAGTCTCCTGTAAGTGTCCAGCCCAAACACACTCAGACACACACAGACACACAGACAAATGCACAGACCACACACACACAATGGTGAAGGGCTCCAAAGCTCTATGTTAGCAACAATGCTTGTCTTACAGGTTCTATTACCATTTCCTGACAAAGAATTCAGCAGATTGTAATTCAAGTAGTTCATGTAATATGAGTGCTGAAGTAGCATAGAATGAATAGCTTTTGAACTGCAAAGCTAAGTAGTCTGTTTCTGTTTCAGGAAGTTTTTACTGTAAGTGTTGGAAACTTACCCCCTAAGGCTAAGGTTCTGATCAGAATTACCTATATCACTGAACTCAGCATCCAAGGCACTGCTGCTGTCTTCTGCATGCCTGCCACTGTGGCACCCTGGCAACAAGACAAAGCTCTGAATGAAAACATTCAGGTTAGTGCTCTGCAGATACGATTTAAAGGATCATTTCTCGGGATTTATATAAAAAGAAGAAAAAAATCCAAATGATATAATCTTTTTCATAAAATCAACTTTACTGACAGTTACAGCATTTAGATACATATATCATTTTTAAAATGGAAAGATAGAAGACATAGTTATGCTCAATGAATATAATATTTTCATTCTGCTCAGTTACCTAAAAAAATTTCTGTCTGCACTGTATGTTTATCATGAAGAATTTAGGTAAGTATTCTTGTTAGTTGCCATGGAGTTAGCTCTGGCCTGTGTATAACAGAACAAACACTGTCCTGTCCTGAGCCGTCTTCATGATTGTTAATATGCCCGAGTCTGTTGTTGTAGCCACCACGTTCTGAATGACCTCCAACCTGGAGGACTTATCTTCCAGTACTGTCAGTCAGTATTCTGTTGTGAGCCATAGGGGTTTTACTGGCTAATTTTGGGAGCAGATTGCCAGGCCTTTCTTGCTACTCTGTCTTAGTCTGTAAGCTCTGCTGAATCCTGTCCATCATGATGACCCTGCTGGTATTTGAAATACTGGTGGCATGGCTTCTAGCTTTATAGCCACACACAAGCCACCACAGTACCACAAACTGACAGACAGGGAGCAGTGTTAGAGAAGCGTAGAGAATGTGAATTACCTGAAAGAGGAAGGTAATAACTATCCTTAATTTCATCCAGAGATAACTACTGGTTAATTCATGCATGCACAAACACATGTACACACATGCATAGTTGAAAATTTTTGTCAAAATGGCCATAAATTATCTGCCATGTAGTTCTAACTTATTGTCCTTCCATAAACAAATGCTACTGTGGCTTTCCTAGAGAATATATTCAGCTTAGAGTCTCATCATGAAACTGTTACGTGAAAATCATTCTTGTCTTCTTTGTAAGAAGGATTTCACACAAAGAAGCATGTATCCAAAGAATCAGGTATGCAAAGAAATGTTTTAATAGCGTATAGTACGTTCAATGAGATAAGGTAAGCAGGCTCTCATAGACAGGAAGGGCTCTGAGAGCCTAGTTCCCTGCTCCCTCTGGGATTTATGTTCTCATTTTCCTACTTCCCTCTGGAATTTTTAGTTATTTTCTTTCATTGGTCCATTGGGTTTGAAACACTTATGGGGCTGGCCATCAAGTCCCTCTGACAGGAGATAGCTGATACTGTGGCATAGCTTCTAGCTTTATAGACACACACAAGCCGCCACAGTACCACAAACTGACAGACAGGTAGCAGTGTTAGAGAAATGTAGAGAATGTGAATTACCTGAAAGAGGAAGGTAGTAACTATCCTTAATTTCATCCAGAGATAACTACTGGTTAATTCATAACTACTGGTTAATTCACAGGAGATAGCTGATTCTTTTTTGACTAGGGATTGCTGGCCCCCTTTGTTCTCGCCATCAGGTGTTCTCTGACTCTTTTGGAATATAAATGTCAGAGGCATTTGTGTTTCTGTTTGCCTGACCTCAGTATTCTAACAAAACCAAGTAAATGCTTAATTGCATACATGTGTATTTCTTTTTCAGGCTACAGTAGAGAAGATTTGCATAAAGGAAATAGGGACAAAGCAAAGGTTAGTACCTAAAAATATAAAATCTATCAAAAATCGGATGTTAGTTTCATTGTTAACATTTCATTAAAATTATTTGAAGCATCTGAAAGTAGAATTTTCACATACTGAGCTAAGACAGTTTTCTCTTCACCTTTTATAGCTTCTCCTTGAGCATGTGTATTGAGATGCCCTATGTGATCAAATTCATTTCTAGTGATACACATAAGCTGAAACAGAAGGTTAGTAAATTTTCTTGTATTTCTTAAGAACTCTTATTTTACTTTATCAAAGCTTTGCAGGCACATAATTTGAAAAGTCAAATAATATTAACAATTTTTCTATTTAGCCCCTACCCGGCTGCCACCAGCGCCCAGAGACTGAACCACTTTAGAATATAGCTGTTTCTTCTGGAATTTACTCCACAACTTTAAATAAAAAGTTTTTGCTTCTGTTTCTTGAGTTGTCTGTTTCAGTATTCATATTATAATTGTTTTAGTGAAAACATTGCACTGGCACTCTGCTAGAAATTATAACAATTTTATGAAGGAAAAAGACAAGATCATTGTAGAAAAGAAGAATTACATAGTGACTAAAATAATAAGCAGTGAATATTCTGGCTTGTAGGAAAAACAGTGAGGTTATTTTTCAGCAGAGCAAACAGAGGCAAAATGGGTTCACATCAAGAGGGAGTATAGGGTAAGGAAGAGAAGTTTTCAAGGGGTTCTCAAACTACAGACTTAGGTCAGTTTCTAGCTTAACATGAGTCTCTTCTTTTCCGATACAGATTGACTAAGATAATATTTCTAAATCAAGCAGTGTGAACATTTCTCATGTATGGGTATAGTGAGTGATTGTAGGGTAGTTCAACCCTAGTTGGAGTCCTTGAAATGTAACAGTTGATCATTTGACTAGGAAGCAGATTAAATCAGCTACAACTTGAAACCCTTTGAATGGCTGAGAATTGAGTGAGTTAGGAACTAGGCATTCACCATATGAATTGCCTGAGAGCAGTTAAATTAGCAGTGTTGATTTACCTGAGTTACCAGATCTCCACACTCTTTGTGTCACAAGAAATTTACACTTTCACAGGAAACCAAGCAGCCCCGGTTTTAATGTTAACTTACTGTTAATCGATGAGACTTTAGCTGTCTTCCCCCTTCACTTAACCTAACTAGTCACTTTTTCTCCTTATCCTAAGTGAAACCCTGGTGACATAGTGGTTAAGAGTTATGTCTGCTAACCAAAGGGTCAGCAGTGAATACACCAGGTGCTCCTTAGAAACTCTATGGGGCAGTTCTACTCAGTCCTATAGGGTCGCTGTGAATCGGAATCAACTTGAGGGCAATGGAGTTTTTATCCCATATGAGTTATATCACAATTTTGGTTAAAGCCATAGTCAGTGTTTAAGTTATTATGACTATATAAATACTGTTCACAGTTGAGCCAGGAACTATATTATGTTTGTATTTTTTTTTATCTTCATATAGTGATTCTTGAAGAAAAAGACTTTTGCATTTGATTCATTTTCTAAGAATCTATCCATATACCCTGGTACCTTAGTAAAGACTGTTTTCAGTACTATCTTTCACAGTGTTAAATCCTTCAAGTAACTCATTAACCTGGTTTTCCCCAGAAACCCTCCTCCTCCCATCTCACTGCCCCACTTGCCCTGGTCACTACTGGGCAGCTTCCCTCAGTTTTATGTATTTATTTATTTTAAGTTTTTTTTCATATTTCTTCGTGTAGTACTTCAGTTTTGTAAAGCACATGTTCCATTAACTTGCTGAATAAGAAGAATGCATGAGCGGTAAACTCTGACAGTATCTTTCTCCTGCATGTTGTATTGGATCATCTGGTGGGGCATAGAATTCTGGATTGAATCCAGGTAAAATGAAATCCTTGACAACTTCAATCTTTTCTCTGTCATGATATTGCTTATTGGTTCAGGTATGAGGATTTTTGTTTTCTTTATGTTGAGGTGTAATCCCTACTGAAGACTTTGATCTTCATCATTAAGTTCTTCAATTTCAACAAGCAAGGTTGTGTAATGTCTATAACAGGTTGGTTAATGAATCTTCTAATCCTGGTACCAGGTTCTTCTTCATATAGTTGATTTGCAGATTATTTGCTCAGCATACAGATTGAGTAAATGTGGTGAGAAGGTGCCATCCTGACCAATACCTTCTCTGGTTTTAAAACATGCAGCATCCCTTTGTTCTATTTGAATGACTGCATCATGATCCTTGACACATTCTTCATGAACACATTTGGTCTTGAATCCCTGTTCTTCACAATGTTGTCACTAATTTGGTATGTTCCACTCAGTTGAATGCCCTTGCATAGTCAGTAAAACACAGGTAAACATCTTTCTGGTATTCTCTGCTTTCAGCCAGGATCCATCTGACATCAGCAGTGATGATATCCATTGTTCCATGTCCTCATCTGAACCCAGTTTGAATTTTTAGCAGCTCTCAGTCAATGTGCTGGAGCACCATTTTGAATTATTCCAGCTAAATTTTAATTGCATGTGGCATTATTGGATAATTCCTCATTCAGTTGGATCACCTTTTTTGGAATGGCACACATATGAATCTCTGACAGTCATCTGGCCAAATAACTGTCTTCAAAATTTTGTGACTTTGACAAGTGAACATTTTCAATGTTGCATATATTTGTTGAAATATCTCATTTGACATTCCATCTATTCCTGCAGCCTTGTTTTTCACCAGTACTTATAGTGCAGCTTGGACTTCTACCTTCCATGCCATTGTTTCTTGATCATTGCTACATCCTGAAATCGCTGAGTGTTGACCAGTGCTTTTTCCATGGCTTTTAATTACAGGAATTTTTAAAATAATTTTCAAAGATAATTTTCTCCCCTTCTTTTGTCTTCCTGTCCCCTGGATTGAGCCTCTTATCTTCTTATATTTTTCTTGTATTACCCATTTTACTATCTTTTTGTTCTACTTTCTGAATGATTTTTCAGTTTTAAATTCCAACAATTCTATTGAAATTCTAATTTTATTCTCATATTTTTTATTGGTAAAAGTTGACGTAAGTAGGATGGATTGATCTAGATCTCAGTGAAGCTGCATTTTGAATAAAAATTGTAACCTAGCCTAAAAACCTTTTCCTCTGTTGTTATGGAAAGACAATTCAATTTTTTTGTGCAAGTTACCTTCTTGTAAAAGAGAGTAAGAATCAGGATTTCTGGCTTGGATGAAGAATTATTTGTTAGGAGGGGTCTTTTAAGAATATTTACCAAACTTGCCTCAGAAAAGATACTTTGCACCAGGAGGTTAATAAACGTTAAGTAAATGGAACCTGTAGAGTGTCGTGACTCTATGAGAACATCAGTTAATGAAGTCCTAATCAAACTTTGTCTTCACTCACTGAGGTCTTCAGCTTCATTTCTACTGACTGTATATCTGTAACTAAGGTAGAGGTGAGCTTGTTACCTTAAGGTTATGGAAAGATACAGACATATGTCTGCGAGAGAAAATTGTCTCGTACTTCTGACAAAATGCTTTATTTAAAAAAAAAACTCAGGATGTAAGAATCTCAGGTTGTTAACTGATGTCAAATGTTCATAGTCAAAAACAGCTATACTTTTTGACCAGTGTAATCAACCACTGTTTATATGTGAGCATATCCCCCACCACCCAAGCCTGCATGATCTTTTTGTTGTTTCACTGGATAGAAACTTGTTCTCTCTTTCTACCATTTAGAGAACACACTGCAGCCTCTTGTCTGAATTCTCGTATGTCTCCCTACAAGTGTTTTTCTCCTTCAGTAGAACTATTTGTTTATATTTCTAGTGGAGTGTAAGTCTGGTGTTTTCCTGTATGACAAAGTTTTCCTTAAATGTCTGGTGACCTTGTATGTGTGCATATGTAAGATTAAGACACAATAAAGCCAGTTAGAAACTCTCTGGGTTGGTAGGGCTAATTGAGTAAAGACCTGCACTCGAGAGTCACTAGGAAGCAAGTTGGCTTTTTGATTACGAGTATCGTAATAATGCTTCCATTCTTCTGTGGTTATCTGGAAATTCTGTAAGGATGTGCATGTGGCATGGCTAGGGACAGTAGCTAAGAGTTCCAAGTTTTAGCATGCTGTCTTGCACTAACCTCATTTGCTGCCCTGAACTCTACTCTCTATTAGGCCTGGCATTTTTGAGTCTATAGCTAGTTAGTTCAATTTCTGTAAGTAATAAACCTCCAGTTTTCTTTAGTGAGAGAACAAGGACAAATGCTACTGGTGGCTTGGGTGCTTAGGGTGGAGAGGGCACCTAGGGGTCTGACACTTTATTACATAATGGGTTAACAACATCCTTTGTTTCTCTAATGCCTAATACCTCCAACTTGTGAGTTTCCCCAAATTGTTGCCTGGCTAGTTAGCTCAGTGTCTGTGGCTGTTTTCTTTGCAGACCCTCAGGTGGTAGGTTCTGCCATTCTTGCTAAGGTAGTTTACATGCCTCCATCAACTCCCCTTCTTGGTAAAATTTGTTGAAGTCACTGATTTGCTGTGTTTTATGATTTTATATTCTTTTTAGTGTTTTCTTTTCATGGAAGGGAGATAAATGTATATTTAATCCATCTTGAATGAGAAGGCCAGTTTGTTTCTTAGATATAGCAAGCAACCTTAAAACTTTATGGACCTAAAAAAAAAAATCCAAACTTGTTGCTGTTGAGTCAATTCTGACTGATGGTAACTCCATAGTCCAGAGTAGAACTGCCCCATAGAGTTTCTAAGGAGCTGGTAAATTCAAACTGTTGACATTTTGGTTAGCAGCCTGAGTTCTTAACTGTTGTATCGTGGGGGTATTTATTATTTGTCCGAGTTCTGTGGATTGACAGACATTTCTGGTCTGAGTTGGTTTGTCTAGAACAAAATGATCTAGGGTAGCCCCACTTACATGCCTGGCTGCTGACCTGATGTCAGGTATAGTGATGACCAGATTTATAAAACTCGTTCAGATAGTATTGCAAGAGATCCCAGTGGCAACAAGAGAGGGTAAGCCCAGTTACAAACACTTTTCAGACATCTGCTATGTCACATTAGTTAATGGCCAAAGATGGTCACATATTCAACTACAGATTTAGTGGGTAGAGAAATATTTGCCACCTCCTGATGGGAGCTGCTGCAGAGTCACTTTGCAAAAAGGCTAACACACAAGGATAAAAAGAATTTGTGGCTTTTCTTGGAGTCTACCACATTGCCTTTGTTATCTTAAAGCTTATCATCTGTATTTTTACAAATAATTCTATATTAAAATATAATGTATATAGTATATAAATCTTAAGTTTTTATTTAATTTTCTATTTTGCTACTGTATATTATGGTTATTTGATGCATAATACATATGTAGTATATGTAACTTTGTGCTGTATCTTAATAAATCTAAATAAAAATATCCATATTCTGTGGATCCAGGGTTTGAGACTGTCTCATATTGCATCTTTCTGCATAAATGTGTCTTTGTAAATTAATCTTGGAAATCCAGAAGCATAACTGATGTGATAATGGTCACACTGCTAACATTTATATTTCATAATTTTGTAATTTATTGATGACTATATGATTAATGTAGTGTAATTGATTGTTATTATTAGTGTAATTAATATAGTTCATTAATGAAAATGAGTGGGGTGTCCTACATGATAGGCAAATGCAAACTGATAAAGTGATATTAACCCATTATTTATTGTCATTGTTGTTTGTTTTGTAGTGCACAGACTGCAAAGCTGTAATTAGCACTGTGGAAGGTAGTTCCTTAGACAGCAATGGATTTTCTCTCCGCATCGGTTTGTCTGATGCATATCTCCCAAGAATGTGGGTTGAAAAACATCCCGAGAAAGAAAGCGAGGTATACTGCTTCTTACTTTGAAATAGGAGACACTTTTGAAAAAACATTTTAGAATAAACTGGTTCCTTGAATTTGCAACTTACACAATTTTGGGAAACATCTCATAACTTAGTTTCAGTTGGAAGACATTATGTTGAGTGAAAGTAGTCAGCGACAAAAGGACAAATACTGTATGAGACTCCTATGATAAGAACTTAAAAACAGAATTATGCATAGAAGAAAAGACTCTTTGATGGCTGCAAGGGAGGGGAGGGAGAGAGGGAAATGGAGAAGGTTTAGATTAGATAGTTAGTAGAAACTTGGTAGGGTGAAATCTGGGACAGACACATTAGAAAGAAGATTGATATTAACTGGACTTGAGCATAACGTGATTACTCCCCCCATCTTAATCCAATATTACAAGGACAGAGTAGCTGGGGTGGGGGGCTCGGGACTGGCACAACTAGTGTTTTTCTAAGAGATCCCTCTGCACCCCACACTGGTGAGTGACGTCTGGGGTCTTAAAATCTACTGAGCTGGCATACAGCAAATGGTCCCAGTTTAGGAACGGATGGTCACCAAAGACCGAAATGACATGGAGAAAGAGAACCTGGAAGTCAGAGGGACCCACATGAGTGATTAACTACATCAATTTGTGACCAGAAGAACCGACTGGTGCCCGGCCACCACCAGTGATAGTCGGTGATGGACCTCACAAAGTTGAGTCTCACGAGCAACACAAAAATAAAAAAGGGGTGCACCTTGAGATCTCCATTAAAAGACCGCAGCTGATGGTCCACAGGCCCTTGGAGTTCCCCTGGGAGCATGGTCTCAGGCCCTGGTGCTGGCATGTCCATAAATCATAATGGAGGTCAACTCTCAGACAGGAATAGATTGGACTTGGTGACACAGAAGGACTGTATAATGTGTGCACTTTATGGTTCTATGTATCTATAGGATGTCATCCTGTTGACCTCTTACAGGAGGAAGAGAAGTGGGTGGAGAGGAGGGGATAGGAGATTGTTGGGAGGATAAGACATATAGAGAGCAGAGAGGAGGAGTGTGATGTAGCCAGGTAGGGAGAGCAGTGGGAGTTGCATGTAGGTGGGCATGTAAATTTATATTGGAACGTACATTTTCAGTCAACCATAATAAAAAAGAAAAAAAAAATTTGCAAGCTATTGTAAAACTAGCATTAGACAATGTTAGACCACACAAGGATTTTTTTTTTTTTAATTGTCCTCTAAATGAAAGTTTATAGAACAGACTAGTTTCTTGTTAAACAGTTAATATATATGTTGTTTTGTGACATTGGTTGTCAACATGCTTCCATTCTCAACTTTGGGTTCCACTTTTCCAGATTTTCTGCCCCCTCTTGCTTTCTTGTCCCTGCCCCTGGGCAGATTGTGCTCATTTAGTTTAGTTTAGTTTTATGGTCCTGTGTTATCTGTGACTGAAGGGTGGGTTTGTCTTCTCCCTTCTTCCAAGTTTGTAAGATTTTTTGTGCCAGCTGTTGTCCCACTTTACATGACACATGCCTATCAGAGTTGAAAACTCAATGAGTAATATCTTGCCTGAGCCCTGGTGTTTGTCACCGATTTCTGGTAGGCCATTCTTTGTTCTCTGTTATTGTACCCCAGTTAAAATTCAGTACAACATTTAGGAAGATTGTTTGTATAGGTTTTTAGATTGAAATTTTAGTTTCTTGACTGATAAGTACACAGATAGATATAAACATGGCAAACAAGTTTCAGTGATAAGTTTTTTGGTTTTTTTTTCTTCCATTTTAGGCTTGTATGCTTGTCTTTCAGCCAGATTTTAATACTGTCATCCCTGAAACAGCCAAGAAAAGTGAAGTGATTATCTGTCTTGATTGTTCTAATTCTATGGAAGGTGAGACATTCTTGGAAGCCAAGAAAATTGCCTTGTATGCACTGTCCCTGGTGGATAAGAACCAGAAACTAAACATTGTCAAGTTTGGCACAAGTAAGTATTCCATGGCTCTGAGCCAAAGTGAGCTTTTTCTTTAGTATCAGCATACTCCTGTGTTGAGCTGCATCACTGAACCCAAATTCATTTGTGGAGTGAAAGGTAGTGTAAGATTTAAGATTGAAAGCTCTGAAGCCAGATTGTCTGGGTTTAAATTTTGTTTTTACTGCTTACACATGGGTTCACCAGGAGCTGGAATTGACTTGACAACAGCAACAACAGTAGTAACTACTAGCTGTATGTATTACCTTATGCAAGCTACTTTATGCCTCATTTTACTCCTCTGTAAATAAGGTTAATGTGTACCTCCTATCTCATAGGATTGTTGTGAGGACTGAGTGAGGCAAAGTGTTTAAAGCACTGCATACTACATAGTAACAACTATGTAAATATAACTGTTACTACTAATTGAACCAAAAGCAAAACCCATGATTTGACAAGAATGTAGTTCCTAAGAATAAGAAGAACAAAATATTTGAAATCAGCATGATCACAGTATATCTATAAGGTATGGTCAGGAAACATCAGATGAGCACTGTCAGAAGAGAAGTAACTCCATTCTCCAGGTTAGACCACTATAATATCACAGCCTCCAGAAAGGCACCTTTCTTAGGAATGAGAAAAGGAACATAGAGTGGAATGAGAAGATACAGAACATTTAAGTGATTCTTAAATTCTGTGCCATTCACCAGAAAGCCTGTCCCACTTTACAGCTGAGTTAGGATTTGCATTCTGCAGGGAACAGAGGTCAAGTTAGCATAGGGAATGCAGAGCACATGCTGGAGAGTACATCTTTCACTGTTGGCCAAGCTGCCTGTGTGATTTGGGACCCCTGCATCTTTACATTCATGATACGTTATAAAACAGAAGTCCACACATTTAGTTTGACTCCTAATATTTTGAATAGTAAAATGCATATTTTGAATGTACTAGAATTTATTATCTAAAGGGCTGCTGTGTTAAGATGCTACAAGCTTTCTTAAAAGTAAAGTACACGTGTAAATATATGATATATTCTTTAAGATAGTGGTGGTATACAGTAACATTATTATTAATGGTCAATGAAGGGAATATTCAGTGGTAACACCTCATGCCAATCTTATTATGCAGGTTACAAGGAATTATTTTCATACCCTAAGTGTATCACAAGTAATGATATGCCAACAGAGTTCATTATGGTGAGTAAAAAGCCTTACTTAATCTCCTGAGTGTTTTTCTGTTGAGTTTTGTAGTATTAGGACTTACTCTCTTGAGGCCACCATCAGAAAAACCCTAGATTGTATATATTGGTAGTCTCTCTTATTTAATTAATAAAAACAATATGTATTCATTAGAGGAATACTGGATACTAAAAAGAATAGAAAGAAAAAAGAATCACCCGTAGTGCCATCATTCAAATCTAGCTGTTTTGGACTGTTTTCTTTTCTCTTTGTGTTTCTCTTAAAATGGGTCAAGCTGAGAGTGACCAGCCACTGCTTCAATCTAGATTGGTGCTCTTTTATATGACATTTCTTCTCATAAGTGAAGTGTATGCAGTAGTTCCTTGAAAACTGTAAAAAAGTAAATAGGTGCAGAGTAATTTTATTGTTGCATTATGACATGAAAGTAAACTAAAAGGAGATCAGTATAGTTGTTCATAAATATGTAAGTAGAAAAAAAAAATTTTTCAGTGGTGGTATCTGTAGGAGAGTTGTGCTTTAGGAAATGATGATTGTTAATGGTGAACATTCCCAACCATGAGTAAACAATCTTCTGTTTCCTTTCCTCCAGGCTGCTACAGCAACCATGGGAAATACAGACTTCTGGAAAACTCTCCGGTATTTAAATTTGTTGTACCCTTCTCAAAACCAACGGAATATCCTCCTTATATCTGATGGGCACATTGAGAATGAGAGCCTAACATTTCAGCTTGTGAAAAGAAATGTCCAACACACCAGGTTATTCACTTATGGCACTGGGTGAGTAGCCTGCAGGTAGTCCTTTTGGTTGATTTGTACTGGGTTTTTGAAAGTTTTGAAGTTAATTAAAAAAATAAAATCAATTGCCATTGAGTCATTTCTGACTCATAGTGACCTTATAGACAGAGTAGAACTGCCCCCTATGGCTTCCTAGGTTATAATCTTTAGGCAAGTAAATCACCACGTCTATTTTCTGCAGAGTGGCTGGTGAGTTCAAACTACTGACCTTTAGATTCGTAGCCAAATGCTTAACCGTTGTGCCACCAGAGCTCCCTTGAAGTCATACTAGTATTTAAAAGCTATGTAGTGCAGAGATCAAGAGCAAAACCTTTGCGGCCGGACTGTTTGGGTTTCAAAATTTGAGTCAGCCATTTGTTAGCTGCTACTTCAGGCAAGTTGCTTAACTTCTTACCTATAAAATGAATAATAAAAATAAAGATGAATAATAAAAATATCTACCTCATAGTCTTGTTCTGTTAATAGTTATTTTATGGAAATCATTTAGATGTTCATGATAAACACAAAATAAATGTTAGATATTATCATTTACATAAAAATCCAAATTTCTAAGCTGCTTTGAGATACCTGAAGATCTAGGAGCACGTCCTCATGGAGCTCTCTGACTGGAGCTGAGCAGTGCCTGCTTGTATTTCTGGCAAGTCTGGGCCAGCTAGTTTGACATAGTGTCCACCAAGATGGTTTTACTTGTTCATGTTGCCTTTCTGGCTACTATGAGCATTTGAATTTTATAAAGTGTAAAAGCAAAACAAAACCCACTGCCACTGAGTCAATTCCAATTAATAGCAACTTTATAGAACAGAGTAGAACTGCTTTATAGAAGTTATAAGAAGCATCTGGCAGGTTCAAACTGCCAGCATTTTAGGTAGCAGATGCAGCATTTAACCACTATGCCACCAAGGTTTCCTTATGAAGTATAAGTAAAGTATAAATAGAATATTCCTTCATGGAAGTTAAAACACCTTGCTTTTAGAATTGACTCCCTTTTCATTATACTTTCCTTTTTCTGATTGGACTAATATATGTGGTAGAAGGAGAGGGAAAATACTGAGCAGAAAGTGCTAGACTGATGCTTACATAGAACCTACTTCTCTGGGCTTGTCCCTGAAGCTTTGTGTACTTTCCTATGGACAGTTACATTCCAGAAGAGGATCTGCCAGGTTTCTTTGTTCTGAGGCAATACAAGGAGCCATCTCATCTCCCTATACTCCAAACATACACTCACTGTGACATTTTGAGGGGATAAGTTGAAGGTCGGGAAGTCTAGGTCAGCTGTGTTCCTCTGGGTGCTCCAGGAGCCTGGGGCCCTTGGATGTTCACTCCCTTGCACTCATGTCACAAGTGCCGTGGTTGGAGTGCTAGACAGTGTTTCTTCCCTCTTGTCCCCTCCTTTGTAGTCACAACTTCTGCTCCTGCTTTGTGACATCCAAGGCCTATCAGGACATTACAGATCAAATTAAACTTATTCAACCTAGAGCAGACTCCAGCAGGAATGTGTAGTAATAGGGCTTTATGTAATTAGCTAGCACCTGTGAAGTTGGGGCTAGTCCCTGCTATAGGTATTGATCCTCTTGTTTCTGCTGGTAGTATCCCTGCCTGAGCTGATGCTCAAGTGTATGACATCATTACACTTGAGTAGTTCTTAAATGACCCCATGACCAGACTCCGCACTGCCACAGAACAGGCCTTATAGTTCTCTGGAGAAAACCGGACCATGCTAATGAGTAAGGCTCAGATGGCATGGCTAAGAAAGGACCAGACATTTCTGCCTTACTTACTGAGTGCTTATCAAAAGGTAAACTGTACTAGGCACTGGGGCGTAGCACCAGGGGAGACCAGAAGAGTTCTGTGTTAAAAAAACTTTTATTCTATTGGGCAAACAGTCAACAAAGAAAGCTTACAAATTAGAGGGTGAGTTCAAGTTTTCATTATTATTGAGAAGGAAATAGAGAAGTTGTGATTAGGGTGAACGGGCCTGGATGGGGTGGGGATCCGTAAAGACCATGAGTCAGAAAGCCTCCTGCGATTCCTAAGGAGGTGATACTGTGCTGGTAACACAACCTAGCCTGAAGAAACTACAATTATCATGAATTTTGTCAGTATTTATGATCTTTCTAAATGCTTGTGCCTCATTTTATACTTCATTTTATTCTGCCTCAGAAGCATTTAGAAAGATCATAAAAACTGTTGCTATTACAAACTCTGGTAGTACAAGTTCTGCAGAAGTAGTGATCATTGGCTCTGCCTTTGTCCTACTGAAATAACTTGTCCCTTGCAGTCCACAAAATGGGAACACAAAAAAATGATTCTAACCAGCCTCACTGATGAAATTAGAAGGTACAAATGAACATTGTTTAAAGGATTTTCTAATCTACACCATAATCATTGGTGCTTAATTTTGAGGAGAAAAGATAAAATCAGTTTTTACATGACAAGCATTGTATTAAGTTTCTCTCAATAACCAAGAATGTCTTTCCTGGAAGGTTTCCTCCTGAAATATCATAGAAATGAGCAATTATTTTTCAGTAAAAAATAGTTAAAATTATTTCTGAGATATTTTTTAGTCCAAACTAAAGACTGATTTAGAGCTAAAATCAGTCTTTAGGTTGGGCTCAAAAAAATTTCTAAGAAATAATTATAAGTATTTTCTAAACTGATTTTAACCTCAGATCAGTTTACCTTGGACTAAAAAATATCCCAGAAATAATTTGAAGTATTTTAAAATGATTGTAGCCTCAAATAAATCCTTAACTTGGGATAACAAATATCTCAGAAACAATTTTAACTATTTTTTTCTGAAAAATAATTGGTCATTTCTATGATATTTCAGGAGGAAACCTTCCAAGAAAGGCATTCTTGGTTATTGAGAGAAACTTAATAGGATGCTTGTCACTGAAATGTAAAAAATTTTCTTGGTAGAGTGAGAATTAACTTCTTTTATAACTTAGGCTAGCTGTCTAGATGTGGTGTATCACAATTTAAGATGCAGACTTTATGAACACTATTGCCAGCTCTTTGCCTTAGGGATACAGTTCACATAACTGTGACATTCACAGGAACTACAAGTTCTGCCTGTTTCCTTATTTCTGTCATTGAACATAAGTGGGTCCTCTGGTATGTGGGTGCTGAAATTACCCAAACCTTCTGATACATCCTACTATCTGTTATACGTGTTCTCTCTTTAACTTCACATATAGAAGAATAAATTCTTCTTCATGTATTGCTACTTCTGTTTAGTTTTGAGCTTTGTCAGTCTTGTTAACATATTCTTCAAAAGTTTTCAAAAATTACTTGGAAATAAAAACATACGAAATGTGATTAGTTCTACAGCAAATCGTCATGTCTTAAGGACTTTGTCCCAGTGTGGTGCTGGAGCGTTTGAATATTTTAACTCAAAATCCAAGCATAGTTGGAAGTCACAGGTATGATTTTTAAACATCTTATATGTAGTCTTATGTTTATATGTGGAAGTATCTCCATATGAGAATAGTGACAGTAATTCCTGTGCTTTCATTAATGGAGTAAGGAGCCCAAAAGAGACTAAAGTTACTGAAGATCTGATGAGCAGCCCTACTGATCAATTTGCCTCACATGTGGGAAGAACACAGTCAGCACTTAACTGACTTATTTTTTCTAGCTCATAATATGATTTCTGCTTTATGAAGTGTCATAGTTGATTTCAAAAAGTACAGTATTACATAGGTTTTGTTAGTGTGAATTTTTATAACTGAAATCTACTAACCTAAGAAATAATTATAAGTATTTTTTAAACTGATTTTAACCCCAGATCAATTTACCTTGGACTAAAAAATATCCCAGAAATATATGGGATAATAAATGCAACTAACCTGTAGTAAATATAATATATGGGATATAATATATGGGATATAATATATGGGATAATAAATGCAACTAACCTGTAGTTGCATTTTAGTAATTAGCTAATGAAATAATGTTAGCATGTTTTATGAATTTCAGTTATGTGATACTGCTATTATAAAAAATTCTATATAGTTGATTGTAAAAATGTACCTGTAGCAGGAAGGAGGGAAAAAAAACCTGAAAGAATTGAATGTAGAATGTTTTTAAAATGTTACAGAATATCATGAACACTATGTTTCCTGGATATAAAATTGCAAACAGAGTAATTCCTCTTTTGTAAATACATTTGCAAGAAGAGTAATTCCTCTTTTGTATGTAGATAGAAGACCAAATGACTAGATTACACTCTCCGAGTTGCTATTCTGTGTCTGTCAAGTGGCAGCAACTAAGCACAGATTCACCTGAGCCCGTGCAGGCACCAGCCCAAGTGCAGTCCTTGTTCCACAATGACCACCTTCTCGTATATGGGTTTATTCCTCATTGCACACAGGTATGAAGACATGTAATTTGTTTTACTATTGGAAGAGTAATACATTTGCTAATAATTTTCTTTTTCTGTTTTATTGTGATTGAGTGAAAGTTGACAACGCAATTCAAATTTGCGTGCCTGCGTGTCTGCAGTTGTCTCTGCTCTTCTTGCCTGGTCACAGCACACTCCTTTCCATGCCATACATTTCATAACCTCCTAATGTTCTCCTGACCCCACCTGTCCACCTTCTCCACTCTGCCGTGTAAGAGGCCACTAGGACGACATCCTATAGATGCAGAAAACCATAAAGTGCACACATGATATGGTCACTCTGTGTCCCCAAGTCCAATCCATTCCTACTCAAAGAGTTGACCTCAGTAAAGATCTGTGATCAGTGGCAGCATCAAGTCTAGCGGCCACGCTCCCATAGGAACTTTCAGACCTTCGGACCATCACGTGCGGTCTTGTAGTGGAGTTCCTATGGTGCACCCCTCTTTTTCTCGTGTTGCCAGTGGAACTCGATATTGTGATCCCATCATGGCTGTCATCGGTGGTGGTCGGGCATCATCTGGTTCTTCTGGTCACATGTTGATATAGTCACCCCTTCATGTGGGTCTTTCTGTCTTCTGGGCTCTTTTTCCCTCATGTCGTTGTTGTTCCAGCTGAGTTGTAACCATTTGGCATACCTCAGATGGCAGCTTGCTGGCTTTTAAGACCCCACACATCAGTCACCAATATGGGGTGCAGAAGACTCTCTTAGCAATAGGCTAGATATGCCAGTTGGCCTTGATGGCCCCTGAGAACATGGTCCCTGGACTCCCGCCCCTGCTACTCTATCCTTGCAATATTTGGTTAATATTGGAAGTGTTTCAGGTTATGTTGAAGTCCAGTTGAATTGATCTTCTATGTGTGCTGTCTGTGATTTCACCCAACCAAATTTCTGTAAACTAACCTATAACCAGCCTGCTCCCTCTGTTCCTCCCCTGCCTGCAGCTGTCAGTCTTTTCTTCTGTACATGAGTCTGTTTTTAAATCCTTAGAGTAGGGGTCTCATACAATGTGTCTCCTTGTGCTGCTGACTGATTTCATACAACATAATGTCTTCCAGATAAAACCAGGTTATGAGATGCTTCCTAAAATCGTCATTGTTCTTTATCATTGCATAGTGTTCCATTGGGTATATATACCGTAGTTTGTTTATCCATTCATCTGTGGTTGGGCATGTGGGTTATTCCATCTTTTTGTTATTGTGGATTGTGCTGCAGTAGACATTCATGTACATATATCTGTTTATGTGACTACCTTTGTTTCTGTAGGATATATTCAAAGCAGTGGAATTACTGTGTCAAATGGTATTATCTATTTCCAGCTTTTTAAGGAAGCAACAGATGGCTTTCTAAAGAAGTTGTACCATTTTGTAATCCAACCAGCAGTGTAGGAGAGTTCCAATTTCTCCACAGCCTCTCCAGCATTTGTTGTTTTGTGTTTTTCGGATCATGGCCAAACTTGTTGGGGTGAGATGGTATCTCATTGTAGTTTTGATTTGAATTTCTTTAATAGCTAATGATTGTGAGCATTTCTGCATGTGTTTTTTGGCTGCCTGGGTACCCTCTTTAGAGAAGAGTGTGTCCATCTCCTTCGCCCATCATTCAATAGGATTGTTTACCCTTTTCTTCTTTTTTTCTTTTTTCTTTTTTTTTTTTTTATTTAACATAACTGAGTGAAAATGTACATTCACATGAAAATTTACATGCCCCCCTATATGCAGCTTCCACTGCTCTCCCTGTCCAGTGACTGCACACTATTCCTCTCTGCTCCATACCTGTCTCATCCTCCCAACAGTCTCCTTTCTCCTCCTCTCCGTCCACTCTCCTTCCTCCAGCCAGAGGTCAGCAAGATGATATCCTATAGATGTATAGGACCATAAAGTGCTTCCAACATATGGTTACTCTGCATTGCCAAGTCCGTTCCATTCCTGTCCAAAGAGTGGACCTTTGTTATAATTTATGGGAACGGGCAGCATCAGGGCTGGGGGCCATGCTCTCAGAGGAACCCCAAAACTGCTGGACCATCAATTGAGGTCTTTTAGTGGAGATCTCATGATGCACCTCTTTTTATTCTTGTGTTGCCACTGAGGCTCCTCTCTGTGAGCTCCGTCATGGCTATCACTGGTGGTGGCCAGGCACCATCCGGTTCTTCTGGTACCAGGTCGATGTAGGCACCCACTCTTGTGGGTCTCTCTGTCTTCTCGGTTGTCTTTACCGCATGCCATTTTGGCCCTCAGTGAGCATCCGTTCCTGCTGAGTTGGGACCATTTGCTGTGTCCTCGGATGGCAGCTTGGCAGCTTTTAAGACCCCAGACGCCACTCACCAATGTGGGGTGCAGAGAGTTCTCTTAGCAAAACGCTAGTTGTGCCAATTGGCCTGGAATTCGCCTAAGAGCATGGTCCCCCGCCCCCCGCCCCAGCTACTCTATCCTTGCAGTATTGAGTTAAGATGGAAGGAGTACTCAAGTTATGCTGAAGTCCAGTTAATGTTGTTCTTGTTCCTAATGTGTGCTGTCACCACTTTCTCCCAACTAGATTTCTAGTAACTACCTAAACTAAACCCTCCCCCTCTTGCCCTCCCTCCCTCCCTCCCCTCCCTTGCAGCTGTCAAAGAGTCTTTTCTTCTATACACAAGTCTGTTTTTGAGATCTTATCGTAGAGGTCTCATACAGTATTTGTCCTTTTGTCGCTGACTACGTTCACTCAACATAATGTCTTCCAGTTGAAACCAGGTTAGGAGATGTTTCCTGGAATCATCGTTATTCTTTATCATTGCGTAGTGCTCCATTGAGTATATGTACCACAGTTTACCTATCCATTCTTCTATTGTTGGGCATCTGGGTTGATTCCACCTTTTTGCTTTTGTGGACTGTGCCGCAATAAACATTCTGGTGCATGTGTCCGTTGGTGTGAAAGGCCTTGAATCTGTAGGATATATTCCAAGTAGTGGAATTACTGGGTCAAATGGTATATCAATATCCATTTTTTTAAGGAAGCGCCAAATTGCCTTCCAAAGAGGCTGGACCATTTTGCAACCCCACCAACAGTGTAGGAGGGTTCCACTTTCTCCACAGCCTCTCCAGCATTTGTTGTTTTGTGTTTTCTGGATCATGGCCAATCTTGTTGGGGTGAGATGGTATCTCATTGTTGTCTTGATTTGAATTTCTTTAATAGCTAAAGATCGTGAACATGTCCGCATATGTTTTTTGGCTGCCTGGATCTCCTCTTTAGTGAAGTATCTGTCCATCTCCTTTGCCCATCGCTTAATTGGATGGTTTATCTTCTTCTTATTGATATTTTGTAGTATCTTATAGATTATGGAGATCAGGCGTCGATCTGACATAGAGTTGCCAAATATTTTTTCCCACTCTGTGGGTGTTCTTTTAATTCTATTAATAAAGTCTTTGGATGAGTACCCTTTTCTTATTGGTAGATGATGCCTTGTAGATTATGGAGCTCAGACGTCGGTCTGATGTAGCATGAGTGGGTGTTGACTTTATCAGATGCCTTTTCTGCATGAATTGACAAAGTCAAGTGATTCTTGCCTTTTGTGTTGTTTATGTGGTTGATCACATTGTTTTTCTGATGTTGAACCAGCCTTGCATCCCTGATATGAATCCACCTTTGTCGTGATGAATGATTTTTTTTTGACATGTTGTTGAATTCTATTGCCAAGTATTTTGTTTAAGATTTTTGCATCTAGGTTCATGAGTGATATTGATCTGTAGTTCTCCTTTTTTGTTGGATCTTTCCCTCTGACTTTGGTATCAGGGTTATGCTGGCTTTATAGAATGGATGTGGTAGTATTTCATCCCTTTGCATGCTGTGAAATAGTCTCAGTAGTATCGAAGTTAACTCTTCTCTAAAAGCTTGATGGAATTCTGCGGTGAAGTCGTCTGGGCCAGGGGTTTTTTAGTTGGTGTTTTTTGGTGACTTTTTCAATCTCTTCCTTTGTGATGGGTTTATTAAGTTATTCAGCTTCTCCTTGTGATAGTTTTGGTAGGTGATATGAATCTAGGAATGTGTCCATTTCCTCTAAGTTTTCAAATTTGTTAGAGTACAACCTTTCATAGTATTCTGTTATGATATGTTTTATTTCTGTTGGATCTGTTTTGACATCTCCCATCTCATTTCTTGTTTGGGTTATTTGTTTCATTTCCTGATTTCGTTTAGTAAGTTTAGCCAGTGACTTGTCGATTTTGTTGATCTTTTCAAAAAACCAGCTTTTGGTCTTACCAGTTTTTTCAGTTCTTCTATTCTCTAATTCGTTTAGTTCTGCTCTGATCTTTATGATTTGTTTTCTTCTGGTGCCTGAGGGGTTCCTCTGTTGCTCCCTTTGTACTTGGTCTACCTGTAGGGTTAGTTCTTTGGTTTAAATTCTTTCTTCATTCTGTATGTGTGCATTTAGAGAGATAAACTGACCCCTGAGCACTGCTTCAGCTGTATCCTATAGGTTCTGGTAGGAAGTGTTTTCATTTTCATTGGAATCCATAAATTTCTTCATTTCATCCTTGATTTCTTCTCTAACCCATGGCTTTTTGAGCAAGATGTTCAGTTTACATGAGTTCCACTTTCTATCTATGTATTTTCTGCTATTGATTTTGACTTTTATGGCTTTATGCTGTGAGAAGATGCTTTGCCATAATTCGGTTGTTTCGATTTGGTGAGATTTCCTTTATGTGCTAACACATAGTCTATTCTGGAAAAGATTCCATGTGCACTGGAGAAGAAGATGTAGTTATCTACTGATGGGTATAAAGTTCTGTATATGTCAATGAGGTCTAGTTGGTTAATCGTAGAAGTAAGATCTTCTGTGTCTTCACTCAACTTTTTTCTAGAAGATCTGTCCAGTAGTTAGAGTGAAGTGTTGAAGTCTCTCACTTATTGTGGAGTGGTCTATCTCATTTTTTAAGGTAATCAGTACTTGTTCAATGTATATAGATGCTCTAGTAGTGAATGCATAAATATTTAATATTGTTAAGTCCTGCTTGTGTGTTGAACCTTGTCCACGATGGTGAATTTTACATTAAAATCTGTTTTGTTTGATATTAATATTGCCATACCTGCCCTTCTTTGTATATTGTTGACTTGGTGTATGTTTTTCCATCATTTAATTTTTGGTGTGTTCGTATTTTTAAGTCTAAGGTGAGTTTCTTGTAAGCAACATATAGATAGGTTGTGTCTTTTGATCCAAGATGTCACTCTTTGTGTCTTTAGTGGAGCGTTCAGTCCATTTATATTCAACCTAATTATTGATATGTATGTGTTCAGTCCTGTCATTTTGATGTGTTTATTTTTGTGTTGATGTTTCATCTGTTGCTCTTAATATTCTGTGCTGGGGCATTCTTTATTAGTTGATTTTTCACCCTTTTCAGTGTTGGTTTTGTGTTTGCTGAGACTCCTGTATTACGTTTCTTAATTTGATATGTTGCATCTTTAGTGTGCTTTGTGGATACCCTATGATTCCCCTTAGTAATCTATGTTTATACTCAGTTGTAACTTCTGCATATCTTATTAACTTCCTCTCCATCTCCAAGGACTGTAACTACTGTAGTACATCTCTCTTTTTAATGTGATGACATCATAGTATTCCTGATATATATGATCACTGGATCCCTTCTTTTAATATTAATAGCTTTAATTGAGTTTTGTGAGTTCCCAAACTGAGTAGGTTTCTGGATGATGTGTCCTATATTGCCTCCTAAAGTATGGAGTTAATGGTTTTGTTCTTCTAAGCCAATAGCTTCTTTCAGTACTTTTTATAGGTTTTGCTTGGTTTTTACAAAGTCTCTGAATTTCTGTTTATCTGCAAATGTCTTAATTTCATTTTCATATTTGAAAGATATATAATTCTTACTTGGAAGTTTTTGTCCTTCAAAGTTTGGAGTGTGTCATCCCATTGCCTCCATGCCAGCATTGTTTCTGCTGAGAAGTCAGATGAAAGCCTGCAGGGTTTCCCTCTGAATGTTAGCTTTACTTTGAGTCTTGCTGCCTTTAACAGTTTCTGCTTGTCGTCCATTTTGTTAAGCTTGATTATAGTATATCTTCGTGTTCTCTTTTAGGATTTAGATTGTGTGGTGTTCAGTACACATCTTTGATGTCTGTATTCCCTTCTTTCATAATTTTGGGGGAGTTTTCTGTCAGCATCTGAACAACAATACTCTGTGTTTTCAGGTGTCCTTCCCTGTTCAGGAACTCCAGTTAATCATAGAGTGTTCCTCTTTATAGAATCCCATATATTTCTTAATGCTTCTTCATTTTTCTTGCTTCTTTTCTCTGATTTCTCCGCTTAAATGCTGGAGTCGGTAGCTCTGTGTTCCAAGTCAGAAAGTGTGTTTTTCATTTGTTCATTTCTGATTTCTTGGCTTTGAATTGAATTTCCTATTTCTTATTCTGTTATTGATCTGTCGGATTTTAGAATGTTGATGTTCCATCAGTTTGAACAGCTTGCTTAATTTTTTATTTTGCTCTACTGCATTTTGTGTAATGCCTGGGAAGGCTTTCTGTATAAACCTTTTGATCTTAACCTCCTATAGTTTCAGAATGGCTTCTTCGTCTGGTAAGTTCTTTCATTCTTTCTTTTGGGGGCTTTCTGGAGCCACTGGTGAGTTTTCCTTTAAGTTCTGGCCAAAGTTTGTTGCTTTTTGGGCATCTGCAGGTTGTTTAGTTTCTCCATTGTTAACAGAATCTGAAGCACAGTCTTAAAATGAAGGTGATCATCAGTCACCTCCATGTAGTCCAGTGACTGGGCCCAGTGGAATCTGTGGGGTAGCAGGCTCCACCTCCTGGGTGACAAAGGCACGGCCTTACTTATGGAGTCACTGGGGGACCATCAGCTGAGCCTATGATGTGGTTCAGTAAAGGCTGGAAGAGATGTCATCAGGATGCACCACAGTTATTTCTCTACGTAGTCTTATTTTGAAGGGTAAAAGCTATGTGACAGCTTCCAAAATAAGTCAGGCTGTCAGGTGTGCAACCCCTTCCCAGCTGGCAATGTAAGCGCCTCTATATCTGACCCCAGATACTGTAAACTAGTTCAAGGTATGGAAAGACTACTGCCCTGCTGTCATCCACTGCCAGGCCCCACCCATAAGGCCACACTGTGCTAAACAGCTTTTCTACTAGGAAAGTGCTCCCTGGGTTGGCACTGCTTCCCAGCCTGGGAATCAGCCCCTTATTAGGCCTCCATTTGGGTAAATCCACCTCCCAGTAGAACAAGATGGTGTCCTGCACAAGTTCTCCCACTTTCTGTGAAATAGTCGAGTCATGGCAGAGGTTCAGAAAGAGTGGGTGGAGGGGCCAAGGTGCACAGAGTGCAGAGCCAGGCTCTTGAAATGTGGCTACTCCACCTGCTGATGCTGTCAGCAGTGTATCTGAGCTTTGCTGCCAGTTAAGTCCAAGCCCCCCTGCCAGCTAAAACAGAGAAAAAAAAATGTTAAAATCATAAGTTACCTTCAGTCCATGGGAGCCAGCATTCAACGAGGGTGAGGGTCAGTGAAAGAGAAGGATTTTTCTGTCCAATGGCATGTAGTCTGACTCGACGGCACTTGGCTGGCTGGCATGTAGTCCAAATTGACAACCCTATGCCATGTCCTAGAGCTCACAGGGTGTCCAGAAGGCTCCATTTAATTATCAATCTAGGCCTTAGTTTTCAGAGGGAATTAAGGAGATGTGTGTCTATTTCACCATCTTGGCTCTGCCTCTAGGTGGTTTTTGTTTAAGGTGTGAGATACAGGTCTTGTTTTGGTTTTTTGCAGACAGACATCCCTTTTGCCAGCACCATTTGGTAAAGAGACTGTTTTTACCCCAGTGCATTCTTGGGGCCTTTGTCAAATGTCAGCTGTTCATCAGAGAATGGTGACATCTCTGAGGTGTCAACTCTGTTCCATTTGTCTATATATCTTTTCTTGTAACAGTACCAGGCTGGTTTGACTATGTGGCAGTGTAGTAGGTTCTAAAGTCATGTAGTGAGAAGTCTCCTAGTGTGTCCTTGTTATTCAGTTGTGCTTTGCTTATAGGGGATTTCTTCCCTTTACAAAGTTGGTGGTTTGTTTCTCCATCTCATTAAAAAATGTTACTGGAAGTTTTATTTATATTGCATTGTATATGTAGATAGCTTTGGGCAAAATAGACATTTTCACAATGTTAAGTCTTCCTATCCAGGAGCAAGGTAGGTTTCTCCATTTATTTAGGTCTCTCTTAGTTTCTTGCAGTAAGGTCCTTAAGTTCTCTTTGTATAGGTCTGTTATTTCTCTAGTTAGATTTATTCCTAAGTATTTTATCTTCTTGGGGGTTATAGTAAATGGTATTGATTTGGTGGTTTTCTTTGTCTCTTTATTGCTATAAAGGAATCTTACTGATTTACTTATCTTTATCTTGTATCCTGATACTTTGCTGAAATCTTTTATTAGTTTGAGTAGTTTGCTTATGGATTCTTAAGGATTCTCTGTATATGCAATCATATCATTCACAAATGGGCACATTTTTACTTCTTCTTTGCCAGTGATGATGCCATTTATTTCTTTGTCTTATCTATTTCTGTGGTTAGAACTTCCAGTACATTGTTGAAAGGAGAGTTGAGAGTAGGTGTCCTTGTCTAGTTCCTGTTCTCAAGGGGAATTCTTTCAGTCTCTCCATTCAGGATGATGTAGGTGGTTGGCTTTGTGTAGCTGGCACTTATGGTATTGAGAAATTTACCTTCTACTCCTGTTTTACTTGAGTTTTTGGCATGCATGGGTGTTGAACTTTGTCAGATGCCTTTTCTGCATCAATTGCATGATCATGCGATTTTTACATTTTGTGTTATTTATGTAGTTGATCACATTGTTTTTCTGATGTTGAACCAGTCTTGCATGCGAGGTATGAATCCAACTCGGTCATGGAAAATTATTTTTTTGATATGTTGTTGAATTCTTTTCCTAAGAACTTTGTTCAAGATTTTTGCTTCTAGGTTCATGAGTAATATTGGTCTGTCATTTTCCTTTTTTGGTGGACCTTTCCCTGCTTTTTGTTTCACGGTTGAACTGGCTTCATAGAATGAATTTGGCTGTATTCCATCCCTTTCTGTGCTGTCAAATAATCTAAGTACTATTGGAGTTAGCTCTTCTCTAAAGGTAGAATTCTGCAGTGAAGCCAACTGGGACAAGGCTTTTTTTGGTTCTTAGTTTTTTAATGACTTTTTCAATGTCTTCTTTGTGATGGGCTTATTAAGTTACTCTACTTCTCCTTGTAGCAATTTTGGTAAGTGAGGTGCATCTCAGAATTTGTTTCCTTTAGGTTTTCAAATCTGTTGTAGTCCTTTGTAGTGTTCTGTTACAATACTTTTGATTTCTGTTGGACCTGTTGTGACATCTCCCATCTCATTTCTTATTTGCATTATTTGTTTCCATTTCTGTTCTCAATGGCACTTGGCTTGGCTTGGCTTCATGTTTTTGTTTAGTAAATTGAGTCAGTGGTTTGTGAGTTTTGTTGATCTTTTCAAAAAACTAGCATTTGGTCTTACCAATTTTTCAATCATTCTTTTATTCTCCAATTCATTTAGTTCTGCTGTAATCTTCTTGTGCCTGAGGAATTCTTTTGTTTCTCTCTTTCTACTTGTTCAAGCTGTAGGATTAATTCTTGGTTTGAGTGCTTTCTTATTTCAGGATGTGTGCATTTATAGAGAGAAACTGACCACTGAGCACTGCTTTGGGTGTATTCCATAGATTCTGGTAGGAAGTGTTTTCATTCTCATTTTAATCCATAAATTTCTGTATTTCATCCTTGATTTCTTCTATAACCCGTGGCTTTTTGAGCAAGATGTTCAGTTTCCATTAGTTCCAATTTCTATCTGTGTCTTTTCTGCTGTTGATTTTGGCTTTTATGCCTTTATGATGTGAGAAGAGGCTTTGCAATAATTCAGTCATTTGGATTTTGTTGAGATTTGCTTTATGTGCTAACACATGGTCTATTCTGGAAAATGTTCCATGTGCACTGCAGAAAAATGTGTAGTTATCTGTTGATGGGTAAAAAGTTTTGTATATTATCAATGAGGTCTAGATGGTTAATTGTGGCAATAACGTCTTGTGTGCGTTTACTGAATATTTTTCTGAAAGATCTGTCCAATACTGAAAGTGGAGTGTTGAGATATCCCACTAACATTGTGGAGTAATCTGTCTCATTTTTGAATGTAGTCAGTGTTTGATCTATTTAGATGCTCTAGTATTGGGTACATAAATATTTAATATTATTAAGTCCTGCTTGTGTATTGAACCTTTCAGCAATAAATAGTGACCATTCTTGTCCACGATGATAGATTTTACATTAAAATCTATTTTGTCTGAGATTAATATTGCCATACCTCCTCTTCTTCGTGTGTTGTTAGCTTGGTATATATTTTTTCATTGTTTAATTTGCAGAGTGTGGGTATTTTTAAGTCTAAGGTGACTTTCTTGTAAGTAATATATAGACGGGTTGCATCTTTTTATTCAACATGTCACTTGTTGTCTCTTTAGTGGAGCCTTCAGTCTGTTTATATTCAGTGTAATTATTGATAGGGTTGTGTTTGGTGCTGTCATTTTGATGTATTATTTTTTGTGCTGGTATTTTCTCTGTTTCTTTTAATATTCTGTTCTGGGTCATTCTTTATGGGTTGATTTTTCACCCTTTTCAGTGTTGTTTTTGTTTTTGTTGAGGCTCTTGTGTTTCATTTCTTATTTTGATAATGCTGCATCGTTATTGTGCTTTGTGTCTACCTCTGTGATCCCTTCAATAATCTGAGTTTACACTCAAGTTTAACTTTTGCTTATCTCATTAACTTCCTCTTCATCTGCAAGGAGTATAACTACTGTAGTATATCTCTCATTTTAACATAATGGTACCTTAGTTTTCATGGTTTGATCACTGGATCCTTTCTTTTAATATTATAGCTTTAACTGAGTTTTGTGTATTCCTCACTGAATGGGTTTCTAGGTGTTGAGTCCTGTATTGCCTCCTTAAATATAGAATTAATGATTTTGTTTTTCTAAGCAAGAGCTTCTTTGGTATTTATTGTACCTTTAGTTTGGGTTTTACAAAGTCTCTAAGTTTCTGTTTATCTGCAAATGTCTTAATTTCATCATTGTATTTTAAAGACAGTTTTGCAGCATATGTAATTCTCGGTTGGAAGTTTTTCACCTCCAAGGCTTTGAATGTGTCATCCCACTGCCTCGGTGCCAACATTGTTTCTGCCAAGAAGTCGGACGAAAGCCTACAGGGCTTGCTTCTGAGTGTTAGCTTTGCTTTGAGTCTTGCTGCCTTTAAAAGTTTCTGCTTAGGTTTCATTGCATTAAGCTTGATTATAATATGTCTTGTTGTCTTTCTTTTAGGGTCTAATTTGTGTGACGTTTGATAAATATCTTGGATATCTATGTTCTCTTCTTTCATAATTTCAGGGAAGTTTTCTGTCAGCATCTCAACAACAGTAGTTTCTTTGTTTTCAGGAATTCCTCCCTGATGAGGAACTCCAATTAATCTTATATCATTATTTGTGATAGAATCCCACATGTTTCTGGACGTTTCTTCATTTTTCTTCTTTCTTTTCTCTGATTTCTCCTCATAAATGCTGGTGTCAGTAGCTCTGTCTTCAAGGTCATTAAATGTAATTTCCCATTGTTCAGTTCTGCTGTTTTGGCTTTGAATTGAGTTGTATAATTCTGTAATGTTGTTATTGATCTGTCAGATTTCAGAATGCTGGCGTTCTGTCAGTTTCAGCCGCTTGCTTAGTTGCTCATTTTGCTCTGTTGCATTTCGTGTAATATCTAGGAGTGTTCTATGTATAATTCTTCTTTACTCAGTCTCCGATAATTTCAGAAAGGCTTCTTCATCTGGGATGTTGTTTGGTTCTTTAATTTGGGAGTTTTTCTGGTGCCATGCATGAATTCTTTAAATGTTTAGTTACGGCTTTTTGCTTTTGGTACATCTAGAGGCTGTTTAGTTTCTCTGCTATTGTGTTAACAGGAGCTGAGGCACAGTTCTGAGAAGGGAGTTGGTCACCAGCCACCTCTAAGTACTCCAGTGACTAGGCTGAGTGGAATCTCTGGGGTAGCAGGCCCTGTCCCTTGGCTGGCAGAGACACAGCCCTACTTATGGAGTCACTGGTGGGCTATCAGCCAACCCTATTATGTGTGTCAGTAAAGGCTGGAAGAGGTGCTGTCGGGCTGCATCTCAGTTATTTCTCTAGACAGTCTTACTGTGATAACTAAAAACTCTCTGACAGCCACCAAAATCAGTCAGGCTGTCAGGTGTGGTAGCCCCTTCTTCCGGCTGACAACAGAGGCACCTATTCAGTTGTCTCCAGATGCTGTGATATATTTCACAGCAGGGGCAGGCTACTGACCCACTGTCATTTCCTTCTGGGCCTTACCCATAAGGCTACACTGTGTTAAACACAGCTTTTCTGCTGGAAAAGTGCTCCCTGGGCTTGGACTGCCTCCTAGCCTGAGAATTAGCTCCTTCTGAGGCCTCTGGTGGGGTTACTCTGCCTCCCAATCAAACAAAATGGCATCCCGGTCAAGCTGTCTCACCACCTGAAAAGAGCAGATGGGTGGTGGGGCTGTGGTGCTCTGACTCTGGAGTCAGGCCCCCAAAATGTGCCTGTTTCACCTGCTGATCACTTTAGGACTGCAGCTTTCTGTAGCTGCTGGCTAAGCCCGTCCTCCACCTGCTAGTCAACAAAAAGAAATAAAAGTTAGAAATGCTAGTGACCTTCAGTCCATGTTAGCCAGTGAATTCAACAAGAGTGGGCAGAGCTCAGCTAAAGACAAGAAGTTTCCTGTTCAATGGCATGTAATCCAAGCTAACATTGCTATGCTGTGCCCTGAGGCTCACTGGGTGTCTAGAAAGCTCCATTGCATCATCAATCCAGGCTTTAGTTTTCAGAGGGAGTTAAGGAGACGTGTCTAGTCTGCTGTCTTGACTCCTTCCCTCTTGTTTTCTTTTTTCTCCTCCTTCCCCCCCCCTTCCAAATTATAATGCACTCAGAAACTTTCTTTCGCTCAGAATTTGATGTTGTTGGGTGCTTTTGAGACAGTTCTGACTCATAACAACCCCATGTACAACAGAACTAAACAGTGCCTGTTTATGCATCATCCTCACAATCGTTATGTCTTAGCCCATTGTTGCAGCTACTGTGTCAGTCCATCTTGTTGAGGGTTTTCCTCTTCTTTGCTGACTCGCTGTCAAGCATGATATCCTTCTCCAGGGCTAGCTGGTGGTTAACCAGGAATCCTGGAGAGCCTTTAAATTCCACTTGAAAGGTTAGAATAAATCACTGAAGGAATAACTGTTAGAATAACCAAGGCGCTGTGGAGTAGAAAAGCTCATGAAGAAATTTTTTTTTTTTTCCCCATCCAGGCAGCTCTAAGTGCATTAATTGAAGAGAAAGAGTTTTGTACAATGGTGTCAACTACAGAACTTCAGAAGACAACTGGAACTGTAAGATTTAAAACTTAAAATATGGGCCTAGTGTTCAAAAGTTATAATTTTATATCTTAATGTGCTGTGTTTCATCTACTTTTTTTGTTGTTTTCTGTGCTGATATTTCAACATGCAACATGAAGGACTGTTGTCTGTATAAATGAGGGCATTTTCCTTAAGTTTCTAATGCAGAGGGTCTTTATCTGGGGTTCTGTGTCCATAGATGAGCTTCAGTGGTCGTGAATAAAATTAAACATGGCATTTTATGCATGAAAAGCTTTCTAGAGTGTTCCTAAAAATAGCTATGACTTAATAAAAGTTAAGTGTTACTGGTCTATCTATTTTTTTGTTTTTGTTTGTTTAATAATGTATATAACAGTGCTAGAGTAAGAGTAAAACATACGCTATGTTAAGAATATAGTTTTTTTTCTGTTTTTGGATTGAAAGCAAATGAGTTGTCAAAAAGTTTATGATATTTACCTTAGTATTGAATCAGCTGTAATTTGACTTGGAAAATTCTTTTTATTGCTATTCATATATATCCCAAAACCAAATCCACTACTGTCAAGTCAATTCCAGCTTATGATAGGACACAGTAGAACTGTTCCATAGAATTTGCAAGGAGCTCCTGGCAGATTTGATTCTCAATCATGTAGTTAGCAGACATAGCACTTAACCACCACAGTTTAGCTTGCTATTAATTGGAATATCTGTATAACTAGATAAACCATTTCCCAGATGTTGGTGAGGTTTTTACAAATAAAATATGTCTTAGTTTTTGACACTGAATCAATAATTGTTGACTACTTGCTAGTGACTTATGTGCAGAACTTCAGGAAACTTAAGGACTTACAGCTAGATTGCATTAAAAATTGAATCTAGGGGAGAAGAGGTCTTTTTCCATTAAATGATAATTTTAATAGTCATGCTTCCTCTATGAAGCATGACTTTATCAGCAACAAAATTCCACAACTTGGAGTTATCACTGAAAGAAGATAGTGCCATTCAAGTTTAGTGTATTTCTTAATCATGTGAGACAAAAGAGAGGAAATCTGTCATAATGCAATTTTTGCTGCTCTTGCTCTTCGGAGCATTTTACTGTTGGGTTTGTTCATGTTGGACATCACGGGGACTAAGCTGGCTCTTTCTACAGTAAATAAACAGTTTTAAAATTTTGATATAAATTGAATTTGCATAATGGCCTTTTGTAGTAGAGATCAGTGGTTGTTACCAGGGACTGGAACTGATTAGAGGAACACAGGGAATATTTTAGAGTGAAAGATGTGTTCTGTATCTTTACTGCAGTTGTGGTTGTGCAACTTATTTGTTAAAGGGCATTAAACTGCACTTTAAAAGGGTGCATTTAATGTATGTAAATTTTACTGCAGTTTAAAAAGTGGCATTGTATGCAAGTCTTTTATTAGAAACCATTGCAATCTTTCGTTTGCGTCTTACAGATGATTCATAAGCTGACAGCCAGAGCTCTCATTAGAGATTTTGAATACGGCATTCTCCATGAAAATGAAACATATCATCAGGTCTGTTCTTTTCATAGTAGAAGCTATTATGCTTTGCTTTTTGTCATTCTTAAGTTGATTTATTGTAAAAAATATCAAGTCAGGACAGCTAGATGGAAAAGATGAGTGCAGTTATAGGAGACCTCATCATTGCATCTGTCATATCTGTGCCTGGGGTGCAGGGTGCTCATTAAATGCATGTTGAGTGAATTACATAGGAAAAGAATGCTAGTAAGTTCCTGAGAATTCAGCCAAGGAAGAAAAGAGACACATTTACTAAGTGTCTGTAATGGATGTGATCTCATTGCATTCTTACAGCAAACCCATGTTGTGTGTGTTAGTATTCCTGTTTTGCTAATGAGGAAACTCAGGTACACAGGGGGTTGGAGACTTAGCTCAGGATGTACAACTGAGCTAAAGTCCACCTTGTCCCTTCTCATTGTGCTTGTGGCCCCTGTCAGAGGTCTACTCAGCCACTACTCTGACTGTCCTGGTGTCTCTCATGGATTGGGAAACCAAATGTGACTGGGAACATCAGTGCTCAGTGCCACTGTAAAGGAAGGTAATTGTGTGCCACTCAGGAGCCAAGATACCTTGCAAGCAATCCTAGCCAGTAAAAAACTGCCTGTTGCTTTTCCCAAAACTCTTTTATTGCTCTCTGATTAGGAGCTTTGTGTTTAGTTTTGTTAAGGTTCTTTTTTCCCTCTGAGAGTCAGCACTGAACTCAGAGCTAAGGTGCCTGGCTCCTGATCAGCCCTACCATGGTAAAATCACCCCATCTCCTCAAGCCTTGATTCCTTGTCTTTAAAATGGAAACCAGAACATTTGCCTCAGAGGTTGTCTTTAAAATACTGAGAAATTACAAAGAGCTAATTAAATATGAATTGTTTTTTTCTGACTTAGCTTGTCAGTTGATTCTATGTTGCAGGGAACTTTGGAATCACCTATTTGATACTTAAATAGGAGGATAGACCAAATACTTAGTTTGAAATACCAATAGAGTGATTTACTTGTCATAGAAAATCAACTTTTAGAATATTTAGTATTCTTTTAATTGGTCATACGTAGGTAAATAGTAAACAATGAAATAGGATATGACTTCATTTTCTTTATTCTATTCTAGATGAAGAAGCAAATCTTGAAATCTCTAATTATTAAAATCAGTAAAGAAAACTGTCTCCTAACACAGTTTACAAGCTTTGTGGCAGTTGAGAGAAGGGTATGTATTATTGTTAATTCAAGGATAAATTATTTGTTCTTTACATACTGAGACAATTCCACTTGCTCTCAAGACTAATCTGCTCTTCACAGTAATAAACCACAGACACAAAACTTTTTACAATTATGTGATGTAGCCTGGTGGAAAGCAATGAATTTAATGTCAAAAAGTAAAGCTTGAATTAAACCATTGCCTATTATTGCTGGTGTAACTGAAGAATAACATTTAAAGTGACTTTTCTTTAAAATAACTAATTTTTTTTTAAATCACAAAGCATAGTTTCTAGAGAACTCTAAATTTATTTCATACATGCATTTTTGTCAAGTCCATATAAATACCCCTACTTATTTCCACTGGAAATGCTAACTTACATATAAAGAGTGGGAAGAGGGAAACACTTTCAGAAGACCTAATTAGAATTTTTTGTATGGGGGAAAACAAAAAGTGACTAGGCTAGGGTCAACCTTGGTGGGCACTGGAAAACTATACAAATATTTTTATGTATAATAAGAATTTCAGTCCCTAAGGAAGATTCCTGAATATTTTTATAAAGTAGGTATTCTTCATCCTCCTTAAATCCACACTTAATACCCCCCACAATGTGCTTCCCCTTTCCTTTTGTCTCTGTGTTTCAAAGTCAATAGACTTGGATTATAATAAAATATGATAAGGGCTGACAGCTAGCTGTTAAAGCATCAGTAGTTCTCAGTGAGTTCTCAGGACTGTATTCTGGATGAAACTGGTAACTACTGCAGAGCTGGTGAAGTCTCTCTACAAATGATGACACTCATCATTTTCCTCCCTAAGACTTTTCCCTCAGATTCAGATGTGACGTAGAAAGCCAAAACCAAACCAAACCAAACCAAAAACAAACCAAACCTGTTCCCATCAAGTAAGTTCTGACTCATAGAAACACTAAGACAGAGTAGAACTGCCCCATAGGGTTTCTAATGGTGTGAATCTTTATAGAAGCAGACTGCAGCATCTTTCTCCTGAAGAGCAGCTGGTGGGTTTGTCTGCTGTCCTTTCAGTTAGTAACTGAAAGCTGTAACCACTGTGCAACCAGCATTCCCTGTCCAGCCAACAGCTGTATTTTATTTATTCTGGCACTGTTTTCAAAGTTGTTTTAATTACTTAAATTTATGTGAGATTGTTCCTAAAGACCCAGATTTCTTAATTTTCTTAAAAAAATATGATGACTTGGCTATACTGCATTCCCGTTTTCACATGGCAGAGTTGAGTAGCAGCTCACATTCTGATCTCACAAGAACTCTGTTCAGCTGCAGTCACTACCTGACCTCTTCACTTAGGTTGCTGTTTGCCAGTAACTGAAGTCATCTGAGTTTTTAGCTCCTCTATGAGTTTCTGGAATAGTTGCATTACACTCATAGGAAATCCTTGATATTTGCTCTGGAAGACATTCCTACTTCCACATAATACTCCATAGCCAATCCAAAGAGATAAACTTCTCCCTTCCACCCTTGTGACTCAGGCTTCACAGTGGTTCCAAACGAGAAGCACTATGTCTACTGTCCACATATCTCAGAGAAATTCATTGCTTCATTATATAAATGCACTCTTCAGTTCTAGGTAGTTCACAAGAGAGAATGAGTTCCAAATGTTCGTTCACTTTTTAATAATGTAGTACAACAGTTAAGAGCAAAGTTCTTGAGGTCAAATAGAACTAGACTTGAATCTTTGTTAGACCGGTTACTGGCTTTGTGCAAGGTATATAACCTCAATGTTCTCATTAGTGAAATGCAGCTAACAACAATACACTTCCATGGCTTATGCGGAGCAGAGAACCAGGGCCTCCTCACATTCATGAAGGGCCTCATCAGCATTAGAACTTAAAATGATCTCTCTGTGTTATATATGTTACCATTTTTAATGTTACGTGTATATTTTTAAAATACACTATGATTTTGTAACATTTTGGCATTTCTATTATCAATCCAAGAGCCTAAAAAATTGTGGAGGTCTCTAGACTTCTCTTACCCCCTGAAAGGCCATTTCTCCTTAATAAGTTAAGGAAGAAAATCTATGTATAGCACTCTGCAGAGCCCAGCTCCCAGTAAGCACTCAAATATGAACATCATGCTACTGACTTGTGGGTAAGGATACATACTCCAATACTGCACACATCATATTCCGAGTTAAACATTCACAAGCTTTAAAATATATAATAGTAATTTCATAATGACATTTTTGCTTTAACCTACTTGTGATTCAACATAGGATGAGAATGAGACACCTTTTGCTGATATCCCAGATAGTTTTGAACTTATTGCCAAAGAAGATGTGGACTTTCTGCCATACATAACTTGGCAGCAGGAGCAGTTAGATGGCGGCATGATGGAGGTAAATTGTAAATTATCAAATAAATTAGTATTGTATTTTTATCTTTCATGGTGGTAAGGGATCTAAAATAGCAACCTTGTGACTTGTGTATGCAGAAACTGTTGTCTCTGTGATGATACGTGCATACGGAGGAAATCATATCAGGTAGATATGAGAACCTGGCATAGTTGTAAACTACAAGAGAACAAATGTGGTTAAGTTTCATTCATAGACAGATAAATAGAAAATTAATTTATTCTAGGGGCCATACACCCAATGAAACTCTCTTTCAACAGATTGAGATAGCATTCCCTTGGAGCACACACCTTGAATTTGAACTTCCAGCCTGTTTTAGTCAGCTAGGGCTGCTGTAACAGAAATACCACAGAGTGGATAGCTTTAATAAAGAAAGGTTTATTCTTACACAGTCTGGTAGGCTACAAGTCCATATTCAGGGTATCCACTCCAGGGGAAGGTTTTCCCCTTTGTCGGCTGTGAAGGAAAGTGCGGTATTGCATCAGTCTTTGCCCAGGGAGCGTCTTGGCGCAGGAACCTCAGGTCTGAAGGTCGTGCTCTTCTACTGGTGCTGCTTTCTTGATGGTACAGGTTCCCAATTCTCTGCCTACTTCTTCTTTTATATCTTGCAGGATGAAAGGATTAAGGGTGGGGCAAGCCATACTCCAGGGAAACTACAGTGGAGCAGGGAGGTGATCCTATAAAGGGATTTACAGTCCCACCCTAATCCTTTAACATACAGCATAGGAAAACCACAGAATGGAGGACAGTCACAAGATACTGGGAGTCATGGACCAGCCACATGGCTACACATATTTTGGGGGGACACAAGTCAATCCATGACACAGCCTATTAGACTGTGAGAAAATAAATTTCTCTTTGTTAACAAAGTCGTTGATTTGTGGTATTTCTGTTAGAGCAGCACTTGATAATTAAAATCATGGCTGAAACACTGGGCTCAAACCCAGCAATGATGGTGAGGACGGCACAGGACTGGGCAATGTTTCAATCAGTTGTGCATGGGGTCACTATGAGTTGGAACCTACTCAACAGCACCTAACAATGGAGAAACACATATTTGAACAAAATAGGTGAAAAATGTCTTAGTCTCTTCTAAATCTCCATTTCATTCTTTATGAATGGAGAGTATTTTCATGTTTCTAAGGGTTCTATATAATCTTCTTTTTTATGAACTGTCAGTTCATGTCTTTTGTACTTTTTTTTTAACTTTATTTTTTAATTGTGCTTTAAGGAAAAGTTTATAATTCAAGTCAGTTTGTCACACGAAAGCTGAAATACATATTGCTATGTGACCATGGTTGCTTTCCCTGTTCTGTGAAAGCACACCTCTCCTCTCCACCATATTATTTCCCATGTCCATTCAACCAGCTTCTGAACACTTCTGCCTTCTCAGCTCACCTCTGGACAGGAACTGTGCGTTTAGTTTCCTGTATCTACTTAAGCCAGGAAGCAAATGCTTTACCAGTATCATTTTATGTCTTTTGGCCTAATCTAATCTTTAAAGAGTTGGCTTTGGGAATGGTTTTAGTTCTAGGCTAACAGAGTCTGGGGGGCATGTCTTCTAGGGAACCTCCAGTCTGTTAGACCATCAACTTTGGTCTTATTAGAATTGAAGTTCTGCATCACAGTTTTCTCCTGCTCACTGAGGAACTTGTATTCCCTCTCAGGGTGATCATTGGTGGTATAAACTATACTACCGTATAGTATAAACTGGACACTATGTAGTTTCTTATAGTATAAACTGGACACTATGTAGTTTCTTATTTCATGTTGATATAGTCTCTGTTTCATGTGACCCTTTGTGTCTCTTGGGCTCATACTTTCTGTATATCTTTGGTGTTCTTTCTCCTTTACTTCAGGAGGGTTGGGGTCAACTGATACATCTTAGATGGCCATTTGCTACCTTTTGAGATCCTAGACACCACTCACCAAAGTAGAATATTTTCTTAATGAACTTTATTATGATAGTTGTTTACGTGTCCCCTGAAATCATGATCCCCAGACTCAAACCCTTGCTACTCTGTCCCTCAAAATGTAGCTTTTGTTTAGTCCATTTGTACTGACTTGTCGTGTATTGTGTGTTGTCTTTCCGTTCACCTGAAATAATTCTTGTCTACTCTCTTTCCTTCTATTCCTACTCGTAAACATCAAAAAATGTTTTCTTCTGTATTTAAACATTTTCTTGAGTTCTCATCATTGTACTGTCATATAATATTTGTCCCTTTGAGACTAATTTCATTTAGCTAGAAATCTTGGTGGCATACTGGTTAAGTGCTACAGCTATTAACCAAAATATTGATAGTTCAAATCCACCAGACATTCTTTGGAAACTGTGGGGCAGTTCTACTCTGTCCTATAGGTTCACTGTGGATCAGTATTGGCTTGACAGAACAGATTGTTGCTTGATTTTTTAATATTTTATTGTACTTTAAGTGAGAGTTTACAATCCAAGTCAATCTGCTGTATATATCCCTTCATACACATGCCACTATGCAACTCTAGCTGCTTCTCATTCTGCTGTGTACTTCTGTTATTCATTCAACCAACTCCTGTTCCTCCCCTCCACCTTCTGATCTTGCCTCTGGACAGGACCTGTTCCATCAGCATCATGTATATAAATTTACTTAAGCCAAGAAGCACACCCTTCACTAGCATCAGTCTGTGTCTTATAGTCCAGTTCCAATTTTTGTCTGAAGTGTTGGCTTTGGCACTGGTTTCAGCTCTGGGCTAGCACTGAGTCTGGGGTCCCTGTACTCAGGGTGCCCTCCAGGATGTCAGACCATCACGTCTGGCCTTTTAATAGAGTTCTAGATCTGCACCCCCCGTTTTTCTCCCACTACATCAGGGATTCTATGTTGTGTTCCCTATCAGGGCAGTCTTTGGTGGTAGCCAGTCACCATCTAGTTCTTCTGGTCTCATGCTGATGTATTCCCCAATCGTATGGCTAGTTCTGTCTCTTGGGCTTGTATTTTGCTCATGTCTTTGTTGTCATTCATGCTTCTCTGTTCCAGGTAGACTGGGACCAACTGATGCTCCTTAGATAACAGCTTGCTAGTGTTAAGACCCCCTCAACAAAACGGGATGTAGACCATTTTCTTCAAAACAACAACAACAACAACAAAAATTGAACTAGATGTATCCTAAAGCCATGCTTCCCAGAACCGTGCCTGTGCTACTCTGTCCTTTTAAATACTGCATTATATTTAGGAAACCTCTTGGGTTTTGATATAATCTAGCAGTGTTAATCTCTCTTCTACTAGATAGTGTCACTCCCTTCACCTAACCCTCTTCCTGTCTACTACCTAGTCTATGACTATACCTTTCCAACCCTCCCCTCCCTTGTAATCATCAAAGATTATTTTCTTTAGTGCTTAAACCATATCTTGAGTCCTTATAATAGTGGCTTCATACAGTATCTATCCCTTTGCAACTGACTGATTTCACTCAGAAAACCATGGTAGCTTAGTGGTTAAGTGGTACAGCTGCTAACCAGAAGGCTGGCAGTTCAAATCTGCCAGGTGCTCCTTGGAAACTGTATGGGGCAGTTCTCTTCTGTCTGTAGGGTCACTATGAGTTGGAAATGACTTGGTAGCAGTGGGTTTGGTTTGGGGGCGTAGATTTCACTCTGCATGATGTCTTCCAGATGATTCCATGTTATCAGATGTGTCTCAAGACCATCATTGTTCTTTATCATTGCATAGTATTCCGTTGTATGAATAAACCACAGTTTGGTTTTTCTGTTCATCTGTTGATGGGTACCTAGGTTGATCCCAAGCTTTTGCTATTGTGGACAGTGCTGCAGTAGACATTGGTATACGTGTATCTGTTCATGTGATAACAAGTTATTCTTTAGTATATATTCTATGAAGGATTACTGGATCGTGTGGTATTTGTATTTCTAGCTTTTTACAACCAATCCAAACCCACTGCCATTGAGTCAGTTCTGGCTCATGGCAACCCTATAGACAGAGCAGAATTGCCCTATAGAGTTTCCAGAGTCCCTGGTGGATTTGAACTGCAGACTTTCTGGTTAGCACTTAACCACTATGCCATCAGGATTTCCCTAGCTTTTTAGGAAAGCACCAAATCAATTTTCAAAGTGACTGTACCATTTTATATTCCTACGAGCGGTGTAGAAGAGTTCCAGTCTCTCCACAACTTCTCCAACACTTATTTTGTGTTTTTTGGATGAATGCCAGCATTGTTGGTGTGAAATGCTATCTCACTATAGTTTTGATGTGGATTTTTTTCTAATGGCTGATGATGGTGAACATTTCCTTATGTATCTGTTAGTATCCTGGATGTCTTCTTTAGTGAAATGCCTGTTCATATCCTTCACCTTTTTTAATTTTTATTTATTTATTGCAATTGAGTAAAAGTGTACAATCGAGTTTAAATTCTCATGCCCCATTATGTACAGCTACTGCTCTCCTTGCCTGGTGATAGCACAGTCCTCCTTTCTGTTCTATACATGTTGTATTCTCTTAATAATCTCCCGTCCACTCTTGTGCACCCTCCCCTAGAGGGGAGACCATTCCCCTCTAGTAAGAGGCCAGTAGGACAACATCCTATTGACTCATAGAACCTTAAAGTGCACGCACGATATGGTCACTCTGTGTTGCCGAATCCTATCCATTCCTGTCCGAGGAGTTGACCTCAGTAATTTATGAACAGAGGTGCATCAAGTATGGGGGCCATGCTCCCAGGGGAACACCATGCCTTTGGACCATCAACTGCGGTCTTTTAGTGGAGTTCTCAGGGTGCACCCCCTTTTTTCTTGTATTGCCACTGAGACTCAACTTTTTGAGCCCCATCCCTTTGCTCGTTTTTCAGTTTGATTGCTTGTCTTTTTCTTGTCGTAGTTTTGCAGTACCTTGTAGATTATGGAGATTAGATGCTGATCAGATCTGTGGTTGCCAAAAATTTTTCCCAGTCACTAGGTAGTCTTTTTTTCTTTTGGTGGAGGCTTGGATGAGCATAAATGATTGATTTTTAGGAGTTCTCATTTGTCTGTTTTCTCATCTGGTGCTTGTACATTGTTAAGTAATAATTTGTAGTCTGATGATACTGTGTGTTAGGGCTCCTTTCATTGTCCCTATTTTGTCTTCCATGATCTTTATTGTTTTACATTTTATGTTTAGGTCTTTGATCCATTTTGAGTTAGTTTTATAAGATAGGAATCTTGTTTCATTTTTTAGCAGATGGATGTCTGGTTTTACCAACTCCCTTTGTTGTAGAGGTTGTTTTTTCCCTAGTTTATAGACTTTGAGTTTTGTCAAATGTCAGCTGCTCATTTGTGGGTGGTGTTATATATGGATTTCCTATACTGTTCCATTGGTCTATGTGTCTGTTTTTGTACCAGTACCAGGCTGTTTTGACCACCAAGACAGTGTAATGGGTTTTAAAGTCAGTTAGAGTGAGGCCTCCTGCTCTGTTTTTCTTTCATAATGCTTTACTTACTTGGAGCTTCTTTCCTTTCTATCTGAAGTCAGGGATTTTTTTCTCCATCTCATTAAAAAATGCTATTGGAATTTATATTGGTATTGCATTGTATCTGTAGATCACTTTGAGTAGAATAGACATCTTCATAATGTTAAGTCTTTCTATCCATGAACAAGGTAGGTTTCTCCCCTTTTGTAATTTAGGTCTCTTGGTTTCTTGCTGTAGAGTCTTGTAATTTTCTTTATATAGATCTTTTATGTCTCTCTGTTTTATTCCTAAGTATTTTATCTTCTTGGGACTATTGTAAAGTATATTGATTTGGTGGTGTCCTATTTGCTGGTGTAAAGGAATCCGACTGATTTTTGCATATTTTTCTTGCATCCTGATATTTTGCTGAACTCTTCTGTTAGTTCCAGTAATTTTTTGTAGATTCCTTAGGGTTTTCTATGTATATTATCTGCAAATAGAGATAATTTTACTTCTTCCTTACCAATTTCCATGCCCTTATTTTTGTATCTTGCCTGACTGCTGTGGCTAGAACCTCCATCATAATGTTGAAAGAAGTGGTAACAGTGGGCATCCTCTTTGCATTTGCATTCTCAAAGGGGATGTTTTCAGACTCTCTCCATTTAGGATGATGCTGACTATTGGTTTTAAATAGATACCCCTTATTATGATGAGGAATTTCACTTCTATTCCTGTTTTGCTGACAGTTTATAGTGAATGGGTTTTGGACTTTGTCAAATGCCTTTTCTGCATCAATCAATAAAACCCAGTAATTCTTAGTCTTTCTTTTTTTTTTTTATGTAGTTGGCTATAATGTCTTTCTAATGTGGAACTATCCCCACATCCATATTATGAATGCTCCTCAGTCATGGTGAATAGTTTTTTTGATACATTGTTGAATTCTCTTGGCTAGAATTCTTTTGAGGATTTTTGCATCTAAGTTCATGAGAGATATTGGTCTGTAATTTTCCTTTTTTGTGCTGTTTTTACCCATTTTGGATATCAGGGTTAAGCTGGCTTCATGATACAAGTTTGGTTTCATGATATAATGCTGTTAAATACCTTCAGTAATAGCAGTGTTAACTCTTCTCTAAAACTGTAGTAGAATTCTCCAGTGTAGCTGTGTGGGCCAGGACTTTCTTTGATTGGGAATTTTTAAATTTTTCAACCCCTTTTTTTTTCTGATGGGCTTGGTAAGTTCTACTTCTATTTGTGTTACTTTAGTGTTTTTTTAGAAAAATTACCACTTTCTCTTTGTTAGTACAATTTTTCAACATTTTCATGATTTTTTAAATTTCAATTTGTTGTGGTATTGTGCTTCTCCTTTTTTATTTAAGTTATTTGTTTCCTCTCCTGTTTTTGTTTTGTGAAGTTGGCTAGTGGTTTATTAACTTTATTGATCTTAAAAAACAAACAGCTTTTGGTCTCGTTAATTCTTTTCTATTGTTTTTCTATAATTAATTTAGTTCTGCTCTAATTTGTATTATTTGTTTCCTTCTGGTGCTCAAAGGGTTCTTTTGTTGCTCTCTTTCTACTTGTTTGATATGGACCTTTCTTCTTTTTGAATATGTGCATTTGTTGAGATAAATTGACCTCTTCATGCTGGTTTTACTGTGTCCTGTAGATTTGGGTACGATGTGTTTTCATTCTTATTTGATTCTGTGAATTTCTTTATTCTGTCCTTGATTTTTTCTGCAACCCAAAAGCTTTTGAGCAAGATGATGTTCAGTTTTCATGTGTTTTGTATTTTTCCCTTGGTTTTCCTCTTGGATTTTGATAGGACTTGCTTTATTGGTAACATGTGGTCTATTCTCAAGAATGTACTATGTCCATTGGAAAAGAAGGTATACTTATCTGTTGTTGATTGGGGTGTTCTGTAGATTTGTATGAGGTCAAGTTGGTTGATTGTGGTTCGTTGAAGTCACCGACTGTTATTGTGTAGCTGTCTATCTAACTTTTCAATGGCTGTTAGAATTCATTTGATTTATGTCTAAGCTCTGTTGTTGGGTGCGTAAGTGTCTAACATGGTTATGTCCTCCTGATGTCTTGACCCTTTATGCACTATGTAGTGACCTTCCTTGTCCACTGTGGATTTTTCTTTAACTCTATTTTATTTGAAATTATTATTGCCACTATTGCTCTTTTTTGAATAGTGTTAGCCTGACATACATTTTTCCATCCTTTGAGTTTCAGTTTGTTTGCATCTTTAAATCTAAGATGTGTGTCTTGTAGGCAGCATGTAGACCATGGATTTTTTAAATCCGTTTTGCTCCTCTCTGCCTCTTTCTTGGTGCATTTAACCATTTTACAATCAACATAATTATTGGTAGGTATGAATTTACTGCTTTCATTTTGGTGTCTTTTTTGTGTGTTGTTGACAGTTTCTTTGTTCTAGTTAATTTTTTGTGCTAAGTCATTTTTCTTGTGGATTTTCTTTTCATCTTTTTTATTGTTGGTTTTATATTTACTGAGACTTCTTGATTTTGTTTCTTATGGTGATGTTTAGGATTGGCAGTTTTCCATGCAGTTACCTTAATATATACTCTAGTATTCGACGGCACTTGGCTGGCATTCTAAGTTTAAACCAGTTTTTAATTTCTTTGTATTGCCTTGACTTACTCTCCATATGAAACACCTATGACTACATTAATCAGTCTTCCACTCGACGGCACTTGGCTGGCTATTGTCATCACCTACACATGAGATCCCTGTTTCCCTATTTTTAGTGTTTTAATTTTGATTTTTGTGAGTTTCTCTGTATATCTGTATGCTCTGTCTACAATGTATCCTTGAGTGTGTAACTGATTTTATTTTCTAATTGAAGAAGATCTTGTAGGTTTCTTGTAAATTCATTTTGGTTTTTGCAAATTCTCTAAACTTCTGTTTATCTGAGAATGTTCCAATTTCCCTGTTGCATTTGAGACACAGTTTTGTCTGAGATATAATTCTTGGCTAGCTGTTTTTTTCTTCAAGGCTTTGAATATGGCCTCCCATTGCCTTCTTGCCGTCCTGGTTTCTGCTGAGTAATCTGAGCAAGTTCGACAGTCACATCTGAACTATATTTGGGGTTTTTTTCTTTTCTGTCTTTTATCTGGCTTTTCCTCAAATTGGTGTCAAGTGCTTTGTCTTCATTCTCCCTAATACTGACTTCTGTTGCCTTAATTTTGCTCCAGTGACTTATTGAGTTGTCTAAATCTGAAATTTCATACCTGATTCTCTGTATTTCTGTGTGGTGTCTCTTTATGTATTCTTGAAGCCTGTTAAATATGTCATTTTGTTTTTCTCTTGTCTTTTTTAATTCCTCTGTTGCTGTGTCTGTATCCTTTTTGGCTTGTTCTGCATTTTGTCTCATTGCCTTCCTGATCTCTTAAAGAGTTGGTGTTTTGTATTCCACATCTCCTAATTCTAGGGACTTCTCTTCTTATGGAACATCTCTTGATTGTTTTGGGAACTAGCTGAAGCCACCATTGTCTGTCTTTTTATGTGATTTGATACTTCCTTTTATTTCAAGCCATCAACAATTTATTGTATTGTATTTATTTTTTGTTTGCTTAATACCTCCTGGTTTCTTGTTTGTTTTTGTTTTTTTGCTTTTGTTGTTGTTGTTCTTGTTGTTTTTGGTATGCCCAAATAGACTAGTCATGAGCTAGCTTGATTCTTGGCACTGTTGAAGCTTTACAGTCCTGTCACCAGGTAATTAGAGCTTCTACTAGGTATGTGAGCCTGGAATTCCATTTACTTTTCGTCTATGGACTCAGCTCAGGTATCCAGGTCACCAAGTGTGTTGTGCAGGCTGTCACCTACAGTCTTAGACAGGGAGAGGTTATTGGTGTAGGCACAGATACATAGGTTCTGTGGGGGGTCATGTGCTGAGTAGATCAGGGGGTGTCAGACACCTTTGTGTGTCTATGATGAAAGCATGTTCTTGTTT
Source organism: Heterohyrax brucei (assembly GCA_028571685.1). Lineage (NCBI taxonomy): Eukaryota > Metazoa > Chordata > Mammalia > Hyracoidea > Procaviidae > Heterohyrax > Heterohyrax brucei. The sequence continues at coordinate 32,062,552 of CM053163.1, forward strand.
CCTAGAGTGTATAGGTGGGTAAGTTTTGCAGCCAGACTATGGGTGCCTAGTGTTATTAGCTGTTAGGACTGGGAGGCACCCTTTATTTTTGGAGTCCAGCTCTGGTCAGTAGGAAGGTGGAGTAAGAGGTAACAGCAGTCCACAGGACCCTATTGTGAGTAGGTAAGGGCCATGCTTAATGGGTAGCATAGTGTCAAATGTCATGAACCTGACTTCCCACCATATTGCTGATATAGTAAAATTAGAGTTCAGGTATATACCCTTTCATATGGTGCTAATGAAGGCCAGCACTGTTGTAGTGGGCCTACACAGGCCTATGTAGGGGTGATAGGCATTCAAAGGCTGTGGATCCTTTATGCTTGTGCCTAGGCAAAAGGACTGTCTCTGCCCTGAATTCCTGGTTTAGGGTGCTGGCAGATTATTTTTTCCTTTTTTTGTAATTTTTCCTCTCCAAGTCTGAGAGAATTTCCCAGAGTTCATAAGGGGTCCTAATTCTGGCTTAGGGGATGTGTAAGTCTCTGAAGCTGGCTCAGACCCAGTACAGAGCCTGAAGAGGCTAGTTAATTGGGATAGAGATTTATCCCAAAGGACAGTTTGAACTGTGGCTGACAGGTTAGGTCGAATTTAGTAATCTTCAGATTGTAAGTAATCTTACAGAGTGCCACTTTTCAGTAATTCTAGAGATGTGAGTGAAATCTCTGTTTGATGGCCTATCCTGGTGTGGAAAGTGCATCACAAACATCACTGCTTATCTCACCATGGTCAAGCCATTGGAATCAGTCCTCAGGGCCAGTTTGCCATAGGGTAGGTCTAGCAGTTCCTCATTGCTCCTGGTCTGCTTCTCCCTTCCCCTGCCTCTTAATCTGATCCCTAAGCTTTGCCTTTGTTGTTCAGGGTTCCTCGAATGTCATATATAATCACTTTACTTGGTTTTTCAGGACTTTTAGAGAGACCACAGGAAGCCATCTTGACCATTGTGCCTTGTGCACGTTTTTATTGTGCTGGTTTTTCTTGCACATTTTCATTGTACTGTTTCATAGTCATTTTCCTACTTATTTTAGGAGTGTTTCTGTATTTGGAAAATGAGCCCTTTGAGATATGAATTCCCCAAAATTGTTCATTCAACTTGAATTTATCCTACTATAAAATAAGAAATATGGAGCTAACTCCAGTTATTTTCCAGATAGCTACTCACTTTTCTCAATACTGCTTATTGAGTAAGTATTCTTTTCCTCCCATTGCTTTGAAATACCTTCATCAATTACTAAGTACCCATGTTTTGGTGTGTATTACTGGACTGCCTACTCTGTTCTATTAATCTATCTGTTTTAATTTTTGTAGTTTTAGAAAATACTTTAACATCTGACAGATCCAGTGCATCACTATTGCTGTTTCAGATTACTTGTCTAATTTCCAAAACAATTTTGGACTATTTTAACGTTATTTAAAAATACTATTTTTTTTTAATAAACAGAAATTTATTTTCTTGTGATTTAGAAGACTGCAAGTCCTAAATTAGGGTGTGGGCCCTACTGCCAGGCTCTCTCTCTGGGATTTTCTTCCTAGGATCCTTGGTGATCTTAGTAGGTATCTTCCCCTCCACTTATGCTTGCCTGTTTAACCTTCTCTTTTACATCTCAAAAGAGATGGACTTAGACATAACCTAGACTAGTACTGTCTCTTAAACACAACAAATTCTTTTTTTTCTGTTTTTTTAATTTTATTTTTTATTAATTACAGTAAAAGAATAAAATTATAACATTTCTAACATCTATCAATTATTTCTTCTATGATAAACCCTCAGCCCCCCACCCATCCATGTAGCCAACACAGTCATTTCCTTCTGTGGATAATTCTCTTGTTAAGTCATTATAACAAGGGTTTCATACAAATGTGCATTTTGTTATGTATTTTTTAATATTAATTGATATTAGTATTAATTATTTAAACTGAGTTGGGAAAGGATACTCCTTTTTTAACAACTCATAATTTGGTGTAGTTAGGGACTGTTTATAAAACTATTAACTTAAATATCAAGGACTTGTCATCCATATAAAACTTGATTTGGTTATATTTAACTTAAAAAAAATTCAGTGTGCTATGTGTAAACATTTGCAGTCCAGATCGGTTTGCTATATGAAACCTTGAACACACACCACTATGCTAGTCTAACTGTTCTTCCTCCTGATCCCAGGACAGCATGCTTCTCCTTTCCACCCTGTAATTCCCACATTAATTCAACCAACCAACCAATCCCCACATTAATTCTACCGTCTCATCTTGCCTCTAGAGAGGAGCTACTCAGGCAGCCTCATGTATATATTTAAGCCAAAAAGCATATTCTTTACCAGCATCACTGTCTATCTTAGAGGCCAGTCCAGTCTTTGTCTGAAGAATTGGCTTGGATACTGGCATCAACTGTGGACAAACAGAGAGTCCAAGGGCCATGTCCTCAGGGGACTCTTCAGTCTGAAGGACCATCAGATGTGGTCTTTACTTAATAGAGTTATAGTTCTGTATATTCGTTTTTCTCCTGCTATGTCAGGGACTTTATGTTGTGTTCCCTGTCAGGGCAGTCACTGCTAGTGGCCAGGGACCATCTAGTTTTTGTGGTCACAAGCTGGTATAGGGTCTGGATCATTTGGCACCTTCTGTCTCTTGGGCTCATATTTTTCTCTTATCATTGATGTCCTTCATTTTCCTCTGCTCAAGGTGGATTGGTCCCAGATGATACTACTTAGATGGTTGCTTGTTGCTTTTAAGACCCCAGATACCATTCACTAAAGTGGTATGCAGAACATTTTCTTAAAAGCATGTTAGTTATGCTGACTAGCCTAGATGTCCCCTGAAACCATGGCCCTGAGAATCCTATCCCTGCTACTGTGTCCTTCAAGATATTGGATTGTCTTTAGAAAACCTTTAGCTTTGGATGTAGTCTAGTTGTGCTAAACTTCCTTCTACTGCATGCTGTCACACCCTTTACCTAACCCAATTCCTGCCTGCTGTCTGATCTATGAATATAGCCTCTCCCCCTCCCCACTCTCGTAACCATCAAAGATTATTTTCTTCTGTGCTTAAACCTTTCTTAAGTCATTATACTAATGATCTCATACAATATTTGTCCTTTTGCAGCTGACTAATTTCAATTAGTATCATGTCTTCCAGATGATTCCATGTTGTATTTCCTGAAATCATCACTGTTCTTCATCATTGCATAATATTCCATTGTGTGAATTTACCAAAGATTGTTTATCCATTCATCTATTGATGGACACCTAGGTTGATTCTATCTTTTTTGCTGTTGTGGACAGTGTTGCAATAAACACTAGTGTGCATGAGTCTGTTCCTGTGACAGACTTTATTTCTCTAGGATATATTCCAAGAAGTGGGATTGCTGGGTCATACTGCGATTTCCAGCTTTTCAAGAAAGCACAAAATCGATTTCCAAAGTGGTTGTAATATTTTCCATTCCCACCAGCAGTGTATAAGAAAAGTTCCAATGTCACCACAACCTCTCCAATATTTATTATTTCATGTTTGGGGGATTAATGCCAGCGTTGTTGGTATGAGATAGTATCTCACTGTAGTTTTGTTTGGATTTCTCTGATGGCTAGTAATTATGAGCATTTCCTTATGTATGCTTTAGTGTCCTGGATGTCTTCCTTGGTGACGTGCCTATTCATAGCTTTTGCCTATTTTTTAATTGGTTTATTTGTCTTTTTCTTGCTGAGGTTTTGCAGTAACTTTTAGTTGGGGAGATTAGACACTGTTTGGATTTGTGGTACCCAAAAATTCTTTTCTACTTTATAGGTGATCTTTTGATTCTTTCGGTGAAGTCTTTGGATGAGCGTAAGTATTCACTTTTTAGGAGTTCCCAGTTATCTATTTGCTGGCGATTGTTAGTAATATATTGTAGCCTGTTTATGCTGTGTATTAGGGCACCTAGTATTGTGGCTATTTTTTTCTTCTGTGATCTTTATTGTTTTCGATTTTATAATTTGGCCTTTGATCCATTTTGAGTAACTATTGTGCATGATGTGAGATACAAGTCTTGTTTCATTTTTTTGCAGAGGGATATCCAGTTTGCCAGCACCATTTGTTAAAGAGACTGTCTTTTCTCCAGTTGAGGGTGTTTGGACCTTTGTCAAATATGAGCTCCTCGTAGGTGGATGGTATAATATCTTGGTTCTCATCAATTCTATTCCGCTGATCTGTGTTTCTGTTTTTGTACCAGTACCAGGCTGTTTTCACCATGGCGGTGTAACATTCTTCCCTTTCCACATGAAGCTGGTGATTTGTTTTCTCTATCTCTTTAAAAAATGCCATTGAGATTGCATTGTATGTATAGATCATTTTGGGTAAAATAGACATTTTCATGATGTTAGTAAGCCTTCCTGCCCTTTAGTAAGGTAAGTTTTTCCACTTATGTAGGTCTCTTTTTGTCTCTTGCAGTAGAGTCTTATGATTGTGTTTGTATAGGTCTTTTCTGTCTCTGATTAGATTTGTTTCTCATTATTCCATCTGCTTTGGGGCTATAGTAAATAGTAATGATTTTGTGATTTCCTCTTTGATGATCTCTTTGTTGGCATAGAGGAATCCAACTGATTTCTGTATGTTTATCTTGGATCCTGATACTTTGCTGAAATCTTCCATTATTTCCAGTAGGGGTATGTGTGGGTGTGTGTGTGTGTGCATGTGCATTAGAGTTTTCTTGGTATAATATAGCATCTGTAAGTAGACATACTTTTGCTTCTTTCTTACCAGTTTGGATACCTGTATTTCTTTATCTTGCCTGAACCTCCAGAAGGATGTTCAATAAGAGTGGTGACAATGGACATACTTTTGCTACCTTTTTTCCAAGGGAATACTTTCTGACTCTCCATTTAGGATGATGTTGACTTTTGGCTTTACATAGATTACCCTTATTATGTTGACAAATTTCCCTGCTGTTGCTGTTTTGCTGAGCGTTTTTAACGTGAATGGTGTTACCTATTGCCATCTAGTTGATTCTGACTCGTAGTGACCCTATAGGACAGAGTAGAACTTCTCCATAGAGTTTTCAGGGAGTGCCTGGCAGATTTGAACTGTTGACCTTTCAGACCACCAAATGGATGTTGTACTTCATCAAATGCTTTTTCTGCGTCAATTGATAAAATCAAGTGGTTTTTGTCCTTTGTTTCATTTATGTGGTTGATACATTGTTTTTTCTAATACTGAAACATTCCTGCACCCCTGGTATGAATCCTACTTGATCATGGTGAAGTATTTTCTTGGTATATTTTCAATGCTGTTGGCTAGAATTTTACTGAGCATTTTTGCATCTAAGTTCATGAAAGGTATTGGTTTATAATTTTCCTTTTATGTGCTTTCTTTACCTGGTTTTGATATCATGGTTATAATGGCTTTGTAGAATGAATTTGGGAGTATTCCATCCTTTTCTGTGCTCTGGAATACCTTTAGTCATAGTAAGTCTTTGTTGGTAAGTCTTTGCTGAACGTTTGATAGAATTCTCCAGTGAAGCCATCAGGGCCAGGGCTTTGTGTAGTTAGGAGTTTTTAAATGACTTCTTCAGTCTATTCTTTTGTGATGAGTTTTTTCAGTTCTGTTTGTGCTGTTTTTTATAGGTGATGTGTTTCTCGAAATTTGTCTATTTCATCTAGCTTTTTGAATTTATTAGAATATAAATTTTCATATAATTCTGTTAATGATTCTTTTAATTTCAGTTGGGATTGTTACAATATCACCCATCTCTTTTATTTTATTTTATTTTATTTTTTATTTTTATTTAATATGACTGAGTGAAAATGTACATTCATGTATAAACTTACATGCCTACCTATATACAGCTTCCACTGCTCTCCCTGTTTGGTGACTGCACACTATTCCTCTCTGCTCCATACCTGTCTCATCCTCCCAACAGCCTCCTTTCCTCTCCTCTCTGTCCACTCCCCTTCCTCCAGCTAGAGGTCAGCAAGATGATATCCTATAGATGTATAGAACCATAAAGTGCTTCCAATATATGGTCACTCTGCATTGCCAAGTCCAATCCATTCCTGTCCAAAGAGTGGACCTCTGTTATAATTTATGGGAAAGGGCAGCATCAGGGCCGGGGCCTTGCTCTCAGAGGAACCCCAAAACTGCTGGACCATTAATTGAGGTCTTTTAGTGGAGATCTCATGTTACACCCCTTTTTATTCTTGTGTTGCCAGTGAGACTCCTGTCTGTGAGCTCCATCATGGCTATCACTGGTGGTAGCTGGGCACCATCCAGTTCTTCTGGTCCCAAGTCGATGTAGGCACCCACTCTTGTGGGTCTCTCTGTCTTCTCGGTTGTCTTTACCGCATGTCATTTTGGTCCTCGGTGAGCATCCGTTCCTGCTGAGTTGGGACCATTTGCTGTGTCCTCAGATGGCAGCTTGGCAGCTTTTAAGACCCCGGACGCCACTCACCAATGTGGGGTACAGAGAACTCTCTTAGCAAAATGCTAGTTGTGCCAATTGGCCTGGAATTCACCTAAGAGCATGGTCCCCTGCCCCCTGCCCCAGCTACTCTATCCTTGCAGTATTGAGTTAAGATGGAAGGAGTACTCAAGTTATGCTGAAGTCCACTTAATGTTCTTGTTTCTAATGTGTGCTATCACCGCTTTCTCCCAACTACATTTCTAGTAACTATCTAAACTAAACTGCCCCCCCATCCTCCGTCCCTCCCCTCCCTTGCAGCTGTCAAAGAGTCTTGTCTTCTATACACAAATCTGTTTTTGAGATCTTATCATAGAGGTCTCATACAGTATTTGTCCCTTTGTCGCTGACTACTTTCACTCAACATAATGTCTTCCAGTTGAAACCAGGTTAGGAGATGTTTCCTGGAATCATCGTTATTCTTTATCATTGCGTAGTGCTCCATTGAGTATATGTACCATAGTTTACCTATCCATTCTTCTGCTGTTGGGCATCTGGGTTGATTCCATCGTTTTGCTATCGTGGACTGTGCTGTGGTAAACATTCTGGTGCATGTGTCCGTTGGTGTGACCATCTCTTTTGAGTCTATAGATTTCTTTAGCCTGTTCTTGATTTTTTTTTTTCTATCACCCAGTCATTTTTTGAGCAAAATGTTGTTCAGTTTCCACTCTTCTGATTTTTTTCCCCAATTTTTTTTCTGTTATTGATTTCTACTTCTATGACTTTATGGTCTAAAAAGATGCTTTGTACTATTTCAGTGCTTTCAATTTGTTAAGGATTGCCATGTGATCAGTTTTGGAGAATGTCCTATGTGCATTGCAAAAGAAAGTATACTTGGCTGCTCTTGAGTGGAGGGTTCTGCATGTGTCTGTAAGGTCAATTTGTTTGATTGTGGCTTAGGGCAGTTGACAGAACATCTTCTTTTTAATTTTCTGGTTTTCCCCCTTCCTTGAATTTGCTAAACTGTTTCCCCTCTGAGACTCAGAGAATGACCCAGCCAGGATTAAGGAGTGCTACTTCTGACATAGTCGGTGGTGTCAGACTCCAGTGCCTGGTACAGTTCAGAGAAAGGAGTGGGGAGCACTGGGAGAAGAGGGAAAGGGCTACATTGAAATATATACTGAGATCTACCTGTGCTATGTTACACGCAGTGACTTAGCTTTCCCTTACCGGTTCTGGAGGTACAGTAGATTCTCTAGACAATCACCTCCACGCTGTGCCTATCATACAGCTTCTTCCTGGCAGGTCAGGTCTGTGGAATCCCATGCACTCCCAGTACTTTTCTCCCTTTCCCTTTGCTCAGTACAATATCTCAACTTTCCCTTTGATGGTCACAATTCCTGGGATTTCACTTGTACTGGATGCAATTGTTCCTTTGGTTCTCTGTTATTAGAGAAGCATGGAAAGCATTGATCTACTCTGCCTTCTTGGCCCCATCTCTAGGTTATATGCAAGTTTTTTTTTAGTTTTTTATTATGTAATTACAGTAAAAAATAAAATTTCTAACATCTATCAATTATCTATGATAAACCCTTACCCCCCATCCTAGTAACCAACACAGTTATTTTTTTCTGTAGATAATTCTCTTTTTAAGTCCTTATAACTGGGGTTTCATGTAATATTTGTCCTTTTGACACTGATTTATGTCACTCACCATGGTATCTTCCACATGAGACCATGTTATGAGGTGTTTTCTAAAATCATCATTGCTTTTTTATCATAGCATAGCGGTCCATTAAGTGTATATATCCTAGTTTGTTTATCCATTCATCTGTTGATGGGCATTGGGGTTGATTCCATCTTTTAGCTATTGTGGACTGTGCTGCAGTAAACATTCATGTATTCATGTCTGTTTGTGTGACAACCTTTGTTTCTGAAGGATAAATGCCAAGCAGTGGAATTACAGGATCAAATGGTATATCTATTTCCAGCTTTTTCAAGAAGCGCCAGATTGTTTTCCAAAGAGGTTGTACCATTTTGCAATCCCACAAGCAGTGAGAGAGTCCCAGTTTCCCCACAGCCTTTCCAATCATCTGTTGTTTTGTATTTTTTGGATCGTGGCCAACCTTGCTGGGTGAGATGGTATCTCATCGTAGTTTTGATTTGAATTTTTTTAATAGTTAATGATCATGAGCAATTCTGCGTGTGTCTTTGGCTGTCTAGATATCCTCTTTAGAGAAGTGTCTGACCATCTCCTTTGCCCATCACGTAATTGCATTATTCATCCTTTTCATGTTGATATTTTGTGATACTTTGTAGATTATGGAAATCAGACATCAGTCTGACATAGAGTTTCCAAATATTTTTTCCCATTCTGAAGGTGGCTTTTTAATTGTTTTGATGAAGTCTTTGGATGGACACAAGTGTTTGATTCCTAGTAATTGCCATGTATCTGTTTTCTCTTCTGTTGACTGTGTTTTGTTTGTCAGATTTTGTATTACAAGTTCCATTGTTGATCCTATTGTATCTTGGATGAGCTTTATTGTTTTAGATTTTATATTTAGATCTTTTATCCAATTTGCGTTGTTTTTTTGTATAAGGTGTGAGATATGGGTCTTGTTTCCATCTTTTGCAATTGGATACCTAGTTTTGCCATCACAATTTGTTAGACTGTTTTTACCCCCAGCTTAAAATCTTGGGGGACTTTGTCAAATATCAGCTGTTCATAGGAGGATGGTGGCATCTCTGGAGTGTCAACTCAGTTCCATTGATCTGTATGTCTCTTTTTGTACCACCTTTTTGTACCACGCTTTGACTACTATGGCAGTGTAATAGGTTCTAAAGTCAGGTAGTGATAGGCCTCCCAGTGTGTTCTTCTTCAGTAGTGCTTTACTTATCCCAGGTTTCTTCCCTTTCCAAACAAAGTTGATGATTTGTTTCTCCATCTCATTAAAAAAATGTTGCTGGAATTTGTATTCGGACTGCATTATGTAAGTAGATTGCTTTGGGCAAAACAGACATTATCACAATATTGAGTCTTCCTATCCATGAGCAGGGTAGATTACTCCATTTATGTAAGTCTCTCATAGTTTCTTGTAGTACTGTCTTGTAGTTCTCTTTGTAAAGGTCTCTTATTTCTCTAGTTAGATTGATTTTTAGATATTTATTTGTAGATATTTATTCCTAGATATTTTGTCTTCTTGGGGGCTATAGTAAATGGTATTGATTTGAGTATTTCTTCTTTAATAATCTCATTGTTGGTATAAAAGAATCCTACTGGTTTAGTTATGTTTATCTTGTATCCTGATACTTAGCTAAACTTCTCTATTCGTTCCAATAGTTTACTTAATGATTCCTTTGGATTCTCTGTATGAACAATTGTATCATCTGCAAATAGGGAGATTTTTACCTCTTCATTGCCAATATGGATGCCCTGTATTTCTTTGTCTTGTCTAATTGCTCTGGCTAGAACTTCTAGTACAATGTTGAATAGAAGTGGTGAGAGTGGACATCCTGTCTAGTTCACATTCTCAAGGGGATTTCTTGCAGTGTTTCACCATTCAGGATGATGAAAGCAGTTGGCTTTGTGTGGATGCTACTGATCGTGTTGAGAAATTTCCCCTCTATTCCTATTTTTCTGAGAGTTTTTAGCATGAGTGGATGTTGGACTTTGTCAAGTGCCTGTTCTGCATCAATTGACAAAATCAGGTCATTCTTGTCTTTTGTGTTATTAATGTGGTTGATTATGTTAATTGTTTTTCTGATGTTGAACCAGCCTTGCATCCCTGGAATGAAACCAACTTGATCATGATGAATTATTTTTTTTATATGCTGTTGAATTCTATTGGCTAGAATTTTGTTGAAGTTTTTGCATCTAGGTTCATGAGTGATATGGGTCTGTGATTTTCTTTTTTTGTGAGATCTTTCCCTGGCTTTGGTATTAGGGTTATGCTGGCATAATAGAATGAATTTGGAAGTATCCCATCCCTTTCTATGCTCTGAAATAGCCTCAATAGTACCTAGAGTTCACTCTTCTCTAAAAGTTTGGTATAATCCTCCAGTAAAGCCATGTGGGCCAGGACTTTTTTTGTTTGGTAGATTTTTGATGACTTTTTCTGTCTCTTCCTTTGTGATAGATTTATTCACTTGATCTACTTCTCCTTGTGATAGTCTTGGTGAGTGACACGAATCTAGAAATCTATCCATTTCCTCTAGGTTTTCAAACCTGTTAGGGTACAGCTTTCATAGTATTGCATAATGATATTTTTGATTTCAGCTGGATCTGTTGTAACATCTCCCATCTCATTTCTTAATCAGGTTATTTGTATCTTCTGCAGGTTTTCTTTTTAATTCTATCCAGTGGTTTGTCAATTTTGTTGTCTTTTCAGAAAACCAGCTTTGGTTTTGTTGATTTTTTTTAATTCTTTTTCTGTTCTCTAATTTGTTAAATTCTGCTCTAATCCTTGTAATCTGTTTTCTTGTGGTGCCTGAGGGGTTCTTATGTTGCTCTCCTTGTACTTATTCAAGCTGTAAGCTTAATTCTTTAATTTGGGCCCTTTCTTCTTTCCAGATGTGTGCAGATATAGAGACAAATTGACCTCTCAGCACTGCTTTTGCTGTATCCCATAGATTGTGGTAGGATATGTTTTCATTCTCATTTGATTCTATCAATTTCTTTAATTTTGTCCTTGATTTCTTCTGTAACCCAAGGCTTTTTGAGCCAAGTGTTGTTCAGTTTTCATAAGTTTGAATTTCTACCTATGATTTTTCTGTTACTGATTTCAACTTTTATGGCTCCATGGTCCAAGAAGATGCTTTGCAGCAAATCAGTGATTTGGATTTTATAGAGAATTGCTTTATGACCTAACACATGGTCTATTCTGGAGAATGTTCCATGTGCATTGTAGAAGAAGGTGTACTTGTCCACTGATGGATGAAAAGATCTGTATATGTCAATAAGGTCAAGTTGGTTGACTGTTGCAGATGAGATCTTCTGTATCTTTCTTCAGCTTGTTTCTGGATCATTTATCCATAACTGAAAAGGCTATGTTGAAATCTCCAACTATTATTGTGGAATGATCTATCTCATTTTTCAGCGTTGTCAGTATTTGTTCAATGTATTTAGATGCTGTGGTATTGGATGCATAACTGTTTAATATTGGTAAGTCCTGTTTTTGAGTATTGAACCTTTTAGTAATAAGTAGTGACCATCCTTGTCCACAGTAGTGGATTTTACATTAAAATCTATTTTATCTGAGATTAGTACTGGCACATTGGCTCTTCTTTGTATGTTGTTAGCTTGGTATATATTATTCCATCCTTCAATTTTCAGTTTGTTCATATCTTTAAGTCTCAGATGTGTTTCTTGTAAGCAACATATAGATGGGTTTTTTGATCCAAGATGTCACTCACTGTCTTTATTGGAGTGTTCAGTCCATTTTACATTCACTGTAATTATTGATAGGTGTGTGTGTGGTGCCATCATTTTGATGTAATTATTTTTATGTTGATGTTTTCTATATTGCTCTTAATATTCTGTTCTGGGCCATTCTTTATGGGTTGTCTTTTCAGTGTTGGTTTTGTGTTTGTTTAGACTCATGTATTGCGTTTCTCATTTTGATATGATGCATTGTTAATTTGCTTTATGGCTACATCTGTTATCGCCCTTAGCATACTAAGCGTAAACCCGGTTTTAACTACTGCATAACTCTTTAACTTCCACTCCATCTGAAATGACTGTAATTACTTTAGTGTATCCCTCTTTTAATGTGATGGTGTCATAGTTGTCATGATGTGATCACAAATTCCCTCATTTTAATATTGTAGCTTTGTTGAAGTTTTGTGACCACCCTAACTGATTTGGATTTTTGATGATGTGTCCTGCACTGTCACCTTGAATATACCTTTAATGGTTTTGTTTTTGTAAGCAAAGAGCTTCTTTCAATATTTCATGTAGTTTTGGTTCAGTTTTCGTGAATTCTCTAAGCTTCTCTTTATCTTCAAAAGTCTTAATATCACTGTTATGTTTAATAGACAATTTTGCAGTATAAATAATTCTTGGGTAGAAGTTTCTCCCCTTCAGGGCTTTGAATGTGTCTGCCTACTGTTTTCTAGCCTGCATTGTTTCTGCAGAGAAGTCAAACGAAAGCCTACAGGGTTTTCCTCACAATGTTACCTTTGCTTTGAGCCTTGCTGCCTTTAGAAGCATCTGTTTATGTTTCATGTTAGTAAGCTTGATTATAATATGACTTGGCATCTTTCTTTTTGAGTCTGGCTTTTGTGGTGTTTAATAAACATCTTATGTTCTCTTAGCTCATAATCTCAGGGAAGTTTTCTGTCAGCATCTCTACAGCAATACTCTCTACACTGTCATCAGTCCACCCTTGTTCAGGAACTCCAGTTAAACATAAATTGTTCCTCTTAATGGAGTCTCACATGTTTCTTAATGTGTCTTTATTTTTCTTATTTCTTTTCTCTGATTACTCCTCATAAATGCTGGCTTTAGTTGCTCTGTCTTCAAGGTCACTGAGTCTAACTTCTGTCTTTTCAATCCTTCTCTTTTGGCTTTGCAGTTTTGTTAATTGATCTGATGTATTTCAGATCATTGATGTTACATCAGTTCAGATAGCTTACTTAATTTTTCATTTTGTTCTGCTGTATTTTATTTAATCACTAGTAAGCTTCTGTATGTAATTCTTTTGTATTTGACCTCTGATAGATTCAGAAAGGCTTCTTCCTGTGGGAAATTTTTTGAATCTTTATTTTGGGAGATTTCTGGAGCATTTGAAGGCTGCTGCTTTAAATGATTAATTATGGTTTGTTGCCTGTATACCATCTAGGTGCTGTGTGATTTCTCTGGATCTAGGAGAATTGTTGATCAGCAGCTGTGTCTAATACTCTAGTGATTTGCCCGAGCTGGACTCTCTGGGGTGGAAGTCTCCATTTATTGTGTGGCAAAGAGGCCACCCTACTTATGGGGAAGCTGGGGGCTGTCAGCCAGCCCTACAGTATGGGTCAGAGAAAGGTGGGAGGAAAAGCCACCAGGCCTCTCAGCAGACAGATCTCCAGGCAAATATATAGGCATCTCAGCCATAAAAGTAAACTTCACTTCTATGTGGAGAGCTGTCCAGGTGTTGAACTAGGAACTGTCTGATGTGCTGGCTGAAAACAGGCAGTCAGGAGCAGAAGTCTCTACCTTCCAGTTGATAATGAAATTACGTTACTGGCTGTTCGCAAAAGCTACAGTTCTCCGATACCCTGAAATAGCAGAAGTAGAGGTTAATCGGCCGCTGGCTCATTTTTGAGGGGGTGAGATTATCAGACTAATCAAATATGCTACGTTGTAGGACTCACCTCAATGCTCCGTATAAATATCATCCAGGCCTTAGTTCTCAGAGAGAAATGAGGAGACTCGTTTCTACTCTGCCATCTTGTAACAGCCCTAGTATGTTTGTTTGATTGTTAGTTTTATTCTGTGTTTTTTTCCTCTGGATAGGTTGTTCCAGCATCTTCTGAATGGAATAAAGAACTGCAACACAAACATAAGTCTAAAAGAAAAGTTAAATTACACAAGCTGGAAGTTTCTGAAGATGATGATTTAGCCATACCACTACAAATACAACCTTCAGTTCTCAGTCCCGAATGTAGACTTGAGGCAAAGCCATCAGTTTTAAGTTGTATGAATTCATTAAAAAAAAAAAAAAATGGAGAACGATTTAACAAACATGCCATTGTCAAGCCTTGTCTTCCTCTTGGTTCTGTACCCATCCTCCTAGCTGCTCCTCAAGTTAGTTCTGGTTCTCTCTATCCTCCCATGTCTCCTCAGAACTCTCTTATTGGTTCTGCTAGTCCCAAACAGTTGGACCCATCTAAATATGACCAAGAGCTTAAGATTGACAGGTGTACTGACGTTTCTCTTCCATTTGATTTCTCTTCCAGGCTGCCTTCCCTGAAGCCAGCTTTTAGACCATCTCCTCCTCCCCTTTTTGTCCCTCCACGGTTTGGTTCCAAACTGATTGGTCTGTCTAAAATAAGCCAAGACCAGGAGATCTCTGGAACTTTTGGACTGTGTTCTACTCCCAGACCACATCTTTTTCCTTTTCTTTCTGAAGTTTCTCCTCCTGTTGCATGCTCAGGTTTTAGCACTCCCTCTTCTCTTCATTTTCAAAATTCTCTGGATCCTCTGCATGCCAATTGTAAGCCACCAGTAGATTTACTTGGATTTGCTAGCAATGAATCAGGAGTTTCTACTCCATTAAATATTTCTACTGGAACAGCATTATCAGATCCTCCCCAGCATGGCCTTTTAAGTGTCTTAAGTCATGAAAGTTCTTCTGAAATGAAAAGTAATGAAAAGCAAGTGTTCCGAGCAAGTATGTCTTCAGAAAGGGTGGCAGAATCTTATATAACAAGAAGTGGCTTTACCTCAAACTTTCAGGCACAAAATGGTGAGAATAACACAGTCTGCAAACAAAAATGGAAGAATTCCATGCCTTGGACCAAACTCTTAAGTCTACAAACTGAGGTATTAATCTTGTTTTCTCTTCAAGTCTGTAATTACATAGCTTCATAATTTAGGACAGTGCTACTCAAAGTAGCCCATCAGTGAACTATTTATGACCATTCTTTGGTCATAAACAACAAATCAACAGACCACTTCCTTCATCAAGGAAATTTTGTTTCCCGTAAATAAACAGATATGTGCACTGAACTAGAAAATGTTCTCTGTGGTGTATTTTACTGGTGTTTTCTCTGTTTACTATTATGCTGAAACATCATGCTAGTGCTTGCTAATGTTCATTATTTGAAAATTAGCATTCCTGCACAGGATACAGGGTAAGATCTTAGTTTGCAGGGCTCTAGAATTGATGAACTGAAAGTCAGGTAAATTTCCCTGTGAAAGTAAAGAAGAAGTCGTGAAATTATACTTTAAATAATTTCCATTTAATGTCTTTGGAATATAGATATGACTTAATATATTATAATTAAAGTCAAGTCTTATTATTCCTTTTGTTAAGCTAATAAATGCCTTATACATTTAACCTTTATATGGCTATCAAGACTTGGCGATGCAGAGTTACCATATATTGGATGCATTTTTTGGTTCTATGCATCTGTAGGATATCATCCTGCTAACCTCTGGCTGGAAGAAGGAGAGTGGGTGGAGAGGAGGGGAAAGGAGACTGTTGGGAGGATGAGACATGTATGGAGCAGAGAGGAATAGTGTACTGTCACCGGACAGGGAGAGCAGTGGAAGCTGCATATAGGTGGACATGTAAATTTATACGGGAATGTACATTTCCACTCAGTCATAATAAAAAAAAGAAAAAAAAAGATGCAACATAACATCTCTAATTATTATTATTTTTTTGAAAAATAGTAAAGTGAAAAGGCAACTTGATTTAGCATAAGACTGAGCCTCAACCCTTCTACTTTTGATTTTAGGCAAGTCAAATAACTTTTTGAGTTTCAATTTCCTTCTCCATATAGCAGGAGTAATAATAATGTCTACACCCTAGAGTGCTTTAAACATGGTTTAAACATGACAATAACAGCCACCTACCTTTCCATACAAGATGTAATGTATATAAAAGCCTTGTAGAAAAGAGTATAGCAATTAGTCGAGTGTGTTGTCCCTAAAGCCATAATGTTGGAGTTTAAATCTTGGTTCTGTTGCTTATCAGCTGTGTGACTTAAGACGAATTAACTTTACCTTTCTGGACCTCAGTGTCTTTGTCACAAAATAAGTATAATAATCATCATCAAGAAATTGCTGAAAAGATAAACAACACCTGATGTTAGTTCAATTTGGGTTGATGCATAGTATTCATGTTTTTATTTTTTTTAATTCTTGCCATAGATCCTTTAACCTTTGCACTTGTCTATGATTACGTCATCATTTCTGCTCCCTGTGTTAGACCTCAGTTCTATCTCCTTCGAGATTGGGATTCTCCATCTTCAAGCTTATCATGCTTCATGAGCATGTGATAAAGATTAGCCTTTGAAGCAGTGACTCTTAGTTGAGGAGGGCAGGAGATGGTGGGTATAGGGCAGTGTGCTTGTAGTTTTAAAGAATATGTTCAATGTTAAAATTTTATATTTAGAAAAATGTGATTTTCAAGTTTTAAGACTCCAAATGCCAGATTTTTCGTGTTGAACAAAAGGGATCATGGTATTTAAAAGATGAATAAACTGATTCAAAGCACTGCTAGAATTACACACATAAACTTTTTGTTAGTTTTAATAAATGCCTTTAGATTCTTAATGTTCATAGTGTTTATGAGATTCAAAACAGTTGTGTCCCTAGTCTGTAAAGAACTTTGATTGTACAGCAATGAAAGTTTTAGAAATGTTTTAATTAACTGAATTGAAATAATAGAAACTTACTTTATCATGTGTGAAATTCTAATCGTGTGACTTAAATTTGTTTTCAAAATTTTATAGGATGGCTTCTGGAAACTTACTCCAGAACTGGGATTTATATTAAACCTTAATACAGTTATTTTAAACTGCTTTCTTGAAGAAAAAGGCATTCGATCCCTAGGTAAGTTACTATCTTAATTCTTAATTACAAGACAGTTAATTATCTAATTACAAGATCTTCACCTATGTTTTATTTACTATGCAAAGGCATTCAACTATGTAGATCATAACAAATTAGGATAACAGTACAAAAAATGGGAATTCCAGAACACTTAATTGTGCTTGGTCTATACATAGACCAAGAGGCTGTTGTTTGAGCAGAACAAGGGGACACTGCATGTGTTAAAGTCAGGAAAGATGTGTGTCAGGATTATATCCTTTCACCACACGTATTCAGTATGTATGCAGAAGACATAATCTGAGACACTGGACTATGTGAATAAAAATGTGGCATCAACAGTGGAGGAAGATTCATTAACAACCTGTGATGCAGATGATACAACCTTGCTTGTGAAAGAGGACTTATAGGACTTATTGATGAATATCAGAAACTTAATTAACTTACAGCTTAACATAATGAAAACAAAAATCCTCACAGCTGGATCAATAGGTGATATTTTAATAATCAAAGAAATAAAGTTGTCAAGGATTTCTTTTTTGCTTGGATTCACAATCAATGGCCATCGAAGCAGCCATCAGGAAATCAAATGATGAATTTCATTGGGCAAATCTACTGCAAAAGACCTCTTTAAAGTGTTAGAAAGCAGAGATACCACTTTGAAGACTAAGGTGACCTGAGCCAAGGGTATTCTCAGTCACCTCATATGCATGTGCCAGCGAAAACTGGACAATGAATAAAGAAGACTGAAGAAGAACTGATGATTTGAATTATTGGTTGGCAAAGAATATTGAATATACCATGAGCTTCCAGAAGAAGTAACAAATCTTTCTTGGAAGAAGTACACCTACAATACTCCTTAGAAGCAAGAATGGCACAACTTTATCTCATGTACTTTGGAAAAAATGTTTTCAAGAGGAAACAGTCCCTGGAGGACATCATCGTTTATAAAATAGTCATCAAAAAAGAGGAAGACTCTCAATGAGATGGATTGACATGGTGGCTGCAACAGTGGCCTGAAACATAGCAGTGATTGTGAAGATGGTACAGGAATGGGCAGTGTTTCATTATACATAGGATTGTTGTGAATTCAAAGTGATTTCATGGCACTTAACAACAGCACAGCAAGTATGAGACAAGGATTTTGTTGTTGTTGAGGAAAAAAAAGTGCTCACTCAGAAGAGAATCGTAACATATTTGAGTTTTATACATATTTCATGTTGTAAAGCATTCCCTCAGTTACTTTATTTTGAGTAACATAGTGTCAGCTGATGGAAACCGTGGGGACGTAGTTCTGCTAACCAAAAGGTCAGAGTTTAAATCTGCCAGGTGCTCCTTGAAAACTCTATGGGGCAGTTCTACTCTGACTCATGGGTCCCTAGAGTCGGACCCAACTTGATGGCAGTGGGTTTAGTTTCTTTTCAGTGTCATCTGAAGAAGGCACTCAGCATAAAATGGCCTTAATTTGTGCTGATATTGGATACTTAAAGTTGTCAGACAAATCCTAATAAGGGAAGTAAAAGAAACTTAACACAAGTGTAATGGTTAAGATTGTCAACAATATGACCAAATGGTATGTGTACTTTATGGTTCTGTGCATTTATAGGATGTTGTTCTACTGGTCTCTCTCTAGATGAGAAAAAAGAGGGGACAGGAGCTTGTTGAGAGGGTATAGCGAGTATAGAATGAAAAGGAAGAGTGTGGTGTGACTAGGCAACGAGAGCAGAAGGAGCTGAGATAGGTGGCATGCAAAATTAATTTGGATTGTATACTTTTGCTTAATCACAAAGAAAAAGAAAAAGGATTGTGTTTCACCTTCACTGAGCCGTGATTCTCAATGTTCATGTGATTACTCCCCCTGTGAATAGACTGACAGGGAGTTTCCTTGGATATGTGGCCTGTGTCTGAGTCTAAGCAGATATTCTAGCTTTTTTCTCACTTTGGATCGTCTAGCTACCTCCTATTCATCTGATCACCAGTTTTGGGGACTTGAGTTATCAGCTTGTCTGCCATTTAATGTAGTTCCTAAATCTTCACAGCCCGTGAGTGGGAGCCCTGCCCTTAGCTTCTGCCAGTGTTGGATTTGGCATGTATCTGTGTGAGTCAGAAGCCTTGTGCTCTTACCTGGAAATCGTGGGATTCACTGAGCTTCACAGCCGGGGAAGAAGAGCCCTGCTCTCTGACTTGCCTATCCTGGATTTGCCAAACCCTGTGGCTTTGTGAATCTGGAGAAGCTTTTATTTTGATCCACAAACTAGGGATGTTTCAACCTCTGCAATCCTTGATAGAAATGTCTCTCTATATATGTATTTATATGCTTTACTGGTTTTGCTTCTCTAGAGAACCCAGCCTAAGACAACAGGTTTATGAAGTAATCCTAGGAATAGGAATTGGAAATCACCAATACTGAATATTCTTTTTATTTTTTCTTTTCTACTGAATATAGTTTAATGAGTCTTTTTCAAAAGCAATGTATGTCATGAAAATGTAATTCCCCAAATCATAATACTATTTCTAAATGGTCTCTTTGAAGAGAGAGGAGTGGTAAATGGCTTGGAGCAGAGATACAAAAAGGGGCTTCACTTTGTAATGTCTTTTTATTATTATTATTATTTAAAAGAGAAATTGGAGGACAATACAGGAAAATGTTAAGTATTCACAAGCTGTTGGTAAATCAAATAGTTGTGATACTATTCCCTTACAATACATAAAGTAGCTGGGTTGTAGTGCTGTATACTGAATACATTAGATGAAAATAAAGGTAATTTACCTATCAGAAGACTCATATGACTCTAATGATAATGAAGATAGATGTGAAAAATTTGATAAAAACTAGTGTCATGCAATGGGCTATTGGAAAAATAACTATTATATTTCAAAGTGATTTTAAGTGTGACATTAGATCTTGTGAGTTTTAGAAATGATGCTATTAATTTCTGAGTTCACTGTGTCTAAACATTCATTTTCAATATTGTATTTCATAATATAGTAAATATCTTGATTTTTCTAAACAACACTGTTTACTTGTAGGTAGTATTTAGAAATAATCTGATACACTGGTATAATCGGCCATATTTGTTGTGTATTTAAAGTTTGCTCTTCTGAACTCTTTGTAGCAGGAGTCCAGAAGTAGACTTTACTTGATCATACTTCATGCCTACTGGTTATTTAATATGTCAAGGGAGGGGAGCTCTGGCTATTACTTAGTTTCCTAAAA
Source organism: Heterohyrax brucei (assembly GCA_028571685.1). Classification (NCBI taxonomy): domain Eukaryota; kingdom Metazoa; phylum Chordata; class Mammalia; order Hyracoidea; family Procaviidae; genus Heterohyrax; species Heterohyrax brucei. Next base: position 32,082,706 of record CM053163.1, read on the forward strand.
ACTTTCAGTGTAATATGATAGGCACATGTTCCAGTCCTCCTCATTTTTTATTTGGATGGTGACTAAGTAAGGGCCTTGAGGAATATTAGAGTTTTATGATCTGTTATTGTTTTATGGTGTAACAAAAGTATAATTTTTAATAGAATTGTTATAGATGGACACAATGTACGATGCATTGTAATTCAAACAATTACAAGTTTGTTTTGCTTTTTCTTTTAGGTATAAAAGGACAAGAATGTCTCCTGGACCTGATTGCCACATTTCTGGTACTACAGTTTCTTTGCACCAAGTTCAAAGAAAAAGGAATAGTCTTCAAATCACTGATGAAAATGGATGACTCTTCCATTTCTAGGTGACTTTATAATCTTTAGCTATTAAGTTTTTATTTTCAACAATTTGTTATTAAATAAACCTCATAAGAAGACTACATGGAATTATCTTACATTTATATACTACTTTTTAGAAAGCTATATATGTACATATTGATAGATTTTGAAAAAGGTATATTCTATTGTGTATTGGGTAAAAGTTTACAGAGTAAATTAGTTTCCAGTGCAACAAATTGTATTCAAAGTGTTCCATAACATTGGTTGCAGTCCCACACTGTCAGCACTTTTCTCATTTCTGCCCTGGGTTCCCTGTTTTCTTTTGTGTGATTTTCCTACCCCTTCCTACCTTCTCATCTTTGCTTTTGGCAAATGTTGCTCTTTTTGTCTTGTATAATTGATTGTTCCGTGGAGCAAATTCTTTTTGGCTGTTATTGTTTATAGGCCTGTATCTTGCTTGGCTGGAAGCTGAGTTCTAAAGCAGAGGGGTACTGTAGGGTCATGTTTTGGGGATTCTTCTAGTCTCCATTAGACCACTAAGTCTGATCTTCTTTTACCAGTTTGATTTTCTGTAATACATTTTTCTCCCCCGCTGTCCAGGACCTTCTGTTGTGACCCCTGTCAGAGTGGTCAGCATTGGTAACTGAGCACCATCTAGTTCTTCTGGGCTCAGTTTGTTGGAGGCTGTAGTGTATATGGTCTCTTGGTCCTTAGGACTAATTGTTGCCTTTAGTTTTGGGTTTCCTTCACTCTCCTTTGCTCCAGACAGGAAGAGACCATTAGTTATATTTTATATGGCCACTCACAAGCTTTAAGATACCAGATATTACTCACCAAAGTAGGATGTAGAACTTTTTTTAATGCACTATGTCATACCAAGTGACATACATGTCTCCAGACAGCATGGTACCGAGCCCTCAGCCCTGGCGACTTGGTCCCTCAAGGTGTTTAGTTATGTCTGGGATGTGACTTTGCCTTAGTGAACAGAATGAATTTTGAAATGTTCTTTTTGACAATGAATTGATGCACTTCCTCTTTAGTTCATCATTTCTGGCATAGTAGAACATGAAATTTTATAATTCTAAATGGCCAGCTTCATCTCCCTAATGCCTTGAATACCAGTCTCTAAGCAGTCCATGTTTGACAACTTCCAAACTTCCTAGATTCCTAATTTGTTCATTCCTTGTTCTGATTATAAATGGGTGCTTGCAGCTTTTCTTCTCTTTCTGAGTCATGCTACATCAAATGAAAATCCCACAAGCTTTACTCCATCTACCTCATAAAGGTCAACTCTACTTTGAAGAGGCAGGCCTCCCCTAATTGTGTTTTGAGTGCCTTCCAAACAGAGGAGCTTATACTATGACATTATGTCAGACATTGTTTTGCTGTTGTTTATAAGATTTTCACTGGTCAGTTTTCTTTGAGAGTAGATCACTAAATTTTTCTTCCTAGTTTGTTTTAGTCTCAAAGCTCACTGAAACCTGTCCAATATGAATGATCCTGCTGTTACTTGCAATACCGGTGGCATAGCTTCCAGCATTGTAGCAACCCACAAACCATTACAGTGTAACAAAGCATCAGACACAACAAGGCCAGGGGCTGACTGTGGAATAGACTGTCAGTTACTCATATGCGAGTTCAGGTTGAAGCTGAAGAAAATGAAACAAATCCATGACAATCAAAGTGTGACCTTAAGTAATGGGTCTTCTAATAAAGATGTCGTGTTTTCGACAGATCATAGTGGTGTTATTTGTGAAGCTATAGCAGACATATTTGTCATTTTTTTATTAGTCGTGACAAATAGCCATGAAAAGTTACATGATTCCACAATGCATAGAAATCATTAAAGTTTATTATCAAAGTGGATGTTCCATTCACCAGATATTCCATGCATTATATGAAATTTGATGTGCATAATTGTCCCACCGAGAGAGCGATTCGATGTTTAATCAAAAAATTTGAGACAACCAAGTCTGTTGCCAATCAAACAATGCCTGTGCATCCACAAACTGCTCATTCCAATGAAAATATCACCACTGTTTGTCAGGGTGTATGCAAGAATCCATCCCAAATAATTTCTCAGCACAAGAACTAGGCCTTTCGTTGACCATACTTTGGCAGATTATTCATCTGGACTAGAAGATTTACCCTTACAGAATTGTTTTTAACTGAAGAACTAAAATCCAGTGACGTTAGTAGATTGCACCATACATTTGCTGACAGGGCTTTGGAGCAATTGGAAGTTGACCCTGCTTTGGGCTGAAAAATCATCTTCAGTGATGAGGCCTGTTTTTGGACAAATGGTTTTGTTAATAAACAAAACTAGTACTTTTAGAGCGATGAGAATCCAGTGGAAATTCAAGAACATGTACTTTATCCCCAGAAAGTTACTGTTAGTTGTGGAGTTTGGTCTGGTAGAATCATTGACCCTTAGTTTTTCTGAGATGAATGAGGAGAGACTGTGACTGTCAATGGCGAAATACATGAGGCTATGATAACTTATTATTTTTGGCTTTTTTTGGAAGGTGCTGTGGCAGCCATTTGCCTGAAGTTCTTTTCCACACATAGTGTCATCAGATGTACCTCAAAATAAGAAAATGATTAAAACTGTATCATTTACACAACTTGTTTTATTTGAGTTCAAAGATAGGACACCCTTATTAGAGGACCCTTTATATCCCACTTAAGTTTAGAAACCATCTCAGGAATAGATTTGATGCTTTCAACACTAATGACCAAAAACCAGATGAATTGTGGGGTGATATCAAGGACATCATTCATAAAAAGTTACTAAAAAGACAAGAAAAAAAAGGCCAAAGCAGATGTCAGGAGAAACTCTAAAATTTGCTCTCCAATGTGGAGTAGCTAAAGTGAGCAGAAGATATGATGAAGTAAAAGACTTGTACCAAAGATTTCAAAAGGGCAACTCGAGAAGACAGAGTAAGGTAGTGTCATGGTTGGAATTGTGTCCCCCCAAAAATGTGTGTAGCCACATGGCTGGGATATGGTTCCCAGTATCTTGGAACTGTCCTCCATTGTGTGGTTTTGTTAACCTGTATGTTAAAGGATTAGGGTGGGGCTGTGAATTCCTGCTGTGGGGGGAGTTTCCCTGGAGTATGGCTTGCCCCACCCTTAATGCTTTTAGCTTGCAAGGAATAAAAGGAAAAAGAAAGAAAGGACAATTTGAGAACCTCGCTACCATCAAGCAAGCAGCACCGGGAGCAGAACGCGTCCTTCAGACCAGAGGTTCTTGCGTGAGGACGCTCCCTGGACAAAGACTGATGCAATACCAGACTTTCCTCCAGAGCCGACAAGGGGAAGGTCTTTCCCTGGAGCGGACACCCTGAATATGGACTTGCAACCTACTGGACTGTGTAAGAATAAATCTTTCTTTGTTAAAGCCATCCACTCTGTGGTATTTCTGTTAGAGCAGCCTAGCTGACTAAAACAGGTAGTATAATGAGATGTGCAAACAACTGTAGATAGAAAACCAAAGGGGAAGAAAATGCTTGGCATTTCTCAAGCTGAAGAAACTGAAGGGAAAATTAAAGCCTCAAGTTTCAGTATCAAAAGAGTGTGGGGAAAATATTGAACAGCACAGGAAGCGTCAAAAGAAGATGGAAGGAATACACAGAGTCAGTGTAGCACAAAAAATTGATCAAGAACTGATGATTTTGAAGGAAAAAGTTCAAGCTGAACTGAAGGCATTGGTGAAAAACAAGGCTTTAGAAACTGACAGAATACCAGTTGAGATGTGTCAGAAAACAGATAAAATATTGGAAGCAGTGATTTGTCTGTGCCAAGAAATTTTGAAGTTACCTGGTTAACTGGCTGTAAGAGATCCATATTTGTGCCCATTCCAGAGAAAGGTGATCCAGCAGAATGCAGAAACTGTCAAACAATATCTTTAATACCACATATTAGTAAAATTTTGGTGAAAATAATTCAAAAGTGGTTGCAGCTCTACATCAGCAAAGAACTGTGAGAAATTCAATCCAGATTCAGATGAGGACGTGGAACCCCATGGATAGCTATTGCTAATGTCAGGTAGATCTTGGCTGAAAGCAGAGAATACTAAACAGCTGTTTACTTGTGTTTCACTGACTGTGAAAAGGCCTTTGACTGTGTGTATTATAACAAATTATGGATAACATTTCGAAGAAGGGAAATTCCTGAACAATTATGCATATGCAAAATCTGTTCCTGAACAACTAGGCAATTATTTGAACAGAAAAAGAGGATACTTTGTGATATAAAATCAGGAATGGTGTGTGCCATGGTTGTGTCTTTTTACCACACTGATTTAGTATATATACTGAGCAGATAATATGAAAAGCTGACTAAAAGCACAGCATTAAGATTGGAAGAAGACTCATTAACAACCTGTGTTATGCAGATGGCACAGCCTTGCTTGCCAGAAACAAAAAGGAAGGACTTGCTGATGAAGGTAAATGACTTTAGCCTTCACTATGCCTTACACCTCTGCATAAAAACAAAAATCCTCACAATTTGACCAGTAAACACCATCATGATAAACAGAGAAAGGATTGAAGTTGTCAAGGATTTCATTTTACTTGAATTCACAATCAGTGCCCATGAAAGCAGCCATCCAGAAATTAAAAAGTTGAATTGCATTGGGCAAATCTGTTGCAAAAGACCTCTTTAAAGTGTTACAAAGCAAATATACCACCTTGAGGACTAAGGGGCATCTGAGCCAAGTGATGGTACTTTGGGTCACCTCGTATGCAGGTGAAAGCTAGACAATGAATAAAGAAGAATGAAGAAGGATTGGTGCATTTGAATTATGGTGTTGGTGAGGAATTTATTGACTGTACCATGGACTACCAGAAGAAGGAACAAATCTGTCTTAGAAGAGCTACAGCCAGAATGCTTCTTAGAAGCAAGGATGGTACAAATTCATCTCTTGCGCTTTAGATAATGTTATCAGGAGGAGCCAGTTCCTGGAGAAGGACATTATGCTTGATAAAGTAGAAAGTCAATGAAAAGAAAAAAACTTTCTATGACATTGACTGATACAGTGGCAGCAACAGTGAGGTCAAATGTGGCAACAATTTTGAGACATAGCAACAATCTTGTGGATGCATGACTAGATAGTGTTTTGTTCTGTTGTACAGAGTTGCCGTGAGTCAGAACCTACTGTAGGACACCTAACAACACGAATAACAGTGGATAGAGAGAGAATCCCCCTCACCCTTCCCGTCCGTTTCCCGTATACACTATAAACATTCATTTCTGAATAATTACCTGTTTATGTTGTTTCATAAAAGTGAGAATATGCAAAATTTGTTAACTTTTGATTGACTTTTTTCACTCAGCATAATGTCTTCCAGGTTCATCCGTGTTCCAAGATGTTATGGGAACTCATTTTCTTTATTACTGAGTAGTGTTTCATTTTCTGCATGTAACACATTAAAACTCTCTATTCATCTGTTGATGGTCCTTTAGCTTTTGTCCACCTTTTTGCTGTTGTGAATAATGCCGCTGTGAACATAGTTGTGCATGTGTCTGTTCATGTCACTTTTATTAGATTCGTAGGGTATATACCTAGGAGTAGAATTGGTGTGTCACATGGTAGGTATTTGAGAAACACCCAGAATGTGTTCCACAATGGCTGTACCATTTTTAATTCCAGTGAGCAATGAATAAGGCTTCCAGTTTCTCTATGTCTTCTGCAACACTTAGCATCTTTCTTTTTTGTTTGTTTTTTAATCTTAGCTATTCTAGTAATAGTGAAATTGTGTTTCATTGTGGTTTTGATTTGTGTTTTTGTGATGGCTAAATGTTGAACATCTTTCATATGTCTTTTGGCCTTTTGAGTATCCTGTTTTTTGAAGTGTCTGTTCATGTCTTTTGCCCAGTTTTTTTGATTTGGTTATTTGTCTTTTTTGTTGTTAAGTTACTGTTGTATACTACTTTGCAAGCACAAAGAGGATTTTTCTACAGCGTCTTGACCACAGTCTATGGTAGCCAGGGCGCAGTATTTTTCCCTCTTGAGTTGTACATGAAACTACAACTCAGAGGTTAAGTGTCACTTGCACTTGAGCCCAGATCTTCAGGCTCCTGGTATAATATGCTTTCCACTACAGCATGTTGATCTTGTGTGTTTTTGGAATGTCCACAATATGACTGTTGGGACCAAGCCTGCTTCTAACATGGCCTGGAACAAGAATATAGATGGAAACTCACATACTGCATGTCTGAGTATGTAAAAGTTATAAATCAAACTAGGAAACTGTTAAATAAAATATGTTCTAATTTCCTACCCTGACAAATATATCTATTCTAAGAGTCCTTGGAGTTTCAGACCAAACTGTAGCCTTGTAGAAAGAACTTAAGCCCAGATTCTAGCCCTTAGCTGACCTCAGACAGCACAAGAGACCTTGAGTGCGCATCAAAGCTTTATCCATGTTCGATGCAGCTTGCCACCCCTTGACCAGTCTGTGGACTTAGCAATATGGCAACACAATCTCAACTCAGGAGGACAGACTAAGGAAAGGTCCCGAGTACTCAGGGTCCTTTGGTTAGGGAAGAGCGAGGTTCAGGGCCTAAGGAGGGTGTAAGCTCTAGCTGAGCACACCCTTTTCTTCCTACAGAATTTTCACCCCTATAGTAAGGGATATGACTAGAGGAGGTCCCAAGTACCCTGCCTGTATATGCAATTAATATATATACATATATATTCACAGACATACATAATTTGCTCTATTTCTTTAAAGGGTGAGTTAAAGGGAAAAATGTATGTATTACTGCCTACAGAGAGATGGGTAGGATAGAGGGGTATAATAATGAAAGCTATAGTTTTCTCCCCCCTCCAAATTAACCTTGTTTTGCAGGTTTGCATTTGTAACTGTATAGATATTTTACCTAATAGTAAGTAAAATTTAAAATCGGATAGATGAAAAATAACCCAAGCCCCTTGCCGTAGATTCTGACTCATCAACAAATAATTCCTAAAAATAGAAAGCAAAATGAAACAAATTGTAACTGTGGATGAAACTGATGACCTAACCACACAAAGAATAATTATTTCAGGGACTTTAAAACATAGTAACTTGACAGTATCTCCCTAGTGGAGTGTATATCCTAAGGATAAAAACTATTACAAAGAGATCTTACCTTGTTACTAATACTTTGGATTTTGTTATTTTGGAACATACTGGACAGATAGATATTAATATTATTAGGAACTAAGATTTTTCATATAGGGAAAAAGACATATAAAATCAAAAAAGTTAAATAAAATCCATTGAATCCTGAACTTGACTGGAAAGGATCAGAGAGTGGAGGAACATGTGAAGTTATACCAAGGGAATGCAGTCAACATCTCTAAAATGTGGAGAAATAAATAGCCAGAGAAAAAAGGAAGGAAGATGGAATCTATAGATTAAAGGAAATATCAACCACTGGTGATGTGTCCACCTTGGATCCTGATTGGAACAAAACTCACTGTGTTAAAGAAATGGGACAAAAAAAATTAAATGTTACTTGGATAGTTTATTAAATGTTATAATTTTTAAAAATTCCTTACCCTAGTTGCAGTTCTAATCTGCCAGGAGCTCCTTGGTGTTAGGGTCCAGATTTCAAGACGTGACGCAGATGCTCTTTCAAGTCAAGTTTTAATAAAAGCGTGCTCAATAGGAAAAAGGCTGGTGCACCAGGGACGCACTCCAAATTACACAGAGCAGGAGGCGACCCCAAGCTTCTCTAGCATGCAGTATTTAAGCCATGAGATTGCAAAGCAGGGACGGGGAGCTGACCTTTACATTGATTGGTTGAGGCCACCTGGAATTCCTGTTAATTGTAAAATGTGGTCGTTAGCAAATGTTTTTGTAGATTGTGGTCAAGGTTTAGGGGTCGTTTGCAAGGCTGTCTCCACGGTTTGTCTTGTGACAGACAGATGTTTTGCAAGACAAAGGTGAGATTACTCTATGGTATTTCCTGCTATTAAGTTGTTTCCTGGGGCTTTCTACTTTAATACCTTGAATTTTTACTGCGCCCTTCCTCAAAATGGAGTCAACTTATGCCTCATTTTAACACTGGAAACTCTATGAAGCAATTCTTTTCTGTCTATAGGGTCACTATGTGTCAGAATTGACTCAACAGCAGTGTGTTAAGTTTGGCTTTATCCCTTACAGGATGAAATTAAAATACATAAGACCTGTATTTGCTCTCTTACAAAGACTAATTGAAATCTCCATTCCAAACAGCATAAAAAAACAAAATGAGTACTTGGAAGATTCTTCGCTGGGCTAAAATTTATTTTGTTGTTTTTATGAATATACACAGCAAAACATAAACCAATTCAGCAGTTTTACATGTAACATCTAGTGACATTTACTGTTTTAGTCAGCTAGGGCTGCTCTAACAGAAATACCACAGAGTGGATGGCTTTAACAAAAGAAGGTTTATTCTTACACAGTCCAGTAGGTTCCAAGTCCATATTCAGGGTGTCCACTCCAGGGGAAGGCTTTCCCCTTGTCAGCTCTGGAGGAAAGTCCGGTATTACATCAGTCTTTGTCCAGGGAGCGTCTTGGCGCAGGAACCTCAAGTCTGAAGGACGCACTCTTCTCCCAGTGCTGCTTTCTTGATGGTAACGAGGTTCGCCATTATCTGCTTGCTTCTCTTTCCTTTTGTCTCTTGCAGGCTGAAAGGATTAAGGGTGGGGCAAGCCATACTCCAGGGAAACTCCCTTTACAGCAGAACAGGGAAGTAATCTTATGAAGGAATGTACAGCCCCACCCTAATCCTTTAACATACACTTTAGGGAAACCACAAAATGGAGGACAGTCACAAGATACTGGGAATCATGTCCCAGCCACATGGCTACACATATTTTTGGGGGGACACAATTCAACCCATGGCATTTATTATATTCTTCAAGTTGTGCAGCCATTCTTAGCCTCCTTTTCTGAGTTGTTCCTCTCCATTAACATAAGTTCACTGCTGTGATTCCTCTGTAATCTGTTGAGTTGGTGTTGTCAGTTTGATCCTGTACAGATAGTTGTTAAAAATTTTTAACTAGTTAAGCTAAACTATTACTTGGTTTTAAGAAGACTTCAAGGGATATTTTTGGTTTAAGATCTAAAAATTATCTAACGGCATAAGGGTTCATCTAAACGTCTTGGCTCTAGGAAGTCTAGAGTACCCAATAATTTGAAATTCTGATCTGATCTGAATTTTCCCCTTTTTGATCAGCATTGTTCTATGGCATCTTTGATCAAAATATTCAGTAATGGTAACCAGACACCGTCCAATTATTTTGGTCTCAGGGCAGAAAAGTCAGTTGTTTATGGAGGCTATTAACCACGTGTATACTGTGTCCTCCTCCTACTCCTAACTCTCCTTCCTTTGTCACTCCAAGTGAATAGAGACCAAGTTTTGTGACTTGAATGACTGTTTGTAAGCTTTTAAGGCCCCTGGTGCTCTTCAGTGAATCAGGAGGTGGAACAGAACCACTAAATATGTATTATGCTAATTAAATAAGATGTCCCATGAAACCATGACCTCCAAATCAATTCACCAAATCCCACGAGGTGTTTGGTTGTACAGAAGCAGCCTCATAGCTACTCTTTTTTTTTTTTTTTTTTGGTCACTGTAAATATATGTGTCACACGACTTTTGGTAGTTGAACTTTTATAGGTATTTAGCTTATTGATGCCAATTGTAATAGCCATCTGTGCAACCCTACCCTTTATTTTGTTGTTGTTACAAATAAAAACATAACACCAGTTCAACAGTTTCTACATGTAACAGTTAGCAACAATGATTATATTCTTCAAGTTGTGCAGCCATTCTTTACATCTTCATCGATATAATTTTTCCGTTACCGTTAGCCCCTACTTTTCCCTTGTCTTTCACCCTTTATATCCACTAATAGTCTTTTGTTGCTTATGTATTTGCCTTCTCTTGGTTTTTTATATAAGTGAGGGCATACAGTATTTGTCCTTTTGTTATTGGCTTATTTCATATATTTCATATGTTTTATATATTCATATATGTTTCATATATAATATCTTCAAACCCCATCTATATTATAGCATGTCAGGACTTCATTTCTCCTGTTGGCTGGATAGTATTACATTGTACGCATGTACCACATTTTGTTTATCCATTCATATTTTGATGGGCATTTAGGTTGTTTCCACCCTTTGGCCATTGTGAATAGCTGCAGTGAACACTGGTGCTTTCAAGTCTTCTGTATGTGTACCTAGGATTGACATCGCTTTGTCATAAGACAATTCTCTTATCAGGAGGGACCAGTTCCTGGAAAAAGACATCATACTTGGTAGAAGGTCAGCAAAAAGAGGAAGATCCTCAATGAGATGGATTGACAGTGGCTGCAACAGTGGGCTTATGTATAACAGTGATTTTGAGTATGGTACGGTACTGGTTAGTGTTTCTCTCCATTGTACACAGCTTTGCTGTGAGTTGGAATTGGGTTGACAGCATCTAAAGACAACAATTGTTTTTCATTGTTCTAATCTGTCTATTATTATACCAATACCAGACTGTCCTAAGAAAATTCTTAATTAAGCAATTTTCTCTATGTAAATTATTCCACAGTTTTTGTTTGCTAAAACAACTGCTTGAGAAAGATGGAAGTCTATTAAAATTAATGTCAAGAAAAATACTTTGAATTGTTGACAACTAGTGTCACAAAACAATATGCATATTAACAATATGCATATTAGCTGTGTTAACTTACAACTACAGCAGATTTTATTTATTGTATTTTAAGTGAAAATTTACAATTGAAGTATCAGTTTCTCAAACAAAAAGTTAGACATACTATGTGATGTGATCCTAAATGCTCTTGCCACATAGACAGCACACTCTTAGTTTCCACCTTCAATTTCCTGTGTTCATACAATCAGCTCCTGTCCCCATCTGCCTTCTCATCTTGCCTCCATGCAGGAGCTGTCTGATTATCTGTATCTACTTAAGCCAAGAAGTACACTCTTTACCAGTATCATTTTATGGCTTATAGACCATTCAATCTTTGTCTGAGGAGTTGGCTTCAGGAATGGTTTCAGTTGTGGACTAACAGAGGGTCCCAGTACCATGTCTTCTGGGGACTCTCCAATCTGACAGACCATTAAGTCTACTCTTTTTACTAAAGTTCTAGTGCTGTACCCCACATTTCTTTCACTCCATCAGTGGCTCATTTTTGAGTTCTCTGTCAGGGCAGTCATTGGGGTTACCAGGCACCATCTCATTCTTCTGGTCTTAAGGTGATGTAGTCTCTGGTTTGTGTGGCCCTGACTGTCTCTTAGGCTCATATTTTACTTCTGTCTTTGATGCCCTTCGTTTTTCTTTGCTCCAGGCGGGTTGGTACAAATTGATGATTCTTAGATGGCTGCTTGCTAGCTTTTAATACCTCAGGCACCACATACCAGAGTGGGATGCTGAACATTTTCTTAATAAACTATCTCACAGATGACCCCCGAAATCATGGTCTCCAGTCCCCTGCCCCTGCTTCTCTGTCTCTCGAATGGTTTGGTTGTCTTCAGGAATCTTCTTAACTTTTGGTTGAGTCCAGTTGTGCCGACTGTCTCCTATATAGTGGGTGTGCTTCTCTTTACCTTAAATAATTCTTGTGTGATATCGACCAACCCCAAACCAGACCCATTATGATCTAGTGGATTACAACTCATAGCAACCTATTTAGTTAAAAAATACCCTTTTCCGTCCCTCTTCATTCTCGTAGCTATCAAAGAATATTTTCTTCTGTGTTTAAACATTTTCTGCAGTTTTTGTTACAGTGGTCTCATACAATAAATGTCTTTTTTTTGCAGCTGACTGATTTCACTCAGCATAATGCCTTCTGGGTTCCTTCATGTTATAAGATAATTCACAAATTCATTGTTGTTTTTCATCATTGCATAGTATTTGCTGATAAGCACCTGGGTTGTTTCCATAGTGCTGCAGTGAACATTGGTGTACATATATCTATTCATGTGTCAACTCTTATTTCTCCAGGATATATTCTAAGGGGTGGAATTGCTGGATTATATGTTAACAGCATCAGGTAAGGAGGGTAACCTCATCAAGGAAGGAAGATAACAACATCAGGAAAGGGGGATAACAGCATCAGGGAAGGAGGAGAACAGTAACAGGTAAGGAGGGTAAAGATGAGAACAAGCAACCCCTACTTATCTGTCAGTAGAGGCTTGCTTGTTACTGTGATGCTGGTATGTAGGTACTAGCAGTGTCACCCACAGTGGACAAGTTTCAGCTGAGCTTCCAGACTAAGGCATGGAAGAAGGACCCAGCAGTCTATTTCTAAAAGGAATTAGCCAGGAAAAACCTTAACAATAGCAGCCAAATGTTATCAGATATTGTTCCAGAAAGTGAGCCCCCACCATTAGAAGGCACGCGGAAGACGACTGTGTAAGAGCCGCCTCCATAAAGTAAGAGTTGACCTTAATGACATGGGTGAACTAAGGCCTTTGGGGTCTTCATTTGCTGATATGGTACAACTCAAATGAGAAGAAACAACTGGAAACATTAATTAATAATCACGACATGGAATGTACGAAGTATGAAACTAGGAAAGTTGGAAATCATCAAAAATGAGGATAGACATTGATATCCTAGGCATTAGTGAGCTGAGATGGACCAGTCTGGGCCATTTTGCATATGACAGTCATATGGTCTAGTATGCTGGGAATGAAAACTTGAAGAGGAACAGTGTGTTCATCATCAAAAAGAAGTCAGTAATAGGATAATATCTATATGCCTACAAGGAAGGGCAGTTAATCCAACTGTTATTCAAATTTATGCACCAACTATTAAGGCCAAAGATGAAGAGATTGATGAAGATTTTTACCAGCTTTTGCAGTCTGAAATTGATCAAACATGCAATCAGGACACATTGAGAATTACTGGTGACTGGAATGCAAAAGTTGTAAACCAAGAAGAAGGATCAGTAGTTGGAAAATACGGCCTTGGTGATAGAATTAATGCCTGAGATTGCATGATAGAGTTTTGCAAGATTAATGACTTCTCCATTGCAAATACTGCTTTTAACCAACACAAAAGGCAACTATACACATAGAACTCACCAGATGGAATACACAAGAACCAAATTGACTACATCTGTGGAAAAACATGATGGAAAAGCTCTGTATCAGCACTTGAAACAAGACCAGGTGCTGAGTGTGGCATGTATCATCAGTTGCCCATATGGAAAATCAAATTGAAAGGAAGAAGGTCCATGAGAGCCAAAATATGACCTTGAGTATATCCCTCCTGAGTTGAAACACTGTCTGAAGAGCAGATTTGATGTGTTGATCATTAATAACTGAAGACCAGATGAATTGTGGAATGACATCAAAGTCATTGTCCATGAAGAGAGCAACAGGTCATTAAAAAGATAGAAAAGAAAGAAAAAATCAAATTGGATGTCAGAAGAGACTCTGAAACTTATTCTCCAGTGCCTAGCAATTAAAGCAAATGGATGGCAAAATAAAAGACCTAAACAAAATATTTCAAAGGGTGGCTTGAGAAGACAAAAGAAAGTATTATAATGACATGTGCAAAGAGCTGGAAATGGAAAGCCAGAAGGTATTTCTCAAGCTGATAGACCTCGACTTGAAATAGGGAAGAATTCTACAGAGAAACTATTAAACAACTGAGGGAGCATCAAAAGAAGATGACAGGAATACACATAGTCATTATACCAGAATGAAGTGGCTTGATGTCCAGCCGTTTGAAGAGGTAGCATATGATTAGGAACCAGTGGTACAGAAGGAAGAAGTCAAAGCTGTATTGAAGGCTTTGGCAAAAAACAAGGCTCTAGGAATTGATGGAATATCAGTTGAGGTATTTCAACAGATGCAGCATTGGAAGTGCTCACTCATCTATGCCAAGAAGTTTGGAGCACAGCTACCTGGCCAGCTAACTGGAAGAGTTCCATATTTATGCCCATTTCAGAGGTGATCCAGTCATATGTGGAAGTTACCAAACAATATCATTTATATCACATGGAAGTAAAATTTTCATCGGGATTATTCAAAAGCAACTGTAACAGTGTATTGACAAGGAACTGCCAGAAATTCAAGCTGGATTCAGAAGAGGATGTGGAACCAGAGATATCATTGCTGGTGTCAGATGGATCTTGCCTGAAAGCTGAGAATACCACAAAGACATTGACCTGTGTTTCATTGACTATGCAAAGGCATTTGACTGTATATAAATGATGACTAACGTTGTGGAGAATCGGAATTCCAGAACACCTGATTGTACTCTTAAGGAATCTGTATGGATCAGGAGGCAGTCATATGAACAGAACAAGAGGACACTGCATGGTTTAAAGTCAGGAAATGTGTGCGTGAGGGTTCTATCTTTTCACCACACCTTTTCAGTCTATGTGCCTAGCAAATAATCTGAGAAACTGGATTATACAAAGAACACGGCATCAAAATTGGAGGACAACTCACTGACAATACACATACAGCACCACCTTACGTGCTGGAAGTGAAGAAGGTGTGAAACACTGATGAAGATCAAGGACCACAGCCTTCAGTATGGATTGGACCTCAACATCAAGAAAACAGATATCCTCACAGCTTCACCAGTAAGCAACACCATCATAAATGTAGAAAGGATTGAGGTTGTCAAGGATTTCATTTTACTTGGGTCCATAATGACTGCCAATGGAAGCAGCAGTCAAGAAATCAGAAGATGCATTGCATTGGGAAAATCTGCTGCAAAGGACCTCTTTGAAGTACTGAAATGTAAAGATGTCACCTTCAAGACTAAGGTACCTGACACAAGCCGTGATATTTTCAATCACATAATACACATGTCAAAGGTGAACAGTGAACAAACAAGACAGAAGAATAATTGATGCCTTTCACTTGTGGTGTTGGAGAAGAATGTTGCATGTACCATGGACCTCAAGAAGAACAAAAAGCTCTGTTCTGGAAGAAATACAACCAGAGTGCTCCTTGGAAGCAGCTATGGCAGACTACATCTTAAATTCTTTGGACACAGTGTCAGGAAGGATCAGTCCCTACAGAAGGACATTGTGCTTGGTAGAGTTTTGGGTCAGCGAAAAAGAGGAAGACCTTCAATGAGATGGACTGACACACAGGTTGCAACTATGGGCTTAAGCATAAAAATGATGGTGGATATGGCACACAACCAGGCAGTGTTATGTTCTGTTGTTCGTAGGGTCACCATGAGTCGGAACTGACTTACGGGCACCTAACAACAACAACAACATGGTTATTCTAACTTTTTTTATTGTGATTGAGTGAAAGGATACAATCCAACTTAAATTTGCATGCCTGCCTATCTTTAACTCCTTTTGCTGTCCTTGCCCGGTGACCGCACACTCCTGCTTTCCATTCTATTCATACCATATCCCCTTATCAGTCTCCTGCCCCCTCCTCTCCCCTTCCTCTTCTGCCCTCAACTAAGAGCCCAGTAGAACAGCATCCTATAGATGCATAGAACCATAAAGTTCACACACTGCGTGATGACATTGTATCCCCAAGGCCAGTCCATTCGTGTCCGAAGAGTAGACTTCAGTAATGATTTCTGATCAGGGCAGCAGCAGGTCTATGTGCCATGTGCCCAGGGTGATCTCAAGGCATTCGTATCATCAGTGGCAGTCTTTTAGTGAGGTTTTTGAGGCGCGCTCCTCCTTTTCGTATCTTGCCACTGGGACTCAACATTGTTTGCCCCATGACGGTTGTCTTTGGTCATGGCGGAACACTGTCTAGTTTTTCTGGTCACATGTTGATATGCTTATCCATTCACATGGGTCCTTCTGTCTTCTGTGCTCTTCTTCGCTGTCTTTTTTGTCCTTGGTGATCATCTGTTCTGGTTGAGTTTGGACCATTTGGTGTACCTCAGATGGCAGGTTGCTAGCTTTTAAGAACCCAGATACCACTCATCAGTATGGGATGCAGAAGACTCTCTTAGCAATAAACTAGTTGTGCCAGTTTTCCTTGATTTCCCTGAGAGTGTGGTCCCTGGACCACTGCCTCTGCTAATCTATCCTTGCAATGTTGGGTTAAGATTAGAAGTGTTTTCAGTTTATGTTGAAGTCCAGTTAAGTTTATCTTCTACCTAACGTGTGCTGTCACTGCTTTTACCCAACTGAATTTCTGTCAACTGTCTAATCTACAACCAGCCCTTTCCCTCAATCCCACACCTCTGCAAGCCATCAAAGAGTGTTTTCTTCTGTACCTGAGTCTGTTTTGTAGGACCTTATAGTAGGTCCTTGTGCTGCTGCCTGATTTCACTCAACATAATGTACTCCAATTGAAAGCAGGTTATGAAATGCTTCCTCAAATCATCGTTTTTTATCATTACATGGTGTTCCATTGAGTATATATACCATAGTTTATCCATTCATTGATTGATTCCATCTTTTTGCTGTTGTGGACTGTGCTGCAGTAAACCTTCTTGTACATGTATCTGTTTGTGTGACTGCCCTTGATTCTGTAGGATATATTCCAAGCAGTGGGGACACTGGATCAAATGGTATATCTATTTCCAGCTTTGTATGGAAGTGCTAGACTGTTTTGTAAAGAGGTTGTACCATTTTGCAATCCCACCAGCAGTGTAGGAGAGTTCCAGTTTCTCCATGGTCTCTCAAGCCTTCATTGCTTTGTGTTTTTTATATCATGGCCAACCTAGTTGAGGGGAGATGGTATCTCATTGTAGTATTGATTTGGGTTTCTTTAATAGCTAATGATCATGAGCATTTCCTCATGTGTCTTTTAGATGCCTGGATGTCCTCTTCAGTGAAGTGTCTGCCGATCTCCTTTACCCACCGCTTAACTGAGTTATTTACTCTTTTCTTGTTGATATTTTATAGAACCTTGTCGATTATGGAGATCCGAGGTTAATCCTACATATACTTGCCAAATATTTTCTCCTGTTCTGTGTGTAGGTGATCTTTTAATTATTTTGATGAAAATATTTGGATGAGTAAAAGTGTTTGATTCTTAATAGTTCTGATTTTATCTGTTTTCAATTCTGTTGATTGTGTTTTGTTTCTCAGATTTTGAAGTCCATCTAAGCTTCAACAGTGTCCATTGTTGACCCTCTTTTTTCTTGCTTGGTTGTTATTGTTTTTGATTTCATACTGAGGTCTTTTATCCAATTTCAGTTAGGTTTTGTGTAAGATGTGACATAGAAGTCTTGTTTCAATTTTTTGCAGATGAATATCCAATTTTGCCAGCACCATTTTTTACAGAGACTCTTTTTAGAGTCTTAAGTTTAGAATCTTATGGCATTTAATGAATGTCAACTGTTCATAGGAGGATAGTGGCATCTCTGGGGTCTCAACTCGGTTCCATTTATCCATATGTCTCTCTTTGTACCAGTACCAAGCTATTTTGACTGCCGTGGCAGTATAATAGGATCTCACGTTGGGTAGTGAGAGGCCTCCCGATGTGTTCTTCAGTAGTATTTTGCTTATCCTTGGTTTCTTCCCTTTCCAAACAAAGTTTGTAATTTGTTTCTCCATCTCATTATAAAATGTCACTATAATTTGTATTGGGATTGTATTTTACATGTAGATCACTTTGGATAGAATAGACATTTTCACAATGTTAAGTCTTCCTATCCATGAGCAGCGTAGGTTTCTCCACTTATGTAAATCTCTCTTGGTTTCTCGCAGTAAGGTCTTGTAGTTCTCTTTGAAAAGTCTCTTATTTCTTTAGTTAATTTATTTCTAGGTACTATATCATCTTGGAGGCTATAGTAAATGATACTGATTTGGTGATTCGTTCTTTAATCATCTCTTTGTTGTTATAAAGGAATCCTACTGATTTGCTTATGTTTAAATCTACCAGGTGCTCCTTTGAAACACTACTGGGCAGTTCTACTTTGTCCTGTAGGATTGCTATGAGTCAAAATTGACTTGATGGCACTGTTTTTTGTTTGTTTGTTTGTTTTTTGTCTTATATCCTGATACTCTACTGAACTCTTCTATTAATTACAGTAGTTTACTTATGGATTCTTTAGTATTCTCTGTGTATACTACCACATTGTCTCCAGAGAGATTTTTACTTCTTTTTTGCCAGTGAGGATGCCGTTTATTTCTTTGTCTTGTCTAGTTGCTGTAGCCAGAACTTCTAGTACAGTATTAAAGAGGAGAGGTGAGAGAAGGCATCCTTGTCTAGTTCCCATTCTCAAGGGGAATTCTTTCAAGTCTCTGTCCATTCAGGTTGATGTAGACCGTTGGCTTTACAGAGATACTCCTTATTATTGCATTGAGGAATTTGCCTTTTATTCCTATTTTGCTGAGAGTTTTTAGCATGAATGGGTATTGGACTTTGTCAACTGCCTTTTCTGCATCAATTGACAAAATCAGGTGATTCTTGTTTTTTGTGTTATTAATGCAATTGATTGCATTAATTGTTTTTCTGATGTTGAACCTCCCTTCCATCCTGGTATGAATCCAACTTAGTCATGATGAATTATTTTTTTGACATGTTGTTGAATTCTGTTGGCAAGGATTTTGTTGAAGACTTTTACATCTAGGTTCATGAGTGATATTGGTATGTAATTTTCTTTTTTTGTGGGATCTTTCCCTGCCATTCGTATCAGGGTTATGTTGGCTTCATAGAATGAATTTGGGGGTATTCCATCCCTTTCTGTGCTGTGAAATAGTCTCAGTAGAATTGGAATTAACGCTTCTCTAAGAGCTTGATAGAATTCTGCAGTTGAGCCATCTGGGCTAGGACTTTTTTTCATTGGTAGTTTTTGGATGACTTTTTCAATTTCTTCCTTGTCATGAGTTTATTAAGTTTTTCTGCTTCTTGTGATAATTTTGACAGATAATGTGAATCTAGAAATTTATCCATTTCCTCTAGGTTTTCAAATCTGTTAGAATACAGTCTTTCATAGTATTCTGTTATGATATTTTTGATCTGTTGTGGCACCTACCGTCTTATTTCTTATTCATGGTATTTGTTCCGTCTCCTGTTTTCCTTTTGTAATTTTAACCAGTCGTTTGTCAATTTTGTTCATCTTTTCAAAGAAACAGCTGTTGATTTAATCAATTTTTTCAATTTATCTTCTTTAATTTGTTTACTTCTGCTCTAATCTTTATGATCCGTTTTCTTCTGGTACCTGAGGATTTCCTCTGTTGCTCTCTTTCTACTTGTTCAAGCTGTAGAGTTAATCCTTTAGTGTGGGTCCCTTTTTCCTTCTGAATATGTGCATTTATAGACATAAACTGACCTCTGAGCGCTGCTTTGGCTGCATCTCATAGGTTCTGGTAGGATGTGTTGTCATTCTAATTTGAATCCATAAATTTCTGTACTTTATCCTTGATTTCTCCTATGATCCATGGATTCTTGAGCAAGATGTTCAGTTTCCATGAGTTCCAATTTCTATCTGTTGTCTGGTATTGATTTCAACTTTTACTGCTTAATAGTCTGAGAAGATACTTAGCAATAATTCAGTGGTTTGGATTCTGTTGAGCTTGCCTTTATGTCCTAATACATGGTGTATTCTGTAAAATGCTCCATGTACATCGGAGAAGAAGGTGTAGTTATCAGTTGATGGATAAAAAGTTCTATGAGATCTAATTGGTAAATGTGGCAATAAGTTCTGTCTCTTTAGTGAGCTTTTTTCTAGAAGATCTGTCTAGTACTGAAGGTGAAGTGTTGAAGTCTCCCACTATCATTGTGGAGTGATCTGTCTCATTTTTTAGTGTAGTCAGTGTTTGTTTGATGTATATAGGTGCCCTGTTATTGGATGAATAAATATTTAGTATTGTTAAGTCCTGCTTCTGTATTGAAACTTTCAGCAATAAATAGTGACCATCCTACTATTTATTTAGATGGTGGATTTTACATTAAAATATATTTTGTCTGAGATTAGTATTGCCACGCTTGCTCTTCTTTGTATATTGTTAGGTTGGTATATATTCTTCCATCCTTTAATTTTCAGTTTGTTCATATCTTTCAGTCTAAGGTGTGTTTCTTATGAGCAGTATATAGATGGGTTGTATCTTTTGATCCAAGATACTACTCATTCTCTTCTTTTGGAGCGTTTAGTCCATTTACATTGAGTGTAATTATTGATATGTATGTGTTTAGTGCTGTCATTTTGATGTATTTAATTCTGTGTTGGTGTTTTCTATTTTGCTCTTGATATCCTGTTGTAGGTCACTCTTCTTTATATGTTGACTTTTCATTTTTTTAAGTGTTGGTTTTGTGTTTGTTGAGACTCCTGTGTTATGCTTATTGTTTTTATGTGTTGCGTTGTTATTGTCCTTTGTGGCTACTGCTATGATCCATCTTAATATTCTAAGTTTAAACCCAATTTTAACTTTTACATATCTTATTAACTTTCAATCCAAAAGGACTATAACTACTGTAGTATATCCCTATTTTTAATGTGATAGTGTCTTAGTTTTCCTTATATGATCACTGAATCCCTTCTTTTACTGTTGTATCTTTGATTGAATTTTGTGCCTTCCCTGAGTAGGTTTCTGGATGTTGTGTCCTGTATTGCCTCCTTAAACATGCACTTAATGGTTTTGTTTTTCTAAGGAAAGAGGTTTTTGCAGTATTTCTTGTACTTTTGATTTGGTTCTTGATTCTCTAAGCTTCTGTTTATCTGTGAATGTCATAATTTTATCTTCATATTTGGAAGACAGTTTTACAGGATTTCTAACTGTTGGAAATTTTTCCTCTTCAGGGCTTTGAATGTGTCATCCCACTGTCTGCATGCCAACATTGTTTCTGGTGAGAAGTCAGACAAAAGCCTACAGGACTTCACTCTTAGTGTTAGCTTTGCTTTGAGTTTCACTGCCTTCAGGAGTTTCTGCCTATGTTTCATTTTATTAAGCATGATTATAATATGTCTTATTGTCTTTCTCTTGGGGTCTAGTTTATGTGGAGTTAAATACATATCTTGGATATCTATGTTTTCTTCTTTAATAATTTCAGAGAAATTTTCTTTAAGCAACTCAACAATATTTTATGTTTCCAGGATCTCCAGTTAAATATAGATTTCCTCTTGATAGAGTCCCACATGTTTCTTAATACTTTTTCATTTTTCTTCCTTATTTTCTCTGATTTTCCTCCTAAATACTGTTGTCAGTTGTCCTGTCTTCAAGGTCACTAAGTCTGACTTCCAGTTGCTCAGTTCTGTTCTTTTGACTTTGAATTGTCTAATTTTGTAATTTTGTTGTTGATCTGATGGATATCAGAATGTTGATGTTCCATCAGTTCGAATAGCTTGCTTAATTTTTCATTTTGATCTGCTGCATTTCATATAATCTCTAGGAGGGCTGTCTATATAATTCTTATGTACTCAACCTCTGATAGTTTCAAAAAGATTTCTTCATCTGTGAAGTTTTTTCATTTTGTTTTGGGACTTTTCTGGAGCTATAGCGGGCTGTTTTTTTAAGTGCTTTATGACAGTATGCTGCTTTGGGGACATCTATAGGCTATTTTGTTTGTCTTGTGTTGCCTCAACAGGAGCTGAGGTGTAGTTCTAATAAGTGAGTTAATCACCAGCCACCTCTGTGTACTGTAATTACTGGCCCCAGTGGACTCCTGGGGGGTGGCAGGCTCCACCTCCTGGCTGGTAAAGACACTGCTGTACTTATGTAGTCACTGTGGGCTGTCAACTAACCCTGTGATGTGGGTTGGTAAAGGCTGGGAGAGATGCCATCAGGCTGTACAGCATTTAGTTCTGCAGACAGTCTTACTTTAAAAGGCTAAAAGTTATGTGAGAACTTCCAAAATCAGTCAGGCTGTCAAGTGTGGCTGGCCCCACCTTTTGACTGTCAATGAAGACACCTCTTCGAGCATCCCCAAATGCTAGTTCAAAGCAGGGAGTGCCAGCTTCCTTGTTACCATCCCCAACCAGACCCTACCCATAAGGTAACACTGTGTTAGGCATAGCCTTTCTGGTGGAAAAGCTTCCCCAGAATGGTACTTCTTCCCAGCCTGGTAATTAGCTTATGCTGAGGCCTCCAGATGGGTCACTCCACATCCCAGCTGACCAAGATGGTGTCCCAGTCGAGCTGTCCCTCCAACCGCTAAACAGCCAAACCCATGGCAGAGCTTGGAAGAGAAAGGGTAGAGGGGCTGTGCCCTCAGTCCACCTCAGTCCACCTTCAGGCTCTCAAAATGTGGCCATCCCACACCCTGGCTCTCTGCTATAGCACACTCTGTTCACTTCTGCACTTTGTTTCAGCATATGTGCTGGCTCATGCCAGCTACCGGCCACCAAAAAAGAAAGTCAGAGTGCCAGTACCTTCATTCTGTGCAAATGGGACTCAGCGAGGAGGCGGATGTTTCCCATTTAGTATCATGTAGCCCAAACTGACAGCCTTATGCTGAGTTCTAGGGCCCACTGGGTATTTAGAAAGCTCTGTTCAATTATAAATCCAGGCCTTAGTTTTCAGAGCGAATTACAGAGGCGTGTGTCAAGTCCATCATCTTGACTCTGCTTCCTATTTCTAACGTTTTAAAGAAGCGCCAAATCAATTTCCAACGTGGTTGTACCATTTTACGTTTCCACCAGCAGTGTGGAAGTGCTCCAGTCTCTCCAAAGCCTCTCCAACATTTATTATTTTGTGTTAATTAATGATAGCCTTGTTGTCATGAGATGGTATCTCTCAGTCATCCAGTGCTACTCTAGCAGAAATACCACAAAGTAGATAGCTTTAACAAACGAAGGTTTATTCTTCAACAGTCTAGTAGGCTACAAGTCCAAATTCAGGATGTCTGTGCCAGGAAAAGGCTTTCCCTCTGTTGGCTCTGGAGAAAGTCCTTATGGTTGCATCAGTCTTTGGTCAGGCAGCATCTTGACATAGGAACTTCAGATCTCAAGGACATGCTGTCCTCCTGGTACTGCTTTCTTGATCATGTGAGGTTCCCAATTCTGCACTTTCTTCCCTCTTGTTTTATCTCCTTTAGGATGAAAGGATAAAAGATAGTTCAAGTCACACTCCAGGGAAACTCCCTTAGCAAGGGTGTTGCAGTCCCACCCTAATCATCTTTTAACATAATCATCTTATCAACTTGCATAGACAGAGATTAGGATGTATATAGTATGGGAAAAATCACAAAATGTTGGGAATGATGCCCCAGCCAAATGCCTACATACATTTTGTCTGGGGACACAGTTCAATCCATGACAGTATCTCATTTTAATTTTGATTTGCATTTCTCTAATGGCGAATGATCATAAGCATTTTTCCATGCATCTATTAGCTACCTGGATGTCTTTTTTGGTGAAGTGCTTGTTTATATCCTTTGCCTGTTTTTTAATTGCGTTGTTTGTCTTTCTGTTGTTGAGGTTTTGCAGTGTTATGTAGGTTTTAGAGATTAGATGATCATTAGGTTTGTTGTAGCTAAAATTTTTTCCTAGTCTGTAGGCTGTCTTTTGACTCTTGGTGAAGTCTTTGGATAAGCAAAAAGTATTTGATTTTTTGGAGTTCCTAGTTATCTGTTCCCTCTTCTGGTATTTGTACATTGTTAGTGATGTTTTGTATTCTGTTTATGACATGTGTTAAGGCTTCCAGCATTGTTTGTATTATTACTTATGTGATCATCTTAATTTTCAGCTTGATATTTAGGTCTTTGATCCAGTTTGAATTAGTTTTTGTGCATGGTATGAGGTATCACTTTTGTTCCATATTTTTGCAGATGGATATCCATTTATGCCAAAACGATTTGTTAAAAAGACTGTCTTTTCCCTCAATGAATGGACTTTGGACTTGTGTCAAACATCAGCTGCCCAGAGATGGACGATTTTATGTCTGGATTCTCAATTCTGTTCCATTGGTCAGTGTATCTGTCTCTTTTGACTACTGTGGTAGTGTAATAGGTTCCAAAGTCTGCTAGCGTGAGGCCTTCCATTTTGTTCTTCTTTAGTAATTCTATACTCATCTGGGTCTCTTCCTTTTCCATACGAAGTTGATGATCTATTTATCCATCTCTTTTAAAAATGCCATTAGTAGTTGGATCAGAATTAACTTGTTTTGGGTGGAGTCAAGATGGCAGACTAGACTCATATCTCCTTAACTCCCTCTGAAAACTAAGGCCTGGATTGATAATTAAACAGAGCTTTCTGGACACCCAGTGAGCCCTAGGACACAGCATAGGCCTGTCAGTATGGACTGCATGCCACTAAATGGGAAACTTCTTGTCTTTTACTGAGCTCTGCCCTCTCTGGTTGAATTGGTCAATTCCTGTGGACTGATGGAAACTGGTGTTTTTTAACTTTTTTCCTTTTTGTTGGCCAGCAGGGGCTGGAGGGGTTCAATCAGCACCTACGCAGAGCAGCAGTGCTAAAGTGATCAGCAGGTGGAATAGCCACATTATTAGAGCCCAGCTCTGGATTCAGAGCACCACAGCCCCTCAACCCTCTCTTCAGACCTCCACCATAGCTTCTGCAGTTTCTCAGGGGTGGCACAGATTGACCGAGGCGCCATCTTGTTTGACTGGGAGGCAGAGTGACCCAACCAGAGGCATCAGCAGGGGCTAATTCCCAGGCTGGGAGGCAGTCCGAGCCCAGGGAGCACTTTTCCTGCAGAAAAGCTGTGTTTAGCACAGTGTAGCCTTATGAGTGGGCCCAGCACAGGATGTCAGGAGGGTAGTAGCCTGTTCCTTGAACTTTATCACAGCATCTAGGGACAGTTGAAGCCAGAAGAATGGGCTTCCCACGCCTGATGGCTTCACTAAATTTGGAAGTGGTCAGATAGCCATTACCTTTTAAAGCAAGACTGCCTAGAGTTATTAAACTGTTGTACAGCCTGACAGCATCTTCCAGCCTTTACCAACACACATCATAGGGTCAGCTGACAGCCCCCTAGTGACTCAAGTAGAGTCATGTCTTTGCCAGCCAGGAGGCAGAGCCTGCTACCCCAGAGGTTCCACTGGGCCCAGCCACTAGAATACACAGAGGTGAATGGTGATCAACATCCTTTCAGAACTGTGCCTCAGCTTCTGTTATGGCAACACCAGAGAAACTAAACATCCTCTAGATGTCACATGAGCAACAAGCTCTAACCAAATATTTTAAAATATACTTAGCCATGGCTCCAGAAAACTCCCAAAATAAAGAATCAAAGCACTTCCCAGATGAAGAAGCCTTTCTGAAACTATTGGAAGTCAAGTACAAAAGAATTATATAGAGAGCCTTCTTAGAAATCAAAATGCACAGAGCAAAATGAAAAATTAAGGAAGTTGTTTGAACTTATGAACATTAACATTCTGAAATTTGACAGATCAATAACAAAATTACAGAATTACACAATTCAATTCAAAGCTAAAAGAACAGAATTGAGCAACTGGAAACTAAACTCAATGACCTTGAAGACTGAGCTACTGACACCAGCATTTATGAAGAGAAATTAGAGAAAAGAAACAAGGATAATGAAGAAGCTTTGAGAAACATGTGAGACTCGATCAAGGAAAACAATCTATGCTTCGCTGAAGTTCCTGAAAAGGGAGGACTACCTGAAAACAGAGAGTATTGTGGTTGAGTTCCTGACAGAAAACTTCTTTGAAATTATGGAAGAGAACATAGATATCCAAGATGTGTAGAGAATGTCAGAAAAACTAGACCCCAAAGAAAGACACCAAGACATATTACAATGAAGCTTAATGCGATGAAACATAAGCAGAAACTCTTAAAGGCAGTAATACTCAAAGCAAAGCTAACATTCAGAGGAAAGCCCTGTAGGCTTTCATCTGACTTCTTGACAGAAACGTTGCTGGCACAGAGGCAGTAGGATGACGCATTCAGAACCTTGAAGGAGAAAAATTTCCAACCAAGAATTATACATCCTGCAAAACTGTCTTTCAAATATGAAGATAAATTTAAGACATTCACAGATAAACAGAAACGTAGAGACGTTGTAAAAACCAAACCAAAGCTACAAGAAATACTGAAAGAACCTCTTTGCTTAGAAAAGCAAAACCATTAACTCTAAAAGTAGGCAATGCAAGACACAATATCCAGAAACCTACTTGCTTAAGGAAGGCACAAAACCCAGTCAAATCCATAATATTAAAAGAAGGGATTCAGTAATCATATTGTCAAAACTATGATACCCTCACATTATAAAGAGGGACATGCTGCAGTAGTGATAGAACTTGAGATGGAGAGCAGGCTGCTAAGAGATATAGAAGTTAAAATGGGATTTAAACTTAGATTACTAAGGAGGATCATAAGGGTAGCTGTAAAGCACAATAAAGATGCTGCATATGAAAACAAGAAACAACACAAGAGGCTCAACAAACCCAAAACCAACACTAAAAAGGATGAAAACTCAACACATAAAGAATGACCCAGGACAAAATATCAAGAGCAAAATAGAAAACGCCAACGCAAAAATAAATACATCAAAATGACAGCACTAAACACATACCTATCAGTAATTACACAGAATGTAAATGGACTGAAGGCTCCAATAAAGAAACAGTGAGTGACATCTTGGACCAAAAGACACAACTCTTCTATATGTTGCTAACAAGAAGGTCACCTTAGACATAAAGATATGAAAAAACTGAAAATTAAAGGGTAGAATAATATATTCCAAGCTAACATTATACAAAGAGGAGCAGGTATGGCAATACTAAACCCCAAAATAGATTTTAATGTAAAATCCATCATACTGGACAAGTAAAGTCACTATTTATTGCTGAAGAGTTTAATGCACAAGTAGAACTTAACAATATTAAGTATTTATCCACCCAATGCTAGAGCATGTAAGTACATTGAAGAAACACTGACTACACTGAAAAATGAGATAGATCATTCCACAACAATAGTGGGAGACATCAACACTGGACTTTCAGTATTAGATCTTCCAGAAAAAAGCTCAGTAAAGAGACAGAAGACCTTGTTGACACATTTAGCATTAGACATAAGTGACATATACAGAACTTTTTATCCATCAGTGGATAACTACAGCTTCTTCTCCAAGTGCACATGGAACATTTTCCAGAATAGACCATGTGTTAGTGCATAAAGCAAATCTCAGCAAAATCCAAACCACTGAATTATTGCAAAGCGTCTTCTCAAACCATAAAGTAATAAAAGTCGAAAACAATAGCAGAAAAGACATAGAAATTGAAACTCATGGAAACTGGACAACCCCTTGCCCAAAAAACTGTGGGTTATAGAAGAAATCAAGGACAAAATAAAGAAATTTATGGATTCTAAGGAGAATGAAAACTCTTCCTACCAGCCAAAGCAGTGCTCAGAGGTCAGTTTCTAGATGCATACATCTGGAAGGAAGAAAGGACCCAAACCGAAGAATTAACCCTACAGCTTGAACAAGTAGAAAGAGAGCAACAGAGGAATCCCTCAGACACCAGAAGAAAACAGATCATAAAGATTAGAGCAGAACTAAATGAGTGAGAGAGTAGAAGAACAATTGAAAAAACTGATAAAATGAAAAGCTGGTTTTTTGAAAAGATGAACAAAATTGACAAACCATTGGCTAAATGTAAAAAAGAAAAACAGGAAAGAAAACAACCCAAATAAGAAAGGAGACAGGAGGTTGCACAATCGATCCAACAGAAATCAAATGTCATAACAGAATACTATGAAAGACAGTACCTAACAGATGTGAAAACCTAGAGGAAATGAGCAAGTTCCTAGATTGATATCACCAGCAAAATTATCACAAGAAGCAGACAGATGTAATACATCCATCGTAAATCAATGTATATGAATCATAAATGAATCACAAATGAAGAAATTGAAAAAGTCATCAAAAAACTACTAACCAGACGCCTGATCTCCATAATCTATAAGGTACTACAAAATATCAATAAGAAGAAGATACACCATCCAATTAAGCGATGGGCAAAGGAGATGGACGGACATTTCACTAAAGAGGAGATCCAAGCAGCCAAAAAACACATGCAGACATGTTCACAATCTTTAGTTATTAAAGAAATTCAGATCAAGATGACAATGAGATACCGTCTCACCCCAAAAAGATTGGCCATGATCCAGAAAACACAAAACAACAAATGCTGGAGAGGCTGTGGAGAAAGTGGAACCCTCTTACACTGTTGGTGGGTTTGCAAAATGGTCCAGCCTCTTCGGAAAGCAATCTGGCACTTCCTTAAAAAAATGAGTATCGATATACCATTTGACCCAGTAATTCCACTACTTGGAATATATCCTACAGAATCGAGGCCTTTCACACCAACAGACACGTGCATCAGAATGTTTATCACAGCACAGTCCACGATAGCAAAAAGATGGAATCAACCCAGATGCCCAACAACAGAAGAATGGATAGGTAAACTATGGTACATATACTCAGTGGAGCACTACGCAATGATAAAGAATAATGATGATTCCAGGATACACCTCCTAACCTGGTTTCAACTGGAAGATATCATGTTGAGTGAAAGTAGTCAGCGACAAAAGGGCAAATACTGTATGAGACCTCTACGATAAGATCTCAAAAACAGACTTGTGTATAGAAGAAAAGACTCTTTGACGGCGCAAGGGAGAAGAGGGGGGTAAGGGGCGGAGGGTTTAGTTTAGATAGTTGCTGGCAATCTGGTTGGGAGAAAGCAGTGATAGCACACATTAGAAACAAGAACAACATTAAGTGGACTTCAGCATAACTTGAGTACTCGTTCCATCTTAACCTAATATTGCAAGGATAGAGTAGCTGGGGCAGGGGGCAGGGGACCATGCTTTTAGGCGAAATGAAGGCCAATTGGCACAACGAGCATTTTGCTAAGAGAGCTCTCTGCACCCCACATTGGTGAGTGGCGTCTGGGGTCTTAATAGCTGCCAAGCTGCCATCCGAGGACACAGCAAATGGTCCCAACTCAGCAGGAACGGATGCTCACCGAAGACCAAAATGGCATGCGGTAAAGACAACCTAGAAGACAGAGAGACCCACAAGAGTGAGTGCCTACATAGACTTGGGACCAGAAGAACCGGATGGTGCCCGGCCACCACTAGTGATAGCCACGATGAAGCTCACTAGGTTGAGTCTCACTGGCAACACAAGAATAAAAAGAGGTGCATCCTGAGATCTCCACTAAAAGACCTCAGTTGATGGTCCAGCTGTTTCGGGGTTCCCCTGAGAGCATGGCCCCCAGCCCTGATGCTGCCCTTACCCATAAATTATAATGAAGGCCCGCTCTTTGGACAGGAATAGATTGGACTTGGCAATGCAGAGTGACCGTATATTGGATGCACTTTATGGTTCTATACATCTATAGAATATCATCCTGCTGACCTCTGGCTAGAGGAAGGAGAGTGGGTGGAGAGGAGGGAGAATGAGGCTGTTGGGAGGATGAGACATATATGGAGCAGAGAGGAATAGTGTGCTGTCACCGGACAGGGAGAGCAGTGGAAGCTGCATATAGGTGGGCATGTAAATTTATACGGGAATGTACATTTTCACTGCCATGTTAAATTAAAAAAAGAGAAAGGAAAAAAAAAACTACTAACCAGAAAAAGCCCTGGCCCAGATGGTGTCACTGTAGAGTTCTACCAATCTTTCAGAGAAGAGCTAACTCAAATACTACTGAGACTATATGACAGTACAGAAAGGGATGGAATACTCCCAAGTTCATTCATTCTATGAAACCAGCATAAGCCTGATACCAAAGCCAGGGAAAGATCCAACAAAAAAGAAGTGAACACCAGTATCACTCATGAACCTAGATACAGAAATCTTCAATAAAATTCTTGCCAATAGAATTCAACAACATATCAAAAAAATAATTCTACATGACCAAGTTGGATTCATACCAGGGATGCAAGGTTGGTGCAACATCAGAAAAACAATTAATGTAATTAACCAAATAAACAACACAAAAGAGAAGAATCACGTGATTTTGTCAATTGATGCAGAAAAGGCATTTGACAAAGTCTAACACTCATTCGTGCCAAAATCCTTCAGCAAAGTAGGGAATGTAGGCAAACTCCTCAATGCAATAAGGGCTGTCTACGCAAAGCCAGTTGCCCACATCACGCTCAATGGACAGAGACTGAAAGAATTCCCCCTGAGAATGGGAGATAGACAAGGATGCCCCCTCTCATCTGTCCTCTTCAACATTGTACTAGAAATTCTGGCCAGAGCAGTTACAGAATACAGACATAAATGGCATACACATTGGCAAAGAAGAAGTAAAAATCTCACTGTTTGCAGGTGATATGACTGCATATGCAGAGAATCCATAAGTAAACTACTCAAACTGATAGAAGAGTTCAGCCAAGTATCAGGATATAAGATAGCCAACTCTATGTCACTTGGCTTGGCTGGCAAGTAAATCAGTAGGATTCCTTTATACCAACAAAGAGATCATGCAAGAAGAAATCCACAAATCGATACCACTTACTGTAGCCCTCCAAAAGATAAAATTCCTAGGAATCAATCTAACTAGAGAAATAAGAGAGAACTACAAGACCTTACTGTAAGAAATTAAGAGACACATAAATGGAGAAACCTACCCTGCTCGTGGATAGGAAGACTTAATATTGTGAAAATGTCTGTTTTATCCAAAACGATCTACATATATAGTGCAATCCTAATACAGATTCCAGTGACATTCTTTAATGAGATGGAGAAACAACGTAACAACCCCAGATAAACAAAGCACTACTGAAGAAGGACGCACTAGGAGGCCTTTCACCATCCGATTTTAGAACCTATTACACTGCCACAGTAGTCCAAACAGCCTGCTACTGTTACAATGGAACAGAGTTGAGACCTCAGAGATGCCACCATCCTCCTATGAACAGTTAATATTTGACAAACACTGTAAGATTGTCAAATGGGGTAGAAACAGCCTTTTTAACAAACTGTGTTGGTAAAATAGGATATCCATTTGCAAAAAAATTGAAATAAGACTCATATCTCAAACCTTGCACAAAACCCAAGCCAAACTGGGTGAAAGAGCTAAATATCAAATCTAAAACGATAAAGGTCATGCAAGAAAAAATAGGGTCAACAATGGAAGTTTTAATATACAACGTAGAGAGACGTGTATTAAATCTAACAAAGCACGATCAACAGAAGAGAAAATGGATAAGTGGGAACTACTAAGAGTGAAACACTTTTATTCACCCAAAGACTTTATCAATAGAATTAAAGGAGAACCTTCAGAGTAGGAAAAATTATTTGACAGCTGTATGTCAGATCAACATCTGATCTCCGTAATCTACAAGGTACTGCAAAATACCAGCAAGAAAAGGATAAACAACCAAGTGTTGGGAAAAGGAGATGGACAGACACTTCTATAAAAAGCATATCCAGGCAGCCAAAAGATACATGGAGAAATGCTCACGATCATTAGCTATGAAGGAAATAGAAACCAAAACGATAATGAGATACCGTCTCACCCCAGTAAGGTTGGTCATGATTCAAAAATAATTAATAAACAAATAAATAAAACAATTGCTGAGAGGCTTTGGAGAAATTGGAAATCTTTTACACTGCTGGTGGGATTGCAAAATGGTACAACCTCTTTGGAAGGCACTCTAGCTCTTCCTTAAAAAGCTGGAAATAGACCATTTGATCCAGTAATCACACTTCTTGGAATATATCCTACAGAAGCAAGGGCAGTGAAACAAACAGATACACGCACACAAATGTTTATTGCCACACAATCCACAATGGCAAAAAGATGGAATCACCCAGATGCCCAACAACAGATGAATGGATAAACTATGATATATATATTTGATGGAGCACTATGCAATGATAAAGAACAACGATGATTTTAGGAAGCATCTCGTAACCTGTTTCAATTGGAAGACATTATGTTGAGTGAAATTAGTAAGGAGCACAAGGACAAATGCTGTATGAGACCCGTACTCTAAGGACTTAAAAACAGACTCATGTACAGAAGAAAAGACTGTTTGGTGGCTGCAAGGGAGCGGAGGGAGGGAGAGAGAAGACTGCTTATGGATTAGATAGTTGATAGGAATTTGGTTGGGTGAAATCAGTGACAGCACACATTAGAAAGATAAGTTTAGCTGGACTTCAGCATGACTTTAAAATTCTTCCAGTCTTAACCTAATATTGCAAGGCCAGAGTAGCAGGGGAGGAGGCCAGGGACCATGCTCTCAGGGGGGACATCAAGACCAACTGGCATAACTAGCTTATTGCTAAGAGAGTCTTCTGCATCCCATATTGGTGAGTGGTGTCCGAGGTCTTAAAAGCTAACAAGCTGTCATCTCAGGTACACTAAATGGTCCCAACTCAGATGGAGCAGATGATCACCAGGGACAACAATGACATATGGAAAAGAGAACTCAGAAGACAGAAAGACCCACGTGAATGGGTGGCTACATCAACAGTTGACCAGAAGAGCCAGATAGTGCCCGGCCACAACCAATGACAGCCATGATGGGTTTCACAATGTCAAGTCCCAGTGACAACATGAGAAAAAAAAGGGGTACACCCTGAGAACTCCACTAAAAGACTGCAACTGATGATCCAAAACCCTGGGAGCTCCCCCGGGAGCATAGCTCCTAGACTGATGCTGCCATTGATCACAATCATTACTGAGGTCAACTCTTCAGACAGGAATGGGTTGGACTCGGGGACACAAAATGACTGTATCGTATGTGTAGTTTATGGTTCTCTGCATCTATAGGATGTCATCCTACTGGCCTCTTACTAGAGCAGAGTGAAGAAGATGGGAGAGGAGATTGTTAAGAGGTTATGACAAGTACACAACAGAAAGGAGCTGCAGAGCTTTGGAACACTTGCCCAGCAGGGTAGATGTGGGCCTGAGGCCCCGGCCATGCGACCATAGGAAGCTGAAGCTGAAGAGGCAGATAGCATGAGAAGCTGAGCTGCCTCAGTCTCAAAAGGTATGGCCATGACTTCGGGGGTTTGAAAGGGTGGAACCATGGCGTGCTGTGTTCTTAAGGGTGGAATTGCCACTCATTTGGGCTTAGGGTGCTCCTAAAGCCGATGGGGCAGAGTTTCTGTCCACGTGGGCCTTGAAGGCAGAGTTGTAGCATGGGGCTGGAGGTCTCCACTCAGAAACCAGAGAGTATGGCTGATACCTAGAGTCTGGACAGCATTGCCGTTGTGTAGAATGTCTCAGAAAATGTAAGAATATTTCCAAAGCTTTGAGGGCTAATGTAATGTGTTCTGTTGACTCGCCTGTTGCCTGTTAATGCCTTCTTTCCCTGCAATTTCTCCCATTTGTAATGGAATGTTTAACTTGTGCCTGTTCTGCCATTGTGCCTTTAGAAGCAGATAGCTTACCTTCTAAGTTTCACAGATTTAGAAGAATTTTTGTATTTTGGACTTGGAACTGACTTAAGACTTCTGTTGTATGGGATGGACATGATTTTGCTATGATGAGATGAATGTGTTAAATGTTTTTGTGATGTGATTTTTGGGTTGTCAAAGGGTGGGATGTCATGGTTTGAATTGTGTCCCTCCAAAAATATGTGTAGCCATGTGGCTGGCATATGATTCCCAGTATCTTGGGACTCTCCTCCATTGTGTGGTTTCGCTAAAGTGTATGTTAAAGTATTAGGGTGGGGATGTAGATTCCCGCATAGAATTACTTCCCTGCCCTGCTGTAGGGGGAGTTTCCCCGGAGTATGGCTTGCCCCACCCTTGATGCTTTCAGCTTGCAAGAGATAAAAGGGAAAGAGAAACAAAGGACAATTGAGAACTTCGCTACCATCAAGCAAGCAGCACCAGGAGAAGAGCGCGTCCTTCAGACCAGAGGTTCTTGCGCTAAGACGCTCCCTGGACAAAGACTGATGCAATACCGGACTTTTCCTCCAGAGCCGACAAGGGGAAAGCCTTCCCCTGGAGCGGTCACCCTGAGTATGGACTTGCAACCTAGCGGACTGTGTAAGAATAAACCTTCCTTTGTTAAAGCCATCCACTCTGTGGTATTTCTGTTAGAGCAGCCTAGCTGACTAAAACAGCAGAGGGAGCTGCAGATAGGCGGGCATGCAAATTTGAGTTGTCGTGTCCACTTTCACTCATTCACAATAAAAAAAAAATTACCTTGTTTTATATAGATCACTTTTGGTAGAATAGACATTTTTATGATGTTGATTGTTCCTCTCCATGAGCAAGGTAGGTTTCTCCACTTACATAGATCTCTTTTGGTTTCTTGCAGTAGTACCTTGTAGTTTTCTTTGTATTCATCTTTTATGTCTCTGTTTAGATTTATTCCTAAGTATTTTTTCTCTTCAATGGCTATTGTTAGTAGTATTGATTTGGTGATTTCTTCTTGGATATTCTGTGTTGGTGTAGAGGAATCCAATCTTGTATCTTGATACTTTGCTGAACTCTTCTGTTAGTTCCAGTAAGTTTTTCTCTGTGTGAATTCTTTAGGGTTTTCTGAGTGTAAGATCGTATCATGTGCAAACAGAGATACTTCTTCCTTAGCAATTTGAATGCTCTTTATTTCTTTTGGAGCCTAACTGCTTTACCTAGAACCTCCTTCACAATGTTGGAAAAAAGTGATGACAGGGTGCCTTCCTCTGTGGTTCCC
Source organism: Heterohyrax brucei (assembly GCA_028571685.1). Taxonomy (NCBI): domain Eukaryota; kingdom Metazoa; phylum Chordata; class Mammalia; order Hyracoidea; family Procaviidae; genus Heterohyrax; species Heterohyrax brucei. The sequence continues at coordinate 32,117,522 of CM053163.1, forward strand.
ATTCTCAAGGAGAATGCTAAAGCACATTTTTTAAAATATTTATTAGAAAAAAGAAAGAGGTAAAAATGTATTTAGCAGCTAACAGATGTGTGAAAAATTAATATTTTATGTAATGTTGTTGTTAGATGCCATCCAGTCACTTCAGACTCGCAGGAATCTCATGTACAACAGAACAAAACACTGCCCAGTCCTGCACCATCCTCATAATCATTGTTATACATGAGCCCATTATTTCAAACACTATGCCAGTCCTTCTCTTTGAGGATCTGCTTCTCTTTTGCTGACCCTCTACTTTACCAAGCATGATATCCTTTCCAGGAACAGTTCGATGCTAATAACATGTCCAAAGTTTGTGAGAGAAAGCCCTTGCTTCTAAGAAGCATTCTGGATGTACTTCTTACAAGACAAATTTGGTCCTTCTGGCATTTCATAATGTATTAATTATCTTTTACCAACACCTTAATTAATAATTAGGCACAACCAAAGAGGAATTTATTGTATTTGCATCTTTCACGAAGATAATCATTAGAACAAGTATTAATAAAACTTAACTTTGAATTGCAATATCACAAAGTATTAAACCAAAATTTAAAAAGATAATGAAATACATGGGCCACATTGCTTTTGGTATTGCTGTTATTATGAGAGGAGAGTGATTTATTGACCTTTTAATAAATGTAACAGTAGTATGCATTTTTATCACCTTTTTATTGCATGAAAACCCTGGTGGTGTAGTGGCTAAGTACTACTTCTGGTAACCAAAAGGTTGGCAGTTTAAATGCACCAGACACTCCGTGGACACTATGAAGCAGTTCTACTCTGTCTGTAAGGTTGCTGTGAGTCAGAATTGACTCATTGGCAGTGGGTTTGGTTTTGTTTGCTTCATTTCTCATTGTAAACTTAAAAAAACTTCACAGTGTATATAGTATGAATGCAATAACACATATTTCTTTACATGGGATTGTATGAACAAGATTTTGATATTAATGGAATGATTAGTTTAAAAACTTTAGAGGTAGATTTGATTAAAGTAAGACCAGTTGAATTGGTGAGAATATTTTTTATTTAAATTTTTTATTTTTTATTAATTACAGCAAAAGAATAAAATTTGTAACATATATCAGTTATCTCATCTATGATAAACCCTCACCATCCCCGATGTAGCCAACACAGTCATTGTCTTCTGTGGGTAATTCTCTTGTCAAGTCGTTATAACAGGGGTTGCATACCGAATTTGTCCTTTTGACACTTGATTGATTTCACTCAGCGTGATCTCTTCCAAATGAGACCATGCTATGTTTTCTAAAATTGTCATTGTTTTTTATCATAGCATAGTGTTCCATTGAGTATATGTACCATAGTTTGCTTATCCATTCATCTGTTGATGGGCATCGGGGTTGATTCCAACATTTTGCTATTGTGGACTGTGCTGCAGCAAACATTCGTGTACATATGTCTGTTAGTGTGACAACCTTTGTTTCTGAAGGGTAAATTCTGAGCAGTGGAATTACAGGATCAAATGGCATATCAATCTCGAGCTTTTTAAGGAAGTGCCAGACTGTTTTCCAAAGAGGTTGTACCATTTTGCAATATTATCAGCAGTGTAGGAGAGTTACATTTTCCCCACAGCCTCTCCAGCATTTGTTGTTATGTGTTTTTTGGATCATGGCCAACCTTGTTGGGATGAGATGGTATCTGATTGTAGTTTTGATTTGAATTTCTTTAATAGCTAATGATCCCTAGCAATTCTTCATGTGTCTTTCAGCTGCCTGGACATCCTCTTTAGGAAATGTTTGTTCATCTCCTTTGCCTATCACTTAATTGGATTGTTTATCCTTTTCTTGCTGATACTTTATAATATCTTATAGATTATGGAGATCAGACATCAGTCTGATATAGAGTTGCCAAATATTTTTTCCCATTCTGTAGGTGGTCTTTTAATTCTTTTGATGAAGTTTTTGGATGAGCAAAAGTGTCCGATTCTTAGTAGTTCCCATTTATCTATTTTATGTTCTGTTGAATGTGCTTTGTTTGTCAGATTTTGAAGTCTGTCTACATTGTGTATTAAAACTTCCATTGTTGATCCTGTTTTATCTTGGATGAGCTTTATTTATCATTTTAGATTTGATATTTAGGTCTTTTATCTAATTTGAGTTGTTTTTTGTGTAAGGTGTGAGATATGGGTTTTGTTTCAACTTTTTACAGATGGATATGTAGTTTTCCCAGCACCATTTGTTACAGAGACTATTCTTACCCCAGTTTAAAATCTTGGGGGGATTTGTCAAATATCAACTGTTCATTGGAGGATGGCATCTCTGGGGTCTCTACTCTGTTCCATTGGTCTATATATCTCTTTTTGTACCAGTACTGGGCTGTTTTGACTACTGTGGCAGGGTAATAGGATCTACAGTCAGGTAGTGAGTGGCCTCCCAGTGTGTTCTTCTTCTTCAGTAGTACTTTACTTATCCCAGGTTTCTTCCCTTTCCAAGCAAAGTTGATGATTTGTTTCTCGATCTCAAGAAAACGCTGCTGGAATTTGTATTGGGGTTGCACTATATAAGTAGATTGCTTTGGGAAAAATAGACATTTTCACAATGTTGAGTCTTCCTATCCATGAGCAGGGTAGATAACTCCATTTATGTACGTCTCCGATAGTTTCCTATAGTAAGTTCTCGTATACTTCTCTGTAAAGATCTCTTATTTCTGTAGTTAGATTTATTCCTAGGTATTTTATCTTCTTGGTCGCTATAGTAAATGGAATTGATTTGGTGATTTCTTCTTTAATAATTTCATTGTTGGTATAAAGGAACCCTACTGATTTACTTAGTTGATCTTGTATCCCGTTATTTTGCTGAACTCCTCTATTGGTTCCAGTAGTTTACTGATGGATTCCTTTGGATTCTCTGTATAAACAATCATATCATCTGCAAATAGGGAAATTTTTACTTCTTCCTTGCAGATACAGGTGCCCTTTATTTCTTTGTGTTATCTAATTACTCTGGCTAAAATTTCTAGCACAGTGTTGAATAGAAGTGGTGAGAGTGGGCATCCTTGTCTAGTTTGTGTTCTCAAAGGGAATTCTTTCAGTCTTTCACCATACAGGATGACAAAGGAAGTTGGCTTTGCGTAGACGCTACTGATTGCGTTGAGGAATTTCCCCTCTATTCCTATTTTTTGAGAGTTTTAAGCATGAGTAGGTGTTGAACTTTGTCAAATGCCTTTTCTGTATCAGTTGGCGAAATCAGGTTATTCTTGTCTTTTGTGTTACTGATGTGGTTGATTACATTAACTGCTTTTCTGATGTTGAACCAGCCTTGCGTCCCTGGAATGAAATCAGCTTGATCATGATGAATTATTTTATTTATATGCTGTTAAATTCTGTTGGCTAGAATTTTGTTGAAGTTTTTGCATTTAGGTTCATGAATGATATGGGTCTGTGATTTTCTTTTTTTTGTGTGGAATCTTTCCCTACCTTTGGTATCAGGGTTATGCTGGCTTCATAGAATGAAGTTGGGAATATTGCATCCCTTTCTGCAGTGTGAAATAGCCTCAGTAGTATCAGAACTAACTCTTCTCTAAAAGTTTGGTAGAATTCTCTAGTCAAGCCATCTGAGCCAGGACTTTTTTTGGTTGGTAGATTTTTTATGACTTTTTCAGTCTCTTCTTTTGTGATAGATTTATTCCGTTGATCTACTTCTCCCTGTGATGATCTTGGTGAGTGATATGAATCTAGAAATTTGTCCGTCTCCCCTAGGTTTTCAAACCTGTTACAGTACAGCCTTTCATAGTATTCTGTTATGATATTTTTTATTTCAGCTGGGTCTGTTGTAACACTTCCATCTTGTTGTAACCAGTTCCAACTTGTTTCTTAGTTGGCTTATTTGTATCTTTTGCTGTTTTTCTGTTGTAAGTTTAGCCAGTGGTTTTATCAATTTTGTTGATCTTTTCAAAGAACCAGCTTTTGGTCTTTTCAATTTTTTCAATTGTTTTTCTATTCTCTAATTCATTTACTTCTGCTCTAATCCTTATAATCTGTTTTATTTTGGTGCTGAGGTGTGCTTCTGTTGCTCTCTTTCTACTTGTTCAAGCTGTAAGCTTAATTCTTTAATTTGAGCCTTTTCTTCTTTACAGATGTGTGCAGCTACAGAGATAAACTGACCTATGAGCACTGCTTTTGCTTTTACCACATCCCATAGATTCTGGTAGGATGTTTTCATTTTCATTTGGTTCTAGTAGTTTCTTTACTTTGTCCTTAATTTCTTCTGTAACCCAAGGCATTTTGAGCAAAGTGTTGTTTAGTTTCCGTAAGTTTGAATTTCTACCTATGAATTTTCTGTTATTGATTTCAACTTTTATAGCTCTATGGTCTGAGAAGATACTTTGCAGTAAATCAGTGGTTTGGATTTTATAGAGAACTGCTTTATGACCTAACACATGGTCTATTAGGGAGAATGTTACAGGTGCATTGGAGAAGAAGGTGTACTTACCTGCTGGTGAGTGAAAAGATGCGTATATGTCGATAAGGTCAAGTTGGTTGATTGTTGCAATTAGATCTGCATCTTTCCTGAGCTTTTTCCTGAATGATCTATCCATACTGAAAGGGGAGTGTTGAAGTCTCCAACTATTATTGTGAAATGATCTATCTCATTTTTCAGTGTTGTCAGTATTTGTTCAATGTATTTAGGTGCTCTGATACTGGGTGCATAAATACTATCGGTAAGTCCTGCTTGAGTATTGAACCTTTCAGCAATAGTGACCATCCCTGTGCACAATAGTGGATTTTACATTAAAATCTATTTTATCTGAGATTAGTATTGACACACCTGCTCTTCTTTGTGTATTGTTAGCATGTTATGTGTTATTCCATCCTTTAATTTTCAGTTTATTCATATCTTTGAGGCTAAGGTGTGTTTCTTATAAGCAATAAATAGACAGATCATGTCTTTTGATCCAGGATCTCACTCACTGTCTCTTTACTGGAGTGTACAGTCCATTTACATTCAGTGTAACTATTGATAGATATGTGGTTAGTGCCATCATTTTGATGTAATTATTTTATGTTGATGTTTTCTCTGTTGCTCTTAATGTTCTGTTCTGGGGCATTCTTCTTAATGGGTTGTTGTTTCAGTGTTGGTTTTGTGTTCATTGAGACTCCTGTATTGCATTTCTTATTTTGATACAGTGCATTATTAATCTGCTTTATGGCTACATGTATTATCCCCCTTAACATACTAAGATTAAATGCAATTTTAATTACTGCATAACTCTAAAACTTTCTCTGCATCTGAAACAACTATAACTACTATAGTGTATCCCTCTTTAAATGTGATGGTTTTATAGTTGTCATGACATGATCACAGATTCCCTCATTATAATACTGTAGCTTTGATGAAGTTTTGTTTCTTCCCTAACTGATTAGAATTTTGGATGATATGTCCTGAATTGTCACCTTAAATATACATTTAATGGTTCTGTTTTGCTAAGGGAAGAGCTTCTTTCAACATTTCATGTACTTTGGGTTTAGTTTTTAGGAAGTCTCTAAATTTCTCTTTATCTTCAAAAGTCTTAATTTCACTATTATATTTGATAGACAATTTTGCAGAATAAATAATTCTTGGATGGAAGTTTTTCTCATTCAGGGCTTTGAATGTGTCTGCCCACTGTTTTCTAGCCAGCATTGTTTCTGCAGAGAAGTGAGACAGAAGCTTACAGGGTTTCCCTGAGAGTGTTAGCTTTGCTTTGAGCCTAGCTGCCTTCAGAAGCATCTGTTTATGTTTTAACTTAAATTAAGCTCGATCATAATATGTCTTGATGTCTTTCTTTTTGGGTCTAGCTTTTGTGGCGTTCGATAAATATCTTGGATACCTATGTTTTCTTTGCTTATAATCCCTGGAAAGTTTTCTGTCAGCATGTCTACAGCAATACTCTGTATTGTCATTAATCCCCCCTTGTTCAGAAACTCCAGTTAAATGTAAAGTATTCCTCTTAATGAAATCCCACATGTTTCTTAATGCTTCTTCATTTTTTTAATTTATTTTCTCTGATTTCACCTTGTAAATGCTGGTGTCAGTTGCTCAGTCTTCAAAGTCACTGAGTCTAACTTCTATCTGTTCAATCCTACTCTGTTGGCTTTGGATTGAATTATCTCTGTAATTTTGTTATTGATCTGATGTATTTCAGATTGTTGATGTTTCATCAATTTAAATAGCTTACTGAATTTTTCATCTTATTCTACTGCATTTTGTTTAATCACTAGGAGAGTTCTATATATAAATCTTTTGTACTCGACATCCAATAGATTCAGCAAGCCTTCTTCATCTGGGAAATTTTTTGAATCTTTATTTTGAGAATTTTCTGGAGCATTTGAAGGCTGCTGCTTTAAATGATCAATTATGGCCTGTTGCCTGTGTGCCATCTAGACACTGATTTTTCTGGTGTTGGATCTAAGAGAATTGTTGGTCAGCAGCTGTCTAAAATACTCTAGTGATTTGCCACAGGTAATGCTCTAGTGATTTGCCTCAGGTGGACTCTGGTGTGGAAGACTCTGCTTATTCGGTGGCAGAGAGGCTGTCCTGCTTATGGAGAAACAGGGGGCTGTCAGCCAACCCTACAGTGTGGGTCAGAGAAGAGTGGGAGGAAAAGATGCTGGGTCTCTCAACCTACAGATCTCCAGGCAAAGGCATAGACCTCTCAGCCTTAAATGTAAACTTCAGTTCTACGCGGGGAGCTGTCCAGGTGTTGAACAAGAAGCTGTCCAATGTGCTGTCCTGAACAGGCAGTCAGGAGCAGCAGACTCTGCCTTCCAGCTGGTAATGAAAGTACGTTACTGGCTGTTTGCAGAAGCTGCAGTTCTCTGATACTGTGAAACAGTAGAAGCAGTGGTCAGGTGGCCGCTGGCTCAGTTTTTAGAGGGGAAGATTAGTCTGATACTGGTGCCTAGTGAAATGTGCTAGGTCCTAGGGTTACCCAGATGTTCAGTGCTCCATAGAAATATCATCCAAGCCTTAGTTCTTAGAGGGAAATGAGGAGACATGTGTTTACTCCACCATCTTTTAAAATCTTTTTTTCTTTCAGTAGTTAGTAACTATAAATAGATCAGTAATTATTAGGAAACATAGATCTTTTAACCAACCTGGTCATGCTTGTTATTTAGGATTTTCCTCTCAAATGATATTCAGCTAAAATTTATTGAATGTCTGCTCTCTGCCAGGTATTCGTAAACAGGTTGAATTCATGAGTTTTGTTTATCCTCACAGAAAGCCCATAATATCTCATACTGTTATCCAAATCGAGGAAACTGAGGTAGTCAGAATTAAATGAAAATTGCACATTATCACACAGCTAATATTGATAAAGTCAGAATTGAAACCCATGTCTTCACCCTCATGCTGTAGTGATCACCCTTGCCTAATCACCCTTGCCTAGTTCACAAGGAGAAAAAAAGTCAGGAAGATCACACTACCTTTTAGTCTATTCCAACTCCTAGTTACCCTAAAGGACAGAGTACAAGTGCTGCACAGGGTTTCCAAGGAGTCCCTGGTATATTTGAACTACTGACCTTTTGTACAGCTTGTCGTGAATTAAATTATTTCCTCCCCCCCCCCCAAATGTGTATATTGATTTGACTTGGCTAGGAGTCCCAGTATGGTCCATTCCTCCCATATATTGTGAATCCTGCCTCTGTGATATTGATGATGGAAAACAGGCTGCAGTTGTGTCAGGCAAGACTGAAGTTACAAGCTTTTGGGATATAAGAGAGAGAAATGAGCAGTGGAATTTGGGAACATCATAGCACCAAGAAAGTAGCATCAAGAGCAGAGCATGTCCTTTGGACATGAGGTTCATGTGCTGAGATGCTCTCCTTGAATTTGAACTCAGCCTACCAGACTGTGACAATTTCTTGTATTGAATGGACTTGTAACTTATGAATAGATTTGTGGCTTACTGGACTGTGACAATAAAAGTTTCTCCTTGTGAAGACTTCTACTCATATTTTCTGTTGGAGCAGTACCAGATGCCTAAGACACAGCTGTAGCTTTTAACAGGTATGCCACCAGAGTTTCCAATTCACAAAGATAGGATTTTCCAGATCTTAAGTTTCCCTGTCATAGGATTTTCTTTAAAACTTTTGTGCATATTACCACTTATTCACTATCAATTTTTATAAAATGACAAGACAAATGAGGATGTAGAAAATCAGTATTAGTATAAAATCTCAAAAATAGCCAGTCTTCAGTATTTACCAGTATATTATGGACACAAACTCAAAGTTGTGTTTTTTTATGTTGTACACATTTTACTTGTGAGTTATTACTGGTTTATATGATAGAAAAGAAATATAGTCCACAAGAACTTACCAAGTAGGATTCCTGGCACAGCAGAAAAGAGAGAGAAGTTAAAGCCTAGTATGAAAAATGGTACTTGTGTCTGTGGTTTAAAAATGAATAGAGTTTAGATTGAGAAGAATGGAAAGGGGATGGCAGTCAACAAATACTTAGAAGCTATAGAAAGCTTTAATTGTCCTGGAGCCAGCAACAAAGCCTGTAAAGTATGGCAAAACTTAGAAGTGGAGGGTACAGTGTGTTTGAGAATGTATTAAATAAAAGAACAGTGCCAGCCAGACTGACACTAGGACTTCAGAAAATGTCAAAGAAAATTGTTTTCATTACATTTTAGAGCAATATTTTGTTGTTGTCATTTGTGTGTGTGTGTAATTAAGTGAACGTATACAAGCCAAATTAAATTTGCATGCCTAGCTGTCTGCAACTCCTGCTCTGCTTGCCTGGTGACAGCACACTCCTGTTCATCATTATACATATGGCATATCCTCTTAACAATCTTCTGTCCCCTCCTCTTCACCTTCTCCTCTCCCTTCCAGTAGGAAAGCATGCTATGAACTGTAAAGTTCACACATCATATGGTCACACTGTGTCCCCAAGTCCAGTCCATTCTTGTCCGAAGAGTTGATGTCAGTAATGTTTTCTGGTTAGGGGCAGCAGCAGGTTGTTTTAATTTTTGACAGAAGCTATTTACCTGATATGATGTGTTAGATTTAGTACTCGACGGCACTTGGCTGGCATTTCATATATGTAATTATATTGTAAAACTAAGGTAAGCTTTTATTTTTTATTTTTTTTAATATAGGAATATTCCTTGGGCCATTGAGGGAATAAAGAAAGCAAGTGAATGGGTAAGAAGAACTGAACGACAATATCCATCTATCTGCCAACGACTTGAATTAGGGAAAGACTGGGACTCTGCCACTAAGAAGCTACTGGGAATTCAATCCATAGACACCACATCTTCTCTTTACAGCGTCTTTAATTACAGTCAAGGCTGAATCAAATAAAACTATATTTTAAACTTGTATAAAATAATCACATGTCAATACATATCTTTAATGAAATTTAACTGATTTTATTCAGTGTGTTAGTCACTTTAATATAAAATGGAAGCATAATTGATTATTTTAATGAACTAACTAGTGACAATAAAAGGAAGTTAACAAATTTCTGTGTTTAAATGTTTTAAGAATGGCTGTAGAAGCTTGTTTAGGGAGTCTGTTGTCAGGGAGTGAGCCCAGCTGGACTGAGCATTTTATATGATTTTTTTTTTTCTTGATTCTCTTGCAGCCTTGGTACACTGGTTATCAGCTATAGCTGCTAGCCAAAAGGTCAGCAGTTTGAATCCACCAGCCACTCCTTGGAAACCCTATAGGGAAGTTCTGCTCTGTCCTGTAGAGTTGCCGTGAATCATGGTTACCCTAGAATTTGCAATATTCATTTACAACCAACTGTGGACTGCTTTCAAATAATACTACACTGCTTGGTAGACAGTACAAGTACTTCATACAGAGTAGTCCCAATTTTTCCTTCTAACTGTTATACCATTGCTGTTATTTTTGCACTTACCCATCTGCTATAAACACCCATCTTGTTATTTAGTTATTTATATTAGATCAGATATGAATAAAGATTTCATTGTACCTTAATTTCTTCCTTCCCTCTGAAGAATTTGTCCTTTCTTGCAAGGAGGGTCTACTGGTGACAAGTTTTTATTTGTCTGCCAAGCCAGAGAAAGTGTATTTCCTTCACCAGTGAAGGATAAGGAAGCCTGTTTGCATAGTGGTTAAGAGCTATGGCTGCTAACCAAAAGGTTGGCAGTGTGAATCCACCAGGTGCTCCTTAGAAACCGTATAGGCCAGTTCTGCTCTGCCCTGTAGAATTGTTTTGAGCTGACATCAACTCACCAGTAATGGGTTTGGTTTTTCGTTTTGGTTTTTTATTTTACTGTACACAGAATTCTGGTAGTGGTTGTTTTCCTTATAACATTTTAAATATTTTATTCCACTCTTATTGTTGGTTTTCTGCAGTTTGAATATGAGGCACTGAAACCAAAATATCCCATTACTGTTGAGTCGATTCTGAGTTATAGTGACCCTATAGAACAGGGTATAACCACCCTCATAAGAGTCTTCAAGGAACACCTGGTGGATTCAAACCACCAACCCTTTGGTTATCAGCTGTAGCAGTTAACCACTATGCAACCAGAGTTTCCATGATATACCTAGGTGTATCTGTGTCTGTATTTGGTATTTATCCTGCTTGGTATTCTGTGAACTTCGTGAATCTGTGGTAATCTGTCATTAATCTGAAAAATTCTCAGCCATTGTTGCTTTAAATATGTTTTAATTTCCTTTCTCGTTGTCTTCTGGTATTTCCTTTTTTTGTGTGTTATACCTTTTAAAATTGTCCTGTAGTTATTAAGTATTTTGTTCCTTTTTTTCCCCCTCCAGTCATTTTTTCTCCTTTCTTTTCAGTTTGGAAAGTTTCTACTGACATACCTTCAAGTTAACTGATACTCTCCTCAGCTGTTTCCCATCTATTGATGAGGCCATCAAAGTAATTTTTTCAGTTCTGTTACATTAATTTTTATTTTAGCATTTTCTTTTTATTCCCTAACATTTAATTCTGAAAATTTTCATACAGAAAAGTTGAAAGAGTTATACCGTGAACATCCGTGTATCCCTGCTTAGATTTTAGAAATAATGTTTTGCTGTACATGCTTTGTCATGTATCTGTCTATGTAAGGATTATTTATCCATCTATCAATCCATTTTATTTTGGGAAGTATTTCAACATAAGTTTTAGACATAAGAACATTTCACACCTAAACCCTGCAGTATGTGACCATTATTTGTTTATGGTAAAATTTATAAAAAGTGAGATATATAAATCTCAAAAAAAGAAAAAACCACTATTAAAGGTATGATTTTTTTGTATATGATATAAAATTGACTATTTTGAATTTAATAGTCAATGGCATTTAGTACATTTACAACATACAGGCACTACCTCTGTCTGGTTTCAAAGCATTCCAAAGTAAAATACTTTTTCTAGCAGGTACTTTCTCCCATTCCCCATCCTACCCCACCCCTTCACAGCCCCTGACAGCCACCAGTCTACGTTCTATCTCTGTGGATGTATCTATTCTGGATATTTCATATAAATGGAATAATACGTGTCATTTAAACAAAATGAATGTAGTTCATCCATATTGTAGTATGTGTCAGTACTTCGTTCCCTTTTATGACTGCACAATATTATATGCATGTGCCACAATTTGTTCATCCTTTTGTGGACATATGGGCTATTTCCATTTTTTGGCTATTGAATAGTACTGCTATAAATACGTGTACATGAACTTTTTGAGTACTTATTTTCAATTCTTTTGGGATAGCAGTTACCTTTTATTCTTTCTTAGAATTCCGATCTCTGCTTATATTACCTATCTTAGATGCTGCCCACTTTTTCTACTATAGCCCTTAGCATATTTATGAATCATGTTGCTGTTGTCAGTTGCTGTCAAGTCAGTTATGAGTTATGATGAATTGAGATGTGCAGTCTGATCCACAATATCTACCATATCCAGCTCTGGTTCTGACGACTGCTTGTCTCTTCAGGTTGTTTGCCTTTTACCATGCCTTGTAATTTTTTGCTCAAAGTGTGACCTGATGTATCAAGTAATGGAAACTGGGGTAAATACTGTGAGGTTTTATGTTTATCTGGCTAGAAGTTAGGTTGTATTTGCTGTCTGCTGTAATTATGGTATCAGAAGCTAAAAGTTTCCTCTGGTATCTTTATTTTTGTCTTGTTATATTTGGATTTCTGTAGAAACTTTTTAAAATAGAGTCTGTGTCTTGCAGCTTTCTGTTTGTCATCTACTGATACAATTTTGGAGCTTTTTCAATGCAATGGTAACATACTGGGGAAAGGAAGCATACTCTGCTTTTTTGTTTTTTTGTGGGCCAGTCTTAGACTGTGACCTTTGAGTGATTTCTTACTTATGTGAGACAGTAAGACTAGAAGTGACTGGAGCTTCTGTTTATCCTTTCTCGAGGTTAGGTAAGGTTTTGGTACAATAGTTTCCTTTGAAGGCACTTGATTTGCTGACTTGCCGTCATCAGAGAAGAAAAACAAAGAGCAGAGAGCACTGGGTGACTTTTAAAATAGTAATTTTTCCCCTTCCCCTGCCTGATGTTTATGACATTTTTCTCTAGTCTTTACTATGAAAATCTGCTTATCTTCAGTTTTCCAGTCATATTCTTTCCAAGTCCCTGACCATTCAGCCAAATCATTAGCTACAGCCTGTGATTTGAAAATTTGGCCATTTATCTTCCAAACACATATTTGGCCATTTCTCCTTCCACACAATATGAAAAAAGTCTGTTATGGCATAAATAGCAGCTTTCAGGTCATTTGTGGTGCTTGAGCTAGGATTCTGGAGCACTAAACTCATTCTTTACTTTCCTCACTTTTTCTAGCTAACATTGGGTCAACTAGCCAGCTTCATTATATTCTGACAAATATGTTGAAAAGTGTTAAATACACAGTTACCCAGAACTTTGTTTCATACAAATGGTGTTTTTTTTCTTTGTTTCTCCAATGGTGTTAATGTTTCGTGTACTTTTTTTTTACCTAAATATATATTTATTTTGTTGTTGAGAATATACCAGTTTAGCAGTTCGTATGCATACAATTTAGTGATTTTTGTTACCTTCTTCAGGTTTGTGCAGTCATTCTTACTCTCGTTTTCTATGTTGTTCCTCCATCATAACAGCTGCTCCATAAGATTCCTGCCTAGTCTTTGAAGTTGCTGTTTTCAACTTGATCCCATATAGATAGTTGTTAAATGAATATAATGGTCAAGGTAAGGCTTGCCTTTTCTTTTTTTTAACTAGTTAAGCTAAACTGGTGTTTGGTTTTAAGAAGGCTTCAAGAAATATTTTTGGTTTAAAGTTTAAAGATTATCTAAGGGTAGTAATTTCAGAGGTTCATACAACCTTCATGGATCTAGGAAGTCTGGAGTCTATGAGAATTTGAAATTCTGGTCTGCATCTAGGCCCTCTTAATCAGGATTCTTCTGTACCAACTTTGTTCAAAATATTCAGTAATGGCCAGGTACCATTAAATTCTGTTCTCATGGCAAAGGAGGTCATCCGTTCCATATTCTGCTCCTCCTTCTTCTGTTACTCCAGGTAAATAGAGAAACATTAGTGTGCCTTATAAGACCCAGGCAATATGTGATGAACTAGGAGGTAGAGCAGAAGCACTAAACATATATTAGACCAATTAACATGAATTGTGTCCCCCCTAAAATATGTGTAGCCGTGTGGCTGGTCCATGAGTCTCTGTTTTCTATGATTGCCTTCCATTTTGTGATTTTCCTAAGGATTAGGGTGGGACTGTAAATCCCTTCATACATCACCTCCCTGATCCACTGTGAAGGGAGTTTCCCTGGATATGGCTTGCCCCACCCTTAATCCTTTCATCCTGCAAGAGATGAAAGGAAAGGGAAGCAGACTGAGAATTGGGAACCTCACACCATCAAGCAAGTAGCACCAGGAGAAGAGCACATCCTTCAGATCCCAGATTCCTGTACCAAGATGCTCCCTGGACAGAGACTGATGCAATACCAGACTTTCCTCCAGAGCTGGCAAGGGGGAGAGCCTTCCCCTGGAGCAGATATTTTGAATTTAGACTTGTAGCCTGCCAGACTGTGTAAGAATAAATGTTCCTTTGTTAAAGCCATCTACTCTGTGGTATTTCTGTTAGAGCAGCATTAGCTGACTAAAACACTGCACCAAATAACTGAGACGTTGTGCATTTAGGTTGTTTCTACTATTTGGCCATTGTGAATAGTGCTGCCATGAACATAGGTGTACAAGTCTTGTTTTGAGTCTCTGCCTTCAGTTCTTCAGGGTATATACTTAGAGGTGGAATTGCTGAGTCATATGATAGTTTTATATTTAATTTTTTGAGGAACCACTAACTATTTCACATATTGGTTGTACCATTTTGCAGTCCTGTGAGCAATGGATAAGGGTTCCAGTTTCCCCACATTGTTGACAACATTTGTTATTTTCCTTCTTTATCTTAGCTATCCTAAATCTAAAACAACCAGTGCTATCAAGTTGATCCCGACTCATAGTGACCCTACAGGACAGAGTAGAACTGTCCAATAGAGTTTCCAAGGAGCATCTGGCAGATTTAAACTGCTGACATTCTGGTTAGCAGCCATAACACTTAATGACTACACCACCAGGATTTCCATGCTAGGATTAAAATGGTATGTCAAACTGGTCTTAATTTGCATCTCTATGATGGCTAACAGCACTGAGCATCTTTTCATGCTCTTGGAGGTCCTCTTAGGTGAAATATCTGTTGAAGTCTTTGTGCTTTTTATATTGTGTTGTCTTTTTGTTGTTAAGTTGTTGAAGTTTTATATGTAATATTATTTTTTTAGGTTCTTGTCTTGTTTTTCAGAGATACTCTCCCAGTTGGTAGCTTGTCTTTTCACTTTTTGGTAAAGTGTCTTTCGATGAAATTTTTTTTTTAAGTTTTATGAAGTCCCATTTATTTATTTTGTATTTTGCTGTTTGTACTTTTGTTGTTTTATAATCCTTTGTTAAGAACTAGACCTGATGGTATTTCTTTTGCTTTTTCTTCTAAGATTTTTATGGTTTCAGTTTGTATGTATAGGTCCTCAATCCAGTTTGAATTTGTTTTTGTGTGTGTTGTGAGACATGGATCCTGTTTCATTTTTCTGTATGTGGAAGTCCAATTTTCCCAACACCATTTATTGTAGAGGCTCTTCTTTCCCCATTGAGTAAACCTCGTACCCTTTTCAAAAATCAGTTGAGTGTAGATGGATGGGTTTATTTCTGTACTGTCAATTCTATTCCATTGGTCTATTTTCCTTCTTTGTAATCCCATACCAGGCTGTTTTGATTGGTAGTTATATAATATGTTGTAAAATCAGAAAGTATGAGTCCTCCCTACTTTATGCTTCTCTCAACATTGCTTTAGCTGTTCAGCACCTTTTATCATTCTATATGAAGTCAAGAGTTTGTTCTTCTATTTCTGTAGAGAAGGCAGTTGGAATTTTGGCTGGGATTGTGTTAACTCTGTAGATTGATTTGGGTAGTACATATTCAAATTCATAAATGTAAATGGAACATCTTTCCATTTATTTAAGTCTTCTTTAATCTGTTTCAGCAGTGTTTTAAAGTTTCCATTGTTTAAGTCCTTCATGTTCCAGGTTATGTTTCTTCTTATGTGTTTTATTCTCTTTGGTGATACTGTAAATGGAATTGTTTCCCTAGTTTCCCTTTCATATTTCTTACTGCTGGTGTATAGAAACCCAACTGATTTTTGTTTGTTGACCTTCTTCTTTGCTAAATTCTTTTATTAGATCTGGAAGTTTTCTTGTGGACACTGGGATTACCTACATATGGGATCATATCATCCACAGGTAGAGATAATTTTGTGGTTTCTTTACTCCTACTTTTTCTTAAACTCAGTTTGGAGAAGTTTTCATGCATACATATATTGCCTAATCCTCTCTCTATAACAAAAAATTCTAGTTACGAATAGAGAAAACTGTACTTTTTGCTGACACACTGAGTCAAAGTTTATGAAAAATAGTTTTTGCAAACTTTACATTTTTGTCTCTGAAAACTTTTAATAGTTGCTGTAGTTAACTAGTGCTGCTATAACACAAATACCACAAGTGGGTGGTTTTAAGATACAAAAATTTATTTTCTCACAGTTTAGGAGGGTAGAAGTCTGAATTCAGGGTTTGGCTATAGAAGGAAAGTCCTCCTTTTCTATTTCAGTTTCTAGTAACTGCCAATAGTCTTCATGATTCCTTAGCTGGGAAATGTGTCTATCTCCGTAATCTGCCATCCTCTCCCCACAGTGTGTGTGTGCCTCTGTCTTTTCTGCTTTGTTGTAATGTAGGTCTAGGATCCACCACGCTATGGTACAGTCTCATTAATATAAATAAAAGAAAATCCCTGTGTCCAAACAGGGTCATATTTGCAGATATAGGAGTTAGGATTTCAGTACATATTTTCTGGGAGCACAGTTTAACCTTTAAAGTTCTACCCTTTGTCCCCCTAAAATTCATGTCTTTCTAACATGTAAAACATATTCATCCTATTGTCATCCCTAGCAGTCTTAACCCATTCCAGCATCAGCCTTAAGTTCAAAATCCCATCTTCTGACCATCTAAATCAAAAGTGAACAAGATTCTACAGGTGTTCCATTCTGATACGAAATTCTTTTTCATTTGGGGATCTGTGAACCTTAAACCACAAGTTATGTGCTTCTAAAGCACAGTGGTGACCCAGGTGTAAGGTAGACCTTCTCTTTCAAAAAAGGAAATACTGAAAGGAAAATACAGGTTTGAAATAGTTCTGTGTTTTTCATGCATTATCTGGACAATCACCCCACCCTCTGGGCTCAGGGCATTATCATACTGTCTGGATTCTCAGTGGAGACCCCATTGCTTTGGGAATCAGCACTACTTTCCAGCGTCATTGGGATGGTGAACCCAGCCCTCATCTTTGGGCAGCCCTGTTCTGCTGACCTGCTAGAACAGCAGTCCATCCTCCGGAAACAAGATGACAGTGACTCTACTCGTTGAAAACCTAGGTAGTAACCCTACTCTTTTTAAACCTTCTAGGGAGGTGGCTTCACCCATGGAAACTGAAAAAGTGTGAGACTAACCTGTCACGCCCTTTCAAATGGTCCTGCTCTGATCTCTGAACTGCTCCTGGAATAATGCCTACCACTATTTTTGTTGTTGTTGTTGTGATTAAGTGAAAATATACTATCCAAATCACTTTTGCATGCCCACTTATCTGCAGCTCCTCTGCTCTCCCCACCCGGTGACAGCACACTCCTCCTTTTCAGTTTGTATTTCAAGTATCCTCTTACCAAGCAGCTGTACCCTCCTCTCCACCCATTCTCTCCCATCTAGAAAGAGTCCAGTAGGACAGCCTCCTGTAAATGCGTAGAACCATAAAGTACACACACCATATGGTCACACTGTGTCCCCAAGTCCAGTCCATTCTTGTCTGAAGAGTTGACCCAGTCAGGGCAAACAGGAGTTCTAGGGGCCATGTTCCCAGGGAACCCTCCAGGCTGTCGGACCATCATTTCTGGTCTTATCAGAGTTCTTGGGCTGCATACCTCTTTTTCTCATGTTGTCTCAGGGACTCTACATTGTATTCTTCATCACAACTATCTTTCATAGTAGCAGGGCACCAACTGGTTCTTCTTGGTCTCATGCTGATACCAGCCAAGCCTACAGTCTCCCATTTATAGGGTCCTTATGTCTCTTGGGCTCTTTTTAACTCTTATCTTGGTTGCTTTCAGTCATCGTCTGTCCTAGGTGAGTTGGGACCAATTGGTGTACCTTAGATGGCAGCTTGCTACCTTTTAAGACCCCAGACACCACTCGCCAATGTGGGGTGCAGAAGACTCTCTTATCAATAGAATTTTTTTGCCAATTGGCCTCAGTGTCCCCTGAAAACATGGTCCCCAGACCCTCATCCCTGCTACTCTATCCTTTGAAACACCGGATTGAGTTTAGAAAATATTGTAGTTTATGGAGAAGTCCAGTTGGGTTCAACTACTCTCTATTGTGTGCTGTCACTGCTTTCACATAACCAAATTTCTGTCATCTAGTCTATGACAAACCCTGTCTCTCCCCCCACCTTTGTAGCCCTCAAGGAGTCTTCTACGCATGAGTCTATTTTTAAGTCCTTACAGCAGAGGTCTCAGACAATATTTGTCCTTTTGCTGCTGACTAATTTCTCTCAGCATAAGGTCTTCCAGTTGAAACCAGGTTATGAGATTCTTCCTGAAATCACATTGTTCTTTATCATTGCATACTGTTCCATTGTGTATGTGTACCACAGTTTATCCATTCATCTGTTGATGGGCTTCTAGTTTGATTCCATCTTTTTGCTATTGTGGACTGTACTGTAATAAACATGCATGTGCATGTGTCTATGTGACCACCTTTAATTCTGTAGAATATATTCTTAACAGTGGGGTTACTGGATCAAATGGTTTATCTGTTTCTGGCTTTTTAAATAAGTGCCATGTTGCTTTCCAAAGATGTTGTACCATTTTGCAATCTCACCAGCAGTGCAGGAGAGTTCCAGTCTCTCTGCAGCCTCTCCAGCATTTGTTGCTTTGAGATACAGCTAACCTTGTTGGGGTGAGATGGTATCTGATTGTCATTTTGATTTGGATTTCTCTAATAGGTAATGATTATGAGCATTTCCTCATATGTCTTTTGGCTGCCTAGATGTCCTCCTTGGTGAACTATGTGCCCATCTCCTTTGTGCATTTCTTAACTGGATTATTTTCCTTTATCTTGTTGATATTTTGCAGTTCCTTGTAGATTACGGAAATCAAACGTCAGTAAAGCGTATAATTGCCAAATATTTTTTCCCATTCTGTAGGTCGGCTTGTAACTCTCTTGTTAAAGTCTTGGGATCAGCAAAAGTATTTGATTCTTAGGAGTGCCCATTTAATCTATTTTCTGTCCGTGCTTTCAGATTTTGCAGTCTGTCTAAACCATGTATTAGAACTTCTACTGTTGACCCTATTTTTTCATGCATGATCTTTAATGTTTTAGTTTGATATTTAGGTCTTTGATCCATTTTGAATTGGTTTTCGTGTGAGGTGTGAGATTTTTTGCAAGTGTATATCGAATTCTGCCGACACTATTTGTTAAGGAAACTGTTTTTACCCCAGCTTACAACCTTAGGGCCTTTGTTGAATATCAGTTGTTTTATGAAGATAAAAGAATGGTGATATTTCTGAGATCTCAGTTGTGTTCCATTAGTCTGTATATCTCTTTTTGTACCGGTACTGGGCTGTTTTGGCTTCTGTGACAGTGTAATAGGTTCTGAGGTGAGGTAATATGAGACTTCCCACTGTGTTCCTCATGTTCAGTAGTGCTTTACTTATCTGGGGTTTCTTCCCTTTCCAAACAAGTTGATGATTTGTTTCTCTGTCTCATTAAAAAATGACACTGAATTTGTACTAGGATTGCACTGTATATGTAGATGACTTTGGGTAAACTAGACATTTTCACAATGTTAAGTCTTCGTGTCCATAAGCAGGGTAGGTTTCTCCATTTAAGAAAGTTTCTTTTGGTTTCTTAAGGTAAGGTCTTGTAATTCTCTGTGTATAGGTCTCTTGTTTCTTTGGTTAGATTTATTGCTAAGTATATTGTCTTCTTGGGGGCTATAGTAAATAATATTGATTTGGTGATTTCTTCTTTGATGTTCTCTTTGTTCATGTAAAGGAATCCTACTGATTTACTTATGTTTATCTTATATCCTCATACTTTGGTGAACTCTTCTATTAGTTTCAGTAGTTTATGTATGGATTCTTTAGGATTCTGTATGAATATGATCATATCATCTGCAAATAGGGAGATTTTTACTTCATATTTGGTGATGAGGATGCCTTTTGTTTCTTTGTCTTGTCTAATTGCTCTGGCTAGAACCTCTAAAACAGTGTTGAATAGAAATGGTGATGGTGGGCATCCTTGTTTAGTTCCTGTTCTCAGGGGGTGTTCTTTTAGTCTCTCCAGTATGATGTAGGTGTTGGCTTTGCATGGATGCTCCTTATTGTATTGAGAAATTTCCCCTCTATTCCTATTTTGCTGAGTTTTTTTACATGACTGGGTGTTGGATTTTGTTAAATGCCTTTTCTGCATAAAATGACAAAATCAGATGATTCTTATTCTTTGAGTTACTTAATGTGGTTGAACACATTGTTTTTCTGATTTTAAACCAGCCTTGCACCCTATTGATCATGGTGAATTATGTTTTTGCTTTGTTGTTGAATTGTTTTGGCTCGGACTTTGTTGAAGATTTTCCATCTAGGTTCATGAATGATATTGATCTGTAATTTTCTTTTTTGTGAGATCTTTCCCTGGCTTTGGTGTCAGAGTTATGCTGGCTTCGTAGAATGAATTTGGGAGTGTGCTGTTCTTTTCTATGTCATGAAATAGCCTCAGTTGTATTGTAATTAACTCCTCTCTAAAAACTTGGTAAAATTCTTTGGTGAAGCCACCCAAGCCAGGGCTTTTTTTGATTGGTAGTTTTTGATGATTTTTCAATCTTTTGTGATGGCATTTGTTAAGTTGTTCTACTTTTCTTTGTGATTATTTTGGTAAGTGATGTTAAGCTATAAATTTGTCCATTTCCTCTGGGTTTTCAAATATGTTAGAGTACAGTCTTTCATAAGTTTATGATACTTTTTATTTCAGTTAGGTCTGTTATGATATCTCCCATCTCATTTCTTATTTGGGTTATTTGCTTTCCTGTTTTTCTTTTGTAAATTTAGCCAATGGTTTCTCAATTTTGTTGACCCTTTCAAAGAGCCAGTTTTTGGTTTTGTTAATTTTTTCAGTTGTTCTTCTATTCTGTAATTCATTTAATTCTGCTCTAGTCTTTATTGTCTGTTTTCTTCTGGTGCTTGAGGGTTTCCTTTGTTGCTCTCTTTCTACTTAATTCAAGTTGTAGGAATAATTTTTGGTTTGGGCCCTTTCTCCATTCTGGATGTGTACATTTATACAGGTAAATTGACCTCTGAGCACTGCTTTTGCTGTATCCCATAGGTTCTGATAGGTTGTGTTTTCATTATCATTTCTTTCCATAAATTTCTCTGTTGTGTCCTTGATTTCTTCTATAAACCATGAGATTTTGAGCAAGGTATTCAGTTTCCATGAGTTCAGATTTCTAACTATATTTTTGTCTGCTATTGACTAACTTATGGCTTTATGGTCTAAGAAGATGCTTTGCAATAATTCAGTTGATTGGGTTTTGTTGAGACTTGCTTTATGTTCTAATACGTTGTCTATTCTGGAGAATGTTACATGTGCATTGGAAAATAAGGTGTAGTTATCCAATGTTGGGTAAGAAGTTCTGTATGTGTCGGTGAGGTCTAGTTGATTGACTGTCACAACAAGATCTTCTGTATCTTTATTGAGCTTTTTCCTAGATAATCTGTCCATTACCGAAGGTGGACTGTTGAAGTCTTCTACTATTATTGTGGAATGATCTATTCCATTTTTCAGTGTTGTCAGCATTTGATATATTTAGATGCTCTGGTATTGGGTGCATAAGTATTTAATATTGTTATATCCTGCTTATGTATTGAACCTTCCAGTAATAAATGGTGACCATCCTTGTCCATGATGGTAGACCTTACATTAAAATCTATTTTATCTGAGGTTAGTATTGCCACTCCTGCTCCTCTTTGTGTGTTGTTAGCTTTGTATGTATTCTTCCATCCTTTGATTTTCAGTTTGTTCATATCTTTGAGTCTAAGGTGTGTTTCTTATAAGCAACATATAGACAGATCATGTCTTTTGATCCAGGCTGTAACTCTCTGTCTCTTTACTGAAGCATTTAGGCCATTTACATTCAGTTTAATTGTTGATAGATATGTGTTCAGTGCTGTCATTTTGATGCTTTTATATTTGTGTTGTTGATGAAAGAGAGTGCAAGATAGAGATAAGTAGTTGCAGAGAAATGGCAGCAGCAGAACCAGGAGACAAAAATGAGACAGTGCTTTGGGATTTCTGGCCCACAGAGCAAGGCAGTTACAGTGGGTTTACTGACCTATGAGATGACAAAGCTGAATGCTTTGGGGCTGAGGTTTTGTGGCACAATGGGGTTTCCCTGAACATTTATCAGCAGAGCTAAAGAGTTTTGTTACAAGCAGGGCAGAGGCCAGACCAAGAGGCTGCCTGTAAGCACAGCTAAGTGGCTGTACTGATAGAAGAATTGTATCTTAAAGTGTTCCGACTTTTAATTTAACCTGTTACTTCACTGGTAAACTCCATAATGATAAGTATGGTATGTGAGTTCAGTGTGGCAATTGTAAAAAACTATCGAACTCAGCAGGGAGTAGTGAGTGCCATGTGGGAAATGGCTGGTGCCAAGGTTGGTAAAAAGATTAAGAGTGGAATTCTGTTTGACCTCTACTTCATAGTAATCAGCCTTGGGCTGTAGATGCTGATAATGATTCTCTCTCCTTCCCCTTGTGAGGTTAGGAAAGATGTTCTGATCACCCCCTGACGCCATTTTATACCTTAGTACTAGTGGTAAACTTAAAACCATATATGAACTTAATACAAACCCTAACACTAACCTAAATCCATAACGCTAATGCATTCTAAGTCTACCTCTCATTCTAACCCTAACTGTAACTCAATCATAATATGCATCCTAAATCTATAAATAACTAGATTCCCAATTTCAGCCCTAATCATAATCTGAGCCTTAGTGCTAACCATTAAACTAACCACAACCCTAAATCAAACAATAACCCTCAACTGTATATATAACAGTAATGATAATGCCAGCCTCAACCCTAACCCTCTCAGTAACATTAACCTAATATTAACCTAACACAAGTTGTAACCCTGTGTTTAACCCAAATCCTAGCTTAAATGTAACCAAAACTCGTAACACTCTCACCCTAAACCTTAAACCAATCTTAACCATCACAGCATAAATCCCAACCCAAATCTATCCAAATTTTATTTTTATCCCTACCTTACCTACACACCTTACACTAATGGTAGCCCTAATGCTAGCTCTTACTCTAACTCAAAGTCTAAACTGAACCTTAACTCTAACTGTAATTGAAACAGTAAACTTAAACATAATTCTAATGCTAAATCTCAACCTAAACTTAACCATAAACCTGTTTTCAAAACTATACCTAATCCAAATTCCAACAACCTTGTGCCTAAATATAGCTTTATCTGTAATCTTAAGACTAACTGTATTACATGAGCTCTAAACCTGTTTAACACTGTAACACTATTAGTAGTGCCAACCATGACCTTAATTCTAACCAGAACTATAAACATCCTAACCTAAATCTAACCCTAACTGTAGCTCTAAACTGATCACTACTGCTAACCCTAAACCTAATGCTGTTTACCACTATAACCTCAACCTTAAACTTCACCCTGAGCCAAACTCTAACAGTAATCTAACTACAGCACTAAAACTAATCCTAAATTCATCTTAATCATGACTTTAATGATAGCTTATTTAACACAAATGCAAGCCTTAAACATATAGTCAGCCCTAACCTTAGAACTAATTATTAACTGATTTCAGTGCTAACCTTCACTTTAACCCTAATGCTAAGCAGTCTTAACCCTAAACCAAGTGTTAACCATAACACTAAATGCAACCCTAACCCTCAACTTATCCCTAGCCACAACCAAAATGTAATACTAACTCAAACCCTAACCATAAACTGTATCCCAACCCTAACACAATACTCTTAACTGTAACCACAACACTTTGTGAACTCTACCCCACTGCTAATTCAGGTCCTAAGGCTACCCATTAACAGTAATAGTAACCATAAACCATGAACTTAAACCCTAAGCATTACATGATCCCTATCCATAAGTTTAACATGTATCCTAAACCTAAACCTAACATGAGTTCTAACTCTAACCCTCCCATAATCCTTACCCTATTTATAAACATAATCCTAACTCCAACTTTAATCTTAACCCTTAGCCTAAACCTAACATAACACTAACACTGGCAATAAACCTAATTGAATTTCTAACACTAAACCTAACCATAAACCTAATACTAACACCAAACCTAACCATAACACAAGTTCTAACTATAACTCTAACCATAGACCTAACCCTAAAAGAGCCCAAATGATAACTCAATCTAATGCTAATGCTAACCTCAGCCCTATCCTGAACATAATCTTAACCCTGAAATTAAACCTATTGCTAAGTTTTCATCCTAACTTAAAACTGGAGCTCTGGTTATGCAGTGTTTAAGAACTACATTGACCCCAACAAGGTTGATCATGATCCAAAAAACACAAAACAACAAATGCTGGAGAGGCTGTGGAGAAAGTAGAACCCTCCTACACTGTTGGTGGGGTTGCAAAATGGTCCAGCCTCTTTGGAAAGCAATCTGGCACGTCCTTAAAAAATGGATATTGATATACCATTTGACCCAGTAATTCTACTACTTGGAATATATCCTACAGAATCAAGGCCTTTCACACCAATGGACACATGCACCAGAATGTTTATCACAGCACAGTCCACGATAGCAAAAAGATAGAATCAACCCAGATGCCCAACAACAGAAGAATGGATAGGTAAACTATGGTATATGTACTCAATGGAGCACCATGCAATGATAAAGAACAACGATGACTTCAGTAAACCTCTCATGACCTGGTTTCAACTGGAAGACATTATGTTGAGTGCAAGTAGTCAGCGACAAAAGGACAAATATTGTATGAGACCTCTACGATAAGATCTCAAAAACAGACTTGTGTATAGAAGAAAAGACTCTTTGACAGCTGTAAGGGAGGGGAGGGAGGGAGGGAGAAGGGAGGGTTTAGATTAGATAGTTGCTAGGTATCTGATTGGGTGAAATCGGTGATAGCACACATTAGAAACAAGAACAATATTAAGTGGACTTAAACATAACATGAGTACTCCTTTCATCTTAATATTGCAAGGATAGAGTAGCTGGGGCAGGGGGCGGGGGACCATGCTCTTAGGCGAAATCGAGGCCAATTGGCACAACTAGTGTTTTGCTAAGAGGGCTCTCTGCACCCCACATTGGTGAGTGGCATCTGGGGTCTTAAAAGCTGCCATCCGAGGGCACAGCAAATGGTCCCAACTCAGCAGGAATGGATGCTCACCGAGGACCAAAATGACATGGGGGAAAGACAACCCAGAAGACAAAGAGACCCACATCAGTGGGTGCCTACATTGACTTGGGACTGGAAGAACCGGATGGTGCCCGGCCACCACCAGTGATAGCCGCGATGGAGCTCACTAAGTTGAGTCTCACTGGCAACACAAGAATAAAAAGGGGTGCACCCTGAGATCCCCACTAAAAGACCTCAATTGATGGTCCAGTGGTTTTGGGGTTCCCCTGGGAGCATGGCCCCTCACCCTGATGCTGCCCTTGCCCATAAATCATAAGGAAGGTCCACACTTTGGACAGGAATGGGTTGGACTTGGCGATGCAGTGACCATATATTGGATGCACTTTATGGTTCTACACATCTATAGGATGTCATCCTGCTAACCTCTGGCTGGAGGAAGGAGAATGGGTGGAGAGGAGGGAAAAAAGAGACTATTGGGAGAACAAGACATGTATGGAGCAGAGAGGAATGGTGTGCTGTCACCGGACAGGGAGAGCAGTGGAAGCTGCATATAGGTGGGTATGTAAATTTATATGGGAATGTACATTTTCACTTAGTTATATTAAATAAAAAAAAAGAAAAAGAACTACGGTGACCTATGGCTGCCAACCAAAAGATTGGCAGCTCAAATTCACCATTTGTTCATTTGAAACCTTAGGGGGCAGTTCTGCTCTGCCCTATAGGGTCACTATGAGTCAGAATCAACTCAGTGGCAGTGGGTTTGATGTTTTTTAACCTAAAACTTAAGTGTAACCATAACACTAAACATAACTTCAGACTTAACCTACTCTAACTCTGTCTAGAGTCATGAACATATATTTAATTGTAATTCTAGCCATAACTCTATCCAAAGCCTTAACCCAAGCGCTAATTAGGGTGGGTTAGGTGGGTAGGTTAGGTAATCCTAACATAAACCCTTAAACTAACTTCCAGTGCTAGACTTAACCCTAACCTTGAATCTAGCTACAACCATAAAAACCCTATAGCATAGAATAGAACTGTCCCATACTGTAGACATTTTGGTTAGCTGCTGAAATCTTAACCCCACAAGGGTTTCCTGTACAGGAATAGGTAGTGTCTTAAGTCAATCTATTTTGAGATACAAAAGAGAGGAATTGTCATGGATTGACTTATTCCTCCCCCCCCCCCCATGTGTGAATCATTTGTCTGGGCCATGATTCCCAGTACTGTGTGGTTGTCCTACATTTTGTTATTATAATTTAATGTCAAAAGGATCAGAGTGGGATTGTAATATCCTTACTAAGGCCATTTCCCAGATTCAGTGTAAAGGGAGTTTCCCTGAGGTGTGGCCTGTATCACCTTTTATTTTATAAGAGATAAAAGGAAAAAGAAGCAAGCAGAGAGTTGGGAACTTTATAGAACCAAGAAAGCAGTGTCAGGAGTTGAGCACATCGTTTGGACCTGAGTCCTTGTGCTGAGATACTCCCAGACCAAAAGAAGACTGATACATCACAAGGACCTTCCTCTAGAGCTAACAGAGAAAGCCATCCTTTGGGGCTGGCTTACTGAATTCAGAATTCTAGCCTACCGAACTGTGAGAGACTAAACTTCTTTTTGTTAAAGCCACACCTACACATTGTATTTATGTTTCCTGATGTAAGACTAATTTGAGACATTTAAATGAGGGCTATCACATTCATTGCAAATGTATGATTAAAATTCAGTAACAGATCCCAGCAGACCCTAAAAACTTCATCTCTAACAGTCTTTGTAAAATTTACAGTAATGTTCAGGACCAGACTGAACCTTACAGGTAGGACTAAAAGGTCTCTGGCATCATGTATGGACTCAGGTTTTTGGTGACAAATCCAAAACTCTGACAAATTTTTACTACTTATTATGGCCTGCGAAATCCTAATACTGCATTATACTTCCAAAAGAGAAAACAATAAGATAAAGCAAAACAGGGAGGAAAATGCATTGCTTATTCATAGTTCTAGGAGAGCTGTCTCACTGAATATTATGTTTGCTTCTTGGGAGATGTCTTCCAAGTTATCCTAACTGAATTTTTCACCTGGTATGCAGCTTCAAAAGTCTATTGGGGGAGAATGGAGTCAAGATAGCAGAGTAGACAGATGTCTTCTTAATTCCCTCTGAAAACTAAGACCTGGATTGATAATTTAACAAAGCTTTCTGGACACCCAGTGAGCCCTATGACACAGTATAGGACTTTCAGTTTGCACTACAGCCCACTGAACAGAAAACTTCCTCTCTCTCCCTGAGCCCCACTCTTGCTGAGTGTCCGGCTTGTGTAAACTCAAGATACTGGCCCTTTTAATTCTTTTTAGTGACCAGTACACAGAGAATGGACATGAACTGGCACCTGTGCTGAGCTGCAATGCTGAAGTAAACAGCATGAGCTGCAGCAGAGAGGGAGTGTGTGGAATAGCCATGTTTTGAAAGTGTAGTGGTAGACTGAGGGCACTACAGCCCATCCACCCTCTCTTTTTGGAGCTCCACCAGAGATTCAGCTATTCATGGCAGGAGGGGTAGCTTGACTAGGATGCCATCTTGGTCAGCTCAGAGATGGAGTTACCCAACCAGAGGCCTCAGCAGGTGCTAATTCCTAGGCTGAAAGTACCAGTCTGAATAGTGCTTTATGGCAGAAGGGCTGTGTGTTTAGCACAGTGTTGCCTTCTGGGTAGGACCCAGTGGGTGGTGGCAGTAGTGCAGTAGCTCCTCCCTACTTTGAACTACATCATAGTATCTGAGCACAGCCAAAGAGTTGCCTCCATTATTAGCTGGAAGGAGGGACCTGCCACACCTGATGGCCTGACTGATTTTGAAAGCTGTCAGATAGCTTTCAGCTTTTTAAAATAGGAATGCCTGGAAAAACAACTGCTGTCCAGCCTGAAGGTGTCTCTTCCAACCTTTACTGACCCAGCTAGTGTTGCTCTAACAGAAATAACACAGAGTGGATGACTTTAACAAAGGAGAGTTTATTCTTACACGGTCCAGTAAGCTACAAGTCCAGATTCAGGATGTCTGCTTCAGGGGAAGGTTCTCCCCTTTGTCGGCTCTGGAGGAAAGTCCAGTATTGCATCAATCTTTGCCTAGGGAACATCTTGGCAGAAGATCTCCAGGTGCTGCTTTCCTGATGGTATGAGGTTCTCAATTCTCTGCTTGCTTCCCTTTCCTTTGATCTCTTGTAGGATGAAAGGATTAACGGTGGCACAAACCATACTCCAGGGAAACTCCCTTTACAGTGAAGCAGGGAGGTGATCCTATGAAGGGATTTACAGTCCCACCCTAATCTTTTAACATACAGCATAGGAAAATCACAAAATGGAGGGACAATCATAAAATACTGGGAATCATGGCTCAGCCACATGGCTACACGTATTTTGGGGGGGACACAGTTCAATCCATGACAATCTTCCTATCCAAGAGGAAGGTAGGTTTCTCCACTTATGTAAGTCACTTTTTGTTTCTTGCTAGTTTTCTTTTTATAGGTCTTTTATGTCTCTGGTTAGATTTAACCCTAGGTATTTTATCATCTTGGGGGCTATAGTAAATGGCAATCATCTTGCGATTTCTTCTTTGGTTGTCTCTGTTGTAAAAGAATCCCACTGATTTATGTATGTTTATCTTGTATCCTGATGCTTTGGTGAAGTCTTCTATTAGATCCAGTAGGTATTTTTTGTGTGTGTGTGTATGTGGCTTCTTTAGGGTTTTTTATGTACAAGTTCATGTTATCCACAAATAGCAATACTTCAACTTCATCTTTCCAATTTGATACCTCTTATTTCTTTATCATGCCTAATTGCTCTGGCTAGAACCCCCAGAACAGTGTTGAATAGAAGTGGTGATAATGGGCATCCGTGTCTAGTACCTGTCCTTAAGGGGAATGTTTTCAACTTCCCTCCATGAAATATAATGTTAGCTTTTGTTTTAGTGTAGGTGGCCTTTCTTATTTTGAGGAATTTCCCTTCTGTTCCTATTTTGCTGAAAGTTTTTAACACGAATAGGTGCCTTTTCTGCATTGATTGGTAGTTTTTGTCTTGTTTTATGTGTTTCATTACATTAATAGTTTTCCTAATGTTGAACTATTCCCTGTATCTCTCATATGACTCCTACTTGATCTTGATGAACTATTTTTTTGATGTGTTGTTGAATTCTGTTAGCTAGGATTTTGTTAAGGACTTTTGTATTTAAGTTCATGAGACATATTAGTCCATAATTTTCCTTTTTGTGCTGTCTTTATTTACTTTTGGTACTAGGATTATGCTAGATTCATAGAAGGAGTTTGGGAGTATTCTATCCTGTTCTGTGCTTTGGAATACCTTTAGAAGTAGTGGTGTTAACTTTTCTCTGAATGTTTGATAGAATTCTGCAGTGAAGCCATCCAGGCCAGGGCTTTTTTGGGGTGGAAGTTTTTAATTACATTTTCAGTGTCTTCTTTTGTAATGGGTTTGTTTAGTTGTTC
Organism: Heterohyrax brucei; assembly: GCA_028571685.1. Taxonomy (NCBI): domain Eukaryota; kingdom Metazoa; phylum Chordata; class Mammalia; order Hyracoidea; family Procaviidae; genus Heterohyrax; species Heterohyrax brucei. Next base: position 32,147,072 of record CM053163.1, read on the forward strand.
TATTTCTGATTTTACTAGTTTAGGTAGATGGTGTTTTTCTAGAAAATTGTCCATTGCCTCTAGATTTCAAAAATTAGAGTGTAATTTTTCATAGCATTCTTCTATGATTCTTTTTAATTTTGATACGGTCTATTGTGATATCACCCATCCCATTTCTTACTCAGATTACTTGTTTCTTCTCCTGTTTTTCTTTTGTCAGTTTGGCCAATGGCTTATCAATTTTGTTGATCTTTTCAGAAAATCAGCTTTTGAGCTTGTCTACTCTTTCAATCATTTTTCTATTTTCTATTACATTTATTCTTCTCCAATTTTAATAATTTGCTTTCTTCTGGAGTCTGATGGGTTCTTTTGCTGAGATCCTTCTAGTTGTTCAAGTTGAAGAGTTAATTCTTTAATCTGTGTTCTTCATCTTTTTGGATGTACACATTTATTGATATGAATTGATCTCTGAGAACTTCTTTTGCTGTGTCCCGTAGATTTTGGTAGGATGTGTCTTCATTGTCATTTGATTCTATCAATTCTTTATGGCATCCTTAATTTCTTCTGTTACCCAGAGCAAAATGTTATTCAGTTTCCATGGTTTTGGTTTTATTTGCATCTTTTTTTCTGTTATTGATTTCTAGTTTTATTGCTCTGCAGTCAGAAAAGAAGCTTTGTATTATTTCAGTATTCAGGATTTTGTTAAGTATTGCTCTGTGGCCTAGTATGTGGTCAATTCTAGAGAATGTCCCATGTGTATTGGAAAAGAAAGTATACTTGGCTGCTGTTGGATGAAGTGTTCTGAATTTATCCATGAGGTCAAATTGGTTGATTGCGGCATTTAGATCTTATGTGTGTTTACTAAGCTTTTTCCGGCATGTTCTGTCCTTTGCTGACTGTGGTGTGTTGAAGTCACCTACTGTAATTGTGTAGCTGTCTATTTCTGGTTTCAGTGCAAATACTATTTATGTATTCTGGAAACTTGTCAGTGGGTGTATAGATATTTAGTTTGATTATGTCTTCCTGCTGTATTTAGCCTTTGACGATTAGGTAGTGACCCTCTTTATCCCATATGGTGGATTTAACTTTAAAGTCTATTTTCCCAGAAATTAGTCTTGCCCCTCCTGCTCTTTTTGGAATGTTATTAGTCTGATATATTTTTTTCCAACTTTTGAGTTGTAGTTTGTGTCATTGAGTCTAAAGTGTGTCCCCTGTAAGCAGCATACAGGTGGGTCATTTTTTCTTATCCAATCAGCTACTTTCCTTTTCTTTATTGGTGTATTTAGTCTATTTACATTCAATGTGATTACTAATATATATGATGTTAGTGTTGTCATTTTGATGCCTTTTTGGGGGGTGTTGTGGACGGTTCCTCTGTTGCATTCCATTTTCTGTGTTGAATGTTTTTTCTTTGTGTGTTTTCTTTTCATGGCTTTCAGTGTTCATTCTCTTGAAATGGTTGTGATTTCATATGTTACCTTCTGACTTGTAGAATTATAGGTTTCTTTTGCAGTTATTCCCTTAGTCCCCTTTATTAATCTAAAAGTAATCCAAACTTCAGTGTCAGAGTATCTCCTTGACTTCCTCCACATCTGGAAGGTCTATGTGTACATTTTTTGACCCTCTTTTTCATATAATATAGTTGTTGATTATATCCTGAGGTCTCTGGATTTCTGTCTTTTGTTTTGTAATTTGGTTTTGGTTATTGTTTTTAGATTTCCTTTCCTGATGGTATCTAGATGCACTGTCAAATGTTGGCTGTTTAAGTATACACATAATGTTATTGATTTTTTTAATCAGAGAACTTCTTTTAATGTTTCTTGGAGTTTTGGTTCTTGCAAATACTCTAAATTTCTGTTTATCCATGAAAGTCTTAATTTTACCTTCATATTTGAAAGACAGTTTTGCAGGATACGTTATTCTTGGTTGGCAGTTTTTTTTTTTTTCCTTCGAGGCTTTGTTATATTATCTCATTGTTTTCTGGCCAGCATTGTTTCAGCTGAGTAGTTTGAGGATAATGTTAATAATTTTCCTTTGGGTTGTCTTTACCCCATGTCATTTTGGTCCTTGGTGAGCATCTGTTCCTGCTGAGTTGGGTCCATTTGCTGTGCCCTCAGATGGCAGCCTGGCAGCTTTTAAGACCCCAGACTCAACTCACCAATGTGGGGTGCAGAGAGTCCTCTTAGCAAAGTGCTAGTTGTGCCAGTTGACCTCGATTTCACCTAAGAGCATGGTCTCCTGCCCTCTGCCCCAGCTACTGTGGAGTAAGGGGAGTGGGTGGAGAGGAGGGGAAAGGAGACTGTTGGGATGATGAGATATGTATGGAGCAGAGAGGAATAGTGTGCTGTCACTGGGCAGGGAGAGCAGTGGAAGCTGTATATAGGTGGGCATGTAAATCTATATGGGAATGTACATTTTCACTCAGTCATAATTAAAAAGATTAAAAAATAATAATAATTTTCCTTGGGTAAGTTATTTTTTGTTTAATTCTGGCTGCCTTTAGTAGTCTATCCTTATTTCTAGTTTTATTGAGCTTGATTATGATAGGTCTTAGTGTATTTCTTTTGAGATCTATCATGAGTGGAATTTGATGAACATCCTAAATGGAGATCTTTTCATCTTTCATGTCAGGAAACTTTTCTGTCAGGAGACCTTCAACAATTCTCTCTGTATTTTTAGCTACCTCACTTTGTTCTGGTACTCCAGTCACTTGATAATTGTTCCTCTCAGTAGAGTCCCACATTATCCTTAATGATTCTTCCCTCTTATTGAGTCTTCTATCTGATTTTTCCTCATGTATACTGCAGCCATTTACTTAGTCTTCAAGTTCACTAATTCTGTATTCCATTTGCTCAGTTTTGCTCCTTTGACTTCCCATTGAGTTATCAATCTCCATGATTTTATTGTTAATTTGCCAAATGTCAGAATGTTGCTGTTCACGCATTTCTTACAGATTATTTAACTTTTCAGTGTGCTCTCCTGCATTTTGCCTGATCCCTCTCTTGACATCTTGCACAGCTCTGTACATCAAACTTTGGTACTGCATCTCTGATAGTTGTAGAAATTCTTCTTTGTCTGGAAAATTCATTGATACTTTATTTTGGGAGTTTTTGGAAGCTATGGTAGTCTACTTCTTTAGGTGTTTAGAAACTGATTGTGTCTACAAGCCATTCAGAAGTCATTGCAGTGAAAGAGACTTAATAGTGCAGTTGCCTGACCAGCATCTCTCTGTTGGAGCTGGGATGTATTTTCTCAGTACAGTCTGATTATTTTCTGTTCCTTGATCTTACTGTGCCGCACTGGGCTGCTGCCAGCTCAGATCCTGAGCAGGGGAGTTGCACCTGCTTTCAGCATTGGAATCGCTGCCTCTACCTCTGGGCTGGGTGGGTCACTTGTGCAGGTACTTCTCTTTTGAAGTCACCCCAAAGTGGGAAGGACACAAGCGCTGCTGCTGCAGCTGCCTCTTGGTTGGGCAGATCCCTCACAGAGCCTCAGTCTTGGCTCTGAGGCATGGGAGGAAGAGGAGGTCGTGGATGCATGCTTCCTTCCCAAGTTCCAGCTGCAACCGCTGCCACTGTTTCTGTTGCCTGAGGACTGGGCAGGGATCTCTGGGAGTTTGATTGGTTGTTCTTCTGCTGGGGCAAGGTTGCACGTCCCATATCTGCAGCTCCTGGGTCACACGCACATCCTCATCACTGTCTATGCTGCCTCTGGGCTGGGATGATCACCCATGGACCTTCAATCAAAGCTGTGGCTCACAGGCAGGTGTGGAGTCATGCATGCCCTTACCACCTCTCCCAGGTTGTGCACTTCCCCTCCATCACTGTCACCGCTGCCCTGGTGTCTTGCGTGTTCCCAAAACTGTCTTTGTTTTCAGGCTATGTATGGTCTCACACAATTGTCCGAGCCCTGCATGTGTTCACTCCTTGTGTGTTCCCTCCTCATTTCTCCCAGTACTGCAAGAGCTAAGACTTCTTGGCCTAGACCACTCTAGAGCCTGCAGGGCCACTGGGTCCTAATGCACTCCATTTCCTGGACTAGTCTTAAGCTCTTCTGATCTGTGTAGAAGGCTTGAGTCCTAGTCTGCTTTCTTTAGGCTGGTGTGGATCACCTTTGTTCTCAGACCAGGTGGTATTTCTTAGTCCCATACTGCAAATTTATTACAGTAAGAGTGTTTTACTGTGCTCACTTCACTTTCTGTGTGCATGATTTCTTTGTCTGGAGGATCGTTGTTTCTTCCATGGTGGTTTAGCACTCCTGTGATCTTCCTGTCATCTAGTTTGTTCTTATATTCTTACCAGGTGATCGGGTCTCCTGGAGTACTCAGTTTGGTTGGATTGATTGATACTACTGGTCTTTTTTCTTAGAGTGTTCAGCAGGGCCATGTGGCTACACTGACACTTGACTCCACCTTTCTCAATTGCTTTATCTTCAGTGTCGCCAATTCTCCATTCTATTTCCTCAGTCCTGCTCCTTTGGCTTTCCATTAAATTGTCTTACTCTCCAATTTTATTACTGACCTGCTGAATTTCAGATCGTTGATATTCTAAAAGTTCATACAGCTTGCTTAATTTGTCATTTTGCTCTGCTGTACTTTGTTTAATGTCTAGAAGGGCTCTATACATGATTCTTCCATGTTCTACCTCTGATAATTTCAAAAAGCCTTCATGTGGAATTTTTTTATTCTTTGTTTTGCGATTTTTCTGGAGTTACGGTGGTTAGCTTCTTTAAATGGTTAGATATTAATTGTTGTCTTTGCACCATCAAAAATCTGTTCAGCTTCTCTGGTGTTACACCAATGGAAGCTGTGATGTAGCTCTAAGAAGAGAGTCAGGACACTGCTAAACTTGGCCACCAGCTGCCACTGTGTTCTCTAGGTGCACCTGACTTACGTATATCTCCTCTGGTAACAGAGACACTGTCAAGCTCCACACTGCTGCTCGATTTGACAGCTGGCCTCAGCTTGATCCTCTGGGGTGCAGGCCCCACCTCTTGGTTGATAAAGACAGTGACCTACTTGTGCCTACCTTCTGCTGTCACATCAGTCTACACTGTGGCATAACTCAGGACAGAGAGGAAAGATGGATACCACCGCATTCGGCCACCAAGGACTGCTGCATTCTCTAGATGCACCTAACTTAGAAACTGCTTTTCTGCTAAGAGGGGCACTGGCCAGCAGCAGCCTACAACAGCCAAGCCCTCAGGGGTCATAGGCTGGCTGACAAAGATGGCACCCTACCTATGGAATCTCTCAAGGGCCTGTCAACAGATACTATGGCGTGGCCCAGTGAAGGGAGATAGAAATGACACCACCACAACTGGCTGTCAGTCACCACTGCATTCTCTAGGTATCTTACAAACTGCTTTCCTGCTGAGAGAGGTGTTATCCAGTGACAGCTGATAGCAGCTGGGACCCAGGGGTGGCAGGCCCTGCCTCCTGGCTAACAGTGATGGTGCCCTACTTATGGAGTCTCTCAGGGACCATCAGTAAGTAGATGTTGTGAGATGGCTCAAAAACAGGAGGGGCTAGAGCACTGCCTCACTCAGCCACCAGCTACCAGTACATTCTCTAGGTATGGTTGTCTTAAAAACAGCTTTTCTGCTAGGGGAAGCACTTTCCAGACAGGCACTGTTGTTCCATATGGCAGCTACCTCCAGCTGAGCCCTCTGATGTGGCTGACTGTGTCTCAGCTGACCAAGAAGGCATAGTGCTGGAGCCACCTCTCCTGCACCAAACAGTATCTATGGCACAGTGCAAAGAGGGGAGGGAGTAGGAGCACTGGCACCCGGTCACCAGCCACTGCTGGGTTCCCTAGATATGTCTGCCCAAGCAAAGCCTCTAGGCTGTGGAAGATGCTGTTTACTTAGGCAGTGCAGCTCAGCGTAGTAACCAACCCTTCTGGGTTCTCAGAATAACAGTCCCAGTCTTCCAGTTAACAAAGAAGGCATCAATACCTGTAAGCCTCTCAGCTGCTGTGTCAGAAGAAGCAGGACTCATTGGACTGCTGTCTTACCTCTGATAAAAGTAGTTTTCTCCTTCCTGTTGCCCAGTCCCGCCCTTAGGGCTCCCAGAATGTCCACACTGCTCTGTTCAATTATTTTTCTAAGCCTTAGTTCTCAGAGGGACTCTAGGAGACATGTGACTAGTCTACCATCTTGGCCCCGCCTCAACTTCTTAGAAATTTTATGTCACAGAATCAACTTGACAACAATGGGTTTTCAGACTCTGTTTCCCTCCTAACCAGATGTTTCATGCACACTGGTGTCAAGCCTGCTCCTTTTCAAATACTCCCTTCATTTTGTTACTGTCTTCTCAGTGTTGTCCAACAGAAATGTAATTCAGCCACATTATTTTCTCATAGCAAATAAAATATATTAAAACAAATGAAGCTAATTTTGACTATACATTTTATTTAACCTAATATATATCAAAATGTCATTTCAACATGTGTAGAATTTAAAATATTAATGAAGTACCTTACAACATTTTTGTGCTAAGTTTCTGAAATCTGGCATCTTCAGATGCTCAATTTGCAATGCTAAATTGAAATGTAGTCCTACCATAACTGTAACACAAAAGATTGCCCAAAACAGTCTAACACAATGAGTCCTGCCCACCAACACGGCTGCCGTCCATCCTCCCTCTTTACTATCACATGGGCAGGATTTATAACATATAGAAACATCACACAATACTCAGAATCATGGTCCAGCCAAGATGCGGCACACAGTTTTGGTGGACACAGTTCAATTCATGACAGATAGAACTGCAGAACATGTGGGACAGCTAAGAACAGAGAAGCAAAAGCAGCATACTCCACAGTCTCAGCCTTGGCTTCTCGTCTTCTTTATTCCCCCTCCCCCATGAGGCATTTTTCTTGCCTTCCTTTTATTCTCTTGGCCAATCCATCTCTCAGTCTCTAGCCTAACCAATCTCATCCAATCTTGTATAAATAGATGATGCTGTCAGTTTTTATCACTGAAATTTTAGTGGAATCAGGAGGAAAAGCCATGCCCTTCACCATATAACCCATCGTGCCACACTAAGAGGTCTTATTTTTTTAATGAATGAGTGTGCATGGAGGAGAAAGGAGAATTAATAGTACATGTATGAGTATAATGAGGTTGAGGGATGTATCCTAGGAAAAGGAGGGGTGGATCATATCTGAAGCCCACGGCTAGAAAAGAGGTTAGGAAACTTCCAGGTGGGAAAAGTCCCATCAGAAGGTTAAGGTACACCTGAGTGCTCTCTTCACCTTCATGACAGCTGCTTTGATGGAGAATGTATCTCTACTCCCCATGTTTGTGATCTAGCAATGTGACTCAGTCCACTATTCAGACAGCAAATTTTGTATTGTTCTGGGACCAAGCCACACAAGTGAACTTTGCAGTACCATTCTAAAGAGACAGAAAAGAAAATAAAGCCAAGTGCTGGTCTAGAATGCCAGAAACATTCATAGTCCCATTACTTCTGGTGTGATTTTTGTCAGTTTTCTTCCTGCCATGGTCCTTTCCATACAATAGGGAGGTTCCTGAAGCTCATCCTGACCTCCAAGGACATTAGACACTGGACTGAGAGAACAATGTACTTCCAAAGGCATGTAATGCAAATGCAACATTTAAATCCATGTATGTCTAATTTCATTGACCACAATTGTAACTTCTTTCCTTTTGCTGCCTTGCTACATAAAAAACACTCCGTAATGGCACATAACTTTGGACATGTTACCAGAGGGAACCAGTCCCTGGAAAAGGACATTATGCTTGCTAAAGTAGAGGGTCAGACAGAAATTGGAAAACCCTCTGTGAGATGAACCAACACGGTGGCTGCCACAATAGCTTTAAGCATGATATTGATTGTAAATATGGTGCAGATCTGGACCATGTTTCCTTCTGTTGTACATATGGTCTCTATGAGTTGAAAGTGACTTGCTGGCACCTAGCAACAACAATAGAAAATATTAATCTTAATAGCTGTGCATTAATTTGTCCATTCAATTTTCTATGTCCTTCCTTCTTTATCTAATAATTTTCACATTGCTTTTCAGTTTCCCAAGTTCCTTTGTATGCTTTAATTCAATTAAGTCTCCCTCAAATCTCCTAAGACTTATACTATTATTATTCCCATTTTTCAAATGAAGAAGTGAAGAGAGTGCTCAGAGAAATTATGCAGTAAAGGCTAAAGTTAGAGAGATCAAGTTAATTAAAAGGATGAAGGAATTTGGACTTGAATTCAGTCTTCCTAACTCCCAAGCCCTACATTTTTCCACTTGGTCTCAGGGTTCTTACACTACACCTTTCCTCCTCTCAATTCTGAGGAGGTCATCTCCATCACAACATATAGTCCAGTTTTTAGCGTGCCTTCTGTATCGTGCTTGTTTAAATTTGTGCAGATTTATGTTCGTTGTCTATGTGTGCACCTCTCCCTGTGTGTGAGACTTTTGAAGGCAGAACAGTAAGTTTGGTGGATTGGGGTACCTTAAAGGCCTAGTATGGACTTCACCCACAGCCTCTCACTGAACACTCTATATTGACAGACCAGAGTGTGAATCATCCTTCATAGTCTTTATGCACACAGTAGGAGCTTGATGTCCTGAAACTTCACTTTCCCCCACTGTTCTATGCTCTTAAAGCTGGAGGCTCAAGGAAGAGGAATGCAATTTCTCACCTGAGTGCTCTGCAGGGTCCTGAGATACCTCAGTGTCGTAAGGAACAACTGTCTGCAACATGGCACCAGCCAAGGACAACCTGCTTGGTTACCAGGACTGTCATCAAGCTGCAGCCACTGACACAGATGCAACCGGAGTGCAGCACCCTCCCAAGGTCACTACATAGGTTCACTGAGAAGACAGAGAACATACACAAGCACAGTGAGAACCATGGCAGTGAGCGAGAGGGCGTGATGAACCTCCTCGACCAATCCTGTAATGGTTTGCCACCACAAGATGAAGCCATGCCCATATGCCTTTTCAAGAACAGTGACTGCTATGGAATACTTTTCTGGTTCTTTGACACAAAATGAGAGTGGCTGCCTGTGGTCTCCTTTGACACAAGTCAAAAGAAAACAGAGTGGTTTCTATCAGAGGCCTTTTACAATTGATGTTACTTATCCCAAATAGGTTATATGACTTGCACAGTATCACAAGAGAGCTAGCAATGAACACTCAGTACGTGTCTACCAGTACAAAGTGGTCTGCATGCGTTACCTCATTTAATCTCAAAATCACCATTTGAAGGAAATGACATCATTAGTCTCATTTTACATTTAGGATTAGACAGGTCACTTTTTCATGCTAACATAGCCAGGAAAGGACTCAACTGGGATTGCACTCAGAGCTGCTGGATTTAAGCACCTTTTATGTTTCTTCACAACTTTTGGCTCCCTATTTCCACGCCATGTTGCTTGAGCTTGTGACACTCCCATCCCGAGAAATGATGGTGTGTCCAGACTCTATGAAGGTGTTCTGGAATAAGTGGCCAGGTGAAAGAAGTCTTTAAATTGGGAGACAGAGATTAAAAGACTGTTCCTTAGATCAGGATGATTTTACGGCTCAGGGCGGAGGGCAGAACAGAGCTCGGTTCACCTGATAGGTAAAGTCTAGGAGTACCTGTGATCAGAGCTTGGCTAAATAGAAAAAAAAAGCCAATTTCCTAATTTTAGGATTGTATAGCTAGGGTCCTTTCAACAAGTACTGGTGTAATTTCTTGTAAAATACCAAATAGACACAGACAGAAAAGAAGACTTAGTCATCAAACCTTCTCTGGAGTGATCACAATTGGGAGACTCTTAACCCTCCAGAAATGGTAGCAAAAGCTATCTAAACAGATTCTGGTTCCTGAAACCTTTGTCCCCATGGTAGTTACAAATGTCAGTAGGTTATTTGTCTCACTGCCACCGAGCCCCCTTGGAAATCAGGAAACAACTAGACTCCTGAGTGGAAGAACTCAAATTAAAATGCCTTCCCAGGTCAGTCCAAATCCTTCAGTTTTATTTCTACAGTCTCCCTGGGGACACAGTAGCCAGCCTTGCATATAAACTCATTTACACTTCACAGTTATTATTAGCGACTTTGACTAACTAACAGATCCAGAGACAGAGATAAAAGAGAAAGCAGATAAGCACAAGGCAGGGATCCACAGAGCAGAGTGCTTGGCACCAAGAGACCCATTTGTGCAGCTGCTCTTTCATTAGTTCCCAAGACACTCTTCTGTCAGTTTCTGGCCAGTTTGATGGAGGAGGCAGAAGAAATGATGAGGCACTGGGCTGTCAACATGGTAGTGAAGATAAAAAGGCTATAGTCCCTCTCATGTGACATGTAGCTTTCACTGATGCAAGAAGAACTTAGATCATTCTCGTATTCTTTTCCTCCTCACGTAATGAAGCAAATGGACCTAGGGCTTTAGATTTCTGTACCCCTTTTTTCTCTCCCCTGCCACTCATTCTAACCTGGGGAACTGAAGCAAACATCTTACAGTGAGACTCTGCTGTCATCAAATTGTCGGTGTGAGGGGCCCATGCAGAGTCAGGAGTGAACTAACGTGGGGAAAATGTCTTCAGCATACTAGACAAGATACTGTAAAGCTTGACACAGTTTATTTAAGAACTCTTATTGGAAAAAATGCCCAAGGCACGAGATCATGAGCACCAAAAGGTGAAGGGGATACCAGTTCAGGGGGGAGCACCTGAGACTCTGAGGAAGACATTGGAATAGTTCAGTGCAGCACCTGGCTCCAGGCCCAGAACATTCCTTTCATTTACTGGGGGAAGAGAGCTACCCTCAGAGTCATCACTCTCTGAGACCCAGAAGGAGGATGTGTGGGCATCTGTGGATGCTGAGAGTCCTGAGGTAGGTGAAATAGGGTGCCAATTTGGGGTCTAATGGGTTAAAACTGAGCAAGCGATGAGGGGCTAGGAAGAGACATCTGATCTGATATCCACTTTCTAGGTCCAGGAGTACAGGCTCTAATTACTTTTGACCTTGCTGACAGTGGAAACAGGGGAGTGACTTACCCTCTGGGAGACAGTGGGATTCTGCAGTTCCCCTTCCCATTCCCATGTTGTTCATGCATGTCTTCCATGGTTCTGTTTCTGTCACCGATATGTCAGTGGTATTGATGGGCAGAGACTTTCTGTGAAAGAAAGTGGTTTCAGTCTCTAATTTCAGCAAAGTAATAGGTGCCTCCCCTTCACTCCAGCCTTCACCATCCCAGAGTCCCCATTCTCTCCCTTTTTCTACCCTTTTTTGGCCTTCTCTCTTTCTCCGGCTGCTCCTGAGGAGCAAAAATCACCTGTCCCACCTTCACTGACACCCACGGCACCTACCTTGTTCCACTGATCTTCCCTGAGGACTCTGATAAGGTCTCTTCCCCTTCTCTTCAGGGTTGTTGTTGGAGTCGTTGTCCTTGATGATATCATACTGATGACAAAATAGCCTACTAACAGCTGAAATGGCAGCAGTACAAACCTGAACCTTGATCTCAACTTCTTCAGTCATAGCCTTGAATGGCAGTGAGATAACCACACAGCTTATAGAAAATGCAACAAGAAAAATCTTTGAGTTCTTGGGTGCCCATGCAAAAGCACTACCACCCTCTGAGTCTTCCTCTCTGGGTTTCCAAGGGCCTCTTTTTCCTCTCATCGGACTTCATCCCCCTCAACCAACATCTCCTCACTCCTTTTCTCTCACACTCTTTCCTTCTAACAACTTTTGCCACCTCCGAGCTTAGCTTATCCCTGTTCCCTCAGTCCCTGGTCTCGTATCCACTACTTACTCACTCACCAGTCCACATGAACAACAACTAAAATGATGACCACTTTTCCTGTCTGTAGTGGTTGCTCTCCATCCAGATGCTCTGCTGTGATATTGTGTGAGAAGGGAAGATTCCTTCTCTGGGTTACAAGGAAACTGCTAGAGAACTCTGTCTATATAGATGGTTGTTTTAGTCTGCTTTTACAGAGATACCACAAGTGGATGGCTCTGAAAAGAGAAATTTAATTTCATCTTAGTCCAGTAGGCTAAAATGCCAAGTTGAGGGTATCAGCTCCAGAGGAAGGCTTTCTCTGTTGGCACTGGAGAAAGGTCTTTGTTATCAATCTTCTTCTAGACTGGAAGCTTCTGAGGTGCACAGAATCTGGCCCTTTCTAAAGGACATGCTCAGCTTCCCACACTGCTTCATGGTGGCAAGAGGTCCCACAATTTCTCTGCTTGTTTTTTTCTTTTCTATATCAGATAACTTCCTCAAAGCAGAAAAGAACCTCACACATTGAGTCCTGCCCCACCAACAGTACTGCCACCTATCCACCCTCATTAACATTATATAGAGGCAGGATTTACACCATGGAGGACATCATACAATACCAGGAATCCTGGCCTAGCTAAATTGCTACAGATTTGGGGGAGAGATCCAATTCAAACGGAAGGAAAGATTCCGTTTCCAGGTTATGAGACAATAACTAGAGAGCTCTGTCTTTATAGACAGTTAACTATGGAAATGCTGGGGATTAGAGTCAGGGTAGACCCACCACAGGTTTGCCTCTGAAGCTGTAGGGTAGGTCATCTGGGAGGAAGCCATTGGTGGACAGGTGCTGAGAGACTGAAACAGAGTGGGCTGTAGGTTAGTTGCCCAGTTGTACAGGTTGCAGCTGCTGTCATCTGAAGTTGGGGAGAAGGAATCTTTAAAGCCTTTCCCCCAAACAGCTCATGACCAGCCTGTCTGTTCCTGTATCTGCCTACCTGCTTTTATTTTTTCCTTCCCTGGCAGTATGATAATTAAATCATCCTTCTGTTCACCTAAGCTAAATGATTTCTTGGCTTGGGGAAGTAAATAAGTGGGGCTAAAATCCAGGTGAAAAAAAACAAAAACAGTGAATCCAAACCCTTATTCAGACTTTAGCTATTTGAGGGTAGCTGGTCAAAACCCCTGAGTATTTGGATGTACAACCAGAGCCTTGGGGGTCACTTTTCCTAAAGGCTGATGCTCCCACTCTGCATCCTGTAGTCTCTGACTTTGGCCAGGCCAAAGAGAGATGATGCTCATCTCTCAGATCACATGCTGCCCTCGGCCATTCTATCCCTACAGGGAGATGAAGGGAGAGGAAGACAAGCCTCTGTGTCCCAGGCTGCAAATGGTGACCCGAGACTCTGATCATCCAAGCACTCCAAGAGAGTGAGGTAGAAAACACCAGTTTCCTCTTTCTGTACCTCCAGGGGTTGGGTAGAGATTAGAGGATAACAGAAGAAATGTTCAAAGAATAAAGGACACAGGTGGGGAGAGCAGAGGGACAATCCACACTTGCTGGGAAAATGAGTATTTAATGAAGATTGAAGATGTTACCGTCACCAAGTTGGCTCTCTGATGAGTGACCATCCTATTCACAGGAGAAGGAGGCTGGTCTGTGGGTGCCATTGTGTTAATAGCTTAGTAGGCTTCACCCACAGACCAGCTGTGGTTGACCTCCAACTCCAACCTTCTTTACTCACCTGCTCCCACAAAGCCCATGTCACAAATGACCAGCAGGTGAACACCAGAGCTGACAAATGGCAAGAGGGCTATCAGTGAAGCTACAGTCCCTACAGTTTGCTGGTAGGCATGGGCATCCACTTGACATCCATTTGGGGTTCCTAGAGGTGGTAGGGTTTGGGGAGTGGTGGTGCCAAGGAGTGCTCAGAACACAGTAGTGGGCATGATCTCATCCTGCCTCCCCAGGGAAACAACAGCTGAGATCCCACATTGCCTCCAACATTGCCTGCCCCTGTATCACTGGGCACTCTGCAGTGAGCAGCTCTGCTGGGCCTACACCCACCTCCTTGGATTGAGCCAGGAGAGTGAGGCAAGAGGGCCAGGAAGCCACCACTGGGAGAGTTGTGGGAGGAGTACTGAGAAAACAGGGTGCTGGGAACAGGCAAATGAGTGAAGGGAGAAAGCCAGTTTTGTGGGAAGAGGCATAGAGTGTTGGGGCGGGGAGTGGAGTGGCCTGGTTTGATGAGGTGGGGCACTGCCCAGCAGAAGGATGAGCAGCAGGGAGGGGCAAGGCAAGGCGAGGCAGGGTGCGACAGACCCATTCATCCTGATCTTCCTGGTCTCACAGGTCTCTGGTGGCTGGTGGGTTCCCAGAAAGTGACACATCATAGAACTCTGTGACACTGCACCTAGCCCATCCTGACACAGTCTGTCAAGGCTTCAGCACCTGCACCAGCAGCCCACTGAGGACTGAGGAAGAGCAGGCTGCCATCTGTAGCACCTTAGAGCTAGGATGGCCTCTCAGGCTATCTTGAGCAGGGGACGTTGCCAGTGTGGCGTGGCCACAGGCCTGGGTCACTAATGAAAATGGAAGTGCGGCTGCTCTGCCAGCACCAGCAGCAGGATGTGACTGGCCTGTCGAAAAAGCTGCAGAGCTGGCCTGCTAGTTCCTACACACTAGGGCCTGGGTGAATGGGCCTGTCACATCCTGCCTTGCTTTGCCTTGCCCCTCCCTGCTGCTTGTCACTCTGTTGGGCAGTGGCCCACCTCACCAAACCAGGACACCCCACTGCCCGCCTCAACACTCCATGCCACTCCCCACAAAACTGGCTTTCTCCACTCATTGGCCTCTTCCCAGTACCCTGTTTTCTCAGTGCTCCTCCCACAACTCTCCCAATGGTGGCTTCCTGGCCACCTTGCCTCACTTGGCTCAATCCAAAGAGCTGGCACAAGCATGGGGAGGGGCACAGGTAACAGAGTCTTTAACGTCTGGAAGAGATTTTCCCTCTCCGGCTGGAATTAGTCCCATTGGGAACAGAAGTTCCATATCCAGTGGAAGAGGGAGATAAGGGAGGAGGGAACAGAATGATGTAGATAATTCTTTGAAAAATCCCTTGTAAGAGTACATCAATTTTCAAAAATTCCTCCCTCATAGTTGGACATGGAGTCAGTTGAGTTTCTCATTCATTCTTTCAGTTGTTCAGCCAGTATTTCTTTAGTGTCCACTGCATGTTTGGAGCCCTGGTGGCACAGCGGTTAAGAGCTATGATTTCTAATTTAAAAACATAGGCAGTTGGAAGCCACCAACTCCTCCTGGGAAACACTGTGGGGCCCCTCTGCTCTCCCAACTCATGTCCATTGTTCTCCTGAGCGTTTTTCTCTTATTCTGTAACCCCTACCCACAGGTAGAGGTGCAGAGACAGGAAATGAGTATTTTCTGGCTCAGCCTTCTCATTTCACTTCACTCACTTGGAGTGCTTGGATGATCAGAGTCCTGGGTCACACCTTGCAGCCTGGGACACTGTCTTACAAAGCTGCTGTGAGTCAGAATCCACAAGATGGCAATGGGTCCTCTGCATCTGGCAGTATGGTAAATGTCAGAGCAATTATTCAAAGTATTGAGTTTCTAGGGGGAAAATTGAAAATCAAGGATGGATGGCTTTCGTATTAGCTCTGCAACTTCCTGGGTTGCTTTGGAGAAATTGGTTAACCTGCACCTCTGAATTCCTGCCTGTACATGAGAGCCTAAGGAGCCTCGCAGGACTAGTGTGAGCACTAAATGAAATGACACTGTATTCCCAACACAGAAAACCAACCCAACTGCCACTGAGACTATTCCCAGTCATAGCAATTAAGTGGTTGTTATTCATTTGCACTAGTAGGTTAGTAACCTCGTTCAGTGAACATTTAATCCTTAAATTATTTCCTACTTGGCTGGTCATGAGTCTGGGGTGAGAGGATCTGGATGTGAGTTTCAGTTCTGACAGCTGTGTGATCTATAGCAGCCAGCTCAAATTTTCTGAGTCTTTTTCATCATCTGAATAATGAGGGGATCAATGTCAACTTCTTAATGTTGATGCTTTGCTTGTGAAAAGTGCCTTTTCCTCAGTGTAAATAAATATTAGTTAATGTTTTATTTGGGATGGATGTCTTGAAAGGAGAGCCAAAATAGAATTAATAACATTTGGTCTTGCAGGATCCCACACAACACTGTTACGAAGAAGTAAATAAACAGAAATAAAAACCCAAACCACTACCTTCAAGTTGATTCTGACTCATAGCAACCCTATGGATCAGTGTAGATCAGTGGCAGAATTGCAGTGAGATTCCCTTCGTTGCTCTCCCTAGAAGACACCAGGCATCTATGGCTTGAAAAAACCTCTTTAAAGTAGCCTAATGCAAAGATGTTCCCTTGAGGACTCAAGTGTGGCTGGGGGTGGCTCAGGTCCACCCTGCAGGTACAGCAGAGAGGCTCTGTCTATGTGGCCCTCTCTGTGGTGTAGGTCCCATCTACACAGTCGGTTATTTTAGTCACCTAGTGCTGCTTTAACGGAGATATACCACAAGTGGATGGCTTTCAAGAGAGAAATTTTATTTTGTCACAGTCCAGTAGGCCAAAAGTCCAAACTCAGGGTGTGAGCTCCAGGAGAAGGCCTTCTCTGCTGGCACTGGAGGAAGGTCCTTGTCATCAATCTTTCCCTGGACTGGAAACTTCTGAGGTGCCGGGGTCTGGTTCTTTCTAAAGGATGTGCTCAGCTTCAGGCAGTGTTTCTTGGTGGTAAGAGTTCCCCCACAAGCTCTCTGTTTCTTTCCTTTCTAGTTCAGAAGACAGCGCCAAGACACAAAACAATCTTACACCTTCAGTCCTGTCCCACCAACAGCACTGCCTCCCATCCACCCTCATTAGCATCATAGAGGCAGGACTTACAACATGGAGGACATCACACAATACCAGGAACTGTGGCTGAGCTAGATTACTACAGATTTGGGGGGGAATACAATTTTACCTGAGAAAGGAAGCTTTCTTCTCTCAGTTACAAGGAAACTGCTAGAATGCTCTATCTATGTACAGTTAACAATGGAGATGCTGCGGATTAGAGTCAGGGTAGACTCATGACAAGGTTGTGCCTGAAGTTGTAGGATAGGTCCTCTGGGAGGAAGCCATTGGTGGACAGGTGGTGACAGACTGAAACAGAGTAGAGCTGCAGGTCGGTTGCACAGTCATACAGGCTGCAGCTGCTGAAGTTTGGGAGAAGAAATTTTTAAAACCCTTCCCCCCAAATGATATATCACCAGTTTGTCTACTCCCATACGTTTGCTTACCTGCTTTTTTTTTTTTCCTTCCCTGGCAGTATGATCAATTAAATCATCCTTCTATTCGTCTAGGCTAAAGTGTTGCTTGCCTTGGGGAAGCAAATAAGTGGAGCTAAAGGCCAGGTGGACAAAACAAAGACAGTGAATCCAAGCCCTTATCCAGACTTCAGCTGTATGAGGATAACTGGTCAGAGCCCTTAAGTGTTCAGATGTGTACCCAGGGCACTGGGGATCTCTTTTCCTGAAGATCAATGTTCCTGACGTGCACTCTGTAGTCACTGTGTTAGGTCAGTCCCCAGAGGACACAGGCCCAAGTGGTAGTGTTCATATCTCAAATCACATGCTGCCCTGGGCCTGAAAGGAGAGGAAGACAGCTTCTTCACCTGTGTCCCAGGCTGCAAGATGTGACCCAGGACTCCAACCATCCAAGCATTCCAAGGGAGTGAGATGAAAAGGAAAGCCTGAGCTAGAAAACACTCACTTCTTGTCTTTGCACCTCGCGGTGTGGTTAGGGGTTAAAGGATAAGAGAAATGCTCAAAGAGCAAAGGACACAGGTTGGGAGAGCAGAGGGGCAATCCATGCTTTCTAGAAAATGAAGTAGCCAATGAAGATGATACCTTCTGGAAAGTGCCAGGACACAGTTGACTGTGAGATGAGTGACCATCATATTGACAGGAGAAGGAAACTGGTCTGTGGGTACAAGTGTGTTTATAGCTTACTAGACTTCACACACAGCCAGTATAGGATTGATAACTTTTGTTCATGCAGGATTCCATGCAACATTGTGATGGAGAAGAAAACAACTTGAAATGGAGAAAGCCAAGCCTTCCTTCTAGTCAGCTGGGACTTGTAGGGAGCCTAGAGGTGAGAATAGAAATGCCCCATAGAGTCTGGCAGGAGTACTTGACAGATTCAAACTGCCAACCTTCAGGTTAACAGACAAGGCACTTAACCACTACACCAAGAGTGTTTCTGTTCAGCTAGTGTGCTGCAAAAAATGTCATATCTTTAACCCTGTAGACAAGAAAAATGTAACGTTGAGGACTAAGGTGTGCCTAAGTGAGGATCAGAAGTTCCACGCAGACAGGTGCAGAATAGAGATTCCTGTGTGTGGGACCCTCTGTGCAGTATGGGCCCCATTTGTGTGGCCCACACCCAAGACAGGAGGCTGGTCTGTGTGACCTGTGACTCGAGGCCAACTGTGCATGTGTGGTACTCACTGTGCAGCAAAGTGTATGTATGCAGCCAAGTCAGAGGGGCGAGGCACAATTATGTGACTGAAAGCTGGGCCAACAGTGTCTGTGTGGCTAGGGAAGCAGGGTCAGGCATGTCTAAGCACCCCTTGCTGTGGGGCAAACTGCACACGTGCAGCTTGTGCCACAGATGCGGGTTCATCTATTCGGTCTTTACCATGGGATGAGCCACCCATCTGCACCTAGACCTCAAGGAGATCTGCATCTGCTTGGTCAGCTGGACAGGCAGGTCCACATCTACGTACCCACCATCACGTCCAGGGCTGCCTCTACAGGGCTAGTGCTGTGAGATGAGTGAACATCATATTGACAGAAGAAGGAAACTGTCTGTGGGTACAAGTGTGTTTATAGCTTACTAGACTTCACACACAGCCAGACACTTCTGTTTGGCAGTGGGTGTCACCAGCTGACCACATCTACAATGTCAGTACCAATGGCAGGACTGGGCTTATGCTTGTCTAGGCTGCTGGGAGGGCCTGGACTGTGTGACCAGCACCTTGAGGAGCCTTGGGTCATATTGATTCTATGTGCAACAGAAGATGCACTATATGAAGAGAAACAGAGCATCATATTTGGAGGAAGAGTCATGAGCAATGTAAATTTGCAGATGACTCTGGAACCACTTGTGAGCTTCAGCTTTTAGGAATGTTTGAGAGGAAACATGTCTACTTAAACACTCTAAACAAAAGTAATATTAAGCTTAGAGTAGAAAAGGATTTGATTTAGAACACAATTTATAAATCAGGGCAGCATTTCTGACTACAATGTAAAAATGTATTCAAAAGAAGAAAGATCTTTCACAGCATTTCTGACTACAATGTAAAAATGCATTTGAAAAAAGAAAGATCTTTCACAGATTGTATACTCCATCTGGTAATACTTCACTGTCCTGAAAAGAGAGCAAAAATAAAATTGATAAATTTTGGTCTTGCAAGATCCCACACATTATGATGACAAAACAAAAAGAAACAAACAAAAAACAAAGCCACTGCCTTCAAGTCGGTTATGACTCATAGAGACCTATAGGTCAGAGTAGACAAGTAACATCATTGCAATAAGGTTCCCTTCCTTGCTCTCCCTACAGGACACCAGGAAGCCACCGCTTTAGACTGGGCTTTGGAGGTTTGAGACATGGTCATTTTATGCCTCTGCTGTGTGTCTGTGCTTATGTCACTGACATTAACAATCCAGAGAACATGCACCTTTCTGTGGACAATAAATTTCTTTTAGTCAAAGGGGCAGAGTTAAGCTGGAGAGAGATGCAGGATAATTACAGTTGATAAGTACACTTTTGTTTATTGTTTGAAATCTTACATGAAGGAAAAATTTATTTTGATAAAAATTTGAAACCAAAAAATACATGCAGACAAAATGGCAAAACCAATGTGCATATAGATTGAATATAATTTGTTTTACGGGGAAACAAGATAGATGAAGGTAATTACTTTGTGTGCTTCTGAGTCTTCTCTAGCTGTCTCACCACAAATATTCACTATTCACAGGTGCAGCTTTGACTAAAGTTCAGATAATTCACTTTCAGGCCCAGGTCTGAATACCTCAGAGAATGACAGAAAGAAAGTAATTGCGATCAGTGGCAGAAATTTTTCAGATAATCCTGTCTAATATCATAAAGGTGAGATCCCAACCTCCATCTGTCTGTCCCCCTCTCAGAGCCTCCTGGTCTGAGACTCTCAGAACTGCAGTTCTGCCTTTGGTCAACAGGTGACATTCATTACCCTTTTATTTTTAAAGAAAATTGCCTCGTGTGCAGTGAAAGCAACGTCATGGAAAGACGTTTTTACTGATACCAATTCTCTTTGAAAAAGTCATAAGTTGAAATTTAGATTGACAGCACTTCACAATACCCTCAGTAGAGAAGTGGTGAAGTACTATGGCTGCTCACAAAAAGCTCAGCAGTCGACATCCAACAGTCACTCCCTGGAAACTTTATGGGGCAGTTCTACTCTCTCATGTAGGGTTACTATGAGTTGGAAGTGACTTGATGACAGCATGGTGAGTTTTTGTTGTTGTTGTTAAGAACAGCAATACTTGTGACGTGGTGTCTCATTGTGGTTTTATTTACAATTATCATGGCATTTTTATGCAGTCCTATCCCTTCCTTTTCCTGGTATCTTGAGATTCTCTTTTTATCCTTCTTGTCCACTTGCACGTCTTCTTTGGAATACTGTCTCTGCACATCAGTGGCTCATTCTTAAAACTGAGTTATTCCTTTTTTTTTTAATTTTCCATTCTACCTAGTCAGACACATGAGTATTGGTGTTTTTCTACATTGTCCATCTAAAGCGGTGATTAAATGCCTGGCTGTAATTGGGGCTTTTGAGTCAAGCACATGGAGATTATGACAGCAGCTGTTTTTCTCAGTAGCTGGGTGACCTTGAAAAGTGGACTTAACCTCTGTGGTGTTCACTCTCTTACTCTGTAAAGTCCTGATATTTACCAGAATATCTTTAGATTTGTTAACAGGCCACAAACAAGACCAAAAGAAGTCTGCTGTCCATAGAAATGTGTATGTTCTCTGGATTGTTAAGGTCAGTGACATAGACACAAACACAATAGCAGGGGCATAAAAGGACTGCTTCCCAAGCCCCCAAAGTCCCTATCCATTTTTTTTTTTCCTTTTGGAACAGAGATTTTATTTGAACCTCAAGATCATCACTGTATCTTAGCATTTGGGAATATTAAAGAAGGCAACAAAACCACTCGTGCACCTTAGGTAACAGATTTGGGGCCATTTCTGAAGTTAAGAGTGGTATAGATTAAGTTTTGTGATGATGTTTTGCAGGAAAAATGCCCACTTTTCCCTACTGAATGCTTGTGCTTTTTGATGTTCTCTGTGGCTAGAAGAGACCTCTTAAAAGTAATATAAGACCAAAGATGTAACTTAGAGGACCCAGTCAGCTAGAGAGGGTCAAGCATGCCCTTCAGACGCAGTAGGGATGTTCTGTCTATGCAGCCCTCTCTCTGTGTTGTGGGCCCCATCAACACAGACAGTTGTTTTAGTTATCTAGTGCTGCTTTAACAGAAATGCTGTAAGTGAATGGGTTTAAGAAAAGAAAATTTCTGTCATCACAGTCAAGTAGTCTAAAAGTCCCAATTAAATGAAGGGTATCAGCTCCAGGGAAAGACTTTTTTGCTGCCACTGGAGGAAGGTCCTTGTGGTCAGTCTTTCCATGGACCAGAAGTTTCTGAGGCATAGGGACTCTGGTCCTTTCCAAAGGGTGTGCCAAGATTCAGACATTGCTTCTTGGTGGTATGAGTTCCCCCAATCTCTCTACTAGCTCCTTTTCTTTCTGTTTCAAGAGACTGCCTGAAGGCACAAAACTATCTTACACATTGATTCATGTCCCACCAACAGAACTGCACCCACCCCGTCTACCCTCACTAGTATCACAGAGGCAAGCTTTACAACATGGAGGACATCACACAGTAGCATGAATCATGGCCTGGTTAAATTGGTACAGATTTTTAGGAGGAACACAGTTCAACCTGAGAGTGGAAGACCTTGTCTCTGGGTTACATGGAAACTGTTAAGAGAGCTGTATCTATGTAGAGAGTTAATGGTGGAGATGCTGGAGATGAGAGGCAGGGTAGACCCATCACAAGGTTTCACCTGAAGTTGTAGGGTAGGTCTTCTGGGAGGAAGACATTGGTGCATAGGTGGTTAGAGACTGAAACAGAGTAGGCCTTCAGGTCAGTTGTGAAGTCATGTAGGCTGTAGCTGCTGTCATTTGAGGTTTGGGAGAAAGAATCTTTAAAAGCATTACACCTAACAATTCATTAGCAAACTGTCTATTCCCATACCTCTGCCTCCCTGCTTTTCCCTCCTACTCTGGCAGTATGATTTACTAAGTCATCCTTCTAGTCATCTAAGGTAAACTCTTGCTTGCCTTGGGGAAGTAAATAAAAGGGACTAAAGTCTGGGACCCAGTACCATCAAGTCAGATTGACAGGTAGAAAAACAAAAACAAACAGTGAATCCGAACCCTTAGCTAGACTCCAGTGATTTGAGAGTAGGTGGTCAGAGCCCCAAAGTGTTCAGACATGCATGCAGGGGGCAGAGTCAAGATGGCGGACTAAGCACACGTCTCCTTATATCCTTCTGGAAACCAAGACCTGAATTGACAATCAAACAGAGCCTTCTGATCACCTAATCAGCCTCAGGACACGGCACAGAGCTGTTAATTGGGACTTCATACCACTCAGTGTAAAACCTCCTCTCTTTCGCTGACTCTCGCTCCTGGCTAGCCCCGGCTCTCACGACGAAAGGTAAACGCACCGTTTTGACTTTTTTTTCCCTCTGTCTCGGCTGGTGGGTGGAGCTGGGTCTTGCCTGGCAGCTGGACTCAGACATGCTGCTGGGGGGATAGGCAGGCTAAATTCCCATATTCTGAGAGCCAGGCTCGGGGCTCTGTTAATCTAGCCACTTTGAGCCTTTCGTTTTGTAGCTGCCTCAGTGGGATTTGTGCAGAGCTTTGCGGTCACTGTGCGGGACATGTTGGTACCGAGATTTTAGCGGGACCTCATTCTTAGCCTGGGAGCTAGCGCTTGCAAACGGGACAGCGCTTCTCCGACAGGAAAGTAGTGATTTTGCACAGTGCTGCCTACGTTGTGGGCCCTGCAACAGAAGCAGAGGAATTACTACCTCTCAGCACCTTTAGCCCCTCTGTGTGCTGCCTGTGTGGAGGATGCCATCTTGGATACGGTGGCCGCAGCTGGACCTAATTCTTAGCTTGGGAGCCAGAGGCTGCCCACAGGAGAGCGCTTTTCTATCACAAAACCAGTACTCGATGCAGTGTTGGCTAAGGCTAGACCCTGTCAGCAGAGGCCACCAGGGCAGTAACATTGCTGTATTCTGAACTAGTTTGTTATCATCTGGGGTTGGATATAGTGGCGCTTAATTTATCAGATGAGAAGAGGGACCTCTACACCTGAAAACCTAACTGACTTGTGAAGTGGTCAGATACCTTTTGCTTTACATTTGAAGACAGCCTAGAGAAACATTTGCAATCCATCCTCACAGTACCTCTTCCAGCCTCTATATACTCACATGGGACCCAAAAAGCAACAGACAATTGTGGCATACAAGCAATCACTCATGGCTTCAGAAGGCTCCCAAACAAAGCAACCAAGGAGTTTTCCAGATGAAGAAACTTTTATGAAAGCATCAGGAAGTGAATACAAATTGATTATATACAGAGCCCTTCTAGACCTTATACAAAATGCAGCAGAACAAAATGAAAAATTAAGCAAGTTGTTCGATCTGATGGAACACCAGTACTCTGAAATCCAACAGATCAAGAAGAAAATCAAAGACATAGAAACTTCGATGCAAAGCCAAGAAAACAGAATGGAACAAATGGAAAAAAGAATTTCTGACTTGGAAGACAGAGCTACTGATGCCAGCATCTATGAGCAGAAATCAGAAAAAAGAAACAAGAAAAATGAAGAAACATTAAGAAGCATGTGGGACTCTATTAAGAGGAACAACCTTCGATTAATTGAAGTCCCTGAACAGGGTGAGGCATCTGAGAACACAGAGAGTATTGTTGCTGAGCTGCTGAAAGAAAACTTCCCAGAAATCATGAAGGAAGAGAATATAGACATCTCAGATGCATATCGTACACCACCCAATATAGATCTCAAAAGAAAGACTCCAAGACATATTATAATCAAGCTTAACAAAATGAAACACAAGTAGCAACTCTTAAAGGCAGCAAGACTCAAGGCAAAGCTAACATTCAGGGGGAAACCCTGTAGGCTCTCGTCAGATTTCTCCGCAGAAACGATGCTGGCACGGAGATGGTGGCATGACACATTGAAAGTCTTGAAGGAGAAGAACTTCCAACCAAGAATTATATATCCTGCAAAACTATCTTTCAAATACGAAAATGAAATTAAGACATTCCCAGATAAACAAACTCAGAGACTTTGTAAAAACCAAACCCAAACTACAAGAAATACTGAAAGAAGTTCTTGGCTTTGGCTTAGAAGAACAAAACCACTGACTTCATGTATTAGAACGACACACTACTCAATACTCTACTCATTTAGGGAAGGCTCCAAAGTAAATCACAGCTTTGATATGGAAAGAAGCAATCCAGTGATCATCATGAAAACTATGGTGTCATCACAATAAAAAGAGGGATGTACTACAGTCGTTATAGTCCTTCCAGATGGAGAGGAAGATGACAAGACTGGTAGTAATTAAAATTGGGTTTATAAATAGTTTATTAAGGGGGATCATGGGGGCAGCTGTAAAGCACAACAAAGATGTATCATACCATTTCAAGAAATCTAACACACGAGTCTCAACAACTACAAAACCAGCTCTGAAAAAGGTGAAAAATCAACTCTCAAAAAAGTGTCCCAGAACAGACTAATAAGAACAACAGAGAAAACATCAACATAAAAATAAACCTATCACACTGGCAGCAGTGAACACATACCTATCAATAATTACATTGAATGTGAATGGACTGAATGCTCCAGTAAAGAGACACTGAGTGTCATCTTGGATCAAAAGACACAACCCATCCATATGTTGTCTACAAGAAACTCACTTGAGACCTAAAGACAGGAACACACTGAAAATTAAAGGATGGAAGAATATATATCAAGCTAACAATTAACAAAGAAGAGCAGGGGTGGCAATTCTAATCTCAGACAAAATTTTAATGTCAAATCCACCATCATGGACAAAGATGGACACTATTTATTGCTGAAAGGTTCAGTACACAAGCAAGACTTAACTATATTAAATACTTATGCACCTAATGTCAGAGCACCTAAATATATTGAAGAAACACTGACTACGCTCAACAGAGAGTTAGATGACTCCACAATAATAGTGGGAGACTTTAACACTCCACTCTCATCACTAGACAGATCATCTAGAAAATAGCTCAGTAAGGATACAGAAGACCTCACTGACACAATTAACCAACTAAACCTCACTGGTATATACAGAACTTTCCACCCATCAGCAGACAACTACACCTTCTTCTCCAGTGCACATGGAACATTCTCCAGAATTGACCACGTGATAGGCCATAATGCAATGCTCAACAAAATCCATACCATTGAATTACTGCAAAGCATCTTCTCATAAAGCCATCAAAGTTGAAATCAATAGCAGGAAAAACATAGATAGAAAGTAGAACTCTTGGAAACTGAACAACATCTTTCTCAAAAAAACATGGATTATAGAGGAAATCAAGGATGAAGTAAAGAAATTCATGGATTCCAATGAGAACGAAAACACTTCCTACCAGAACCTATGGGATACAGCCAAAGCAGTGCTCAGAGGTCTGTTTATCTCCATAAATGCAGACTTGCATACAGAACCTTGGGGACCTCTCTTCCTAAAGGCCAATGCTCCTGACCTGCACCCTGTAGTCAGTGTGTTTGGCCAGGCCCCAGAGGGCACAGGCCCAACTGGTGGTTATCATCTTTCAAATCACATGTTGCCTTGGCTATTATGCCTCTACAGGGAGATGATGGGAGAGGAAGGCAGCCTCACCTGTGTCCCAGGCTGCAAGGTGTGACTTGGGACTCCAACCTTGGGACTACAAGGGAGTGAGGTGGAAAGAGAATCCTGAAGTAGAAAACACTCTTTTCCTTTTTCTGTACCTTCAGGGGCTGGTAGGGGTTAGGAGATAGCAGATGAAATGTTCTGAGAGCCGAGAGACAGGTTGGGAGAGCAGAGAGGTGATCCATACTTCCTGAGAAAGACAGTAGCCAATAAAGATGTTACCTTGTGGGAAGTTGTAGGTCATAGTGGCCAAGTTGGCTATGAGGTGAGTGACTGTCATATTCACAGGAGAAGGAGACTGGACTGTGAATGCCAGTGTGTTAGTAGCTTAATAGGCTTCTACCAGAGCCGGAATAGAATTGACAACTTTTGGTTATGCAGGATCCCATGCAGCATTGTGATGAAGAAACAACAACAAAAATGCCTTTGAGTCAATTGTGACTCATAACAACCATATAGGTCAGGGTAGATAAATAGCAGGATTGCAATGAGATTTCTTTCTCTTCTCTCCCTAGAAAACAGGGGACAGTCTTGCCTCTAGAAATTGAGCTTTAGGGGTTTCGGAAATGGTCCTTTTATGCCCCTGCTACGTGTTTGTGTCTGTGTCACTGACCTTAGCAATCCAGAGAATATACACCTTTCTGTGGACAACAGACTTCTTTTGGTCCAAGAGGCAGAGTTAGGTTAATGAAAGATGCAGGATAATTACAATTTATAAACATATTTTTGTCTATTGTTTAAAATCTTATATTCAGGAAACACTTATTTTGATAAAAAATTGAAAACCAAATACTTGTAAACAAGGTGATAAAAGGAAAAGGCTCTTAGATTGACTATATGTAATTTGTTTTATGGAGAAACAAAGTAGATGAAAGTAGTTACTCTATCTTTGTCTTTCTGTCTCTGCCTCTCTCTGTGCATTTCTGAGTCTCCTCTAGCTCCCTCACCTCAAATGTTCACTATTCACAGTTGCAGCTCTGACTGAAGTTCAGACAGTTCACTTCTAGTCACATGTCTGAATATCCCAGATAATGACGGAAAGTGATTGCAGTCAGTGGCTGAAATTTTCCGGATAACTTTGTGTGATACCATTAAGCCAGGATCCCAATCTCCACCTGTCTGTCCTGCTCTCTGAGGCCCCTGGTCTGAGACTCTCAGAACTGCAATTCTGGCTCTTGCCACCAGCCAGCATTCATTACCCTTTTATGTTTTAAAAAAGGGGCCTTGAGTGCAGTGTTAAAAAAACATCATCCGAAGATGGCGGAGTAAACAGACATCTCCTCATCTCCCTCTGAGCAGTAAGGCCTGGATGATATGTTTTATGGAGCATTAAATACCTGAGAAGCCTTGAGACCTAACATATTTGACTGGGCAACAGTATCAGACTAAGCTTCTCTGAAAAACAATCCAGTGACCGTTTAACCTCTGCTTCTGCTGCTACATTGTAACAGAGAACTGCAGCTTCTGCAAACGGCCAGTAACGGTAACATACTTTCATTATAAGCAGGCAGGTGAAGTCTGCTGTTCCCCACTACCTGTTCAGGCCAGCCTGCTGGACAGCTTCCAACTCCCAATTCAGCACCTGGACAGCTCCCTGCATAGAAGTGCAGTTTACTTTTACTTTTAAGGTTTACTTTTTTAAGGCTGAGAGGCTTATATTTTCTCTCTGGAAATCTCTCTATTGAAAAACCTCTCACATTTTAAGATAGGCTGGCAGCCCCCAGTTTCTCCATAAATAGAACAGCCTCTTTGCTACTCAATAAGCAAAGTCTTCCACCCTTGAGAGTCCACTACAGTATTTTAGTCAGCTGGTGACCAACAATTCTCTTAGATCTATTAGTAGAGAAATCAAATAACATCTAGATGGCATGCAGGCAACAGACCATAATTAGTCATTTAAAGAAACAGTCTTCAAATGCTCCAGAAAATTCCCTAAATAAAGATTCAAAAAATTCAAAAAATTTCCCAGATGAAGAAGCCTTTCTGAATATAACAGAGATTGAATACAAAAAAATTATATATAAAACCCTCCTAGAAATTAAACAACATACAGTAGAACGAAATGAAAAATTTGGTAAACTATTTGATATTCTACAACATCAACAATCTGAAATACATCAGATTAATAACAAAATTACAGAATTGGATAATTCTATCCAAAGCCAAAGGAGTAGGATTGTACAGATGGAAGTTAGAATCAGTGACCAAGAAGACAAAGTAACAACATTTATGAGGTAAAATCAGAGAAAAGAAATAAGAAAAATGACAGAAAATTTTCCTGAGATTATGAACAAAGAAAACATAGATATCCAAGATGTTTATTGAACACCACAAAAGTTAGATCCAAAAAGAAAAATGCCAAGGCATATTATAATTAAACTTAATAAACTAAAACACAACGAGATGCTTCTGAAGACAGCAAGGCTCAAGTCAAAACTAACATTCTAAGGAAAACCCTGTAGACTTTCATCTGACTTTTCTGCTGAAACAATGCTGGCCAGAAAACAGTGGGCAGACAAGTTCAAATTCTAGTAAAGAGAGAGCGAGTGATATCGTGGATCAAAAGACGTGACCCATCTATATGTTGCTTACAAGAAACATATCTTAGAATTAAGGATAAAAACAAGTTGAGAATTAAAGGTTGGAATCATATATATCAAGCTAATAATACACGAAAAAGAGCAGGCATGGCAATATTAATCTCAGATAAAATAGATTTTAATGTAAAGTCCACTATTATGGACAAGGATGGTCACTATATATTGCTGAAAGGTTCAATACTCAAGCAAGACTTAACAATATTAAATATTTATGCACCAAATATCAAAGCACCTAGATACACTGAACAAATACTGACAACACTGAAAAATGAGATTGATCATTCCACAATAATAGTTGGGGACTTTAACACTCCCCTTTGAGTTAAGGATAGATCTTCTAGAAAAAAGCTAAATAAAGATACAGAAGATCTTATTACAACAATCAACCAACTTGACCTAATCGACATATATAGATCTTTTCATCCGTCAACAAATAAATACACCTTCTCCAAAACACATGGAACATGCTCCAGAATAGACCATATGTTAGGTCATAAAACAATTCTCCATAAAATCCAAAACATTGATTTATTGCAAAGTACCTTCTCGGACCACAGAGCTATAAAAGTTGAAATCAATAACAGAAAAATCATAGGTAAAAATTCCAACTTGTGGAAACTGAACAACACTTATAAAGCCTTGGGTTATAAAAGAAATTAAAGACACATTAAAGAAATTTATGGATTCAAATAAGAACAGAAACACATCCTACCAGAATTTATGGGATACAGCAAAAGCAGTGCTCAGAGGTCAGTTTATCTCTATAAATGCACAGTTCTGGAAAGAAGAACACAAATTAAAGAATTAACCTCACAGCTTGAACAAGTAGAAAGAGAGCAACAAAGAAATCCCTCAGGCACCAGAAGAAAACAGATTATAAAAATTGGAGCAGAACTAAATGAATTAGAGAATAGAAAAACAATTGAAAAAATTAACAAAACCAAAAGTTGGTGTTTTAGTCAGCTAGGGCTGCTCTAACAGAAATACCACAGAGTGGATGGCTTTAACAAAGAAAGATTTATTCTTACACAGTCCGGTAGGTTGCAAGTCCATATGCAGGGTGTCTGCTCCAAGGGAAGGCTTTCCCCTTGTCGGCTCTGGAGGAAAGTCTGGTATTGCATCAGTCTTTGTCCAGGGAGTGCCCTGACGCAAGAACCTCTGGTCTGAAGGACGCGCTCTGCTCCCGGTGTTGCTTGCTTGATGGTGGCTAAGTTCTCAAATTGTCCTTTGTTTCTTTTTCCTTTTATTCGTTGCAAGCTAAAAGCATTAAGCGTGGGGCAAGCCATACTCCAGGGAAACTCCCCCCACAGCAGGAATTTACAGCCCCACCCTAATCCTTTAACATACAGGTTAGCAAAACCACACAATGGAGGACAGTCTCAAGATACTGGGAACCATATCCCAGCCACGTGGCTGCACACATTTTTGGGGGGACACAATTCCAACCATGACAGTTGGTTCTTTGAAAAGATCAACAAAATTGATAAACCATTGGCTAAACTTACAAAAGAAAAACCAGAAGATACAAATAACCTGATTAAGAAATCAGTTGGGAGATACTACAACAGACCCATCTGAAATAAAATATATCATAACAGAATACTATAAAAAGCTATACTCTGACAGGTTTGAAAACCTGGGGGAAATGGACACATTTCTAGATTCATATGACTCACCAAGACTATCACAAGGAGAAATAGATCAACTTAATAAATCTATCACAAAGGAAGAGATTGAGGAAGTCATCAAAAATCTACCAAGCAAAAAAAGTCCTGGCTTCACCGGAGAATTCTACCAAACTTTTAGAGAAGAATTAACTCCAATACTAATGAGGCTATTTCACACCATAGAAAGAGATGAAATACTTCCAAATTCCTTCTATGAAGCCAGCATAACCCTGATACCAAAACCAGGGAAAGATCCCACAAAAAAAGAAAATTACAGACCAATATGACTCATGAATCTAGATGCAAAAATCTTCAACAAAATTCTAGCCAATAGAATTCAACAGCATATAAAAACAATCATTCATCATGATCAAGTTGGTTTCCTTCCAGAGCTGCAAGGCTGGTTCAACATCAGAAAAACAATTAATGTAATCAACCATATTAATAGCACAAAAGATAAAAATCACCTGATTTTGTCAATTGATGCAGAAAAGGCATTTGACAAAGTTCAACATCCATTCATGCTTAAAAGTCTCAGAAAAATAGGAATAAAAGGGAAACTCCTCAATATAATCAGTACCATCTATGCAAAGCCAACTGCTTTCATCGTCCTGAATGGTGAAAGACTGAAAGAATTCCCTTTGAGAATGGGAACTAGACAAGGATGCCCACTCTCACCACTTCTATTCAACATTGTGCTAGAAGTTCTAGCCAGAGCAATTAGACAAGACAAAGAAATAAAAGGCATCTGTATTGGCACTGAAGAAGTAAAGATTTCTCTCTTTGCAGATGATATGATTGTTTATACAGAGAATCCAAAGAAATCCATCAGTGAACTATTAGAGCTAACATAAGAATTTGACAAAGTTTCGGGATACAAGATAAACATAACTAAATCAGTGGGATTCCTTTACACCAACAATGAAATTATTAATGAAGAAATCACCAAATCAATTCCATTTACTATAGCCCTCAACAAGATAAAATACCTAGGAATAAATCTAACTAGAGAAATAAGAGATCTTTACAGAGAAAACTACAAGACATTGCTACAAGAAACTAGGAGGGACATACATAAGTGGAGTAATCTGCCCTGCTCATGGATAGGAAGACTCAATACTGTGAAAATGTCTATTTTGCCCAAAGCACTTTACTTATATAATGCAATCCCAATACAAATTCCAACGACATTTTTTAATGAAATGCAGAAACAAATTATCAGCTTTATTTGGAAAGGGAAGAAACCCCGAATAAGTAAAACACTACTGAAAAAGAAGAACATGCTGGGACACCTCTCACTACCTGACTTTAAAACCTATTACACTGCCACAGTAGTCAAAACAGCCTGGTATTGGTACAGAAAGAGACATATAGACCAATGGAACAAAGTAGAGACCCCAGAGATGCCACCATCCTCTTATGAACAGTTGATATTTGACAAAGGTCCTAAGATTTTGAACTGGGGTAAGAACAGTTGCTTTAACAAATGGTGCTGGCATAATTGGATATCCATCTGCAAAAAATTGAAACAAGACCCATATCTCACACCTTATACAAAAATCAACTCAAATTGGATAAAAGACCTGAATATAAAAGCTAAAACGATAAAGCTCATCCAAGATAAGATAGGGTCAACAATAGACGTTTTAATACACAATATAGACAGACTTCAAAATCTGACAAACAGAACACATTCATCAGAAGAGAAAATAGATAAGTGGGAATTAATAAGAATCAGACACTTCTGCTCATCCAAAGACTTCATCAAAAGAATTAAAAGACCACCTACAGAATGGGAAAAAATATTTGGCAACTCTATGTCAGACCGATGCCTGATCTCCATAATCTATAATGTTCTACAAAATATCAATAAGAAAGAGACAAATCATCCAATTAAGCAATGGGCAAAGGAGATAGACAGATACTTCTCTAAAGAGGAGATCCAGGCAGTCAAAAAAACACGTAAGACATGTTTACAATCATTAATTATTAAACAAATTCAAATCAAAACGACAAAGAGATACCACCTCACCGCAACAGGATTGGCCATGATCCAAAAAAATGCAAAACAATAAATGTTGGAGAGGCTGTGGAGAGATTGGAACTCTCCTTCACTGTTGGTGGGATTGCAGAATGGTGCAACCTCTTTGGAAAGCAATTTGGCATTACCTTAAAATAATGAATATAGATATACCATTTGACCCAGTTATTCCTCTGCTCGGAATATATCCTACAAAATCAAGGCCATTCAGACTGACTGCTACATGCACACGAATGTTCATTGCAGCACAGTCCATGATAGCAAAAAGTTAGAATCAACCCAGATGCCCAACAACAGAAGAATGGATAGGTAAACTTTGGTATATATGCTCCATGGAGTACTATACACTGATAAAGAACAACGATGATAGCAGGAAACATCTCTCAATTTGGTCTCAACTGGAGGACATTATATTGAGTGAAAATAGTCAGCGAAAGAAGGACAATTATTATATGAGATCCCTACGATAAAAAAAGCATACTCATACATAATAGAAAAGAGTCTGATGGCTACAAGGGTGGGGAAGGTGGGAGGGCGGGAAGGCAAGAGGCGAGGGGTTTAGATTAGATAGTTGTTAGAAATTTGGTAGGGTGAAATTGGTGACAATTCACATTAGTAGGAAGATCAGTATTAATGAGACTTCGACACAACTTGTGTACTCCTTCTCTTAACCCAATATTGTAAGTACAGAGTATGTATACTTTCATTTTTTTTTAATAAAAAATAGTGGTGGGAAAAAAAACTCTCCAAATCATAGACTTCAAATGAGTGTAATTTACTGTACATAAACAATCCCTGAATAAAGTTGTTTTTTTAAAAAAAATCAAAATAACTTGTTTACTGTGATGCCAGTTTTGTTTGAAAAATTCGTAAATTCAAGTTCAAGTTCATAGCACCTCACAATAATTCTAGAAGTGAAGTACTGTGGCTCTTCTTGAAAGGCTCAGCAGTCCACATCCACCAATCACTCCCTGGAAACTCTATGGGGCAGTTCTACTGTCTCCTGTAGGATTGCTATGATTCAGTACTGACTTGAAGGCAGCATATTTAGTTTTTGTTGCTATTGTTGTTTTAAGGACTACAACAATGAGTGTGAAATGGTATCTCATTGTGGTTTTATTTACAATTATCGTTACATTTTTATGCAATACTATGTCTTTCTTTTCCTGCTGTCTAACTGTGTTGAAGAAACCGTGGTGGAGTAGTGGTTAAGTGTGACATCTGCTAACCAGATTTGTAGTTCGAATCTGCTAGGTGTTCCTCTATGAAGCAGTTGTACTCTGTCCTATACAGTCACTATGAGTCAGAATGAACTCGACAATAGGGGTTCTGGTTTGAGTTTTTTTTTTTGGTAATGACTTTCAGTCTCTGTGTCCTTCCTGTCCACTTGTACATCTTCTTTTGAAAATTGTCTCTTTGTATCATGGCCCATTCTTAAAACTGGGCTATTCCTTTATTTCTTTCAACTGTTTAGACATATGAATGTTCATGTGTTTTACTTTGTCCATCTAAGGGGTGGTTAAATGCCTGGCTCTAATGATGAACTTTTGAGTGAAGCATGTGGAGATTATACTAGCAGCTGTTTCCCTCAGTAGCTTGGTGACCTTGCAAAATGGACTTAACCTGTGTGGGGCTCACTCTTTTAATTTTAAAGGAAAGTCCTTGTATGAAACAGAATTATCTAGAACATGTTTAGCGACCACAAACATTTGTCTTCTTCTCACTTGATTCTTTTCCTCCCTGAACAGAGGAGATCTGAACCTCAAGATCATCACCGTATCTTAGCATTTTGGGAATATTAAAGAAGGAAACCAAACCACTTGTGCACCTCAGGTAACAGGTTTGGGGCCATTTCTAAGGTTGAGAGTGGTATGGATTAAGTTTTGTGATGAGGGGTGGTGTCAAGATGGCAGACTAAGCACATGTCTCCTTATATCCCTCTGGAAACCAAGACCTGAACTGATAATCAAATGGAGACTTCTGGTCACCTAGTGAGCCCCAGGACATGGCACAGGGTTGTTAATTTGGACTTCATACTGCTAAACGAAAAACCTCCTCTCTTTTGCTGACTCCCTCTCCTGGCTAGCCCTGGCTCTCATGGACTGAAGGTAACGCACCATTTTTACTTTTTCTTCTCTGTCCTGGCTGGCAGGAGGAGCTGGGTCGTGCCTAGCGGCCAGTCTCAGATGCACTGCTGGTGGAATAAGCAGGCGAAATTGCCATCTTTTGAGAGCCAGGCTTAGGACTCTGTTCATCTAGCCATTTGGGGCCTGTCTTTTTATCTCTGCCACAGCGTGATTTGTACGGACCCAGCAGTGCCTATGTGTGGGACACCATGTTGGATATGGAGATTTTAGCGGGCAGCTAATTCTTAGCCTGGGAGCCAGCACCTGCAAACAGGACAGGCTTCTATGACAGGAAAGCAGTAGTTTACACAGTGTCACCTATGGTGGGGGCACGGTTACATAGGCTGAGGACTCACTATGTCTGGGCACCATTTAGCCTCTCTATCTGCCGACCATGTGGAGAGCACCATCTTAGATATGGTGGCTGCAGCTGGACCTAATTCTTAGCTTGGGAGCCAGAGCCTACCCACAGGAGAGCACTATTCTACAAGAAAAGCAGTAGTTTACATACTGTCGCCTAAGGCTGGGCCCTGTCAGCAGAGGCCAACAGGGAAGTAGCATTGCTGTATTTTGAACTTGTTCATATCATCTGGGATTGAGTATAGAGGTGCTTACTTTGCCAGTTGGGAAGAGGGACCGCTACACCCAAAAACCTGACTGACTTGAGAAGTGGTGAGATACCCTTTGTTTTACATTTTAAGAAAGCCTGGAGAAACATCTGCAACCCATCCTCACAGTATGTCTCCCAGCCTTTGCTTACTCATATGAAACCCAAAAAGCAACAGACACTTGTGGCAAACAAGAAATCACCCATGGCTTCAGAAGGCTCCCAAACAAAACAACAAAGGAGTTTTCTGGATGAAGATGCTTTTCTGAAACGATCAAGAGGTGAATACAAAAGTATTATATGCAGAGCCCTTCTAGACCTTATACAAAATGCAGCAGAACAAAAGGAAAAATTAAGCAAGCTGTTCAATCTGATGGAACACCAGTACTCTGAAATCCAACAGATCAAGAAGAAAATCAAAGACATAGAAACTTCCATTAAACGCCAAGAAAACAGAATGCAACAAATGGGAAAAAGAATTTCTGACTTGGAAGACAGAGTTACTGACGCCAGTGTCTATGAGCAGAAATCAGAAAAAAAAAAAAAAAGAAAAATGGAGAAGCATTAAGAAGCACGTGGGACTCTATAAAAAGGAATAACCTTTGATTAATTGGAGTCCCTGAACACGATGAGACACCTGAGAACACAGAGAGTGTCATTGCTGAGCTGCTGACAGAAAACTTCCCAGAAATCATGAAGGAAGAGAACATAGATACCCCAGATGCATCTCGTATGCCACTCAATATAGATCTCAAAAGAAAGACTCCAAGACATATTGTAATCAAGCTTAACAAAATGAAACATAAGCAGCAACTCTTAAAGGCAGCAAGACTCAAAGCAAAACTAACATTCAGAAGGAAACCCTGAAGGCATTCCCAGATAAACAGAAACTTGGAGACTTTGTAAAACCAAACCAAAACTACAAGAAATACTGAAAGAAGTTCTTGGCTTTGGCTTAGAAGAACAAAACCACTAACTTTATATTTTAGAACAACACATCATCCAGAATTCTACTCAGCTAGGAAAGGCTCCAAGGGCAATCACAGCTTTAATACTGAAAGAAACAATCCAGTGATTATCATGAAAACTATGGTGCCATCATATTAAAAAGAGGGATGTTCTACAGTCATTATAGTCCTTCCAGATGGAGAGGAAGATGACAAGACTGGTAGTAATTAAAATTGGGTTTATAAATAGTTTATTAAGGGGGATCATAGGGGCAGCTGTAAAGCACAACAAAGGTGTATCATACCATTTCAAGAAATGTAACACAAGAGTCTCAACAACTACAAAACCAGCTCTGAAAAAGGTGAAAAATCAACTCACCAAAAAGAATGTCCCAGAACAGACTAATAAGAACAACAGAGAAAACATTAACACAAAAATAAACATATCACAATGGCAGCACTGAACACATACCTATCAATAACTACATTGAATGTGAATGGACTGAATGCTCCAGTAAAGAGACATCGAGTGACATGTTGGATCAAAAGACAGGATCCATCCATATGTTGTCTACAAGAAACTCACTTGAGACCTAAAGATAGGAACACACTGAAAATTAAAGGATTGAAGACTATATATCAAGCTAACAATGAACAAAGAAGAGCAGGTGTGGCAATTCTAACCTCAGATAAAGTCAATTTTAATGTCAAATCCACCATCGTGGACAAAGATGGACACTATTTATTGCTGAAAGGTTCAGTACACAGGCAAGACTGAACTATATTAAATATTTATGCACCTAATATCAGAGCACCTAAGTACATCGAAGAAACACTGACTACACTCAAAAAAGAGACAGATGACTCCACAATAATAGTCGGAGAATTCAACACTCCACTCTCAATAGTGGACAGATCATCTAGAAAAAAGCTCAGTAAAGATACAGAAGACCTCATTGACACAATTAACCAACTAAACCTCATTGATATATGCAGAACTTTCCACCCATCAGCAGACAACTACACCTTCTACTCCACTGCACGTGGAACATTCTCCAGAATTGACCATGTGTTAGGACATAATAAAATTCTGAACAAAATCCATACCATTGAATTACAGCAAAGCATCTTCTCAGATCATAAAGCCATAAAAATTGAAATCAATAGTAGAAAAAACATAGATAGAAAGTGTAAGTCTTCAGAACTGAACATCTTGCTCAAAAAAACATGGGTTATAGAAGAAATCAAAGATGAAATAAAGAAATTCATGGATTCCAATGAGAATGAAAACACTTCCTACCAGAACCTATGGGATACAGCCAAAGCCGTGCTCACAGGTCTGTGTATCTCCACAAATGCACCCATCTGGAAGGAAGAAAGAAACCAAATCAAGGAACTAACCCTACAGCTTGAACAAAGAACAGAGAAACCCCTCAGGCACCAGAAGAAACCGGATCATAAAGATTAGAGCAGAGCTAAATGAATTAGAGAATAGGAAAACAACTGAAAAAATTGAAAAGACCAAAAGCTGGTTTTTTGAAAAGAGCAACAAAATTGACAAACCACTGGCTAAACTTGCTAAAAAGAAACACGAAAGGAAACAAATAACCCAAATTAGAAATGAGAGGGGAGATGTCACAACAGATCCAACAGAAATAAAAAATTTTATAACAGAATACTATGAAAGATTGTATTCTAACAAACTTGAAAACCTAGAGAAAATGGACAAATTCCTTGATTCATATCACCTACCCAAATTATCACAATGTGAAGCAGAACAACTTAATAAACCCATCATAAAGGAAGAGATTGAAAAGATCATCAAAAAACTGCCAACCAAAAAAAGCCTGGGCCCAGATGGCTTCACTTCAGAATTCTACCAACCTTTTGGAGAAGAGTTGTCTCCAATACTACTGAGACTATTTCACAGTATAGAAAGGGATGGAGTGCTCCCAAACTCATTCTATGAAGCCAGCGTAACACTGATACCAAAGCCAGGGAAAGACCCAGCCAGAAAGGAGAACTACAGACCAATATCACCCATGAATGTAGATGCACAAATCTTCAACAAAATTCTGGCCAATAGAATACAACAACATATCAAAAAAATAATCCACCGTGACCAAATTGGATTCATAACAGGGATAGAAGGCTGATTCAACATCAGAAAAACAATTCATGTGATTAACAGCATAAATATCACAAAAGACAAGAATCACCTTATTTTGTCCATTGATGCATAAAGGCATTTGATAAAGTCCAACACCCATTTATGCTAAAAACTCTTAGCAAAATAGGCATAGATGGAAAATTCCTCAATGCAAGGAGGGCCACTTTTACAAAGCCAACTGCCTACATCATCCTGAATGGAGAGAGACTGAAGGAGCTTCCCTTGAGAACAGGAACTAGACAAGGATGCTCACTCTCACCTCTCCTATTCAACATTGTATTAGAAGTTCTAGCCAGAGCAATTAGACAAGACCAAGAAATAAAAGGCCTCTCCATTGGCAAAGAAGAAGTCAAAATCTCCCTGTTCGCTAATGATGATTGTATATGCAGAGAATCCCAAAGAATGTATAAGTAAGCTACTCAAACTCATAGAAGAGTTCAGCAAAGTCTCAGGATACAAGATAAACATAAGTAAATCAGTAGGATTCCTTTATACCACCAACAAGACTGTTAATGAAGAAATCATCAAATCAGTACCATTTACTAGAGCCCCTAAGAAGATACAGTACTAGGAATTAATCTAACCCAAGAAATAACAGAGAAATAACAGAGCTTTGCAAAGAGAACTACAAGCCCTTACTACAAGAAACTAAGAGAGACTTAGATAAATGTAGAAACCTACCCTGCTCATGGATAGGAAGACTTAACATTGTGAAAATGTCTATTTTACCCAAAGCAATCTACTTATATAATACAATCCCAATACAAGTTCCAGCATCATTTTTTAATGAAAAGGAGAAACAAATGACCAATTTCATTTGGAAAGGGAAGATGGCCTGGATGAGTAAAGTACTACTAAAGAAGAAGAGCGCACTGGGAGGCCTCTCATTACCTGACTTCAGAATCTATTACACTGCCACAGTGGTCAAAACAGCCTGGTACTGGTACAAGAACAGACAGATCAATCGGTGGAACAGAATTGAAACCCCATAGATGACACCATCTGCCTATTAACAGCTGATATTCGACAAAGGCCCTAAGACGTTAAACTGGGCCAAAAACAATCTCTTCAACCAATGGTACTGACAATTGGATATCCATCTGCAATAA
Source organism: Heterohyrax brucei (assembly GCA_028571685.1). NCBI lineage: Eukaryota > Metazoa > Chordata > Mammalia > Hyracoidea > Procaviidae > Heterohyrax > Heterohyrax brucei. The sequence goes on from CM053163.1 coordinate 32,186,179, forward strand.
ATTGAAACAAGATTCATACCTTATACAAAAGCCAACTCAAACTGGATAAATATCAAATCTAAAACAATAAAACTCATCCAATAAAAAGTAAGAACAGCAATGGAAATTTTAATACACATTGTTGACAGACTTCAAAATCTGTCAAACAAAGGGCAGTCAACAGCAGAGAAAATAGATAAATGGGAACTATTAGGAATCAAGCACTTTTGCTCATTGAAAGACTTTATTAATAGAATTAAAAGATCATCTACAGAATGGGAAAAAATATTTGGCAACTATATGTCAGACCGACGCCTGAACTCCATAATCTATAAGGTACTACAAAATACCTATAAGAAGAAGATAAATCATCCAATTAAGCAATGGGCAAAGGAGATGGACAGACACTTCTCTAAAGAGGAGATCCAGGCAGCCAAAAAACACATGCGGTCATGTTCATGATCTTTAGTTATTAAAGAAATTGAAATCAAAATGACAGCGAGATACCATCTCACCCCAACAAGATTGGCCATGATCCAAAAAACACCAAACAACAAATGCTGGAGAGGCTGTGGGGAAAGTGGAACTCTCCTACACTGTTGGTGGGGTTGTAAAATGGTCCAGCCTTTTTGGATATAGATATATCCTTTGACCCAGTAATTCCACTACTTGGAATATATCCTGCAGAATCAAGGCTGTTCACACCAACAGACACATGCACAAGAATGTTTATCGCAGCACAGTCCATGATAGCAAAAAGATGGAATCAACCCAGATGCCCAACAACAGAGGAATGGATAGATAAACTATGGTGTATATACTCAATGGAGCACTATGCAATGATAAAGAACAATGATGATTCCAGGAAACATCTCATAACCTGGTTTCAACTGGAAGACATTATGTTGAGTGAAAGTAGTCAGCGACAAAAGGACAAATATTGTTTGAGACCCCTATGATAAGAACTCAAAAACAGACTTATGCCTAGAAGAAAAGACTCTTTGATGGCTGCAAGGAGGGGAGAGAGGGAAAACAGAGGGAGGGCGGGATGGGGAGGGTTTAGATTAGATAGCTGGTAGAAATTTGGTTGGGTGAAATCGGTGATAGCACACATTAGAAACAAGAATAATATTAAGTGGACTTCAGCATAACTTGAGTACTCCTTCCATTTTAACCTAATATTGTAAGGACAGAGTAGCTGGGGCAGGGGGCAAGGAACCAAAATCAAGGCCAATTGGCACAACTAGCATTTTGCTAAGAGAGCTCTCTGCACCCCACATTGGTGAGTGGCATCTGGGGTCTTAAAAGCTGCCAAGCTACCATCCAAGGGCACAGAAAATGGTCCTAACTCAGCAGGAACAGATGCTCACCGAGGACCAAAACGACATGGGGGAAGGACAACCCGGAAGACAGAGAGACCCACAAGAGTGGGTGCCTACATCAACTTGGGACCAGAAGAACTGGATGGTGCCTGGCCACCACCTATGATAGCCACGATGGAGCTCACAAAGTTGAGTCTTACTGGCAACACAAGAATAAAAAGGCGTGCACCCTGACATCTGCACTAAAAGACTGTGATTGATGGTCTAGCAGCTTCGGGATTCCCCTGGGAGCATGGCCCCTGCCCTGATGCTGCCCTTGCCCATAAATCATAACGAAGGTCTACTCTTTGGACACAAATGGATTGGACTTGGCGACGCAGAGTGACCATATATTGGATGTACTTTATGGTTCAATGCATCTATAGGATATGCTGACCTCTGGCTGGAGTAAGGGGAGTGGGTGGAGAGGAGGGGAAAGGAGACTGTTGGGAGGATGACATAGGTATGGAGCAGAGAGGAATAGTGTGCTGTCACTGGCAGGGAGAGCAGTGGAAGCTGTATATAGGTGGTCATGAAAATTTATATGGGAATGTACATATTCATTCAGTCATAATAGTAAGAAAAAAATTTTAAAAAAAGTTTTGTGATGATGTTTTGCAGGAAAAATGCCCACTTTTCCCTACTGAATGCTTGTGCCTTTTGATGTTCTCTATAGCTGGAAAAGACCTCTTGAACGCAGTACAAGGCAAAGATGTTCCTTTGAGGACCCAAGTGGCACTAAGTGGGGGTAAGGTCCACCCTGCAGGTTCAACAGAGAAGCTGTGTCTATGCAGCTCTGTCTGTGACACGGCCCCCTCTACAAGGCCAGAGCTGCAGTTCTGGTTTCATCTGTGCATCAAAACTGGAGGAAATGTCATTAATAATGTGCAAATGGCAGATCAGTCTGTAACCTCTCATGAGCTTCAGTGTTTAGGAATGTTTCAGAGAGATGTGTCTGCTTCAAAACTCTATTCAAACAGTAGTATTAAGCTAAGAGTAGAAAGTGATTCAAGTTTATTTAGTACACAATTTGTACTTCAGGGCACCGTTTTCAACTGCAAGATAAAAAAATAGATTCTAAAGAAAAAGATGTTTAACTACTTGTACCTTTCATGTGGTAATTCTTACTGTCCTGAAAATTTAGCCCAGAATTGAATGGATAGCTTTTGGTCATGCAAGATCCCATGCTACATAGTGATGAAGGAACAAAAAGAAGAAAGAAAGAAAGATAAAAAAAAAAAAACCCAAAGCCACTGCCTTTGAGTCTACTGAGATGCATAGTGACCCTTCAGGTCAGAGTAGATAAGTGACAGGATGGCAATAAGGTTCCCTTCTTTTCCTTCTCTAGAAGACACTTGGTAGCCTCTGCTTTAGAAATTAGGCTTTGGGGGCTTCAGGAATGGTCCTGTTATGCCCCTGTTGTGTGTTTTTGTCTACGTCTCCAATATTAACAATCCGGAGGATGTGTACCTTTCTATGGACAACAGACTTGTTTTGATCAAAGGGGCTGAATTAGGCTAGTGAGAGATGTAGATAATTTCAAAATATAAATGTGTTTTTTGTTTGTTTGAAATCTTACATTCAGGGAAAACTTACTTTGACAAAAATCTGAAAACAGAAAATACTTGTGAGCAAGATGACAAAAGTGACATACATATAGACTAAATATATTTTGTTTTATGGGGAAACAAAGTAGACGAATGTAATTACATTGACTATGTGTTCCTGAGTCTCTGCTAGTTCTCTGACCCCAAATGTTCACTAGTCACAGGTACAGCTTTGACTGAAGTTCAGATAGTTCACTTCCAGTCTCAGATCTGAATATCCCAGAGAATGGTGGAGTGAATGTGATTGCAGTTAGTTGCTGAAATTTCTAAGTTAACTCTAATACCGTTAAGTCAAGATCTCAGCTTCCATCCATCTTTACCCACTCTGAGCCTGCTGTTCTGAGACTCCCAGAGTTAGAAGTCTGGCTCTGGTCACCAGGTAACATTAATACCCTTTTATTTTGAAAGAATAGTGCTTTTTGTGCAGTGAAAGAAACATCATGAAATGACATGTTTACTGTGATGTCAACTCTGTTTGAAAACTTAATAAACTAAATTCAAACTGACAGCACCTCACAATAACCCTGGTGGTAAAGTAGTTAAGTACTATGGCTGCTCACAGAAAGCTCAGAAGTCAACATCCACCAGTCAATCCCTGGGAACTCTATGGGAGCAGTTCTACTGTCTCCTGTAGGTTTGCTATGACTTGGAATTGACTCAAAGGCAGCAGATTGAGTTTTGTTGTTTTAAGAACAACAATGAGTGTGACATAGTACCTCATTGTGGTTTTATGTAGAATTGTCATGGCATTTTTCTTCCATACCATTCCTTCCTTTTCCTAGCATCTAATGACAATGAGACTCTTGGTCCTTCTTGTCCACCAGTCATCATCTTTGGAGAACTGTCTCTTCACATCATTGGCCCATTTTTAAAACTGGTTATTGCTTTTATTTTTGCAATCTAACTAGTTAAATATATGAGATTTCCTGTTTTTCTATGTTGTTCACTTAAAGCCACTGCCATCGAGTTAACTTTAACTCATAACGATGCTATAGGACAGAGTATAAATGCTCTATAGAGTTTACAGGGAGCTGCTGGTGGATTTGAACTGCCTGTCTTTTGGTTAACAGACATAACACTTAACCATTATGCCACCAGTGTTAGTGTTTCCTGTCCATCTAAAGAAGTGGTTAAATGCCTGGCTGTAATCACAGACATCTGAGTCAAGCACATGGAGGACATGACAGCAGTTGTTTGTTTTACTAGAAGTGTGATCTTGGAAAATGTACTTAACCTCTGTAAGGTTCACTCTTAATCTGGAAAGGGAAGTCCTGATATCAAGCAAAATATCTAGAAGATGTAGAGAGGCTCAAATATTTGTTTCCTTCTCATTCAATTATTTTCCTTCTTAAACAGAGATTTTATTTTAACCTCAGGATCATCACTGTATCTTAGCATTTGGGGGATATTATAAGAAGGAGACCAAACCACTCAATTCTTTTTAGTTATCAGGTTTGGTCATTTCTGATGTTGAGATGGGTAGTGATTAAGTTTTGTGATGGAGTTTTGTGGAAAGACACCCACTATTCTCTACTGAATGCTTATGCCCCCAATGTGCTCTATGGCTAGGAAAAAACCTCTTGAAAATAATATAAGGCAAAAGTGTGCCTTTAAGGACCAAGTTGTGGCTGAGGGAGGGTCAGGTTCACCCCACAGATGCAACAAAGAGGTTCTGTCTATGCTGTCCTCTCTGTGATGTGGGACCCATCTACATGGTCAGAGCTGTGAGTTTGTTCATGTCTCTGTCAAAATTGGAGGAAATATCATTAACAATGTGAAAATCACAGATGGCTCTGTAACCTCTCATGAACTTCAGCATTTGGGAATGTTTCAGAGAGAAAAGTGTCTACTTCAAAACTCTATTTAAACAAAAGTGATATTAAGCTAAGTGTAGAAAATTATTGAAGTTTATTTAGTACATAATTTGTTACTTAGGGCACCTTTTCAGCGGTGTGGTAAAAAAGTAGATTCAAAACAAAAATATGTTTCATACCTCTTATACATCATGTGGTAATTCTTCACCATACTGAAAAGAGAGCCAGAATAGAATTGATAACTTTTGATCATGCAAGATTCCCTACTGCACTGTGATGAAGAAACAAAAAGAAGAGAAAAAAGAAAGATGAAAAAAACAAAAGCCACTGCCTTTGAGCCTTTTCTGGCTCATAGTGACTCTATTGGTGGCAGGATTGCAATGAGGTTCTCTTTCTTGCCATCTCTAGAAGCATAAGACAGCCTCCACTTTTGAAATTCAGCTTTGGGGGCTTCAGAAATGGTCCTTTTATGCCCTGCTATGTGTTTGTGTCTGTGTCACCAATGTTAACAATCCAGAGAATACACACCTTTCTGTGAATAACAGACTTCTTTTGATCAAAGGGGCTGAATTAGGCTAGTGAGAGATGCAAGATAATTTCAATTTATAAATATGTTTGTTTTTGTTTCAAGTCTTACATTCAGGGAAAATTAGTTTTAACAAAAATTGGAAAACAGAAAATATTTGTGAACATGGTTACAAAAACTATGTTTTATGGGGAAATGAAATAGATGAAAGAAATTACTTTGACTGCGTGTGTGTGTATAAGTTTTGGGGCCTCCTTTAGCTCTCTCACCCCAAATATTTACTATTCATGGGTGCAGCTTTGATTGAAGTTCAGACAGTTCACTTCCAGTTTCAGGTCTGAATATCTCGGAGAATGGTGGAGTGAATGTGATTGCGGTCATTTGCCGAAATTTGTGAGGTAACTCTGTCTAATATCATTAAGCCAAGATCCCATCCTCCATCTGTCTGTCCCCATCTCTAAGACCCCTGTCTGAGATTCTCAAAGCTGTAATATGGCTCTGTTCACCAGGTGGGATTCATACCCTTCTATTTTTAAAGAATAGTGCCTTTTGTGTAGTGAGAAAAACATTATGAAAAGACATGTTTTCTTTGGTACCAATTCTGTTTGAAAAATTTGCAAACTGAAATTCAAATTGACAGCACCTCATAACAAAGACCCCAGTGGTGACAGGATTAAGCACTAAGGCTGTGCACAGAAAACTCATCAGTTCACGTCCACCAGTCATTCCCTGGAAGCTCTATGGGGCAGCTCTACTGTCTCCTGTAGGGTCTCTGTGAGTTGAAACTGACTCAGTGGGCAGTAGGTCTCATTTTGTTGTTGTTGTTATTTTAAGAAGAATAACGAGTGTGACATTGTATCTCACTGTGGTTTTATATACATTTATCATGACATTTTTCTTCAATACTATTCCTTCCTTTTCCTGAGTCTAATGACACTGAGACTCTGTGTCCTTCTTGTCCACTTGTTCATCTTCTTTGGAGAACTGTCTCTTCACATCATTGGCCCATTTTTAAAACTGGATTATTCTTTTAAAAAAAATCTAACTGATTAAATAAATGAGATTTCCTGTTTTCTACATTGTCCGTCTAAAGCGATAGTTAAATGCTTGGCTCTAATCACAGGCTTTTTAGTCAAACACATGGAAGTTATGACAGGAGCTGTTTCTCTTAGTAGATGTGTTACGTTGGAAAATGTATTTAGCATCTGTGAGGTTCACTCTTTTAATCTGTCAAGAGAAGTCCTGATATGAAGCAGAATATCTAAAACATGTTAAGAGGCTGCAAATACTGTTTCCTTCCCATTTGATTCTTTTCTTTTGTGAACAGAGATCTTATTTGAACCTCAAAGTCATCAGTGTATCTTAGCATTTTGTGAATATTACAAGAACCAGATCAAACCACTTGTGTACCTTAGGTGACACCCTGGGGCCATTTCTGAGGTTGAGAGAGGTACGGATTAGGTTTTGTGATGGAATTTTGCTGGAAAAATGCTCACTTTGCCCTACTGAATGATTGTACCTTTTGATGTTTTCTATGACTAGAAAAGACCTCTTGAAAGTAGTATAAGGCAAAGATGTCCCTTTGACAACTGAAGCATGGCTGAGGGAGGGTGAGCTCCACCCTGCAGGTGCAACAGAGAGGCTTTGTCTATGTGTCCCACTCTGTGGTGTCGGCCCCATCTACATGGCCAGAACTGTGGGTTTGGTCAGATGTAGGCATCAAAATTGGGAGTTTCATTAACAATGCGAAAATTGTAGATGACTCTGTAACCTCTCATGAGCTTCAGTGTTTTAGAAAAGTGTTTACCTCCAAACTCTATTTAAACAAAAGTAACATTAAGCTAAGAGTAGAAAATGAAGTTTATTTAGTACACAATTTGTAAATCAAAGCACCATTTCTGACTACAAGGTAAAATGATAGATTGAAAAGAAAAAGATGTTTCACAGATCTTATACTTGATGTGGGTATTCCTCCCTGGCCATCTGTGTGGCTAAAGAAGCCAGGAGAGCTGCATTTATACGGCCCTCTCACTGGGAAAACCATGCTATGTGAACGTAGACACGCTTATTTGGCCTGCACCGTGGGATGAGCCACCCCTGTGTGCCCAGTCCTCAGGGAGGTCAGCATCTACTTGGTCACCTCGGCAGGCATGTGTGTGTCTACATGGCCACTGGCATGTACAGGGCTGTCTCTACAGGGCTAGCTCTATGGGGTTGGATGCCTCTATTTTGGCAGTGGGGGTTGCAGGCCTGCAGGCTACATGGCCATTTCCAATGGGAGGGATGGGCCTATGTAGGTCCAGGTAGGTGGAAGGACCTGGACTGTGTGACTGGTTCCATGGGGTACACTGGGTCATATTAATTCTGTATACAACAGAGGATGTACTATATGAAGAGAAACAGAGCATCAGGTTTGGAGGAAGTGTCATGAACAATGGGAATTTGCAGATGATGATGGAACCACTTGTGAGCTTCGGCTTTTAGGAATGTCTGAGAGAGAAAAGCATCCACTTCAAAATATTGTTTGAACAAAAGGAATATTAAGCTAACAATGGAAAATGATTGAAGTTTATTTAAAACACAATGTGTAAACCAGAGCACCATTTCTGACTAGGATGTACAAATATATCCAGAAGAAGATTTTATACTCCATGTGGTACTTCTTCACTGTCCTGAAAAGAGATCCAGAATAGCGTTGATAACTTTTGGTTGTGTAGTATTTTATATAGCGTTATGATGAAGAAACAAACAGATGAAGAACTCCAATACCACTGCCTTTGTGCTGATTCTGACTTCTAGAGACCTTATAGGAGACTGTAGAACTGCCCCATAGAGTTTCCAAGGAGTGACTGATGGATGTGGACTGCTGATGATTTCATGAGCAGACATAGTACTTTACCACTATGTAACCAAGGTTGCTGTTAGATGTTATCAATTCAATTTTTGATTCACAGTGACCCCATATAAGAGAGTACAATTTCCTGTAGCTTTAATAAAAATTACAGATAAATGCAAATGTTGGCAAGGATGTACAGACATTAGAACTTGAATGGTGTCGCCTCACTGGGAAACTGTCATTTCCTCTAATGGTTCCATGTAGAGTAGCCACATCACCTAGAAATTCTACTCTCAGATACTTATTGAGGAGAACTGAAAAGAGCACGTCTGCTTGTAAACACATACGCCATTATTTTTGCAGTGTCAGTCATAATAGCAAAATGTGAGAATAACACAAACGTCCATTCACTAAAGAATGGACAAAGTGTAGTACATGCATAAAACAGAATATTAAACCAAAACAAAACTGCAACCCACTGATACAGAGTCAGTTCTAACTCATAGAAACCCTACAGGACAGAATATCACTACCCTATAGAGTTTCCAAGGTGAGCCTGGTGGATCTGAACCGCCAACCTTTCGGTTAGCAGAAGCAGCACTTAACCACTACATCACCATCAGCCATAAAAAATGAAGTTCTGGCACATGCTACAGAACAGATGAACCTTAAAAAATGGTGCTAAGTCAAAGAAGCCTGTTTAAGCAAGTACACAGATGCATAACTCAAATCTGTGATTGTACTGGTACAGGGATTAACACATGCTTTGAACTGTCTAGCATGATGGATATCTCTAGAACTGAAGCATAAGGATGACTGTGTGAGTATCAGTTTAAACCAGTTGTACACTCTTATAGATTTTATTTTCTATAAGTTATGTCTCACTGAAGCTGTTAAAGATGTGATGTTAGCTTGGACTTCTGTTATACCACAGTAAGAACCAGTCTGTTCAATACAAAGGCCTTAATGCCTGTGCTTTATGTAAGCATAGCTTTACGTTAAAATGTAGCTGTATCCTTGGCCTGCTGCCTCTATGCTATGTTTTCCTCCAAGCAGTGACCCTGCCTCCCCAGGGTAAGACTGTGCCTGTGTGCAAAATTCAATGTATTTCTCATCTCTATCCTACCTTCCAACTCTTGCAGTGGCTCATTCATGCACAGTTGCTAGGAATACGAATTAGTTGTAGTATGTAGAAGATAGTGTACTGAGATAAGTCTTATGGACTCCATGGTATGGATAGAATATTTTCAGGAATGTACACAGAAATGCTTAAAGATATTTGCAAATATACAAGCAAAAGTCTTGAGAGCTTACTATTGTTTATAAAATAAAAATGGGAAAGAAAATGAATTTTCATCACAAAAGTACTGGTGAAATAAATGTTGGGACATTTGCGCAGTCTAATGTCATGTCGGAAAACACTTAAGAAAGAAAAGCCTACAGCTACCTGGTGATTTAGTTTATTGTAAAACAAATTAAAATGTTATCATAGAAATGTATTTAAATGGAAAAACAGCAAAATAGCAAATGCAAAAAGCATTACAAATGTGGTCATAAACTTATTGCCATGGAGTAAATTCCAACACTTACTGACCAATAGGAGAGAGTAGAAATGCCCCATAGTATTTCCAGAGACTGCCTGTGGATTCAAGCTGTTGACTTTTTCTTTAGATACTATTTGGCCTAAATTCATTTTTACTTCTATAGATATCCCACTCTATTCATTTTCAAAGCATGCGAATAAAAATATTTTTCTTCCACTCACATAGTGCTTTCTCTTCAGCAGGGAAAAGAGAATGTTTTTACTGTTTGAATGCCTTCATCAGTTTTCCTGAACCCTGGAGGCTCCTCCTTTGCATGGAGCCTTTCAGAGAGCTCTTTCTAGTGGATTTGGGATACAGCCCCTCCTTTCCACCTTCCTGACAAGTTCAAGCTGCAATTCAGACTTCTGCCACAAGATAGTGCCAAATTGCCTCAATTATCAACCTCTTTTCAGAAGGATTGATGAAAGGAGCACAGGCCACAATGAGCAGAATGATTCTAATGACATCTGACAAAGGTACAGGCATAAAATAAGCCCATAGATGTACATGCTCTGGGCACCCAAGACTGAATCACCAGGTAGCTGTAGGTAATGCACCTTGGTGAGCCAGAAGGTAGCACAGCACAGAGCAAGAAGAGGTAACTGAGAGGTTAAAGATAATGGGCGGAGGTCTGGGCAGCTGTGTCCACAGTGGGCTAGAGAAGAAGTGACAGTGAAAGTATGGGATAGTGTCTAGAAAACCTTTGCAGAGGTAGGATAATGGAGGGTGAGCCCCTGCTCTTTCAGAGACACCTTTTCTGCAATGTGGATGTGTTAGCTAACACTTTTGAGGGAAGAGTTAAATCAATAAATGAGGTGGAGAATTAGAGTTAAGATAAAATACAACTGTTTGCATATACACATGAATTTTTCAATCAGAAGTATGGTCCTTGGGGCCTCCTTGAGAGTGTGGAAAGAAAGGGATACTGAGATCTGAATAGTCATTGACATGAGAAAAGCCATCTGACCAGATGTACCCCTTTGCTTAGCACCACTAAACCTCCCTCAGGATCCTGGAGAAGGAAAAATACCAAGTTTACGAGGGCTCAGCTCAAGTTGGGGGAGGCACCTGCCTTTCTTTTTCAGTAACAGAGCTTAAGTCAGGGAGATGCCTTATCCCTTCTTTCACAGCAAAACTGAGTGGCTGAAACAGCACAGTAGAGTAGTATAGCAAGGAGAGCATTAGATTTGGGGGGAAAAAACTTCAGTGTGACAGGCATCTCTGGCTTAGCTACTTATTCAATTGTTTATTTGTTCTAGAAAGGACTGAAAACAGCTTTGCCATCTGAATAAAAATAATAAAAACAGAGTCACCCAGCAATTTTTAGTGGGTATACTTGGGAAATTACTGGAGCTCTTTGTTTCATATGTTGCTGCGAAGGTCATGGGTGGGAAAGTACATGGTAAACTAACGCATTATTTAGGTGTTGTTGATTTCAGGTGCCATCAAGGAACTGTCAACTCATAGCAACCCTATGTATAATAGAACAAAATGCTGCCCTGTCCTGCACCACATCCATAGTTATTAAATTTGAGCCCATTGTTGTAGCTACTGTGTCTCTCCATCTCATTCAGGGTCTTCCCCTTTTTCTCTGACCATCTGCTTTACCAAGACTGATGCACTTCTGTGGGAACTGTTCTCTCTTGATATCATGTCCAAAGAATGTGAGACAAAGTCTTGCCTTCCTTGCTTCTAAGGAGCTTTCTGATTGTCTTTCTTGCAAGAAAGAGTTGTTCATCCTTTTTGTTATTCTCAATAAAATGACAGAGAGAAAGGGGACTGAGATTTACAAAAATGAGAAATACAGAGTAAGAAAGGGGAAAGAGAAGAGAAAAAAAAGTTTAGACAGAGAGCAGATAGAATGATAGAAACTTTAACACTTCCTGAACTTTCCTGGTTCTTGTACCATGGTGGTGAGAATCAATTCCTTAGAGAGTTGCTGTAAGGAAGAGAATCAGAAGTCAAGAAGAGGAGACAGTGGATTTGGGGAGGGCTCTCGGGTTTCCAAAATTAGGAAGAGCTGGATTGGGGGTTGACATCTTTGTTTGCAATGTCCAGGGAATCATGCGTGGGCCACCCGGCATATACCCATGGTTTGCCCCTCCTCTTGGAAGATCTCAGCATCACAGTGAACTAGGAGTTGAACAATTTTCTGAGTATCTTCTTTGTCCAGATAGTCTGACTTCTCTGTGATTGGAAGGGCTGCATTATACCCAGACAACTAGAGGGGAAGTGGAGACATGATGGGGGCAGAAAGCCAAAACTTTACTCATGCCTGCTGGAATCAGAGATGGGGGACGTGGCAACACGCACCATGTTTGGACTCCCTACACACACACACACACACACACATACTCATAAATCCCCTCCCCAACATATAGACAAGGACTTAGCTGACACTTGGTACTGAGCCCACTGGGAAAAGAAAGGTGTTCAGAAACCAACTGGTGGAAGGAATTCCAGATGAAAAATGATTCTAGGAATTAAGGCAGAAGGCTAACATGAAAAACAGGTCTCACCTCCCATTTATACGCTCTGGGTTCTTAATGACATGTTGAAACCATTTTGTGCCCAGCACGGTTTCATGTTTTGGCTTCACTTTCATGTTTGCCTCTTTAGTCACACAAATGTTTCTGGTCACAGTGACTCTGCTTCCAGCTGGCAGGGACTTATCTGAACCACAGTGATGATTAACCTAAGTACCCTGCCCATCCTGAGCACTGCCCCTGCACTCCCATCTGCCTTGTTTCCTAGTCTGTAGACCCTCAACCTTCAGGCAACCCTAGGGAAGTCCTTGTGTTTGTGTGTTCCCTGACTTCTCAGCCACTGCTTTGGCCCCTTAAGAGAGAGACTCAAGGCTGATGACTCTTGACTTTCAAGGCACAATGACCCCCTCTCTGAGGGACTTGGAGCTTGAATGTGCAGAATAACTCACTAAAGCCTAGCCCTAGGACAGGAATCCGCAGGCAAGAACACACTGGTTCCCATACGCCTCAAGAGAACAGAGAACAGGGTCCTCAGGGTCAGCAGAGATCAAAGGCTTGGGCCACAGCTTGATGACATGCTCAGCCCAGGTACATGTGCTGACCCACTTGTCCTATTTCACTCACCTCTCGAAAAGGAAGGCAATAGAAGCTTAGAGCGCCAGGTTTTCACCCACTGGAATGGATATTACAAGGGGGAAAATGGTGCAGAAACAGACATACTGCAGGGGGAATTAGAAGATGAGGCACTGGCTCCAAATACAACATTAACATTTATTTACACGGAGCAAAAAGCACTTTTCACATACAGTAAATCATCATCATTATTCAGATGATGAAAAAGACTCCGAGAACTTGAGTTGATTGCTAAAGATCACACAGATGACAGAAGTGGAACTCAGATCCAGGTTCTGTCACCCTGGATCCATGACCAGAAAAGAAGAAAATAATTTAAGGATTAAATGTTCATTGAATGAAGTAACTAACAAATTTGTTCAAATGAGTAACAATCACTTATACACATAACGGCTATGACTGGGAATGGACTCTGTGGCTACCAGTTTGATTATTGGGGTTATTCATAGTTTTGTCTCTTTTAATCCTTACACCAGCCCTGTGAGGCTCCTTGGACACTCATACATAGGTGGGAATCCCGAGGCTTAGGTTAGTTAACCAATTTCTCCAAAGCAAACCAGGAAGTGGCAGAGCAAAAACAAGAACCACAGGTCTTTGATCTTCAGTTTTTCTTCTAGAGAGTCATTACTTTTAATGATCACTCCAGTGTTTACCATACTGCCAGATACATGGGACTCATTGCCATCGTGTAGATTCTGACCCAAAGCAGCTTCACAGGACATAGTAGAACTGCCCCATAGCATTTCCAAGGAGCTGCTGGTGGCTTCCAACTGCCTGTGTTTTTTTTGGTAGGAGTCATAGCTCTCAACCACTGTACCACCAATGTTACAGAAATGCAGAGAACACTGAAGAAATACTTGCTGAATAATTGAAAGAATGAGTGATAGAGTCAACTTAGTCAGTGTTCAGTTGTGAATGGGAAAGGTGTTTTTGTAACTGATGCATTCTTACAAGGGATTTTTAAGAGCGTTATGTTCATCACTCTGTTCCCACCTCTCTTATCTCCCTCTTCTACTGGAGTTGAAGTTTCTTTTTCCAGTTTGAGTAATTCCACAAAGAGAGGGAAGGCCTCTTCTGAGTGCTAAAAACCCTGGCACCAAAGCCTTTTTTATCTTCTGCCCATATTGGCAGCCCAACTCTTCATCATTTCTTCTTTTGCCTCTTCCATCACATGGGGAAGAAATGGACTAAGTAGTATCTTGGGAACTAATGAAAGAGCAGCTGCACAGTGGATATCTTGGTGCCATGTGCTCGCCTGTGGATTCCTGCCTGTGCTTTCTTGCCTTTGTTTTCTCTTTTGCCTGTCTGTCTCTGTTCAGTTGGTCAAAGTGACTAATATTGTGAACTGTAATAAGCTTAAATGCAGGCTCTGTCTCTGTGCCCACAGGAATATGGAAAGGAAACTAAGAGATTTGGATTACCCTGGGAATGAATTATAATTTGGGATCTGCCCCTCTGGGGTCTAGTTCTTTTCTGTGAGAATAAAGGCTGTCCTATCCTCTCTTAATTTTCAAGGAGGCTTCATGTCGGTGAGACAAATACCTGCTGACATTTATAACTACCATTGGGAAAAATGTTTTAGGAACCAGAATCTGGTTGGATAGCTTTTGCTAGTTTCTGGAGGATGAAGGATCTCCCAGTTTGGGATCATTCCATAGAAGGATTGATCACTCTCTTTTTCTGCCACTGTCTGTCTGGCATTGAACCAGTGTAGCCCTTGCTACACAATCCTAAAATTAAGAAGTTGATGTCTTTTCTATTTAGCCAAGCTTTAATCTCAGGTATCCCAAAACCTGACCTAGCAGGTGAACCAAGCTCTGGCCCACCCTCCACACTGAGCCATAAAGATATCCTAATCAAAGGAAAAATCTTTAAATCTCAGTATCCCAATTTGGAAGTAGGACACTCCTCCCTGGCCACTGATTTTGGAACACCTCCATAGACTCTGGACACACCATAGTTTCTTTGGATAGTAGTGTCACAGGTTATAGTGACATGGCTTGGAAACAGGGAGCTGGAAGTTGAAAAGAAATTTTTTAAAAAAAGTGTGTTTCAATTCAGTAGCTCTGAGTTGAATCCCAGTGGAGACCTTTCCAGACTCTGTTAGTTTGGAAAAGTGACCCTCTTGATCCTGAGATTCTGTTCTGTAAAATGGAACTAATGATATTGTCCCTTTCAAAATATGGTTTTGAGATTAAATGAAGTAATTCATGTAAAACACTTTGCATAATACCTGGTAGACACATACTGAGTATTCACTGTTGAAGCCAAGTGCACTGTTAGCTCCCCTTTTTATCCTTGTGATCCTGTGCAAGTTGTATAACCTATCTGTATTCAGTAATGTCAACTGTAAAAGGCCTCTGATAGAAACTATCCTACTTTCCTTTTGGGTTATGAGTGTAAAATGAGACCACATGCTGCCACTCACAGTATTTGCCAAAGATCCAGTAAGGCCCTACACAACAGCCATTGTTCTTGAAGGCTTGGGGGCATCTCTTGGACTTAAGGTAGCAAGCCATGACAAGACTGGTTGAGGACAGAGTTCATTACACCCTCTTGGGGGCTGCCATAGACCTCACTGTGCTTGTGCGTATTCTGTGTCTTTGCAGTGAACATATGTGGTGACCTTGCAGAACATGTTGCACTCAGGTAGCATCTGTTTCAGTGGTTGCCACTTGGTGGTGGAGTTATGGCTAATGGCATCTGACAGACAGGTGCCTGTTATGCTATTGAAGCATCTGAGGACACTGCAGAGCTCTCCAGTGAGGAATGCATGCCTCTTCCTTAAGCCTCTGGCTTTAAGAGCATAGAAAAATGGGGAAAGTTAAGAATGTTGGACTCCTACTTTGTGCATTAAGACTGTGCATGATGATTCGGACTCTGCTTTGTTGATACACCGTGTTCAGTAGGAAGTTGTGTGCAAGGCTTGTGGTAGGCCTTTAACAGAAGCCAAACCACTGAAGTTATTGTTCTTGCCTTCAAAAAGCTCATACACAGGAAGAGGTGCACACGTAGATAATGAACATAAATGTGCACAAGATTTAAAAAGCGTGATAGAGGAGGTGCAGAAAATTGGACCATAGGTTGTAATGGGGATGACCTCCTCAGAGTTCAGATGAGGCAAGGCCACAGCAGATCCCTGAAACTGAGTAGGAAAAGGCTGAGTTTGGAGGTTAGGAGGCCAGAACTCAAGTCCAGCTTCTACCACTGTTTTTAAACAACTTGATCTCTCTAGCGTTAACTTTGTGATTTCTCTGAGCACTCTCCTTACATTTGGGGGAGATTGGGTTGAAGTACTATCTACAAAGGAACTTTGGAACCTAAAAAGCAATGTGAAAATTGGTAAACAAAGAAGCAAGGACATAAAAAATTGAATGGATGAAACAATGTATAGTTAGTAAGATTAATATCTGCCATTGTCATTTTGGTTAGGTGTTGCCAAGTCAGTTTCAACTCATAGAGTCCTTGTGTACTACAGAAGGAAACTGGCCCTGTCCTGAGACATCCTCCCAGTCATTGTTATGCTTCGACCAATTGTTGCAGCCACTTCATCAGCCATCTCATGGATGCTGATCCTCTTTTTGGCTGACCCTCTACTTAAGCAAGCATAATGTCCTTCTCCAGGGACTGGTCCCCCCTGACAACACGTCCAAAGTTACTTGACATTACTGACTGCTTTTATATATGGGAGCAGGATGAGGAAAGAAGGTACAATTGTTGTCCATGGAATTAGACATACATTAATTTAAATGTACCGTTTGCATTATGGGCCTCTGTTCTCTTAGTCCAGTGTCTGATGTCCTTGGAGACCAGGATGAGCTGTAGGCAGCTCTGTTTTATGGAAAGGACCATGGCAGGAAGAAAACTGACCAAGTCATAGCAGAAGTAATGGAACTAGGAATGTTTCTGGCATTCTAGAGCAATATCTGGCTTTACTGTGTTTTTCCCCTCTATCACTGCAGGATGGTGGTGCAAAGGTCACCTGCATGGCCTGGTCCCAGAATAATGCCAGATTTGCTGTCTGCAGTGTGGACCAAGTAGCACTGCTATATAGTGTTCATGGGGAGCAGAGAGAGAAGTTCTCCACCAAAGCAGTAGATGTGAAGGTGAAGAGAGCATGCATGTGTACCTTCCTAGCCCCCTTCCCATCACTTGACTTAGGAAATGACTCACCCTTCCTTTTCTGCGGATACATCCCTCAAACCCATTATAACCATACATGTACCATGCACCATTTCTTCTGCTTTCTACTTTATTTACTCTCATTTCTTTTTTTTTTTTTTATCTCCTAGTATGGCAGGAATTGCTATATGGTGACCAGCCAAGTGCCGTCGAGGCAGTGACAGGCATGGCTTTTTCCCTGGTTCCACTGAAAATTCGGTAAGACAGACAGACGACATCATCATTTCTACAAGACTGGAAAGGATGGGTTAGCCTAGAGATTGAGAAATAGGTTGGCCAAGAGAAAAAGGGCAGGGCAAGTGAAAAGCCTCATGGGGGAGGGTGAATGGAGAGGATGAGAAACCCAGGCTGAGACTTTCTAGAGTCTGCTGCTTTTGCTTCTCTGTTCTTGCCTGTCTCATATGTTTGGAAATTCCATCTGTCATGGATTGAATTGTATACAGCAAAAATGCATGCAGCAATTTGGCTGGGCCACAATTCCTTGTGTTGTGTGATGTTTATGTAGATTATAAATCGTGGCTATGTGATGTAAAGAGGGAGGACAGCTGTGTTGGTGGGGCAGGTCTCAAAGTGAAAGATTGTATTGGGCAATCCTTTGTGATATTGTTATAGTAGGAGTACATGTAAGTTTAGCATTGCAAATTTAGCATCTGAACTGTGCCAGATTTCAAAGACTTAGCAGGAAAATGTTGTAAGATACTTCATTAATTAATATTTTAAAATATCATATACATGTTGAAATGATATTTTTACATCTAGTAGGTTTAATAAAATGTATGATGAAAATTGGTTTCACCTGTTTCATTTATTTTACTTTCACTTTCTTTTTTCTTTATTCTGATTGAAAGTTTACAACACAATTCAAATTTGCATGCCCACCTATCTCAGCTCCCTCTGCTCTTCCTGCCCAGTGACAGCACACTCCTCCTTTCTGTTACATACGTGTCAAATCCTCTTAACACTCTTCTGTCCCATCTTCTCCACTCCCCTCTAGGAAGAGGCCAGTAGGACGACATCCTACAGACGCATAGAACCATAAAGTGCACACACAATATGGTTACTCTGAGTCACTGAGTCCAATCCATTCCTGTCTGAAGAGTTGACTTCAGTAATGATTTATGATCAAGGGCAGCATCAGTCTAGGGGTCATGCTTCCAGGGGAACCCCCGAGGCTTCAGACCATCAATTGCAGTCCTATAGTGGAGTTCTTAGGGTGCACTATTTTTTTTTCTCATGTTGCCATTGGGATTCAACGTTGTAAACCCCATCATGGCTGTCATTGGTGGTGGCCAGGCACCATCTAGTTCTTCTGGTCACATGCTGATATAGTCGCCCATTCATATGGGTCTTTCTGTACTCTGGGTTCTCTTTCCTTCTTGTCATTGTTGTTTTCAGTGATCGTCTATTCCAGCTGAGTTGGGAACATTTGGTGTACCTCAGATGGCAACTTGCTAGCTTTTAGGACCCCAGATGCCACTCACCAGTATAGGGTGTAGAAAGCTCTTTTAGCAATAGGCTAGTTATGCCAGTTAGCTTTGATGTCTCCTGAGAGTGTGGTCCCCAGACCCCTAACCCTGCTACTCTGTCCTTGCACTGTTGGGTTAAGATTGGAAAGGTTTTCAGGTTATGTTGAAGTCCAATTAAATTGATCTTCTTTCTAATGTGTGCTGTCACACATTTCACCTAACCAAATTTCTATCAACTGTCTGATCTATAAGCAACCCTCTCCATTCCCCCCCACACCTTGCAGCGATCAAAGAGTATTTTCTTCTGTACCTGAGTCTGTTTTTAAGTCCTTAGAGTAGGGGGTCTCATACTATATTTGTCCTTGTGCCATTGACTAATTTCACTGATCATAATGTCTTCCAATTGAAACCAGGTTATGAGATGCTTCCTAAAGTCCTAATTGTTCTTTATCATCACACAGTGTACTATTGAGTACATATACCATAGTTTATTTATCCATTCATCTGTGGTTGCGTTGATTCCATGTTTTTGCTATTGTGGACTGTACTGGAGTAAACATTAGTGTGCATGTTATCTGTTCATGTGACTTCCCTTGTTTCTGTAGGATTACTCAATCAAATGGTGTATCTATTTCCAGCTATTTAAGAAAGTGCCAGGTTGCTTTCCAAAGAGGTTGTACCATTTTGCAATCCTACCAGCAGTGTAGGAGAGTTCCAATTTCTCCACAGCCTCTCCAGCATTCGTTGTTTTGTTTTTTTTGGATCATGGCCACCCTTGTTGGGGTGAAATGGTATCTCTTTGTCACTGGTTTGAGTCCTTTCGTCCCTTCCCCTAGGAGCATGACCCCTAGACTGATGCTGCCCTTGATCATAAATCATTACTGAAGTCAACTCTTCAGACAGGAATGGATTGGACTCAGTGACATAGAGTGACCATATTGTGTGTGCACTTTATGGTTCTATGTGTCTGTAGGATGTCGTCCTACTGGCCTCTTCCTAGAGGGGAGTGGAGAAGATAGGACAGAAGAGTGTTAAGAGGATTTGACACGTATGTAACAGAAAGGAGGAGTGTGCTGTCACTGGGCAGGAAGAGCAGAGGGAGCTGAGATAGGCGGGCATGCAAATTTGAATTGTGTTGTGTCCCTTCGTCTTTGGTTTGAGTCCTTTCGTCCTTCCAGATGTGTGCATTCATAGAGATAAATTGACATCTGAGCACTGCTTTGGCTGTATCCCATAGATTCAGGTAGAAAATATTTTCATTCTCATTTGAATCCATAAATTTCTTTATTTCATCCTTGATTTCTTCTATAACCCATGGTTTCTCAAGCAAGGGGTTTATTCAGTTTCCATGAGTTCCAATTTCTATCTATGTTTTTTCTGCTATTAATTTAGACTTTTATGGCTTTTTGTCTGAGAAGATGCTTGCCAATAATTCAGTGGTTTGGATTTTGTTGAGATTTGCTTTATGTTCTGACACATGGTCTATTCTGGAAAATGTTCCATGTGCACTTGGTGAAGAAAGTGTAGTTATCTAATGATGGATAAAAACTTCTGTATATGCCAGTGATTAATTTGTGCAATAAGATCTTCTGTGTCTTCATTGAAGCTTTTTTCTGGAAGATCTGTCCAATACTGAAAGCGGAATGTCGAAGTCTCCAACTATTATTATGGAGTGGTCTATCTCATTATTCAGTGTATTCAGTGTTTGTTTGACATATTTAGATGCTCTAGTATTGGATGCATAAATATTTATTAATGTTAACTCCTGTTTGTGTATTTAAACTTTCAGCAGTAAATAGAGACCATCCTTGTCCACAATGGTGGATTTTTACATTAAAATCTATTTTACCTGAGATTAATATTGCCACATCTGCTCTTCTTTGTATATTGTTAGCTTGGTATATATTATTCCATCCTTTAATTTTCAGTTTGTTCATATCTTTTAGTCTAAGATGAGTTTCTTGAAGACAACATATAGACGGGTTGTGTCTTATGATCCAAGATGTCACTTGTCTGCTTACTGGAACATTCCGTCCATTTACGTTCAGTGTAATTACTGATGGGTATGTGTTTAGTGCTATCATTTTGATGTATTTATTTTTGTGTTTGTGTTTTCACTGCTGCTCTTAATATTCTGTTCTGGGTCATTCTTCTTAATGGATTGATTTTTCATCCATTTCAGTGTTGGTTTTGTGTTTGTTGAGACTCCTGTGTTACATTGCTGTGATATGCTGCGTCTTTATTGTACTTTGTGGCTATCCCTATCATCTCCCTTAATAACCTAAGTTTAAACCTAAATTTAACTTCTATGTATCTTATTAATTTCCTCTCCATCTGGAAGGACTATGACTATCTTAATATATCCCTCTTTTTAATGTGATGGTATCACAGTTTTCATTATATGATCACTGGATCCCTTCTTTTAATATTATGGCTTTGATTGAGTTTTGTGCCTTCCCTGAGTAGGTTTCTAGATGTTGTGCTCTGCATTGCCTGCTTAAATACAGAGTTAATGGCTTTGTTTTTCTTAGCCAAGAGCTTCTTTCAGTATTGCAGCTTTGGTTTGGTTATTATAGAGTCTCTAATTTTCTGTTTATCTGCAAATGTCTTAATTTCATCTTCATATTTGAAGGACAGTTTTTCAAGTTATGTAATTCTTGGTTGGAAGTTTTTCTCCTTCAGGGCTTTGAATGTGTCATCTCACTGCCCTCTTCAGCTGTCCCCAGATGCTGTTATATAGTTCAAAGTAGGGACAGGCTACTGTCATCCTCTTCCAGGCCCCACCCATAAGGCTACCTTGTGCTAAACACATCTTTTCTGCTGAAAAAGTGCTCTCTGGATTCAGACTGCCTCCCAGCCTGGGAATTAGCCCCTGCTGAGGCCTCCAGTTGGGTAATTCTGCCTCCCAGTCAAACAATATGGCTTCCTGGTCAAGCTGTCCTGTCCCCACAAAACAGCAGAATCTATAGCAGAAGTCCATAAAAAGAGAGTTGGCGGGGAGGAGGGGGAGGGTGCTCTGCTGCTCTGAATCTGGAGCCAGACTCTCAAAATGTGGCTGTTTCACCTGCTTTTCCAGTCAGAACTGCAGCTCAGTGTTAACTGCTAGTTAAGCCCATCCCCTACCTGCTGGACAACAAAAAGAAAAAAAGTTAAAAACATCAATTACCTTCTATCTGTGGGAGCCAGTGAATTCAATAACATCGGGCAGGGTTCAGCAAAAGACAAGAACTTTCCTGTTCAGTGGCATGTAGTCCGAACTGACGGCCCTATGCTGTGTCCTAGGGCTCACTGAGTATTAAGAAACCTCTGTTTAATTATCAGTGAAGGCCTTAATTTTCAGAAGAAATTAAGGAGACGTGTGTCTAGTCTGCCATCTTGACTCCACCGCTTTTACTTTTTGTGAGAAAACTTTAAATGATATGTGTGTCTTGATTATATTAATATTGGATAGAACTGAGCTAGACGGAGGCAGAGGGAAATGCCAGAATTAGGTGATGTTTGCAAATGAACAGGCTTGACAGCAGTGTGCATGATGGATTTGGTTAGAGAGGAAACTAAATCTAAAAAAACCATTACCATTGATTCTATTCTGACTCATAGTGACCCATAGGCAATAGAACTGTGCCATAAGATTTCCAAGAAGCAGCTGATAGATTGGAACTGTTGATGTTTTGGATAGCAGCCATCGTACCACCAGGTCTCCATCGAAGATGAACCAGAGCAAGTAAGTTCAGTTTAAGATTACCTTCCTGTGGTGCTGATTGGGAAAGTTAAAAGTTAGCTGTTAACACTCCAGTTCAACCCAGCCAATCAAAGCCCAACATCAGCTCCTTTAATCCAATCTTTCTTTATACCCGTACATTGTAAACTTAGGATCGTTACTGGAAAAAATTCTCTACAGTCAGTTTTCAGGATCCCAGCCTCCCATTGTTGACTTTTCCCTTGATCTGTTCTCACATGCCCTGGCCTTCTAGCCTAACACTGACCTTATCCCTTCTTTCACAGCAGTTCTCTGGACAGCCCAAGGCTTGATACTTTGAGAGCCTCCTCCAACTGATCCATTTTCCTTAGCCACTGTCAGGTGATATAAAGGCTGCACCTGTCTTCTTCTCATCCAGGTTTTACATGAGAAGGAACAGGTATCTGGCGAAGCAAAATTTATTGTGTAAGGATCAACACATAGCTGGTTCCAAGAAGCAGAGTTTAAAGATGTCCCAAATGTCCAACTTTTCCAAATTGCTCTACTATTGCAAATGACTGTCCTCTGAAGGTCCCCACTTGTGTTATTTCTGTTATGGAAGTACTAGGTAACTGAGACAGGCACAAGCCATGGAGTCTCAAAGAAAGAGGATTTTCTGTAGTTGATCTCTAATAGCTGATTAGAGGATTACTTGTGTGTCACCTTTTGTTAGCACTATCTCACAGTGTTATCTGTACACAACTTCCCTGACTTCCCTTGTCACTCACTTCTTAAAAGGGCCATCCCTTTTTGAACCATTTTTTAAGTATATTTTCACTTATATTACATACAGGGAAACAAGTTTCAAATATTTCATGTCCATTATGTAAAGTGTTTGCTATAATTTGTCTTCAAATTACTTCTGAAACTTTCCAGAGATCTAAAGCCTTTAGACATAAATAGGCAACAAGGTCCATATTGAGTAGTTTAAAACTATAATTCCCAGTTTTGACCTGTGATCAAATCTATCTGTAAAGGTTTTTATTTCATTTTATTTTTCATAACTACTCATTTCTGGGTACCAGCCCCACTCTGAGATTCAAATTTAGTAATTCTGTAGAGGAGACCAAATCTGTATTTTTTAAAAGCTTCCCAGACAACTCTGAGGATCAGCCAAGTTTGGGTACCACTGATTTAAGGAACAACTGGAAGATTTCCATATCTACAATGCTTGAAATTCCTTGTTTTGGTTACAGTACCTGAAATTAATATCTACTGCAGCAGATTTTGGTGATGGAGAGTC
Source organism: Heterohyrax brucei (assembly GCA_028571685.1). Lineage (NCBI taxonomy): Eukaryota > Metazoa > Chordata > Mammalia > Hyracoidea > Procaviidae > Heterohyrax > Heterohyrax brucei. The sequence goes on from CM053163.1 coordinate 32,209,634, forward strand.
CCCCATTAAAAAAATCAGAGCTTGTCTGTTAATTAGGACAGACTTGATTGTCCAACAGAGTGGAGCATCCTCAGAAGATATGGCCCCCGGAATCTCTGTTAGCCCAGAACTGACACCATTGCCGAAACTGACTCTTCAGACAAAGATTAGCATTAACACAAAATGATACTGGAAAAGCGTGTACTTCTTGGCTTAAGTAGATACATGAGACTAACTTGGCAGTTTCTGTCCAGAGGCCAGATGAGAGGAAGAGGAAACAAGAGCTGGTTGAATGGACACAGGAAATACAGGGTAGGAAGGAGGAGTATGCTGCCCCAGTGTGAGGAGAGCAGCTGGAGTTACATAGCAATGTGTATATTCTTGTATAACAAATTCAGTGGGATTTTAAAATTGGACTTAAAGCACAATAAAATATTTTTTAAAAATCAGGGTTCAGAGTATCTCCAACTCATTTACACGTTTGTATGAATTATACTACAAACCTAGAATCGGGGAATTACAAGTAAGTAGCTCAGAAAGAACCCAATTTGCCCCCCCAAGATCACTGCTAAATACGCAAAGCTGTTTTTGAATCATCAGCAAGCCTTTGCTGGAATACCTTCTGTGACAGGATGCCCTTGGCATTATCAGGTGGCCCAAGCTTGGCTGTGCATCAACATTGCCAATGATGCATTCAAAAAATAGGTATCTTGGGGTATTGCCTCAAACCTACTAAAACAGACGTCTCAGATGTGGAGCTAGGAATCTGCTTTCTTCTTTGTTTCTTTTAACAGTCCCTGGGCAACCCATCCACAGGATCATTTCTGAGCACCGTTGGTTTAATAGGCCCACCTTCTCTGAAATCAGACAGAGTTATATAGATAGAGAATAAAGATAAGAGGGAGATGATTTGGTGATCCAGTGACCTCAGGGAAGGGAAGCAGGGTGTGGGACCTGGGAGTGCCTAAAAAGATGAGTGAGAATGGTAACTTAAAGAACTCAGCTGGACAGGGGATTAGGGGGCTGTTCTCAACCTTCTTTGAAAAGATGTTTGAGGCCCAAACCCTATGAAGGAACAGATCATTGTGGTATATGTTATTCCTGCCCCCAGTTTATTCTTCTGCCCTTATTTTCCTTGCCTCTTCACTCCCTGTTTCAAATGTATGCTATTGAGTATTTTAATTTCTCCTTTCTGAGATGCCTTTGATGCATTCTGAAACAAGGAGAGGATGACTAAATGAAAGAACAAATCTCATATGCTTAGTCACACCTCATATTTACTTTAATGTTGGTATTTGGTGAACAAGATCATGTTCACTGTGCCCTCTTCTCTGTGATTGCATAGATTTGACCACGTTCCTTCTGGTTTCCCCAAGGGGTCAGGTGAGTCACCACCTTTCCTTACAATAGGCTTACCTAGCCATGCTTGCTGGGCCGAAACGTACCAGGACTGACAAGAAGACAGCTGGGTTATCCATGCAGTAGTCCATTTGGGCTGCCACAAGAGGAGGCTAGTTGTAGGGAAGGAGATGAAGGCATGATAAAAGAAGTTACTCTCAGTGTTGTCTGAGGCCAGCATAGAGCAGAATCTGCTTGAGTGTTTGTTATATAAAAATGTAGATTTCTGGGTCCAGTTAAGATCTATTGAATAAGAATTTAACGGAGAGGACCCAGGTACCTAGATTTTTAACATTTGCCCCAAGGAAATCATATGCATGATAATGTTTGAAAACTACTCAGCTCAACCAGGAGCTCCTTAAAGTCAATGTCCTCTTCTCCGGTGTACCTTCCTCCGCATCTAGCACTGCTGACCTCTAGCTTCTGCTCAGTGAATTCTTAGACTCAGCTACAAAGCTGAAGGGAAACTTGGAGTCACTGGGCCCAGTGCTTCTCAAACCACTTGGAACTCTGGTTAAAATGCAGATTCAGACTCTTTAGATTGAGTGTAAGGGCTAAAATTCTGCATTTCTTACATGTCTCATGTTACTGCTGATGCTGCTGATGCAAGCACTACACTTTAAGATCATCTTTTTTTGGTAAAGGCTCAGGAGGTAAATAACTGGGATCTGGGGCCTCTAGGATTGCTATGAGTCAGACTTGACTTGATGGCAGTGGGTTTGGTTTTTGATTTGGTGGATCCTATGATTTCTCTTCCAACAATTCAAACCTGCTGTTGCAGTGAAAGCAGCCATAGACTGCATACAAATAAATGGGCATGACTGTGTTCCGATAAAACTTTCTATGCAAAACAGCAGCTTGTCAGATTGGCTGCCAGCATATTTTACTGAGTCCTGGACTGCTTCCTCTATCTGGTTGTTGAACAGACTGATCCACAATTATTCTGTGAAATGATCCTTTCCTATCTTCCAATATCAATACAACTGGGTCTACATGAGCTAAACTAAACCCAAAATACCTTTCCTGCTTTCTGGCATCCACCTCATCAATCCATCTTCCATGCTATTCCATTTCCTACCATAAAATAGATAGCCTCAACCTGTCTTCACACAGAGAGAGGCCCATAGACATGACAATGATGGTCACTATCACCTTCCCAGCAGTTACCTAGGATAGAAGGATAGATGAGGCGGTGCCACTGAGGAGGTCTGTAGGGTGCACATCTGTGTGGGGATGTCAGGACCAGGACCAGGGAAAGGGACAGACTTTCTCTGAACTACTGGGGTTTGTACATCCCCTTGTGGCACAACACAAGGCATTGTCTACTCTTCCCTATGTAGAAGCCTCCACAGACCTACCATAACAGATGCAAGATCAGTGGTGCTAGCTGGACAGCAGAAGCCTATGAGACCTGACAAGTGAGTTCTTGAACAAATCCTAGAAAACGTGCTACATACTTCATTACTGAGTATCACTACAGTCAACTTCCAAATACTCCCCTTGGGAAGCTATGCACTGATGCCAGTGCCTATTGCAATCTTCAAAACAGTTTTGGAATTCTTTCTGGAATGGCCATCAGAATTGTCATGGTATCAACCTTGATGTCCTAAATATGATCAAAATGTCTCCCTTTCAGTATTTCCTTTACCTTTGGGTAAAGAAAAAAGTCATTGGGGGCCAGGACACATGAGTGGGTACGGTGTTCCAGTTATTTGTTAACTGGCTAAAAACTCCCTCAGAGATAGTGCTGTGTGAGCTAGTACAGAGTCGTAATGTAAGAGCCATGAGTTGTTGGAGAAAAGCTCAGGTCATTTTTGTCTACTTTTTAATTCATCCTTTTCAGCATTTCCAAAAACTAAACTTAGTTAACTGTTTTGCCAGTTGGTGCAAATTAAAAATGAACAATGCCTTCAATATCAAAAAGCTTAGCAACATCATTTTGACTCTTGATTTGGACTGAAGGAAACTTTTTGGCCATGGAGAATTGGCTGGCTTCCATTGTGCATTTTGATGCTTTGTTTCAGGATCATGTTAATGCATCCATGTTTCATCACCAGTGATAAGATGGCCCAAAACATCATCTTGCCTGTCCAAAAAGTCTTGGTAAACTTTGACCCTCCTTTGCTATTGTTCATTGGTGAGCTTCTTCAGGATCATTTCTGCACACACCTTTCTCATGTCAACATTTTTGGTTAAGATTTTTCTGTTACTGTATCAGTGTTTACTTGGTCTGCTATGCTTCTCATAGTCAGCCAATGATTTTGATGCACAATTTGACACATTTTTGCAATGTTTTAGTCAGTTCTGCTTATTACCTGGCTGCCCTGACCTCTCATCATCAGTGCTGTTTTCTGTCTCCTCAGAAAAACATTTAATCCATTTATATGCTGCCATTTTCTTCATGGCATTAGCCCCATAAACTTGAATTAACATGTCCCTGATTTCACTCCCATTCTTGCTAAATTTAATAAGAAATTTAATGTTTGTTTCGCTAATTTAAGCCCCAACATTCTCATGATGACACACAAAAACATGCAACAATAACAAATACCATTCAGCAGGATACCACCATATGTCAACATGACCACACCTGTGACACATGGGTATACCAAGGTCATGAAACCTTACTCAGCTGTTTGTACAGTGCTGCCAACATAAGTGCACAGTGGCAAGTTCACAAACTTAATTTGCGGACCTCCTATGGTTTCTTAGAATAGGCATCAGTGAAAGAAGGGAATGAAGGGAAATCTATCACTGAGGACTCATTATTTGCTAGACAGTATGTAGACGTCTGGCAGACAAAAAAACTCAAATGATACAAGGGCTACCACTCAGGTAGCATATACATGAGAAAGTGGTCAAGGGCAAGACAATAAGAATGAGTAGTGGGACCAAGACAAACTGGATACAGTCTCTGTCCAAAGACATTCAAGTTCAGTTTCTACAAAGAACTTTATATCTCCAGGAAAAGTAAAGTATTCATAGGACAACTTACCTTACCTGTCTCCCCCTACAATGAAGTAGTGTAAAGAGATTTCTGTCCCAGACCTTTCATCAACTGATTAAAGACACTGGTCAGGGAGGAGAGATAGTTGAAAGGTAAAGACAGTGACAGAACAAATTTCCTTGGACTTTTAACTCCTAGATGCCAGTGGCTGTTTAATTCTCTTAGACCAGTGCTTAACCTTGCACTGCTTGGAATCTGACATTTATAGCTGCAATTTTCAGATCCTGCATCCAGTGGAATGTGGACACATTGGCAATAGACTTGGCAGGCTCAGATAGACTCAGAAGAAAGGCGACCCTGTGGTTAGAGATCTGGTGAAAGGTTCACAAAGGAGCTTCATGTTGAGCCTTGTGGTCCTTGGGGCTACCCTGAGAGTGAGAAGAAAGGGAAACTAAGGGGTATGAGTACTCACTGACATGAGGAAAGCCAACTGGCCACACATATCCCTTCTACTCAGCATCACTAAACCCCCCTCAGGCTCTTGAAGAAACAAAAATGTCAATGTTGCCAGGGCTCAGCTCAGGTTGTTGGAGGCACCTTCCTTTATTTTTTAGTAACAGCAAAATTCAAGGAGACACCTTTTCCCTTCTTTCATGACAAAACTGATTGGCTAAAACTGAACAATTAGCACAGTGGTGTATCAAGAAGAACATTAGATTCGAGAATAAAAACTTCAGTGTGACATCAGTCTTGCCTATCTACTCATTGAAATGTTTACTTATTCCAGAAAGGACTGAAAATAGCTTTGCCATGTAAATAAAAATAAAGAAGAGCAGTACTACCCAGAGATTCCTAGTTGAGTGTATTTGGGCAAATTACTGGTGCTATTTGCTTTCATAGGTTGTTATGAGGGTCATGAGTGGGAAAGTGAATTGTAAACTCTAAAACGTTATTCAGGTGTTGCTGCTGTTAGGTGCCATCAACTCAGTACCAACTAATAGCAACCTTATGCACAACAGAACAAAATGCTGCCCTGTGCTGTACCAGGCTCACAAGTTTTGTTAAGCTTGAGCCCATTGTTACAGCCACTGTGTCTATCCATCTTTTTCAGTGACCCTCTACGTTACCAAGCATGATGTCCTTCTCTGGAAGCTGATCCCTCTTGATACCATGCCCAAAGTAAGTGAGAAAAAGTGTCCCGTTCCTTGCTTCTAAGGAGCTTCCTGATTGTACTGCTTGCAAGACAGATTTTTTTTTCTTTTCATTATGCTCAGTAAAGTGACTGAGAGAAAGGGGTTCTGAGATTTACAAAAAATAGAAATACAGAGTAAGAAAAGAGAAAGAGTAGAGTGAAAAAAAATTTAGACAGAGAATAGATGGAATGTTAGTAACTTCAACACTTCCTAAACTTTCCCAGCCCTTGTACCACTGTGGTGATAACTGATTTCTTATAGAGTTATTGTAGGGAAAAAAATCAAAAGTCACAAAGAAGAGGCAGTGGCTATGGGGAGGTCTCTAAGGGTTTCCAAAATTAGAAGAGTGGGGTGTAGGGTTGACATATTTATTTGCAGTGTCCAGGGAATGGTATCTGGGTCACCTGGCACATGTCCACGGTTTGCCCCTCCTCTTGAAAGACCTCAGCGTCACATTGGCTCAGCAATTGAACAATCTTCTGAGCATCTTCTTTGTTCAGATTCCAGGTGAGTAGGTTTGACTTCTCTATGATTAGAAGGGCTGCTTCATATCTAGACAACTAGAGGAGAAGTGGGGGACATCATGGGGCAGGAAGCCAAAGCCTTACTCAGACCTGCTGAAATGGATTGGAATTGGCAACAGACACCATATTTGGACTCCTTGCACACACACACAAGCACATGCACACACAAGGACTTAGCCGATACTTGGTACTCAGCTTACTGGAAAAGAATATAGGAAAAGAAAGGGGTGGAAAGAATTTCCAAAATTTCCAAACCAAGGGGTGGAAAGAATTCCAGTTGAAAAATAATTCTAGGAATTAAAGCAGAAGGCTAATGTGAAAAACAGGTCTCTCCTCCCATTTACCACGTACCAGGCCCTCAGTGTTGAAACTGTTTTGTGCTTGGCATGGTTCTGCATTGTGGCCAGGCTGTCATGTCTGACTCTTCACTCACACAAATCTTTCTGGACATGCTGATACATCCAGCTGGCAGGGTCTTATCTGAGCCACAGTGTTGATTAACTTAATTGCCCGCCCATTCTGAGCAGTACCCCTACACCTGTAGCTGTCCCCTTTCCTACTCTCTAGACACTCAACCCTCAGGCAGCCCTAGGGAAGTCCTTGTGTTTGTGCGTTCCCTGATTCCCCAGCCACCGCTTTGGCCCCCTGAAGACTCAAGGCTAATGACCCTTGACTTTAAAGGCACAATGCCCATTCTCTGAGGGACTTTGAGCCTCAATGTACAGGATAACACACCAAGGCCTAGGCCTAGCACAACAAGAATCCCTGGGCAAGAGTGTGCTGGTACTTGGATGCCTCAGAATGCCAGAGATCAGGGTCCTCAGGGTCAACAGAGATTAGAGGCTTGAGCCATGGCTTGATCACGTGCTCGGCACATGCTCATGCCCTGCCCTACTTGCCCCATTCCACTCTCTCCTCTCAAAAAGGAGGGCAGCAGAAGCATAGAGTCCCAGATGTTCAGGTACTGAAATGAATATGACAGGAGGGAAACTGTACAGGTACAGACATACTGTGGTGAGAATTATAAGCTGAGGTATCCTCCCAAATACAACATTAACTAATGTTTATTTACACTAAGTGTTTTTCACATACAGTGTATCATAGGGTAGATACATCAACACTAAGTAGGTATTGATACCTCATTATTCAGGTGATGAAAAAGACTCAGAGAATTTGAGTTGGTTGCTAAAGATCACACAGCTGGCAGAGTTGGAACTCATATGCAGGTCCTCTCACCCCAGATGGATGACCAGCTATTGGTGGAAATGAGTAGCTATCACTTATTCACATCATTGCTATGACTAGGAATAGACTGGAAAGCAACTGGGTAGGTTATTGAGGTTATTCATGAAGTGCTGTCTCATTTAAACCTCATATCACTCCTGTGAGGTTCATTGGCCTCTCACATACAGGTGGGAATCCTGAGGCTTAGGTTAACCAGTTTCTCAAAGGCAACCCAGGAAGTTGCAGAGCTAAAACAAAAACTGTAGGTCTTTGATCTTCCATTCCTCTCCCACTCCCAACCCTGGAACCTCAGTATTTTTAATAATCTCCAGCATTTACCATAGTGTCAGACACACAGGCATACTTTGTGTGGATTCCAGCTCATAAAGGCTTTGTGGAAAACCATAGAACTGCTCCATAGGGTTTCCAGAGAGCTACTGGTGGTTTCCAACTGACTGCCTTTTTTTGTATAGCAGTCATAGATCATAACTACTGTGCCATCTGGGCTCCAGACACGTGGTGGACACTGAAGAAATATTTGCTGAGTAATTGAAAGAATGAATGAGAGTGAACTGACTCAATGTCCAGTTGTGAACGGGAAAGTTTTTAAATGCAGATGTGCTCTTAGAAGTAAGGTGTGGGCAACATGGCGATGGTTAGGACCAACATTATGGCCTGGTTGTGGGGCTTGTGAACCTGAGATGGAATGAATGTAAACAGCTGAACACGGCTGGAATGCCTGATGTCAGATCCCCAAAGACAGTGAGTCTGGTCCTCTGATTCCGACTCTTGTACCGCCACCAGGCCTACATGATTTCCTCCTCTGGAGGAAAGATCACATGAGGAAGTGGCCTTTGTTGTGCTGTATAAATAAGTAGGCACAAGTTTGCTTTGTAAGATACTTCCTAGGCCCTGTTCAAATCAAAGCTTGTTACTGCATGTATGCATACTCTGTTCGCTAAATAAAAATGAGCTGCACGATGCCAGGCCAGAGCTGGAGCATCAGAGATGCCACTCTCCTCCCACCTGAGTCTCAGTGTGGCATTTTTCATGGTCAAAAATCACCCATGGGCAATGCAGACCCACACACACAACAGTAAGGGATTTTTAAAAGAATTATCTCTGACACTATTTTCTCTTTTATCTCCCTCTTCCACTGGAGATAAAATTTCTTTCTCCAGCTTGGCTAATTCCAACCAGAGAGGGAGAGCCTCTTCCAGGTTTTTAAGACCCTGCCTCTGCACTCGTTCTCAAGCTCCTGCCAGCACCTTGGATTAAGAAGCCAGAGTTAGACGAAGGAGCCAGGAAGCCTCCTTTGATAGAGTTGTGGGAGGAGCCCCAAGAAAGCAGAGGTGAGGGTGGGGGGGGCGGGGAAGGGAGATGAGTCCAGCAAAAACACAAGCAGGGAGGTCAGGGCGTGGCTGGATGGGCAGGGGAGAAACTCTGTGGGGCTGGGTGAGGTGTGGTGGGGCTGGACAAGCAGAGCTGAGAGGGAAAGAGTGTGGTGGGTACGGTCGGTGGGAGAGGGGAAGAGGGGCACAGCTGGACGAGGTGTGGTGGTATGGGGCGGGCCTGCCCAGGGCCTGAAAGGCCTGGTGGTAGTGAGGCTGCACAGGCCCACTAGTCCTTGCCTGGCTACATTGGAAATATCAGTGCCAGCTCTGCAGAAGGCAGAGGCTTTTGCACCAGGCCAGTCATATCCTGGTGCTGATGCTGGCCAAGCAGACTCACTGCCATCTCCGTTGGAGACTTAAACTTAGTCTCCAGACCACACTGGCAATGCACCTTGCTGAGGCAGCCTGCGCCACCCATTCAGTCTCTGGCCTGGCTCTCCCTTAGCCCTCAGCTTGCAGGCGGCGGCAGTGCTATAGCCTGGCTGGGCCAGCACCGGGAAGGGATAGTTGCAGTGCAACTGATGATGTCCTGGAACTGATTAGACGCCTAGTGACCTGATTCCGGTACTGGAGATCAAGCTAGCCAGTTCAGTCTTCCGATGTGTGGCAAACTAGGCTCCCCCTCCCCCAAATAACAGGAGGATGTATCCTTTTTAGTAGCAAATGATAGTACGTTCCAAAAAGGGAACAGGTCAGTCTCCATGAGTGGAAAAAAATCCAGCATAGATTTGAGGGTTGCTTTTTATTGGCAAAAGCAGGTGGCAATGTCATAGACAGGAGGCAAAGGTAGTAACTTAATTTTTGATTGGGTTTGAGGCTTCTGTAGTCACTTCACAACTGCCAGGAGAAATTGTACTTGCATCACAACTGCCAGGAAGAACTTATATTTGCATCACACACTTCCAGGGAGAACTATTGATATGCGGCAGATCAAGTTCCCTTGGTAAACTTATCAATACTGTGTGTGTTCCGTAATGCAAATCATGACCTTTGTAATCCTTAGAAAATGTTAGATTCTGGGGTAGAATACATAGTATGTGGAAACAGAGATCATGTTCCCTAGCTAACCTTGACACAACCAAAGTGGGTGATGTGCCACTCTCTGGGAACTGACCAGCCACCAGAGAGCTGTGAGACTAGGAGGACCAGAGAATGTGGGTGTGGGCCTGGCAAAGCTGCCCTCTGGGGGGTGCCCAGAAATACAGAGGCAGGCAGGGCTTGAAGGCAATGTGGGACTTGGGGCTGCTGTGCACCCTGGGGAGCCAGGATGAGATGCTGCCCACTCCTGTGTTCTGAGTAGTCCTTACCACCACCACCCCCACAAATCCTGTCACATCCAGGAGCCTCGCCTAGCTGTCAAGTGGATGCCTTGTGCCCACCAGTGAACTTCTATGGAGACCATGGTTTCACTGACACCCCTCTCCCATTTCTCAGCCCCAGTGTCATTTGCAACCTGGGCTTTGTAGTAGCAGGGGAGTAACGAAAGTTGGGGCTGGAGGTCAACCAGAGCCAGTCTGTGGATGAAGCTTATTAAACTAGTAACTCACTGGCAGCCACAGACCAGTCTCTTTTTCCTGTAAACATGACAGTCAGTAACCTCAGAATGATCTTGGCCACTGTGCCGTGGGGCTTCCGAGGAGATAACGTCTTCATTGGCTACTCCATTTCCCAGCAAATATGGATCGCCCCTCCACTCTCCTACCTCTGTCCTTGGTCTTCTGAACATTTCTTCTCTTGTCCCCTAACCCTTACCTGCCCCACAGAGGTGTGGAGTCACAGAACCGGTATGCTGTAGCTCAGTCTTGTCTTTTCACCTCACTCCCTTGGAGTGCCTAGATGGTCAGAGTCCTGGGTAAAGCCTTGCTGGCCGGGCCGGAGGTGAGGCTGTCTTCCTCTCCCATCATCTGACCAGCTACCCTCAAAGAGCTGAAACTTAGGTAAGTATTTCCTCTATTCCCTACTTGCTAAAGCTTTGGATTTGCTGTTTTTTTCTACCTGGTCTTTAGCCTCTCTTATTTACTTCCCCAAAGCAAGCAACTGTTTACAATAGATGAATCGAAGGATGATTTAATTCATCATACTGCTCTGGAAGGAAGAAAAAACATGTAGGCAGAGATATGGGAATAGATAGGCTGGTAATGAATTGTTTGAGGGATAGGATTTTAAGTTTATTTCTCTCCAGACTCAGATGATAGCAGCTACAGCCTGCATGACTGCATACTTGACCTGTAGCCCTTCTGTGTTTCAGGCTCTCACCATCTGTCCACCAATGACTTCCTCCCAGAGGACATACCGTACAACTTCAGAGGCAACCCTCTGATGGGTCTACCCTGACTCTAATCTCCAGCGTCTCCGTCACTAAGTTTCTACACAGGTACAGCTCTCTAGTAGTTTCCTAGTTACCCAGGGGTGGAATCATCCATCCTCAGGTAATATCATAGTGGAGGGTCTGAGTGGAGAGAAATGCCTGCAAACAGGCAAAGTGGTCATCATTGTAGTGGTGTTGTTCATGTGGGCTGATGAGTGAGTAAGCAGTGGATGGGGGACCAGGGACTGAGGGTGTGGGCCTGAATGAAGATGGGAGGTAGAAATGTTGTTGGAAAAAAAGAACATGAGAGAAATGGCATAGGGAGATGCTGTTTGAGGGAGGGTGATCAGAAGTTGGAAGAAAGGGAAAGGAGGTTGTTGGGAATGCCGAGAAGAAGATTGAGACAATGGTGGTGCTTGGCCCTGGCAACAAGAATTCAAAGATTTTCGTCTTGGATTTTCTAGAAGCTGTGTAACTATCTTGCTGCCCTTCAAGGCTGTGACTGGGGAAGTTAAGATCAAGGCTTAGATTTGTATTGCTGCCATTTCAGCTGTTGGTGGGCTATTGTGCCATCAGTATGACATCATCAAGGACAATGACTCCAACAACTAACCCCAAAAGAAGGGGAAGTAGCCTCTACAGAGTCCTCAGTAAAGTCCAGTGGGCACATGGTAGGCAATGTGGGTGCCAGGGAATTGAGAGAATTGTGGGAAGGGTGATTTGTGCCCCTCAAGAACAGCCATGGAGAAAGACAAAGTCAAAGACAGGTAGGAAGGGAGGGAGAATGGAAAGTCTGAGACAGAGAAGGCTGGGGAGAAGCAGTGGCATCTCTTTCTTTGCTGAAATTGTTGGGGGAATGTATCCATTCATGAGTACCATTGGTGTATGAATGACAGAAACAGAACCATAGAAGACATGTACTGACAACATGGTAATGGGGTCAGGCAAAGCCTAAGATGATGATCTGCCCCAAACTGCAGAATCTCACAGTCTCCCAAAGGGTAATGTCACTCCCACAATCTCAGTCATGGTACTCATCCTCTTTGCACTGTGAGCAGGGCAGAAGGTAAGTTAGAGCCTGCACCCCTGGACCTGGAGAATAGATATCAAATGGGATGTCTCCTCCCAGTGCCTAGGTACTTGTTCAGTTCTATCCCATTAGACTCCCCCCAAAGGGCCCCATTTCACCTACGTCAGGACTCTTAGCATTCTCAGCTGCCCTTACATCTTGGCTGTGGGTCTCATAGACAGGTATTTCTGAGGGTACACTCCCTCCCCCAATAAATGAAAGGAATATTTTGGGCCCGGAGCCAGATGCTGCACTGAACTACTCCAGTGTCTACCTGGAACCTCATGCTCACCCGTCACCTGGAAGCCCTTCTGGCTACAGATGATCTCACTCCTTGGATATTTTTTGAATAAGGGCTCTTAGAGAAATTGGAGCTGTCTGCATGGTATACTTACTGGTATGCTCAAGACATTCCCCCCACATTGATTTACTCCTGATTGTGCACGGGTGCCTTCCACCGGCAACTTGATAAAGTAGAGTCTCGCTGTAAGATATTTACTTTAATTCTCCTACCAAGAATGGACATTAGGGGCCAGAAGAAAAAGGGGAAGAGGGGGTAGAAAACTAGAGACATAGTTCCTTATGCTTTGTTTCATGAGAAGAGGGAGAGGGATATGAGAAGGAAAACTAAGGGTATATGACATCAGAGGGCCAACAGCCTTTTTATTTTCCCTATCCGTGTTGGCAGCCCAACTTCTCATCATTTATTCTTCTGTCTCTTCCATAAGACTTGGCAGAAATGGACCAAGTAGTGTCCTGGCAACTAACTAAAGAGTAGCTGCACAAACAGATCTTTTGGTGCAATGTGGATCCCTGCCTTGTGCTTCACTGGACTTTTTCTCTTCTGTCTCTGTCTCTGGCTCTGTTCAGTTTGTCGAAGTCACTAATAATAATTGTCAAGTGTAAATGATATTAAATGCAGACTCCACCACTATATCCACAGGAAGACTGTGGAAACAACAGGTTCTGCCCCTCTGGGGCCTGGTTGTTTTCTGTGAAAATAAAGGCTGTCCTCTACTCTCTTCCATCTGTTTGTGGAGAGACAAATACCTACTGACATTTGTTACCATGAAGGTAAAGGATTCAGTAACCAGGATGTGTTTGGATAGCTTTTGCTATAATTTCTGGAGGGTTAAAGGTTTCCAAAATGTGATTGTTCCAGAGAAGGTTTGATGACTAATTCTCCTTTTCTGACTCTGTCTGTCTGGTACTTTACAAGAAATTAGACCAGTAATTTTGGGGAGGACGTTAGCTACACAATCCTAAAATTAAGAAGTTGCTGTCTTTTCTACTTAGCCCAACTCCAATCTCAAATATTCCAAGACTTTACCTATCAGGTGAACGAAGCTCCGGTCCACCTTCCACTCTGAGCCAAAAAAGGCATCTTAATAGAAGGAAAAGTCTTTAAATCTCTGTCTCCCAATTTGGAAGTAAGACATTTACTTCTCCCTTGCCACTGATTATGGGACACGCTCAGAGACTCTGGACACACTGTAATTTCCTGTGGTAGGATTATCACAGGCTATAGTGGCATACGTAGCATGGAAATAGGGAAATAGAAGTTCAGAAGAAATTTTAAAAAAGGGTATTTCAATCCAGTAGGTCTGAGTTGAATCCCAGTGGAGTCCTTTCCAGGCTATGTTAGTTTGGAAAAGTGACCCATGTAATCTTAAGATCTTGTTCTGTAAAGTGGGATTAATGATATTATGCCTTTCAAAAGATGGTTTTAAGATTAAATGTAGAACAGTGGTAAACATGTACTATTAGCTACCATTATTAGGCCTGTGATCCTGTGCAAGTCATATAACCTACTTAGGTTCAAAAACATCCTTGAGGTCAGTTCTACCCTGGCCCCTAGGATCACCATGAGACGGATCCAAGTCGATGGCACTTGGCTTTGGCAAAAGACCTCTGACAGAAAGTGCCCTGGTTTCCTTTTGGATTATGACTGCCAAAGAAAACCACATGCAGCTGCTCTGAGTGTACCAAAGAACCAGAAAGACATTCCATAGCAGCCATTGTTTTTAAAGGCTTGGAGACATGACTTAATCTAGGGGTGGCAAGCCATGATGGCATTGGTCAAAGACAGGGTTTGTCACGCCCTCTCAGGGGCCACCATGAACCTTGCTGTGCTTGTGCATATTCTATGTCTTCTTAATGAACTTATATGGTGACCTTGTGCAGCATGTTGCACTCTGGTTGCATTTGTTTCAGTGGCTGCTGCTTGGTGATGGCGTCTGAGAGACAGATGTTTGTCATACCTTTGAAGCATCAGAGGACCCTGCAGAGCCCTGCGCTGAGAACTTGCACATCTCTTCCTTAAAGTCTCTGGCTTTAAGAGCATAGGAAAGTGGGGGAAGTGAAGTTTAAGGATGCTGTGCTCCTACTGTGTGCATAAGACTGTGGGAAGTGATTTATACTCTGTTCTTTCAATACAGAGTGTTCAGTAGGAGACAGTGTACGAGGCCCATGCTGGGTGCTTAAGGGGACCCAAACCACTAAAATTATTGTTTCTCCCTTTAAAAGGGTCATATACACCGGAGAGGTGCATATGTGGATAGTTAACCTAAATGTGCGCAAAATTAAACAAGTGTGACCTGGAAGGGATGCAGAAAATTGGATTATATGTTGTGATGGAGATGACCTCCTCAAATTTCAGAAGAGGTAAGGCAGTAGTGGCAGAACCCTGAAACCAAGTGGGGAAAGGCTGGATTTGGGAGTTAGGAAGCTCAAATCCAAGTTCAAATTCCACCACCATTTTTAAACAACTTGATCTCTCCAACTTTAGCCTTGACTGCATAATTTCTCTGAACACTCCCCTTGCTTCATCCTTTAAAAAATCAGACTGATAATATTAACAGGGTTAAGAGATTTGAGTGAGGATTAATTGAAATCATGTATACAAAGTAACTTTGGAAACTAAAAAGCAGTGTGAAAATTGGTAGACAAAGAAGGAAGGAGATCAGAAATTGAATGGACAAAATAATGCACAATTAGTAAGATTAGTATCTACCATTGTTGTCGTTAGGTTCCATCAAGTCATTTTCAACTCAAAGCGACCCTATACACAGCAAAGAGAAACTGGCCTAGTCCTGCGCCATCCTCTCAGTCACTGTTATGCTTGCAGCCACTATGTCGGCCTATCTCACTGAGGGTGTTCTTTTTGGCTGACCCTCTACTTTTAGCAAGCTTGATGTACTTCTCTAGGGACTGGTCCCCCTGATAACATGTCCAAAGTTATCTGCCATTACTGACTGCTTTCTCTGTAGTGGGACAGCATAAGGAAAGAAGTTATAATTGTGGTCCACAGAATTAGACATACATGGATTTAATTGTAGGGTTTGCATGCTGGTCTTCTGGAAGCACACTATTCACTCAGTCCAGTGTCTTGATGGCCTTGGAGACTAGGAGGAGCTTCAGGTACCTCTTTGTTTTATGGAAGGGACCATGGCAGGAAAAAACTGACAAAGTTACACCAGAAGTCACAGAACAAGGAATGTTTCTGGCATTCTAGAGCAGCACCTAGCTTTACTTTTTTTCTCTTCTGTCTCTGCAGGATGATGGTACAAAAGTCATCTGCATGGCCTGATCCTAGAACAATGACAGATTTGCTGTCTGCATAATGGGCCAAGTAGCTTTGCTATATAATGTCATGGGGAGCAGAGAAATAAATTCTCCCCCAAAGCAGCTGACATGAAGGTGAAGAGAGTACTCAGGTGTACCTTAACCTGTTGATTGGACCTTTCCTACATGGAAACCTTTCTAACACCCCTCCCTGCTCTGGGCTTAGGAAATGACCCACCCCTCCTTTTCCTGGATACATCCCTCAACCCCACTATTGTCATAAAGCACCATTAGTTCTCCGTTCTCCTTCATGCACACTCATTCCTTTTTTTTTCAAACTCTTAGTATAGCAGAAGAGCTGTATGGTGAAGGGTGCAGCTTTTCTTCCTGATTCCACTGAAATTTTGGTAAGACAAACTGATGACATCGTCTGTTTCTACAAGTTTGGAGAGAATGGGTTAGGCTAGAGACTGAGAGATGGGTGGGGCAAGAGAAAAAGGGGAAGGCAAGAGAACTGCCTCAATGGAGAGGGTGAATAGAGAGGATGAGAAGCCAAAGTTGAGACTTTTCTGGAGTCTGCTGCTTTTGCTTCTCTACCCTTGCCTCTCAGACATGTTCTGCAGTTCTGTCTGTCATGGATTTAATTGTGTCTACTGGAAATGTATGTAGCAACTTGGCTGGCCATGATTCCTGGTATTGTGCGATGTTTCTATATGTTGTAAGTCCTTCCAATGTGATGAGAGAACATGGGCAGCAGTTGTGTTGGTGGGGCAGGACTCAATGTGTAAAATGGTATTGGGCAATCTTTTGTGATATAGTTATGGTAGGAGTACATTTCAGTTTACCATTGCAAATTTAGTATCTGAACTGTGTCAGATGTCAAAGACTTGGCACAAAAATGTTGTAAGATACTTCATAAATATTTGAAAATATTATATAGATGTTGAAATATTTTGATAATATATTGTTGTTGGGTGCCCTCTAGTTGGTTCTGACTCAAAGTGACCCTGTGCACAACAGAATAAAACACTGCCAGGTCTTGTGCCATGCCCCCAATTGTTTTTATGCTTACATTGTTGCAGTCACTATGTCTGTCAATTTCGTTGAGGGTCTTCCTCTTTTTCGCTGACCCTCCACTCTACCAAGCATTTGATATATCTTAAGTTAAATAAAATGTATGGTCAAAATTAGTGTCACCTGTTTCTTTTCATTTATTTTATTTTTACTTTCTATGAGAAAACTTAAAATGATATATGTGGCTTAAATTATATTTGTATTGGGCAGTGATGAGCTAGACTGAGGGAAAGGGTAGTGACAAAATGGAGGTGATATTTGCAAGTGAACAGGCTTGACAACAGTATGCATGATGGATTTGGTTAGGGAGGTAACAAAATCAAAACTCCCATTGCTGTTGAGTTGATTTAGACTCATTATGATCCCATAGGATTTCTAAGAAGCAGCTGGTGGATTAGAACTGCTGACATTTTGAATAGCAGCCAAGCTTTTAGCCACTGTGCCAGCAGATCTCTAGTGAGGGTGAACTAGAGGGAGTAAATTCAGTTTAAGATTACCATCTCGTGGTGTTAGTTGAGATGGTTAAAAGTTTACCATTAACCGTGCAGTTTAATCCAGCCAGTTAAAGCCCACCGTCAATTCCTTTAGCTCATTCTTTCTTTACACCTGGGGATTAATTACCCTAGGACTGCTTACAGGGCCAAATATTCTAAAGCCAGTTTTCAGGATCCCAGGCTCTCGTTCTCCTTCTTTTCTCCTCCCTTGGCCTGTTCTCACATACACTGACCTTCTGGTCTATCACTGACTTTTTCTCTTCTTTCATAGTGGTTCTCTGGACAGCCCAAGGCTTGATTCCTCGAGAGCCTCCTCTGGATAATTTATTTCCCTCAGCCACTGTCAGATGATATTCAGGCTGCACCCGTCTCCTTCACATCCAGGTTTCCTGTGAGAAGGAACAGGTATCCAGCCTAAAAGAAAAATGTGTTATGTAAGGATCAGTACACAGCTGCTTCAAAGAGGTGGCGGGTAAAGATGTCCCAAATACCCTACTTTTCCAAACTGCTGTGCTATTTCAAATGTCTGTCCTCTAAAGCCACCCACTTGTGCTATTTCTGTTACAGCAACACTAGGTAACTGAGACAGCACAAGCCATGGAATCTCAGAGGATTTTCTGTAATTGTTCTCTGATAGCTTGTTAGAGGATGACTTGTGTATTACCTCTTGGGGTACTGCTTCAAAGAATTACCAGTACATGGCTTCCCTGACTTCCCTTGTCATTCCATCCCTGAAAAGGTCCATCCCTTTTTGAACCTTTTTTAAAATAAAATTTTCACCTCTATTACAAATAGTGAAAACAAGTTTCAAATATTTCATATCCATTATATAAAGTGTCTCCTATAAGTTTCCAGAGACCCAAACTCTTTAAAACAAAGAGGCAATAATGTCCATATTGTGTGGTTTAAAACTGATTCCCATTGTTGACCAAATCCATTATTGATCAAATCCACCTGAGGAGCTTTGGTCTTTCTTTTTTTAAAACAAAAACAAAGACAAAAGCAAAAACAAAAAACAAAACTAATTACCCATTTCTGAGTATGATACTCACCCTGAGATTCAATGTCAATACTTCTGGAGAGAATTCAAATCTGTATTATTATTATTATTTTTGGTTCTCTCTTTTTTTAAGTTATGATTAAGTGAAGTATACAATCCAAGTCAATCTTGCATGCCTACCTCTCTGCAGTTCTTTCTGCTCTCCTCACCTTGTGACAGTACACTCCTCCTTTTCACTCTTTACTTCTAGTGTCCACTTAATAAGCACCTGTCCCCTTCTCTCCACACTTTCCTCTCTCCTCTAGAAAGAAACCAGTAGGACAGCCTCCTATATATGTATAAAATCATAAAGTGCACACACCACATGCTCACTCTGTGTCCCTGAGTCCTGTCCATTCTTTGTCTGAAGTATTGGCCTGAGTGTTTGTTTCAGGTTGGGGCTGGCAGCAGGTCTAGGGATCATGTTTTCATGGGACCCTCCAGGCTGTCAGACTATTAGTTCAGATATTTTAGCAGAATTCTTGATCTGTACTTTTCTTTTTCTCATGCTATGTCAGGAATTCTACATTGCATTGCCTGTCAGGACTTCTTTGGTGGAGGCTGGGCACCATATGGTTCTTCTGGCCTTGTGCTGATGTAGTAGTCTAATCATGAGTCCATCTGTCTCCTGAACTCATTTTTCCTCATGTTTGATGTTCTTGCTTGTCATCTGTTCCAGTTGAGTTGGGACCAACTGATGTTCATCAGATGTCAGCGTGCTGGCTTTTAAGACCTAGGTGCCACTCAACAATATGGGGTGCAGAATACTCTCTTAGCGAAAGACTAGTTATGTCATTTAACCTTGATGTCCCACAAAAAACATGGTCCCCAGACCCCTGTCCCTGCTACTCTGTCCTTGGAAATGTTGAGTTGAATTTAGAAAACCTTTTGGCTTATGGTGTAGTCCAGTTATGCTGACCTGGCTTATTCCCTTCACCTAACTGAATTCCTACCAACTATCTAATCTATGAACAGGCCTCTCCTTCCCTCCCTCCTTATCCTTGTAGCCATTTAAGAGTCTTTTCTTCTGTGCATTTCTTTTTTTAAGTTCTTATAATAATGGTCTCATACAATGTTTGCTCTTTTGCAGCTGACTGATTTCACTCAGCATAATGCCTTCTAGTTGATACTATTGTTCTTTATCATTGCCTAGTGTCCATTGTATATATAAACCATAGTTTATTTATCCATTCATCTGCTGATAGGCATCTAGGTTGATTCCATCTTTTTACTATTGTGGACAGTGCTGCAATGAACACTCATGTGCAATGTACGTGTTCATGTGACAGCCCTTATTTCTGTAGGATATATTCCAAGCAGTGGGATTGTTGGATCTGTTGTAGTATTTCTATTTCCAGGTTTTTAAGAAAGCACCAAATTGCTTTCCAAAGAAGTTGTACCATTTTGCATTTCCACCACCACCATAGGAGAGTTCCAGTTTCTCCTCTTTCCACACTCAACATAACATCTTCTAGTTAAAACCAGGTTATGAGATGCTTCTTAAAGTCATTATTGCTCTTTATCATTGAATAGAGCTCCATTAAGTATATGTACCATAGTTTGTTTATCCATTCATCTGTTGATGGGCATGTAGGTTGATTCCAGCTGTTTGCTTTTGTGGACTGTTCTGCAATTAACATTCGTGTACATTTGTCTTTTCATGAGACTTTATTTCTGTAGGATATATTCCAAGCAGTGGGACTGCTGGATCTTATGGTATTTCTATTTCTAGCTTTTTAAGAAAGCGTGAAATTGCTTTCCAAAGAGGTTATACCATTTTGCATTCCCACTAGCAGTGTAGGATAGTTCCAATCTCTTCACAGTCTCTCCAGCATTTGTTATTTTGTGTTTTCTGGATTGTTGCCAACTTTGTTGGTGTGAGATGGTACCTCATTGTAGTTTTGATTTGGATTTCTCTAATAGCTAATGATTGTGAGCATTTCCTTATGTGATTTTTGGCTGCTTGGATGTCTTAATTGGTGAAATGTCTGTCCATTTCCTTTTCCCACTGCTTAGTTGGTTATTTGTCTTTTTCTTGACATTTTACAGAACCTTGTAAACTATGGGAATTAGATGTCAATCCAATACATAGTTGCCAAGTATCTGTAGGCAGTCTTTGGATGAACATTTAAGTGTTTGATTTTTAGTAGTTCCCATTATCTATTTTTATCTTCTGTGTTGTTTGCACATTGTTAGTATGATTTTATAGTCTGTCTAAGCCATGTATTAGAACTAGCATTGCTGTCCTTATTATTTTCTTCCAAAATCTTTATCACTTTAGATTTGATATTCAGGTCTTTGATCCATTTTGAGTTAGTTTTTATGTAAGGTGTGATATATTGTGAGATCTTGTTTAACTTTCTGCAGACAGATATCCAATTTTTCCAACACCATTTGTTAAAGAGACTATTTTTATTCCTGCTTACAACTTTTGGGCCTTTGTCAAATTTCACTGTTCATAGGAGGATGGAGATGTTTCTGGATTCTCTATTCTGTTCCATTGGTCTATAGATCTGTTTTTGTGCCAGTACCAGGCTGTTTTGACTACTATGGCAGTGTGCTAAGGTTGAGTAATGTGAGACCTCCCACTGTGTTCCTTCTCCAGTAGTGTTTTACTTATCTGGGATTTCTTCGCATTCCAAGCAAAGTTGGTCATTTGTTTCCCTATCTCATTAAAAAATGGCATTGACATTTTATTGAGATTGCATTGTATGTGTAGATCAAGTAGAATTGACATTTTCACAGTGTTAAGTCATCCCACCTATGAGCAAGGTAGGTTTCTCCACTTATCTAAGTCTCTTTTGGTTTCTTGCAGTAGGATATTGTAGTTTTCTTTGTATAGGTCTCTTACATCTCTGCTTAGATTTATTCCTATGTATTTCATCTTCCTAGGGGCTATTGTAAATGGTATTGATTTGGTGATTTCCTCTTTGATGATCTCTTTGTTGGTGTAAAGGGATCCTATTGATTTATGTTTATCTTATATCCTTGTACTTTGCTGAACTCTTCTATTGGTTCCAGTAATTTATTTATGGATTCTTTAGGGTTTCCTGTGCATGTGCAGTCATATCATCTGCCAGTAGGGATACTTTTACTTCTTTACTGATGTGGATGCCCTTTATTTCTTTGTTTTATCTGATTGCTCCAGCCGGCATTGTCCTCTATCACAATGTTGAATAGAAGTCATGACTGTGGACATCCTTGTCTAGTTCCTATTCTCAGGGAGAATTTTTTAGTCTATCTCCATTCAGGGTGATGTTCGCACTTAGCTTTGCATAGATGCCCTTTATTGCACTGAGGATTTTCCCTTCTATTCCTATTTTGCTGAGAATGTTTTACATGAATGGGCATTGGACTTTGTCAAATGCCTTTTCTGCATCAGTTTATAAAATGAAGTGATTCTTATACTTTGTGTTATTTATGAAGTTGATCATATTAATTGCTTTTCTGAGTTGCAACAACCCTGTATTCCTGGTACGAATCCTACTTGGTCATGAAGAATTATTTTTTTGGTACGTTGTTGAATTCTGTTAGCTAGGATTTTGTTGAAGATTTTTGCCTCTAGGTTCATGAGTGATATTGATCTTTTTTTGTGGGATCTTTACCCAGCTTTAGTATCAGGGTTATGCTGGCTTCTTGGCATGAATGTAGGGATGTTTCATATTTTTCTGTGTTGTGCAACAGCTTCAGTAGTATTGGAATTAACTCCTCTCTAAAAGTTTGGTAGAATTCTCCATTGAAGCCATCTGGGCCAGGCATTTTTTTGGTTGGTAATTTTTTGATTACTTTTTCACTCTCTTATTTTGTAATGGGTTTATTAAGTTATTCTACTTCTCTTTGTGATAATTTTGGTAGGTGATGTGAATTGTGAAATTCTTCCATTTCTTCTAGGTTTCAAATCTGTTAAGAGTGTAATTTTGGGGGTCTATTCTGTTATGACACTTCTAATTTCAGTTGGGTCTGTTGTCATATCTCCTGTCTCGTTTCTTATTGAGGTTATTTTTTTCCTCCTCTGTTTTTCTTTTGTGAGTGTAGCCAATAGTTTATCAATTTTGTTGTCCTTTAAAAAAAAACAGCTTTTGTTTTCATTAATTCTTTCAATTGTGTTTTTATTCTCTGATTTGTTTAGTTTGCCTCTAATTTTTATTATGTTTTCTTATGGAACCCGATGGGTTATTTTGTTGTTCTCTTTCTACTTGTTCAAGTTGTAGGACTAATTCTTGATTCTTGATTGATCTGGAATGATTTCTTCATTCCAGATGTGTGCATTTATAGACATAAATTCTCTGAGCACTGCTTTTGCTGTGTCCCATAGTTTCTGGTTGGATGTGTTTTCATTCTCGTTTGATTTCATGAATTTCTTTAATGCATCCTTGATTTCTTCTCTAACCCATGAAGTTTTGCCTAAGGTGTTGTTCAGTTTCCATGAGTTTGAATTTTATCCATGTTTTTTTATGCTATTGGTTTCAACTTTTGTGGCTTTATGACCTGAGAAGGTGCCTTGCAATAATTCAGTGGTTTGGACTTTGTTGAAACTTGCTTTATGGCCTAATACATGGTCTACTCTGGAGAATGTTCCATCTGAATTGGAAAAGAAGGTGTATTTGTCTGTTGTTGGGTACAAAATTCTGTATATGTCTGTGAGGTTGAGCTGGTTGATTGTTGCAATGAGATCTCCTGTGTCTTTATTGAGTGGAGTGTTGAAGTCTCCTGCTATCATTGGAAATGATCTCATTTTTCACTGTTGTCAGTATTTGATGAATTTAGATTCTCTGGCATTGACTGCATAAATATTCAATATTGTTATATCTTCCTTATGTGTTGTATGTGTTTCTTGTAAGCAGCGTATAGACAGATTATGTTTTTTGATCCACCCTGTTACTCTCTGTCTATTGGAGCATTCAACCGTTTACATTCACTGTAATTATTTCTAGGTATGTATTTAGTGCTGTCATTTTTGTGTCTTCATTTTAGTGTTGTTGACATTTTTTTATTCCACTTAATATTCTATTCTGGGTCATTTTTTTATGAGTATTCTTTTCCATCCTTTTCAGTGTTGGTTTTCTGTCTACTGAGACTTCTGTATTGTGTTTCTTGTTTAGATATGTAGCATTGTTGGTTTGCTTTGTGGCTACCCCTTTCTTCCCCCTTAATGTTCTAAGTTTAAACCAATCTTTAATTTCTTTACTTCTCATTAACTTCCTCTCCATTTGAAAAGTCTATGAATACAATAATATGTCCCTCTTTATAGAATAATGTCGTAGTTTACATAGTTTATGTGTTGAGATCTGTTTCCCTAATTTTAATATTTTAGCTTTGATTGAGCTTTGTGACTTCCTAAATAAGTAGAACTCTGGATGTTGTGTCCTGCACTGCATCCTTGATTACACATCTGGTGTCACTGATTTTCTAATCAGAGAACTTCCTTCAGTATTTTGTGTAATTTTGGTTTGGTGTTTGTGAACTCTGTAAGCTTCTGTTCATCTGAGTGCTCTATTTTTCCTGTCATATTTGAGAGACAGTTTTACAGGGTATATGATTCTTGGTTGCAAGCTTTTTCCTTCAAGGTGTGGTATATGTCATCCCATTGTCCTTGAGCCAACGTGGTTTCTGCTGAATAGTTGACACTCAGTCTGACGGACTCACCTTTGTATGTCAATGTGGGTTTAAGCCTAGCTGCTTTCTAGGGCCGCTCCTTATGTTGCTTTTTATTAAGCTTGATTATAATATGTCTTGGTCTTTTGAGATCTACCTTTTGTTGAGTTTAATAAGCATCTTGAGTGGCTATCTTCTCTTGTTTCATGGTGTCAGAGATGTTTTCTGTCAGCAATGCTTCAACAAGTCCCTGTGTATTTCCTGCTATCCCTCCCTGTTCTGGAACTCCAATTACTCATAAATTGTTCTTGATAGAGTCCCACATGATTCTTAATGATTCTTAGGTTTTCTTGATTCTTTTATCTGATTTCTCACAAATGCTGGTATTGGTTACATTATCTTCAGTCTCACTAATTCTACATTCTGTTTCCTTAGTCCTGTTCCTTTTGCTTTTAATTGTCTAACTCTAACTTTGTTATTGATCTTCTGCATTTCAGATCATTGTTCTAGCAAGTTATACACACCTTGTTTAATTTTTCATTTTGTTCTGCAGTTTGTCTAATCTCATACTAATATCTTGAATGACTCTATACATAATCGTTTTCTATTGTACGCTGATAATTTTAGGAACACTTCTTCATCTGGGAAGTTTTTGATATATTATTTTAGGAGTTTTCTGGAAGCATGGTGGTTATTTTTCTTTAAATGGTTAGATATTGATTGTTATGGTCAAGCCATCAGAAAACTATTCAACTTCTTTAATATCACATGCCAGCAGAAGCTATATTATAGCTCAGGGTATGCAGGCAGTAAGGGCATTTTCTGCAATAGGCTGCCAGACAGCAAAGCTGCATTCTCTAGGTGCGGCTCACTTCAGTACGTTTTCCTGGGTTAGAAAGATGCTGTCCAGTCAGGTGCTACTTCTTAGCTTGGCAAGCAGGCACAGCTGGGCCCTCACATATGGTAGGCCCCGTGTCCTAGCTGGCAAATATGGCAACCTACTTCTGCAAAGTTTTGGTCAGTTTCTCTTTGGCGTGTGTATGCATGATGCTTACACAATGCCTAACAGAGAAACCAAGATGGTTTCTTCTTTTAACATACAATCCAGCATTCAGCTCATATTAACATTACTGAAAACTTCTTTGCTTTACATGCACATAAAAACTGTCAAGGTTTACTAATGCTTACACAAAAATGTCCACTACATCTCTATGAAATACAAGCACATGAAAGGAAACTTGTGTTGGGTTTCTCTTTGACAGTTCTATACATGTTCCATACACAATGCCTAACAGAGAAATCAATGCAGTTTCTTCTTTTAACAGACAATCCCTCTAGAGCAGCCAGCTTTTGAGAGGATCTCACTGTACATGGTTAAAGACTAAATGCTGTTTCTGTTAGAGTGTTTCCCTCGCCCTAAGGTTTTTTTCTCTTCTTTAATATCCCTTTGGATTACATACACCAAAATGGTACCCAAGCATTCCTCCCAGGGGAAAACACATTAAGTTTTCTCCAATGTTCAAGCAGGCAGCCAGTAGCAGTTTCTAGGTCTACAGAATGTTTCTTTGTACCTGGAAGCATAAGAGGCAACCCAGAATACTGAATGAGAAAGCAACATTGTTTATGCAGAAAATCTCATCATTGCTGAAACTCTCTTTGCCTTACATGCACATGAAGAGTTTGAAGCTATTCTAAGGCTTTCACAAGAATCTCCAGTACCTCTCTATGAAAAAAATTACATGAAATGAAAGTTGTGTTTCATATATGTTGCTTACACAGTGCCTAACAGAGAAACCAATGCAGTTTCTTCTTTTCACAGAGATTCCCACTAGAGGAGCTGGCTATCACAAGGATTCCTTTGACTACAGCTAAAGTCTAAATACTGTTTCCCTTGCCCTGAGGGTTTTATATCTTTTCTAAAATTCCTTTGGTTTACACACACCTAGATACTAACCCAGTGTTCCTTCAAGCGGAATATGCACTAAGTTTTCACCTATGCTAAAGAAAGCAGCCAGTAGCAGTTGGTAGGATGACAGAATGTGTTACAGGAGTTCTCAGCGGCAAAAGAGAATGCTGAAGGAGAAAGCAGCATTGTTTCTGCAGTTTGTCTTTACACTGCTGAAGCCCTCTTTGCCTTACATGCCCTCTAAGACTTGGAAGGTATTCTGAGGGTTTCCCAAAAACCTCCAGTAATTCTCTATAAAGAACAAACACACGAAAGGGAAGTTCTTTTGCGTTTCTCTCTGACAGTTGCCTACATGTTCCTTACCAAGGCCTAACCAAGAAACCTATGCAGTTTCCCCTTTGAGCAGAGAATCTATCGGTCGCCTGGATTTTGTTGTAAGGCAGAAATAATTATATGGTGTAAAAATATACTTGAAATATCTCAAAAATATCTCCTAATGTATGGATAAGAAAGCTAGATCCAGACAGCATCACTGTCTTCCTCAAGGGCAGTGATAAGGTCAGAATTTGGGATGCAGGTATTTGGACTTCAGTCCAGAGGTCTTATGTCCATGTTATGCAATTTCCAGTTCTCATACATACTTAACATGAGAGTGTGGTAAAACATTGAACCCTGGAAAATACACAAATTGAGGAGAGATGTCTCTGCTTGTAAGACAGTTCACTATCTGCAGCAATAGGCAGCACCAAACCAAATACTAAATCCTCTACTGTCCTGTTGATTCTGACTCATAGCAACCCCATAAGACAGAGTAAAATTGCCCCATAAGATTTCCAAGGCTGTAAATATTTACAGAAGCAGACTGCCACAGTGACTCATAGGTTTGAACTGTCTGCCTTTTGGTTAGCATCTGAGCATTTTAACCACTGTGCCATCAGGGCTCCCTATGCAGTATAGATTTCACTAAACTCTAACCTCAGTTACACATGAACATACAAGAAAATACATCTCACTTAAAAACAAACACCAAACCAACTTAAGCTCTGTTTTGAAATGGAGTGTTTAACAATTTTATAATGAATGTTAGTCCAAAATTGTAGTCTCTGATGTTGCTACCCCAGAAGAAGCCCAAGTAACTGTGGGCCCAGATTTTAGGACCCCTCATAACAGTGAATGATAAGAGGCATCCAGCCAGCAGCAAGGCTGATTTACCTGTATATGGACACATCCCACATGTCTCAAGGAGCAAAGGAGCCTTCCTGGGTGTGTCTTTTGGCAAAACAAGTCCAGACTACTTTAGCTAATGAGTAGAAGGCAGTAACTAGCTGTGAGAGTGGGAGGGTATGGGTGGGAGCCTGGGTGGAGAAGGAGATCGCTGTTGTGAAGTCTGATTTGGCAGGAAATTCTTTTATTGCCTGCTTGCCCCACCTCTGCTTAGAAATGTATGTGGCATACTTGGGTGTAGGCTCTGTATATAACTAACAACCAGAGTGAGGCTGTTATCAGAGAGAGCAAATTGTTTGCTGATGTGAATTTGATGACATGGCTACCTAAGAACCTGTTCCATGGGAACCAGGAGGAAACTCTCTTCTGATCAGCATGACCCATATGTTGATGAGGCCATGAGTCATACATCAATTAGATTCAGCTGACGTGTGGTCAGGCATGAGTAACACTTCGTATCTTGATTACAAAGTAAATCCTCATAATTCTGCACAAGCCTAGGACTCATTCATGTGAAACTGGAAGTTTTTTTCTTTTTTTTTTAAAAAGAGGTAAATATTTAGGGTGAAATATTTTGAGATTTTTAACCTTTGGTTTTCTTCTACATTTCCTTCTTTCCCCTCCTGGAATTCAAGCAGGTAGTAAAGTCTGTTTTTGTTTCAGTGAAGGGACATGGTTGGAAAAAAGCAAGAATAGTCTGCATATGTTTTCTTCACTTTAGGAACAGAAGTAGAGAGGGTGTGGGTCAGAAAGCACAGACACAATAAGACCAGAAACCCAAAAAAATGACCAGAAACCCCAAAGAAGAAAGATTTCTCTGAAACTAGAAAGATATTTTCCAGTGCTGGAACAAAGGAACAGAGGGAAAATAGAGAACTCTGAGATACTGGGCCAGAGAGTGCACATGCTGTTAATCTTTTGAAATTCATTTCACTCCTTTATGTGTCAGGTACTGGAACAAGTGCAGTACATACATGAATAAAAATCATTGCCCTCGTGAAACTTAGATGTCAGTGAATATCAGAATATATGGCGTTCTTATAGATACCAGATCCTATTCTAAGTGCTTGGCACATACTTCTTCTGGAAAACTCCTTAAGTTAGGCACTAAATTCCCATGCTGCAAATGAAGAAAGTAAGATTTAGGTTATGTAGTCTTCTGATTAAACAGCTAGTAAATAGCAGAGCTGGAATTTGAACTCAGACAAGTTAATATTCTGAGTTATTTCTTTCAACTGCTCTGGTACATGGTTACTCAATTCCCAGGCAGCCTTAGGGGAAGGGTGGCAAGACAATGGAATTATGGTGACTACTTGGGGCAGTTTCATAGACTGCATTGCCCAAGTAGGCTAGGACAGATGTGGGAAGACTCCAAAATCCATAGGTGCCACTGCCTGGGAGAAGGTTGTCTCAGAGACAGTCTACCCTGACTGCCTTCCATGACCTGAGATCCTGGAACCCAGCTTGAAATAGAAATTAAGCTAAGTCAAAAGAATATAGATAATAAAGTATTTTTTATAACTTCATGATTGTGGACAATAAGCTGCATGTTCTGGGAAGTGTGGGCTTAGAGACAACTGTGCTGCCTGAAAGGAGCACAAAGGTAGCACAAGTTGTTTGCACTGAACTACTAATCTTGCCTTTGGATGTTTGAATCCACCCAGTGGTGCTGCAGAAGAAAGGACCAGCCATCTGTTTTCTTAAAAATTACAGCCAAGAAAACTATGGAGCACAGTTCTACTCTGTAAAACACTTTGTTGCCATGAGTCAGAATTTACTCTAGTGCAACTTTTTTTTCCTTTACTGCTGCAAAAGGGAGGATTTAATTTCTACCTCCTATCTTTGTCCCTAACATTAGGGTGTTATAAATGGAAGATCTTGGATTTTAAAACTGGCAAAGATGGAAACCTTACCAAGTTATAATATTCACTCATTTTTGCAAAGAAACGAGTTGTAAGAATTCTACATGGGTGCAGATAGATCCCGTGAATCTTTCACAACTCCATTAAAAAAAATTACAACATGCAAGTATAATTGCTCTCTAATCAAGACAAATATATCAAATTATTTGGTTTCCTCACAATACTCATCAGAATCTACAGAAGAGGGGCAGGGCCAAGATGGCACATTCAACACATGTCTCCTGAATTCCCTCTGAGAACTAAGGCCTGAAAGGATAACTGAATGGAACAGTGTGGACCGAGAGCCCTAAGATCTGGCATAGTGCTGTCAGATTTGATTAGGCACCAGTAATGGACTAAACTATCTCTCTCAAAGATGAATCAGGGGCTGCTGGGTCCCACTCTTGCTCAGTCACCACTTCTGAGGACTGTAGTGCTAATGCCTAGTTTGTAATCTGGGAGGTGGGGACTGTGTGTGGGTGGCAAATATGCTGAACTGCAGTGCTTAAGTAAACAGCACACAGCATGACAGAGAGACTGTACATGGAATAGCAACATTTTTAGAGCTTGACTGCTGACTGAGGGCACGACTTCCCTCCATCCTCTCTTTTCTGAGCTGCTCCATAGATTCTGCTGTTTCATGGCAGGAAGGGCAGCTCTTCCAGCATGTCATCTTGGTTGGCTGGGAGGTGAAGTCACCTTAGGGGCCTTAGCTGTGGCTGATTCTCAAGCAGAGCAGCTTGAATGCAGTGGCATTCAAGAGAATTCATTTCCAGATTCATTGATGGGGCCTGGCAGAGGATGGCAGGAAAGCTCTGTCCCCTACATGCTTTGAACCACATCATAGCATCTGGGGATGGCCTATGAGGTACTTTCGTTGTCTGTCGGAAGACAGGGTCTGCCATACCTGAGGGTCTGACGGTTTTAACAGCTGTTGGACAGTCCTCTGCTCAGCAGTAAAGTGGTCTTTCAAAATAAGACCACTGGGAAGACTGACTGCTGAGAGGCCTGGGAGTATCTCCTCCACCCTTCACTAATCCATATCAGAATTGGCCAACAGCCACCCAGTGACTCCATAAGTAGGGACTAGTCTTTGCCAGACAGGAGTCAGACCCTGTCACCTCAGAGAGTTGAACTGGGGCGGTCACTAGCATACACAGAGATGGCTGGTGACCAACTCCCCTCTTAGAACTATACCTCAGCTCTTACTGAGGTAACATTAGAGAAATCAGATGGTTTCTGCATGGCTCACACACAACAATCAGTTGCTAACCATTTAAAGAAGTAGTCAACCAGGACTCCAGAAAATTCCCAAAATAATCAAAAAGCTTTCCAGATGAGGAAGCCTTTCTGAAACGATCAGAGGTCAAGTACAAAAGAATTATATGTAGACAATAAACAAAATGCAGCAGAACAAAATGAAAAATTAGATAAGCTACTTGAACTGATACATCAACAATGTGAAATCCAGCAGATCAGTAACAAAATACTGACTTACACAATTCAATCCAAAACCAAAACAGCGGAAATGAGGAGATGGAAGTCAGACATAGTGACCCTGTGGATAGTGTAACTGGTGTAGGGATTTATGAGGAGAAATCAGAGAAAATCAGTAAGAAAAATGAAGAAGCATTAAGAAACATGCGTGACTCTGTGAAGAGGAATGATCAATGAATAATTGGAGTTCTTGAACAGGGAGGGATAGACGAAAATACACAGAACACTGCTGTAGAGTTGCTGACAGAAAACTTCCGTGAAATTATGAATGAAGAGAGTATAGTTATTCAAGACACATATCAAATGCCAAAAATACTAGACTGCAAAAGAAAGATACCAAGACATTATAATCAAGCTTAATAAAATGAAACATAAACAGAGGCTCTTAAAGTCAGTAAAGTTTAAAGCAAGAGTCCTGTAGGCTTTCATCTGACTTCTCCACAGAAACAGTGTTGGCAAGAAAGCAGTGGGAAGACACATTTAAAACCTAGAAAGAGGAAAATTTTCAACCAAGAATTGTATGTCCTGAAAAATTGTCTCTCAGATATGACAGTAAACTTAAGACATTTGCAGATAAACAGAAGCTTAGAGACTTTGTGAAAATCAAACCCAAACTACAAGGAATACTGAAAGAAGCTCTTTGTTTAGAAAAGCAAAAACATTAAATGTATACTTAAGGAGGCAATGCAGGACACAGCACCCAGAATCCTGCCCAGTTAGGGAAGTCAATGTGCTCAATCAACACTACATTATTAAATGAAAGGAACCAGTGATCAGAATATAAAACTATGATATCATCATACTAAAAAGAAGCATATATTACAGTAGTTATAACCCTTTCAAATGGAGAGGAAATTAAAAAGAGATGCAAAAGTTAAAGTCTGGTTTAAACTTAGAATAGTTAAGAGGGAACATAAGGTAGTCAGAAAGCAAAATAACAAGGCAACATATCAAAACAAGAAGTGTAATACAAGAGTCTCAACAAACACAAAACCAATACTGAAAAAGATGAAAAGTCAACCCATAAAGAATGACCCAGAACAGAATATTAAGAAAAACATAGGAAACATCAACAACCCAGAAATAAATGCATCAAAATGACAACACTAAACATGTACTTACCAATAATTACACTAAATGAAAATAGACTGAATGCTCCAATAAAGAGACAGTGAGTACATACTGGATCAAAAGACTCGACCCGTATATATGTTGTTCAAAAGAAACACACCTAAGACTCAAAGATATGAACAAACTGAAAATTAAAGGACAGAAAAATATATAACCAACAAAATATAAAAAAGAGCAGGAGCAACAACACTAATCTCAGAAGAAATCGACTTTAATGTAAGAGCCACCATCATGGACAAGGATGGTAACTATTTATTGCTGAATGGTTCAATACATAAACAGACCATAACAATATTAAATATTTATGCACCCAATATCAGAGCCTCTAAATACACTGAACAAAAACTGACAACATTGAAAAATGAGATAGATCAGTACACAATAATAGTTGGAAACTTCAACACTCCACTTTCAGTAACGGACAGATCATCCAGAAAAAAAGTTCAATAAGGATACAGAAGATATTATTGTGATGATTAACCAACTAGACCTCATCAACATATATGAAATTTTTACCCATCAACAGACAAGTACACCTTCTCCAATGCACTCGGAACATTTTCGATGATAGACCCTCTGTTAGGACATAAAACAATTCTCAATGACATCCAAACCACTGAACTATTGCAAAGCATCTTCTCAGATCACAAAGCCATAAAAGTTGAAATCAATAGAAAAAAATGGTAGAAATTTAAACTCATGGAAACTGAACAACGTCTTCCTCAAAAATTCATGGGTTACATAAAAAATCAAGGATGAAATAAATTTATGGAATCAAATAAGAGTGAAAGCAAATCCTACCAGAACCTATGAGATACAGCAAAAGCAGTACTCAGAGGCTAATGTATCCCTATAAATGTACATATCCAGAAGGAAGAAAGGACCTAAACCAAAGAATTAACTCTACAGCATGAATAAGTAGAAAAAGAGCAACAAAGCACCCCTTCAGGCACCAGAAATAAAACAGATAATAAAGATGAGGGTAGAACTAAAGGAATAAGAGAATAGAAGAACAACTGAAAAAATTAACAAAATCAAAAGCTGGTTCTTTGAAAAGATCAACAAAATTGATAAATCATTGATTAAACTTACAAAGGAAAAATGTGAGAGGAAACAACCCAAATAAGAAATGACATGGGAGATGTTACAACAGACCTAACTAAATCAGTAGTATCATAACAGAATATACAAAAGACTGTTCTCTAACAGATTTGAAAACTCAGAGGAAATGGACAGATGTTTAGATTCATATCACCTATGAAAATTATCACAAGGAGAAGTAGAAGAACTTAATAAACCCAACAAAGGAATAGATTGAAAAAGTAATCAAAAAACTACCAACCAAAAAAAATTCTAGGCAAGATGGCTTCACCAGAGAATTCTACCAAACTTTTAGAGAGGAGTTAACTCCAATACTACTGAGGCTATTCATAGCATAGAAAGGGATGGAATGTTCCCAAATTTATTCTATGAAGGCAGCATAACTGTTTTAGTCATGGCTGCTCTCACAGAAATACCACAAAGGAAGAGTTATTCTTACATAGTCTGGTAGGCTACAAGTCCATATTCAGGGTGTCTGCTCCAGGGAAAGGCTTTCCCCTTGTTGGCTCAGGAGGGAAGTCCAGTATTGCATCAGTCTTTGTCCAGGGAGTGTCTTGGAGCAGGAACTTCAGGTCTGAAGGACACGCTCTTCTCCCAGTGCTGCTTGCTTGATGGTGCGAGGTTCCCAATTCTCTACCTGCTTCTCTGCCCTTTTATCTCTCATAGGATGAAAGGATTAAGGGTGGGGCAAGCCATACTCCAGGGAAACTCCCTTTACAGTGGAGCAGGGAGGTAATCCTATGAAGGCTTTACAGCCCCACTCTAATCCTTTAACATACAGTTCAGGGAAATCACAAAATGGAAGACAGTCACAAGATACTGGGAATTATGGCCCAGCCACATGGCTACACGTATTTTTTGGGGGACACAATTCAATCCATGACAATAACCTTCATTGAATAAATCATGTCACAAAGCATAATCCAGTGGAGGCAAAAAAGTGTATGAGTATTGCTATTTACTTTTCTTGATTATGGAGTGTGTGTAGGGAGTAAGTGCTTTTAAAAAGGAGGTATCTCCCTGAATACCACTAGCTTCCCAGTCATGCAAGATCCCAGAGAACCTTGAGTCCAAGAAACATGCCACCCTGTTTTCAGGTACTAAGGATTTCAGGAACTCTGGGATAAAGTTAAGCCTTCAATGTTCCTCTAACTTCTGATTTATTTCTCAATGAACTGCACCCATGATTGGATTTATTAACTTAAAAATTGACTATTTTGCGTGAATATAGTCTAACAAAATAAACAGTAGGAAATCCTGGTGGTGTAGTGGTAAAGAGCTGATTGCTAACCAAAAGTTTGGCAATTCAATCCATGACAGTAACCTTAATACCAAACCCGGGGAAAGAGCCCACAAAAAAAGAAAATGAATCTAGATGAAAAAATCTTCAACAAAATCCTAGACAATAGAATTCAGCAACTTGTCAAAAAAAATAACTCATTACAACCAAGTTGGATTCATACCAGGGATGCAAGGCTGGTTCAACATCAGAAAAGCAATTAACGTGATCAGCCACATAAATAATTCAAAGGATAAGAATCACCTGATTTTGTCACTTGACACAGATTTTGACAAAGTCCAATACCCATTCATGCTAAAAACTTTCAGCAAAATGGGAATAGAGGAGAAATTCCTCAACACAATATGAGGCATCTATGCAAAGTCAAGCACCTACATTATCCTGAATGGAAAGAGACTGAAAGAATTCCCCTCGAGAATGGGAACTAGACAAGGATGCCCACTCTCACCACTTCTATTTAACATTGTACTAGAGGTTCTAGCCAGAGAAACCACACAAGACAAAGAAATAAAGGGTACCTGCATAGGCAAAGAAGAAGTAAAAATCTCCCTATTTGAGATGATATGATTGTATATGCAGAGAACACTAAAGAACCCATAGGTAAACTACTGGAACTGATAGAAGGGTTCAACAAAGTATCAGGATATAAGATAAACAGAAGTAAATCAGCAGGATTCCTTTATGTCAACATAAAGATCATCAAAGAGGAAACCATCAAGTCAATATCATTTGCTATAGCTCCCAAGAAGATAAAATACTTAGGAGTGAATGTAACTGGAGAAATAGGAGAACTACACAGACAGAATTTCAAGAACTTATTGCAACAAATGAGAGACTTACATAGATGCAGAAGCCTAACCTGCTCATGGATAGAAGACTTAACATTGTGAATATGTCTACTTTACCCAAAGCAATTTATATACACAATGCAATCCCAATACAAAATCTAGTGTCTTCTTTTTTTAATGAGATGGAGAAACAAATCACACACTTCGTTTGGAAAGGGAAGAAACCCTGGATAAGAGAAGCACTACTGCAGCAGAGGAACACAATTGGAGGCCTCACACTACCTGACCATAGAAACCTATTACACTGCCACAGTAGTAAAAACAGAGTTGAGACCCCAGAGATGATACCATCTTTGTATGAACACTTGATATTCAACACAGGCCCTAAGATTGTAAACTAGAGTAAAAACAGTCTCTTTTAACAAATGGTATCAGCAAACTTGGATATCCATCTGCAGAAAAACTGAACCAAGACCTGTATTTCACATCTTAGACAGAAACTAACTCAAAATGGATCAAAGACCTAAATATTAAACCTGAAATGATAAAGACTGTGCAAAAGAAACTAGGGTCAACAATGCAAGTTCTGATACACAGCTTTGACAGACTTCAAAATCTGACAAACAAAGCATGGCCAACAGAAGAGGAAATAGATAAATGGAAACTGCCAAGAATCAAACACTTTCTCATCCAGAGACTTTATCAAAAAAGTTAAAAGACCACATACAGACTGGGAAAAAATATTTGGCAACTACGTGTCAGACCTATGTCGGATCTCCATAATCTACAAGGTAACACAAACTATCAACAAGAAAAAGGTAAATAACCGAATTAAACAATTGGCAAAGGAGATGGACAGACACTTCACCAAAGAGGACATCCAAGCAGCCAAAAGACACATGAGTCAATGCTCATGATCATTAGCTATTGGAGAAATCCAAATGAAAGCTACAATGATATACCATCCAAAAACCGCAAACAAAAAATGCTGAAGAGGCTGCGGAGAAACTGGAACCCTCCTCCCCTGATGGTGAGATTGCAAAATGTGTGACCAGAAGAATCAGATGGTGCCCAGCCAGCACCAAAGACAGTTGCGATGGGACATACAATGTTGACTCCCTGTGGCAAGATGAGAAAAAGAGGGCTGCAGCTCAAGAACTCTACTGACAGTGTTGGGGAACCCCTGGGAGCATGGACCCTAGACCTGCTGCTGCCCCTGTTTAGAAAATATACTGAGGTCAACTTCTTTCTACTTTTTCAAGCTGTAGGGTTAATTCTTTGGTTTGGATTCTACAGTCTGGATGTGTACATTTATAGAGATAAATTGTCCTTTGAACACTGCTTTCACTGTATTCCGTAGGTTCTGGTAGGATGTGTTTTCATTCTCATTCGATTTCATAAATTTCTTTATTTCATCCTTGATTTCTTGTATAACCCATGGGATTTTTAGCAAGGTGTTGTTTAGTTTCCATGAGTTCAAGTTTCCACCCATGGTTTTTATGCCATGGATTTCAGCTTTTATGGCTTTGTAGTCCGTGAAGATGCTTTCCAATAATTCAACGGCTTGGACTTTGTTGAGACTTCCTTTATGTCCTAACAAGTGGTCTCTTCTGGTAAATGTGTGTTGGAGAAGAAGGTGTACTTATCAGTTGATGAGTAAAAGGTTCTGTGTATGTCCATGAGGTTGAGTTGGCTGATTGTTGTGATAAGATCTTCTGCATCTTTACTGAGCATTTTTCTGGATGATCTGTTATTGAAAGTGGAATGAAGTCTCCTACTATTATTGTGGAGTGATCTGTCTCATTTTTCAATGTTATCAGTGTTTGTTTGATATATTTAGATGCTCTGGTATTGTGTGCATAATTTTTTATTATTTTTATGTCTTGGTTATATGTTGAAACTTTCATAAGTAAATAGTAACCATCCTTCTCCATGATGGTGGATTTTATATTGAAGTCTATTATATATGGTGCTAGTGTTGCCACTCCTGCTCTTCTTTGTATGTTTTGTATGTTGTTGGTTTGATGTGTATTCTTCCATCCTTTGATTTTCAGTTTGTTCATATCTTTGAGTCTTAGGTGTGTTTCTTGTGAGCAACATATAAATGGGTCATGTCTTTTGATCCAGTATGTCACTCGCTGTGTCTTTCTTGTAGTATTTAGTCCATTTACACCCAATGTAATTCTAGATAGGTACGTGTTTAGTGCTGTCATTTTGATACATTTATTTTTGTGTTGCTGATGTTTTCTGTGTTGCTCTTAATATTCTCCTCTATATGTATGAGTTGACTTTTCATCTTTTTCAGTGTTGGTTTTGTGTTTGTTGAGACTCTTGTATTATATTTCTTATTTTGATATGTTGCATTGTTATTTTGCTTTGTGGCTACCCTGATGGTCCCCCTTACTATTCTAAATTTAAACCACATGTTCACTTCTACATATCTTTTAAAATTCCTCTCCATCTAAAAGGGTTATAACTATTGTAATATATCCTTCTTTTTAGTGTGATGATGTCATAGTTTTTGTGATATGATCACTGGTTTCCTTCTTTTAATATTGTAGCTTTGACTTCCCTAAGTGAATAGGGTTCTGGATGCTGTGTCCTGCATTGCCTCCTTAAGTATACACTCAATGTTTTTGCTTTTATAAGCCAAAAACTTCTTTCAGTATTTCTTGTGGTTTTGGTTTGGTTTCCACAAACTCTCTAAGCTTCTGTTTATCTGTGAATGTCTTAATTTTATCTTCACGTTTGAGAGACAATTTTTCGGGATATATAATTCTTGATTGGAAGTTTTGCTTCCTCAGGGTTTGGAATGTGTCATCCTACTGCTTCCTTGTCAACGTTGTTTCTGCTGAGAAGTCAGATGAAAGCCTACAGGTCTTCCCTCTGAATGCTATCTTAGCTTTAAGTCTCACCACCTTTAAGAGTCTATGTTTCATTTTATTAAGCCTGTGTCTCGACATGTTTCTGTTGAGTTCTAGTTTTTGGGGGGTTCCATACGTATCTTGGAAATCTATGTTCTCTTTCATACTTTCAGGGAAGTTTTCTGTCAGCAGTTCTACAACAGTACTCTCTGTGTTTTCAACTATCCCTCCCTGTTTAGGAACTCCATTGACTTCTAGATTATTCTGCTTAATAGAATCCCACAAGTTTATTAAGTGTCTTTTTTCTTATTTTTTTTCTCTGATTTCTCCTCATAAATGCAGGTACCAATTGCTCTGTCCTCAAGTTCACTAATTCTATACTTCACCTTCTCAATTCTACTCTTTTGGCTTTGAATTCAATTGTTTAATTCTGTAATTTTATTATTGATCTGCTGGGTTTCACATTGTTGATGTGCCCTCAGTTCAAATACCTTGCTTAGTTCTTCATTTTGTTCTGCTGCATTTTGTTTAATTGCTAGAAGAGCTCTATATATAATTCTTTTGTACTTGGCCTCTGATAGTTTCATAAAGGCTTCTTCATCTGGGAAGTTTTTTTATTCTTTATTTTGGGAGCTTTCTGGAGCCATGGTGGACTGTTGCTTTAAATGACTAGCTATGATTGTTGCCTTTGTGCAGCTGTTGTTCAGTTTGTTTGATGCTTCCTCAGCAGGAGTCAAGGCATAGTTCTAAGAGAGGAGTTAGTCACCAGCCATCTCTGTGTACTCTAGTGACTGGCCCCAGGTGAACTCTCTGGGGTGGCAGGCTCTGTCTCCTAGCTGTTAAAAATTGTGCCCTACTTTTGGAGTCACTGGAGGCCATTAACGGATGCTATGATATAGATCACTGAAGGGTGGAGGAGATGTTACCAGGCCACTCAGCCATCAGTTCTCTGGGTGATCTTAATTTAAAAATGTACTGTATTGCTAAGCCAGGAGCTGTCCAATGTCTGCCAGAATCAGTCAGGTCCTCAGCTGTGGTAGGCCCCACCTTTCGCCTGACAGCAAAAGCACCTCACAAGCTGTCCCCAGACACTATGACATGGTTCAAAGTAGGGAGGAGTTATGGTCTTGCTACTGTCCTCTGCCAGGCCCTTCCGATAACTCGAGAGGCTCCATCACTCTCAACACTTCTTTTCTGCTGGAGAAGCTCTTTCCCAACAAGCACTGCTTATTGCCATAAGTATTAGCCCACTCCTGAGACCTCGGCTTGGGTGACTTCGCCTCCCAGCTGAACAAGATGGCATATAGCCAGAGGTGCCCTTCCTGCTGTGAAACAGCAGAATATATGGTGCAGCTCAGAAAAGAGAGGGTGGAAGGGCAGTGGTGCTCTCAGTGAGCAGCCAGACTCTCACAATGTGGTTGTCTCAA
Organism: Heterohyrax brucei; assembly: GCA_028571685.1. Lineage (NCBI taxonomy): Eukaryota > Metazoa > Chordata > Mammalia > Hyracoidea > Procaviidae > Heterohyrax > Heterohyrax brucei. Next base: position 32,248,575 of record CM053163.1, read on the forward strand.
GCACAGTCTCTCTGCTGCACTATTTACTTAAGCACTGCAATTCAGTGTGTTAGCAGGCTCATGCCCAGTCCCCACCTCCTGGATAACAAAGAAGGCTTCAGTAACTGCAGTTTTCCCAATCGATGAGTCAGCTGAAGTAGGTCTCAGTGTGCACTGCCTTGTGTTAGAGAGAGGCAGTTTCCAGTTCCCTGGCATGTGTTCCAATCTGCTAACCCTATGACAGATCCTAGGGCTCCTTGGATATCCACAATGCTCCGTTCAGTGATCATTCCAGGCCTTAGTTCTAAGAGGGAATGGAGGAGATGTGTGTCTAGTTCACCATTTTGGCCTCACCCCTAAAAGCCAATTTTTTTTTTTTATTATTATGACTGAGTGAAAAATGTACATTCCCATGGAAATTTGCATGCCCACCTATATGTAGCTTCCACTGCTTTCCCTGCCCGGTGACAGCACACTATTCCTCTTTGCTACATACATGACTCATCCTCCCAACTGTCTCCTTTCCCCTCCTCTCCATTCACTCCCCTTCCTCTAGCCAGAGGTCAGTAGGATGATATCCTATAGATGCATAGAACCATAAACTGCATCCAATATATGCTCACTCTGCGTCATCAAGTCCAATCCACTCCTGTCCAAAGTGTGGACCTTCTTTTTGACTTATGGACAAGGGCAGCATCAGGGCCAGGGGCCATGCTCCCAGGGGAACCCCAAAACCGCTGGACCACCAATTGTGGTCTTTTAGTGGAGATCTCAGGGTGCACCCCTTTTTATTCTTGTGTTGCCCGTGAGACTCAACTTTGTGAGCTCCATTGTGGCTATCACTGGTGGTGGCCGGGCACCATCCGGTCCTTCTGGTCCCAAGTCATTATAGGCACCCACTCATGTGGGTCTCTCTATCTTCTGGGTTCTCTTTCCCCCATGTTGTTTTGGTCCTTGGTGAGCATCCATTCCTGCTGAGTTGGGACCATTTGCTGTGCCCTTGGATGGCAGCTTGGCAGCTGTTAAGACTACAGACACCACTCACCAATGTGGGGTGCAAATGCTAGTTGTGCTTGATTTCACCTAAGAGCATGGTCTTCTGCCCCCTGGCCCAGTTACTCTGTGCTTGCAATATTGGGTTAAGATGGAAGGAATATGGTGAAATCCACTTAATATTTTTCTTATGTCTAATGTGTGCTATCACCGATTTCACCCAACCAAATTACTACCAACTATCTAATCTAAACCCTACTCCCTCGCTCTTCCTCCCTCCCCTCCCTTGTAGCAGTTAAAGAGTCTTCTCTTCTATGCATAAGTCTGTTTTTGAGTTCTTATCATGGAGTCTCATACAATATTTGTCCTTTTGTCACTGACTACTTTGACTCAACATAATATCTTTCAGCTGAAATCAGGTTATAAGATGTTTCCTGGAATCATCATTGTTCTTTATCATTGCATAGTGCTCCATTGAGTATATACCATAGTTTACCTATCCATTCCTCTGTTGTTGGGCATCTGTTGATTCCATCTTTTTGCTATCGTGGACTGTGCTGCGATAAACATTCTTGTGCATATATTCTTTGGTGTGACTGGCCTTGATTCTGTAGGATACATTCCAAGTGGTGGAATTACTGGGTCAAATGGTATATCTATATCTGTTTTTTTAAGGAAGCGCCAGATTGCTTTCCAAAGAGGCTGGGCCATTTTGCAACCCCACCAACAGTGTAGGAGAGTTCCACTTTCTCCACAGCCTCTCCAGCATTTGTTGTCTTTTGTTTTTTGGATCATGGCCAACCCTGTTGGGGTGAGATGCTATCTCACTATAGTTTTGATTTGAATTTCTTTGATAATTAAAGATCGTGAACATGTCTGCATGTGTTTTTTGCTGCCTGGATCTCCTCTTTAGAGAAATATCTGTCCATCTCCTTTGGCCAAGCCAAGTGCCGTCGAGTTGGAGGGTCGCCATGAGTCAGAGTTGGAGGGTTACCCATCGCTTAATTGGATGATTTACCTTCTTCTTGTTGATATTTGGTAGTACCTTATAGATTATGGAGATCAGGCTTCAGTCTGACCTAGAGTTGCCAAATGTTTTTTCCCATTCTGTAGGTGGCCTTTTAATTCTATTAATAAAGTCTTTGAATGGGCAAAAGTGTTTGGTTGTTAATAGTCCCCATTTACTTGTTTTCTCTTCCATTAATTGTGCTTTGTTTGACAGATTTTGAAGTCTGTCTACATTTGTATTAAAACTTCCATTGTTTTTCCTACTTTTTCTTGGATGAACTTTATTGTTTTAGATTTGATATTTAGGTCTTTTGTCCAGTTTGAGTTGGATTTTATATAAGGTGTAAGATATGGATCTTGTTTCAATTTATTGCAGATGGCTATCGAATTTTGCCAGCACCATTTGTTGAAGAGATTGTTTTTAACCCAGTTTATTGTCTTAGGGTCTTTGTCTAATATCAACTGTTCATAGGCAGATGGTGTCATCTCTAGGGTCTCAATTCTGTTCCACTGATTGATCTGTCTGTTCTTGTACCAGAACCAGGCTGTTTTGACCACTGTGGCAGTGTAATAGGTTCTGAAGCTGGGAAATGAGAGGCCTCCCAGTGTGTTCTTCTTTCTTAGTAGTACTTTGCTTATCCAGTATTTCTTCCCTTTCCAAACAAAATTGTTGATTTGTTTCTACATCTCGTTAGAAAATGACGCTGGAACTTGTCTTGGGATTGTATTATATAAGTAGATCGCTTTGGGTAAAATAGACATTTTCACAATACTAAGTCTTCCTATCAAGGAGCAGGGTAGGTTTCTCCATTTATGTAAGTCTCTCATAGTTTCTTGCAGTAAATGCTTGTAGTTCTCTTTGTAAAGGTCTGTTATTTCTTGGGTTAGATTAATTCCTAAGTACTTTATCTTCTCTGGGGCTATAGTAAATGGCATTGATTTGATGATTTCTTCATTAACAGTCTCGTTGTTGGTATAAAGAAAGCCTACTAATTTACTTAGGTTTATCTTGTATCCTGAGACTTTGCTGAACTCTTCTCTCAGTTTGAATAGTTTACTTATAGATTCTTTGGGATTCTCTGCATATACAATCATATCATAAGCAAACAGGGAGATTTTGACTTCTTCTTTGCTGATGCAGATGCCCTTTATTTCTTGGTCTTGTCTAATTGCTCTGGCTAGAACTTCTAGTACAATGTTGACTAAGAGAGATGAGAGTGGACATCCTTGTATAGTTCCTGTTCTCAAGGGAACCTCCTTCAGTCTCTCTCCATTCAGGATGATGTAAGCAGTTGGCTTTGTATAAATGGCCCCTATTATGTTCAGAAATTTTCTGTCTATGCTTATTTTGCTAAGGGTTTTTAGCATGAATGGGTGTTGTACTTTGTCAAATGCCTTTTCTACATCAATGGACAAAATCAGGGGATTCTTGTCTTTTGTGATATTTATGTGGTTAATCATATTAATTATTTTTCTGATGTTGAACCAGCCTTGCATCCCTGGTGTGAATTCAACTTGATCATGATGGATTATTGTTTTGATATGTTGTTGTATTCTATTGGTAAGAATTTTGTTGAAGATTTTTGTATCTAGATTCATGAGTGATATCAGTTTGTAGTTCCCCTTTTTTGTTGGATCTTTCCATGGCTTTGGTATCAGGGTTATGCTGGCTTCATAGGATGAGTTTGAGAGTACTCCATCTCTTTCTATACTGTGAAATAGTCTCAGTAGTATTGGAGATAACTCTTCTCTAAAAGCTTGATAGAATTCTGGGCCCGCGCTTTTTTTGGTTGGCAGTTTTTCGATAACATTTTCAATCTCTTCCTTTGTGATGGATTTATTAAGTTGTTCTGGTTCACGTTGTGATAATTTGGGTAGGTAATATGAATCAAGGAATTTGTCCATTTCCTCTAGGTTTTCAAATTTATTAGAGTACAGTCTTTCATAGTATTCTAATATGATATTTTTGATTTCTGTTGGCTCTGTTGTGACAACTCCCCACTCATTTCTAATTTGGGTTATTTGTTTTCTTTCCTGTTTCTATTTAGTAAGTTTAGCCAGTGGTTTGTCAGTTTTGTTGATCTTTTCAAAAAACCAGCTTTTGGTCTTTTCAATTGTTTTTTCTATTCTCTAGTTCATTTAATTCTGCTCTAATCTTTATGATCTGCTTTCTTCTGGCGCCTGACGGGTTTCTCTGTTGTTCTCTCTCTACTTGTTCAAGCTGTAGGGTTAGTTCCTTGATTTGGTTTCTTTATTCCTTCCTGATGTGTGCTTTTATGCAGATAAACTGACCTCTCTGGGCACTATTTTGGCTGTATCCCATAGGTTCTGGTAGGAAGTGTTTTCATTCTCATTGGAATCCATGAATTCCTTTATTTCATCCTTGATTTCTTCTATAACCCATAGTTTTTTGAGCAAGATATTGTTCAGTTTCCAAGAGTTCCACTTTCTATCTATGTTTTTTCTGCTATTGATTTTGACTTTGGCTTTATGATCTGAGAAGATGCCTTGCATTAACTCAATGATACGGATTTTGTTGAGAATTGCATTATGTCCTAACACATGGTCAATTCTGGAGAATGTTCCTTGTCCACTGATGGGTAGAAATTTCTGTATACATCGATAAGGTTTGGTTGGTGAATTGTGGCAATAAGGTCTTCTGTATCTTTATTGAGCTTTTTTCTAGATGATCTGTCTAGTATTCAGAGTGGGGTGCTGAAGTCTCCCACTATTATTGTGGAGTGATCAAACTCTTTTTTGAGTGTAGTCAGTGTTTTTTCGACATATTTAAATACTCTGATATTAGGTGCATAAATATTTAGTATACTTAAGTCTTGCTTGTGTACTGAACCTTTCAGCAATAAATAGTGTCCATCTTTGTCCACGATGGTCGATTCTACATTAAAACTGATTTTGTCTGAGATTAGCATTGCCACACCTGCTCTTCTTTATTCATTGTTAGCTTGATATATATTCTTCCATCCTTTAATTTTCAGTTCCTATCTTTAAGTCTCAAGCGAGTTTCTTTTAGACAGCACATGGATGGGTCATGTTTTTTGATCCAAGCTGTCATTCTATGTCTCTTTACTGGAGCATTCAGTCCATTCCCATTCAGTGTAATTATTGATAGGTATGTGTTCAGCGCTGCCATTGTGATATGTTTATTTTTGTGTTGACATTTTCTCTGTTGTTCTTGTTAGTCTGTTCTGGGACACTCTTTTTTTTGAGTGGATTTTTCACCTTTTCAGAGCTGTTTTTCTAGTTGTTGAGACTCCTGTGTTACATTTCTTGATATGGTAGGTTACATCTTTGTTGTGCTTTATGGCTGCCCCTATGATTCCCCTTAATAAACTATGTATAAATCCAATTTTAATTACTACCAGTCTTGTCATCTTCCTCTCCATCTGGAAGGACTATAATGACTGCAGTACTTCTCTCTTTTTAATATGATGGCACCATAGTTTTCATGATAATCACTGGATTGTTTCTTTCAGTATTAAAGCTGTGACTGGGTTTGCAGCCTTCCCTAACTGAGTAGAATTCTGGATGATGTGTCATTCTAAAATACAAAGTTAGTGGTTTTGTTCTTCTAAGCCAAAGCCAGGAACTTCTTTCAGTATTTCTTGTAGTTTTGGATTGATTTTTATAAAGTCTCCGAGTTTCTGTTTATCTGGGAATGTCTTAATTTCATTTTCATATTTCAAAAATAGTTTTGCAGGATATATAATTCTCGGTTGGGAGTCCTTCTCCTTCAAGGCTTTAAATGTGTCATGCCACTGTCTCTGAGCCAGCATGGTTCTGCTGGGAAATCTGATGAAAGCCTACAAGGTTTCCCTCTGAATGTTAGCTTTGCTTTGAGTCTTGCTGCCTTTAAGAGTTGCTGCTTATGTTTCATTTTGTTAAGCTTGATTATAATATGTCTTGGAATCTTTCTTTTGAGATCTATATTGGGTGGCATACGATATGCATCTGGGCTATCTATGTTCTCTTTCTTCGTGATTTCCAGGAAGTTTTCTGTTAGCAGCTCAGCAATGGTGCTCTCTGTGTTCTCGGGTGTCTCATCCTGTTCAGGGACTCCAATTAATTGAAGGTTGTTCCTCTTAGTAAAGTCCCACATGCTTCTTAATACTGCTCCATTTTTCCTGTTTCTTTTTTGTGGTTTCTGCTCATAAACTCTGGTGTCAGTAACTCTGTCTTCCAAGTCAGAAATTCTTTTTCCCATTTGTTGCATTCTGTTTTCTTGGCTTTTAATGGAAGTTTCTATGTCTTTGATTTTGCTCTTGATCTGCTGGATTTCAGAGTACTGGTGTTCCATCAGATTGAACAGCTTGCTTAATTTTTCCTTTTGTTCTGTTGCATTTTGTATAAGGTCTAGAAGGGCTCTGTGTATAATCACCTTCTGATGATTTCAGAAATGTTTCTTCATCTGGAAAACGTGTTGGTTGTTTTGTTTGGGAGCCTTCTGAAGCCATAGGTGATTTCTTGTATCCCACAAGCATCTGTTGCTTTTTGGGTTTTGTGTGAGTAATTAAAGGCTGGGAGAGATACTGTGAGGATGGGCTGCAGATGTTTCTTTAGGCTGTCTTAACATGTAAAACGAAAGGCATCTGACCACTTCCCAAGTCAGTCAGGTTTTCAGGTGTAGAGGTCCCTCTTCCCAGCTGGCAAAGTAAGCACCTCTGTATTGAACCCCAGATGATACAAACTAGTTCAAAAGACAGCAATGCTATTGCCCTGTTGGCCTCTGCTGACAGGGCCCAGCCTTAGGTGACACTGTGTAAACTACCGCTTTTCTGGTAGAAAAGTGCTCTCCTGTGAGCAGGCTCTGGCTCCCAAGCTAAGAATTAGGTCCAGCTGTGGCCACCGTATCTAAGATGGCAACCTCCACATGGTTGGTGGATAGAGGGGCTAGAGGTGCTGAGACGTAGAGTCCTCAGCCTCTGTTGCTGCACCCCCCCGTAGACAACACTGTGTAAACTACTGCTTTGCTGTCAGAGAAGCACTGTCCTGTTTGCAAGCGCTCGCTCCCAGGCTAAGAATTAAGTCCCGCTAAAATCTCCATATCCATCATGGCATCCCGCACATAGGTGCCGCCAGTCCGTGGAAACCACACTGTGGCAGAGATAAAAAGACAGGCCCAAAGTGGCTAGATGAACAGATTTCTAAGCCTGGCTCTCAAAAGATAGCAATGTCCCCTGCCTATCCCACCAGCAGTGCATCAGACTGGGCACTAGGCAAGATTCAGCTCTGCCTGCCCGCCAAGATAGAGAAAAAAAGTCAAAATGGTGTGTTACCTTCAGTCTGTGAGAGCCAGGGCTAGCCAGGAGCGGTAGTCAGTGAAAGAGAGGAGGTTTTTCGTTCAGTGGTATGAAGTCCGAATTAACAGCCCTGTTCCGTGACCTGGGGCTCACTAGGTGAGCAGATGTCTCTGTTCGATTATCAGTTCAGGTCTTGGTTTCCAGAGGGATATAAGGAGATTAGTCCACCATCTTGACTCCGCATAGCAAGCCAATGTTTCTTAATGTGTGAGGCCATTTCCTATCAAACACATTTGACAGTTCTTACCAGTGCTCTAAAATCTGCGTTTTTATCAGGTTGGATCAGTGCAAATAACATATTCTGACTCAATTTGGATTGTTCCCATAAAATTGCTTTTCCTGTGCTGTGATTGAATAGTATGCTCCACTTTTAAGACCCTCTAAGACTGTCTCTGTAAAACTGATTTTTGAAGACGTTATCTGTTCTATGTTTCCTTTACATGGGAACCCAAATGCTTTATTCCTAGGGCAATCAGTGACTGACACATTGGTTTCCTTTGAGGTAATTAGTGTGAACTCAAGATCCAGGCTCATTCACTGTCTGTCTTCCCCATCATCAGCCCCTGAAACCAGGCTTTTCACTCTCAGCACCCACTCCACCAAGGAGCCAGTGACTTTCTATTTTCCATATTCTCAGGTCAGCTGTATCACAGGTGCTGAATCAATATCTTGTGTTCCCCATCATGTACCTACATGGAAATCAACACCACACTGCCTTGTTTCCTTCTTGTAATCTGAATGAGCATTAGGTCTGTGATCGTCTGCAGTGTCAGGTTGAGAAGGTGGGTGTTTTAGTCAGCTAGGGCTGCTCTAACAGAAATACCACAGAGTAGATGGCTTTAACAAAGGAAGATTTATTCTTACACAGTCTGGTAGGCTACATGTCCATATTCAAGGTGTCTGCCCCAGTGGAAGGCTTTCCCCCTTGCTGGCTCTGGAGGAAATTCTGGTATTGCATCAGTCTTTGTCCAGGCAACATCTTGTCACAGGAACCTCAGCCCCGAAGGACGCGCTCTTCTCCCGGTGCTGCTTTCTTGATGGTATGAGGTTCCCAACACAGTGTCACCTAAGGCTGGGCCCTGTCAGCAGAGGCCAACATCTCAGAAAATGTTAAGAGTGTTTTCAGTGTTTTGAAGGCTAATGTAATGAGTTCTGCTGACTCACTTGTTGCCTGTTAACAGCTTCTTTCCCTGCAATTGCTCCTATTTACAATGGAATGTCTAACTTGTGCTGTTCTGCCACTGTAATTTTGGAAGCAGATATCTTGTATTCCAGGTTTCAAAGATGTAGAAGAGTTTTTCTATTTTGGGCTTGAAACTGATTTATGACTTCTGTCATATGGGATCCGACTCGACAGCACTTGGCTTGGCTTGGCTATCATATGGAATGGACATAATTTTGCTATGATGATGAGATGAACATATTACATGTTTCAGTGATGTGATTTTTGGGGTACCAAAGGGTGGGATGTCATGGATTGAATTGTGTCCCCCCAAAAATATGTGTAGTCATGTGGCTGGGCCATGATTCCCACTATCTTGTGACTGTCCTCCATTTTGTGGTTTTCCTATACTGTATGTTAAAGGATTAAGGTGGGACTGTAAATCTCTTTATAAGATCACCTCCCTGCTCTGCTGTAAACGGAGTTTCCCTGGTGTATGGCTTGCCCTGCCTTTAATCCTTTCATCCTGCAAAAGACAAAAGGAAAGAGAAGTCAGCAGAGAACTGGGAACCTTGTACCATCAAGCAAGCAACACTGGGAGAAGAGTGTGTCCTTTAGACCTGAGATTTCTGGGCCAAGATGCTCCCTGGACAAAGACTGATACAATACCAGACTTTCTTCCAGAGCCGACGAGGAAAAAGCTTCCCCTGGAGTGGACATCCTAAATTTTGACTAGTAGCCTATCGGACTGTGTAAGAATAAACCTTCCTTTGTTAAAGCCATTGACTTTGTGGTATTTCTGTTGAGCAGCCCTAGCTGACTAAAACAGTGGGCAAATAAGTTCAACAATAAACATGGTGAACTGGAGCCCCTCCAGGTCCTAACACATCCAAAGGTAAGATGTGAGTCAAGTCTCCCTCCGAGAGCTGCAACACTTCCCACTGTGGCTCAGGACCCTGAAGCAGCTTTCCTGTCCTCTGTGATGAATAGCATTCAGCATCTGTTCTCCCCTTCAGAATGCTGCTCCTTACTTCTTCCTTCTCATCTTTCTTAAGGGAAAGGGTCTGACTCAGTGTGCTTGCCATCACAGAGGGTCCCTAATAGGCACTACTGATTTCTTACTGGTCAAATTCCCACTTGTCAGATTGATCCAGACGTCAGGTAGTGAGTGACAGAAAGTTTTAAATGGCAAGTTGTGTAAATTGCTCTTGAATAAAACAGTATGGGCCATGATAAATCTATCTATCTGTCTGTCTGTCTGTCTATTCTTTATGCATGTCTTTGTCTCTAGCTTCAGCATCTAGTACAAGAAGACTTCTGTCTGTGAATTCTGTCCTAGGCTAAGTCTTTTCCTTCTTGTAAACACAATATGAACCCTCTCCTCATGTTAATCTAATAGATTATTGCTTCTTGATTTAAAAAAAATATTACCACCCTGATATCAGTGTTCATTATAGGGAATAGCATTGGATCTTCCTTAAATAAAAATCAGACATGAAGCAAAATTTACGAAGAGCATTTATTCGTGATTTATATTCTTTGTAGTTTCAAAAAGCACTTTATGATCACTTACAACAAATATGTAGTCGGGTTTATTAAAAGGACAGTAGAATCAGAAGTCCACCTGCTTCTCCTTTAGGAGATGGAGCTCCTGCTGGCTTATAAATGCTTCCCACAACATCCTTTGCATGTTTCAGTCCCTGAGCTTAATTCAGTACATTGTTATCATTGTCTCTTTGAATGCTGGTATCCCTAGATCCTTTTGGTATCTTCTGTCTTTGTATCCACACAGCAAACATGGTGTCTGATGCATTGTGAGTCCTCCACAAGTATTTGTTAAATGAACTTATTTATTGAAGGAAGAATTTACATGCTGTTTTTTGTTCACATGACAGAAATGTCTGATTTTCTACTTTTCTTTTCCTTTACATGCCAGAGAGCTCTAATGCAAATTGTATACACTCTGACAGTACCTGTCTTACCAAAGTCCAGGGTTTTTGACTTCTGATTTTGTCTTCTTTTTAATTAACCTGACTACATATTTTTTATTGTTAGTGATCACAAATGCTTTCTGGAACTACAAAGAATGTAATTTATAAATAAATATCACCTCACCCCACCAAACTCCAAAGTTGTGGAGTCAATTCTGACTCATAACAACCCTATAGGAGAGAATAGAGCTGCCCGTAGGGTTTCCAAGCAACACCTGGCAGGTTTGAACTGCCAACCTTTTGGTTTGCAGCTGTAGCACTTCCAACACTATACCACTAGGGTTTCCTATAAATACACTTAGTAATTTTGACTCATCTTTAATACTTTAATACTTGTGGAGGACTCACAATGCATCAGACACCATGTTTGCTGTGTGGATACAAAGACAGAAGATACCAAAAGGATCTAGGGATACCAGCATTCAAAGAGACAATGATAACAATGTACTGAATTAAGCTCAGGGACTGAAACATGCAAAGGATGTTGTGGGAAGCATTTATAGTTATTAATATTAATATTTATATATTTAATTTATACATAATTAATATTAATATTTATTTAAGGATCCTCTAGTATCTTTGACCATAGTGAACCTAGACATCATGATGGCAACATCTAAAAAAATCAAGGAGCAGTCAGTAGCTATTAGATAAACATTGGGAAGTGGTACATATTTTGTTTATGAATAGGAAAGGCAACAGGTATCATTCAGGGTGACTGCTGGTTTATAAATTATGAACAGATGTAGATTTATGAGAAGAATTGCTAAAGTTGAATTGAGATAAGGAAATGGTTGTGTGGCCTAGTTGCAATGACATAAATCAGCAAGAATATATTTTCTTAGAGGCTATACTTGTTTTGTTATCCCTTGTGTTAGAGGTTTACCAAAAGCCTTAAGATTAGAAGGAAAGAGGAAAAACAAAAAGGAAACAGCAGGAGACAAAGAAAAATCAAAATGTTCAATGACAAAACAGAGCTTTATTAAGATTTTACTTTGGAAAATTATAGAAAGTAAATAAATTCAGTGTTTTGTTTTGCCACAACTAGGCCATTGGTCTTGTTTATAAAGCAAGTAGCACTTTTTAGATGAAAACAAATACAAGGATGAACACGAATGATCATTTTACCACTAAGTTAGTCAACACTGACTTTTTTATGGTTACCAGAAATTCTTTTTGTTTTTTAACCCAGATGATATAATTTTGGTGGAAAAAGTGTTTAAGCTTTGGCATAAAATTTGAAAGAATTTTCTAATAGTAAAAGAACTTTGCTCTTAGAAATGGACTCTAGTTGTAGATTGAAACATGTTCTTACATAGAACTTTTTTATTTTAGAAATGTGTCCTCATTTAGAACATATTTTTACTTGTCACTGGTGATGAAGACATGCAGATATTGGAAATGGGAGAGGAAGTAGTCTGAGGAAATCACTGGGGTCTGCAGTGGTTAAGGGAGCTCAGAGGCCTTGTATGGCTTGTTCTGTGGTGAGAGCTCTCATCTGTGAAACCGCTTTCAGAAGTAATAGAACATGTAGTGTTCAAAAACTTTCATATTTATTAGAACATGTAATCATGAGATCCCACATAAAAATCCACGTTTCTGATTTCTTTGAAATATTACCCTTTATAACCCTTGTGGCATAGTGAGCTAAGTGCTACATCTGCTAACCAATAAGTCAGCAGTTCAGATCCACCAGGCACTCCTTGGAAACTCTATGGGGCAGTTGTACCCTGACCTCTAGGGTTGCTATGAGTTGGACTTGACTTGATGGCAGTGTTTTTTGTTGTTGTTGTTGTTTTTAATAGCAACAATCAGGGGACTGAATAGAGGCTATTCCTTTGGTCAGAATGGGTCCCGCCTTGTCTTCCCTTTCCTCCCATTCTCTTCAGATCCTTGAGGCTGAATGTTAATTGCCATCCATCAATGTGCTTGTACAGTTGTTTGTTTTATGGTAGAATTAATAGGATGCTGGGATATTTCTTACACCTTTGTTTCTATCAAAAATGTGATAACGATAGATTAAAGAACATGATTAAAAAACAAGAGAAGTTATATTCCTTTGTGGAAGTAGAGCATCCTAGAGGGTTAACATGCATATAAGATACAATCTGTGCAGAGATCAGTTGTCTGTTTTACTCATTTACTCCCCTGTAGACTTTTGTTTAGGAGCCCTGGTGGCACATTTGACTGCTAACTGAAAGGTTAGCAGTTCAGAAACTACTAGCCACTCAGTCAAGATTACAATCTTAGAGAACCTATGGACAATTCTGCTCTGTTCTATAGGGTCACTGTGAGTCAGAATTGATTCAGTGACAATGAATTTGGAGTTTTAGAATTTTTGCTGGAGTGGATTGCCAGATCTTTCTCCCAGGAAACACTGGGTGGGCTCAAATTACCAACATTTTCATTAGTAGCCATGCCTTTAACCAGTGTGCCACTAGGGCTCGCTAACAACGTGGAGTAAATTCTGCTAGCAATTTGAACCTTATGGCTAAGTGCCATGGCTGCTAACCAAAAGACTGGTGGTTCGAATCCCCCAGGTACTTCTTGGAAACTGTATGAGGTAGTTCTACTCTATCCTATAGGAGGTTACTATGAGCTGGAGTTAACTTGCTGGCAGCAGTTTCTTTTTTTTTTTTTTAATGTAAATGAAATGATATATACTCCTTTGTGCTTGGCTTTTTCTTTACCTGAAAACTGATGTACTATGGAAATTAAAGAATGAAGTGTAGATTCTGTCCATCCAAACTATTGATGTTCAAAGAGATTTTTTTTTTAATGTGCTTTAGGTGAAACTTTACAGAACAAATTAGTTTCTCACTTAACAATCTATGTACAAATTATTTTGTGACATTGGTTGCAATCCCTGTGATGTGTCAATGCTCTATACTTCTACACCCTAATTGTCTGTTTCCATCATCCATTTCACCTGTTCCTTCCTGCCTTCTCGTCATTGCTTTTGGAAGTATGTTACTCTTTTGTTCTCCTATACGTGACTGAATCAAAAAACACATTTCTCACCTATGTTATTGTTTGTTTTACAGGTCTGTCTAGTCTTTGGCTGAAGGATAAACTTTTGGAGTTGGCTTCAGTTCTGAGTTAATAGAGCATCCAGGGGTGATAGCCTCTGAGATTCTTCCAGTTTCTGTCAGGCCTGTAACTCTGGTCCCTCTCTCCCTCCTTTCTTCTGCCACTGACTCATTTCACTCAGCATAATGTCTTCCATTTGAAACCATGTTATGAGATGCTACCTAAAATCATCATTGTTCTTTATCATTACATAGTGTTCCACTGAGTAGATGTACCGTAGTTAGTTTATCAATTCTTGTGTTGTTGGGCATCTGGGTTGATTCTGTCTTTTAGCTATTGTCGACTGTGCTGCCATAAACATTCATGTGTGTGTATCTGTTTAGGTGACTGCCCTTGATTCTGTAGGATATATTCTGAGCAGTGAGATTACAGGATCAAACGGTATATCTATTTCCAGCTTTTTAAGGAAGCACCAGATTGCTTTCCAAAGAGGCTGTACCAACTTTCAATCCCACCAGCAGTGTAGGAGAGTTTCAATCTCTCCACCGCCTTTCCAGTACTTGTTGTTTTGTGTTTTTTGGATCATGGCCAACCTTGTTGTTGTGAGATGGTATCTCACCGTTGTTTTGATTTGGATTTCCTTAATAGCTAATGATTGCATTTCCTCACAAGTCTTTTGGATGCCTGGATGCCCTTTAGGTGAAGTGTCTGTCCGTCTCCTTTGCTCATTGCTTAATTGAGTTATTTATCTTTTTCTTACTGATATTTTTCAGCACGTTTTAGATTAATCCATTCTGCCACTTTTCTTATTATGATATTGACATTTTCTTGTTCTTATTCTTGTTTGCTGAGTTGCTTTTTTGTGTGAATTTCTTTTCTTATTGCATATTTTGTGTTTTCTGAATTTTTATGTTTTTCTTTTTTATTTGATGAGTAAGTTTGTGAGCTTTTTGTATGGTTATCTTCCATAAAGTTACCTAAAAATTACCTAAATTTACACTTACCTTCCTAAGTTTGAATCAGTCTTTTATTAGCTGTTATCACCTTGACTTTGTCTTAATTTGAGTTCTATATCTACACCCTTTATTTCTCCTTTTATTTTGACATTTTGTTCATTTATGGGTTGATGTCTCTTTCCCCATTCAGAATTTTTTTTAGCTTTGTTTTATTATTTATTTATTTTTTAATTTATGTTGGTATCTGGCTGATGCTATCTTATGTCTTAGACTCCAGTTGTTGTCTGATGTTATTGGATCTCTAACCAGAGTACTTCCTTTAATATTTCTTGTAAGTTTGAATGGATTTTGGCCAATTGCTTAATTTCTGTTTATCTGGAAATGGGCTAATTTTGCCATTATATTTGAGAGACTTTTGAAGAATATACTGCTCTTAGTTGACAGTTTTTTCTTTCAAGGTTTTGTATATATTATCCTACTGCCTTCTTGCTCGGATTGTTTCTGTTGAGTAGTCAGAGCTTAGTCTTGTTATTTCCCCCTTTGTAAGTGACTTTTCATTTTTTCTGAACTGCCCTCAGGATTCTTTCTTTGTTGATTTCAGCAAGTGGGATTATGATGTGTTTTGGTGACTTTATTTTAAGGTCTATCCTGTATGGAGTTCATTGAGTTGCTCAGATGGTCAGCTTTTTGTCTTTCATGGTAGTTGGGAAGTTTTCTGCCAGCGCATCATCAACACTCTTCCCTGTTTTCCATATGTAGATTTTTTGCTCTTGTGTTCCATATAATTCTTGAGATTTTCTCATTCTTTTCTCTGACTTTTCCTCAAACAAAGTGGCAGCTATGGATTTCTCTTCAATCTACCTTGCTGTACACTGGCTAAGGGTAGACTGAGTGGGTACTGTCTATGTCCCCATATTGGCTTAGCAGTGTGGGAGCTTTCCCAGGTCCTTGCCAGATAGGCAGGGCTATCAGATAAGGAGTGGTATGGACTCACTTCTCACTGTTCAGCAGCTTGCAGTGGTGGTGGTGGGCATTGGAGGCCCATGTGTCAGCTGGCCTGAGCACCAGAGGTGCTGTAGCCATGATGTCACATTGGGAGATGGTGGAAAGAGGGATGGCATACTGGGCAGGTATTCTATCTCCTGTTGAGAGCTCCATGGACTTGTCTTTCTGTACTCCCTGTCCTGGGTCATCACTGGCTGTGCTCCAAGATGGCAAAGCTGTGCCGCATTAGTGGATAGGAAACTTTCACTCCATAGCTCTCTTTGTTATCTGTTCTTTGTCAGTTTCTTCTTCCTTTCAGTGCTTGATTTAGTTCGTTATCTCTTCATTTGAGGCTTTGGGTTCCAGAATTGATGTTTGTATCTCTTTCACTCAGCTTTTCAGGTCTTTGTTTTAAAGGGACACCATGATGCGTCTGTCTACAGCACCATGCTTTAAAAAAAGACATTTTTGGTCTATTCTGAAAATATAGGCTTTCTCAATTAATGGAAATTAAAATTGCTGGTTTCACTGTTGGGAGGAACATTTAATTCTTTTAAGTCTCAATGAGACTTAATTTGCACACAAATGATTGAACATACAAAGTATCAAATACAAATGCTAGTATAGCGAAAAAATAGTGTCATTAATAATTATTTAATTAGTAGCAATAGCTCAGGAAATCTTTTCAAGGGTGTTGCTTACACAGAAATGGGGAAACATTAAGATTTTGTGACATACAAAGGCAGATGATCTTAATCATTATTATACTCCTTTCTTCTTTAACATGTTGAAGGTATCACCAGTAAATTCGTTGGGTTTATTACATAATAACCATGAGAAGCATGAGTCTTTGAATGACAGTGTCTACAACAGGCCACTTAGCAAGACAAGAACTTCAACGCTGCTTTCATTTACTAATTTAAGCTTTTCCTTTTCATATTTGGAGATGGAGCAAGTGATTCTTCTGTTGTGCTTTTCTTCAGGAAGAATGGATTAGCTGCAAGATAGCCAATTACAGCTTTAAGTAATGTACTAACTAGTTTCTGTGAAGCTGTTTCTGATTCATGGAGGTCACCTTATGTGTGTCAAAGTAGAACTTTGCTCCATAGCATTTTTAATGGCTAATAACCAGGCCGTTTTTCCATGGTGCCTCTGGGTAAACTTGAACTTTCAACCTTTTGGCTAGTAGTTGAATGTTTTAAGTAAGCATTTGAACCACCCAGGGATGCCAGTGGTACACTAGTGCCAAGGAACTGTAATAATGAAAGTCGCTGGAAACTGTGTGCTTCCATGAGTTGGGAGTGGTTCTTAGGATGCACCAGGAAAGAGTACCTTTTTTAGATAACCCACATTCTCTAGCACCATTCTAGACTGCCCTGGGGTGAAACTACAGTACCTACAACCACTGTTTAAAGCCTTTTCTTAGTTGTGTAGATCATTCTGTTGCCTGTGGCTATAGTTCATTCTGGGCTATATAACATTTCATTGTGTGAACATGCCATAATTTATGTATCCATTTTACTGATTTTTTATTTTTATTTACTTTTTAATTGTGATTGAGTGAAATTGTACAATCCAATTTAAATTTTCGTGCTTGCCTATCTGCAGATCCCTCTGCTCTTCTTGCCTAATGACAGCACATTCTTCCTTTCTGTTCTATACATATCATAACCTCTAGACCCATGCTGCTCCTGATCATAGAACATTACTGAGGTCAACTCCTTGGACAGGAATGGATTGGACTCGGGAACACAGAGTGACTGTATTGTGTGAGCACTTTATGGTTCTATGCATTTATAGGATACCATCCTACTGGCCTCTTACTAGAGGGGAGTGGAGAGGGTGGAAAAGACTGGGCAGGAGATTGTTAAGAGGTTATCCATTTTACTGTTGATGGATTAATTCTTTCTTAATGCCTGTCATTTCATTAGGCTACAACTCGATGAGGTAGTCAATGGATTTTTGTTGGATGAATGGAAACTGTGTAGGTGATGTAAAAGGTGTGGTGACATGAGATAATATTAGAAAAGTTAGTTGGTGCCTAACTGGCAAACAGTTTGTACTAATTTATTAAATATCGAGGCTTCAGAGCAGTGTGGTTAAAAACATGGAAAATAGAGTCAGACTACTTGGTTTTGGCTACCATTAATAGCTGTGCAGCCTTGGGGCAACTTATCTAATGTATCTGTGCTTCAGTTTCCTAATCTAAAAACATAGGTCTCATAGGGTTATTATGCAGATGAAACAAGTTAACATTTGTAAAGAGCTTAGTTTGTGATTGAACACAGAGTAAGTCTACAGCAGTACTTATTAAATAAAATTAAGATTTGCTGGAGTTTTTTGAGGAGAGAAATACTTTTCAGAAGAGGGTGAGAGGCTGTAATAGAAGCAGGGCTAATGATCTGGCTACAGACACTGTTTTTGTCAGGAGACTGAAGCTCACTGAACTTGGGTATGTTCTGTGGGCAAGAAATACTGGTGGGCAGCTCACAGGCAGGCAAAAACCCTGACAAAGGAAATGAAAATACTGTGTTTTCAAAGATTCCATCCTTTTCCTTTACAGGTGAGTTCTGAATGGGTAGTTTTGAATTATAACTTGTGACTAGAACTTTCATCTTTTGTAACCATCAGTTAACAAGTGAACTGTAGCTATTTCAGTGGTGCAATTTCAGACCAGCAGGAACAGGATTATTTTCTATACCACTAAAATGAGACAACATAAGAATCTCTATATTTCCTAAGCATAAAGATGGACTTTTGAAATCTGTAGAAATTTCTGCTCGGAAATTTTCTGCCATGAAGTTGTCTATGTAGAGATGTGTTATTTATCTGGACCCACATGATGCAGGAATCTGAATCTGGAAAGACACTGATGGTGAAGTCCAACTGAGTAATTTGCCAAGAGTTTTTAAGGAAAGGATAATTACAAAATTAGGGGAACCTACAAAGTGTAGTGTACAATCCTGGGGATACCTGATACTGTAAGATGACCAAGGAAAGAGGCATTACCAGGACTCAGAGGGTGCTGAGGACAGAAATTCATGGCTTCCTGGGAAGGAAGGAGCTTTGAGAATAAATATCTCACCACTGATTGAATCTGTCATGAATGTGGAAGTTATAGGAGTCTCTTGATGCAGTTGACAAGAATCACCCTTCCCTAGGCACAAAGCAGGTAGAGACGGGGGAGATGTGAATTCACTGGCAAACGGTGGATGTCCAGTACAAACGTAGCCAAATTTGGCTGTTTCCAGAGTAATTACTAATTGCATGAAACAGCTGTAATTAATATCAGTAGTAATAATTATAATAAAATAGTGGCTTATTTCTATTAGGCTTGACTGCGTGGGCAAAGCATTGTGTTGAGCACACTGCATGTTTTATTTGATTTCATCCTGACAATATTCCTGTAGTTAGTATCTTGCTGACATACAGAAAAGAAAAATAGAGGTTTAGAAAAGCCCAGTGACTTGCCCAAGGTCCTAAAGCTTGTAAGACATACCAGAATCCAAGTTTTGTCTCAATTTGCTGAGTAATCTACTGATTCTTTTTATTTATGTGTTTACTTAAACTAATTTTTACTCAGGCAAATATGATTTGAACAAAAATCAAATATAGAACCTCACATAGTATAAAGTTCAGTTTATTCCTTCCCACCCTCTGTTCCCAAATCACTTCCTTCCCCAGAAGTTATTACTGTTAACAATGGTATGTATCTCCTTCCTGACTCCTTTCTTTCTAAATGCATTTACTTGCTTACATGTATGTAAACATATATACAGGGTCATTTTGTTTATTTTTTTTTTCCTTTTTTTTTGGCTTTGTAGTATTGTTTTCCCACTTTGTACCCTCCTTACTCTCTCATAGTGGTTTGAACTACTTATTATACTGTGACTTAAATAAGGAGCTGTGTTGGCACAGTGGTTAAAACATTTGACTGTTAACCAAAAGGTCAAAACTACCAGCAGATGTACAGGAGAAAGATGTGGCAATCTGCTTCCATAAAGATTTACGGCCTTGAAAATCCTGTTGTGTCACTCTAAGTCTAAATTGACTCAATGGCTATATATGTACAAACATGCAATTAAGTATAAAAACTTCTTTGTGTTTCTAGGTTACATAGAACTATAAAATCTGAATGAATTAAGGATACAAAGTTTCAAGATAAAAACAAATTATCAATGTTAATTTAATGCAATTTAATATAATTAGAATAAATTTGAGTTTAATCGTTCAGCTTGACAATAAGCAGATATGTTTAATGTTTGCCTGTCGCGTTGCTCCTGTTGATTTGGAGTGTGATGAACCATAGTTTAAGTATCACGATTTCATTGTTACTATTTTTCCTTTTAAACAACAAACAATAAGCAGTTTTTAAATCCTGTGACCTATCAGTGTAATAGTATATACCCAAACAATGTTAAAAAATTTTAAAGCCAAGCCAAGTGCCATCGAGATGGACCATTTAAAAAATGCTTTTTTTAAAAAAAAAATGCATCTCTACACCTACATATTCTGGTAATGAACTTCCGTAAGCTGATTAGTACAGAGACAGGTATATGCATGCTAAGAATCCACCCACTTTCAGAGTGGCACTAGCCACTATTCTGCTATGTCTGAATTCTTGAATGTAGCAACATGGCTCAATTTTGCAACAAATTTCTCCCCGTTAGAACTATTGTTAATCCTTTTTTTTTTTATGTAGCACAAGATCCTCACATAGGCTAGAGTTAACCTACATGGCTTGATTCCATTTCAGGTTTGCCTCAGTTATTTTCTCATTAATCTTTTCTAGTTACAGTATATTATTCTGTACTGCCCTTTTCATGGTGTCATAAAATTCCCAATTTATAAATTATCTTAAGAAACTAAATCTTTAATCTATGAAAATGTCTATCAATTCTAAGTGCCATTGCAAATTTTAAGGTTTTTCTTTAGGATTAGTTAAACTGCTTAAGACAAATAGCAAATATATAATGTTGTTATTTGGACATTTGAATATGCCAGCTCAAAAGTATTCAGCTATGCCTATGAATGCATAGAAGCTGAGTGCTATCCCTAAAAAAATAATCACTTGATTACAAAGAGCAGTGAAAATATGCACACAGGATAGTAGCTATTTGTGCCTACTAAGCGGTCATTAAGATGACCTGCAATATACCTATTTCTTCTATAAATTGTAAAAGTATCAATGGATGAGAATAAAAAATTAGGATAGTCTCAAGGTATTTGTGTTTCTCACTCCCCAACCACAACCTTGGATAACTGAACATCTCCTAGTCTTAGTGTCATTGTGCATTGTGCATACTTTCCTATATGAAGGACAAAGGCAATTAGGATTGGGGGTAAGTTGGAGTGGAGACAGAACTGATTCATTATCACCAAACTCACAGGGTTTTTGTCTGTTGCTGACAAGAAAGCTGATGTCAAGGTTAGGATAATATAGTCTATGTGGGTTTATACATTCCAATTCCCAGACCAGGGAGGTAGTTCTCCCTCCTGAAGACAAGCTTATACTAAATTTCTTTTTTTGAATGCCCTGGACCTGCCAGATTGATGTCCTTAAGAGTTATACCTCCTCTAGTTTGTACTGTGGTTAATTTTCTTTCCCTACTCCCTCTTTTCTGTTCTCCATTTCCTTCTTTTATCTCTCCTTCTTTTCTCTCTTGTACCTCTTCCTCCTTTTCCTTTCTTTACTGGGAGGTATTCTTATTTTATTTTATTGTTATTGTAATTAAGTGGAAGTTTACAATCCAAGTCAATTTGCCACATAAAACCTCAAACACATGCCTCCATGCCACTGTATTTGCTCTTTTCATCCTGTGAGAGCACACTCCTGCTTTCCACCCTGTACTTCTAGTGTCCACTCAACCAACACTTATCCATTCTCTCCACCCATGCTTATCCCCTCTAGAGAGGAACCAGATGGAAAGCCTCATATATATATATAATTAGCCAAGAAGTACATATACCACCTACATCATTCTATGTCCCGTAGTCCAGTCAAATCTTTGTCTGAAGAATTGGATTCAGTACTGGTTTCAGTTCTGGGCTATCAGCAAGTCCAGGGACCATGTTCTCAGGGGACCCTCCAGGATTTCAGACCCTCAAGTCTGGTCCTTTAATAGAGTTCTAGACCTGCATCCTCTTCTTTCTTGTGCTTCATCAGGGACTCTACATTGTGTTCCCTCTCAGAGAGTCTTTGGTGGCAGCCAGGCACCACCTACTTCTTCTGATCTCATGCTGATGTAGTCTCCCAATCAAATAAACTCTTCTGTCTCCTGGGCTCATATCTTCCTCATGTCTGTGATGTTCTTGGTTTCCATCTGCTCCAGGTGGGTTGGGGCCAACTCATATTCCTTAGATGGCAGCTTTCTGGATTTTAAGACCTACAGGAAAGTATTTTTTAGCCTAAGGATAGAGTGGTGGTTCTTTGGTAGAATTATTGCCTTTCATTTAGGAGCCCTGGTTTTGATTCCTAACCAATGCACCTTATGTGCTGTGACACCCGTCTGTCAGTGGAGGTCCGCATATTGCTATGGTGCTGAACAAATTTCTGTAGTGCTTCCAGAGTAGGATAGACTAGGTAGTAAGGCCTGGAAATCTACCTCTGAAAATCTCCAGTGAAACCCTGTGGATCACAATGGCCCAACTCACAACATGTCTTGGGGATGGCACAGGATTGGGCATCAATTCTTTCTATTGTGCATGGGGTCACCATGAGTTAGAGGTAAACTCCAGCTGATAACAACTATAGCATCATTTAGACTCTCTCCTTTGGCACAGAAGTATAACATGGCACGTTCTTAAGTTGGTACAGCCAGTCAATGGTAGAACTCTGACTAGACCTAGATCTCTAAGTCTCCTAGAACTGTGCTCCTCATAGTAGGTCCCTGTTGAGAAGAATAAATCAATACTATATTAAGAAATACTCAATCTCATAAAGACTAATTTCAGTTAATATATGTGGAAGAAATGGGGTAAATGTAAAACTGCTACTAGGCAACCACCGTTGGAGGTAAGAGCCCTGGATGGAAACTTTCAGTGGGTGAAATTTTAAGGAGAAATGGGATATAAGCGTAATCTCAAAGTATCTCCCCTAAAGTATTCTGTCAATTACAAAAGGAAAAATATCAACTTTGTAGACAAACCCAACAGATACCATCTTAACTAAGGGGTCAGTGCTAAGATCAATGATAATATCAACATCATGTATTCCTTGAAATGGTGCACTATGAAGGACACAGTATTACTTCTTCAGTATCCTTGGCATGGAGACTGCATGAAACTTCAAAGGAAACTTTCAAGGCTCGGTCACTATGCGAGAGATGAAGAGGGGTAAAAGAGAACTTGAAAAGAATTACAAATGAATCCTGGTACCACTGACATCAGGAAATTCAGGAGGCAAGGGATTTGGGGAAGAGGTATATTATTTGATGTTAAATTTGAGATGTTGCAAGAGATTCAAATGAAAATATTTTAGTAATAGTTTCACAAATTCATTCATTTATTCTGCTAACATTTATTTATAACCTTCTTTGGCCAGGATCTAGGCTAGATCCCACCACTGTAAATTCCATGGCATGGATCTTACTCTAACAAAGTCTGAGAGCAAACAGTGCATAGTGGATTGCATGTAGACTGTGGTAGGAAGGAACATGAAGGACTCTGGGTGTACAAAGGGATACCACTTTCCCAGGGTACAAGGAATATGGGACTAGAGTTCAAACAACATACAGAAATACTGGGATCATAAATAAGAAGTAGTAGTCGAATCACGAAATGGCTAAATTTAGTTTTAGTGAGAGAAAGGGCAGAGGCTCAAGAAGTGTGTTCTGGTGAGATTCACACTCAAAGAATTTAGAGAATGTAGAAAGCGAGTGATAGAAATGAAGAAAGGGCTGGAAAAGTTGCAGGAAATTATATAGTATGTCGTGGCACAGATATTGATAAGTGTTTCAAGGAAAAGGGAGTTTTCAATTGTTCAGAATTTGAACCTGCTTTCAGGGGATAGTTTTAGAGCAGTGGAAAGGATAGGAGTTGGAGAGTAAGCTGAGAGGAAGCAAAAGCACTCAGAACTCATTTGAAAGCTCTAGTAATGAGAATTACTAAAATGAGAATTGACATTAAGTAAATTATATCATCAAACTCAAACCTATTGCCACCAAGTTGACTGTGACTCACAGCAACCCAATAGAACACAGTACACAGAACCCTACAGGGTTTCTAAGGGTGTTCCATATAGAAGTTCAATAATTAATTCCCAAACTTAATTGTTCTAACTGCTACATACCTCATTGCTGAATATCTCTATGGTCACCTTCAAAGTACTCTGCTTGGAGAACTATGCACTGATGACGATGAATAGTCCACCCCTCAAAGCAATTTTGGAACTCTTTCTGGAATGGCCAATGTGCATGGTGGCATGATGGCAAGTTCATGAATTTAATTGCATAGCTGTCTGTGAGGGAGTTTTTAGCCAGTAAACAAATAACTGTATTGGAACATCCTCCCTATTCACCTTGTCTGGCCCCCAATGACTTTTTTCTTTACCCAAAGATACAGGAAGCATTCAAATGATGATGATATTCTGATGATATTCAGAACACCAAGGGTAATACAACGATAACACTGATGGCCATTCCAAAAAGGAGTTCCAAAATTGCTTTGAAGTTTGGACTGGGTTGTGGCATTGGTGAATAGCTTCCCAAGGGAAGTACTTTTAAGGTGACCATAGTGATATTCAGCAATGAGGTATGTAGCACTTTTTCTAGGATAAGTCCGTGAACCTAATTGTCAGACCTCATATGTAAAAGCAGTGAATAATATAAAATTTTAGGTTGATTTTAATGAGAGGGAGAAAGGGATGGAGAAAATAGATAAAAGGAACATTGGAAAAGAACAACATTTATTT
The DNA here is from genome assembly GCA_028571685.1 of Heterohyrax brucei. Classification (NCBI taxonomy): domain Eukaryota; kingdom Metazoa; phylum Chordata; class Mammalia; order Hyracoidea; family Procaviidae; genus Heterohyrax; species Heterohyrax brucei. The sequence continues at coordinate 32,272,907 of CM053163.1, forward strand.
GTTCAACAAACATTTATCAAGCATTTACCATATTCCTGTCACTTGGTAGAAACTGGGTACCTAGAGAAAAGTAAGATGCAGTTCTGGCTTTCAGGCTATTGTGAATACACTGCAGTGAACATGGTTGTGCATATGTCTATTCATGTGATGTCTCTTATTTCTCTAAGATATATTCATAGGGGTAGACTGCCAGTCATATGGTATTTATATTTCTAGTTTTTAAAGGACATTTTACATTCCTGTCAGCAGTGAATAAGAGTTCCAGTCTCCCTAAAACCTACCCAACATTTATTATTTTCTATTTTTGGATTAGTGTCAGTATGCCATGCACTGGGGACTCTAGCATTTTCCCTGTTTTTTTTTTCCTATGATCTTTATCATTTGGGGTTTTAAATTTAGGTCTTTGATCCATTTTGAGTTAGTTTTCTGTATAGTGTAAGTGTGGGTCCTGGTTCATTATTTTTACAGATGGACATTAAGTTATGGTAACACTTTTTGTTAAAGAGACTGTCTTTTCCCCAATTAATGGACTTTGCCCCTTTGTCAAATGTCAGCTGCCCATAAATGAATGCATTGACATCTGAGTGCTCCATGGAACTCTGTTCCACTGGTCTTTGTTTCTGCTGTCGCGTCAGTAACAAGCTATTTTGACTGTCGTGGCTATAGAGTAGGCTCGAAGATCTGCTAGTGTGAGGTCTCCCACTATGTTCTTCTTTTCCAATAATATTTTACTTCTCTGGGGCTTCTTCCTTTCCATAAAATGTTGGTGATTTGTTTCTCCATCTGATTAAAGAATGCTATGGGAATTTGGATGGAGGTTGAATTGTGTCTGCAGACTGCTTTGGCTAGTATTGACATTTTCACAGTGTTCACTCTTGCTATCCATAAGCTTGGTCTATTTTTTTCTACTTACGTAGGTCTCTTTTGGTTTCTTGCAACAGTGTTTTGTAGTTTACTTTATATAGGTGTTTATATCCCTGGTTAGATTTATTCCTAAGTATGTTAACTTTGGGGGGGCTATTATAAGTGGTATTGGAGCCCTGTTAGTGAACTGGTTAAGAAGTCAGCTGCTAATCAAAAGATCAGCAATTCAAATCCCCCAACCACTCCTTGGAAATCCTGTAGGGCCGTTCTACTCTGTCACATAGGGTTGCTATAAGTTGGAATCAATTCCATAGCAACGAGTTTGGTTTTTGTTTCAGTCAGTGGTATTGATTTCTTGATTTCCAGTTCAAAGTTCTCTTTGTTAGTGTAGAGGAATCCAGCTGATTTTTATATCCTAATCTTATATTCTTCTACTTTGCTGAAACCTTCAAGACTGTAATATTTACAGAAGCAGACTACCTCACTTTTATCCTGCAGAGTTGCTGGTTGGTTTGAACCTCTGCCCTTTGGATTAGCAGCTGAGTGCTTAAGAACTGTGCTACCAGGGCTTCTAAATTATATCAAAGATCATGAAGAGTTACAAAAGGAAGAAATTGTACCCTTACTGGATTTATGATCACTCAAAAATGTGCTCAAATTGGCAGAAGGAAAATTATGAAGTCTTTATTAAAAAATGTCCATTTGGAGAGAGCTGTGCACATGGGCATGTTGGGCTTGCTTTAACATTTGAGGCCTCTCTTATGACTCCAGGTAGAAACTTGTTCTGTTCCCCTCCTGTGTCTTTCAACTTACCTTTTCAAAATCCAGAATGTTGCCAGAATATGATCTAGAAAAGTGTTGCTGATGTTCAGCTCTGAACCTCTGAGGCTAGGTTAAGGGTTTTTCCCTACCTCTCTAATGAGAAGCCTAGTACATGGAATCCCCAAGTATTCTTTACCTAGGTGTGGGAGCAGTGGAATTTGTGGGAAGTAGACCTACTGTCCTCTGGGGTTTGTTTCTCACTTTGGGTTGATACCCTACTTCTGTTCTCCAGAGCTGTTAGCTCCTGATTAATTTTCCTTTGTGCCCACATCCTAATCTTGGCTTTTAATACTAATGTGATAATCTGAAATCATCTGTGATGCTCCCTTTGCTCTAAAATAGTATATTTTTTTGTCTCAGAAAGCAAGGCCAAATCAAACAGTAAATGGGCTTACATTAAACTTACATTAGTGCTTACTTGCTAATTTGTAGTATACAATTTCACATGGGTTTTTACCACATCAAAGATTAGATAAACTGTCTATCAGAAAGAATCAAGTTCCCAGCATCCTAGTAGGTGTTGTCATTTTGCTTACCCTGCTTTTCTTCCAGGAGGCAAGAAACTACAGGTTTCTAGGACATATGATTGTCTTTAATGATCTTTGAGCTTGGTTTGAATGCTCAGTTATAATAATTAATTCAGAGCCATCCTAGTGCAGCTTTGAAGAAGTGAGAAGTAATCATGTTCTTTTGGCATTTATCCTGGGAGCGTCTGAGTACTTTCAACTTTATCAGATAACTGTGACTCACAAGGCTTGTCTCTGGTCAGGTTAGAAAATTACTTATCATTATGATAAATTTGAAAAACATGGCTATTAAATAAAACTAAGCATCATCAAAACAAAAACAGACATAGTGTTATAGTGTGTCCCTTATAATTTGTTTCCTCTAACTTATGCTTCCCTGTTGGCACATTATTTGTCTGAAACTTATTAAAATGGAGCATCTTTTGTCTCACATCTTCATGGAGTTAGTGTCTCATCACATTCAATTTATTGGTGAGTCTGTAGCTCTTGACTGTGAGAGGGAACTGTTTCACTCACTTTGTGGTACACTGAAATATTTTCTCCCCCTTTTTTTATTATGATTGAATGAAAATGTAAATTCCCATATGAATTTACATGCTCACCTACAGGCACCTTCCACTGCTCTCCCTGCCCAGTGACAGCACACTATTCCTCTCTGCTCCATACATATCTCATGCTCCCAACAGTCTCCTTTCCCCTCCTCTCCACCCACTCCCTTCCTCCAGTAAGAGGTCAGCAGGATGATATCCTATAGATGCATAGAACCATAAAGTGCACCCAAGATATGGTCACTCCGCGTCACCAAGTCTAATCCATTCCTGTCCAAAGAGTGGACCTTCATTATGATTTATGGGCAGGGGCAGCATCAGGGCCAGGGGCCGTGTTCCCAGGAGAACCCTGAAGTCCCTGGACCATCAATTGCAGTCTTTTAATGGAGATCTCAGGGTGCACCCCTTTTTATTCTTGTGTTGCCAGTGAGACTCAACTTTGTGAGCTCCACCATGGCTATCAGTGGTGGTGGCCAGGCACCATCTGGTTCTTCTGGTCACAAGTTGATGTAGACACCCACTCGTGTGGGTCTCTCTGTCCTCTGGGTTCTCTTCCCCCATGTCGTTTTGGTCCTCGGTTGATTATCCATTGCTGCTGAGTTGTAGCCTTTGCTGTACCCTCAGATGGCAGCTTTTAAGACCCCAGACGCCACTCACTAATGTAGGGTGCAGAGAGCCCTCTTAACAAAATGCTAGTTGTGCCAGTTGACCTCGATTTTGCCTGAAAGCATGGTCCCCGACCCCCTACCCCAGCTACTCTGTCTTTGCAATATTGGGTTCAGATGGAAGGAGTATTGAAGTTATGTTGAAGTCCACTTAATGTTGTTCTTCTTTCTAATGTGTGCTGTCACCGATTTCACCCCACCAAATTTCTATCAACTATCTAACCTAAACCCTCCCCTTCTTGCCCTACTTCTCTCCCCTCCATTCCAGCCATCAGAGTCTTTTCTTCTATGCATAAGTCTGGTTTTGAGTTCTTATTGTAAGGGTCTCATACAATATTTGTCCTTTTGTCACTGACTACTTTCACTCAACCTAATGTTCTCTGATTGAAACCAGGTTATGAGATGTTTCCTGAAATCATCATTGTTCTTTATCACTGTCTAGTGTTCCATTGCGTATATATACCATAGTTTACTTATCTATTCTTCTGTTGTTTGGCATTTGGGTTGATTTCATCTTTTTCTATTGTGGACTGTGCTGCAATAAATATTTATATACACGTATCAGTTGGTGTGAATGGCATTGATTCTGTAGGATATATTCCAAGCAGTGGAATTACTGGGTCAGATGTCTTTTTCTAATATTAACTATTTCCCTACCTTCTCAACAATCCAAGGCTATCACCTGGAAGTGACATTTTAAGCCTTTCATATGTAAAGCAAGTTACTACAATTACACAAATAACTGAATTTTATTCTTGGAGGTAATTTATGGTTTTCTTTGGCTTTGGGGGAGGAACCCCAAACCAATCCCACTGCTGTTGAGTCAATTCTGACTCATGGTGACTGTATAGATCAGAGCAGAACTGCTGCATAGAGTTTTCAAGAAGAGCCTGGCAGATTCAAACTGCCAACCTTTCAGTTAACAGCCATAGCACTAAACCATTACAACTGAGCATACTTCTTGAACCCCAAAATATAACCTTTTAAAAACAAACAATAAATTTATTTTTAAACAATAAACTGATTTCAATATCTGGTTTTAATATAGTGAGTTGCTATTCACACTTTAATATGAAGCTCAAAATCACTTCTGTAGGAAGCCTTCTCTGAATCTCCCTCACACCCCTCCAATAGACATAAACTGAGACTTATCTGGGCCAAACAGGGTGTATGGTCACCCTGCATAAGGTTTTGCCTATTCTTAGCTTAGCATGTTGATTGGTCGTCTATAATGCCACAGACTCACTAGATGAAAGAATGGAAAAAAGTTAAAAAATAAAAAAGAAGGTGTGGTATAGGCTATGCTTTATCTGAGTGCTCAGAAGAAGGTACAACTTTGTCCACTAGTTAAATGTATTACCTAAGGAACAAAATGCTTCTTTTCAAATTCCAGCTTTCTCAGTGGCTGTGTAACCTTCACCAACTTACTTAAACACCTGTGTCTCAGCTTTCCCCATATGTAGAATGGGAGTAGTAATAGTACCTATATCACAGGGTTGTTGTGAGGATTAAATGAAGATGTTTAGAACAGTGCCTGACATTTAGTAAATGCTATATAAATATTAGTTATTTATCATTATGGTGCTTGAGGAAAATCAAAACCTCACAACTGGACCAATAAATGCCATCATGATAAATGAAGAAGAACAGTAATTTGTCAATGATTTCATTCTGCTCAGATCAACAATCAACTGCTGAGTGCTTGGCTTTCTCGCTCTGGGGTCCAGGAAGCCCAACACATTGTCTCCTGCTGTTGTTTCTCTGCCACTGCATCTTGAGAGCTCTCTCTTTCTGTTTCCTGGCTCCAGGAGCTTCTCAATGGAAGGATCTTGAGTCTAAAGGACTTGTACTTTCTGCTCCTGTCTGTTCCTCCTTGGTTGTGGTGAGATCCTCTCTCTGCTCTGGAATTGGCTGTCTTAGAAGAACATCAGAACGGCAAAAACGACCAACACCTTTGGTGGGCCACAATTATCTTATTCGCATAGTCCCTTCCAATCACTTGGGTGGGTGTTACAATACCACAGTGAGAAAGACCAAACAAAAGCAATCTATCACACAACAGTGAGAATGGCCCTTTATGAGATGGATTGATCATAGTGGCTGAAACAATGGACTTGAAATAGCAAGGATCATGAATATGGCTCAGAACTGGGCAATATTTTGGGCTGTTATCCACAAAGTCACTATGAGTTGGAGGTGACTCAGCAGCAACTAGCAACAACAACAACCAGGCTGGCCTGGTAGAAGAAGGAGAATTTGAAATGGAACCAAAGGATAAGAGTGACTAGGTAGAGACAGACTGTCAGTATGTGTATACATTTTCATATCTCTGTGAAGATCAGTGAGAGAACTCTGTTCCTGAAATTCAGGGAGGTCATTAAGGGAACTCTGTCCCTGAGATTCAGGGAAGTCATCTTATCCAGTGATCAGACCTGCCATTAGCTGAAAGCAGCCTGGTATCAAGCCCCATAGGGATGACCAAAAACAGCCTGGTATGCCTCACGTGGTATAACCATAAAACGATAAATAACTTTCTGCCTGTCTTCCCCACCCTCCTAATTGAAAGCTTTCCCCTTATCAAAATCTTGACCATAAACAAACCGTTACCCCTCCCCCTTCTAAGTAACACTTCTTTCTTATCCAAACCATAAATCACTAACCAAAATTTCTTGCTACCTCTCTTCTCTTTCTTTTGTTATCAATTCATCAACTCCCTTACCCTGTACTACCTCATCAAAACTTTAAAACCATAAAAAGTCACACTACTGGGTAATGGGTAAAGTCAGGCTGAGCCACTCTCAGCTCAGACCTCATTTTCTTTCTCTTCAAATAAACTTCACTGGACCCTTGGACTGATATGTCTCTGTCTGTGTTTCCAGCCACCCGCTTCCCAACAATTAGCAGTTAAGGTGTTGTGATCGTTGTTTTCATTTTATTCCAGCTTACCTCTGCTCACTGTTGGGTTGGGAAAGTAATGTCTGATCACTGGCCCATTAGACTTAAACTCTACTTCCCTGTCTTGAACTCATGATAACACTAATACATTGATAATAGTTATCATTTCCAGTGAGCAGATATAAACTCAGAACCCCTTTCAGCCCAGCCCTCTAAGGAGGTCCTGCCAGAACGCAAGTAATCGACATAATAAAGATAATGCTGTTTCCAAATGAAACACTTTGGTCACAGAAGAGGAATCTGCTGCTATGAGAAGCTACTTGCCCAAGGCCATAAAGAGCTAGCCAAAGCAAAGTGACTTGGGTCACTTCTCTCTGTGGCTGGTGTTTATCTTTCTATCATGTATATCACTTGGTTAGCTTTGTTTCTAAGTAAAGTGGTTTCTGCCATCACTTATATTCATGAAGTCTTAATGGCAAATATGAATGTCTGTACCAGTGAACACATACAGCTAAAACAATTAAACACAAAAGGACATGAGATATAGTCATTGCATCCATGAGATATTTTACAGCGTGGTTATAAAATGCATAAAGCCTTGCGTACTCCCAAGCAGTGCTGATGGTGCAATCTATTTGGCTTAACCAAATTATTATGATATGATCTTACACTCAGGTTTCAAATAAGAACTCCACCAGGCTCTTCAGCACCAGAGTGAGTGTGCTTTAAGATTTCATGTCTGTGAGCATAAATTGTAATGCTTTACTACTCTTAAATGATACATGATTAAATGATTAACACATCATACATGTAACAAAATCCAGTAGGAAGTGTGATGCTCTTAACTATTTAGCACTTCAAGCTCTTATGGGAATATTAAGTACTTTTACTAAAGAAAATTATGGAAGTAGTGTTTATTTGAAGGCTGTATCTAGAGAAATGGTAGTGCTTTGACCATATCATAGGCAAATTCAGGGTGCCAGCCAAGTTGGAGAGAGTATTAGCATCTCTGGATATAAGCTAGATTTTAGTGGGCTAATCAGTATACACTTAAAATGTGGCAAAGTGGTACTCAGTTTTGACTGTAAAACCACTGGGAAGCTAAAGAATATCATGCCTAGATCCTCCTGTAGGGATTTCAATTGAATTTTTTGGATGGGGAGCACTTCAAATTTGAAAGCTCCCTAAGTGGCTCTAATGTACAGCAGGGTTGATAACTTGAAGAGTAAATTAGGTGCACATCTTTACAAATGCATCATTTATCCCTTTTGATCCATAAGAACTGACTTGGCAGCAACAGGTCCACTCCTTCTGAAAGTGCTCGTGCTGGGATTCCTATGAGTGTCAACATAGGAGCAACAGCTAGAAGAATACAATGGAGGGACAGCATTTTTCCCTAATCTTCACCTATCTGTTCTAATGAAAAATCATGTCTGGCGTGTGACCTACTGTCTCTTAATTTATAAATATGTCATAAAAGCAGCATGACCTTCTCTAACTTCAACAAGAGGGGAGGAGAATCAAGATCAACAATCTAAGGCAGATTCCTACATGGCAGAGATTGGGCATGCTTCTTTCTCTGCCATTTTGACCAATTCTGACACCAACCATCCATCCTATGGCACTGTCTACTCCTCTGCTGGGCTTGATAACTCATTGCAATGGCCACACAGACCTCACAGACCATGGTCATAATTACAGGGTTTATTAGGAAAGTAACAGTTTAAAATTCACGCTCAGGAACACTCAAGGACAAAGTTCTTCCATCAGTATAGCCTCTTCCCAGTTGAGTTAACAGGCACATTTCTCCCCGGCTCAGTCTGCCCAAAGGCACTCAGCTTTCACACTCTGGAAAGCCTGTTGCAGCATCTACTGCAAATCTGCATGTCTCTGCTTCCTTGGCAGTAGTGGGCTCTTCTCTATTTCTTGCCTCTTGGGTGGCTCATTTCAAGCCTAGTGGATGGTAGAACTGACTACTTCCTTTGGCAAGCCATGATTACCATATCTGCACAGTCCTGCCCAATTACCTGGCTAAGAGTTAACAAGACTACGACTAGGAAGGCCACACAAAGTGATGCATAGCACTACAAGTGGCTAAACCACAACATGAAACAATTCTACTTTCTTATTTCTTTTTCAAGCAACTTGTCATATCTTTTATAAAATCTTATAATGACTCATGAAGTCTTTTTTTATCTTGCTCACCAGATCTTAAGGACATTGGTATGTCTGTACTGTTTATCTTTGTTTCCCAGTGCCAGACTCAGTGACAAGCACATGACAGTCTTTTATCCCCATGCTTTTTTAAAAAATTTTTTTCAGGAGGAGTGGAGTCAAGATGGCAGACTAGACACATGGCTCCTTAATTCCCTCTGAAAACTAAGGCCTGGATTGATAGTTAAATGGAGCATTCTGGATACCCAGTAAGCCCTAGGACATGGCACAGGTCTGTCTGTTTGGACTACATTCCACTGAACTGGAAACTTCTTGTCTTTGACTGAAAACTGCTCTGGTTGAATAGGCTGGCTCTCATGGCTTCAAGGTAACTGGTGTTTTTAACTTTTTTTGCTTTTTGTTGGCTGGCAGATAGGTGAGCAGCTCAAACAGCAGTTACACAGACCTGCAGAGCTAAAGTGATCAGCTGGTGGAATAGCCACATTTTGAGAGCCTGGCTCCAGACTCAGAGCACCACAGCCCCTCTACCCTCTCTTTACCATTGATTCTGCTGTTTGGGGTGGGACAGCTTGGCAGGGATGCCATCTTGTTTGACTGGGAGGAGGAATACCCAACTGGAGGCCTCAGCAGGAACTAATTTCCAGGCTGGGAGGCAGTCCCAACCTGGGGAGTGCTTTTCCAGAAGAAAAGTTGCATTTAGCACAGGGTAGCCTTATGGGTGGGTCCTGACAAGGGATGTCAGCAGGGCAATAGCCTGTCTCTTGGCTTATGTCACAGAATCTGGGGACAACTGATCAGGTGCCTCTGTTCTCAGCTGGAAGGAGAGGCTTCCACATCTGTTGGCCTGATGAATTTTGGAGGTGATAAGATAAATTTGACCTATTAAAATAAGACTGCCTAGAAAAACAACTGCGGTGCAGCTCAATGGCATCTCTTCCAGCCTTTACTGATACACATCACAGGTTCGTCTGATGGCCCACAGTGACCCCATAAGTAGGGCTGTGTCTTTGTCAATCAGGAGGCAGAGCCTACTACCTCACAGATTCCACTGGGTCTAGTCACTGGAGTACAAGGAGGTGGCTGGTGATTAACTTCCTTCTCAGAACTGCACCTCAGCTCCTGTGAAGGCAACACCAGAGAAACTAAACAGCCTCTATGTGTCCAGGAAGCAACAGACCCTAATGAAACATTTAAAAAAACATTCATCCATGGCTCCAGAAAACTCCCAAAATGAAGAATCCAAGAACTTTCGAAATGAAGAAGTCTTTCTGAAACTATTGGAGGTTGAGAACAAAAGAATTATAGAGAGAGCTCTCCTAGACATTACACAAAACGTAGCAGAGCAGAATGAAAAATTAAGCAAGCTGTTCAAACCAATGGAACACTAGCATTCTGAAATCTGGCAGATCAGTAACAAGATTACAGAATTAGACAATTCATTTCAAAGCCAAAAGAACAGAACTGAACAACTGGAAAACAGACTTCAGCATTAAGAAAGATGTAGGACTCTATCAAGAGGAACAATCTATGATTAATTGGAGTTCCTGAACAGGAAGGGATACCTGAAAACACAGAGGGTATTGTTGTTGATCTGCTGACAGAAAAATTGCTTGAAATCATGAAAAAACAGAATACAGATATCCAAGATGTGTATTGAACACCACACAAAATTGAGCCCAAGAGAAAGACAAGACATATCATACTGAAGTTTAAAAAAATGAAACATAAGCAGGAACTCTTAAAGGTAGTGAGACTCAAAGCAAAGCTACCATTCAGAGGGGATCCCTGTAGGCTTTTATCTGACTTCTTGGCAGAAACCATGTTGGCATGGAGGCAGTGGGATGACACATTCAAAGCCTTGAAGGAGAAAAACTTCCAACTAAGAATTATATATCTTAAAAAACTGCCTTTCAGATATGAAGATGAAATTAAGACATTTTCAGATAAACAGCAACTTAGAGACTTTGGAAAAACAAAGCCAGAGTTACAAGAAATATTGCAAGAAGCTCTTGGCTTAGATAAAAATCAAACAAACAAGCAAACAACAACATTACGTCTATATTTAAAGAGGCAATACAGGACACAGCATCCAGAAACCTACCCAGTTAGAGAAGGCACAAAACTCAATCAAAGACACAATATTAAAAGAAGTGATCCTGTGATCATACCATGAAAACTAAGTCACCAGCACATTAAAAAGATGGATATACTACAATAGTTATAGTCCTTCCAGATGGAGAGGAAGTTAATAGGATATGTAGAAATTAAAATTGGGTTTAAGCTTAGATTATGATGGGGAATCATGGGGTAGCTGCAAAGCACAATAAAGATGCAGTATATCAAAACAAGAAATGTAACACAGGAGTCTCAACTAACACAAAACCAACACTAAAAATGGTGAAGAATCAACCCATAAAGAAGAATGACCCAGAACAGAAAATTAAGAGTAACAGAGAATACACTAACACAAAAATAAATACATCAAAATGACAGCACTAAACACAATAATTACACTGAATGTGAACAGACTGAATGCTCCAGTAAAGAGACAACAAGTGACATACTGGATCAAAAGACACGACCTGTCTACATGCTGCTTACAAGAAACTCACCTTAGACTTAAAGATACGAACAAACTGAAAATTAAAGGATGGAATAACATATACCAAGCTAACAATATACAAACAAGAGCAGGTGTGGCCATACTAATCTCAGATAAAACAGATTTTAATGTAAAGTCAATCTACTATTGTGGACAAGGATGGTCACTATTTATTGTGGAAAGGTTCACTACACAAGTAGGACTTAACAATATTAAATTTTTATGCACCCAATACTAGAACATCTAAATAAATTGAAGAAACACTGGCTGTACTGAAAAATAGATAGATCACAATAATAGTGGGAGACTTCAACACTCCACTTTCAGTATTGGGCAGGTATTCTAGAAAAAAACTTCAGTAAAGACACAGAAAATCTTATTGCCACAAGTCACCAATTAGACCTCATAGACATATACAGAACTTTTTATGCATTAACAGATAACTACACCTTCTTCTCCAGTGCACGTGGAACATTGTCATGAATTGAATTCTGTCTCCCCAAAAATATGTGTAGTCATGTGGCTGGGCCATGACTCCCAGTATCTTGTGACTGTCCTCCATTTTGTGGTTTTCCTATGCTGTATGTTAAAGGATTAGGGTGGGACTGTATATCCCTTCATAGGATTACCTCCCTGCTCCACTGTAAAGGGAGTTTCCCTGGAGTATGGCTTGCCCCACCCTTAATCCTTTCTTCCTACCAGAGATAAAAGGACAGAGAAGCAGGCAGAGAATTGGGAACCTCACACCATCAAGAAAGCAGCACCGGGAGAAGAGCGCACCCTTTATACCTGAGGTTCCTGTGCCAAGACACTCCCTGGACAAAGACTGATGCAATACTGGACTTTCCTCTAGAGCCGACAAGGGGAAAGCCTTCCCCTAGAGCAGACACCCTGAATATGGACTTGCAGCCTACCAGACTATGTAAGAATAAATTTTCCTTTGTTAATGCCATCCACTCTATGGTATTTCTGTTACAGCAGTCCTAGCTGACTAAAACAAACATTTTCCAGAATAGACCATGTGTTAGGACCACAAAGTAAATTTCAACAAAAATTACTGCAAAACATCTTCTCAGATTATAAAGCCATAAAACTCAAAATCAATAGCAGAAAAGAACATAAACAGGAATAGGAACTCATGGAAACTGAACAACACCTTGCTCAAAAAGCCATGGGTTATAGAAGAAATCAAGGATGAAATACAGAAATTTATGGATTCAAATGAGAATGAAAACACTTCCTACCAGAACTTATGGGACACAGCCAAAGAAGTACTCAAGGTCAATTTATAAATACACACATCTGGAAGGAAAGAAGGATCTAAACCAAAGAATTAACCCTCCAGCTTGAACAAACAGAAAGAGAGAAACAGCGGAATCTCTCAGGCACCAGAAGAAAACAGATGATAAAGATTAGAGCAGAACTAAATGAACTATAGAATAGAAAAAAAATTGAAAAATCTGAAAAGATGAAAAGCTGGATTTTCGAGACGATTAACAAAATTGACAAACCACTGGCTAAACTTACTGAAGAAAAACAGAAAAGGAAACAAACAGATGGGTGATGTCACAACAGATCCAACAGAAATCAAAAGTGTCATAACAGAATATTACAACAGACTGTACCCTAGCAGATTTGAAAACCTAGACAAAGTGGACAAATTCCTAGATTAATATCAGCCAAAGCCAAGTGACGTCGAGATGCATATCACCTACCAAAATAATCACAAAGAAAAGTAGAAAAACTTCATAAACCCATCACAAAGGAAGACACTGAAGAAGTCATTAAAAAACTGCCAACCAAAACAAGCCCGGGCCCAGATGGCTTCACTGCAGAATTCTATCAAGCTTTTGGAGACGAGTTGTCCCAATACTACTGAGAACATTTCCCAGTGTAGAAAGGGATGGAATACTCCCAAATTCATTCTGCGAAGCCAGCATAACCCTGATACCAAGCCAGGGAAAAATCCAACAAAAAAGAATTACAGAACAGTTTCACTCATAAACCAAGATGCAAAAATCTTCAACAAAATCCTTGTCAATAGAATTCAACAACGTATCAAAAAACTGATTCATCATGACCAAGTTGGATTCATGCCAGGGATGCAAGGCTGGCTCAACATCAGAAAAAAAATTAATGTGATCAACCACATAAATAACACAAAAGATAAGAATCACCTGATTTTGTCAACTGATGCAGAAAAGGCATTTGACAAAGTCCAACAACTATTCATGCTGAAAACTCTAACCAAAATAGGAATAGAAGGGAAATTCCTCAAGGAAATAAGGCGCATGTACGCATAGTCAACTGCTTACATCATCCTGAATGGAGAGATACTAAAAGAATTCCCCTAGAGAACAGGAACTAGACAAGAATGCCCACTTTCTCCACTTCTATTCAACATTGTCCTATAAGTCCTGGCCAGAGCAACTAGACAAGACAAAGAAATAAAGGGCATCCACAATGGCAAAGAAGTAAAATTTTCCCTGTTTGCAGATGATGTGATTGTATATCCTGAGAATCCTAAAAAATCCATATGTAAACTACTCAAACTAATGGAGCAGTTCAACAGAGTATCAGGATATAAGATAAACGTAAGTAAATCAGTTGGATTCCCTTATGCCAACAAAGGGATCATTAAAGATGAAATCACCAAATCAATACCATTTACTATAGCCCTCAAGACAATAAAATACCTAAGAATAAATCTAACTAGAGAAATAAGAGACCTGTACAAAAAAAACAAGACTCTACTGCAAGAAACTAAGAGGGACTTACATAAATGGAGAAACCTACCCTGTGCATGGATAAGAATACTTAACATTGTGAAAATGTCTCTTTTACCCAAAGTGATCTACATATATAAGGCAATCTCAATACAAATTCCAGTGACATTTTTGAATGAGATGGAGAAACAAATCACCAACTTTGTTTGGTGGTGGCGGGGCACCATCTGTTTCTTCTGGTCACATCTTGATATAGTCGCCCATTCACATGGGTCTTTCTGTCTTCTGGGTTCTTTTTCCTTCATGATCTTGTTGTCCTTGGTGATCATCTGTTCTAGCTGAGTTGAGACCATTTCACGCACCTCAGATAGCAGCTTGCTAGCTTTTTTAAGACCCCAGACGCCACTCACCAATATGAGGTGCAGAAGACTCTCTTAGCAATAGGTTAGTTATGCCAATGGGCCTTGATGTCCCCTGAGAGCATGGTCCTCAGAGCTGCGCCCCTGCTACTCTGTCCTTGTAATATTAGGTTAAGATTGGAAGAGGTTTCAGGTTATGCTGAAGTCCAGTTAAATTGATTTTTCTAATGTATGCTGTCACTTTCTTTCACCCAACCAAATCTATCAACTACGTAATCTATAGAAAAACTCTACCTCTTCCCCTCCCCTCCCTTACAGCCATCAAAGAGTCTTTTCTTCTCTACATGAGTCTGTTTTCAAGTCTTTAGAGGCGGGGCGAAGTCAAGATGGCAGACTAAGCATACATCTCCTTATATCCCTCTGGAAATCAAGACCTGAATTGACAACCAAACAGAGCCTTCTGATCACCTAATCAGCCTCAGGACACGGCACAGAGCTGTTAATTGGGACTTCATACCACTCAGCGAAAAACCTCCTCTCTTTCGCTGACTCCCGCTCCTGGCTAGCCCCAGCTCTCACCGACGGAAGGTAAACGCACCATTTTGACATTTTTTTTCCTCTGTCTCGGCTGGCGAGCGGAGCTGGGTCTTGCCTGGCGGCAGGACTCAGATGTGCTGCTGGGGGGATAGGCAGGTGAAATTCCCATATTCTGAGAGCCAGGCTGGGGACTCTATTAATCTCGCCATTTTGAGCCTTTCATTTTGTAGCTGCCTCAGTGGGGTTTGTGCGGAGCTTCGCAGTCAGCGTGTGGGACGCTATGTTGGTACTGAGATTTTAGCAGGACCTCGTTCTTAGCCTGGGAGCCAGTGCCTGCGAACGGGACAGCGCTTCTCCAACAGAAAAGTTGTGATTTTGCACAGTGCTGCCTACGTTGGGCAGAGGACTCACTACCTCTCAGCACTTTTAGCCCCTCTATGTGCTGCCTGTGTGGAGGACGCCTTCTTTGATACGGTGGCCGCAGATGGACCTAATTCTTAGCTTGGGAGCCAGAGCCTGCCCACAGGAGAGTGCTTTTCTATCACAAAACCAGTACTCAATGCAGTGTTGGCTAAGGCTAGGCCCTGTCAGCAGAGGTCACCAGGGCCGTAGCATTGCTGTATTCTGAACTAGTTTGTTATCATCTGGGGTTGGATATAGTGGCGCTTACTCTGTCAGATGAGAAGAGGGACCTCTACACCTGAAAACCTAACTGACTTGTGAACTGGTCAGATAACTCTTGCTTTACATTTGAAGACAGCCTAGAGAAAAATTTGCAATCCATCCTCACAGTACCTCTTCCAGCCTCTATATACTCACATGGGACCCAAAAAGCAACAGACAATTGTGGCATACAAGCAATCACTCATGGCTTCAGAAGGCTCCCAAACAAAGCAACCAAGGAGTTTTCCAGATGAAGAAACTTTTATGAAAGCATCAGGAAGTGAATACAAATTGATTATATACAGAGCCCTTCTAGACCTTATACAAAATGCAGCAGAACAAAATGAAAAAATAGGCAAGTTGTTTGATCTGATGGAACACCAGTACTCTGAAATCCAACAGATCAAGAAGAAAATCAAAGACATAGAAACTTCAATGCAAAGCCAAGAAAACAGAATGGAACAAATGGAAAAAAGAATTTCTGACTTGGAAGACAGAGCTGCTGATGTCAGCGTCTATGAGCAGAAATCAGAAAAAAGAAACAAGAAAAATGAAGAAACATTAAGAAGCATGTGGGACTCTATTAAGAAGAACAACCTTCGATTAATTGGAGTCCCCGAACAGGGTGAGGCATCTGAGAACACAGAGAGTATTGTTGCTGAGCTGCTGAAAGAAAACTTCCCAGAAATCATGAAGGAAGAGAATATAGACATCTCAGACACATATCGTACGCCACCCAGTATAGATCTCAAAAGAAAGACTCCAAGACATATTATAATCAAGCTTAACAAAATGAAACACAAGTAGCAACTCTTAAAGGCAGCAAGACTCAAGGCAAAGCTAACATTCAGAAGGAAACCCTGTAGGCTCTCGTCAGATTTCTCAGCAGAAACCATGCTGGCATGGAGACAGAGGCACGACACATTCAAAGTCTTGAAGGAGAAGAACTTCCAACCAAGAATTATATATCCTGCAAAACTATCTTTCAAATACGAAAATGAAATTAAGACATTCCCAGATAAACAGAAACTCAGAGAGTTTGTAAAAACCAAACCCAAACTACAAGAAATATTGAAAGAAGTTCTTGGCTTTGGCTTAGAAGAATGAAACCACTAACTTTATATTTTAGAACGACACACTACTCAATACTCATTTAGGGAAGGCTCCAAAGTAAATCACAGCTTTGATATGGAAGGAAGCAATCCAGTGATCATCATGAAAACTATGGTGTCATCATAATAAAAAGAGGGATGTACTACAGTTGTTATAGTCCTTCCAGATGGAGAGGAAGATGACAAGACTGGTAGTAATTAAAACTGGGTTTATAAATAGTTTATTAAGGGCATTCATAGGGGCAGCTGTAAAGCACAACAAAGATGTATCATACCATTTCAAGAAATCTAACACATGAGCCTCAACAACTGTAAAACCAGCTCTGAAAAAGGTGAAAAATCAACCCACAAAAAAGAGTTTCCCAGAACAGACTAAGAACAACAGAGAAAACATCAACATAAAAATAAACATATCACAATGGCAGCAGTGAACACATACCTATCAATAATTACACTGAATGTGAATGGACTGAATGCTCCAGTAAAGAGACACCGAGTGTCATCTTGGATCAAAAGACACAACCCATCCATATGTTGTCTACAAGAAACTCACTTGAGACCTAAAGACAGGAACACACTGAAAATTAAAGGATGGAAGAATATATATCAAGCTAACAATTAACAAAGAAGAGCAGGGGTGGCAATTCTAATCTCAGACAAAATCAATTTTAATGTGAAATCCACCATCGTGGACAAAGGTGGACACTATTGCTGAAAGGTTCAGTACACAAGCAAGACTTAACTATATTAAATATTTATGCACCTAATGTCAGAGCACCTAAATATGTCGAAGAAACACTGACTATGCTCAAAAGAGAGTTATATGACTCCACAATAATAGTGGGAGACTTTAACACTCCACTCTCATCACTAGACAGATCATCTAGAAAAAAGCTGAGTAAAGATACAGAAGACCTCATTGACACAGTTAATCAACTAAACCTCATTGATATATACAGAACTTTCCACCCCTCAGCAGACAACTACACCTTCTTTTCCAGTACACATGGAACATTCTCCAGAATTGACCACGTGATAGGCCATAATGCAATGCTCAACAAAATCCATACCATTGAATTACTGCAAAGCATCTCCTCAGGTCATAAAGCCATCAAAGTTGAAATCAATAGCAGAAAAAACATAGATAGAAAGTAGAACTCTTGGAAACTGAACAACATCTTGCTCAAAAAAACATGGGTTATAGAGGAAATCAAGGATGAATTAAATTCATGGATTCCAATGAGAACAAAAACACTTCCTACCAGAACCTACGGGATACAGCCAAAGCAGTGCTCAGAGGTCTGTTTATCTCCATAAATGCACACATCTGGAAGGAAGAAAGAAACCAAATCAAGGAACTAACCCTACAGCTAGAACAAGTAGAAAGAGAACAACAGAGGAACCCCTCGGGCACCAGAAGAAACGAGATCGTAAAGATTAGAGCAGAGCTAAACGAATTAGAGAATAGAAAAACAATTGAAAAAATTGAAAAGACCAAAAGCTGGTTTTTTGAAAAGATCAACAAAATTGATAAACCACTGGCTAAATTTACTAAAGAAAAGCAGGAAAGGAAACAAATAACCCAAATTAGAAATGAGAGGGGAGTTGTCACCACAGATGCAACAGAAATAAAACATATCATAACAGAATACTATGAAAGACTGTACTCTAACAAATTTGAAAACCTAGGGGAAATGGACCAATTCCTTGACTCATACCACCTACCCAAATTACCACAACGCAAAGCAGAACAACTTAATAAACCCCATCACAAAGGAAAAGATTGAAAAAGTCATCAAAACACTGCCAACCAAAAAAGTCTGGGCCCAGATGGCTTCACGGCAGAATTCTACCAAGCATTTAGAGAAGAGTTATCCCCAATACTACTGAAACTATTTCACAGTATAGAAAGGGATGGAGTACTCCCAAACTCATTCTATGAAGCCAGCATAACCCTGATACCTAAGCCAGGGAAGGATCCAACAAAGACAGAGAACTACAGACCAATATCACTCATTAATCTAGATGCAAAAATCTTCAACAAAATTCTTGCCAACAGAATACAACAACATATCAAGAAAATAATCCATCATGACCAAGTGGGATTCATACCAGGGATGCAAGGCTGGTTCAACATCAGGAAAACAATTAATGTGATTAACCACATAAATAACACAAAAGACAAGGATCACCTGATTTTGTCCATTGATGCAGAAAAGGCATTTGACAAAGTCCAACACCCATTCATGCTAAAAACTCTTAGCAAAATGGTCATAGATGGCAAATTCCTCAACACAATTAGGGCCATTTATAGAAAGCCAATTGCCCACATCATCCTGAATGGAGAGACATGAAAGACTTTCCCTTGAGATCAGGAACTAGGCAAGGATGCCCACTGTCACCTCTCCTATTCAACATTGTGCTAGACGTTCTAGCCAGAGCAATTAGACAAGATGAAGAAATAAAGGGCATCTGCATCAGCAAAGAGGAAGTTAAAATCTCCCTGTTCGCAGATGATATGATTGTATATGCAGAGAACCCCGAGGAATCTATAAGTAAGCTACTCAAACTGATAGAAAAGTTCAGCAAAGTCTCAGGATACAAGATAAACATAAGTAAATCAGTAGGATTCCTTTATACCAACAACGAGACTGTTAAGGAGGAAATTATCAAATCAATACCATTTACGATAGCCCCTAAGAAGATAAAGTACCTAGGAGTTAATCTAACCAGAGAAACAACAGACCTTTACAAAGAGAACTACAAGCCCTTACTACAAGAAACTAAGAGAGACGTAGATAAATGGAGAAACCTAGCCTGCTCATGGATAGGAAGACTTAACATTGTGAAAATGTCTGTTTTACCCAAAGCAATTTATTTATATAGTGCAATCCCAATACAAGTTCCAGCATCATTTTTTAATGAGATGGAGAAACAAATCACCAATTTTGTTTGGAAAGGGAAGAAGCCCCAGACAAGTAAGGCACTGCTAAAGAAGAAGAACACACTGGGAGGCCTCTCACTACCCGACCTTAGAACATACTACATTGCCACAGTGGTCAAAACAGCCTGGTACTAGTACAAGAACAGACAGATGGATCAATGGAACAGAATTGAGACCCCAGAGATGACACCATCTGCCTATGAACAGTTGATATTCGACAAAGGCCCTAAGACATTAAACTGGGGTAAAAACAGAATGGATGCTCACCGAGGACCAAAATGATATGCGGTAAAGAAAGCCGAGAAGACAGAGAGACCCACAAGAGTGGGTGCCTACATCAACTTGGGTCCGGAAGAACCTGATGGTGCCTGGCCACCACCAGTGATAGCCACGATGGAGCTCACAGAGAGGAGTCTCAGTAGCAACACAAGAATAAAAAGGGGTACATCATGAGATCTCCAATAAAGACCTCAATTGATGGTCCAGCGATTTTGGGGTTCCTCTGAGAGCATGGCCCCCGGCCCTGATGCTGCCCTTTCCCATAAATTATAACAAAGATCCACTCTTTGGACAGGAATGGATTGGACTTGGCAATGTGGAGTGACCATATATTGGAAGCACTTTATGGTTCTGTACATCTATAGGGATATCATCTTGCTGACCTCTGGCTGGAGTAAGGGGAGTGGAGAGAGAGGAGGGAAAAGGAGGCTGTTGGGAAGATGAGACATGTATGGAGCAGAGAGGAATAGTGTGCCGTCACCGCACAGGGAGAGCAGTGGAAGCTACATATAGGTGGGCATGTAAATTTATACATGAATGTACATTTTCACTCAGCTATGTTAAATAAAAAAAAAAAAGTCTTTAGAGACAGGATCTCATATACTATTTGTCCTTGTGATGCTGACTAATTTCACTCTGACTAAGCGTGATCAACAGACAACAGATAAATGGGAACTACTGGGAATCAAGCACTTTTGCTCAGTGACACATGAGGAAATGCTCACAATCATTAGCTATTAAAGAAATCCAAATCAAAATGACAATGAGATGCCATCTTACTCCAACAAGGTTGTCCATGGTCCAAAAAGCCCCAAACAACAAATGTTAGAGAGGCTTTGGAGAAGTTGGAACTCCCCTGCACTGCTGGTAGGATTGCAAAATGGTACAATCTCTTTGGAGAATAATTTTGTGCTTCTTTAAAAAGCTGGAAATAGATTTACAATCTGACCCAATAATTCCACTCCTTGAAACATATCCTACAGAAGCAAGGGCAGTGACACAAACAGGTACATGCACATGAATGTTTTTTGCAGCATGGTCCACAATAGCAAAATGATGGCATTAAACCAAATGCGCAGCAACGGATGAATGGATAAACAAACTATGATATATATACTCAATGGAACACTACGTAATGATAAAGAACAATGATGATTTTAGGAAGTATCTCATAACCTGATTTCAACTGGGAGACATTACGTTGAGTGAAATTAGTCAGCATCACAAGGACAAATAGTATATGAGATCCCGACTCTAAGGACTTGAAAACAGACTCATGTAGAGAAGAAAAGACTCTCTGATGGCTGTAAGGGAGGGGAGGGGAGGAGGGAGAGTTTTCCTATAGATTAGGTAGTTGATAGAAATTTGGTTGGGTGAAATAAGTGACAGCATACATTAGAAAAATCAATTTAACTGGACTTCAGCATAACCTGAAACCTCTTCCAATCTTAACCTAATATTACAAGGACAGAGTAGCAGGGGCACAGGTCTGGGGACCATGCTCTCAGGGGACATCAAGGCCCATTGGCATAACTAGCCTATTGCTAAGAGAGTCTTCTGCACCTCATATTGGTAAGTGGCATCTGGGGTCTTAAAAAAGCTAGCAAGCTGCTATCTGAGGTGCGTGAAATGGTCTCAACTCAGCTAGAACAGATGATCACCAAGGACAACAAGATCATGAAGGAAAAAGAACCCAGAAGACAGAAAGACTCATGTGAATGGGTGACTATATCAACGTGCGACCAGAAGAAACAGATGGTGCCCCACCACCACCAATGACAGCTGTGATGGGGCTCACAATGTTCCGTTCCAGTGGCCACATGAGGAAAAAAAATGGGTGCACCCTGAGAACTCCACTAAAAGACTACAACTGATGGTCTGAAGGCCTGGAGGTTCCCCTGGGAGCATGGCTCCTAGACCTGATGCTGCCTCTGATCATGAATTTTTACTGGAGGTCAACTCTTTGTACAGGAATGGATTGGACTTGCAGACACAGAGTGACTATATCGTGTGTGCACTTTATGGTTCTAAGCACCTATGTCATCCTATTAGCCTCTTACTAGTAGGGAGTGGAGAGGGTGGAGAGAAGAGGACAGGAGATTGTTAAGAGGATATGACATGTATGGAACAGAAAGGAGGAGTGTCCTGTCACTGGGCAAGGAGAGCAGAAGGAGCTGCAGACAGGCGGGCATGCATATTTAAACTGGATTGTACACTTTCACTCAATCGCAAAAAAAAAAAAAATTTTTCAAAAGAAAATTGTAAGGAAATTTTACAGTGAACACTTCAGTTTCTATTGCACTTTTTTTTTCTTTTATTACATTTTTATTCATCCCTCATCTATCTGTCAATGTAAGTTGGGGCTACAGTCACGTTCTTAAAATTGTTGTCTCCTTAGGACCCACCGAACCCGTTTCCTGAAGATGCTTTTCTTAGAATTTTCTTGAAAAGAAACAGGCACCAGCCGGCCATAACTGGCTGCAACAGGTCATGCCCTCCATCTTTGCACTTCAAATAACCTTTAGCTCCTTAACTGCCTCAAGCAGGTAAAATCTCTGCACTTGGATAAAGAGCTGACAAGCTAATCAGCAAAAATGGCTGACTTCCTCTTTGCAGGTTATTGAACCCATGCCCTAGAAAATGCTCATTCTGGAATGCTTGTCACCTGCGTGTGTACCATCTTGTATTTTCTAACTGACTTGCCTGTATAAACTAGCCTCAACAAACTGCCAACAAGCAGTCTTGGAAGGCACTTAGGCCCAACTGTCTTCTTGCTTGGCCAATCAACAAAGTTGCCTTTTGTTTTCCCCAAATTGGTTTCTATCTTCTTGGAATGGGATAGACTCATGCTGAGCAGGCCCTTGAGTTCCCAGTAACAAATACATGGAAGACTTCTGATCAATTTTTGAAAAAATGAAAAATAATTGCATGAGTTTTCTTTAGATCAGCAGCCAGAACATGTCCATTCTCAGGCTGGCCTGTTACAGATACTAGGCTCCCTAGTTCTCTTGTGGACACAAGGTATAGGAGGTAGGTAATGTTCCCTAGGGTGTGCATCTGCTGAACTCTGCACCACTGGTACTAGAGGTCTAGATACTGGGGATTTAGAAATGAAGACAAATTTCCTGTCTTTGAGGAACACATACTCTGCTAGTGAGAGGACTTAATTTGTTAGTGGTGAAGAGAGTTTTCTTTCTTTGTACATGCAACGTGTTAATAAAAACCACTGTTATCTTGATTTTAAAATTATTTCTTGACATTGGGGTGTGTGTGTGTGTGTTGTTTTTGCAAAACTATAGGTTTTTGACTTGACCAATATTAGTGAAAAAATGTTTTAATATTTCTAGTTTAGTAAGTGACAAACTGAAGCTAATTCAAGCTATGGAACTTTCCACTGCTGCTTTTGTTTTTTAAAAATTCTGTATACAACATTGAAACATTCAATTAATAGAAGTGAAAGAACAACCCATAACAAGTGTTGTAATCTAGGCTAACAGTAGTCAAGGCAAAGGGCTTCCCTGGTCCCAAAAACCAACAGGGCAGGCAGAACAGGCTTTCTTCCTTATCAAAAAAACTCTTGAGGAGCCCTGCTGATAAAGTGGTTAAGAGCTTGGCTGCTAACCAAGTGGTTGGCAGTTCAAATCCACCAGCTGCTTCTTAGAGAAATCCTATGAGGCAGTTTTACTCTGTCCTACAGGGTCACTATGACTTATAATCAACTTGATGGTGATGGGTTTTGCGCTTATATTTACCGCTTTGCTTGCTCAGAGGAAATGCTTACCTTCAAAGCAACATCTTGGGGAAGTGCTATGCAATTATCTTTTATTAAGCTTTACTGTGTCTATCCATGTCTATTTTAACTCTATTATTTTTAGAAGGAGGATATTGAGAAGGTCAGTGCAAAATCTTTGTGACTGAATTTCAGGAGTGCTTAGCAAAGGTCATGTATAGAAGGGCATTGAATTATCATAAACTGGAAATGCATCCAAGTTCATGCTTAGCTTAGGTTTTAAATATTTGAGAGTCAAAGCTATCTTTCATAAAGGAATATGAGTTTGGGACGCATAGTAATGGACAAGCACAAGTACCCAGGTACAGCCACAGCAATGGTATCCAAGACCTGTCCTTGTTGTTCTTCTAATCTTGGCTATCTTCTCATGAACTTAACTCCTGTATTTGATGGAGTTCTGCTTGCTAAGATGTTAGTGACTCCAATTTCTTCATCTTTCATTTGCTCCCCTTGTCCTCCCATGGACTTCAATGAGGCAAAAACTTGTAGGGTCCATTGTGGCCCTTATCTGGACTTGCATCTTGGCTGCTTTTAGTAGCTAAGTGATCTTGAATAAGAAAAATTTCTACATTTCAGATTCCTTACCACTAAGTGGGATACCTTAATAACTACTTCAGCACGTAAAATGTGGCTAGCAGAGAGCAGACCCTTGGTTAATGTTAGTTCTTGCTCTACCATTCTAAGAACAGTTGCCACACTGGATTAGTAAAAACCAAGACAGAAAAGTCACCCATTTTGCCCTTGATTCCAACTTGTAGCGTCCTTGTAGGACAGAGTAGAATGATCCTATACAGTTTGCCAAAGCAAAGCTGTAAATATTTTCGGAAGCAGACTGCCACATTTTTCTCCCATGGAGTACCTGGTGGGTTCCAGCCACTGACGCTTTGGTTAGCACATGAACCCTGTGCTACCGTGCCACCAGGGCTCCTGCTGGATAGTAAGAGAGGATAATTTTGGGCAGAACGTGAATGCAACAACCAAAACATTTAGTACACTACAAGGAAAAAGCAAATCCAGAGGTAGATATTTTACTTACAAATTTAAACTTAATTTTAAAAAGTCAACAAGCAATGTTCAGATCTAGTTTCTCTTCAAAACATGTGGTTTCTTTTTTTAAAGAAAACATACAAATTGATTTGGCATACCAAACATCTTTCTAACTCCTTTGGGAAATTTTTTTTAACCCAAACAAGAGTGCAAATATAGCCCAAAAATGACTTGCATTTTCACTTCCCGGAATTACTAGCATTAATGTTTTTGAGAGGAGGAAAGAAAAACTGCAAAGCTTAGTGCTTGGCATTTGTATTTGATTCAGTAGTGTAATTAAAAACTTGTATGTTTTAAAGATAAACACTTTGAAGTACATTTAATATATTTTGTTTTTGCTTTGCAAAGGAGTCACTATATCAAAGCATTTAACTGGAGCTGTCAAGTTTCTGCTGGTAGAGTATTATTTCCAGCCTATTTATTAGCTTTTCTTCTTATAACCCAGTACATACTTTCTTCCTCTCCCTCCACTGAGTGAAAGCACAGAAATAAAGCAATATCTTTTCTCTCTTTTTTTTTTCTTAGCACTATTCAAGGCAAAGCAGCATCACAAGTCAGGGTATTTGAATTTACTTGATTTTATTTTGTTTCTTATACTTCAAGTTATTTTGTATTTGATACTTTCTTGGTTATCTAAAATCAACACTGTTGATTATAAACTGTAGTAAGGTCAGACTTTTAAAAGTGATTGAAATGTTTCATGAACCAGGTCTGAAAGGAAATAATTGCCTTTAGCTCACTCTTGCATTTGAAATCAAAGAACTTTAAGTATTTGCAGTTTAATAGAAAAGATGACTCAGAGGGGTCCATATAATTTATTCACTTTTTTTTTTACACATTGTAAATAGGAATAGGATACTTTTGACAGTGGTTTATGATTTTTAAAAATATATTCTTTAATATAGAATAGGTATGAAGGCAGCATTTTAAATACAGTTCTGGTACATAGCCTATGAGTCAGATTTCCAGAAAATTTTTATATGAAATTGTCTTTATTAAAAAAAAATCTGAAGTTATAGATTTGAATTAAAAGAATATAGAATGTGATGTAAAGCACTCTAGGGACAGGATACAAGGGTGCATAGAGAAAAGAGAGCTTTTTGGGTTAGCTAGTGAATGAAAACATAGTACTTGCATAAATCAGTAAGTTGTAAGCAACATATAAATATGCAATGCCATTTCACAGAAAGCAAATAAGCTCAGCTAGAAATTGCGCTATGCAATCCACATATTCTTGAGAAGAATTCCCAAGCCAGGCGAATATGGATTGGGATAAATACATAGGCAGTGTACACCACCATAGCAAAAATGGTTAATAAGATGGTATTGAACATAGATTGCTCCCAAGGCTCTAAGACAGCACAGCAACTAATAATTTGATATTGATAGTAAATCCAGGCAAAATATTCCTTCACACGCCTGAAATCCATGGTTGGCTTCTTCCAGCTGCAGAAAAGCTGACCTGTTAGTGAAGGCAACAGATAAGAAGAAAATACAATGAAGAATCAAATACAGAACTTTCTTAGATTTTCATGATCTAAGCATGCTAAATAAAACCTTTCAGAGACTGTTAAAGATCACTGAACAGCTTAGAAATAGAAGTATTATACAGTGCACTATTAATAGGAATCAATGCTACTAATTTTTATTACTACTAAAATTAATAGCAATAATATTAGTAACAATAAAATTTATGCAATAATGATAATTGCTAGTAATTCTTGTGATAATATCTAAAAACTGAGACTAATCTCATTTCTAAAAGCCATGTGTACAGAAAGAGAGAAATGTGAACCTTTCTATTTCTTACAACATATATTCTGGTACAGGTTTGCAGAATGGTGAGTACAATGGTTAAGGTTGTGTATCAGCTTTGACTAGGCCATGATTCTCAGTGGTTTGGCAGTTATGATATCATTTGACAGTTACACAATGATGTAATCAACTCCATAACGAAATCTGCTATGACCAGCCAGTCAGTTAAAAGAAAATTTCTTGGGGGCATGGGCTGCCTCCAGTACAGAAATCAATGTTCCAGCAATGCTCTTGGTTTGGATCCTGCATTAGGTTCGTCATCATCTGACTTCTGGTTCTTATAACTTGAGCTAGCAGCTTAAATGCTAATCTTGCAGTTCTGCAGTCTCCACAGCCTATGAGACTGTGCCCTGCATCTGGATTGTATCTTTGATCAATTTCATACTGCGGAAATTGGTAAAGATCTTCAACTTCTTCATCTTTGGCCTTAGTGGTTGGTGTGTAAATTTGAAAAATAATCACATTATCTGGTCTTTCTTGTAGGTGTACTATTCTATCACTGACAGTATTGTACTTCAGGATAGATCTTTAAATGTTCTTTTTGGTAGTGAATACAATGCCATTCTGCTTCAGGTTGTCATTTCCTGCAAGGTAGACCAAACGATTATCTGATTCAAAATGGCCAGTACCTATCCATTTCAGCTCACCGATGGCTAGGACATTGATCTTTATGCATCCCATTTAATTTTTGACAATTTACAGTTTTCCTAGATTCAGTATGTTCCAGTTATTAACAGATGTTTGCAGCCATTTCTTTTCACTTTGACTTGTGCCACATCAGTAAATGAAGGCCCTGAAAGCTTGACTCCACCCATGTCATTAAGGTTGACTACTTTGAGGAGGCAACTCTTCTGCATTCATCTTATGAGTGCCTTCCAACTTGGGAGGCTCATCTTCTGACACCCTGTGATACTGTTCTGCTGCTATTCATAAGGTTTTCACCAGCTAGTTCTTTTCAGAAGACTGCTGGGTCCTTCCTTCTATTCTGTCTTAGTACGGAAGCTCAGCTGAAACCTGTCTGCCATGAATGACCCTGCTGGTATCTGAATACCAGTAGCATAATTTACAACATGACAGCAAGACAAAAGCCCCCACAGTACGATACTGATAGATACGTGGGGGATATCCACGTGTTTGTAAGCATATGTGTGTGTGCACCACTGGTTTTGCTCCTCTGGAGAATGGACCCTAAGACAATTAGATAATACATATCATTTGTTTTAAGCTGCTAAGAATAAATCAGTCAGACAAGAAAACAACAAATCTAAAGCACTTCAACATGTATTACACCAAATGTGTAATCTGACCAGATTTTAGTCACAAATATGCAGTCTATACTGACTTGAAATCTGATCATTTTTAACCTACCTTATTCCTGCCTGAAACAAAAAAGAGTTAAGCGTAAAAAAGTAGGTTTTTTTTCTTGTCACATTTCACAAAATCTCCTGTGTCATCTCCTAACTCTGACATGTGAAAAGTACATTCATTGTCACATCTTATTTTTATCTCATGGACTCTGGGAGGCAGTCAATAAAATGCAGTGATTTCCTCCCCCATTTTTACTTTTTTCCTTTATTGATGCAATTTTTTCCTCAATGACTGTCTTATTATCTGATGTTTCATATTTAAGACAATAGTTAAATAATTTGCTATCTGACTATTTTTCATGTTAACAATGTATGTCTGGCATTAATGAACACTGAAGTGTGAGGTGAGAATTATACTGGTTTTGATGGTTAAGTGTTAACTTGGCTGGATTATGATTGTCAATGGTTTGACAGTTATGTAATTTGGCTGTTTTATAATGGTGTAATTATCTTCCATTTTATGATCTGATGTGGTCATCCTCCAGTTTTGCAATATGCCCATTTCTCATAATGACTTAAGCTTTGGAACCTAACCATGTTGATAAATGAAGACGGTGTGTATTTTCTTCTAAATGGTAATAGTTTCAGAAAGACAGTTTCCCAGGAGGCATTGCAGTGAGGAGAAGCAGTCCTGTCAGCACTCCAGTGCTGACTTCTGTGGAGTCAACTTTTACTCATGGCAGTCTTGTATGTTAGAGTTGAACAGTGTTCCAAAGATATTTCAGTTGCTGATTTTTTAGAATTATATCACCAGTCCTTTCTTAAGGGACACCTCTAGAAGGACTTGACTCTATGATTTTTCGGTTGGCAATTGAATGTGTTAAGTGTTTGCACATTCTTGAGATAATGCTTTTTTTTTTCCCTAGGCAGCAGCAAACTATACCATTAGAGACTATGAATGGGCATTCAGAGTAGCTTAAAAATGGGAAAACAGATGGAAAATCCTAAGGGAGCTAGGAAAAGAGGCTGAATTTGGGGAAATAATAAGGCAGAAATATCAGTAGTTATTATTATTCCTCAGTAACCTGGAACTAGTTATTCCTCAGTAACCTGGAACTAGCTGACAGCAAACATAAAACTTTAAATCCTCACAATAAAAAATTAATGTACTTACTTCCTTAAAGACCTAATACCGTATCCTAGAAAAACTGAACAAAGGGCTTTAAATGCTTACTTTATTGAAAAACATCATGACTCTCATTGTTTTCAGATGTGTACTTCTTAAAAGATGATATCCCATAAATGGAAGAGAAGGAATACTTTCTTTTTTAAAGAAATGTTTTTCCTTTAAAATTGAGGTTTTTAAAAAGTCCTAGTTTTTAAAAAGGTTGTACCTTCAAAAGTGGCCCTGTTTAAGGAGGTGATGGCATGTTTTCAGGGGTACCAAAACCAAATCAAACCTTCTCCATCAAGTTGATTCCAACACACAGCAATCCTATAGGACAGAGTAGAACTGCTCTACAGAGCTTCCAAGGAACACCTCGTGGATTCAAACTGCTGACCCTTTTGTTAGCAGATACAGCACTTAACTTCTGTGCCATTGTGGGTACAGTATGACATTAATATACTGAGGCTACTTGATGAGGTCTTTAGGGGAGAATGAGGAAGTGTATGGGGCTTTAACCAGAGTCCTTGGGTAAGGAGCTCTGGTGGTACAAGCGGTTAAGTATTTGTCTGTTAACCAAAAAGTTGGTGGTTCAAATCTTCACAGTGGCTCTGTGAAAGATCTCACAATCTGCTCCTGTAAACATTAAAGCCTAGGAAACCCAATGAGGCAGTTCTACTCTGTCATATTGGGTTGCTATGAGTTAGAATAGACTAGACAGCCCCTAACAATATCACCTTGGGGACTGTGCTCCTAAGAAGGCCCCATGTGATACACAAAGGAACTAGAGTTTCCTGTAAGAAGGAAAAGAGAGGAAATTTCAGCACTGTTACCAGGAAAGGTGGATTATATTTCCTGTGGAAAGGCTGTTTTTGGGATACTATCTTTAAAACATAAAAAGACTCCTTCAGGAAAGCCTATTGTAGCTCTGCAATCTAGGAAACCTAGTGAGTTATTCATCAGAGTGTCTCTAGTAATAGTAACAAAAAACTCGTATTACCCTAGGCTTATGTGTAGTTTAGAAAATGTGTTTACTGTAGTTGTATAATGTAGAGTACAGATTTGGAAAAGCAGATGAACCTGGGTTCAGTTCTTGACTACTTCACTTACTGGGAATGAGGACAATTATATAACTTTTTGAGCCTCAGTTTTCTTACTTGTAAAACAAAGATAGTAATCCCTGCTGCTTATGGTTGTTGTGAGGATTATCAGTAATGCAAGTAAAGCATTAGTCCCGGGCAGTTACATATGGAGGAAGTACTCACACAGGAAGATAAAATCTAAGTGGAGGAAACCTTTCCTCCCTTTCATGTATTTATTGAAAACAATAATTAACATTCTGGCAATTGCAGTAAGAACTGGAGATTTCATGGCAACCTAGATATTTAGGCTGCCACCACTCAGGTGCTATTATTTAGTTGAGTATATTCCACCAACATGTGTTATGTAGCTAAGTGGAGCTCTGCAATGTTAATAAATAGATGAACTATAGTGAAACCCTACACCAATTAATTCATTTTAGAGAAAGGGTTGAGGCTAAGAGACTAACATTAAATTGATATTTAATTTTTGATAGTAAGTTGGTTTGTCAAATTGTGCTAAAGTACCTGAACCATGTGGGGTGAATGCTTTGTGATTTCTGAGCTGATGTTGAATACAAGAAGTAGAAATTCCAATGGGGGCTTTCTTCAGCTTTCAAAGAACAAAGTCTACATGGCAAGGACCACGGAGCTGGGTGTGTGAGATGTCTGAAAGGCTTCAGTCTCATTCTCTTTCTCAGTTTTCCCAGATCATACAGGGAATCTCCTGACTGAGTAAGGACATAAGGACAGGGGAAAATATTAATGACTGATATTTGAGTTCTCCAAAGAGATTATTTTATAATCAATTAGAGAATAAGAAATTATTATTATTATTTTATTTCTGAATGTCACCACCCTTTTATCAACAAGTGGTGCTTTTTCTCTCACTAGATTTATGTGCAGTAGGGAAGGAGATGAAGTTTCATCTCCTTTTTCTGAATGACAGGGAGAAGACTTGGGATTTACGATTCACATTACTCAGTGGCAACACTTCATTCTGACATGAATGGAGAAGAAAGCTGGAATAAATGTAGCAACAATTAAGAAAAATAAATAACACTTGTTGACATGATCCCATGTGTATGAGTCACAAAAGTGAGAACACTGTAAGGGAAACATGCAGGAAAGTTATAAAATCAGTGGCTGGGATGGATCAGGAAGTACTTTTTAGTTTTTTCTTCATGTGTAACTGCCCAGAACTGATGGGAAAATGAGTGGTAGAAAGTTAAGCAGTTGCAATGAATGAAGAGTAAGTGATAAGTTCAGTAGAGTAGCATTTTAACTTGGGAATATTGCAGAAGACTGACATTGTAGCAAAAAAAAAAAAAAAAGACCCCAGTTGATTTGATTTCTCTGCAAAGGATTTCTTTTATAAAAAATTAACTAAAAGCAAATATTCTCCCCTGGGGAAAAAAGACCTCATATGTTTGAGTTTTAGAATTACTTCTAGAACATCAAAATCAGGGACTGAACAGAAAAGTTAGACGAAACTGCCATCAATTTTGAATTATTGCCATTTCAATTTATTTTGGAATTCCTGGTCATTCACTGTGATTTTTGTGCTTCATATTTGGAGCCTGTAAGTCTGAAATGTGATAAAAATGTCCCATCTGTTGCAGAGAGAGAATGCTGCATCAAAAATGACACAATACCTGGAGGCAGAGCCAACACGGCAGACTAGACACATGCCTCCTTAATTCCCTCTGAAAACTATGGCCTGGACTGATAATTAAATAGAGCTTTCAGAACACCCAGTGGTCCTAGGACACAGCATAGGGCTGTCAGGTTGGACTACATGCCACTAAATGAGAAACTTCCTCTCTCTTGCTGAGCCTTGCTCCTGCTGCCTCACCACTTTCATGGATCCAAGGTACTGGTGCTTTTAAATTTTTTTCTTTTCGTTGCCTGTTAGACAGGGATTGGGCATGAACCAGCAGTTGCATAGAGCAGCAGTGTTAAAGTGAACAGCAGATGCTGTAGCAGAGAGACAGTGTGTGGGATAGCCACGTTTTGAGAACCTGGAGGTTGAGTAAGGGCACAACAGCCTTTCCACCCTCTCTTTACTAATCTCCACCCCAGATTCTGCTGTTTACCAGGGAGGAAAGGCAGCTTGACCAGAATGCAATGTTGGTTGGCTGGGAGGTGGAGTCACTCAACCAGAGGCCTCAGCAGGAGCTAATTCCCAATCTGAGAGGCAGTGTCAGTCCAGGGAGTGCCTTTGCAGCAGAAAGGCTGTGTTTAGCACAGTGTTGTCTATGAGTAAGGCCCTACAGAGGATGACGACAGGGCCCTAGCCCCTCCTTTGAGCTAGAACATAGCATTGGGGGACTGCCAAAGAGGTGCTTTCATTCTCAGCTGGAAGACAGGGCCTGCCACACCTGATGGCCTGATTGATTTTGGAAGCTGTCAGATAGCTTTTAGCTTTTTAAAATAAGACTGTATGGAGAAATAACTACTATGCAGCTCGATAGCATCTCTTCTAGCCTTTACTGACCCAGATCATAGGGTCAGTTGATGGCCCCCCAGTGACTCCATAAGTAGGGTGATATATTTGTTAGTCAAGAGGCAGAGCCTGCCACCCCAGAGAGTCCACTGGGGTCAGTTGCAAGAGTACACAGAGGTGGCTGGTGACCAACTGGCTTCTTAGAACTGTACCTCAGCTCCTGTTGAGAAACACCAGAGAAAGTAAACAGAATCTAGGTGGCCTGTAAGCAACAGACCACTGCTAAACATTTAAAGAAACACCCTACCATGGCTTCAGAAAACTCTCCAAATAAAAAATACAAAAACTTCCCAGATGAAAAAGCCTGTCTGAAACTAGCAGAGATTGAGTACAAAAGAATTATATAGAGAGCCCTCCTAGAGACTAAACAAAATGTAGTGGGGCAAAATGAAAAATTAAGCAAGCTATTTGAACTGATGGAACATCAATGTTCTGAAATCCAACAGATCAATAACAAAATTACAAAATTAGACAATTCAATCCAAAGCCAAAAGAGCAGAATTGAAGAACTAGAAGTCGGACTTAGTGGCATTAAGGATAGAGCACCTAACACCAACATTTCTGTGGGGAAATCAGAGAAAAGAAACAAGAAAAATGAAGAAGCATTAAGAAACATGTGGGACTCTGTCAAGAAGATCAATCTATGATTAACTGGAGTTCCTAAACACGGAGAGATAGCTGAAAATACAGAGTATAGTTGTTGAGTTGCTGACAGATAACTTCCCTGACTTTATGAAAGAAAAGAACATAGATATCCAAGACACAAAAATGACACAAAAATCAGGCAACAAAAAGAAGACACCAAGACATATTATAATTAACCTTAATAAAATGAAACACAAGCAGAAACTCTTAAAGGCAGTGAGACTCAGAGCAAAGAGGGAAGCCCTGTAGGTTTTTGTCTGACTTCATAGCAGAAATGATGTTGGCAAGGAGGCAGTGGGATGACACATTTAAAATCTTGAAGGAAAAAAACTTCCAACCAAGAATTATATATCCTGCAAACTGTCTTTCAAATATGAAGATGAAATTAAGATATTCACAGATAAACAGAAGCTTAGAGAATTGTAAAAACCCAACCAAAACTACAATAAATACTAAAATAAGCTCTTTGCTTAGAAAAACAAAACCATTAAGGAGGCAACACAGGACATAACATCCAGAAACCGACTTAAGTAAGGAAGGCGTAAAATTGAATCAAAGCTATGATATTAAAAGAAAGGAATCAGAGATCATATTAAGAAAACTATGACATCACATTAAAAAGTGGGGTATACTACAGTAGTTATAGTCCTTTCATATGGAAAGGAAGTTAAAAGGATATTTAGAAGGTAAAATTTAGTTTAAACTTGGAATATTAAGGGGGATCATAGGGGCAGCCACAAAGCACAATAACAATGCAACATATCAAAACAAGAAACATATTACAAGAGTCTCAACAAACACAAAACCAACACTGAGAAAGATGAAACATCAACTCATAAAGAAGAATGATCCAGAATAGAATATTAAGAGCAACATAGAAAACACCAACACACAAATAAACACATCAAGATGACAGTGCTAAACACATATCTATCAATAATTTCAACTGAATGTGAACAGAGTGAATGTTCAAATAAAGAGAGAATGAGTGACATCTTGGATCAAAAGACACGATCCATCTATATGTTGCTTACAAGAAACACACCTTAGACGTATACAAACAAACTGAAAATTAAAGGATGCAATAACATATACCAAGCTAACACTATACAAAGAAGAGCAGGTGTGGCAATACTAATCTCAGAAAAAATAGATCATAATGTAAAATCTGCCATTGTGGACAAAGTTGGTCACTATTATTGCTCAAAGGTTCAATACACAAGCAGAACTTAACAATATTAAATATTTATGCACCTAAATTTAAACATCTAAATATATTGAAGAAACACTGACTACATTGAAAAATGAGATAGATCACTCCACAATAATAGTTGGAGACTTCCACAATCCTCTTTCAGTAATGGACAGATCATCTAGAAAAAAGCTCAGTAAAGACACATAAAATCTTTTGCAACAATTAACCAATTAGACCTCATCGATATATACAGAACTTTTTATCCATCAAAAGATAAGCACACCTTCATCTTCAATGCACATGGAACATCTTCCAGAATAGACCATGTGTTAGGACATAAAGCAAATCTCAACAAAATTCAAACTACTGAATTATTGTAAAGCATTTGCTCAGATCATAAAGCCATAAAAGTAGAAATCAACAGCAGAACAAACATAGACAGAAATCTGAACTCATGGAAACTGAACAACACTTTGCTCAAAAGGCCATGGGTTATAGAAGAAATCAAGGATGTGTGAAAACATCCTACCAGAACCCATGAGATACAGCCAAAGCAGTGCTCAGAGGCCAAAAAAGACACAATGTCTGTACTCAGAAGTAGCTTTCTTTGGGAAAAACTCGATATGACTTACTCAAATGCAAGCCTTCAATTATTGTATTATTGTATTCATTTAAAAAATTAAAAGCATAGTGATTTCCTTCCAAAGAGTGCAGTATGGAAAGAGAGATACAAAGATTAACTCTACAGGGGAGAAATGTAACAACCAATACCTCTCTCAGGTGTTCAAGACCATACTAGCAGCAATAAATCATTATTAATATTATGTATCCTTGACATGGTGTGATGAGAATGGCACTTTACATGTGTGTTCTTCCTACTAAAGCCCTGTTATGGATTGAACTGTGACCCCAAATATGTGTGTCAACTTGGCTATGCCATGATTCCCAGTATTGTGTGATTGTCTACCATTTTGTCATCTGATGAGACTTCCTATGTGTTTTAAAACCTATCTCTATGACATTAATGAATTAGGATAAGAAGCAGTTCTGTTAATGTGGCAAGACTCAGTCTACAAAATTAAGTTTCTTCTTAAGTTAATCGCCTTTGAGATATAAAAGAGAGAAATGAGCAAAAAAGGAGGGGTGGGTATCTCACACCACCAAGAATGAAGTGCTAGAAGGGGAGCATGTCCTTTAAACCTGGGATCCCTGCACTGAGAAACTCCTAAACCAAGGAAAGACTGATGACAAGAACCTTCTTCCAGAGTCAACAGAGAAAAAGCCTTTTTCTCAATCTGGCACCCTGAATTTGGACTGCTAGGCTTCTAGACTTCTGTCTGATGAAGCCATCCATTGGTGAGATTTCTGTTACAGATGCACTAGATAACTAACACAAACCCTTTATTGTAGTCTAATTGTAAGAAAAACATCAGGAAATTACAGTAAAGGTGAATCCAATGAAACATGTGATCTTAAAACTGTCACAATCACCAGAAACAAGGGAAGTCTGAAGAACTAGTGTCACCCAATGAAGTCTAAGGACATATGGCAGCTAACTGTAATGTGATGCCCTGTATGGGACCCTAGAATAGAAAAATAATATAAGGTAAAAACTAGCAAAATCAGTATAAAATAGATACTTATTAATAATAATGTATCAATACTGGTTAACTAATTGTAACAAATATTCCCTACTGATGTACCCATTGAAACCTGCTGCTGCCAAATCGATTTTGACTCATTGTGATCCTATAGGACAGAGTAGAACTGCCCCACAGTGTTTCCAAGGAGCACCTGGTGGATCAAACTGCTGAATTTTTGGTTAGCAGCCATCACACTTAACCACTACACCACCAGTGTTCCCATAGGTGTTAAAAAGTATATGGGAACCCTGTAAAATGATTAAAATAGTCTCGAAAAGTTCACAGTTGTCCCTATTTCAATTCTAATTTACTTTGCTTATGCGGTTCTGCCCTTCTAGAAAACTCTTCCCACTAACTCAATATACAACCTCATATTGTAGATTGAGTCCTGCCTTATTAATGTAACTCCCTCAGTGAATGCCTTCCTATGGAAGTTTACTGGAGGAATGAGGTCCCTCAAGGCTCTTATTAGTAGAGCTGAAAAGCTTTCACACACTTGCACTGGTAAGGCAAACATGGGCGAAAAGGCCAAGAGGCCAGGGAACCTATTGTGTGATTGGCCACCATTTTGTCTTTTGATATGATTTTTCCATGTGTTATAAATCCTAGTTTTATGTGTTAGTGAAGCAGGATTAGAGGCAGTTATGATAATGAGGCAGAACTCAATTTGCAAGAGTAAGTTATATTTTAAGTCAATCTCTTTTTAAGATACAAAAAAGTAAACAGAGAGACAAGGAGATCTCATGCCACCAAGAATGAAGAACAAGAAAGGAAGCATGTCCTTTGGACTTGGGGTTGTGTGACGAGAAGCTCCTAGATCAAGGTAAGATTGATGACAATGATATTCTCCAAGAGCCAACAGAAACAGAATACCTTCCCCTGGAGCTTACACCTTGAAGCTGGACTTTTAACCTGTTAGGTTGTGGAAGAATAAACTTCTGTTTGATGTAATCATCCACTGGTGGTATTTCTGTTATAGCAGCACTAGATAACGAAGACAAGGGTTATCCTCTTTTTCACTGACTGTCTTACTGGGTCAAGCGTGACATCCTTCTTCAGTGACTGGTCCCTTCTGATAAGATCCCCAAAGTATGTGAAATGGTCTCTCTATCCTCACTTCCAAAATGAATTATGGCTGTACTTTTTCCAATACAGATTTGTTCATTCTTCTGGCAGTCAATAGTTGTTTACCTACTGTCCAATATTGAAGTTACTAGCCACATGCAGCAGTTTAAATTTTTTAGTGCTCAGTAGCCACATATGGCTACCATAATGAATTTTTTTAAAATAATATTTTTGTTTATGTTTTAAGGAAAGGTTTACAGAGCAGTTTAGATTCCCATTCAACAATTTCTACACAAGCTGTTTAGTGACATTGGTTTTGTTCTTCACAACATATGAATGTCTTCATTATTTCCATTCTGGTTGTTCTTTTCCATAAATCTTGTTTTTCTGCCCCCTTATTTTCATGTTTTTTTGCTTTAAAATAATTGTTGACTGGTTTGATATAGACATTTTTTTAAAGGAGCATCATACTTATGGGTGATTTAATTATTTTCTGAGCTAATTCATCATTTAGCTACAAGGTGACCTCAGGGATTAGTTTCAGGTCAAGGTTTGAAGAGAGTCTCAAGACAAATCTTGAAGAGTACTTTCAGTCTCAGCCGTCCACAAGGTCAGTTTTTCATTGTTGTTGTTTGTCTTTAGAAATTTGAGGTTCTCTTCCACACTTTTCTCCCATTCTTTCAGAGTTCTCTGTCGTGACCTTGATTAGAATGGTTGGCAGTGGAATAATTTACCACCTTGTCTCCTTGTCACCTTACAATTAACTTTTTAAAATTACAGATCCATTTCTCTGCTGGAAAATATTCAATAGCTCTCCATTTCCAATGAAGTGAAGCATTCATTCACTGATTTCTCTTTTCAGACTCATCTCTTAACACTCCTACTAAATTATTGTTCATTTTCAGGCTTACATACTTCACTTTATTTTTTTTCTTTTCTAGAAATACCTTTATTGCCTTTCTCTTCCAGATAAAATACAACTTTTTACTTTCAAATGCTAGCCTCTCTTCTGTGAAACATTTTCAAAAGATTCCCCACCTCTCCTGCAAAGAAAAAACATTTGTTTTTTTTTTCTATGCATTACTATTGTAGCAACATTTCAGCATTTATACTCTTTGATAATTAGCCATATACAAACTGGTTCCCCCAAAAGAGTAGGAGGTCTTTGAGTGCCACATGTATCTCTTTATCTCTAGAGGCTGGAACATGTGATATGTGTAATTAATATTCTATTATTTGTTGTTTATACAATAATGTTGGCTGATTAGCTGCCTGACTGAACAAACTGTAAGGCTGCTGAAGACAGGAACCGCACTTGTATTTACTTAACGTTTTCCACAGCAGTTTCTAGCACAATACGGGATACATAAAATGTAATGAATTCTCATTGCCTACTTTAGGCCATAAAGTTTACACAGATTGCTTTCTGCAGTTCAGTACGATCTGTCGTTTCATAAGTTGGAAAAGATCCAGTGCTAGATCTTTTTTTTTTTTTTTTAAATACTGAATGCTTAAAAAAAATTCTTTTTTCATAGTGTTAAAAGGACTCATAGTGTTCGTGGACTCTGAGAGGAATACAAATTACTTAAGAAGTGGTTTTATGGACAGGAATGGACTGGACTTGGCAATGCAGAGTGACCATATATTGGATGCACTTTATGGTTCTATACATCTATAGGATATCATCCTGCTGAACTCTGGCTGGAGGAATGAGAGTGGGTGGAGAGGAGGGGAAAGGAGGCTGTTGGGAAGAAGAGATATGTATGGAGGCAGAGAGGAATAGTGTGCTGTCATTGGACAGGGAGAGCAGTGGAAGCTACATATAGGTGGGTATGTAAATTTATACAGGAATGTACATTTTCACTCAGTCATGTTAAATAAAATATAAGAAAAATTAAGAAAAATTAAAAAAAAAAAGAAGTGGTTTTAAATCCCATTGAAGCAGTTTTTAAAAGTACTCACCCTAGGTGGGTAAAAATTTAAGATCTGTAGGTAGAAGAGTGTTTCTAATTAAATGGCCTATAATAGTTATTTCAAAAATGACACAACATAATGTTTTACATATTTCATAGGAAAGATTAGCCCTAATTTATGTTTGCTAATTGAACTACCTAGTATATTAGAAAAATAAGTAAAACAATACATGTGTATAACCATTGCTGAAAACGACTACTTGAAAGACACTGCAATCTTTCAACAAATTCTCAAATGTGTCTTTGGGTGGGGCTGCCACATAACTCTGTGTGGGCTGTAGAGGCCTAATAACAAGCTGCTTCTCTAGATGAACACAATTAGATTCACAAAGATACAAAAACTCATTATTTCTTATCGATTTTAGAGATATGAGTGTGGTTTAAGTTTATGTGACTAATGGCAGACCATGTCTATGCATGATTTGGGCACAACAGATTGTGTCCGAGTTTCCAGATATCACAGTACAAGTTTTATGAAGGTAATTCAGTATTTTCTATGCCTCATGGAATGGTCTATCCTTCCTTAATATGTTCCTGGGAATTTCCTTTCACTTTAGAATATTTACCATCCTTCTTGTGGCAACAAATGCGTCATGCTGATACCAGAGTGAATATTTGAGATAAAAACTGGAAGTGGTGACTCTGGAGTCCAAGTATTAAGAGGGAGGATGAGACATGTATGGAACAGAGAGGAATAGTGTGCTGTCACTGGGCAGGAATAGCAGTGGAAGCTGCATATAGGTGGGCATGCAAATTTATATGAGAATGTACATTTTCACTCAGTTATAATAAAATATATATACATAAAGAAAATGAAATAAATCATGGAAGGAAATTTTAAAAAAAAAGAGGAAGTTTAAAAACCAACTTAAAATTTTGTGGTGAATCAAAGTCTAGGCAGAAAATCAAACAGCCATACAGAAAGTAAGGAACTTGTTCTATGCATTTGTGAATTAGCTGGACAATTCAGTAGATTCCCTAGACAGAGAAAAACAAACAATTGTAAGTCAAATCATCTGTATTTATTTCTAGCAGTGTTGGAATGAAGAGTAGGCTTTCTGTAACAAGTTTTTAATTTTAATGTCATTTCTTAAAATAAGCCTCTTTGTTACTATACTTTAAAAATTACATATACATATATATAAACACCATCATCCTATCAAGAAGGAAAAAGGAAACTGTATAACTTCAGGGTGGTTTTTTCTTTCTAAAATTATTGTTCCTAGGGACTGCCAGGTTGTTTTTGAAAGTAAAAAGTAAACTGAGCTGCAACATTAATCCAAGCCAAGTGCCATCACGTCAGATCCGCCTCATTAATAGTGGGCTTAAAAACTGTCCGACTCGACGACACTTGGCTTTGGCTTAAAAACTGTTAAAAATCATTTTAAAAAGTCATTGGAAATTTCATGTTGGAGTGGGGCCATTACCATTCTAGCAAAGTCTCATACGTACATCATCTAAAATTGAGTAAACAGAGGACTCCAAAAGTCCTCAACTAATAATTTGCAAAATGCCTATTAAGCTTTTCTTCTTGGCTTTCAGGATATAAAAGGGAAACTGGGAACTGCCAGACTAAAGAATCTTCTGAAAGAATAGTTGATGCATTTCAGTTTTTTCTTGGAATCAATGACGTTCCAGTAGCTTAATCTCCTATAATATTTGAATGATTCCAATGATATTATTATCTGCTTTTGTGAAATAAGACTCTTGGTGATCGACTTGACAGCACTTAGCTGGCTTTGAGAAATAAGAGGCTCATAATACCCTATTACCCACAGCACTTGAGAAAGATTAAGAGTGGGCATTCAGCTAAACTGTTTGGCAAAATTATTTCTCCTACTGCTGTTACAGATCCCTTTCCTGGTTCATGTTTTCCATGCACATTGTGGCAGCGCCCTCTTTCTTCTGTCTTCCTTAGCATGTGGCTGTCAAATCAACAATATAGTAAAGGGATTATGTAGTCAGTGTTTGTTCCTAAGGATTCTGTTTTACATAGACTCTAGAAGATCCTAGATGGCACAAATAGTTAAGTGCTTGACTACCTGCTGAAAGTTTGTCAGTTTGAACCCAATGAAAGGACCCTAAGAAGACAGACCCGGAAATTTGCTTCTGAAAGGTCACAGCCTTCAAAATCCTATGGAGCAATTAGTTCTACTCTACACACATGGGTTACCAGGAATCAGAATTTACTGTATAACAACTAAGAACCACAGAGCCTGACCATGAAAAATTAAGCATTTATTTCATGCCTATTAGTGTTTGATGAATCTTTAGAAACTGAAGACTTTTATGCAAAGGGATGATTTGAGGGTAAGGAAGGTTAGTTACTGTAATACTGATTTGATAAACACTTGCCTGTTGAGCACTTGCTCCCAGAGTTCTGCCAAAGGGTATCTGGTTGCATGAGCAATTGGTCAACCAAGTTCTTTCCAATAGTACTTTCCATCACTAATTGTTTACATTTTTTTAAATTGTGCTCTGGATCAAAGTTTACACTTCAAGTTAGGTTTCCATACAAACATTTATACACATATTGTTATGTGACCCTGCTTGCTATCCCTATAACGTGACCACATATTCCTTCTGTCCTACCCTGAATTTACTGTGGTCGTTCAGCCATCTCCTATCCCTTTCTGCCTTCTCATCTCAGACAGCTCTGCCCAGGAGCTGCCCATTTAGTTGTGTGTATCTACTTGAACTAAGAAGAACACTCTTCAGTAGTATCATTTTATGTCTTACAGTCCAGTCTAATCTTCATCTGAGGAGTTAGCTTCTAGAATCGTTTTAGTTCTGGGTTAGTGGAGAGCCAAAGGCCACGTCTTCTGAGTTTCATCCAGTTTCAGACCACGAAGCCTGGTCTTTTTACTGGGATTTGAGTTGTGTATCCTACTTTTTTCCTGTGCTATCAAGTATCCTCTGTTGCATTCTGCTGGTCACTGGTGGTAGGCAGGCAGTATCTACTTCTTCTGGTCTCAGGATGATGGAAATCTCTGGTTTATGTGGTCCCTTTTGTCTCCTGGGCTAATATTTTCTTTCTGTCTTTAGTGTTGTTCCTTCTTCTTTGCTCCAGGTAGGTTGTAAGCAACTGATGCATTTCAGATGGCTACTTGCTAGTTTTTAAGACCACCAGATCCCACTTCCAAAGTAGGATGTAGAATATTTTCTCAATAAGCTTTATTATGCCAGTTGACCTAGATGTCCCCTAAAACCATGGCTCCCAGAACCCTGCCCCATTATACTATAGTTGTTTACTTCTCTTTTTTTGGTAATATTAAACAGATTTTTTCATAAAACTTTTTTTATTCCCTCTTCTCAGTCTTTTTTTTTTCCGGCTTAGTCTTTATTTCTTGTTAAACTCTCTAGAAGGCTTGTGGTAATAAGTTCAGTGTTTTTCTTTTTTTGATGACCAGTAACATTGAAATTTCACAGGTGTGATTTTGTGGCAATAGTAATATAGCCTGTTGCTCTTTCAACTGACCTGCTTCCGTATCTCAGTTTACTACCACTTTTAGGAAAATGAGTTGAGAACATGGCTCACTCTTAAGATCATAGAGACAAAGTATTGCTGAGGTACTGTCCCTGTCAACTTGCAGATCAAAGGAAATTTTCCTACTGGGGTGGTTAGGTTGCTCCGTTCTAGGTCAGATGGTTATGGGAAATGGAAAAGAAGGCAATGAGAATGAAGGCAAGACAGCAAGCTAAGTCAAAATATGTTATAGTTTTTAGGCAATTAATTTATTTTAATTACATTTTATAATCTTGTATTTAGAAGTGAATTGCAAACTGATGTACTAGAAGGAAAAGTCTCACTGACAACTTAAGTGGAGTTATCAACTCCTTGACAAAACACCATATATACACCCATTACTGCCAGCTTCATTTTCCTATTCTTGCTCGCAAATGTCTGAATTAATACCCACATGCTCCTTGTGGAAACTGGAGGAGTGCTGAGCTCCAAACTTGTTTCCTTAAATAAATAATGGATATCTGTTTCTCAAAACTGTTTTGTTTCTCAGGTAAGTGTGGAGAAGGCTAATAGCAACTGGACATATTTTCAACCAATAGGTTTTATAACCATCTGACTATGGGCGTTATTTGGGTGAGATTAAATATTCTATCCCTCTTTGAATAAATGTAGGCTTACTTGTCAGGAAGAAAAATTTAAAATATTTCCCCCAAGACATAAAAATAATTTGGACTAAGAGATTATAGTGTGTTGGATGGCGACTTCCCAAAAGATATGTCCACATCCTAGAACATGTGAATATGACCATATTTGGCAAATTATTTTTATAGATAAAATAAAGATGAGAATCTCAAACATGAGATCATCCTAAGTTATCCGGATCAGTTCTAAATCCAGTGACAAGTGTCCTTTTAAGAAAGACAGAGAGGTAAAATACCCATGTGAAGAC
Organism: Heterohyrax brucei; assembly: GCA_028571685.1. NCBI lineage: Eukaryota > Metazoa > Chordata > Mammalia > Hyracoidea > Procaviidae > Heterohyrax > Heterohyrax brucei. The sequence continues at coordinate 32,316,270 of CM053163.1, forward strand.
AGAGGCAGACACTGATTTTGTGCTGCTATAGCCATGGGACAGTCAGAGCTACCAGAAGTTAGGAGAGGCAAGGAAAAAAAAATTTTCCCAGTAGCCTTTGGAGGGAGTATGTCTTTGCCTTTACCTTAATTTTAGACTTCTGCCTCCAGAACTGTGTGAGAATAAATTTCTGTCATTCTAAGCCAACCTGCCTACCTAGTGGTACCTAGTTATGGTAGCCCTAAGAAAATAATACACAGATCTTCCTTGGAAACACTAGAACATTATAATGTGGAACTTCTCAGGATGCAGAAACAGCATTTTTTTTTGACTGCCAGTACGGTAGGCACAGGCTAGATGCTTAAATGACTCCTATTTTAGGGATGAAGAAAATGAATGCCCTGAGAGGTAGTATGATAGAAAAGTTACACATGAAGGCTCTGGATCCTGTCTGGGTTTGACTCTGAGCTCTGTCACTTAATAACTGTTGACCCTGGCTAAGTTGTTCAATCACTCTGACCCTCAATTTCCTCAACTGGAAAACTGTGATGATAACACAACTTTGCTTTCAGGATTACTTAATTTGTAATAGTACATAACCAAATGAACTGCCAAGTTAAGTCAATTCCAACTCATGGAGACCCCATGTGTGTCAGAATAGAACTTTGTTCCAGAATTTTCAATGGCTGACTTTTCAGAAGTAGATCATGAGACCACCTCTGCATGTACTTGAACCTCCAATCTTTTGATGAGAATGGAGTGCATTAACTATTTGTACCACCCAGGGACATCACAGTAGCAATGCTACTGAAGGAAGAAACTGAAGCTGCATTGAAGGCAATGGTGAAAAACAAAACTCCAGGAATTGATGGAATATCAACTGAGATATTTCAACAAACATATGCAGCACTGAAAGTGCTCACTTGTCTATGCCAAGAAATTTGGAGGACCTGGAATGCAGAAATTACAGAACATTATAACTAGTATCACAAGGTACCTTCGAGCTTCAAACAATTCTCTTTCATGTAAAAGATCATTAAAACCACCAAGATGTTAGATGATCCTCCATAAAATTCTAGAATGTTTCATAAATACAAGGCACACCTGTGTAACACCCAGCCACCTGTCTCATCCCCACCCCCTGAAACAGCAGGCAACTGTGTGACACTTGGCTGATCACCCCACCCCTTCCCCACTGGAAAGAGCATCTGTACACCCCTTGACTAACTGCTGCACTCTTCCTGACGGAGGGAGCTCTTCAGTACCCCTCAGACACCTGCCTTGTTCCTTGCCCATTGCCTGCCCACCTGGTGAGTCATAAGAGCATTCTCATTCCACTGGGTAGTATCTGCCCAGAATGCCCTCATATGTACCGTGAACAGAGACAAGGGCTTGCTCAGCCCCCACTGCCCCATCCAACCAGAGACAGGAAGTGAATGCCCCTGTGGGGCCAGACAAGCAATCACTGAAGCAAGCCCAACCTGCCCACACTGATAAATCAAAGCAAAACATATCATAAATAAAACAACAAAAGCTAAATGCACTGGAGACATCTGACAGGTCAACCAAATGACCAAAATAAAGAGGCAGAAAATCTTCTCAAGGAATTCAAAAGGCTTATATGTAGGGTCCTCAAAGAGGGCCAAGAAAACACAGACAAAATCCTACAAGAATTCTGGAAAACAATACAAGAACAAAATGACAAGCTAAATAGACAAGAAATCATACAAAAACAACAGTTAAAAATCCAGAAGATTAACAATACAATATCAAAAATAGATACCTCAATCAAAGGACATACAAGGAAATGAAATAAGGGAAGAAAGAATTAGTGAAATATGAGGTGTGCCAATTAGTTGATCTAAGTGCTACATACTTCATGGCTGAATGTCAGAGACATATCATAACCAAATTTCCCAAATACAAAGATAAAGAAGGAATTGTGAGAGAAGCTTGGGAAAAATGAAACATTCATATCACCTAAAAAGAGACTACAGTGAGACTGAGAAGCTCTGATTCCTCAGAAGAGACCATGTAGACAAGAAGACAAAGGGATGACATATATAAAACTCTGAAAAGAAAGAATTGCCTATCAGGAATGACGTACCTAGCAGAACTGTGTCTCAAATTATGACATTCCTAGATAAGCAGCAATCAAGAGAATTTGTAAAAACCAGAGCAAAGGTACCAGAAATATTAAAGGGAGTCCTTGGGGGTAGAGAACCAGCAATAGCAGATAACAGCCTGAAAGTAAAGCAAGTGACAGTATCATCAAGACACTAACCCAGACAAATAAATCTCAAAAGTAAGCTGAAGTTACAGAACTGAAGACAGGGAGCCTGAGATATCTATGTATCCAGTTACAGAGGTCCAAAATAGAAATGAAGAGAAATAGTTTTAAAATAACAGTAGCAGACTTCGGCATACTACTTTCAATGATGCACAGAATAATTAGAAAGAAACACACCAAAGACACAGAAGATCTAAATACCACAATCAACCAACTTGACCTCATAGACATACACAGAGCAGTCCATCCAACAGCAGAAGAATGACACATTCTTCTCCAGTGTACATGAATCATTCTCTAGAATATCCTAGGCCACAAAGCAAACCTCAACAAATTCAAAAATACTGAAGTAACACAAAGCATCTTCTCAGATCCCAATGCTATAAAATTAGACATCAATAATGGGAAGAACAAGGGAAAAATAAAATACTTTGACACTGAATAATGCCATGTTTAAGAACTACTAGGTAATAGATGAAATTAAAAATGAAAAAAAATCACAGAGTCAGATGAAAATGAAAAGACAACATACAAAAACCTGTGAAACACACAAAATAAGTGCTTAGAGGCTAATTTATAGCAATAAACACAGACATCAAAAAAGAAAAATCCAAATCAATAACTTATCCATACAATTCAAGCAAATAGAAAAGGAGCAACAAAAGAAGGCCATGGCTGCCAGAAGAAAGGAATTAGTAAAGATTAGATTAGAAGTAAATGAAACAGAAAACATAAAAACACCTGAAACAATTGACAAGGCTAGAAGCTTTTCAATTGAATACATAAATAAAATTGAATACATAATACATTGAATACATAAATAAAATTGGCAAACTGCTAAACAAGTTGACAAAAAAAAGATGCAAATAATCCAAATAAGAAATGAGATAGGTGACATCACAACAGAACCAAATGAAATAAAAAGAATCAACAGAATATGAAAAATTACATTACAAATTTGAAAACCTAGAGTAAATGAGCTAATTCTTAGAAACACACTATCTACCTAAACTAAAGTAGAAACAAATTAAAGTAGAAAATCTGAAAAGACCCATAATAACATAAGACATTGAAGGAGCCATAAAAACACTACAACATAAAAAAGGAAATTAAACATGAAAAAGGATGGTTTCACTGGCGAATACTATCAAACATTCAGATAAGAGTTGACACCAATACTACTCAAACTATTCCAGAACACAGAAAAGGAAGGAATACTCTTAAATTCATTCCATGAACCCGGCATAATCTTGACGCCAATGCCAGGCAAAGACACCACTAAAGAAGAAATTTATAGATGAATATCCTCATGAATATTGATGTAAAAATTATCAACAAAATTCCAGCCAATAGAGTACAACCGTGTATTAAACAAATAACACATCATGACCAAGTGGGATTCATATCAGGTGTGCAAGGTTGGTTCAACATTAGAAAATTAATAAAAAATTTACCATGTAAATAAAACAAAAGAATCACATGATCATCTCAGCTGATGCATTAAAGGCATCTGATAAAGTCCAAACACCTATTCCTGATTTAAAAAACTAAAAAATAAAAAAAACTACCAAGTCCAATCTATTTGTGTCCAAAGAGTGGATCTTCGTTATGATTTATGGTCAAGGGCAGTATCAGGGCCAGGGGCCATGCTCCCAGGGGAACCTGAGAGCAGTGGAAGCTTCATATAGGTGGGCATGTAAATTTATACGGGAATGTACATTTTCACTCAGTCATATTAAATAAAAAATAAGGTAAAATAAAAAACTGATAAAAGTTCTCTGCAAAATAGGAATAGGAGGGAAATTCCACAGCATAATTCAGTGCATACATACAAAACCAACAGCCAGTATTATTCTCAATGGAGACAGACTGAAAGTATTCCCTCTGAGAACAGGAACCAGATGAGGATGCCTTTTATCACCAGTCTTATTTAACACTGTATTGAAAGTTCTAGCTGAAGCAATGAGACAAGAAGGGGAAATATAGAGCATCCAAACTGCTAAGGAAGAAGTAAAACTATCTCTGTGGACAGACAATATGATACCGTATTAGAAAATCCTAGAGAATCCAGAAGAAGTCTACTGAAACTAGTAGAAAGGAATTAGAATGAAACAGAAAACATAAAAACAATTGAAACAGTCAACAAGACTAGAAGCTTGTTAGGCATACAAGATCAACATCCAAAAATCAGATTCTTCTATACTAGCAAAGAGAACTCCCAAAAGGAAACAATATCATTCACAGTAGCTACTACTCCCACAAGATAAAATACTTCGGAATAAACCTAACTAGTGAAGTAAAGATTTATAAATAAAGAAAACCGCAAAATACTACTGCAAGAAACTGAAAGAGACCCATCTCACCGACAGGAAGAATAACTGTGAAAATGTCAAACTACCCAAAGCAATCTGTTGATACAACACAACCCTGATCCAAATCCCAACAATACTTTTTAATGAGATGGAAAAGCGAATCACCACCTTTATATCAAAAGGAAATAACTCAAGATAAGTAAAGCATTACTGAAAAAGAAGACCAGAGTAGAAGGCCTCACATTATCCAATGTCAGAACCTACCACACATCTACTGTAGTCAAAATAGCATGGTACTGGTACAATGACAGGCACATAGACCAATGGAACACAACTGAAAACCCAGAAATAAATCCATCCACCTATGCACACTGTAGCTTTAACAAGGGGGTTAAGTCCATTAAATGGGGCACGGATAGTTTCTTCAACAAATGGCACTGGCAAAACTGGATATTTTCAGAAAAACAATCCATACCTTACCCCATACACAGAAAATAACTCAAAATGTATCAAAGACTGTCTTAGTCTTCTAGTACTGCTATAATATTATCTTAGTCATCTCAAGCTGCTACAACAGAAAATACCACAAGTAGGGTGACTTTAAGAAAGATAAATTTATTTCCTCACAGTAAAATAAGCTAAAAGTCCAAAGTCAGGATTTCAGTTCCAGGGGAAAGCTTTCTGTCTCTATTCTTAATTTTTCCCTGGTCAAGGAAATTGTCAGGTGCAAGGACCTCTGCACCTGGCACTCTTCTTGGTGGTTTGAGGTTCCCAACCCTCTGTTCCCTTCCCTTTCCTTTTATTTCTTAAGCCATAAAAAGTTGTGCCTTCCACACCCTAGGAAAACTCCTTTATACTGGATCAGGGGTGTGACCTGAGTAAAGGTGTTAGAATCTCATCTTAAACCCATTTAGCATAAAATTACAATCACAAAATGGAGGATAATCACACAATAGTGAGAATCACAGCCTAGCCAAATTGATAGAAAAATTCTTTTGGATAGGGGACATAATTCAATCCATGACATTCTACCCTTTGCTCCAAATCACATCCTTGTGACGTGCAAAATGTATTCATCCCATCATATTATAGTGAAAACCTTAATTCCAAGTCCCAAATCCAAAAATTCCTCTTCATCTGAGAAATCTAGAACATAAAATTATCTGCTTCTAAAGGTATAACGGCAGAACAGACAAAAGCTAGGCATTTCCTTTACAGTCTGGAAAACTGAGGAAAAGAAGAGCTAACAGGCACCAAACAAGTCAGCAGAAGCCGTTGCTTAAGCCCTCAAGGCTTTGAAAATAATTCTCCATTCTCTGGGACATTTTACACAGTGGTCCTGATCTCCAGACTCTAGAAATTGGCCATACTCCCTAGATTCTGAGTTGAGGCCCCTTAGTCCTGGGCTTCAGCTCCTCATTCCAGGCCCACTGGGACAGCAATTCCGCTCCTTTGACTTTAGGAATACCATTCTCCTATTCCAACTGAGTGGAGAACTTACTGCCTTGGCCTGGCCAGCCACTTCTTCTGTACCCTGGGCTCCACCCCTTGGCTTTGGGAAAAAGAACTAGTCCCATTCCACTGGCACTTGTGAACTGCAGCCCAACACTCCAGAACTGAGTTGGTGAAAATCTGATTCTTTGAAACCTAGTAGGCCATGGATCTACCCTTTGAGACCCCTAAGGTCATTACAACTTGGCTTCTGGTGATCCTTGTTTCTTTAGCTTCTGCTTCCTGTGACCTTCATCTCCTGGGGCCTTATGCCTGCATATTTCCTGCTGGGGTAAGTTTTCCAAAGCTCTGTCCAGAAGCACCTTACCCAACTAGGAAGTCTCCTCCACAGAGGCACTCAGCTCTCCAGCTCCATTGGTTGACTCCAGTGCTGTCAATCACTGGTCTCTTGTTTTGTGTTGCTGGTCCTCTGCTGCTGTATCTTACCATCTGCACCTTCTCCAGTGTTAACTGTTCTCCTCAGTTCCTTCAGAGTCTTCTGTCCATTCACAATTTCAAAACTGCATCCATATTTTAGATATCTCATAGAGCAGCATCCTACTCTCTCAGTGCCAAATTCCTAGTCATCTAGTGTTGCTATAACAGAAAATAACACAAGTGGAAGGCTTTAACCAAGATAAATTTATTTCTTCACAGTAAAGCATACTAAAAGTCCAAATTCTGGGTGGCAGGTCCAGGGGAAAGCTTTCTCTCTCCATCAGTTCTGGAGGAAGATCCTTGTCTTCAATCTTCCCCTGGTCAAGGAGATTCTCATGTGCAGAGATCCTGACCCAAAGGACGTGCTCTGCTCATAGCACTACTTTCTTGGTGGCATGAGGTCCCTAATTCTCTACTCCCTTCCCTTTCCTTTTATCTCACAAGAAATAAAAGGTGGTGTCGGCACACCCCAGGGAAATTCCCTTTCACTGGATCAGGGATGTGGTATGAGTAAGGGTGTTACAATCTATGATAATATTCTTTAACATAAAATTACCATCACAAACTTTAGGATAACAACACAATATTGGAAATCATGGCTCAGACAAACTGACACATTTGGAGGGAACTAAAATTCAATCTATGACAAAGACCTAAATATAAAACCTAAAACTATAAAGTGCATGAAAAAAAATAGAGACAATGCTAGAGGGCCTAATTTGTCATATGAAGATAATATCAAACAGAGCTAAAAGTACACAAACTTCAGAAGATAAGCTAGATAACTGGGACATTCTAAAAATTAAATTATTTATGCTCACCAAAAGACTCTTCCAAGAGACTAAGAAGACAACCTACACACTGGGAAAAAAATATTTGGTACCAACATATCTGATAAAATTTTAATTTCTAAAATATGCAGACAACCTAAACAACTCAACAATAAAAAGAGAAGCAATCCATCCAAAATGGGCAAAAGACATGAACAGACACTTCACCAAGAGGATATGTAGCCAATAAATACATGAAAAGATGCTCATGATCATTAGTCATAAGAGAGGTGCAAATCAAAAACATGATGAGATACCATATCACCCCTGCAAGAATGGCGGTGATCAAAAATTCTGAAAACAATGAATTCTGGGAATGCTGTGGGGGAGACTGGAACTCTCATACACTGCCAGTGGTAATGTAAAATAGAAAATGATGGAAAATGCAAAATGATACAGTACTTCCTTAAAAACCTATAATTAGAAATACCATATGGTCCAGGAATCCTACTACAAGGAATATACCCTAGAGAAACAAAAACTATCACATGAATACAAGGGCTGAAAATTAGATTAGCAAATTCATCCTAGAAAAAGCGCTACACATCTCATTACTGAATATCACTATGGTATCACCTTTGAAATGCTTCCTTTGGAAAGCAATGCACTGATGCCAGTGCCTAGTCCACACTTCAAAGCAGTTATTGAATTCTTTCTGGAATGGCCATCAGAGCTGTCACTGTATTACCGTTCATGTCCTGCATGTCGTCCAAATGCCTTCCTTTCAATATTTTCTTTATGTTCGGGTAAAGATAAAAGTCACTGGGGACCAGATCAGGTAAGTAGCTAGGGTGTTCCAATACAGTTATTTGTTACTGGCTAAAAACTTCCTCACAGATGGGTCCATGTGAACTGCTGCATTGTTGTGATGGAAGAGCCATGAATTGTTGGCAAAAAGTTCAGGTCATTTTTGTTTAACTTTTCATGCAGTCTTTTCAGCACTTCCAAATATTAAACTTGGCTAATTATTAGGCCAGTTGGTACAAATTCATAATGAACAATCCCTCTAATATCAAAAAAGTTAGCAACATCTTTGTGACTCTTCCTTTGGACTGACAAAAACTTTTTTGGTCACCGAGTATTGGCTGACTTCCAGTGTGCACTTTGACGCTTTGTTTCAGGGTTGCATTGGTACACCCATGTTTCATCACCAGTGATAACATGGCCCAAAACATTGTCTTGCCTCTCCAGAAGGTCTTGGCAAACTTTGCCTATCTTTTGCTTTTGTTCATTTGTGAGCTTTGGGACCATTTTTATACACAACTTTGTCATGCCAAGATTTTCAGTTAAGATTTTCCTGTTTCTCTACTGATGTTTACTTGGTCTGCTATGTTTCTCACAGTCAGCTGATGATTTTGATGTACAATATGACAAATTTTTGCAACATTTTTGTCAGTTCTGCTTGTTACTGGCTGCCTTGACCTCTCTCTTCATCAGTGACACTTTCTTTCCACTCAGGAAAATTTTTCATTCATTTGTACATTGCTGTTTTCTTCATGGTATTATCCCCATAAACTTGGACTAACATGTCCCTGATTTCACTTCCACTCTTGCTAAGTTTAAAAATAAATTTAATGTTTGTTTTCTGCTCTAATTCAAGCTCCGATGTTTTTGCAATGGCACACAATAACATACAATGACAGTAAAGAACACCACTCAGCAAGACACTGCCACATGCTGACACCAACACAGCTTTGAGGCACTGACATGCCAAGGTTATGAAACTTTACTGTTTGCACATTGCTGCCAACGTAAGTGCATGATGGCAAGTTAGTGAACTTAATTGCCAGACTTTGCAGACATATGCACACCCATGTCCACAGCAGCATTATTCATAATAGTAAAAAGATGAAAACAAACTAAGAATGCCCATCAAGAGATGAATGGATAAACAAATTGTGGTACATAAACATAAATGGAATTCTTCACAGTGATAAAGAATCATGATTAATCTGTCAAACATCTCACAGCATGGAAGAACCTGGAGGGCATGATGCTGAATGAAATGACTCAGTCACAAAAGAACAAATACTGAGTAAGATCACTATTACACAAACTCAAGAATAGGTTTACACACAAGAAAAACAGAAATCTTTGATGGTCATAGGAAAAGGGAACTGTGGGAAGAAGAAATCAATATTTAGACAGTATACAAGTGCTAACTTTGGTGAAGGGAAAGGCAGTACACAATATAGGGGAAGTCAGCACAACTTGACCAAAGCAAAGGAAGACCCTTAGAGGAACACAACAGTCGGGCAGGGGCAGAGATGTGGTAACCACAATAAATAGTGTAGCATATACAACCCTACAACAAGAGTAAAAACAACAACTTATAAGCAGATGCACAGGCAGATATGCTGAATAGGAGGGGGCATAGAGGAGTATACCTGTGTGTGCATGTGTGTATGTCAGCCTATTTATATATATATTTGTATGTACAGTATATATGTTTATATATACAATAGAGCACAAAAGAACACAGTCATAAAAGAGTCCTATATACATCCAAACACCTGAGGCCGAGGGCTGGGAATCATGGTCTTGGGACATCTCGGTTAGTTGGCATAACATAGTTCATAAAGAAAATGGTTGTACATCTTACTTTCATGAGTAGCATCTGGGATTTTAAAAGCTTTTGACTGGCCACCTAGGATACATCTATTGGTCCTATCTCATCTGTAGCAAAGGAGAATGTGGAAAACAAAAGAAAAAAGGAAAATACTGATCCAAAAGGCTAACGGACCACATGAACCACAGCCTCCACCAGCCTGAGCCCAGAGTAATTAGGTGATACCTGACTAACACCACTGACTGCTCTGACAAGTACCATAATAGTGGGCCCTGGACAGAACAGGAGAAAAACATAGAAAAAACTCAGATTTGTAAAAGAAACCAGATTTATTGGTCTGACAGAGAATGGAGGAACCCTCAAGACTGTGGCCTCTGGATACTCTTCTAACTCAGAACTGAAACCACTCTTGAAGTACATGACTTCAGTCAAATGTTACACAAACCTATAAAACAAACAGTAACACAGATAAGGAACATGCCTCTTAGATCAATCAAGTATGTGAAATATGTGAGACCAAATGGGCAACACTTGCCCATAAGCAAAGTCAAGAAAGCAAGAAGAGACAGGACAACTGATGAGCGGAATCAGGAAATTGAGGGTAAAATGGAGAGGAGTGCTGACACAATGCAGGTACTGCAAATAATGTCACAAAATAATTTGTCTATAAATTTTTTTATACACAATTTCTCTGTAAACTCACCTAAAAGACACATATAACCAAAGAACAAAAATAAAACAAGAATCAAGCCACACCAAGTTAGCCTATTTTAAAAATTATCTTTGGAGACTGTTACAGCTTGAAAAATGCTACTGGCTTGTGATTTTTCAATTGAACTCTGAGGACTATAAAAGTACTTCAGGTGTCTTCCATAGCAAGAATGAGGGGAGGCCCCAGATGGGGCAAACACAGTCTATCAGGTTAGCCTACTTTAATCTACCATATACATTGCATTTCACAATGCTATTCTGAAGAAAATATTTCTTGATTTTAATTATGTTCTGTTTGTACACATGCTAAAATTTAAAAAAAGGAAAAGAGTAGTTAAGCCACAAGTGTTTAAAATTTTTTTTTGAAAAGCACAGCATATAGGGTTAGAAGTCTTGAGGCCCATCTTCTCTTTTGCCTTTTATTATCAGTGTCACACTAGCAAATCAACTAATCTTTCCAAATCCTTTTCCATATTTACAGAGCAATTACAGTTTATTATCTACAGGGTAAGAAGCCTTGTTGGCATAATGGTTAAATACTATATCTCCTAACTTAAAGTTCAGCAGTTCGAATCCACCAGGGGCTTGCTGGAAACTGTAGAGCAGTTCTACTCTGTCCTATAGGGTTGCTGAGTTGGAATTAACTTGATGACTGTGAGTTTTTGTTTGTTTGTTTGTTTACAGTGTAGTTGTGGTAACTCAATTAAATATTTGAAAGTGTTTTATAATTGGTGAAGCATCATAAAATGATTAGTGGGTCTTTATAGGGAGTGCTGTGTTGTTATTTGTTACTACTGAGTGGATTCCAACCCATGGAGATCTCATGTGCAAAGCAGAACTGCTCTATAGGGTTTTCAAAGCTGTGACTTTTTGGAAGCAGATCACCAGACTTTCTTCCATGGCATCTCTGGGTAGGTTCGAACTATCAACCTTTCAGCTAGTAGTTGAGTGCATAACAGCTTGTGCTAACCTAGGGACTCCTAGAGATCCTATAGAGTTTTGAATTTTGTCTGATCATTGTAATATTTTTATGTTACATAGAAAGTATGGATGCATAGAATGTATGGATGATCAAATTTGCAGATGATCCCCAAGTTACAGGATGGGTATATAAGATACTTAGCAGGTAATAGAGTACAAGAAGACCTAAGGGTAAAACTTTAGGGGAAACAAAATTTCATTCATCAGTTCAAAAATTCAAAATGAGGAAATTTTAGCTTACATACACTTCAAGTTATAAAAGACTAAAGGATTTTACTTGATTGCACATTTATTGTGAACCAAAAGTGTGATATGTTTGGCAATAAATATATATAAATGCAATATTCTTGTATATTTGTCAAAGTACCATTCCACAGATGAGAAAAAGGAATGATGGCTCTTGGTTTTGATTAGTATCCTTGCTGTAAAACCTCACTAACTCCAGCAAGCTGAGTTCATCCACAGAAAGCCAGATGGAGGTGCTCTGGAAGGTTTCTAATGGCGAATGTTTTAAGAACTATGGATCTTTAGACTAGAGAAAGTTGTTAGTTGCTGTCGAGTAGGCTCCAACTCATGGCAACTGCATATACAGTGGCGGTTGCCTGGCCCTGTGCCGTCTTCATGATCAAGAGACAAAGCTCTCATCCATTGTACCAGCTATAGTGTATTTTGAGTGCTTTCCAACCTTGGAGGCTTATTTTCCTGCACTATATTTGACTACAATCTGTCAAGACTCATGGGATTTTCATTGGCTAATTTTCATAAGTAGATTGAGAGGCTTTTCTTTCTCCTCTGTCTTACCATGGGAGCTCTGCCCACGATGGATGACCTGCTAGTATTTGAAATACAAGTGACATAGTTTCTGGCATCATGGTAACACATAAACCACTACCACAGTATATAACAAACTGCTTAAAGAGGAACAGGCCACCTGGGAAGGTAGTGAGAGCTTCATTAGGCCAATTGTTGAGACAGAGATTAAACAACACTAAGTGTTGCTGTAAAGCAGGAGGCAAGTCTTAAAAGAGCTTGCTCAGATTTTACTCATGCCCAGATTTTATTTCTTACAGCACCAAACCAAACCAGTTGCTGTAGAGATGATTCTGACTAATAGTGACCCTACAGAACAGACTTCTGGAGGGCTTTCTAGGCTGTAATCTTTACAAAAGCAGATTACTGCATCTTTTCCTGCAAAGCTGCTGAAGGAGTTTGAACTGCCAACCTTTCTGTTAGCAGTCAAGAGCTTATCCACAGCACCACCAGTGTTCTCTGATGGAAGCAGAGGTAGACACTAAAGTTACTGAGTTCTTACACTTGGTCATGTGATGTTCTTCATCTCATTTAGATTTGAACTTCCTGTTTTCTGACTTTAAAAGAGGGTGGTAAGTAATTACATGTAGACCCACTATAATTTTGACACAGAAAATACGATTACTGGATTTACAAAAATTAAAAAAAGATATAACACACTACCCTTAGGTTTAGAAAAGCCACTATTTCAAAAAATATTTTTCTGTTTTGTTCTGACTTGTCTTTATTCTTACCCATCTGTGAAAATTTGTTTACCCTTATTTGACACTGTATTCTATGAGGAATAGTGAAGATATTTCAGAGCACAGAGATGAACTGGCACTTTCAGGGGATGGGGGTAAGCTGTCTGTGAGGGATGTGGTATGACTGCAGTAGAGGTATTATCACTCCAGACAAGTTGCTTAAAACATACTATGTTGAGATTTTTTCCTTCTTTATTTTTCCATTTCTTTTAATTTTCTTGTTTAATACACTACTTGTATTCATTCCTAAATTCTCTTTCTAGTTTGTGATTTTGCAATGAACTTGAAAGCAAGAATAAACTATCTGAATGGCACACTATCACCTAGAAAGCTGCCTTTCTATATTGATAACCTTGTATTTACTGAGCACCTCATGTTCTACAACTGTGCAAAGTACTTTATATGTATTACCAATGCAGTTTGCCCACCAGTGCTGTAATGGAGGAACTATTTCCATAACCACTTCTACAAAAGAGGAAACAAAAGTATTAGCAAACCTAAAAATTGGCCCAAGTCACATAGTTTATGCAGAGCACATACTCTTTGCCACTCTGCCAGATAGCCTTTCTGTCCAAAAAGTTCTGATCATAACCTGTCAAATCATCCATCCATCCACCCAGCCAGTCCATTCATCCATCCAGTAAAATATTTAGCAAGCATGTCCTAGGGATATAAACTGTACAAACCTGGTTACTATCCTCAACCTGCTTTTAAGAGAGGAGGAGGGACAATTAACCAACATCCCCACACTTCACCTAGAGGTGAAGATAGAGAAGGGATAGAGAAGGACGTTCCAATGCAGTATGGAAGGAGTCTCAGGACAGGCAGGCCAGAAATTTCTTGTCCTCACCATTGTGTTAACTATTTTGCAGCAAGTCATACGATGTAAACACAGTGTTTTAGTCATCTAGTGCTGCTGTAACAGAAATATCACAAAGTGGATGACTTTAACAAGAAAATTTATTCTTACACAGTCCAGTAGGCTACAAGCCCAAATTCAGGATGTCTGCTCCAGGGGAAGGATTGCCTCCTTGTCAGCATTGGAGGAAAGTCCTTGTGTTGCCATCAGTCTTTGTCCAGGGAACACCTTGGTGCAGGAAACTCAGGTCTGAAGGACACACTCTACTCCCAGTGCTGCTTTCTTGATGGTGTAAGGCCCTCAATTCTCTGCTTGCTTCCCTCTCTTGTAATCTCCCACAGGATGAAAGGATAAAAGATGGTACAAGCCACTCTCCAGGGAAACTCCCTTTGCAATGGAGCAGGGAGGGAACCTTAGGAAGGGATTTATAGTCCCACCCTAAACATCTTTAACATACATGTGGCATAGGAAAATCACAAAACAGAGGACAATCATAAAGTATTGGGAATCATGGCCCAGCCAAATGGCTACACACATTTTTGGGGGGATACAGTTCAATCCATGACAACTAGAAAGAAAGGTCTGTGAAGCAGAATTCTCATCTCACTCCTTCCCATAGTAATTGCTCAGTTAAAATTTGTAGAATAAATAAACAAGAATTCTAATGTTCCACAATTAGTTCATTGTAACAGAGTGTATTTTGGCTTCTTTCTATCTTTACTGTTAACATTTTTAGACACTTTTAAGTCTGAAATAAATGTTCCTTTTTAACTTAAAAAAATCAAGCCCCTGCTTCCTTTTAACTTCATTATCTGAAAGCTCTATCTCAGGAAAGGGGCCATATCCTTTATATTCTACTAGAACAATTTGTTATCAAGTATCTTTTCCAGCAGATGGCCTGAACAGGGATTCTGGGACAGTATAGGAAAGTGGTAGTAACTCTGGTTGCATCCTCTTCCCCTTTTTTCCCCCTGTTTGTCTGTGGAAGTTGATGTTCTTCCGACTCACTGAAGTTCTGGAAGATTTTGTCTGCCTATACCTTTCCAGGATGGTCTGCAAATTTTTCTCCCCTTCAGCTTCTCCCTGGTCTTCTTACTCTTCAAAAGATGTTAACTTTGAGGAAGTAGTTCTCAGTACCTACCACACAATCTCCTGGCTGACTAGAAGAATCCAGGGCAGAGCAGACAAAGGCCAAAAGAAAACAGAAAGCCTAGGTTAATGATTTTCCTCAGGAAGAATTCTTAATATGTTGTTGTTAGGTGCCATCGAGTTTGTCTCAACTCATAGCAACCCTATGCACTACAGAACAAATCACTGCCCCGTCTTGTGACACATCTACAACTGTTTTTATGCATAAGCCCATCATTGAGGCCACTGTGTCAGTCTGCCTCGTGGAGGGTCTTCCTGTTTTTTGCTGATCCTCCATTCTACCAAAGCGTGATGTCCTTCTCCAGGGACTGATTCCTCCTGACAACATGTCTAAAGTATGTAAGACACAGTCATGCTATCTTTGTTTCCAAGGAGCACTTTGGTAGAACTTATTCCAGAACAGATCTGTTTGTTCTTCTGGCAATCCATGGTACATTCAATATTCTTCTCCAACACCACAATTCAAAGGCATCAATTCTTCTTTGGTTTTCCTTGTTCATTGTCCAGCATTTACATGCATATGATGTGATTGACCCCACAATTTTAAATTGTACCCTGTTCTTCCCTTGCTTTATTTTTCTTCAAAGTTTTTATCTCCTATAGTACATAATTCATATTTTTTCCCCTCTACTTTTTTAATCTTTCCAACATTCCTGCTAGGATTTAAGCTCGTGTAGGCAGGAACTTTTGTCTGTTTTGTTCTTTACTCACTGAGAACTGAGAAGTGTCCTGGTATAGGAGAAGGAATGCAATGAATTCCTGCTGAATAAATTAATGATTAACACAGATGAAAGTAATTTTATTCAATAATAATTACGACTAATCTTTTCCCTTGCATGTATTTGATTTATGTACAACTGACTGAAGAGTTGAAAGCATTTTATAGAAATTTTTTATTAAACAAGATATGATAACAGAATTTCTGCAACAGTTTGAATGGTCAAAACCAGCACTGAACCCATTTTTATTAGTGTGGTACATTCCTCTGAACTGATGCATAAGAGAATAAGCCAGAATCTTTCTCTGCTCTTAGCACTGTGATACATTAAAGCAATGGTTAAATGTTCAACTGCTAACCAAAATGTTGAGGATTTGAATCCTTTTAGCAGTTCCACAGAAGAAAAGGGCTGGCAATCTTCTCCCATAAAGACTAAAACCAAAACCAAAAAAAAACCCCAGTGCTGTTGTATCAATTCCAACTCATAGTGACCCTATAGACAGAGTAGAACTGCCCCCATAGAGTTTCCAAAGAGTGCATGGTGGATTTAAACTGCCAACCTTTTGGTTAGCAAATGTAGCACTTTACCACTATGCTACCAGGGTTTCTATATATATTGGTTACAGCCTAGAAAACCCTATGGAACATTTCTACTGTATGCTACAGCATCACTATGAGCAGGAATTAACTTGACAGTACACAACATCAACACTCTTACCACCCAAGTCAATGGAAACAGCAGGATGGAAGAAGATATTAGAATCTGTGTTACTCTGACAGTATAACTCTATGGGCATTTTATCAATGAAGCAATGGCTAAAGAGGAGGCTGCATTTGGCTTCAACGCTATTATCTCACACACACACAGATATACACACAAAACCAAATCCACTGCCATTGATTCACTGCTAACTCATAGCAACCCCATTTTTACCGGCAGATAAAATATAGTGAAACTTTGTCAGTAAGCAGATAATCTGGAAAAGTGTACACTCAGGTGAAAAGCCCCAAGCGTTCTAATAGGATTGCGAAGTTTAAATGGTCTTCTTGGTTTAACTAAGGCAGAAGGTAGTTCTGAAATGACAAAACAACAGGGCCCCAGATTGTATTTGCTTTTCATTAGAAACACAATTCACTGAAAACATCAATTCAGTCTGGATTTCTCCTTTTCTCGGGGCATTGTACTAACTCAGGCAGACAACACTGGGGGTGGGGGGTGGAGGGATGGGGGTGCTTCTAAAGGGGTGGGTATAAGGATGGTTTGAGATTGCAGTGCTGATACGAGCTGGATTTGTGTGGCCACTAGGAGAAAAACAGAAGGGACCTCTATTCTTCATGGTGTAGTAAACAGGTCACTTTTCAAGGCTTTCCAATGAGGGCACTTTCTGACCCTAGCTTGGGCCTGGTACATCCCAAGCCTTTCCTGGAAATGTGTATGAGCATGTAAGTGCCATTGTGTGTGTGTATGTGTATGTCCTGATAGCATAGTGGTTAAGTGCTATGGCTGCTAACCAAAAAGTCAGTAGTTCTAATCCACCAGGGTGCTCCTTGGAAACTCTATGGGACAGTTCTACTCTTCCCTGTAGTGTTGCTATGAGTCAGAATTAAGTCAGTGCAATGATTTGGTTTTTTTCCTTTTTCTTTTTTTTTGGTATCAGCTATATAGTGAGGTCTGGTGGCACAATGGTTAAGAGCTCAGATTGATAACCAAAAAGTTCCAGCTGCTCCTTGAATCTCCTATGGGGCAATTCTATCTCCTAGATAGCTGCTATGAGTCAGACACGGCAACAGGTTTGTCAGCTATATTCTGAGACCATAGCTCCTCCTTTAATGGACTATTTCTTCTTCAACCCTCCTCTTTGGTAGTTTGAAGTTATATCCTCACTTTAAGTGTGCATTGCATGAAGTAAGCTATTCATCTCCCTCATGGTATAGTTTGCTTAAGTTGTGGTGTGAAAACCCTGGAGTCTTGATTATAGGCTCCCACAGTGGCTAGATACAACCAGTGATGGGTGGAAAGCTCTCAAAAACACATCTAGGTATTCTGGAACCATGCACAAGGAGTTTGCTCTCAAATGTATTTGATTCTTATAAAAATAGCTGACACTGAGTATTACTAGCCTCTTGGAATCCTGGTTCTTCCAGAATCATCCAAGTTTCCTTCATTAGCCACAGGGAGGTAGTCCATGAAATCTTCAGCCAACCTAAAGAAAAGCCTCTTGTTATCCTGACAGATAATATTCTTAGTATTTTTAAATAGTAACCTGTAGTTCAGACTTTTAAAAAGAAAATGGACTATAACTGAAAAGACTTAAGAAAGATTTCCTCTTAATATATAGTCCTATGTTGAACAGAATGGAAGATCCTTAAGGTTTCCTGAAGCAGGCCAGATTTATCTGAACCACTGAAGTTAACGATGTAGTTTTGTTCAGAGTACCCTCAACTTTCTGGCAGAAGTTCAAGTGCTGCTTACTACCCTCATGAAACTCACAGCCTCACTAATTTTGTATTCCCATTTCTAAACAAAACATTATTATTCAATTCCTTGGCTCCTACAAGCAGGTTACAGTGTGAGCTCAAAACATAAAAGATGAATAGAGGAACATATTAAATATTTGAGAGTTTCTCCTGCATCTGAGATTGTCATAATCTCAGGAGATGATTCCCAGCAGTGACGTCAGTGTGCTGTGAAGATCACAGTGGCTGTTCCAGCTCTTTCTTTCCCTTAAGACTCTACTAGAGTCAAGGCTCATCTAGTTCAAGGGGAAACCGGGACAGTCTGAGTGGATGATAAGTACTCTCTTGGCTTAAGATTCAGGTAGCTCCCTCCCTCACACAATGTGGGCCTTAAGTAATAACAACTGGCTGAAAAATTGATAGAGAAATCAGCCTACCTAGAAGTAGGAAGACTAACTAATCTAGCCTCACTGGGCCTAGATTAATATCATAAGTGGATGAGTCCAAAACAATATGACTGCATTAATAACAGTAACTTATTTCTAAACAAAGAAGGGCACAAGCAGGTGTGTAAATATATGCAAATTTCATAGCTGTGACACACCTGTGCCACCCTTCTTTATTTTATAAATGTTAATGTGGGCCGTGGGAAAAAGCTTCATGTAAACTTTGGTCTAGTAGCACGTGGAGATTCATGAACTCTAAGTTTTAAACTAATCTGCTATTTTAATACACTGGATAATTTTTATACAGCTATATTCAGACATAATTCACATACCATACAACTCATCCATTGAAAGTATACAATTCAGTAGTTTTTCATATATTCACAGACTTATACAACCACACTATAACCAATTTTAGAACATTTTCATCACTCCGAAAAGACTGTATTTGCTTTAGCCGTTATTCTCATTTCTTCCCAACCCAGTATCCTTCTGTGGCCCTAGGCAACCACTAATATAATTTCTGTTTCTATAGTTACTTATCCTGGAATCATATAAATGGAAACACATAATATGTGGTTTCCCTTTATTTAGCATAATGTTTTTGAGTTTCATCCATGTTGTGACATGTTTCAGCACACTTTATTCCTTTTTATTACTGGATAATATTTCACTGTTCCGTTCCATACCACATTTTATTTGTCTATTCCTCAGTTGATGGACATTTAGTTTGTTTCTACTTTTTGGCTATTATGAGTAATACTACCAGGAACATTTATGTATAAGTTTTTCAAGGATATATCTTCATATCTATTGAATTTCTGGGTTGTATGCTGTCTGTCTTCAGCTTTTTTGAGGAACTACCAAACTATTTTCCAAAGCAGCCGTACCATTTTATATTTCCATCATCAGTATGTGAGTGTTCCAGTTTATCCCCATCATCTCCAAAGACTGTTATTACATGTCTTTTTGATTACAGACATCCTAGTTGGCGTGAAGCAATATTTCATTGCAGTTTTGATTTGAATTTCCTTGATGGCTAATGATATTGAATGTCTTTTCATGTTCTTATTGGCCATCTGTGCTTCTGTGGAAAAATGTCTATTCAAAACTTCGCACATTTTGTAACTGGTTTATTTGCTTTTAATGTTGAGTTGTTGGGGAACACATTACATGTTCTGACTACAAGTCCATTGTCAGGCATGTGATTTGCAATCATTTTCTTCCATTCTAAAGGTTGTCTATTCACTTTCATGATGGTGTCTTCTGAAGCTCACAAGTTTTCAATTTTGATAAAATCCAACTTAGTTTTCTTCTTTTGTCACTTGTGCTTTTGGTGTCAGATCTAAGAAACCACTACCCAATCCATGAAGATTCACTCCTGTGTTTTCTTCCAGGAGTTGTAAAATTTTGCATTTATGAATTTGACCCATTTGGAGTTAACTTTAATGTATGTGTGAGGCAGGATCTAAGTTCCTTGGATATCAAGTTCCAGATATCAAGTTCCTTTAGCACCATTTATTGAAAAGATAATTTTTTTCCCAAATGAATTGTCTTGGTACCTTTATCAAAAATCAATTGTCCATAAATGCAAGTGATAATTTCTGAAGTTTTAGTTCTATTCTGTTGAGCCATGTAGGTCTATTGTCATGCCAGCACCATATCGCCTTGATTAGTGTAGTTTTATAGTAAATTTTGAAGTTGGAAAATATCGCTCTTCCAACTTTGTTCTTTTTCAAGATTGATTTGGCTTTTCAAGTTGGCATGCAATTTCATACGAATTTTAGGATCCTCTTAACAATTTTTGCAAAAAAGTGTAGATGGGATTTTGATAGGGACTGATTTACATGAGTAGATCAATTTGGGGAGTATTACCATTTTAACAGTATTAAGTCTTCTGATTGATGAACATGGACTGCCTTTCCATTTATTTAGTACTTCTTTAATTTATTTCAGTGCTGTTATGCAGTTTTCAGGGCATACGTTTACACTTTTGTTAATTTTATTCCTAAATATTTTTTAAATACTTCTGTAAATTTAATTGAATTGTTTTAATATAATTTTTAACTTGTTCCTCTAGTGTACAGAAATTATAATTAATTTTGAAAGAAGAAATACAAGGACTTGACTGGTTTACTTTGGGGAAGTCTGTCTTCCCAGAAGGATGCAGGTTCAAATGTTGCTCCTCTGAGTACAACTTTTCACATGCACAGTCACCCTGGGAAGTCAGTGGTTTAAGCAAAGCTTTCTTTGACTGATCCTCCCTTTCATTATTTTGTGAAGTAGGCTGCCTGTTGGTATTACACTTAACTGTTAAACCAAAATCAAACCACTGCTGTGGGTAAATTCTGACCCATAGCAACCCTGTAGGACAGAGGAGAACCTCCACAGAGTTCCAAGGAGCACCTGGCAGATTTGAACCACCAACCTTTTGGTTAGTGTATGTTGGTAGCACTTAACCACTTAACCACCAGTATTGCACAAATTGTTCCACAATCTGATGATCCATTTAAATTTAGACCCCATTCCAGGGATAGTTTATGAGGTTAGTCTTTGAGCTTTATTCTGACTAAGCTGTCTTTTTCCTGGTACTTTCTGGTACACTTTCAGATAGTCTAAGTTTACCTTGGAGTTTCTAGGTAGTGGGGATGGCTAATATGCTCAGATGCTAAGTCAAACGCTGGAGGTTTGAGTCTACCCAGAGACACCTTGGAAGAAAGGTATAGTGATCTACTTTTGAAAACTTAGGCACTGAAAACCCTATGGAGCATAGTCTTACTTTGACACATGTGTGGCTACTATGAGTTGGGATCAACTTGATAGCTACTGGTACTTGTCATATTTACCTTATTACTTTTATAGAACTACCTGTCTTCTTAACTGCTTACCATCAAAATCTTTATAGCTTTTCAGAGTGCCTTTAGGCTTAAACTTTCTCATGTTCTGTTCAAAATAAAGTCAGTACCCTTGGGAAGAGCTTTGGAGCTCTCTTTCCTTAAGGCCTGCCTCTTTGGCAAAACCCTTCTCACTACTGCTTCAGAGCTGGGTGTGGGGAAAAGAGCTCACTTTTTTCTGAATGGCAGCACTGTTTCGTGAGGTAAGTGGTGAGTGATGTTGGTAGCCTCTGGTATTTTTGCCTTGTTTCTTATGGCATAGAATCTCTGCTGTACAAGAGAGCTGGAGTGAAATATCTTAGTTATCTACTGCTGCTGTAACAGAGAGATACCACAAATGGATGACTTTAACAAAGAAAAATTTATTCTCTCACAATTTAGGAGGCTAGAAGTCTAAATTCAGGGTGCTACCTCTAGAGGAAAGCTTTCTCTGTAGATTTCAGAGGAAAGTCCTCATCATCAGACTTCCCCAGTTGAGGAACTTCTCAACACAGGGATGCATCATTTTTCTGGTTCTTGTTTCTTGGTGCTATGAGGTCTCACTGTCTCTCTGCTCACTTATTTCTTTTATAACTCAAAAGAGATTGACATGAGACACAATTTTGTAGGCTAGTTTCTGCATCATTAACATAACTGTCACTAACCTCACCTTATTAACATCATAGAGGCAGGATTCACAACACATAATAAAATCACATCAGATGACAAAATGGTAAATGATCACATAATGTTAACAATTATGGCCTACCCAAGTTGACAAATATTTTGGGGGACACAGTTCAATCCATAACAGAAGGCAACAAAGGACCTTGTATTCTTGGATTGTTGGGCCCGGGGCAGAGCTTCTGCCCTAAAAGTGAGGACTGCATGGAAGAAAAGAACCTTATATCTCTCAGCTGTTCTTGCAAGGTGCTAAGGAGGATGAGAAATGCTGGTTGTTTGCTTCTCCTCAGGAAGATGTTATAGCCTTAGATTGGTATCTAGCCGGAGAGGGACTTCTATCATCCTGGCTGTATCAGTCCAGAGTAGATCACTGTCACACTGAGCTGGAGGATGAGGAAAGTGGGTTGTGGCTCAAATGCCACAAACTCTAGCTGTTCTTACTAAAAGTTAATAGGTTATCTTGACTAAATACTTCTTAATTTGCTGTATTTCCAAGAACAATTTCCAGAGACTTTAAATGATTATGTATAAATAACTTTCACCACTTACATTATTTTTACTATCGAATGTGCTCACAGATATCCTTATACCACCATCCTGGAAGTTGAGTCCTATTTGGATAATTTTTAATAAAAATTTTGATTCTTTATTACCTAGTGGTAACATAGTTAATGCTGACATGGTGGGCATAGAATAGGCTATGGAATTATGAAATAATTTTTTTCTTACAAAATACTGGCAAAGCTATAAACAGCGGATTAAGAAAACCAATGCAAGTTGAGGACTGATTGACTTTCAAGTTTATATCCAGTCAAATTCTACAATGTCCATGCATTTGGCTTAACAAACCAATCTTAAACTATTGTTATTAGATTGTTATATATAAATATTTGAATAGTTAGCATGACTGGGCATTTTATGTTAAATTTTGGTGTTGTTGCTCTGGTAATCTACGTAAATTTATAAAAGCATTACACCTAAAGAAGCAAACATCTAATTGATGCCTACTTTAGGGAAACCCTGCTATAGTGGTTAAGGGCTAGGTCTGCTAACCAAAATGTCAGCAGTTCAAATCTGCCAGGTGGTCCCTGGAAACTCTATGGGGCAGCTCTACTCTGACCTATAGAGTCAGTATGAATCAGAATCGACTTGATGGCACTGGGTTTGTTTTGTTTTTTGGTTTAAAAAAATAGGAATAATACATTCAAGACGTGGAAATCAAATTATCAAAACCTCATTAGTCACATGCATAAATCTAAAAAGTGCATAAGCAAAATGACTGTACTTCTTAATCTGTGTTTCATTCAACAGAACTACTACATTAAACCATCTTAAAAGTTTCCCAACTTCTTTAATATATTTATTGGGAATTTTTGTGCTAAGATTCACATTTAACATTTTCTAAAATTCTTTATTTGATGTGAAATTTTATTATAGCTGGACCATGAGTCGGATTCGACTCGACGGCACTTGGCTTGGCTTAGGACTCATTTGTGGACTACCAACCAGTTGAATGTCACATTAACTAAAAAATCTAGAATTTCGCTCACATCTAAGATTCTTCCTTATCCATTCCACCACCTCTCTACTCCCCAGGCAAAGTTAATTATACATTTTTCTTTGAGTTTACAAGCTTGTACACTTATGAATCATCATATAGCATTTAAAAAAATAATACCACTTAATAATCATGAGAAAATTTTAACTTTTCTGGAAATTCTCTACTTTTGGGGCAGTCGACTTATGTGTATTTTTGCCTCAAGTAGTTTATGGGCAAAAATTATTTTATGAGAGCATGAAACTAGATAAAGATGAATATCTAAGAATGAATTCATGCATATCTCAGTGGCTTTTTTCTGCATAGTTTTTAACGAACTGTACAAAGATAATGCAAGTAATTTTCCCTTTTGATCAGGCAAGTTTCGACAGAAAAGTTTGGTTTCTGTTGAATGAATCATCTTAGTCTGCAACATAGTAAAAGGCAAATGGAAAAAATTAATTCAATTCTTAAAATTATAATGCCATTAAACAAATTTATGAATTGTATTACATCTCAGTATTAAATTTTTGCCCCTCAGAGATGGAAATGTCATCACATTAAAGCTACTTTACAGTTCAAACAGATATTTTGAAAGATGCTTACCTGCCTGTTCGGTGTCTCTTCCTGAGGTTAGCACAGAAGCTTTAGCTTCTCCTCAGCTGCTTTCAGCTCTTCACTGCACTGGGCTACTCCTAGCCTCCCCGAGCGAGTTAGCTGTTCGGTCCTGTCCCTCTGCACTATTGCTAAAACTCCAGTTCGGTAAGACTGATTCCAGCGATTAATTATTGACACACCGAAAACACTCCCACGCAAACTTGTGTTCAACCGCACAGCTCCCGGACGCTCATTTCAGAAGAGGAGGTCAGCTGCACCACTCCTCCCACCCCACCTCCCCCTTGCTCTGTGGCCCAAACTTCCCATACGCTGCCACTCTCAATTTTGAGCGATCAGGCTTGTCCTCGGAGGAATGCAGCCCAGCGACTTCAACATTTTTAAATTTGGGTTTCTGCAGTTCCTTAGCACTTCTAGTACCAACCTCTCTGAGGGGGAGCTTTCCGAATGCTGGGGAAGCCTAGGCTCGGAATGCAATCGAGGCGTTGCTGCCACCTCCTTCTACTGCAGTAAAACCCGGAGCCGAGGCGAAGACAGGGAGGAGGGAATAGGAAGACGTCCTCCCCCACCCCCATCCTCGGGCTGGGAGTCTCTACACCACCAAGAAGACACGTCCTTTGTAGGGGAGGAGCAGATAAACAGAAGGTGCAAAGGTGGGAGCTTTGGGCTTTAGCCTAAATAAACCAGACAATGCCTTTGCCCAGTACCCATCCATCTGCAAAACTAGGGACGCACTCAGGGCTGACACGGAAGGGAACTGCAGTCTGAAACTCAGCGTCAAGCTGCCAAGTGAGCCCAGAGCTCTGGACCTGGGCAGCCCTTCGTAGCAGGCATATGCCGCATGTGCTTGTCAAAAACAGAAGAAATCAAGCATTTTTAACATTGGCAGATAATTTTGGTGCCTCTGAATCTGCAAAATGCCCCACTTCCTCCTGTGTCACCTTGTTCCTTTGGCTGGGCGGTTAATCATTTCAAAGCTGGATTCCCCCAAGGGAGCAGATGGAAGGATCGTGTCCCAGGAACGTGTGTGTGCTCATTCACAAGTGAAGAGAATTGATTTGGGTTCAGACTGCGGCAGAAGGCAAACTGGGATGAGAGGGCTCAGAGGCAGCCAGGTGGTGGTGCACCCAGCGCATGGCGCTGATTCCTCCGGTTCCTGAGATGGCGCCTTCGGTGCTTACTTACACTGGGTGCTCCATTATGTCCCCTAGAAACGCAGAACCTGGAAGAGCGTCTTCCCTGGAAACCTGCGTCAAGAGCAACATCAGTTTCTCCTCTAGCGAGGGTAGTAGGGTGTTTAGATTTTATGCTGCGTCTGCTTACCGAGAACTCAGAGTACCGTGAGGCTCCCCCACTTTGTTATCTCCAGGGCGTGACTCTGCCTGTCTGAGATTCAGGGTTATCTGAAGGACACTTTTAACTGATGAACATCTGGACGGCATCTGCCAGTTAGCCCCCACTGCCAGGCAGGAGGCACTGCATGCGCTTGGGAAGGGCTACTTTGTTTTGAAATGCAAGTTTTATCTGCTGGTAGATTTATGTTCATGTTCACAATACACTTTCAGCAGGTTCCAAGCTGCAGGACTGGCGCTATAAGGAGGGAAACGAAAGTTAGCCAGCAGGGTTTCTCTGTATAAAGGGAGGGTGCCCACAAAGGAAGCTGTAGGTGATTGGGGGCAGGGAAGGGAACCAATAACACCTTTTTGGAGCTTGGGTTGATCTTTTTACATGGTTATCTTTTCCTTCTGCTCTTGCATCTAAATATAACCACTCTTAATATTTTTCATTTGTTTGTCACTTTATGTTCACATTCCTTATCTTTTGACTTCTTCTGACACACCTTATAATGTTGACAGGGCAAGTATGACTACTGCCATTTGAGAGATGAAATAGAAACCCATGCAAATGACTTGTGTGTTTGCATAAGGCCAACATTGTTTGTGCTAGTACTAGGCCATATTTATGTCATCTTTATCTTAGGGTCGCCATGAGTCGGATCCAACTCGACGGCTCTTGGCTGGCTTGGCATCTTAGATCCAGACTAACCCAGACTGGTAGAAAGATCTGGTGACTTACCAACAAAAATGAACTATTAAAAAATTACGGACCGCAACAGACTGTTGTCCAATATAGTGCTGGAAAATTAGTTTTTAGGCTGGGAAGTACTACACAGTAGCAGTAACAACGGACTCGAGCATACCAATGATTGTGAAGATGGCCCAGGACTGAGCAAAGATTTTTCTGTTAACCACATAAAGTTGCCATAAGTTGACTTTATGGCTACTAACAAGAGCATTATTCATTGTCTGTTGTTTTCCCACTAGGTCACCACCCCTGAACACACCCAACACATATAATGTGATTGTATATCTGTGCAAGTATAGAAACAGGTCTTACTGCTCTCTGCCAAAAGTTTGTGAAATGAATGTAAGATCTTGTGATTCTGCTAACAAAGGAGATTGGGGATAAGAAACTGGTGCCACTTACAGAAATTTTCAGACCATTAAAAATAAGCTGACATGGCATATGTGTAATGTAAATATGAGGTCTGACAATTAGGTCTGCAAACTTAGTTGTTCTAAGTGACACATACCTCATTGCTGAATATCACTATGGTCACCTTTGAAGTACTTCCCCGGGAAGCTATGCACTGACACCAGTGCCTGGTCTACCCTTCAAAGGAATTTTGGAACTCTTTCTGGAACGGCCACTGCACATGGTGGCAAGGTGACAAGCTTGTGAAATTAACTGTATAGTTGACTCTGAGAAAGTTTTTAGCTAGTAAACAAATAACTGTACTGGAACAACCTCCCTGATCACTTGATCTGGCCCCCAGTGACTTTTTCTTGACTGTATGATAAAGGAAATATTGAAAGGAAGACGTTTTGATGACATTCAGGACATCAGGGGTAATATGATGACAGCTCTGATGGCCATTCCAGAAAAAGAGTTCCAAAATTGCACTGAAGGGTGGACGAGGTGCTGGTGTCAGTGCATAGCCTCCCAAGGGGAGTACCTTGAAGGTGATTGTAGTGATATTTAGCAATGGAGTATGCAGCATTTTTCTAGGATGAGTTTTCAAATGTAATTGTCAGATCTCATATATGCAGATTCTCTGTTGTATATATTTTGCACCCCCAATGGAGTATTCGGATCCAACTCAACGGCACTTGGCAATGGAGTATAGGTATTTTTGTCCATAGAAGCACAGAACATTCTCAAAACTTAATTAAGAAGCAGACATCAACATATTTTAAATGGTAGATGTGACAGAGACCACACCAACTAATTATCAAAATGCAATAAGGAGAAAATTAACAACAAAAAATCACCTCCATATCTCTTGATTGATATAGCTGAAAATTTAAAACTGCTTTAAACTTTTGGATGAATTGCACATAGAACCTATGGATAACAATAGAATATTGTCTAATATAATGCTGGAAAATGAGTAATCTAGGTTGGAAGGCATTTCTAATGAGAAAATGCATATTCTTTAGAAACAGAGGACAGAGGGTAGCAAGAGCCCCAAATAACAAAATCAGTAGAACATGGAAAAGTTAGACCAAGAAATCACATGACCTTAAGGATATTAACTGAAAAACAATGAAAAACCCAGAAACACAGGGAAAAAAAGTGTAAAGGAATTATGCTAAGGAAAGCAGAAGCAGAAATTAATAATATAGAGGAGGAACACTGGTCAATAAAACAAAGAAATTACTCTTGGGAGTTCAACCTGGAAACTCCAAGAGTAGTTTAACAAAAGATTTTCTGTAGTGTCTATTCTAAGGCAATCTCAAACAGAATCTCTACATACAATATCCATTTTGGTTTAGCTGCATCTGTATTGGCAAGACAAAGAAGACAATGGAAAATCAACCCAAGTCAGTGAAAAGAGTAAGGATCCACTTATTTACATGAGTGTCTCCCCTCACTATCAATTCTTATTTTTTTATTGTTCTTATCAAGAGGGCAGAAAAGTAAGAAAACCAGTCAAAGATGTGTGCATTTAAAAGCAAGAACAGAAGTTTGAGAAATTTTTTTGGTTTGCTTTCACAATGTACTGGTTAACCCTCTCTTACTTCTTTTAAACTTTGTTATATTATCACTCTTTATTTTTATGATGGTATGAAAATGTTACTACTGTCCCAGAGTGGAATTATACTTAATATTAAAGTAGAATTCTAAAGATATTTGAAGGAATTGTTACATGTTAAGGGAGTTTATGACTTACAGTCTTCAGTTACCAACCAGATGTGTACCTTTGTAAACTAGTTCATTTCTCCAAGTCTCTGCTTTGTCATTATGAAATGAGGTGAAAATGTAGATAGTATCATTATCCCTGTAGGGTTCAGGAATATGTATGTTCGTGTTGCACTGTGGATTCTCCTTTAAATCTATGTTTGAATATAATTTTCCTTCCTTCCTGAATGGTTTGTAACCTTCAATAATTCCTCAGTGTGATCACATCTATTTACAATTCTTTATACTGCAGGTAGTCCTACCCATAGTTCTGCTGATCAATCTAAAATTGCTGTTAGTATGCATGTGATAAATACAAAATCATAGATAAATATGACACATCTTATTAGAGTCTCAATCTTGTTATTGATTTGGAGAGCAAAACTAAATTATTTTATACTTGAATGATGTAAAACATTATGTTCAATCAATTTCAGCTATAGGTTGTTAACCTAAAGTTAGATTTAGCAACTTTTAGCATTCAAACCGAAAGTTTGACGGTTTAATCTAGCATCTCCACAGAAGAAAGGCCTGACAAACTGTCTCCCTAAAGATTGTTGCTAAAAAGAAAAAACAAAAAAACAAAAAAACACCCTATGGAGCATTCTACTCTATAACACATGGGGTTACCATGAGTTGAAATTGACCTGATGGCAGCGGTTTTAATTTGGTTTATGCATCGGGCATTTTGATAGGTACTTACGATGGAGTGTACCATAATTTTATAGTAAAGAGTTGCAATACAAAAAAATTTTGAGCCTGAGAGGACTGCTTCAGCACCTGATGAAAGGATTTGTTTACTTCAGTGAAAATGTAAAGATATGGATTCTCCTTTAAATCTATGCTTGAATACAATTTTCCTTCCTGGTTTTAAGCTATATCTTTAGTCTCTACTTTATCTGTTCATCTCTCATTCTTACAGTACAGTGAAGCAATTCATAATTTGACTGGTGTGACAGACACATATCTACATATGAACTGTTTCAGAACAGGGTGTGTAATACATCATAGGCATCCCATTGAATAACCCAACATTTTAAGTACAGAGTAACTGAATGCTTGGATTAATGTGATTATATCCATCATTTCCAGTCATCAGCAAAAAGGTTTCATTAGTGGTAGTAACTGCAGTTAGTCAACCAAGACTGTCCAAAATGAGAGCATGTGATTGGCCTGAACAGCAACTTGAAAGGCTCTGTTGTTGAAATGCTGAAACGTGACAATAAAGCATGGAACATTCACTCACTAACTTGGAATTTCATATTTGAGTTTGGCATGTGGAACACCTTCATAGTAAAATACGAAGATTGCCAATTAAGTTCACAAACTCATCCTACAAAAAGTGCTACATACTTCATTTCTCAATATCACTACAATCACCTTCAAAATACTCCCCTTGGGAAGCTATGCACTGCACCAGTGCCTAGTCCACACTTCAAAGCAGTTTTGGAACTCTTTTTCTAGAATTGCCTTTAGAGCTGTTGTTGTACTACCTCTGATGTCTTGCATGTCATCAAAATGTCTTCCTTTCAATTTTTCCTTTATCTTATGGTTAAGAAAAAGGTCACTGGGGGGCCAGACCAGGTGAGTAGGGAGGTTGTTCCAGTACAGTTATTTGTTTACTAGCTAAAAACTCCCTCAGAGACAATAATACAATTAAGTTTGTGAATTTGCCACTGTGCCACCATCTGTAGTGTTCCAAAATTGCTTTGAAGGGTGAACTAGACGCTGGTGTCAGTGCATAGGTTCCCAAAGGAAGTACTTCAAAGGTGAGGTATATAGCACTTGGAACAATGAAGTTCGTATACATAATTGCCAGACCTCATATGTATATAAAAATCTTAAGATAATATTTCACTTCTACAGTTTTTTTTCAATTGTAAAGATAATACCAGGGATCTATTGTCAATAGGATTTAAAGAAATAAGTTATTTCTGATTACTTAAAGGATGTACAAACTGTAACAAACATTGAAAACCATAGAAATACATTAAAATCAATAATTGCTCATAACTTTACTAGGCAGTAAAAAGTTCTGTTAAGATACACTACTATAATTTAGATCATCCTCCATATAAAGTTCTATATCTTGCCTTTTTATTTCAACATAAGATAGGTCTGTATCATTTTTTTCTTTATTATGATTTAGATGAGAGTTTAAAGAATAATCCAGTTTCTTACTAAGCAGCTAGTGCAAATATTGTTTTCTGTTGTTGCTTAGCAACCCCACAACATGTCAGCACTCTTCATCCTCAATCTTGAATTCCCTATTAACACCTTTCCTGTCCCTCCAGCCTTCTAGTCCTTGCCCCTGGTCTGGTGTGTCCCTTTCATCTCATTTTGTTTTATGGGCCTATCCGACGTTTGGATGAAGAGTGAACCTCACAAGTAACTTGATTACTGAGTTGAAAGAGTATCCAGCAGCCATACTCTCAGGTTTCTCCAGTGTCTGTCCGGCCACTAAATCTGGTCTTTAGTTTTGAGTTAGAATTCTGTTCTACATTTTTCTCCAGCTCTTTCTGGGACCCTCTGATGTGATCTCTGTCAGAGCAGTCAGCAGTGGTAATCAAGCACCATCTAGTTCTTCTGGATTTAGTCTGTTTGCAGACATTGAAGTTATGTTTACTTTTTTCTCTATTCTAAATTATAAATTGCTGATGAACTATTTTTACTATTGATGATGATGCCTGTGTTAAACTGTTAAATTATTCTCACTCCATGTTACACTTCTTTGTCCAGCAATGGGCCAGTAAACTAAGTTGTTACATGGGGCTAGAGTTTGTCCCTGCTTCACTGAGAACCTGATTAAACCCAGCATCTTGAATAAATTACTGGAATATATTAATCAATTAAAATATTCAATCTGAATTTGCTTCTGGCTCATGTAAGAAAAACCCCATGAATATTTTTATCCTTGCTCTCTCATATTTAATAATTTCTAAGAGTTGAGTCACGGTTAAAACCTTGCTGGAGGTTTGTTAGTTGATCATGCAATTCACAAATCAGACAACACATAGTCTGAGAATGGCTGTTACAACTGAGATGAGGCAGTGTGAGGTTTTTCTAGTCCCAAGAACAAAGAAATTCAGGGGTATTAAAGTGGTTTCAGTGACTCTTAGAGGTAATCATCGGAATGTCTCTTGAAATGCATTTGGCTAAGAGGACAAATAACATAGGTCTGAGATGTCAATTCTGTAACATAGTGTTACTTTAATAGTGTTGGTTACACATGAACTTAACTGAACAAACTAGCTGTTGTCTCAAAAGTTTAGGTTACTTAATATCTTAAACATTTGCCTTGTGAGTTCAGGTTTTAACCATGTTCACTGGACTTGGTAAAAATGTTGTCCTCAGTTTCCATATTTTGTTTTAGGCTCTGCATAAATTTCTAGTCTCGATACTCAAACTCAATGGGTGGTTCTATTTTTCTGTAAATAGAAAACATCTTTTAAACTCATGACTATGTTTTACAAAGATAAACCCTGATTTTCTCCACTATGATCAAGACTTGTTTCAATTTCCCTGTATCATTATTTAGTCTTGTTAAGTTAAAAAAACATCATGAACATTGTAGTAGTTTTGTTATTCGAGCTTTCTGTCAAGCTTCAAAAGAAAAATGGTAAGAATGATGATAACAATGGTAATACCTATTATTTATTGAACTACTACCATCAAAATTTTTCATAAATCACCTCATTTACTTACAAAATGTTTGTAAGGTAGGAATTTCCACTTTTTATTTTTATTTTTATTGTGATTAAATGAAAGCATATAATCCAAATCAATTTTGCATGCCCACCTACCTGTGGTACCCTCTGCCCTCCTTGCCCTGTGGTAGCACATTCTTCCCCTTCACTGCTGTATTTGTGGTATTCTCTTAACAAGTTCCTGTCCCTTCCTCTTCACCCTCTTATCTCCCATCTGGAAAGAGACCAGTAGGACAGCCTCCTATAAACTGACAGAACCATAAAGTACATACACCATATGGTCACACTGTCCCTGGGTCCAGTCCATTTTTGGCCAAATGGTTAACATCAGTAGTGTTTTTCTGGTCAGAGGCAGCAGCAGGTCTGGGGCCACAATCCCAGTGGGTCCTCTAGCCATCAGACCATCAGTTCTAGTCTTTTGGTAGAGTTCTTGACTTGCACTCATCTTTTTCTTGTGTTGCCACAGGAACTCAACATTTTGTACCCCAACACAGCTACATTTGTTGATGGCCAGGCACCATCTGGTTCTTCTGGTCTCATGTTTGATTCAGTTTTCCATTCACATGGGTCCTTTTGTCTCCTGAGCTCTTCTTTCCTTATGTCTTTGTTAGCAGTGATCATCTGTTCTGGATGAGTTGGGGCCATTTGGTGTACATCAGATGGCAGCTTGCTAGCTTTTAAGACCCCAGATGCCACTCAACAATATGAGGTGCAGAAGACTCTCTTAGCAAGAGGTTAGTTATGCCAGTTGGCCTTGATGTCCCCCAAGGGCATGGTCCTCAGACCCCTGTACCTGCTACTCGATTCTTGCAATACTGGGTTGAGATTAGAAGAATTTTTAGTTTATGGTGAAGTCCAATTACGTTGATCTACTTTCTGTTGTGTGCTGTCACTGCTTTCACTTAACCAAATTTCTATCAACTATCTAGTCTACAACCAACCCTCTCCCTCCTCCTCCACCCTTGTGGCCATCAGAGAGTCTTTTCTTCTGTATATTTTTAAGTCCGTATAGTAGGGGTCTCATACAATATTTGTCCTTTTGCCTCTGATTTCACACAGCATAATGTCTTCCAATTGAAACTAGGTTATGAGATATTTCCTAGAATCATTATGGTTCTTAATCATTGCGTAGTGTCACATTATGTACCATAGGTCGCTAATCCATTCATCTGTTGAAGGTCACGTAGGTTAATTCCATCTGTTTGCTATTGTGGACAGTGCTGCAATAAATGTTCATATACATGTTATCTGTTTGGGTGACAGCCTTTGTTTCTGTGGGATCTATTCCAAGTCGTGGGATCACTGGATCAAATGGTATATCTATTTCCAGCTTTATAAGGAAGCACCAAATTGCTTTCCAAACAGGTTGTACCATTTTGCAATCCCATAGCCTGTCTAACATTTGTTGTTTCGTGTTTTTTGGATTATGGCCAACCTTGTTGGGGTGAGATGGTGTTTCATTGTTGTCTTAATTTGGATTTCTCTGATAGCTAATGATCATGAGCATTTCTTCACGTGTCTTTTGGCTGCCTGGATGTCCTCTTTGGTGAAGTGTCTGTCCATTTCCTTTGCCCATTGCTTAATTGGTTATTTACCTTTTTCTTGTTGCTGTTTTGCAGTACCTTGTAGATTATGAGGAAACCCTGGTGGTGTAGTGGGCGAAGTGTGACATCTGCTAACCAAACGTTCGGCAGTTCACATCTGCCAGGTGCTCCTTGGAAACTCTATGGGGCAGTTCCACTCTGACCTATAGGGTTGCTATGAGTTGGATCCAACTCGACGGCAGTGGATTTCAGTGCCAAGCGTGGGTGGGTGTAAATTATGGAGATCAGACATTGATCCAACATGAAGTTGCGGAATCTTTTTTCCCATTCTGTAGGTGGCCTTTAAACTCCTTTGATAAAGTCTGTGGATGAGCAAAAGCATTTGAGTCTTATCGGTTCCCGTTCATCTATTTTCTCTTCTGATGATCATTGTCGGATTTTGAAGTCTGTCTAAGCTGTGTGTTAGAACTTCCATTGTTGACCCTATTTTTTCTTGCATATCTTTATTAGGTTTGATATTTAGGTCTTTCATTCATTTTGAGTTAGCTTTTGTATAAGATGTCAGATATGGGTCTTGTTTCAGTTTTTTGCAGACTGATGCCCAATTTTGCCATCAGCATTTGTTAAAGAGATTGTTTTTATCCCAGTTTACAATCTTAGGGCCTTTGTTGAATATCAACTGTTCATAGAAGGATGGTGGCATCTCTGGGGTCTCAACTCTGTTCCGTTCCTTCATATGTCTCTTTTTGTACCAGTACCAGACTGTTTTGACTACTGTAACAGTGTAATAGGTTCTCAGATTGGGTGGTATGAGAGTTCCAATGATGTTCCTCTTCTTCAGTAGAGCTTTGCTTATCCAGGGTCTCTTCTGTTTCCAAACAAAACTGATGATTTGTCTCTCCATCTCA
Organism: Heterohyrax brucei; assembly: GCA_028571685.1. Taxonomy (NCBI): domain Eukaryota; kingdom Metazoa; phylum Chordata; class Mammalia; order Hyracoidea; family Procaviidae; genus Heterohyrax; species Heterohyrax brucei. The sequence continues at coordinate 32,351,163 of CM053163.1, forward strand.
CTCAAAAATGACACTGGAATTTGTATTGGGATTGCATTGTGTATGTAGACTGCTTTGAGTAACATAGAAATTTTCACAATGCTAGGTCTTCTATCCATGAGCAGATTAGGTTTCTTCATTTATGTCTTTTTTGGTTTCTTTCAGTAAGGTCTTGTAATTCTTTCTGTCTAGGTCTCTTACTTCTGTAGCTAGATTTACTCCTAGGTATTTCATCTTCCTGGGGGCTATAATAAATTGACTTGGTGATTTCCTCTTTGATGATCTCTTTGTTGGTGTAAAGGAGTCCTACTGATTTATGTTTGTCATATATCCTGACACTTGGCTGAACTCTTCTATTAGTTCCAGTAGTTTACTTATGGACGCTTTAGAACTCACTGCATGTACAATCATATCATCTGCAAATAGGGAGATTTCTTTTCTGATCAGATACCCTTTATTTCTTTGTCTTGTCTAATTGCTCTGGCTAGAACCTCTAGAACAGTGTTGAACAGAAGTGCTGAGAGTGGGCATCCTTGTCTAGTTCCTATTCTCAAGGGAAATTCTTTCAGTCTCTCTCTATTCAGGATGATGTAGGTGGTTGGCTTTGTGTAGATGCCACTTATTGCATTCAGGAGTTTCCCCTCTCTTCCTGTTTTGCTGAGAGTTTTTAGCATGAATTGGTGTTGGACTTTGTCAAATGCCTTTTCTGCATCAATTGAGCAAATCGAGTTATTCTTATCCTTTATGCTAGTTACGTGGTTGATGACATTAATCATTTTTCTGATATTGAACCAGCCTTGCATCCCTGGTATGAATCAAACTTGGTCATGATGAATTATTTTTTTACCCACCTAAATCCAGTGCCAGCGAGTTGGATCTGACTCATGGTGACTGTAGAGGCCAGAGTACAACTGTCTCATAGAGTATCCAAGGAGCACCTGGTGGATTTGAACTGCCTACCTTTTGGTTAGCAGTGGTAGCACTTAACCCACTACACCACCACTTGAATTCTGTTGTCTAGAGTTTTGTTGAAGATTTTTGTATCTAGGTTAATGAGTGATATCAGTCTGTAATTTTCTTCTTTTGTGAGATCTTTCCCTGACTTTGCTGTCAGAGTTATGCTGGCTTTGTAGAATGAGTCTGAGAGTATTCCATCCCTTTCTATGCTGTGAAATAGCCTAAGTAGTATTGGAGTTAACCTCTCTGTAAAAATTTGGCAGAATTCTCTGGTGAAGCCATCTGGCCAGGACTTTTTTTGGTTGTTAGTTTTTGGATGGTGTTTTCAATCCCTTGCTTTCTGATGGATTTAGTAAGTTGTTCTACTTCTCTTTGTGACACATTTGATAGGTAATGAGAATGTAGAAATTTGTCCATTTCCTCTAGGTTTCCAAATCTGCTAGAGGACAATCTTTCATAGTATTCTGTTAGGACACTTTTGATTTCAGTTAGATCTGTTGTAACATCTCCCATCTCACTTTCTATTTGGGTTGTGTCCTCTCTTGTTTTTCTTTTGTAAGTTTAGCCAATGGTTTATCAATTTTGTTGATCTTTTCAAAGAACCAGCTTTTGGTTTTGTTAATTTTTTCAGTTGTTCTTCTCTAATCCATTTAGTTCTGCTGTAATCTTTATTATCTATTTTCTTCTGGTGACTGAGCGGTTCCTCTGTTGCTCTCTTTCTACTTGTTCATGTTGTAGGGTTAATTCTTTGATTTGGCTCCTTTCTCTATTCCAGATGTGTGCATTTATAGAGATAAATTAACCTCTGAGCACTGCTTTGCTGTATCCCATAGGTTCTGGTAGGATGTGTTTTATTTTCACTTGATTCCATAAATTTTCTTATTGCAACTTTGATTTCTTCTATAACCCATGGATTTTTGAGCAAGGTGTTGTTCAGTTTCCATGAGTTTGAAATTCTACCTTTTTTTTTGTATTGATTTAAACTTTTATGACTTTATCATCCTAGCAGATGTTTTATAGTAATTCAATGGTTTGGATTTTGCTTTATGCCCTAACATGTGGTCTGTTCTGGAAAATATTCCATGTGCATTGTAGAACAAGGTGTTGATGGGTGAAACTTCTGTGTATGTTGATGACATCTAATTGGTTAATTGTCTCAGTAAGATCTATGTCTTTAATGAGTTTTTTCCAGATCATTTGTCCATTACTGAATGTGGAGCATTGAAGTCTCCAGCTATTGCTGTGGAGTGATCAATCTCATTTTTCAGTGTTGTCAGTGTTTGTTCCATGTATTTAGATACTCTGGTATTGGGTACATAAATATTTAATATTGTTATATCTTGCTTGTGTATTGAAACTTTCAGTATTAAATAGTGACAATCCTTGTGTATGATGGTGGATCTTGTATTAAAATCTATTTTATCTGACATTAGTATTGCTGCTCCTACTTTTCTTGGTATGCTATTGGCTTGGTATATATTCTTCCATCCTTTGATTTTCAGCTTGTTCATATCTTTGAGTCTAAGGTATATTTCTTTTAAGTAGAACATAGATGAATCATGGCTTTGGATCCAGACTGTCACTGTCTACTTCTTACTGGAGAATTTAGGCCATTTATATTCCGTGTAATTGTTGATAGGCATGTGTTCAGTGCTGTCATTTTGATGCCTCTATTTGTGTGTTGTTTCTTTGTTTCTTTTAATATTCTGTTCTGGGTCATTTCTCTTTTTGGGTTTACTTTTCATCTTTTTTGGTGTTGGTTTTGTGTTTGCTGAGACTCCTGTGTTATGTTTCTTGTGTTGATAAGTTGCATTGTTAGTTTGCTGTGCTGCTACCCCTATAATCTCATTAATATTCTAAGTTTAAAGCAGACTTCAATTTCTGCACATCTTTTTAATTTCCTCTCCATCTTAAAATGATATACCTAGTGTAATATATCCTTCCTCTATCGGATCCAACGGCACTTGCATCTGGCATTGTGATGATATTATAGTCTTTGTGTTAAGATCACTGGATCCCTTCCTTTAATATTGTAGCTTTGATTTGGCTTTGTGAATTCCCTAATTGAGTAGGATTCTGGATTTTGTGTACTACAATGCCTCCTTAAGTATACACTTCATGTCTTTGTTTGTCTAAACAAGAACCTTCTTTCAATATTTCTTGTAGTTTGGGGATAGTTTTTGCGAAGTCTCTAAGCTTCTGTTTATCTGCAAATGTCTTAACTTCATCTTCATATTTGAGAGACAGTTTTTCAGGATATATAATTCTTGGTTGGAAATTTTCCTCCTTCAAGGCTTTGAGTGTGTTATCCCACTGCCTTTTTGTCAACATTGTTTCTGCTGAGAAGTCAGATGAAAGCCTACAAGATTTCTCTCTGAATGTTAGCCTTGCATTAAGCTTTGCTGCCTTTAAGAGCCTCTGTTTCATTATAAAATGCTATAATGAGACATTAATTAAATGTTTCATTTTATTAAGCTTGATTATAATGCATCTTGGTGTCTTTCTTTTAGGGTCTAGTTTTCGGGACATTTGATAAGCACCTTGGATATCTATGTTCTAGTCTTTCATGATTTCAGGGAGTTTTCTATCAGTACCTGTACTATACTCTCTGTATTTTCAGCTATCCCTCCCTATTCAAGAACTCCAACTATTCCTCTTAATAGAATCCCACATGTTTCTCAACGCTTCTTTATTTTTCTTATTTCTTTTCTCTGATTTCTCATTATTAATGCTGGTGTCAGTTGCTCTAACCTCAAGCTCACTAACTCCGGCTTCTTTTTCACCAGTTCTGCTCTTTTGTCTTTGGATTGTATTGTCTACTTCTGTAACTATATTATTGATTTGCTGGATTTCAGATTGTTGATGTTCCACCAGTTCAAGTAGCTTAAATAATTCTTCAGTTTGTTCTGCTGCATTTTGTTTAATCTCTAGAGGGTCTCTGTACATAATTCTTTTAGAGTCGACTTCCTATAATTTCAGAAAACTTTATTCATCTGGGAAATGGTTATTTGTTGATTGTTGTCTTTGTGCCATCAATAAGCTGTGTGGTTTCTGTAGTGTTACCTTAACAGGAGGTGAGGTGCAGTTCTAAGAGGGGAGAAAGGACACTACTAGATTTGGTCACCAGCTGCCCCTATGTACTCTGGTGATTGGGCCCAGATAGACTATCTGGGGTGGCAGTTGCCACCTCTTGGCTGCTAAGGTGGCTGTTACTTGTGGTAACTCTCTGTCATTGTACCAGTATAGCCTATGGGATAGCTCAGAGAATGTAGGAGGAAAGATACTACCCCACTCGACTTCCCAGGACTGCTGCACTCTGTAGAGGTGTGTAGCTTAAAGACTGCTTTCTGCTGAGAGATATGCTATGCAACAACTACCAAAGGCAACTGTTCTCTCCAGTGGCAGGCTCTGCCTCCTGGCTGGCAAAGACAGTACCCCACTTATGGAGTCACTGGGGGGCCATCAGTTGATGGTATGATCTGGATTACCAAAGAGAGGTGTAGATGCTACCACCCACTCAGTAGTCTGTTCTACAGGAGCTCTGATTTTAAAAAGGTGCTAAACTGCTGAGAAAGCATCAGGCCCTCAGGTGTGGCAAGCCCCACTTTCCAGCTGACAACAAAAGCACCTCATAGTCTTTCCTCCTCAGGTGCAATTACATGGTTCAAAGAAGGGAGGAGGTAGGGCTTTGCTGCCCATGTCTGCCAGGCCCCACCTGTAACTTTAGACATGATCTCCTTAAACCCAGTTTTTCTGCTGGAGTAGCCCTATCCAGACAGGGACTGATTCTCAGAATGAGAATTTGCCCCAGCTGAGACTTCTGGGTGGCTGACTCTGCCTCCCAGTTGACCAAGATGGCAACCCATCCAAGTTGCCTTTCCTGCCATGATACAGCAGAATCTACAGTGCAGCTCAGAGAGTGCAAAGAGGCAGTGGTACCCTCAGTTAACAGCTGGGGTCTCAAAATGTGGCTACCCAAGTACAGTATCTCTGCTGCTCTATACACTGTTACTTAAGCACTGCAGTCAAACGTATTTGCTGACTCATGCCCAGTCCCCACCTCCTAGATAACAAAGAAGGTGTCAGTACCTGCAGCCCTCCCAAAAGAGGTGTCAGCTGAAGCAGGACTCAGTGTGTTGCTGCCTTTTCTTTGAGAGGAGTAGTTTCCTCCTTCTTAGTGCCTAGTTCAGCCTGACAATGCTACACCAGATCCTAGGGCTCTCAGGATGTCCATGCTGCTCCATTCAATTATCATTCCAGGTCTTAGTTCTCAAAGGGAATTGAGGAGACATGTGTCTAGTCTACCATCTTGGTCTCACCTCTTTCACTTCATTTCTACAGACAGTTAAAACAAGAATCAGGAAGGTTGCGTTCTTCTGAGGTGAACACAACTTTAAAATTATGCTCTAGTGACTCACTGTATATCATTTCTTTGTGACTGTTTATGTTTTTTTTTTCTTGATAATTGTCTCGGAGAAGGTGGCTGTGATATGGTGGTTAAGAGAACATCTATTGGAGCCAACCTTGAAAATTTAAATCTCAACTCTATCACTTAACCGTGTGAATCAGGACAGTTTATTTAAATTCCCTAATGCTCACTGCATCAAGTCATTCTGACTCATAGTGACCCTCTAGCACAAAAGAGAACTGTCCCGTAGAGTGTCAAAGGAGTGGCTAGTAGATTCAAACTGCTGACATTTGGTTAGCAACCAAGCTCTTAACTTCCCTAAAGCCTTATTTTTCTCATCTGTCTTAAAAACCCACTGCCGTCGAGTCAGGGCTGACTCATAGCAACCCTAGAGGCCAGAGTAGAACTGCCCTACAGACTTTCCGAGGAGGACCTGGCAGATTTGAACTGCCGAACTTTTGGTTACCAGACGTAGCACTACACCACCAGAGTTTCCATCTGCCATAAAGGATAATAAATATATTCAATTATTTATGTTAATATATGAAAAGCATGTAGAAGACAGCTGTTTTAGTCAGCTAGTGCTGCTCTAACAGAAATACCACAGAGTGAATGGCTTTCACAAAGGAAAGTTTATTCTTACACAGTCCAGTAGGCTATACGTCCAAATTCAGGATGTCAGCTCCAGCGGAAGGCTCTCCCCATTGTCAGCTCTGGAGGAAAGTCTGGTATTGCATCAGGCTTTATCCAGGGAGCATGTTGGCGCAGGAACCTCAGGTCTGAAGGACCACTCTTCTCCTGGTGCTGTTTTCTTGATGATGTGAAGTTCCCAGTTCTCTGCTTGCTTCCCTTTCCTTTTATCTCTTGCAGGATGAAAGGATTAAGTGTGGGGCAAGCCATACTCCAGGGAAATTCCCTTTGCAGTGGAGCAGGGAGGTGATCTATGAAGGGATTTACAGCCCCACCCCAATCCTTTAACATACAGCATAGGAAAATCACAAAATGGAGGACAATGACAAGATACTGGGAATCATGGCCCAGTCACATGGCTATGCACATTCTTGGGGGGACACAATTCAATCTATGACAATAGCCTACCTGGTAAATGCCTGGTGAATGTTCACCATTATTGTTTTTAGAGTTGAAGGAGATAGTAAGGTATGTAAAACAGTTACTATACAGTCTGTGACCCTTAGAAAGTGCTACATATGTATGTTTTAGTTTTAAAAATGTTCTATATCTGTTGGTGTCAGTTTAGGTAGATAAGTAGAAATGCATCCATTTCTTCTAGGCTTCCAAATATTTTAGAGTGCAATTTTTCCTGGTGTTCTGCTACAACCCCCTGGCATTGAGTCAATTCCAACTCACAACAACTCTATAGGAAGTGTAGAAGTGCCTTATAGTGTTTCCAAAGAGCACCTGGTAGATTCAAACTGCTGATCTTTTGGCTAGCAGCCATATCACTTAACCACCGGGTCACCAGGGGTTCCATAGCTATTATAAAACCCACTGCCATTGAGTCAATTCCAAATCATAGTGACCCTAATAGAGTAGAGCTGTCCTATAGCATTTCCAAGGGCTGCCTGGAAGATTTGAACTGCTGACCTCTTGGTTAGCAGCCATAGCACTTACCCACTACACCACCAGGGTTTCCATAGCCAGCATAGGGGACGTGAAATGATATCCCATTGTGGTTTTATTTGTATTTCTCTAGTGACTAATGGGAGCCCTGGTAGAGCAGTGATTAAGATTTCAGCTGCTAACCAAAGGTCAGCGGTTCAAATCTACCCCACTCCTTGAAAAACCTATGGGACAGCTCTGCTCTGTCTTATAGAGTATGAGTCAGAATAAACTCTACAGCAATGGGTCTAGTCTGGTCAATGAGTAATTGTATGTCATGGATTGAATTGTTTCCCCCCAAAACTATGTATAGTAATTTGCTTGGGCCGGGATTCCCTGTATTCTAGGATTGTCCTCCATTTTGTGATTTTTTTCCAATGTTGTATGTTAAAAGATTAGGGTGGGACTGTAAATCCTTTCATAGGATCACCTCCATACTCTACTGTAAAGGGAATTTCCCTGGAGTATGGCTTGCACCGCCCTTAATTCTTTTATCCTGCAAGAGATAGGAGGAAAGTGAAGCAAGCAAAGATTTGGGAACCTCACACCATCAAGAAAGCAGCACCAGGAGAAGAGCGGTCCTTCAGACCTGAGGTTCCTATGCCAAGATGTTCCTTGGACAAAGCCTGATGCAATACTGGACTTTCCTCCAGAGCCATCATGGGGAAGGAAAGCCTTCTCCTGGAATGGACATCTTGAATTTGGACTTACACCTTACCAGACTGTGTAAGAATAAACTTCCCTTTGTTAGAGCCATCCATTCATGGTATTTCTGTTAGAGCAGCACTAGCAGACTAAAACATGGTATCAAACTTTTTAAATTTATCTTATTTATTATACTTTAGATGCAGGTTTAAGGAACAAACTACTTTCTCATTAGAGTTAGTACACATACAATTTTGTGACATTGCTTAACAACCCTATGACATGTTAGCACTTTCCCATATCCACCTTGGTTTTCCCATTACCAGCTTTTCTGTCTTCTCCTGCCTTCCAGTCCTTACCCCTGAGCTGGTGCGCCCCTTTAGTCTCATTTTGTTTTATAGGCCTATCTAATCCTTAGATGAAGGGTGAACCTCAGGAATGACTTCATTTTTGAGCAAAAAGGGTATAAAGGATCCATAATCTCAGGGTTTCTCCAGTCTCTGTCAGGCTAGTAAGTCTGGTCTTTTTTATTTTTTTGCCAATTAAAATTTTGTTCTACATTTTTCTCCAGCTCTATCCAGAGCCCTCTATTGTGATATCTTTGTCACAGCAGTCAATGTGGTAACCAGGAACCATCTAGGTGCACTGGACTCAGTTTGTTAGAAGCTTGTACATCTCTTTTATGTGTTTTTTGGTCATTTGTCTGTTCAGATCATTTGCCCATTTTTGAAATAGACTGTCTTTTTATTTTTGAATTGTAAGAATTCTTTATATATTCAGGATATAAGCTTGTGTCAGATACATGATTTACAAACTTTTTCTTCCTTCTTGTGGGTTGCCTTTTCACTTTCTTTGTAGTGTCCTTTGAGACACATAAGCTTTTTTTTTTTCTTTCAATTCTAATGAAGTCCAAATTAATTTTTTTTTCCTTTTGTCATTTATGATTTTGATGTGGGATGTAAGAAACCATTGGTTAGTGCAAGATCACGAAGATTTACTCATATATTTTCTTCTAGGACTTCTAGAATTTAACCCTTATTTATTTAGATACTTGTCCCATTTTGAGTCAGTTTTGTGTGTTACGTGATGTAGGCATCTGGATTCATTCTTTTGCATGTGGATATCAAGTTGTTCCTTCACCACTGATTGAAAAGACTATTCTTTCTTCTTTAAATCGACAAACATCTTTGCCAAAAAGCTAATGACAATAAGTGTAATGATTAATTTGTGGGATCCTGAACATTCCATCATATTATGTATTTATCTGTCTTAGTCATCCAGTGCTGCTGTAAAAGAAATACACAAATGGGTGGCTTTGACAAACATACATTTGTTTTCTTACAGTTCAGGAGAATGGAAGTCTGAACTTAGGGATCTGGCTCTGGGGAAGCCTTTCTTTGGCTCTTGGCTCTGGGAGAAGTTCTTTGGCTCTTCAACTTTTGATTCTCGGTTTCTTGGAGATATCATACGGTGTGGCATTTATCTGTCTTCCCCTTGTTCCTTTGCTTGCTTAGCATGCTCTCACTATATCTCAAAAGATGCTGACTTCCAACATATCCTACACTAAGAATATCTCATAATTATAACAAAGAAAATCTATTTCTAGATAGAATTATAACCAAATGTGTGTGGGCACAGCTTGCTTTATTGTACTTGAGTTTATTGCACTTCACAGATAGTGCATTTTTTACAAGTTAAAAATTTGTGGCAATCCTTGTTAAGATAGTCTATTGATAACATTTTCCAGCAGCATGTGCTCACTTCATGTCTCTTTGTCACATTTTGGTAATTCTTGCAGTATTTCAAACTTTTCATCATTACTGTATCTATTACGGTCATCTCTGATTGGTGATCTTTGGTGTTACTTTTGTAATTGTTTTGAGGCACCACAAATTGTGCCCATATAAGATAGTGAGTTTAAATGTTATGTGTTTTCCTACTGCTCCAATAACTTGTTGTTCCCCCTCTCTCTTTCCTTCTCCATAGGTCTCCCTATTCCCTGAGATCTGGAAATAATTAAATTAGTTCAGTTAATACCCCTATAACTGTCATAAAGTGTTCAAGTGAAGGAGGAATCATACAACTCTCACTTTAAATCTAAACCTAGAAATGATTAAGCTTAGTGAGGAAGGCATGTGGAAACCAGAGATAGGCTGAAAGCTAGGCTTCTTGCAAAAGACAGCCAAGTTGTGGATGCAAAGGATAAGTTCTTGAAAAAAATTGAAAGTGCTACTTCAGTCAACACCCAAAGGATAAGAATGCAAAACACCTTTACTGCTCATGTGGAGAAAGCTTTACTGGTCAGCCTCAACATTCCATTAAGCCAAAACCTAATTCAGAACAAGACTCTAACTCTCTTTCATTCTGTGAAAGCCAAGAGAGGTGAGGAAGCAACAGAAAGAAAATTTTGAGGCTAGCAGAGGTTAATTCATGAGATGTAAGGAAAAAAGCCATTTCCATAGCATAAAGGTGCAAAGTGAAGCAGCAATTCTGATATAGAAACTTAGCAAGCTATCTAGGAGCTCTAGCTAAGATAATTGATAAAGGTAGACGAAACAGCCATATGTTGGAAGAAGACGCTTTCTAGGGCTTTCATAGCTAGAGAGGAGGAGTAAATGCCTGACTTCAAAGTTTCAAAGGGCAGGCTGACGTTGTTAGGGGCTGACTCTCTTGTTAGGCAGCTGGTAACTAGGTTGAGGTCCATGCTAACTTACCATTCTGAAAATTCTAGGGCATTTAAGAGTTATGCTGTATCTACTCTGCCTGTGCTCTATAAATGGAATAATAAAGCCTGGATGACGGTATATCTTCTTTTCTTTAAAAAAATAATAAATTTTATTGTGATTTAAGTACAAGTATACAATCCATATCACTTTGCCATATAACATTTGGAATTGACATCGCTCTTCTACTCTACCTCCTCTCCCTTTCCTTCCCCACCCTCTCGTGACAGCACATTCCCCTTTATCATCCAGAGATTGTCATGCCCATTTAATCATGACCTGTCCCCCCTTCACCCTATCCTTTTCCCTCTGGTAATGAGCTTCTCAGACAGCCCCTTTGTGTTTGTTTAAGTCCAAAAGTTAGTTTACTGCCAGGATAACTGCATGTCTTATATAGTCCAGTTCAGTTTTTGTCTGGGGAGCTGGCATCATTGCTGGATGCAATTTGGATCATACTCCCACTGGGCCCTCCAAACTGAAGGACCATCAGTTGTGGTCATTTGGTAGAGTTCTAGTTCTGCAAGCTTATGTTTCTCCTGGAACATCAGGTGCTCTATCTTGTGCACCCCATCCTGGCAGTCATTGATGGTGGCCAGGCACCATTTGATTCTTCTGGTATCATGTTTAAGTAGTCTCTGGATTATATGGCACCTTCCATCAGCGGGGTTTATATTTTCCTCCTGCCCTTGATGTCCTATGTTTAGCTCTGGTCTAGGTGGATTGGGGTTAGTCAATGCTACTTGGATGGCGGCTTGTTAGCTTTTAAGACCACAGACGTCACTCACCCAAGTGGTATGCATAACATTTTCTTGCACCTCTTTTGGGCAGTCATTGGTGGTGGTTGGCTATCATCTAGGTCTTCAGGTCTCATGCTAAGGCACGCTTTGGTTTGTGGCTCCTTCCAATGATGGGTTCATATTTTTTTCCTGTCCTTGATGTCTGCTGTTTACCGCTGGTCCAGATGTGTTGAGACCAGTTGGTGCTTCTTGGATATTCAGACTCCACTCACTCAAGTTGTATGCAGAAACTTTTCTTAAGAGAAAAAGAGAGAGAGGAGAAAAAAAAAAAAGAATTTGGGTATGCTAACTAGTCTAGATGTCTGCTGAGAGCATGGTTCCCCAACTCCAGCCCCTGTCCTTCCAAAGAGATGGGCGACATTTGGGAAACAGTTTAATTTTGGAATTGAGCAGTAGTGGGTACCTCTTTTCTACTACATGTTGTCATATGCTATACTCAACCCTAGTCATAACCTGTAATACGCAGAAATCCTTCTCCCTCCCTCCCCACCCTTGTAGTCATCAATAATTGATTTTTGTGTGCTAAAATGATTCACTGCATTCTTATATTAATGGTCTCGTACAGTGTTTGTCCTTTTACATCTGATTTCACTCAGCATAGTGTCTTTCAGATAGTCCCAGATTGTTAGATATTTTCCTAAGCCATCACTATTTCTTATCATTGTGTAGTATTCTGTTGCATGTATATACCACAGATTGTTTAAGCATTCAACTATTGATGGGCACTTGCTTACATATTTTTGCTATTGTGGGAGAGAGCTGCAATAAATATTGGTGTGTATGTATCTGTTTTAGTAGTGTCTGTTATTTCTTTGAATATATTCCAAAGGGTGGGATTGCTGGATCATATGATATTTTATTTTTAGTTTTCTAAGAAAGCTCCGAATTGATTTCCAAAGTGGTTATAACATTTTGCACTCCCATGAACAGTGTAGAAGAGTACCAGTCTCTCCACATCCTCTCCAACATTTATTGTTTTGTGTTTTTGGTGTTAGTGCCAGCCTTGTTGGGGTGAGACGGCATCTCATTGTAGTTTTGATTTGAATTTCTCTAATGGCTGGTGATTGTGAGCATTTTCTCATGTATCTGTTGGCATCTTGTATGTCTTCTTTAGTGAAGTGCCTGTTCATGTCCTTTGCCCCCCGCTTTTTGACATTTGTCTTTTTCTTGTTGAGGCTTTACAGTATCTTGTAAATTAGAGAGATTAGATGATGATCAGAGGGGTGATAGTCAAAAATCGTTTCCCACACTGTAGGTGGTCTTTTTACTCTTTTGATGAAGGGTTTGGGTGAGCATAAGTGTTTGATTTTTAAGAGTTCCCATTTGTCTATTTTCATTTCTAATGTTAGAGGGTTATTGGTGATATTTTGTAGATTGTTAATGCCATGGATTAGGGCTTGCATTGTCTTCCCAATTTTTTCTTCCAAGATTTTTATCATTGTGAGTTTTGTATTTAGGTCTTTAATTGATTTTGAGTTACTTTTTGTGCATGGTATGAGATAAGGATCTTGTTTCAATTTTTTGCAGATGGATGTCTAGTTATGCCAACACTTTTTATTGAAAAGACTGTCTTTTCCCTAGTTCACATCCTTTAAGCCTTTATCAAATATTAGTTGCTTATACATGGATGATATATTTGGAATCTCAATTCTGTTCCATTGGTCTATGTGTCTGTTCTTATGCCGGTACCAGGTGGCCTTGACTATTATGGCAGTGTAGTAGGTTTTAAGATCAGGTAGAGCGAGGCTTCCTATTTTGTTTTTCTTTACTAATGTTTGCTTGCCTGTGGCTTCCTCCCTTTCCATATCAAGTTAGTGTTTTGTTTCGTGATCTCATTTAAAGAATGCTGTTGGGACTCATATTGGTTCTGCATTGTATGTATAAGTTGCTTTGCGTAGAATAGCCCTTTTCACTCAATATTGAGTCTTCCTATCCAAGAGCAAGACAGGTTTCTCCACTTATATAGGTCACTTTTAGTTTCTTGCAGTAGGGTCTTGTAGTTTTCTTTGTAGAGATCTTTTACATCTCTGGTTAGGTTTATTCCTAGGTATTTTATCACCTTGGGGGCTATAGTAAATGGTAATGCTTTTGAGAGTTCCTCTTTGATTGTGTCTTTGTTGGTGTGAAGGAATCCTAATGATTTATGTATGTTTATCTTGTATCCTGATACTTTGCTGAAGTCTTCTATTGGAGTCACTAGTTTTGGGGTGGATTCTGTGTATGGGATCATGTGATCTGAAAACAGTGATACTTTAACTTCTTTACTGATCTGGATGCCCCTAATTTCTTTTTCAGATCTAATTGCTCTCACTAGGACCTCCAGAACAGAAGTGGTGACAGTGGGCACCTTTGCCTTGTACCTGTTCTTAAGCAGAATATTTTTAATTTCTCTCCATTCAGAATGATGTTGACTATTGGTTTTGTGTAGATGTCTCTTGTTATGTTGAGGAATTTCCCTTCTATTTTTGTGTTGCTGAGAGTTTTTAACATGAACAGGTACTGAACTTTATCAAGTGGCTTTTCTGCATCTACTGATAGAATCAGTTGGTTCTTTTGTTTATGTGGTTGTTTACATTGGTTTTCTAATGTTGAACCATCTCTGCATGCCAGTATAAATTCTACCTGGTCATGGTGAACTACATTTTTTTGGAGATATGTTGTTGAATTCTATCAACTAGGATTTTGTTGTGTATTTTTGCATCTATGTTCATGAGAGATATTAGTCTGTAATTTTCATTTTTAGCACTATCTTTACCTGGCTTTAGTATCAGGATTATACTTGCTTCGTAGAGTGAGTTTGGGAGTATTTCATCCTTTTCTATGCTCTGGAATATCTTCGGTAGAAGGGGTTTAACTCTTCTCTGAATGTTTGGCAGAATTCTCCAGTGAAGCCATCCAGGCCAGGGATTTTTTTACTCAATTGTTTCTATTGTTCTTCTATTCTCTAATTCATTTAGTTCTGTTCTAATCTTTATGATCTGTTTTCTTCTGGTGCCTGAGGGACTCCTCTGTGGCTCTCTACTTGTTCAAGTGGTAGGGTTAATTCTTTGGTTTGAGTCCTTTCTTCCTCCTGGATGTGTGCATTTATAGAGATAAACTGACCTCTGAGCTCTGCTTTGGCTATATCCCATAGGTTCTGGTAGGAAGTGTTTTCATTCTCGTTTGAATCCATAAATTTATTTCATCCTTGATTTCTTTGATAATGCCTGGCTTTTGAGCAATGTGTCACTCAGTTTCCAAGAGTTCCAATTTCTATCTATGTATTTTCTGCTACTGATTTCAAGTTTTATAGCTTTGTGGTCTGAGAAGTTGCTTTGCAATAATTCAATGGTTTGGATTTTGTTGAGATTTGCTTTGTATACTAACACATGGTCTATTCTGGAAAATATTCCAGGTACACTGGAGAAGAAGGTGGACTTATCTGTTGATGGATAAAAAGTTCAGTATATGTCTATGAGGTTTAAAGGGTTAATTGCAGTAATAAGATCTAAGTCTTTACTGGGGTTTTCTCTGGAAGATCTGTCCATTACTGAAAGTGGAGTGTTGAAGTCCCCCACTATCATTGTGGAGTGATCTATCTCATTTTTCAATTAGTCAGTATTTCCTCGATATATTTAGATGCTCTAGTATTGGGTACACAAATATTTAATATTATTAAATCCTGCTTGTGTGTTGAACCTTTCAGCACTAGTGATCATCCATGTCCAAGACGGTGGATTTTACATTAAAATCTATCTTATCTGAGATTAGAATTGCTACCACTGCTGTTCTTTGTGTATTGTTAGCTTCATATATATTGTTCCATCCTTTAATTTTCAGTTTGTTCATATCTTTAAGTCTAAGGTGAGTTTCTTGTAAGCAACAGATAGACAGGTCGTGTCTTTTGATCCAAGATGTCATTTGTTGTCTCTTTACTGGTGCATTCAGAACGTTTACATTCAGTGTAGTTATTGATAGGTATGTGTTTAGTGCTGTCATCTTGATGTTTTTATTTTTGTGTTGATGTTTTCTGTGTTGCTCTTAATATTCTATACTGGATCTTTCTTCTTTGTGGGTTGTTTTTCCTCCCTTTTCAGTATGGGTTTTGTGTTTGTTGAGACTCTTGTATTACTTTTCTTATTTTGATGTGTTGTATTGTTACTGTGCTTTGCAGCTACTCCTATGATCCCACTTAATAAACTAAATTTAAACTCAATTTTAGCATCCACATATCTTATTAACTTCCACTCCATCTGGAAGGACTATAATTAATGTAGTATATCACTCGTTTTAATGTGATGGTATCATAGTTTTCATGATATGATTGCTGGATCCTTTCTTTTATATTATGGCTTTGTGTTTTGTGCTTTCCCTACCTAAGTAGATTTCTAGATGTTCTGTCCTGCATTGCCTCCTTAAATGTAGAGTTAGTGGTTTTGTTTTTCTAAGCAAAGAGCTTCTTTCAGTATTTCTTGTAGCTTTGGTTTGATTTTTACAAAGTCTCTAAGTTTCTGTTTATCTGCAAATGTCTTAACTTCATCTTCATATTTGAAAAACAGTTTTGCAGGATATATAGTTTTTGGTTGGAAGTATGAATGTGTTATCCCACTGCCTCCATACCAGTGTTGTTTCTGCTGAGTAGTCAGATGAAAGCCTACAGGGCTTCCCTCTGAATATTAGTTTGCTTTGAGTCTCACTGCCTTTAAGAGTTTCTGCTTGTGTTTTATTTTGTTAACCTTGGTGTCTTTCTTTTGAGGTCTATTTTGTGTGGTGTTTGATACACACCTTGGATATCTATGTTCTCTTCTTTCATAATTTCAGAGGAATTTTCTTTCAGCAACTCAACAGCAATACTTTCTGTGTTTTCAGGTATTCCTCCCTGTCCAGGAATTCAAATTAATTGTAATTTGTTCCTCTTGATAGAGTCCCAAATGTTTCTTAACACTTCTTCATTTTTCTTGTTTCTTTTCTCTGATTTCTCCTCATAAGTGCTGGTGTCAGTAGCTCTACGTTTAAGGTCAGTAACTTTAGTTTACAGATTTTGAATTGAATTGTCTAATTCTGTAGCTTTGTTATTGATCTGTTGGATTTCAGAATGCTAATGTTCCATCAGCTTGACAGCTTGCTTAATTTTTCATTTTGCTGTGCTGCATTTTGTATAATGTCTAGGAGGGCTCTCTATGTAATTCTTTTGTACTTAACCTCTGATAGTTTCAGAAAAGCTTCTTCATCTGGGAAGTTCTCTGATTCTTTATTTTAGGAGTTTTCCAGAGCCAGGATTCAATTTTCTTTTTTTTTAAATGTTTGGTTAAGTTTTTTTGCTTATGGAACATCTAGAGGCTGTTTAGTTTTTCTGGTGTTGCCTTAACAGGAGCTGAAGCACAGTTCTGAGAAGGAGTGAATGACCAGCCACCTGTATGTACTGCAGGGATTGGACCTAGTGGAATCTCTGGGGTAGCAGGCTCTGCCTCCTGGCTGGCAAAGACACAGCCCTATTTATAGAGTCACTGGGAAGCCATCACATGAATATTTATTGCAGCACTGTCTGAAATAGCAAAAAGATGGATTCGGTCTAGGTCCCCATCAATGGATGAGTGGGTAAATGAACTATGGTATATATACACAATGATGAAATTTATGAAATATCTCATAACCTGAATCAACTGGAAGACATTATGCTGAATGAAATCAATCAGCTGCAAAAAGACAAATATTATATGAGACCACTGTTAGATAGATTTAGG
Source organism: Heterohyrax brucei (assembly GCA_028571685.1). Taxonomy (NCBI): domain Eukaryota; kingdom Metazoa; phylum Chordata; class Mammalia; order Hyracoidea; family Procaviidae; genus Heterohyrax; species Heterohyrax brucei. Next base: position 32,368,015 of record CM053163.1, read on the forward strand.
AAAAGATTTATGCACAGAAGAAAATATTCTCTGATGGCTGCAAGATGCAGGGGGAGGGAAAGGATTACTTACGGATTAGATTAAAAAGAAAAACCAAGTCAAATGCACTGTTATTGAGTTGATGCCAACTCATACTGACCTCACAAGGCAGAGTCAAACTGCCCCACAGAGTCTCTAAGAAGCACCTGGCAGATTTGAGCCACTGATTTTTGGTTAACAGATGCAACACTTAACCACTACACCATCAGGGTTTCCATAGATTAGATGGTTTATAGGAATTTGGTTAGGTGAAGGAAGTGACAAGACACAGTAGAAGGCAGGTCAGCATAACTGGACTACACCACAAACTAAAAGATTTTTTAAATTCAATGCCAAATTTCAAAAGACAGAGTAGCAGGGCTAGGGACCTAGCAGGGGTCTTGGGACAGTGTTTTCAGGGGACATCAATGTCATTTTGCATAACTCGTCTTTTCGAAGACAGTGTTCTGCACTCCACATTGGTGAGTGGTGCCTGGGGTCTTAAAAGCCAGAAAGCTGTCATCTAAGGAATCAGTTGGTGCCAACCCACATGAAACAGATGAAAAATGGGAAGTAGACATGAGGAAAAGTGAGCCCAGGAGACAGGATCCATATGATTATGAGACTATATCAGCAGGAGAACAGAACTAGATGGTTCCTGGCCACCACCAAAGACAGTCCTGACAGGGAACACAATGTATGGTCCCTGATGTAGCATAAGAGAAAGCGTTGTGTGAAACTAGAACACCATTAAAAGACTAGACTTGAGAGTCTGGAAACCCTAAAGGTGCCCTGAAAACATGGTCCCTAGACTTGCTGTTAGCCCAGAGATTAAACCAGTACTGAAGGCAGCACCTTAGACAAAGAATGGACTGGACTTGGGGACACAGAGTGATGCAGGTTATGTGTGTCGTTTACGGCTTAATGTATGTATGAGGCTGTCCTACTTGTTTATTTTTAGAGGGAAGAGGAGAGGGTAGAGAGGAGGAGAGAAGTATTGGTTGAGTGGATACTGAAAGTAAAGAGTGGAAAAGAAGAAAGTACTGTCACAGGGTGAGGGAGATCAGATAGTGTTGCACAGAGATGGGTACTCAGGACTTTATATGGCAAATTGACTTGAATTGTAAACTTTCACTTAATTACAATAAAAAAAGAAAGAAAGTACTTGTCTGTAAAAACAAAATAATAGAACAGTGATTGGATCTATGATAGGATTCAACAACAGTAAAAGATTGGGTTAGGTTATGAAGCTGGGAGGAATCTGGGAGCATGTCTTTTTTTTTATTGCCTTTTCATACATCTAATTAGAGAAAGTAATTTCAGTAACCAATAGCAACACACATGTCCTCACTTTTGAGGCATTTTGCTCTGAGGCTGGAGAGGCAAGAAAACATTGTCCTTTCTGTCTTCTCCAGTAGCCTTCTTCCTTGCAGGCATTTGAGGGGTAAATAGATAAATGGATGGTAAACCCACCTTCTGATTTTGAAATTAGTAATAACGAAAGAAGAAGCAATTAGGAGGTAGTTAATAGCTGAAACAAAATGAACTTCAAGGGGGAAATTTCTCTTTCCCTTTGAAAACTGTGTTATAACAAGGCAAATCCTATTTTTTTCTTCTTTGTTAAAAAGTATTTCTCTCTGTCTGGTTTTTATTTTTTATGTTTAAACAGTGAAACAGTTCTAAGAATGAATTATTTTATAACTCCACATTGGTACTTTTATGCATCCCAAATTTATTATAGACTGGAATTTTTCTTTTATTGTGTCTTTAAAACAAACAAAAATCCAATGACTGACTTTATAAATGGCAATGCGTAACTACTAGACGCAGACCCTCCTGGGGTATTTCCTTCTCCAGGTCTGTGAAAACTATGCTTCTCATGAGCCCATCTTAAAATTATCTCTCACTGAGGCTTAGAACAAGATTTTCTGGACAAAGTGATTTTAAGACAATTTTAAGACAAGTTTTAAACATCAGGTGCATAAAGAAAGCCGAGACATCTGTGGTGCAGTAATTAAAAGCCATGGCTGCTAGCTAAAAGGTTGGCAGTTCAAATCCACTAGGTACACCTTGGAAACCCTATTGGGACAATACAAACAGAGCAGTTGTTCTCAGAATTTATTACATGTAAGGATTACCTAGGGATCTTGTTAATATTAGATTCTAATTCAGCATATCTGAGGTAGAAACACAAATTTGCAGCAGGGATCTGAACTGCAACCAACCAGTTTGAAGCCTTACTCTTATCTACTAAAGCCCATGTTTATTTTCTCCGTTCTAGCCATTTGACACCTAAGTGATGACATGTAGTACGTGTTCTATGTTTACTTTTCAGTGTTACAGCTGTTGGATCACTTAATTGAACTTTAACACAGAAGTTACTTCACTGCTTTTGATAGATTATCACCTGGATATTGTAATTATTCATATGATGAATACTGTGATGTGTATAAAAGAGTTGTTCTCATAACCTAACATTTAGTAGATGCTCAGCAGTTATTAGTTTCCTTTTTTTCTTAATAGAGAGGTTAATAATGGAAGATTTTTTTAAGTGGAAAAATTAAATTCCAAAATTAAGTGGATTAACTAGGGGTCCAGTAGAGTAGAACAACCCATAATGTTTCCAAGGCTACAAATGTTTACATAAGAGTATTGCCACTGAGCAGGCTGAACTTTTGTTTGGCAGCCAAGCGCTTAATCCCTGTGCTATCAGGGCTCCCCATGTTTAATATTTTCCCTGTAGAATCCTTCACTATTGAAACTGAAGTGTGAGAAATGTAAAGCATGTTCTTCTCTTTTGGTTTTCTATATCCAGCTCCTTGTACTTGTCATTATAATACAAGTACATCGTCTACTGAAACAGCCCTATGAAATCTTCTGTTCAATCCTATTACTTTACCATTTCTTCCATTCTGTTATCTACTCGATATTCAAGACCTAGGTTCAGAGTCTCTTCTGACATCTAATTTGGTCTTTTCTTTCTTGTGCTTTAATGACGTCTTGCTTTCTTCATGTATGATGTCTTTAATGTCATTCCACAAGACTACATTAAACCAAAGAGATCCAAAATTGCTTTGAAGGATGGAGTAGGCTCTGGTGTCAGTGAATAGCTTCCCAACGACAATACTTTGAAGGTGACTGCAGTGATATTAAGCAGTGATGTATGTAGCACTTACAACAATTAAGTTTGCAGACTTAATTTTCAGACCTCTTATGTCTTACACACTTTGGACATGTTGTCAGGAAGGATCAGTATCTAGAGAAGAAGATAATGGATGGCAGATAGATGGTCAGAGACAAGAGGAAGACCCTCAACCAGATGGACTGACTCAGTGGCTGCAACAATGGGCTTAGCATAAAGTCAATTCCAGACATGTCACAGGACCAGGCAGTATTTCATTCTGTTGTTCATGAGGTCTCTATGATTTGGAACTGTCTCAACGGTACCTAACAACAAGACTACATTTTATGTATGAGCAGGTTTCATGTTCATATACCCAGAGACCCAAATAAAATTGAAAATTCAAAATTTTCCTAAGTACTGTTATTAAATAGAGCCTTAGGGTCGGTTCTAACTCGATGGCACTTGGCTTGGCTTTAGTGGCACAGTGGTTAAAAGTTCACCTACTAAACAAAAGATTGACAGTTGGAATCCATCTACCTGGAAACTGGTTCAGTTTTTTTTTCTTTAAACTTTACCTGTGGCATGTCACATTTTAAATTTCCTCTGTTTTGAATTGTTCCTTTAGTACCACTAACAACTATTTTAGGTACAAAGCACAGTTTTGTCTAGTCTGGAGCCAAAGTTTGTTTTAGTGGTGTCTAAGCAAAAGAAAAGGCCATTTAAGTTTATTCTGGAAAGTTACAAAATGCAATTACAGTTAAGAATAGCTTTGACAGTCTCATTCATTGATTAATTCATACAAAAAGCATTTATGGGACACCTATTATACTCTGCTGTGCCAGCTCTAGTATACAGTGATGAGTAGTACAGGCTAACTTCCTGCTTTCATGGAGCTTTTATTTTTGTGATGATAAACTGATTGCTTGAATAGTTTTGACTCCATTCTAATGCTTTTTTTAGGTGCCACAGTTTTGAAAGCTGTATTTTAAACAATAGTTAGTAGTATGAGGAATAGTCAGGGAGCCAGGCAGAGTTCCTTTAAAACAAAGAAGTCTTGAAGCTTTGTCTTCACTTTTTTGCAGTCTGTCATATTTACATCTACTAAAATGTTGTAGAAAAGATTACTGCAGCATAGGCTGATGGAAAGTTAAATCAAGATATTTCTTATGTCTCATTTATATTTGTGATTTGGTGAGCTGGTAACAGACTGTCACTCAGCTGGTAAAAGTAAAAATGCATACCACAAATGACTCTAGAAAAGTACAGACATCCCTTAAAAAGTGCTTCTTGGTTCTATGTAACTGTAGGGAACTTTAATGAGCAGGTAGGTTATGTTTATCACAGTGTTTTCCTTTTTTCACCCTCTGTCATTTTTGGCAAAGAAAGTCTGGAGACCAGCAGAAAATCCTTATGGAGCTTTTATTGATCTCTGCTTTTGACTGTGAACTGGAGCTAGAGACTTGTTGAGCTAAATGAACTTAACTGAGATTCAGGCTATAGATGTTTATGTAGAGAGAGCACTTTAACTTCTGGGTCTAGAGAGGGTTTCTTCTGAAGTGGTGTAATCATTGTACATGGATAGCTTTGACCTAGACATTTTTGTAGTTATAAATTCTGCACTTTTATTTTTGCTGTGAGAAATAGCAACTCTATTGTTTCTATTTCAGAAGAAGTAAACATGTTTAGAATTGAATATTGAAAGGTGTTTTTCTAACATTTGGTAGCATTTTCTCACTGTAAGTAAATAAAATAGTAACTTCTTGCTTCATTGAACAAGCAGTTGCTAAGTTAGCTTTTGTGTTCCTGGTGGCTTAAAGATACTTAAGTAGAGGCTTGCCAGGGATTAATATGTATTACAGGGCTGTGATTCTCAAAAATGTTATCGTCAGACCAGCAGCATTGACCACACCTAGGGGGTTGTTAGTAATCTCCCTGCTCCAGATGAGTCTAATATATGCTAAAACTTTTGAGCCCTGTGAAAGGAATATGAGCCTCAGCTCAAAAATTCTTTTGGAGGAGGAAAAGGAGTATTACAACCCCCTGGTTTTTCTTCTTTTTTAATATCCCTTTCCCCTCTCCCAGGCCCCTTCTTTCTGCTCTCATCACTGTTTTAGTGAACCCTGCTACTCTGGGAAACTGACACATGGGTGAACCATTGAAACTGATGAGTGGGAATTTTAAGAAATAGATCAATAACCATAGAGTCATATTCAGACCTTGTGATCTTTTTAGTATACTTGCTAATAAAGATTTATAAAGTCCTATTGTGATAGCCCCAATTTCTCTTATGAGAGAAAGATGTATCATATTTTACAATCTAGGCAGACTAGCTTCTTGCTTCAGACTCTTCATAAGAAACTTGTGAATGTTACTACTCTTCTCACTGGACCACCAGGGCTCCTTTTCTGGAAAACAAACAAGCAAACAAACTTATTGCTGTTAAGTTGATTCCAATTCAAAGTGACCATATAGGAGAGAGTAGAATTGCCCCCTAGAGGTTCCAAGGAGTAGAAACAAGTAGAAACAAGAACATTTTGAAAAGCCTGGTACAGTCAATACAAATAGTTATTTTTCTTTTATTGCAACTTTCTTTTTCTGAACTAAATGTTAAATAGCAGTTTCCCTTTCCTATGGGAATCTAGGGAGTTTGATTTAGAAGAAGTGTGTATATGCTGTGGAATGGCCCATATGCCACTTTGTTATTAGCATATGACTCATCATTTCTAAACAGTCTTGCTTTTGTTGTATGCTGTTTGTTTTCCCAGAAATCTCTATGTTTGGATTCAGTGATAATCTTTGGATAACAAAAAGAATCAACTTCAATGAAGTACACTCTTTGGAGCTACCACAAGTCCCTTGCGTGGTATTGTCTCACCAAGAAGTGATGTAAAGATGCCATAGGCAAAAAACTATGGCATTTTAGAGTTACACTGAACTCTTCTATTTACAAAGGATTACTTCTTCTTTTTTTAGGTTAGTTATCCTTTTTACCGAGGCATAATTTACATATGATGAAATGTGTAAGTTCTCATCATCATCAGTCTTGACAAATGCATGTATTCCTATAGCCCAGACTACTTTCAAGACCCAGAAAATTTCCATAACCCTAGAAAGTTTCCTTATACCTGTTTCCAGTCAATTCCTTCCTTTGTAACCACTATCTTGACTTTTATCACCACCAACTGGTTTTCTTGCTACAGAATTTTATGTAAGTAGGATTATACAATCCTATGTCTTTTTTTTATTTTTAGCATAATACTATCCAGATTTACCTCTGTTGTTACATGTATCAGTCATTTAGTCCATCTAGTTACTGAATAATATTCCAGCATACGGATAATGCACATTTTTTTTCAAAAACATTTATCTTTCTCTTCAGGGATACCTGGTCAGTTTCTATCATTTCTTTTAGTCGCTCTTGTAATGGTGTTTGATGGCCAGAAGTTTCTACTAGCCTCATTTTCAGATTACAAAGCTGGAACTCCAAGAAGCAACTCAAGGTTCTGCCACTGGTAAATGATGAACCTGGAGGAAACCTTGATCTTCTGGTTTCGGGTTCTCTGCTTCCTTCACTTTCTCTTTTCAGAGGCCAGTTGCTTCTGTCTCTGACCAGGAATTCTCCTCTATCTGACCCCAGGGCTTGATCTAACACTGCCTCACCTTTGACTGAGAAAGATCCAGAACATCTAGAAGAGTTATTCAGCCCTACTCGGGGGCAAGGTTTTGTTGAGCCTTAGTTTCTCAGGTGGAATAGGTGGATTTCTGAGGTCATCCTACTTGGTATAAGATTCCACCCCCCACCAAAAGCAGAAACAAACTTTCCAAACCATTCAATTCCATTGACTGTCACTCAGTTAATTCTAACTCATGCTGACCCCATATGTTACAGAGTAGAACTTCTCCACAGAATTTTCTAAGCTGCAATCTTTATGAAAACAGATCACAGGCTGTTCTGCAGTGCTGTGCAGAGGGTTCAAATGCCAAATCTTTAGGTTAATAGCCAATTACAAACAATTTCCACCACCCAAGAACCCTGGAATAGGACAGACCTCTGCTAAATCCTGACTGTGCTCCACATTAGCTGTAAGAGCTTGAAATGTCAACTTCTCTGAGTCATAGATTCTTTATCTGTAAAAGAGATAGTATGGAAGAACTAATCCTCACCTTTATCTTCAAAGACAATTATTTATTATCCATAGAATAGGAATGGAAACCAGTAAGTTTACCCTCCACTAAAGTCCCCAGGAAAATAAAGTTTAAGATGATCCAGAGGGGTTTGTTTTGAGAGAGCTAGGGTAACAATACAAGAAAATGTGTCCTTTGAAGATACTCCTTTCTCATGAAGAAGTATCTTATTTGAGAGGTTCAAGGTGGCATGGCTAAATGAGTTCTATATGAAGACGAAAAGGAGAAAGGGTTTTATTATCAGATGCTCAACAAGGTCTTTTTGTCCCATTGTCTCAGGGTCTTAGTTTTTCCTTCTGTAACAACTAGATAGCACTCTGTCATATGCTTCAGAATGTGATGTGAAATTCCGTAAGTTCAATTTATCAGAAATTTACTTGGATGCGAAGATTTCATTTTAAACTTTAAAAATAGTACTTACGTGTGTACTGTACCACTTGCAGTTCATTAAGCTGTCCAAAAAATTAAAATCTTTGAGAAGGTTAATATGTGAATGAGTTTAGTAGGATATGGTAAAATTTGGTCATTGCAAAAATTGGGAGAATTCTTAGAATAACCAAAGGGTTAACCCTTGGTTACGTGATGCTTCTAAAGGAAATTTCAATGAATGAAAGTTGAAAAAAGCTGCCATCAAATGATTCAAGGATATTTGCTGGTCTGTAGTTCAGCTCTGCTTCGTAGCACTTGCCTTTAAGGTTTCCCTCAATATTCTCTAGGAAAGGACCTACTTCTAAAGAGGACAAACAATTTCAGTAGCCTAGAAGTCAGAGTGCCTGAAAAATATATATCCAGGGAAATAAACGATGTGTTTCCTTTATAGGTTTTCCAGTATTCACATTTACATACCACCACTCTGTGGACTTAGCTTTCTAATATTGTTACAGATCCTTAACATGTAGAGGAAGAAGAGAATGATTCTCCCTATAAGTGTGGAGTGCCCTCTCTTAATGATGAATACATGACAGGAAAGAAATGATCCTCAGACAAAGAAAGACTAAATCAAAAGGAGTAAATAAAGGATAGAGTAAAAGAAGTCTCAAACAGCAGTTTTTATGTTGCAGATGGTTGGCTTGGACTTTTTGTTGGAGAACATTTTCCTTCAGAATTTACATTATTTTGAGGATTTCTCCACAGTGAATTTTGTAATTTCCATATATATATTTAATGTCTGTCTCCCCTTCTAGACAAAGGATGCTTTGACTTTCACTTGACAGTAGGACATATGATTTTAATTACTTATTTAAAAGTTAACACTTACTGAGTGCTTTTTTAAAAAAAAAGTGACAGTTACTAGAGTCATCACTTAAGTGTAATTATTATTTCTCTTCTTAAGCCAGTATTAACACATGTGAAAACTGAAGCTAATAAGTTAAGTTGTCGCAATTTAGCCAGCTGGTAAGTAGCAGATGTTCAAATCAGACAATTTAACCATTACTTTATACTCTGTTGACCTTCTTGATGGCAGAGATCTATCATCCCCCACTGGTGTTTTCAACACTCTACAAGGTGTCTATAATACAGTCTTGGCTGTGTGATTTCTAACGTTTCTAAAGGGATTTTTGAAAAACTATATGTCTTAGGCTGGGTTTTCTAGGGAAGCAAAATCAGTAACACATATACATACAAGGCAAGATTTATATAAAGAAAACAGCTCATGCAACTGTAGAAGCTGAATGTCCCAAGTTCTGGCACAAGCCTCACCGGGCTACAGGAACTGATGAACCCAAGGCAGGCAGGTCAGAGATTAGAGTTTTAGATCACTGGCTGTGTAAGTCTGCAGATCCCAAGCTGATGGGTGAGAGACTGTGAGGTCTCTGCTGACTCACAGAGCTGCAGGGGCTGGCAAACCCAGGAAACAGGACTGTCACTCACTGGTTGTAAGGGCTGATGAATCCGACAGCTGCTAGTTCAGGCCTAGGAACCAGACACAAAAAGAGAAGAGAGCAGGAGCTGCTGGCAATGTCAACAGACAGGAAGTAAGTGGTAGAAGGCAGAGAGATGAGAGATGAGGAGAGGGAAGCCACCACAGGCCCCACCCCTGCCACCTGATATAACTTTGCAAGCATAGAGAATTGCTATCCTGGCCAGTTGACAAAGTCTCAACTGCCACACTACTGATACTCTTGAATAATATTTTCCTCATCCAAGTCATAGAGAAGTTATTAAGTGAAAATTTAGAGTTCTCTTTTTTGCATGTTAACTCTGAGATGCCAATCGGACATCCCAAAGTACATGTTGGCTGAATAATCATACCTGGGACCTGTGTTCGAGAAGAAGTTGCGGCTGTGGATAAAGGAATGGTTGTCATCTGTGACTACTTAACATTAAAAATCATGGACCAAAATGAGATCCATGGTGGGAGTGGTGGGTTATGAATGAGAAGCTAGATAATACAGGAGGCTGAAGACTTAATGCTGGTTTCTGTAATTAGCAGTTGGGCACGGAAGAAGAGAAACTGAGTTGGAAATAGAAAACTCAGAGTGAAGAATGATGGCTACCAAGAGAAGTATTTGGGGAAGATGAATTTGAGCAGCTGAGTTAAAAAGTAGTGGGAAGTCAGGTTTGATGTGGACAAAGAATTGACAACTGGATTTAGCTGGAGGTTTTTGATAATTTATTTCACAGATGTGGTGGGGATGTAAGACAATGAAAGCTGGTGGGAGACAGAATGGAAAGGAAGGAGTAGTCAGTCCTTTAGAGCAGTTTTGCTATACAGTGGAGTTGTGGGATAGTGCAGGAGCTGAACTAGGATAAAGGTTCATGGGAGAGGTTGTTTTTTAAGATGGGTGATATTAAACCGTCTTTTATGCTCATGGGAGTGACTCAACAGTGAGGGATGCAGGAGACATCTGGAAAAAATGCTAGAATGGTGTTATTGAGAAGGCAGAAAGGAGAGTGCCAGAGCTCCAGGGAGGGGGTTGGCTTTGATGGGAGAAGGGACCTCTCTTCCTTGTTCTAGGAGAGAAGGCAGGATATGTGATGCTAAGGGAAAATATCCCACCCTAACAATTATGCTATGTCAGAGATTGAATTGTGTCCCCAGAAAATGTGTATAGAAATTTGGCTGGGCCTGATTCCCTATATTATGTATACTATAAACCCTGCCCCTAAGAAGTTAATGAGGGAGGATGGGCGGCAGCTGTGTTGGTGGGGCAGGACTCAGTCTGTAAGATTGTTTTGTACCTTGAGGCAGTCTCTTGAGTTATAAAGCACAGGAGCTAGCAGAAGGATCTGGGGAACTCATACCATTAAGAGAGAAAGAAAGCGACAAGAGCTGAGCACATCTTTTGGAAAGTACTCTAGTCCCTGCACCACAGAATCTTCTAGTCCAGGGGAAGACTGATGACAAGGGCCTTCTAGATATAGCAAAGAAAGCCTTCCCCTGGAGCTGACACCCGGAATTTGGACTTTGAACCTACTGTACTGTGAAAAATAAAGTTTCTCTTTTTAAAGCCATCTGCTCGTGATATTTCTGTTAAAGCAGCACTAACTGACTAAAACATGCTGTTAAACTCTCAAGAACTGATGAATTTTGCATATGACAACTAATGTAAGTTCCTTTCTCTGTATAAATATATGCACAGAAAGTATTCAGTCAGAAGTTGGCATAATAATGAAGTAAAATGTCATAGTCAATAGCTATTTTGTTATTTCATCTACATTTAAGGCTGAACTTTGAATGCTTGCTGTTTTCTAAGGCTGCTACCTCAGGTGAAGAAATGACATTGCCAAACTACTAAGTGCAACAACACTTTTAACAAAATGGTAAAACATAGAAGTTTTAAAAACAAGAATTGTGTCTTCTGATTGTGCTCAATGAATTTAAATCTTTGTAGAAACAATAGGCATAATAGTATCGATAATCAATTGTTATAATTTCAGTCTGCTAAAATCCTGCCACATTCCTGGCATTTTTAAAGCATTCTTTGAAGTGGTTTTATTACAGTATTACAGGTGAGAAAGCAGTAAATAAGTCTTTCCAAGGTTTAATGACTTGCTCAAGGCTGCTCAGCTGATAAGGTGAGGTTTAAATTAAAGCACATCTAGATTCAATTTCTTTCCCTTTATACTATCCTAATGTAGTAAATATTTTGGTATAAATGATGTTCCTATTCAATACACAGAAAATGTCTGGCTCAAAAAAACAAATTCCTCAAATATCTCCAGACATCAAGTTTATTTTCTCAAGCTACTTCCATTTTTCCTATAGTATAGTATAGTGTGTATGTATGTGTGTGTGTGTATATATATGTATATATATAGCTAAATAAAACCCCAAACCAAACCCATTGCCATCAAGTCAGTTCCAACTCATAGTGATCTTGTATGACAGAGTAGAACTGCCCTGTAGAATTCTCAGTCAAGGCTGGTGGATTCAGACTGCTGACTTTTTGGTTAGCAGATGATCTCTTAACCACTGCACCACCAGGGCTCCAATATATGAAAAATGAAGACAGAAGGAAAAAAAATGTTCAAATTGTGCTGCTGGTGAAGAATACTGAATATACTGTGGACTGACAAAAGAACTAATGAGTTAGTCTTAGAAGAAATACAAACAGAAGTTTTCTTAGAAGTGAGAATACAGGACTTTGGCTCACTTTGAACAAATTGTCAGGAAAGACCAATTGTTAGTAAAGAACACAATGTTTGGTAGAGGGCTGATGAAAACAAGGGAAACTCGCAATGAGCTAGATTGACACAATATCTTCAACAATGAACTCAAACATACCAATGATGATATAGATGGTGTAAGACCAGAAAACATTTCGTTCTGTTATACGTAAGGTTTCCATGACTTGGATCTGACTTCATGGAAACTAACAACAGTGTGCAGACATGACTAGTAGGAAGGAAGGGAGGGAGGAACAAAAAGAAGAAGAATGTGAGTGTAGGATAGTACCTTTTGCCTAATTTTTGCGATAAGCAAAGCCAAGGACTATCTACTTGTATGTTTTTTCACTAACATCATATACGCAAGGGGATGTCATGGATTGAACTGTGTCCCCCCAAAAAAGTATGTAGCCATTTGTCTGGGCCGTGATTCCCAATAGTTTATGATTGTCCTCCATTTTGTGATTTTCCTATGCTGTTATGTTAAAGAGGATTAGGGTGGGACTGTAAATGCCTTCCTAAGGTCACCTCCCTGCTCCAATGTAGTTTCCCTGGACTGTGTCTTATACCACTCTTTATCCTTTTATCTTACAAGAGATAAAAGGAAAGGGAAGCAAGCAGAAAATTGGGAACCTCATACCATCAAGACAGCAGCCCCAGGAGTAGAGCTCATCCTTCAGACCCAAGGTTCTTGTGCCAAGATGCTCCCTAACCATACACTGATGCAACACAAGGACCTTCCTCCAGAGCTGGCAAAGAGGCAAAGCTTTACCCTGGAGCAGACACCCTGAATTCAGACTTGTAGCCTACTGGATAAAGGATAAGCTTTCCTGTGTTAAGGCAATCTACTTGTGGTATTTCTGTTAGAGAAGCATTAGATGACTAAAACAGGATGCTATACATTTTCTATTTTGATTCTGACTTGATTTTTAAGCAATTTTATCTTTGGATTTTGTAAGATTTGTGGCATATTTAAAAATGTGACTAAAGGTCATGCTCTGTCAACTGATGAGTCTTTGTAGAACCCACTGCCTCTTGCCTTGGGACCTGCAAGCTTCTCATCCCTTTTGCTTTGGTTGTAAATAGTCAACCCCTCAACTGCACAATGACAGCTGGGTTTAGGGTCCAAGCCCAATCACGTCCCATTCTTGCACTGTAGAAAACTCCTGTGTGGGCTTCCTCTTCCATGCCCGTCACCTGGAGACATCTACAATGTTTCATCACTGTCCAGTACTCATTGAAATTCCTAGGTAAAATTGGAGAATTTCCAGTGTATGTTTCCCACATCCTCAAGGCAGACTGCAGAAAACTCTGTTCTTCAGCCTCTTTTACAGCTAATAAGACTCACTCACAGGAAAGCTAGATTCAAAAGTGAGCAAGTAGAAGAGAGTGGGTCAATGAGGAGCCCACTTTGTTGGCAAGGATTGTGACCTAGGCTTCCTATTCTCAGGTGGCAGCCATTGGTTGCAAAGTAAATTTCCCTTTGATAGGTGTAGTAGTGGCAGTATTGAGGGCAGTTCCCTCATCAAGCCACTTATGTGGCATGGTGTGGGGTAGTGTTCCTAGAAATTTAGCATTTTAGTCTGCTTCTCCAAACTTCTTATTGATTCTATGAGAGACTCAATGCCCCCCTGATGGACTATGGTTGCTTCGAAATAAGACCAGAAATATTCCTTGCAATCCATTTTCTACACTGTAGCCAGAAATAACCATTCAGGAGCTTCCTTCTGATCCTATGCCTTTTACAGTCATCAGTCATCTTCCCACTGCTCTTAAAATATCACATTTTATAGAACAAAACTTACCATCTTTTTAAAGGCATACTATTATTTTGTGGTACTTTAAAAAACAAAATACTGTCAGTTACATTATGACCTACTTTGATTATTACCTGCCTTTTGATCTTGGACATGTTAAAACAGGAAAACAAAACAAAACAAGAAGTTTTAGAATTGAAGAAGTACAGTAGCATCTTGAATATTTAATACACCCCAGTAGATCCAGAATCGATGTGAACTAGTTACTACTCCCTCCCTAGCTCCATCTTTGACTCTTTGCTTTCTCACTGACTCCCACAAGGATCTTTTCACCCCTCTGAAATGTTATGCTTTTTTTACCATAGGCCTTCTGCTGAGAATATTTAGAATACTTCTGCCTCCCTCCCCCTCCTGTTTATTTATTTTTATGTAATTCTTATTTTTTAAGCCTCAATTTAAGTGTTACTTCTGCAGAGAAGTTTATTCTCCTTGAACTCCATAGCCTTCCTCTTTGCTCCGTTCTGCTAGTTGCTGTTATGTCAACATCATGTAATTTTCAAATATACCTAAAACTAGAAGAATATTATTATGAACCCTCATTTATATTCATCCCTTGGTTTCAACATGGATCAGTTACTTGGTTTATCTTGTTTCATCCCTATCCCTACTTTCCCCTCTCATGGATTAAATCGTGTCCCCTCAAAATATGTGTAAACATGGCTAGACTATGATTCCCATTACTGTGTGATTGTTCACTATTTTGTTATCTGATGTGGTTTTTCTGTGTTGTAAATCATACCTCTATGTTGTTAATGAAGCAGGATTAGAGGCAGTTATGTTAATGAGGCAGGAGTCAATCTACAGATTAGGTTGTGTTTAAATCAATTCCTTTTGATATATAAAAGAGAGAACAGAGCAGAGAGACAGGGGACCTCCTACCACCATGGAAGAAGAACTGGGAGCAGAGTTTGTCCTTTGGATACAGGGCTCCTGCCTAAACGTGCTCCTGGATCAAAGTAATAGTGATGACAAAGACCTTCCCCCAGAGCTAACCAAAAGAGACTACTTTCCTTTGGATGTGGCATGCTGAATTTGAATTTCTAGCCTACTGGATTGTAAGAGAAAAAATTCTGCTGGTTGAAGCCATCTACTTATGATATTTCTGTTATAGCAGCATTAGATGACTAAAACATAATTACACACCCTCTCACTAGACTATCATCAGACCTACCACATGGGCATTTAGTAGTTTAAGACAATCCCATGTGTGCCAGGTTAGAACTATACTCCATGTAATTGTTAATGGCTGATTTTTCAGAAGTGGATTGCCTGGCTTTTTTTCCAAGCTCCTCTGGGTAGACTCAAATAACAACCTTTAGGTTAGCATCTGAGCTCATTAACTGTTTGCACACGTTGCCAATGAGTCAACTTCTCTTTATTAAGTATTTAGTATGTGTCAACAATTGAATCACCAATAATTATCATTGTGTCCTGACTGCATGTTCAATCAATTTCTGACTGCAGAAGTTGATAAAAATATTCAGTTTCTTCACCTTTGGCCTTAGTGGGTGGTGCATAAATTTGAACAAACACATGGAGTATGCCTATTCCCAAGAAAGGCAATCCTACTGAATGTAGAAATTATCAAACAGTATCATTAAAATCACATGCAAATAAAATTTTGCTGAAGATCATTCAAAATATACTGCAGCAATACATTGATGAAGAACTGCCAGAAATTCAGATTGGAATCAGAAGAGGACATTGCTGGCTAAAAGGAGAGATTCCAGGAATGTCTTTTATTGACTATGCAGACATTCTACTGTGTGGATCATAGCAAAATAGGGCAAACATTGTGAAGAATGGGAATTCCAGAACATTTAGCTGTGCTCATGAGGAATCTGTGCTTAAACCAAGAGGCAGTTGTTAGGACAGAACAAGGGGATACTGAGTGGTTTAAATTCAGTAAAGGTGTGCATCAGAATTATATCATGATTCAATCTGTATGTTAAGCAGATAATCCAAGAAGCTAAGCTATGTGAAGGAGAATGGGCATTAGGACTGGAGAAAGATTCATTAACAACCTACATTAAGCAGATGACACAACCCTGTTTCCTGAAAGTGAAGAGGACTTGAAGTCCTTACTGATTCTGCTAGTCATCTGGTACTGCTCCAACAGAAGATACCATGAGTGGAAGACTTTATGAAGAGAAACTTTATTGTCACAGTCTGGTGAGCCACAAATCCATTTACAAATTCTAAGTCCATTGAATAAGAGAAGTTATCACAGCACGGAGACTCAAGGAGAGCATCTTGGCACAGGAACCTCAGGTTCAAAGGACGTGCTCTGCTCTCAGTGCTGCTTTCTTGGTGATGTGAGTTTCCCAGCTTCCTCTGCTCACCTCTC
This sequence comes from Heterohyrax brucei, assembly GCA_028571685.1. Taxonomy (NCBI): domain Eukaryota; kingdom Metazoa; phylum Chordata; class Mammalia; order Hyracoidea; family Procaviidae; genus Heterohyrax; species Heterohyrax brucei. The sequence continues at coordinate 32,384,117 of CM053163.1, forward strand.
TCTCTTACATTCCACAAGCTTATATCCTGAGCCCTGCCTCACTAACACAACTGTAGCCCATTCTCTACCATCAATATCACAACACATGGAGGGATGGTACCATACTGGTACTCCCAGCCAAGTCAAATCAACACATACATTTTTGGGAGGACATAATTCAGTCCATGACACTGACAAAGATCAAAGACCACAGCCTTCAGTATGGATTGTACCTTAACATAAAGAAAACAAATATCCTCACAACTGGAAGCAACATCATGACAAATGGAGAAAAGATTGAGGCTGTCAAACATTGCACTTTACTTGGATCCACCATCAACAGTCTCAGAAGCAACAGGCAAGAATTCCACAGATGCATTGCATTGGACAAATCTACTTCAAAAGATCTCTTCAAAATGTTGAAAAACAGAGATGTCACTTTGAAGACTAAGGTGCCCCCAACCCAAGCCATAATGTCTTGAATTGCATCATATCATATGCATGTGAGAGCTAGAAAATTAATAAGGAAGACAAAGATGTCTGCAAACTGTGGTGTTGGAGAAGAATATTGAATAAACAATGGACTACTAAAAGAACAAACAAATCAGTTTTGGAAGAAGTACAACAAGAATGCTTCCTAGAAGCAGGGAAGGCGAGACTATGTCTTACATTTTGGACATGTTGTCAAGGGGCATCAGTCCCTGGAGAAGGATATCATGCTTTGTAAACTAGAGAGTCAGTGGAATAGAGGAAGACTTGCAATAAGACAGATTGGCCCAGTGGCTGCAACAATGAACTCAAGCATAATAGTGATTGTGGGTATCACACAGGATCAGGCAATGTTTCATTCTGTAGAATGTAGGATCACTCTGGGCTGGAACCAACTAAATGACACCTGAAAACAACAATGTGCCAGACACATGGTAAGTAATTTACATACATTGTTTCATTTAATCTTCCTTATTATGAACTCACAAGAATTTGTAGCTACTTGACTAGCTACCAGTTTTCAGAAGAGGAAACTGAATGTTACCTGCCAAATATTTCACTCGTAGAAGGCAAGAAGTCAAAGGCAGAATTTACATCCACATCTGTCTGGTTATGCTGCAGGGGATACGCCACTGCTAATAGCAGATTAAGGGACCTGCTTTCCACTTCCTGATCTGCAACACTCCTCTGTCATACCACCTATCGCAAATAAAATTATTTCAGTATCTTTGTAAAAGTATTACCTTAAAATTTCTAAATTCCATGAGGGTAGTCATAGTGTATTTTGACCACTGCTGGCACAAAATAGGTACTCAGTTAATACTTGTTTTTTTAACCTTTTAGTTAGGAAATTTTCAAGTATATCTAAAACTAGACAGAGCAGTGTCATGAACTCTCATATACCCATCACCCAATGTCATTCCTATTCCTAGTTTCATTCCTATTCCCACCTCCCCTCCCACTAGACATTGTATCCCCCAGGCCCCTAGTATTTCAGTATGTATCTCTAAAACATAAAGATTATCTTTATAAAACATAACTTTAATTCAATTCTCACATCTTTTTAAAAATTTTATTATTTATTACAGTAAATAAATAAAATTTCTAACATCTATCAATTATCTCATCTATGATAAACCCTCACCCTCCCTGCCCTTGTAGCCAACAGAGTCATTTTCTTCTGCAGATAATTCTGCTTTTAAGTTCTTATAACAGTGGTCTTTTACAATATTTGTCCTTGTGACACTGATTTCACTCAGCATAATATCTTCCAATTTAAACCATGCTATGAGATGTTTTCTAAAATCATCACTGTCTTTTATCATAGCATAGTGTTCCATTGAGTATTTGTACCATAGTTTGTTTATTCATTGGTCTGTTGATGGGCGTCGGGGTTGATTCCATCTTTTAACTATTGTGAATTGTGCTGCAATAAACATTCGTGTACATGTGTCTGTTCATGTGACAGCCTTTGTTTCAGAAGGATAAATTTCAAGCAGTGGAATTACAGGATCAAATGGTATAATTAATTCCAGCTTTTTAAAGAAGCACCAGATTGCTTTCCAGTGAGGCTGTACCACCCTGTAATCCCAAAACCAGTGTAGGAGAGTTCCAATCTCTCCACAGCCTCCCCAGCATTTGCAGTTTTCTGTTTTCTGAATCATAGCCAACCTTGTTGAGGTGAGATGATATCTCACTGTAGTTTTGATTTGGATTTCTCTGATAGCTAATGATCATGAGCATTTTCTTACATGTCTTTTGGCTGCTTGGATGTCCTCTTTGGTGAAATGTCTGTCCATCTCCTTTGCCCATTGCTCAGCTGGGTTATATACCTTTTTCTTGTTGATGTTTTGCAGAATCTTGTAGATTATGGAGATCAGATGATGGTCCAACATGTAGTTGCCAAGTATTTTTTTTCCATTCTGTAGGTGGTCTTTTAACTCTTTTGATAAAGTTTTTGGATGAACAAAAGTGTTTGACTCTCAGTAATTCCCATTTATCTATTTTTTTTTCTGTTAATCATGCTTTGTGTGTTAGATTTTGAAGTCTATCTAAGCTGTGTATTAAAATGTCCATCACTGATCCTACTTTTTCTTGCATGTTTTTATCGTTTTAAATTTGATATTTAGGTCTTTGATTCACTGAGAGTTAGTTTTTGTTTAAGGTGAGAGATATGGATCTTGTTTCAGTTTTTTGGCAGATGGATATCCAATTTTGCTACCACAATTTGCTAAAGACACTGTTTCCATCACAGTTTATAATCTTAGGCCCTTTGTCGAATATCAACTGGTCATAAGAAGATGGTGACATCTCTGGGGTCTCCACTCTATTTCATTGGTCTATGTGTTTCTTTCTGTACCAGTACCAGGCTGTTTGGAAGACTATGGCAGCTTAATAGTTTCTAAGGATGGGTTGTGTTCCTTTTCTTCACTAGTGCTTTACTAAGACATGATTTCTTCCTTTTCCAAACAAAGCTGACAATATGTTTCTCCATCTCATTAACAAATGACACCAGAATTTGTATTGGAATTGCACTGTACAAGTAGATCACTTTAGGTGAAATAGACATCTTCACAATGTTAAGTCCTCCTATCCATGAGCAGGGTAGGTTTCTCCTTTTGTGAGTCTTTTTTTGTTTTCTTGCAGTAAGGCCTTGTAGTTCTCTCTGTAGGTCTCTTATTTCTTTAGTTAGGTTTATTCCTAGATATTTTATCTTCCTGGGGCCTATAGTAAATGGTATTGATTGGGCGATTTCTTCTTTGACGAACTCTTTGTTGGCATAAAGGAGTCCTACTGATTTACTTATGTTTATCTTGTATTCCAATACTTTGCTGAAGTCCTCTATTAGTTCAAGTAGTTTACTTATGGATTCCTTTGGATTCTATGTGTATACAATCCCATCGTCTGCGAATAGGGAGATTCTTACTTCTTCACTGCCAATACAGATGAACTTTATTTCTTTGTCTTGCCTAATTGCTCTTGCTAGAACTTCTAGCACAATGTTGAACAGAACTGGTGAGAGTGGGCATCCTTGTCTAGTTCTCATTCTCAAGGGGAATTCTTTCAGTCTTTCGCCATTTAGGACGATGAAGGCAGTTGGCTTTGTGTAGATGCCACTAACTGCGTTGAGGAATTTCCCTTCTATTCCTATGTTGCTGAGAGATTTTACCATGAATGGGTGTTGACTTTGTCAAATGCCTTTTCTGCATCAATTGACAAGATCAGGTGATTGTTATCTTTTTGTGTTATTTATGCGATTGATTTCATTAGTTGTTTTTCTGATATTGAACTAGGCTTGTATCGCTGGAATGAAACTAATTTGATCATGATGAATTTTTTGGTATATGCTGTTGAATTCTATCGGCTAGGATTTTGTTGAAGACTTTTGCATTCAGGTGCATGAGTGATATTGATCTATGATTTTCTTTCTTTGTGGGATCTTTCCCTGGCTTTGGTATCAGGGTTCTGCTGGCCTGGTAGAATGAATTTGGGAGTATTCCATCCTTTTCTAAGTGTGAAATAGCCTTAATGGTGTCAGAGTTAACTCTTCTCTAAAAGTTTGGTAGAATGCTCTGGTGAAGTCATCTGGGCCAGGACTTTTTTTGGTTGGCAGATTTTTGAAGACTTCTTTGGTCTCTTCCTTTGTGATAGATTTATTAAGTTGTTCTCCTTGTGATAATACTGGTGGGTGATATGAATCCAGAAATTTGTCCATTTCCTCAAGGTTTTCAAACCTGTTAGAGTACAGCTTTTTGTAGTATTCTGTTACAATAGCTTTGATTTCAGCTGGGTCTCTTGTAACACCACCTACCTCATTTCCTGATCAGATTATTTGTATCTTCTCCTGTTTTTCTTTTGTAAGTTTAGCCAGTGGTTTATCAATTTTGTTGATCTTTTCAAATAACCAGCTTTTGGTTTTGCTAATTTTTTCAATGGTTCTTCTATTCTCTAATTCACTTAGTTCTGCTCTAATCTTTGTGCTCTGTTTTCTTCTGATGCCTGAGGGGTTTCTCTGTCACTCTCTTTCTACTTGTTCAAGCTCGAGGGTTAGTTCCTTACTTTGGACTCTTCCTTCTGGATGTGTGCAGATATAGAGATAAATTGACCTCTGAGCACCGCTTTTGCTGTATCCCATAGATTCTGGTAGGATATGTTTTCATTCTCATTTGATTCCTTCAATTTCTTTATTTTGTCCTTGATTTCTTCTATAACCCAAGGCTTTTTGAGCCAAATGTTGTTCAATTTCCATAAGAATGAATTTCTACTATGATTTTTCTGCTATTTATTTCAACTTATATGGCTCTATGGTCCAAGAAGATACTTTACAGTAAATCAGTGGTTTGGATTCTGTAGAGAATTGCTTTATGACCTAACACATGGTCTATTCTGGAGAATGTTCCAGGTTCATCAGAGAAGAAGTGTACTTTTCTGTTGACGGGTAAAAGATCTTCGTATCTTGATAAGGTTAAGTTGGTTGATTTTTGCAATAAGACCTTCTGTATCTTTACTGAGCTTTTTTCTGGATGACCTATCCATAACTAAAACAGGAGTGTTGAAGTCTCTATTATTGTGGAATGATCTATCTCTCTTAACTTTAAAAAGTTAAGTCATTCCTTCGACTTGTCAAGCAGCTAATCAGTATTCAAATCACCCCAAAGCCCTCATGAATAACTTTGATAGTCTTCCTGCTTCATCTAGTCTAAGCAAAGGTCATACAGTGTAGTTAAATGATCTAAAGTTTTACGTAATCTGTAGTTTCTACCATTTCCTTTTTTTTTTTCCCAGCTCCTCCTTGTCATTCATTTGTTGTAGGAACTGTGTGATTTCCAAATCTGAATTTTTCTTAGTGCATCATAGGGCTTTGATTTAACAAGTGACATGATGTTTCTTGGAAATTGATTGTTAATGTTTGATTAGATTCAGTACAATCACAAAGTAAACCTAAAACCAAACCCACTGGCGTTAAGTTTATTTCAACTCATAACAACCCTATAGGGCAGAGCAGAACTACATAGTGTTTCCAGGGAGTGCCTGGTGGATTCATACTGCCATCCTCTTGGTTAGCAACCACAGCACTTATCCACTACTCCACCAGGGTTTTTGAGTCCGTATACTAAATACCTCCACATTTAAATGCTGTCCACTGAATTATGCTCACACTCTGCCCTCCTTTCTCATCCAAACTCCTGAAGATGAAAAGGGCCATATCTTGGAAACCACCTCTGCCCCCTAGGCACATGAGTGGTTGCTGGAGCAGTTGGGCAGACTAAGGTGGAGTTAGGGAATGGGTGTAGGACTCCTGATGATGCTGGACCTAGCTAAACTTTGTAGAGACTGACCAGGGCAAGCCCCACAGGGAGCCAAGGGAGCAGATTGTCCCCTCTACTTCATTTTTTCAACTAAGGATTCCCAGGCAGTTTAACACTTTCCAAAACTATGTCACTGAGGAGACAGTAGGAGGGAGTGTGGTTATCTGGAAAAGCCAGTCTGCTGGTATCGCTAGTGATCTGAGATGACTCAGACAGCCTATTTTAAGCAAAGGCATCTTTCTTCTCTCGTTTTCCAGAGCTAATCCTGTGAATTTTCTCCTCTCCCTGCACACATTTGTGTAATTTTAGCCAAACATTCTCTGGCAGGGGAACATCTTTCTCTCTCTTATTCCCCTATTCACTTAACTGCTTAGTGAACTTTTAAGCAATTTTCTTATAAACCCTAGAAGATTTTTTTTTAAATGCATATGTATATATTGGTGACATTCAGCCTCTTAAGCATGAAGTGCAGGACATGTTCTTTCTTTCTCATGTCTAAGGATGACACTAGGTTTCAGGCTTGATTATTTGCCAAGAATATTTCCTAGATAGTGTTAGGTATTTCTTCCAGGAGACTCATGATCCCAGTTCATAGCTGTTGAACAACACAGGAATGAAACCTGCTTCTTTCAGTGTTCTTTCCTGTTCAGCATGACACTGCTGGTTGTTGAATTCTATCCCCTCTTCTCCTTAGTATCCTAGAACAGCCCCTATCCTAGGAATGTCTGGGGTGTGATGGGGATAGGGCTGAGAACTGCTCTATCCCAGAGCTTGTGAAGAGGATCTAAGATGTACAACTCTAGTTATTGGCTGTGAAGATATCACCGTTGCTGTACCCAAGTGTGGCCAGTGACAGATAGTCCCAGAAAAGCAGTTGGAAAAGCTGACAAACTCTTGGAAACGCCCATGCTCCACCTCCTTTAATTAAGTTGGGTTTTGTATAAAGTGTGAGATATGTGTCTTGTTTCAATTTATTGCAGGTAGTTATCCAATTTTGCCAGCACCATTTGTTGAAGAGATTGTTTTTACCCCAGTTTAGTGTCTTAGGGCCTTTGTGGAAATATCAACTGTTCATAGGCAGATGATGTCATCTCTGGGGTCTCAATTATGTTCCATTGATCGATCTTTCTCTTTTTGTACCAGTACCAGGCTGTTTTGACTTCTGTGGCAGTGTAATAGGTTCTAAAAATCAGGTAATGAGAGGCCTCCCGGTGTGTTGTTCTTCTTTAGTAGTGCTTTACTTATCCAGGGCTTCTTCCCTTTCCAGACAAAGTTGATAGCTTGTTTATCCATCTCATTAAAAAATGTCACTGGAACTTCTATCGGGATTGCATTATATAAGTAGACTGCTTTGGGTAGAATAGACATTTTCACAATGTTAAGTCTTCCTATCCATGAGCAAGGTAAGTTTTTTCATTTATGTAAGTTTCTCTTCGTTTCTTGTAGTAAGGGCTTGTAATTCTCTTTGTAAATGTCTGTTATTTCTCTGGTTAGATTTCTTCCTAGGTACTTTATCTTTGTAGGGGCTATAGTAAATGGTATTGACTTGGTGATTTCTTCCTTAATAATCTTGTTGGTAGAAAGGAATCCTACGGATTTACTTATGTTTATCTTGTATCCTGAGATTTTGCTGAACTCTTCTGTCAGTTTGAGTAGTTTACTTATGGGTTCTTTGGGATTCTCTGCATAAACAATCATTATCATCTGCAAATAGGGAGATTTTTACCTCTTCTTTATTAATACAGATGCCCTTTATTTCTTGGTCTTCTCTAATTGCTCTGGCTAGAACTTCTAGTACAATGCTGAATAGGAGAGGTGAGAGTGGGCATCCTTGTCTAGTTCCTGTTCTCAAGGGAAACTGTTTCAGTCTCTCTCCATTCAGGATGACATAGGCAGTTGGCTTTGTATAAATAACCCTTATTGCACTGAGTAATTTCCCATCTATTCCTATTTTGCTCAGAGTTTTTAGCATGAATGGGTGTTGGACTTTATCAAATGATTTTTCTGCATCAATAGACAAGATCACCAGATCTTGTCTTTTGTGGTATTTATGTGGTTGATCACCTTAATTGTTTTTCTGATGCTGAACCAGCCTTGCATCCCCGGTATGAATCCAACTTGGTCATGATGGATTATTTTTTCGATATGTTGTTGTATTCTATTGGCAATAATTTTGTTGAAGATTTTTGCATCTAGATTCATGAGTGATATCAGTCTGTCGTTCTCCTTTTTTGTTGGGTCTTTCCCTGGCTTTGGTATCAGGGTTATGCTGGCTTCATACAATGAATTTGGGAGTATTCCATCCCTTCCTATAATGTGAAATAGTCTCAGTAGTTTTGGAGATAACTCTTCTCTAAAAGCTTGGTAGAATTCTGCAGTGAAGCCATCTGGGTCCGGGCTTTTGTTGGTTGGCAGTTTTTCGATGACCTTTTCAATCTCTTCCTTTGTGATGACTTTATTAAGTTGTTCTGGTTCACATTGTGATAATTTGGGTAGGTGATATGAATCAAGGAATTTGTCCATTTTCTCTAGGTTTTCAGACTTGTTAGAGTACAGTCTTTCATAGTATTCAGCTGTGATATTTTTGATTTCTGTTGGATCTGTTGTGACAACTCCCCTCGCATTTCTTATTTGGGTTATTTGTTTTCTTTTCTGTTTTTCTTTAGTAAGTTTAGCCAATGGTTTGTCAATTTTGTTGATCTTTTCAAAAACCAGCTTTTGATCTTTTCAATTTTTTCAATTTTTCTTCTGTTCTCTAATTCGTTTGGTTTTGCTCTAATCTTCATGATCTGGTTTCTTCTGGTGCCTGAGGGGTTCCTCTGTTGTTCTCTCTCCACTTGTTCAAGCTGTAGGGTTAGTTCTTTGATTTGGTTTCTTTCTTCCTTCCAGATATATGCATTTATGGAGATAAAGTGACCTCTGAGCACTGCTTTGGCTGTATCCCATAGGTACTGGTAGGAAGTGTTTTCGTTCTCATTGGAATCCATACATTTCTTTATTTCATCCTTGATTTCTTCTATAACTCATGGCTTTTTGAGCTAGATGTTGTTTAGTTTCTATGAGTTTCACTTTATATTTATGTTTCTTCTGCTATTGATTTTTACTTTTATGTATTTATGATCTGAGAAGATGCTTTTCATTAATTCAATGCTATGGATTTTGCTGAGAATTACTTTATGTCCTAACATACGGTCTATTCTGGAGAATGTTCCATGTACACTTGAGAAGAAGGTGTAACTATCTGCTAATGGATAGAAAGTTCTGTATATGTCGACGAGATCTAATTGGTTAATTGTTGCAATAAGGTCTCCCGTGTCTTAATTGAGCTTTTTTCTAGATGGTCTGTTCAATATTGAGAGTGGAGCGTTGAAGTCTCCCACTATTACTATGGAGTGATCTATCTCCTTTTTGAGTGTAATCAATGTTTCTTCGATGTATTTAGGTGCCCTAATATTAGCCAAGCGCCCTAATATTAGGTGCATAAATATTTAATATTGTTAAGTCCTGTTTGTGTACTGAACCTTTTAGCAATAAATAGTGTCCATCCTTGTCCACGATGGTAGATTTTACTGTAAAATCAATTTTATCTGAGATAAGAATTGCCACCCATGCTCTTTGTTCATTATTAGCTTGATATACATTCTTCCATCCTTTAATTTTCAGTTTGTTTCTATCTTTAAGTCTAAGGTGAGTTTCTTGTAGGCAACAGATGGACAGGTCATGTCTTTTGATCCAAGATGTCACTCAATGTCTCTTTACTGGGGCATTCAGTCCATTCACATTCAGTGTGATTATTGATAGGTATGTGTTCAGTGCTGCCATTGTGATATGTTTATTTTTGTGTTGATGTTTTCTCTGTTGTTCTTATTAATCTGTTCTGAGACATTCTTCTTTGTGAGCTGATTTTTCACCTTTTTCAGGGTTGGTTTTGTGGTTGTTGAGTCTCCTGTATTACATTTCTTCATATGGTGTGTTGCATCTTTATTGTGCTTTACGGCTGCCCCTGTGATCCTGCTTAATAAACTATGTATAAACCCAATTTCCTCTCCATCTGGAAGTATTGTAAAGACAGTAGTAAATCCCTCTTTTTTAATGTGATAACATCATAGTCTTCATGATACGGTCACAGGATTATTTCTTTCACTATTATAGCTTTGATTGAGTTTTGAGCCTTCCCTAACTGAGTAGGATTCTGTATGCTATGTCCTCCTGTAATATAAGGTTAGTGGTTTTTTTCTTCTGAGCCAAAGCCAAGAGATTCTTTCAGTGTTTCTTGTAGCTTTGGCTTGGGTTTTACAAAGTCTCTGAATTTCTGTTTATCTGAGAGTGTCTTAATTTCATTTTCATATTTGAAAGATAGTTTTGCAGGATATATGATTCTTGGTTGGAAGTTCTTCTCCTTCAAGGCTTTGAATATGTCATGCCACTGTGTCCATGTCAGCATTGTTTCTGCTGAGAAATCCATCAAAAGCCTACAGGGTTTCCATCTGAATGTTAGCTTTGCTTTGAGTCTGTCTGTCTTTAGAAGTTTCTGCTTATGTTTCATTTTGTTAAGCTTGATTATAATATGTCTTGGGGTCTTTCTTTTGAGACCTCTATTGAGTGGCATTTGATATGTGTCTTGGATATCCATATTCTCTTCCTTCAAGATTTCTGGGAAGTTCTCTGACAGCAGCTCAGTGACAATACTCTCTGTACTCTCAGATGTGTTCCCTGTTCAGGGGCTCCAATAAGTCATAGGTTGTTCCTCTTAATAGAGCCCCACATCCTGCTTAATGCTTCTTCATTTTTCTTGTTTCTTTTTTCTGATTTTTCCTCATACATACTGGAGTCAGTTGCTATGTCTTCCAAATCAGAAAGTCTCTTTTCCATTTGTTCCATTCTGTTTTCTTGGCTTTGGATTGAAGTTTCTAAGTCTTTGATTTTGGTCTTGATCTGCTGGATTTCAGAGTACTGGTATTCCACTAGATCAAACAGCTTGCTTAATTTTTCATTTTGCTCTTCTGCATTTTGTATAAGGTCTATATATGATCCTTTTGTATTCACCTTCTGATAATTTTAGAAAAGTTTCTTTGTTTGTAAAACTCTTTGGTTGTTTCATTCGGGGCCTTCTGAAGCCATTGATGATTTTCTCATTACTGCTTTCTCCAACATCTGTTGCTTTTTGGGCTTCATGTGAGTCAATAACAGCTGGGAGACATGCTGTGGGGATGGACCATAGTTGTTTCTCTAAGTCATCTTAAAATGAAAAGTGAAAGGTATCTGACTACTTTCTAGGTCAGTCAGGTTTTCAGGTAGAGGTCCCTCTTCCCAACTGGCACAGTAAGCACCTCTGTATGCAGCCCCAGATGTTATCAACTAGTTCAAAATGCAGCAAGGCTACTACCCTGTTGGCCTCTGCTGACAGGCCACAGCCATAGGTGACACTTTGTAAAATACTGCTTTTCTGCCGGCCAAGTGCTCTCCTGCAGGCAAGCGCTGCCTCCAAGCCTAGGAATAGGTCTCATTGAGGCATCCGTACTCAAGATGACATCCTGCATAAGCTCTCAGCCAGGCACCTCCATACAAACTGCAGCATGGCAGAGGTGGAAAGAGAGTCCAGGGGTGCTGAAATGCAGAGTCCACGGTCTCTGTTTCTGGGCCCCAGCTATAGGCTATCCTGTGTAAACTACTGCTTTTCTGGTGGAAAAGCACTCTCTTGTGGGCAGGTACTGCCTCCCAGGCTAAGAATTAGGTCCAGCCTAGGCCTCTGTAACCAAGATGGTGTCCCGCACAAGCTCACCCCCGGCATCACCCTACAAGCTGCACCGCAGCAGAGGTGAAAAGAGAGGCCAAAGGTGGCCAGATGCACCAAGTCCCAAGCGGGGCACCCAAAATATGGCAATTTCACCAGCCGACCCTACCCTCAGTGCGTCTAGACTAGCTGCTAGTCAAGACCCAGCTCCACCAGCCAACAAAGACAGAGGAAAAAAGAAGTCAAAATGGTGAGTTACTTTGGTCTGTGAGAGCAAGGATTAGCCAGGAGCAGGAGTTAGCTAAAGAGAGGATATTTTCCATTCAGTGGTATGAAGTCCAAATTAACAGCCCTATGCCATGTCCTAGGGCTCACTAGGTGACCAGTAGGCTCCGTTTTATTATAAGTTCAGGTCTTGATTTCCAAAGAGATTTAGGGAGACGTGTGCTTACTCCATCATCTTGACTCTGCCCCCACCCCTGTAATTAAATGTCACAGAGTACAGTGGTTAATGCAATAGGCAGGAGCAGATCATCTGGTAGCGTGATGCTTACCAGATTATTGTAGTGAACAACGTCAAATCAAAGAAGTGATGAAATCCAAATGACATTATTCACTACAGATTAGCAAGTAAACACATGTAAGACTGGTTACCTTGCTTACTGGTTCATTCATCCCTTTCAGGGATTATAAATTTGTAAAGAAGATTTGCTTCTGTAGAAAAGTGCCATGGTATTGGGAAGGAAATGGATATCAGCAGTACTTAGAAGCAGACTCTTTGATGTGGTTAAAAATGTGAAATTGAGCACTATTCTTACCTTGCCTATTGGATAATCCATCCCTGATAGTAGGAGACAAAGGATTAATTCCACAGCTGAACTTGCTGCTCTTGTACTCACTGAGGGGCTAATGGGCCTAGCTGGGAATCCTGGATATGCTTATTCTGATACCTCATTTTTATTTCTTCTTTTGGCATTCTCTGTTGGTGAGGAAATGCGTAGACTTCAGGCAAATGTAAAAAAGTATTCGTGGGTCCTGCTTTCACCATTGGAGTAGATGGCACAAGACTGAGATTTGAATGCACAATGAGGGGAAAAAAGTCAAAGAGGCCTCAACTGCTTGCTTTAGATTTCACGCCTTCCTTAGACCTGCCAGGGGTTTCATGTGGTCCAAGTTTAGTTTACCCACAGACCACTGAGATCTGGGGCAAAATCTTTATGTAAATAATTTTGCCTGTTGCATCTCTCTAAATGTAAAAGGTACAAGTATAAAGCTGATAGATGAAACTGTAGAATATTTTTGTGATCTAGAAGCTGGGAAGGACCTTTGAGAACAAATATTCACAAGTAAAACACAAATGGCAAAAAGTGATTAATCTGATTATGTAAAAATTAATGATTTCAGTTCAGTGGAAAGACATTAGGATGATTCAGAAATTCTCCTCCTGCTGTGTGTGTGTATACATATATATATGAATGTGTACACGTGTATAATATACGTGTGTTTATTATAGATATTTACCCATGTGTGTATTTGTATTTGTGTTATATATATATGTACACATGTATATATATGTATGTGTATGTGTTTTCATGCATACGTGTGTATGTGTGCATATGCGGGTCCTTATGCAGGTCCATAAAAGGAAGCCGGAGCAGGATGTTTCAGGAATATTCAGTCCACCTAGGAGCTCATTTTGGGGTAGATAAAATGTGGCAAATTCATGCCCTGGATTATTAGGCAGTGGTTAGAAACAGCCAATTAGATATACAATAGCAATATGGATGGATCTTTGGTAGTGCTTAGCAAAAATAGTAGGAAACGAAATAAAATAGAAAACCAGTTACTGTTCATATAAATTAAAAATATATATACAAAACACAAAAACATTCCATCATTAGACTATATTTTAACAAAAAGATACATATTAAATACATTAGAATGGCTGCCTAGTGGCTGGAGAAAGAGGATGTAAGTGGAGTATGAGGATAAAGCAAGCAGTTAAGAAAGTAGACAGAACCACTTCTCTTAGAATTTTTAGATGAAGTAGCTGCCAAGGCAGAAAAAGAAAAATACTTGAAAATCTTCGGTTTGGGTCATTTCTCGATTTCTTTATCATAGTTTACAACACAAAAGCTGGCCTACTAAAGTATAATTAGTTTGAAGCACTCTCTTGTCTGATCTGAAAATATGTTTCCTTTGTGTTTCTTTGTCTTCCCCTGTGATACTTTTCTTCTATTCCAGCGCAGCATGAGGTATTTTTGGTGATCTGGATGCTTGTTAGATAGTTGATACTATCATTCTTATTGCAAAGAAATTACAGGAGTCCACATTTACATTGACAGTGAAGAAATCTGCATTTTAAGCGGGGCATATGTTGATGCTTTGCTATGCAACTGCTTTCTGGGAAGGGATGATACATCTGTCCTTAATGTTCATTCTCAAAATAGGGTTCCAGAACTGTTGTAGTTATATTAGTCACGACCTAAATCTTAGTAAGGCAAAGAATAACACAAATGAAGAGTATACATAACATCAGAAATTTAGTTAGGAAGTCAACTGTGTAACAAATTGTACTCTTTCTGTAATTTATAATAGTAGCAATTTAGCAGATTGTTTCTTCAGATCTGCTGCAAGATTTTAACTATAGCATTTTATCTTATGTGCATGTTTCACAGTTTGAAAATGTCAAAATGGAGAGTGGAAAAAAGGTAAAATATGTTAGCATTAAGTGAGATATATAGATGTTTTCTTTATGTCCCCTTAAAGTAATTAACTAATGTCTTACAAATAAGAATTCTAGATTTTTTAATTTGCTTCTATTCATTTATGTGATTATTATTATTTTTTAAAATCATTAGGATCTCAGTTTCCTTACCAGTGAAGAAAGACCCCAAAATATAGAACTTTCCAATCACAATCTAATATTGTTGATTGATGCCAAAGATATTCCATTAAGTATTACTTCAGAGTCATTAGGACTCACTAAAAGAAAACTTCTTATATACTTCTTGATCAGGACAAGTTTTACTTCATTTTAGAACTAATTTCTATCCTAATACAGCTTTAGATTGAAAGAATCATTTTTCCACTCAAGCTGAATGAGTTAAATTTTCAGTGTGGAATTAGAGAAACTAGAGTAGGAATGGAGAATGTAGAAGCACAAAGTATGATAAGAAAACGTCAATAGTACTTGAAAAACTTGAACAATCTTGGTCCCCACCCTGTGAGTCATTGTCAGCCATTCTTAAGTCTTCATTGGAAACAAGTTTCTTTGACAAAACTATTATGGAAATTCAAGACTAAATCTCCAGATTAGTGAAAAGTAAACTGACTGTTGTTGATTTGAATAATTTTATGTTTAATCTTTGAAACTCATTTTATTCATTATCAATAAGTTATAAAGATTGAGTCAAATTTTCTCATTTCAGTTTAAGAGAAATCTAAAGCCCCTCTAATATCTAGAGTTATCTGTGGTTACTGTGGAGATGGCTCACTTAGTATCATGTTTGCACAGACATCCCAGGAGGGCAAAGAATTTGTGCCACTGTGAGATGGGGAAAACCAAAACAAATGCTGAAAATTAGATTTAGAACTGCTGTCGGATCCGACTCGACGGCACTTGGCTTGGCAACATTTTGTTTGGGGGCAGTCAGTGAACCATTGCTTGCTCATAGATAGTGAGGGGAGGGGGTTGTCTATGTTCTACAGGTAATGACATCTATTGTCACAATTGCTTTAACCTCATGCACATTTAGCAGTGTTAGCTGCTTACAGGCATTCTATTCTTGGCTCATTCTTTCATTTCAGAGAAGCATTGAGTTGTTAACCTCACCAGTAGGCTTACCACTATAAAATACATACAAGCTTCACTGAAAATAAATATAGGGAAAATGGAAGAGAATTGAAAAATGTACAAATATCCATGGATTTTTATTTTTGGTTATCTCTGAGTGGCCCTGAGTTATTTTTTTTCATCTTAAGTCACATGATCCACTAGACTGGGCTGGATGTGTCTGTCAGCATTTCCAAATCTTCTCTCTGGAGTGCATCTGGGAGTCAACATGCTGTACTTTCCTCTTCTGGTCCCTTTCACGTGTTTCTAAACACTTCAGCACTAAATTTGTTTGTATTCCCCTACTTAAAGTGAAAAATTAGAGGAACATTTATATTTTACTGCATAATATGTTGACATAAGAGTTTTAATATAGACAAAATCTACAAGTAAATTAGATGCTTTAGAATGTGTCCTATTACCTGTGGCTCTAAATACAACAAGGCATGCTGTCTCTTGTTCCTAGTGCACCAAATTCCATATGTGAAAGAGCTGAGTGGTATGCTTTCAGTAAAACTGTGAAGGACCACTGTCTTTGTTCCTCTGTGATGTTTCAACATTCACCATTTGGAATGGTGTTCTTTAAACTCTGCATTCTAGTTCTAGTTGACAATGGTTGTTCAGTCAGCCTCTGACTCATGGCAACTCAATACACAACTAAACAAAATGTCTTTTCCTGTGCCATCTCCATAACCGGTTGCATGCCTTGTTGTATTTAGAGCCACAGGTAACAGGACACATTCTAAAGCATCTAATTTACTTGAAGATTTTGTCTATATTAAAACTCTTATGTTAACATATTATGCAGTGACTAGTCATAGTTTAAAGACAGCACACATGTATGTAATGGTGGTTTTGTCTTAAATGGTCGAGGGGGAAATCATGAACAAGAATTGACTTCGAGGTCTATATTTTAGAGATGGAAAACGTAAATTATCCCTTGTAGGCCATACAACTAGTTGAGAGCTGCTAGGGTACCTGGACCTCATCTACTTATTGCTGGTATCCTAAGGCCTAATATGGGGAAGGCAAGGTGGTTCTCACTTTCCCTGGACAATACTCAGGGTTTGATTTCCAACCAACGTACTTCATGAACAGCCACCCTCTCTGTCAGTGAAAGTCTGCATTGTGCTATGATGTTTAACAAATTTCAGAGGAACTTTCAGACTAAGGTGAACTATGTAGCAAGCCTTAGCAATATACTTCAGAAAATCAGCCAAAGAAAACCCTGTGGCTCAAAACAGTCCTATTTGCAACCAGTTATGGAGATGGCACAGGAAAAGGCAGCATTTTGTTTAGTTGTGTATTGAGTTGCCATGAGTCAGAGGCCGACTGAACAACCACTAACAACAATGCTTAGCACAACATAAAAAGTACTTCACAAATGCTTGTTGAGTGAACAAGCAACTGGAAAAACTAGGATTCACAGATCAGGCCCTTGTTCTATCTGTTTAGGCTAACTAGAGGTTCTCAAAGAAATATATATTAAAATCAAAGAGTATTTCTACTCATAGTACCACTAAGGAATGTCCATTTACCTATTCTGTATCTGGTTTCTGTGGCTTCTTCATTTGTTAGGTTTTTCATATTTCTTAATTTCCTCTTCTCTGGTTTAGGCCTTGATGATTTCCCTTCTGGCGTATTGCATCAGCCTTCCAGTTAATCTTCTGCTTTTAGGCACTATTCTAAATATTTTGTCAAGCTGCCTAATGGATAATATTACTAAATTACTCATCAGTTGTACTACCTTCTGCACAAAGATCTTTATTGATAGCCTGTGACCCACAGAATCCAGTTTAACTTCTTTCTTTGTCATTGAAAACCTTCCTGCTCTCACCTAACCTACCTTCCTGGCCTTATCTAGAAAGCCACTATATCATAAAATTTGCATTCTTACCAGTCTAGTTGTTTAACACCATGTCCTCATGCCTCAGGAAATTGTATGACCAAATGTTAAGCTATGAAGTTATCTTTGCCACTCAGTGGTAATTGGCTTGAGGATGGGGAACGTATTATGCACACCTTTGAATTTATTTCTCTACACAGTCATTAACCCAGTGGAGAGTCTTTCCAGAAATGGAGATATGAGCTTCTCTGTGGGGTCTATGACAGAAGAGGAATGGCCTGTAAGAGCTAGGCAAGGCTGTCCCTGATACTGGGAAGGAGGAGGAAGCATGAGGGAGTAACTGCAAGTGATAGGCAAGAATGGGAGAGGTAGTGCTGAAGACACATTGTTAATTTAAATGTTCTAGAAATTTCTGGCTTACAGTTTGGCATGTGATGAGAAATAGACATACTGACAAGTGCTCAAACTAAAGTCAGAATGAGGGTCAGCGGATACCCAGTGAAGAGCAGCACACACATTACTAGGATGAGAGCTAGGAGAAGGGAATCAGGTTGGTGACCAGCTTTTCTGGGTTGCAGATGTGGATGCCTTTTGGGGGCCAAGCTAGTATTACGGATTGAATTATAATTACATAATTATTACAATTATTATGTAATAATAGATTACAACATTTATTTTGTTATAAATCCTAAACTCTAGGCATTTGGAAGTGGATTGTTTTTCCTATGTTAGTGAGGAAAGATATGTGTACGGTATGTCTTAAGTTAATCTTTTTTCAGATATAAAAGAGATTAAACAAGCAAATGAAGGAAGCAGAGATGGCAGAAGACAGATGTGCACCTCATGGAGATCATCAAGGAGCTAAAAAATAGAAACTGAAGAGGCAAAGACTTTTGCCTAGAGGTGACGGAGAGAGAAAGCCTTCCCCTGGGCCACGACCCTGAATTCAGATATTTAGCTTTCTACACTATGAGATATGTAGCTTTCTAAACTATGGCTTTGTTAAGCCATCCATTTGTGGTATTTCTTTTATAGCAGCATTAGATAACTACAACAAATGACTTGGTGAAGACTGCATGGGGCTAAGGCCTATAGGTTGCTATGAGTTGGAATCAACTAGATGATAATGGCTTCAGTTTGTTTGTCTTAAAGACGTCATCTCCAAGCATAAACTGAACTTAAAATTTCAGTGTGAATTAAGTTAACATATTCCAGTGTCAGAGGAAATCTGGCCATTGTTTTTACATGTATTGGTACTTATTTGGGTGCAGCCTAAAAGACAAGGCTATAGAAGATAAAATTTATCAAAGCTTTCTATAGCTGTACATCAAAGAGGCTTTGAAAGGGGCTGATAACTCCAGAGCCAAAACTTGGATCTGGAACCTCTATGATTTTGAACATTCTGTTCAGCTCTTCCCAAAACAATATCCATACTTATTGTCTTAGTCTTCTAGTGCTGCTTCAACAGAAATACTGTAAGTGAATGGCTTTAAAAAGAGAAATTTTATTTTGTCACAGTATAGTAGGCTAAAAGTCCAAATTCAGAGTGTCAGCTGCAGGGAAAGGCTTTCTCTTCTAGCTGTGGAGAAAGGTTATTGTTGCCAGTCTTACCCTGGACTGGAAGCTTCTGAGGTGTAGGAACCCAAAGGACTCTTTCAGTTCCCAGCACTGCTTTCATGGTGGCATGAGGTCCCCGGATCTCTCTGCTGGCTTCTCTCCTTTACATCCCAAGAAACTACCTTAAGGCACAATATAATCCTAAAGATTGAGTCTTGCTTCACTAGAACAACTACTGACCATCCTCCCTCATTAATGTCATACAGGCAGGGTTTACAGCCTGAAGGAACATCATGCAATACCAGGAATCGCGACCTAGTCGAATTGCTACACACATTTTTAGGGGGGGACATAATTCAGTCCATAACACTTGTCATACTCCATTCTCAGTGGGGGGTGCAAACGGTTAAGCACTCGAGTACTAGCACCCTGGAAGACAGGCCTGTCCGTCTGCTTCCAAAAGACCATAGTGTTGAAAACCTTATGGAACACAGTTTTGCTCTGGCATGCATGTAGTCATTATGAGTTGAAAGTAACTAGCATTAATAACCTGTTATTTCATTCCTAATACTACTATGACAGAATTTTCTGATGGATACTAATAGAACTACAGATAGAATCATTTCACTTCACCTTCCCCCACTTTCTATCATTTTTCTTTGTAGTCCTCGTTGGCTTTTTGGAACTTCCTTTTGTACTTTACCAGAGGGTCAGCAACCAGAATCATATCTGTAGAGGAGTATGGGACCCAGATCATAAAAACTCCCTTGTTTCCTGTTGTTGGTTTTCAGCACAGTGTTAAGCTAGTGTCATAAATACCTTTAAAACTGTAAGAATTTGTAGGATCATGCTCTCTCTTTCTAGTTTCTGCAGAATCTTTTTGTTTATGGTGAAACAGAAGTCAGGACATGGCAGATTGTTGTGCTAAGAATAGAATGCTTCCAGCTCAAAAAATTATTTTCAAAGCAAATATGTACATTTGACATCTGCAAGTCCTGAATGTGCAAACAGTGACTCAGGAATTGGATGAACCTAGGTTGAACATGCTGTATTTTTTCTCAGGAGTTGGCCCTATTTTGACCCTGAATAAAGGTTGTTCAGTCAAACCTGCAAAAGTTGGAACTCACTGGGACTGCCTTGTTTTTCAGGTTTTCCGTCTTTAACAGGGTGAAGTTTATCACTCTCTATTAAGAAATTTAGTGTACTTGAGTACTGAGGTATCTGCTTTCCCAGGCTTTACACAGACTTCACAGGTTTCAGCTTTCACAGGCTTTACTGTACTTTTTTTCTCTCTGATGCATTTTCTAGGCCAGATTCAATTATTGCCTTTACCTCCATAACATACAGTCACCTATGGAAAATGAGATCCCCTTCCTCCTTTGCGAGTTTATTATTTAGGCTAAATACCTTGTAGGCTACTGTTTTAGTCATCCGGTATTGCTGTAACAGAAATACCACAAGTGGATGGCTTTAACAAAAAGAAGTTTCCTGTTTTACAGTCCAGTGAGCTAAAAGTTTGAACCTCGGGTTCCATCTCCAGGAGAAGGGTTTTTCTCTCTGATTGCTCTGGAGGAAAAGCTCTGTGACGCATCAGTTTTTAATTGGTATGTGAGCATCTCAGTGCAGTGACCACAAGTGCTCTGCTCCTGGGTCTGCTTTCTCAGTCCCCAACTCTCTGCTTGCTTCCCTTTCCTTTTGTGTCTCATGAGATAAAAGGTGCTGCAGGCCACACCCCAAGGAAATTCCCTTTACATTGGATCAGGGATGTGATCTTAGTAAAGGTGTTACATTCCCACCCTCATCCACTTTAACATAATCCAGTCTTGCCCTATTAACTGCAGGCAGAGATTAGGATTTACAACATATACAAAAATTACAATCACAAAATAGAAGACAACTACACAACACTGGGAATCACTGCCCAGACAAATTGCTACACATATTTTGGTGGGACATAATGCAGTCCATGACAGTTGCTAACCAAAAGTTGATATTTTGAGGCCACCAGAGACTCCTTGGACACCCTAAAGGGCAGTTCTACCCCAACTTATTGTGTCACCATGAGTCAGAATTGACTTAGCAGCAGATACCATCAGTTCCATTGAGTCAGTTCTGACTCATGGTGACTCTGTGTGTGTCAGAGTAGAGTTTGTCTCACGGTGTTTTCAACACTGATCTTTCAAAAGTAGGTTGTCAAGACTTTCTTCCAAGATACCTCTGAGTAGAGTTGAACCTGCAATCATTTCATTAGAAACTTAGCATATTAACTATTTGCACTACCCAATGTCTCAATCGGTTGTACATAAGATTGCTAAGTCAGAAATGACTCAAAGATGCCTAATTAACAGCAGCAAAATATCTGTCTTTCACATAAAGAGCAGGTAAATCACTAGGCAACCCATAAAATCATCTTCTAAATAGTGAACTGCATCAGGCAGCGTTTAAAAATATATATATTGTATTGTGCTTTAAGTAAAAGTTTACAATTCATATCAGTTTGCCACATAAAATCCCAAACACACACTACTGTGCTACTCTAACACACCTCTGTGCTACTCTCTTCCCCACTCCATGACATCACGTTTCTCCTTTCCACTCTGCACTTCCTGTATCCATTCAACCAACTCCTGTCCATCTCTACTTTCTCATATCATCTCTAGAGAGGAGCTGCTCAGGTATCCTCATGTATATATTTAAGCCAAGAAGCATATTCTTCACCAGCATCATTCTAAGTCTTATAGTCCAGGTCAGTCTTTATCTGAAGAGTTGGCTTCAATATTGGAGTCAGCTCTGGGCTGACAGAGAGTGCAGGTGCCATGTTTTCAGAAGACTCTCCAGTCTGATAGACCATTGTGTGTGGTCTTTAATAAAGTTTTAGTTCTGTACTCCCATTTTTCTCCCTCTACATCAGGGATTTTACACTGTTTTCCCTGCCAGGGAAGTCATTGGGGGTGGCTGTGTGCCATGTAGTTCTTCTGGTCTCCTGCTGAAGTAGTTTCTGGATCACATGGCACCTTCTGTCTGCTGAGCTCTTATTTTCCTCTTGTCTTTGATGTCCTTGTTTCTTCTCTGCTCCAGTAGACTGGCATTAATTGATGCTACTTTGGTGGCAGCTTGCTAGCTTTTAAGACCCCAGATGCCACTGACCAAACTGATACGTAGAACATTTTCTTAGAAAATCTTAGTGATGCCAATTAGCTTAGATGTACCTTGAAATTGAGGTTCTGAGACCTCTATCCCTGCAATTCTGACCTCTAAAGTGTTGGGTTATGTTTAGAAAATCTTCTAGATTTTGGTGTAGTCAAGTTGTGCTAACTTCCCTTTTACTGCAGGCTGTTACCCTCTTCATCCAACCTAATTCCTATTTATTCTCTAATCTATGAATATCCTCTTCCCTCCTCCCCCCCACCAACCCTTGGGACATTATTTTCTTCTGTCCTTAAACCTTTACTTAACTTCTTATAATAGTGGTTTTATACAACATTTGTCCTTTTGCAGCTGAATAGTTTCACTCAGCGTAATGTCTTCCAGATGATTCCATGTTACGAGATATTTCCTAAAATCATCATTGTTCTTTATCATTGCATAGCATTTCATTGTGTAAATATACTATAGTTTGCTTATCCATTCATCTGTTGATGGATGCCTAGGTTAATTCTATCTTTTTGCTATCGTGGACAGTGCTGAAATACAAATTGGTGTACACGTATCTACCTCTGTGATAGCTCTAGAATATAGTCCCAGAAGTAGATCATATGGTGTTTCTATTTCTAGCTTTTCAGAAGCACTAAATTGATTCCCAAAGTGATTGTGCCATTTTACAATCCCATCAGCAGTGTGGAAGTGTTCTAGTCTCACCACAACCTCTACAACATTTACTATGTTGTGTTTTCTGGATTAATGCTAGCCCTCTTAAGGTGAGATGTATTTCTCTAGTGGATAATGATCATGAGCTTTTCCTCATGTATCGGTTAGTGTTCTGAATGTCTTCTTTGATAAAGTGCTTGTTCATCTCCTTTGCCCATTTTTTAAATTAGGTTATTTGCCTTTTTCTTGTTGAGGTTTTACAGTACCTTGTAGATTATGGAGATTAGCTGCCAATCAGATTTGTGGTTGCCATAAATTCTTTCCCACTCTGTGAGTAGTCTTTTTACTCTTTTGATGAAGTCTTTAGATGAGCATAAGTGTTTAATTTTTAAGAGTTATATATTTTCTCTTCTGGTGTTTGCCCATCATTAGTAATTTTTTGTAGTCTGTGTTAGGAAATCCACATTGTGCCTAATTCTATTTCCATGATATTTATTGCTTTAGATTTTATATTTAGTTCTTTGATCCATTTTCAGTTAGTTCCTGTGCATGGTGTGAGATATGGGTCTTGTTTCATTTTTTTGCTGATGAATATCCAGTTATGCCAACACTATTTGTTAAAGAGACTGTCTTTTCTCCAGTTCATGGCTTTTAGGCCTTTGTCAAATATCAGCTGCAGGCAGCATTTTTAAATGAGTAATTTTAATTTGTAGTATTGACACTAATTGTGTATGCAGGCTACCAGTTTCACCTTGAGGGAAAGACCTGCTAAAAACTTCCTCATACCTGATGCAGCTGGTCTACCTAGGCCCTGCTGGTTTGATGGTCCATAAACCCTGTCAGGGGAAAGCTGGCAGTCAAGTAAACATATAGCTTGAGATCTTGATTTTTTGGCAAATCTAGATCTTGTGGACATAGGCTGCAGGTTGTTTTTTCTTGTTTTATGCAGCTAAGCATATGTTGTCTTGGAAATCATGAATCTGAATAATATAATAATCTATTTGAATTAACCATGTTATAATAATTTTATTATTATAACCAT
The DNA here is from genome assembly GCA_028571685.1 of Heterohyrax brucei. Classification (NCBI taxonomy): domain Eukaryota; kingdom Metazoa; phylum Chordata; class Mammalia; order Hyracoidea; family Procaviidae; genus Heterohyrax; species Heterohyrax brucei. The sequence goes on from CM053163.1 coordinate 32,407,715, forward strand.
AGTGTTACTATTGGAAACTGGCATCCACCGTTTGCAGTAAACACTACAAGTAGTCTCAACCTCATTTGATAGACGTGAATGCATAGTCCTAAAAAGGGCCAAGGTAAAACTTCAGTTTTTACACTCCTTAGTTTTGATTTTTAGCTTTGATTGTTATGGGAAGGTTCACAGAGGTTAGGATTCATGGCAGTAATTCTTAAAATCAATTCCTGGGTACTCTTCCGTCAGAAATGGATTGGATTTGGCAATGCAGAGTGACCATATCTTGAGTGCACTTTATGGTTCTATGTATCTATAGGATATCATCCTGCTGACATCTTACTGGAGGAAGAGGAATGGGAGGAGAGGAGGGGAAAGGAGACTGTTGGGAGTATGGGACATGTAGGGAGCAGAGAGGAAGAGTATGCTGTCTCCGGGCAGGGAGAGCAGTGGAAGCTGCATATAGGTGGGCATGCACATTTATATGGGAATGTACATTTGCATTCAATCATAATAGTAAAAAATAAAAAAATCAATTCCTGGAATATAATTTTCAGAGTGACCTAGAGCCTGGAAATTTTAGAGGTAAAAGATAGCAATCACGTGTTTTGATATAATGCCTACTTACATGACAGCCCAATGTTGTCCCCTTATGAAATTTTTGATACTTGCAATTTTTAAAAACTGAATTAGTCTTTCAATAAAAAGACAAATAAAATAAGATTTGTAGCATAAATCTTTCTCAAGATTGTATGCAATTTTTCCATTTCCATGTTTTAAACCAACTGTTCTTAAACTTTGAGCAAATTTAGAAAAATGTGGCTATGGGTGAGTCTATAGAAAACTATTCTTTAAGAATTTCTAGGTACTTCAGAGCCCCCTCACATTCATCCTTAGGCCTGTGCGTGCACACGCATACATACATACCTAGACACATATGCATGCCTACATACACAGTATATACACACACATATTACATACACATACATGATACATATCTATGTATGCATATACACACATATATATGTGCCACATGCATGTGTATATATTTAAATGTAACTAACAAAACGAGTTGATGGTCTTAGTGTCTTACTGAATTAGGGGATTAGACAGTGTTTTGTTTTAAAATTTCATGTTCATGAAATGTTCAGAAATTTGGTTAAGTTTTTATAAATGGGTTCGACTCTAGCTCTGTCATTTGTTTGCTGTGTAATCTTAGGTAAGTCACCTAATCTCTTTGAGTCTTGACATTTTTCTCTGTAAATTGGGAGCATAACGCCATTTGTGAAACATTTGATCCAAGTCCTTACGTAGACTATGTATGCAAAGTAAAAGTTGTATTGGTGGCTATCATCGTAGTGACTACTGGATCTTAGGTTTCCTCATTTTTTACATAAGGAAGTTGTACTAAAGAAGCTCTGAGGGCCCTTTGAATTCTTACGTTTGTGATCCTGTGGATGCAGGATAAGCAAAAAAGCAGGAGTCACCATGAGCTGGGTTGTCATCTCCTCTCTCCTGGAAAGGATGTTCCTTCCCTAACACTGCTGGAAGGCACAAAGACTTTAGCAGTAGTTCGCTGGCGGTATCTGCTTGTTTGTGCTGTAGTTCTGAGCAGAGTTGGGGAACTGGATACAGTGCAGCTTCTCCAAACACCAGAACCCCTGGGTAATGTAAAACCAGTCTGCCTCTTAGGAGCACCTGCCAGGATCACACTTGGTAGAAGCCTTCACTAGTTGAAGGAAAAGACAACAGAGAGCTCTTGGTATAAAGTGAAAATGGTTGCAAAGGATTTGGGAAGGGGGGTAATAACTGAAGCCTAAGAGATGGTTTGGAGGAAGACATAAGGAAGGAATTGAAAGCAGGGGAAGAAATTCTGCTTGTTTTACAAAAGTCTTGACTCCACCAGGAAGCCTTCTGTGACCAGAGTAATCCCTCATGGATTGCTTCTGCCAACTTTGATGACATTTTGAAACTATAGCATTAAAGTTAGTAGCTCAGTCCTTCATTTCACAAATATTAGTTGGGGGTACTTTATGTGCAGGGGATAGAATCAAGGAGTCTGTTAGAACTGTTTTCATTGTTCATTAGTTGTTTTATTTGTATTAATCTTACCTAAACAGATGGCTTACTTATTTGAGTTTAAACACATTATCATATTCTTCTAACTTCCACACATTGTATACTTTAGTAGAGCCCAACAGACAGCTGACTGTATTCAAAACGGTTGAACAGCGTAGACTAAATTTAAAGGTAAAAGAACTTTTTTTAAAAAAATATAAGTTGAGTAATCTGAAATTTAAACAGAAGTAAAAAAAAAAAAAGAGCATTGCAACAATAAAAAAAGATTACTTTACCAGTCTTTTGAGGAGGAAGAAAATTAAAATTCACCTTACAGGCTATGTTAATATTTCCCATATTTTTGAAATATTCTAAAAAAATTTTTTTTTTGCTATTTGTTTCCTCAAGTACACAAAGGAATGAATGGTTGATGTCCATGTATAGGTGATACTGAAACTACTTTTCTTTTTCATTTAATTTAACATTGCTGAAAATAACCAAAATTTCTACCAGTTTAAAATTTATCCAAAGCCTAAGGATAGGTACAAAGAATTTTGTTCTTCCCAGATGCCAAGAATATTTTCAGATCTTTCCAGCTTTGCAGCAATGGGCTTTGTTGTTCTTGGATGGCAGATTTCTTTGGCGGAAGACCAGGATGCTGTTGCCTAAATTACAATGTTTTCATCCTAGGAGTTGGCATGAAGGCTTTCACTACTGTTTTCCCCACGATTATTTCTAAAGAAAGACCAAGGCTGGGTAAAAGTTGGCTGGCACAGAAATGATTTTAGAAGATATAAGATGCAAGGCTGTCTTTACTAAGATGCATGCATTTTATTTAGCAACATTTTCCCTTATGATACCATCAACATGTCTTCTGTTTCAGCAGTTTTCACCCAGAGATAAGAACTGACTCCCAGAGTATATTTAGCAATGCCTGGAGACGTATTTGATGATTACAGTTAGAGGAAAGGGCATCAGTGGCTGGAGGTCAAAGATATTACAATTTACATGATACGCTGCAACATCCTACAATATGTCGTTCACAATGTTAACAAAACCAAGGCTGAAAAATTCCCTTCTATATTTTAAGTGGAAGTTCAGTGGTAGAATTTATACCTTCCATGTGAAAGACTTGGATTTGATTTTAGACCAGTATACCTCACGTGCAGCCATCACCTATCTGTCAGTGGAGGCTTGTTCTGTTGCTATGATACTGAGCAGACATTATTGGAGCTTCTAGATTAAGATGAATTGTTACAAAGGCCTGACAATCTACTTCTGAAAACCAGCCAGTGAAAACCCTGTGGATCACAATGGTCTGATCCCCAACCAATCATAGGGATGGCACAGGACCAGGCAGCATTTCATTCTGTTACGTATGGGTTCCCTGTGAGTTGGGGTCAACTAAATGGTAGCTACAAAATTTTAAGACAAAAGAATCAGCTCCTTATTCAGCAGATCAATTAATAGCCCACTACTCAAAGTATTTAGAGCCCTGGTAGTTTAGTGGTTAAAAGTGATGGCTGCTAATCAGAAGGTCATTAGCTGGAATCTACCAGCTGCTCCTTGAAAACCCTATGGGACATTTCTACTCTGTCCCATAGTTAGGATCAACTTGACAGCAATAGGTTTTGTTTTCTTTTTTTACTCAAAATGTGATCTCTGGGCTACATCACTACCGAGGAACTCTAGAACAGAAACATTTTAACAAGAGCCTCAAGTGGCTTATGTACACATTTAATTTTGGAAGACGCTAGTATTCTCTGAGAACTACACAGTCCAGTGCAGTGTCAAAAGTGTTTAGGAGTAACTAAGTCAAGAAGAGACAGTCCTGGCCCTAGGTAGTATCTTTAAATTCCCCCAAACTCACTAGTTCTCCATCAAAATAATAATAATTGAAATATCTTACACTTCTTTGCTCCTTTTCCCTATTTCTTTTTGTTCCACTTACTCTCCTTCAGAAACCTTGGTGGCATAAGTGCTACATCTGCTAACCAAAAGGTGATCTTTGGAAACTGTATGGGGCGGTTTTCCAGGTGCTCCTCGGAAACCGTATGGGGCAGTTCTACTCTGTCCTATAGGGTCACTAGGAGTCAAAATCGACTTGATGGCAGTGGGTTACTTGACTTCATCAAGGCTGTATTCACTTGTCTTCCTTCTAGATGTGTGCATTGTTTTATCTAGGTTTCCAAATTTTAGTCACTCTTGCTATCACAAAGAAGGCAACGTTGTTATTAGATGTCATTGAGTTGATTCTGACTAATAGTGATGCTATGCACAATAGAATGAAGTACTGCCTGATCCTACACAATGACGACAATCGTTTTTATGGTTAAACCCATTGTTGCACACAGTATCAATTCATCTTTTTTTTAAAATTATGATTGAGTGAAAATGTACCAACCAGCCAGCCAAGTGCTGTCGAGTCGGATCTGACTCATGGCAACCTTAAGGGCCAGGGTAGAACTGACCCCCAGAGTATTCAAGGAGTGCCTGGTGGATTTGAACTGCCAGTGAAAATGTACATTCCCATATAAATTTAAATGCCCACTTATATGCAGCTTCCACTGCTCTCCCTGCCCGGTGACAGTACACCATTTCTCTCTGCTCCATACGTATCTCATCCTCCCAGCAGTCTCCTTTTCCCTCCTCTCGACCCACTCCCCTTACTCCAGCCAGAGGTCAGCGGGATGATATCCTATACATGCATAGAACCATAAAGTGCATCCAATATATGGTCACTTTGCATCACTAAGTCCAATCCATTCACGTCCAAAGAGTGGACCTTCCTTATGATTTATGGGCAAGGGCAGCATCAGGGCCAGGGGCCATGATCCCAGGGGAACCCCCAGCCGCTGGATCATCAATTGTGGTCTTTTAGTGGAGATCTCAGAGTGCACCCCTTTTTACTGTTGTGTTGCCAGTGAGACTCAACTTAGTGAGCTCCATCGCGGCTATCACTGATGGTGGCCGGGCACCATCTGGTTCTTCCACTCCCAAGTCTTTGTTGGCACCTACTAATGTGGATCTCTTTATCTTCTGGGTTGTCTTTACCTCATGTCATTTTGGTCCTTGGTGAGCATCTGTTCCTGCTGAGTTGGGACCATTTGCTGTGCCCTCGGATGGCAGCTTGGCAGCTTTTAAGACCTCAGATGCCACTCGCCAATGTGGGATGCAGAGAGCCCTCTTAGTAAAACGCTAGTTGTGCCAATTGGCCTCTGTTTCGCCTAAGAGTGTGGTCCCCTGCCCCCTTCCCAATCTAACTCTGTGCTTGCAATATTGGGTTAAGATGTAAGGAGTATTCAAGTTACACTGAAGTACACTTTATATTGTTCTTGTTTCTAATGTGTGCTGTCACCGATTCCACCCAACCAACGAAATTTCTACCAACTATCTAATCTAAACCCTCCCTCCTCCCTCCCCTCCCCTGCAACAGTCAGAGTCTTTTCTTCTATACCTAAGTCTGTTTCTGAGTTCTTATAGTAGGAGTCTCATTCAATATTTGTCCTTTTGTCGCTGACTACTTTTACTCAACATAACATCTTCCAGTTGAAACCAGGTTATGAGATGTTTCCTGGAATCATCATTATTCTTTATCATTGCATAGTACTCCATTGAGTATATACACCATAGTTAAAAAAGTCTGTTCTTGTACCAGTACCAGGTTGTTTTGATCACTGTGGCAGTGTAGTATATTCTAAGGTCTGATAATGAGAGGCTTCCCAATGTGTTCTTCTTCTTTAGTAGTACCTTACTTATCTGGGGCTTCTTTCCTTTCCAAACAAAATTGGTGATTTGTTTCTCCATCTCATTAAAAAAATCATGCTGGAACTTATATTGGGATTGCAGATGGATATCCAATTTTGAGTATATATACCATAGTTTACCTATCCATTCCTCTGTTTTTGGGCATCTGGGTTGATCCTATCTTTTTGCTATCGTGGACTGTGCTGCGATAAACATTCTGGTGCATGTGTCCATTGGTGTGAAAGGCCTTGATTCTGTAGGATATATTCCAAGTAGTGGAATTACTGAGTCAAATGGTATATCTATATCTGTTTTCTTAAAGAAGCACCAGATTGCTTTCCAAAGCAGCTGGACCATTTTGCAACCCCAGCAACAGTGTAGGAGAGTACCACTTTCTCCACAGCCTCTCCAGCATTGTTGTTTTATGTTTTTTGGATCATAGCCAACCTTACTGGGGTGAGATGGTATGTCTTTGTAGTCTTGATTTGAATTTCTTTGATAGTTAAAGATCATGAACATGTCCGCATGTGTTTTTTGGCTGCCTGGATCTCCTCTTTAGAGAAATGTCTGTTCATCTCCTTTGCCCATAACTTAATTGGATGATTTTTCTTCTTCTAATTGAGTCGGATCTGACTCAATGGCACTTGGCTTTTGGTTATTGATATTTTGTAGTACCTCATAGACTATGGTGATCAGGTGTCAGTCTGACATAGAGTTGCCAAATATTTTTTCCCGTTCTGTAGGTGGCCTTTTAATTCTATTAATAAAGTCTTTGGAGGAGCAAAAGTGTTTGATTCTTAGTAGTTCCCATTTATCTATTTTCTCTTCTGTTGATTGTGGTTGTTTGACCGATTTTGAAGCCTGTCTACATTGTGTATTAAAACTTCCATTGTTGTTCCTATCTTTTCTTGGATGAGCTTTATCGTTTTAGGTTTGATATTTAGGTCTTTTATCCAGCTGGAGTTGGTTTTGTATAACGTGTAAGATACGGATCTTGTTTCAATTTATTGCAGATGGATACCCAATTTTGCCAGCACCATTTGTTGAAGATACTATTTTTATCCCAGTTTAATGTCTTACAGCCTTTGTCGAATATCAACTGTTCATAGGTGGATGGGGTCTCAATTCTGTTCCATTGATCCATCTGTCTTTTTTTGTACCAGTATCAGTACCATACCACTGTGGCAGTGTAGTATGTTCTAAGGTCGGGTAATGAGAGGCTTCCCAATGTGTTCTTCTTCTTTAGCAGTACCTTACTCATCTGGGGCTTCTTCCCTTTCCAAACAAAATTGGTGATTTGTTTCTCCATCTCATTAAAAAAATGACGCTGGAACTTATATTGGGATTGCTTTACATAAGATCGAGTACTCCATCCCTTTCTATACTGTGAAATAGTCTCAGTAGTATTGGAGATAACTATTCTCTAAATGCTTCATAGAATTCTGCAGTGAAGTCATCTGGGCCTGGGCTTTTATTGCCTGGCAGTTTTTTGATGACATTTTCAATCTCTTCCTTTGTGGTGGGTTTATTAAGTTGTTCTGCCTAACGTTGTGATAATTTGGGCAGGTGGTATGAGTCAAGGAATTTGTCCATTTCCTCTAGTTTTTCAAATTTGTTAGAGTACAGTCTTTCAAGGTATTCTGTTATCATATTTTTGATTTCTGTTGAATCTGTTGTGACAGCTCCCATCTCATTTCTAATTTGGGTTATTTGTTTCCTTTCCTGCTTTTCTTTAGTAAGTTTAGCCAGTGGTTTGTCAATTTTGTTGATCTTTTCAAAAAACCAGCTCTTGGTTTTTTCAATTTTTCTTCTGTTCTCTAATTCATTTAGCTGTACTCTAATCTTTATGATCTGTTTTCTTCTGTTGCCTGAGGGGTTCCTCTGTTGTTCTCTCTCTACTTGTTCAAGCTGTAGGGTTAGTTCCTTGATTTGGTTTCTTTATTCCTTCCAGATGTGTGCATTTATGGAGGTAAACAGACTTCTGAGCACTGCTTTGGCTATATCCCCTAGGTTCTGGTAGGAACTGCTTTCATTCTCATTGGAATCCATGAATATTTTTATTTCATCCTTGATTTCTTCTATTATCCATGGCTTTTTGAGCAAGATGTTTAGTTTCCAAGAGTTCCACTTTCTGTCTATGTTTCTTCTGCTATTGATTTCAACTATAAAAGTTTTTATGATCTGAGAAGATGCTTTGCAGTAATTCAGTGGTATGGATTTTGTTGAGAATTGCGTTATGTCCTAACACACGGTCAATTCTGGAGAATGTTCCATGTGCACTGTAGAAGAAGGTATAATTGTCTGATGATGGGTAGAAATTTCTGTGTATATTAATGAGATTTAGTTGGTTAATTGTGGCAATAAGGTCTTCTGTATCTTTACAGAGCTTTTTTGTAGATGATCAGTCCAGTATTGAGAGTGGAGCGTTGAAGTCTCCTACTATTATTATGGAGTAATTTAACTCTTTTTTGAGTGTAGTCAGTGTTTCCTCTGTGTATTTAGGTGCTCTGATATTGCCAAGCCAAGTGCTGTCGAGTCGGATCCAACTCGATAGTGCTCTGATATTAGGTGCATAAATATTTAATATAGTTAAGTCTTGTTTATGTACTGAACCTTTCTGCAATAAATAGTGTCCATCTTTCTCCACGATGGTGGATTTTACATTAAAATTGATTTTGTCTGAGATTAGAATTGCCACAACTGCTCTTCTTTGTTCATTGTTAGCTTTATATATATTCTTTCATCCTTTAATTTTCAGTTTGTTCCTATCTTTAGGTCTCTGGCGAGTTTCTTGTAGACAACATATGGATGGGTCCTATCTTTTGATCCAAGATGTCACTCGATGTCTCTTTACTGGAGCATTCAGTCCATTCACATTCAATGTAATTATTGATAAGTATGTGTTCAGTGTTGCCATTGTTATATGTTTATTTTTGCGTTGATGTTTTCTCTGTTGTTCTTATTAATCTGTTCTGAGACATTCTTCTTTGTGAGTTGATTTTTCACCTTTTTCAGAGCTGTTTCTGTAGTTGTTGAGTCTCCTGTGTTACATTTCTTGAAATGGTATGTTACGTCTTTGTTGTGCTTTATGGCTGCCCCCCAATTTTAATTACTACCAGTGTTGTCATCTTCCTCTCCATTTGGAAGGACTATAACAATTGTAGTATATCCTTCTGTTTAATATGATGGCACCATAGTTTTCATGACGATCATCAGATTGCTTCTTTCTGTATTAAAGCTGTGGAGCCTTCCCTAACTGAGTGGAATTCTGCATAATGTGTCTTTCTCTTGGCTAAAATACAAAATTAGTGGTTTTGTTCTTCTAAGCCAAACCCAAGAATTTCCTTCAGTATTTCTTGTAGTTTTGGTTTGGTTTTTACAAAGTCTCTGAGTTTCTGTTTATCTGGCAATGTCTTAATTTCATTTTCATATTTGAAAGATAGTTTTGCAGGATGTATAATTCTTGGTTGGAATTTCCTCTCCTTCAAGGTTTTGAATGTGTCATGCCACTGTTTCCGTGCCAGCATGGTTTCTGCTGAGAAATCTGACGAAAGCCTGAAGGGTTTCTGTCTGAATGTTGGCTTTGCTTTGAGTCTTGATGCCTTTAAGAATTGCTGCTTATGTTTCATTTTGTTAAGCTTGATTATAATATGTCTTGGAGTCTTTCTTTTGAGATCTATATTGGGTGGCGTACAATATGCATCTGGGATATCTAAATTCTATTCCTTCATGATTTCTGGAAAGTTTTCTGTCAGCAGCTCAGCAATGATACTCTCTGTCTTCTCAGGTGTCTTGTCCTGTTCAGGGACTCCAGTTAATCTCAGGTTGTTCCTCTTAATAGAGTCCCACATGCTTCTTAATGCTTCTTCATTTTTTCTGTTTCTTTTTTCTGATTTCTGCTCATAGATGCTGACATCAGTAGCTCTGTCTTCCAAGTCAGAAATTCTTTTTTCCGTTTGTTGCATTCTGTTTTCTCAGCTTTGAATGGAAGTTTCTATGTCTTTGATTTTGTTCTTGATCTGTTGGATTTCAGAGTACTAGTGTTCCATCAGATCAAACAGCTTGCTTAATTTTTCCTTTTGCTCTGCTGCATTTTGTATAAGGTCTAGAAGGGCTCTGTATATAATCCTTTTGTATTCACATTTTTATGATTTCAGAAAAGTTTCTTCATCCAGAAAACTCCTTGGTTGTTTTGCTTGGGAGCCTTCTGAAGCTATGGGTGATTTCTTGTATGCCACATGTCTGTTGTTTTTTGGGTCCCTTATGAGTAAGTAGAGGCTGGGAGAGATACTGTAAGGGTGGACTGCAGATGTTTCTCTAGGCTGTCTTAAAATGTAAAACATAAGGTATCTGACCACTTCCCAACTCAGTCAGGTTTTCAGGTGTAGAGGTTCCTCTTCCCAACTGACAAAGTAAGCACCTCTATATCCAACCCCAGAGGATACAAACTGGTTCAAAATATAGCAATGCTACTACTCTGTTCGCCTCTGCTGACAGGGCCCAGCCTTAGGCAACACTGTGTAAACTACTGCTTTTCTGGTACAAAAGCACTCCGCTGTGGGCAGGCAGTGGCAAAAGCTAAGAAACAGGTCCAGCTGCAGCGACTGTATCTAAGATGGCACCCTCCACACAGTCGGCCGATAAAGGGGCTAAAGGTGCCGAGAGGTAATGAGTCCTCCACCTGTTACCGGGCCTCCACTGTAGGTGACACTGTGTAAACTACTGCTTTTCTGTCAGAGAAGCGCTGTCTTGTTTGCAGGTGCTTGCTTCCAGACTAAGAATTAGGTCCAGCTAAAATCTCTGTATCCAACATGGCATCCTGCAAACAGGTACTGTGGTTATGTACAAACCACGCTGTGGCAGTGATAAAAAGACAGGCCCAAAGTAGCTAGATGAACAGAGTCCAAAGCCTGGCTCTCAAAATATGGCAATTTCTCCTGCCTGTCCCAACTGCAGTGCATCTGAGTCTAGGCGCTAGGCAAGACCCAGCTCTGCCCGCCGGCCAAGACAGAGAAAAAAAAAGTCAAAATGGTGCTTTTACCTTCAGTCCTTGAGAGACAAGGCTAGCCAGGAGTGGGAGTCAGTGAAAGAGAGGAAGTTTTTCACTCAGTGGCATGAAGTCCTAATTAACAGCCCTGTGCTGTGTCCTGGGGGCTCACTTGGTGACCAGAAGGCTCAGTTTCCAGAGGGATATAAGGAGACGTGTGCTTACTCCACCATCTTAACTCTGCCTCCCTCAATTCATCTTATTGAGAGTCTTCCTGTTTTGCACTGACCCTCTAGTTTACCAAGCATGGTAACCTTCTCCAGAATTTGACCCCTCCTGACAACCTATACAAAGAACATAAGATGCAGTCTCGCCATCCTCACTTCTAAGGAGCACTTTGGTTTACTTCTTCCAGGACACAGCTGTTTGTTCTTCTGGAAGCCCATACTACATTCAGTATTCTTCAACACCACACTTCAAAGGCATCAGTCATCTATCTTCATTATTTATTGTCCAGCTTTCACATGCATCTGATACAATTGAAAATACTGTTGCTTGGTTGAGGGACACCTTAGTTTTCAAGGTGATGTCTTTCTTTTCAACCCTTTAAAGAGGTCTTTTGAAGCAGAATTTCCCAGCATCTTTCAGTTTCTTGACTGTGGCTTTTATGGGCTTTGACTGTGAAACTGAGTAAAATGAAATCCTTGACAACCTCAGTCTTTTCTCCATTTGTCATGATGTTACTTACTGGTCCAGTTGGGAGGAGTTTTGTTTTCTTGATGTTGAGGTACAATCCATACTGAAGGCTGTGGTCTTTGATCTTCATCAGTTAGGGTTTCAAATCCTCATCATTTTCCACAAGCAAAGTTGTGTCATTTGCATAATGCAGGTTGTTATTAAGTCTTCCTCCAATTTTGTCTGCCCCATTCTTCTTCAGATAGTCCAACTCCTTGGATTATTTGCTAGCCATACAGATTGACTAGGTATGCTGAATGGAAACAACCCTGCAGGACATCTTTCCTGTTTTAAACCATGTAGTGTCCCCTACTTCTGTTCAAATGATTGCTTCTTGATTCATGTACAGATTGCTCATGAGCACAGTTAAGTGCTCTGGAATTCCTATTCTCCTCAATGTTATCCATAATTTGTAATGATCCACATAGTTGAATGCCTTTGCATTCAATAAAACATAGGTAAACACCTTTCTGGAATTCTCTGCTTTCAGCCAAGATGCATCCGACATCAGCAATGATGGCCCTGGTTCCAGGACTTCTTCTGAATCTGGTTTGAATTTCTGACAATGCTCTGTTGCTGTCACTTTTGAATGATCTTGAACAAAATTTTGCTTGTGAATAATATTAATGATATTGTTCAGCAATATCCATATTTGGTTGGATCACCTTTCTTAGGAATAGTCACAAATATGGATCTTTTCTAGCTAGTTGTTCGGGTAGCTGTTGTCCAACTTTCTTGGTGTAGATGACAGCATGTCCAGCACTGCATCTGTTTGTTGAAACTTCTCCGTTGATATTCCACCAATTCACGGAACCTTGTTTTTTTGCCAGTGCCTTGAGTGAGCTTTGACTTCTTCCTTCAGTACTACTGGTTCCTGATCATATGCTACTTCTTGAAAAATTTACTTGGCATATGTTTAAAAATGGCAAAAGCAAAAAACAGAGAAGCGTACTGCCAGACCCATGTCTGTCCAAGTCCCAGGAAATATTACAGATGTGGAAAAATGGACAAGCATGCTGCCAGAGTCATGCCTCCCTTTGTCAAAAGAACACTGCAGAATCATCAGTACATATTAACATTGCAAATAGGCAAAATTATTGAAAACTTCACCTTTTCACCAATTGGTTGGAAACTGTGGTCCTACATTTTGAATTGTCTTTTTAAGATCATTATTACAAGTTTCAGTAATGACAGTGAGAAGGGTCTTCACTGGTCCAGTGAATTTTCTATTCATGAAATGCTAATAGAAGAAGATAAGAAAGTCCTTTGTGTTCTGTTTGATTGATTTCTGTGAAAAATTTCCTATAAGATATCTTTCAAGATTACTCTGGCTACTGTCTTATATCTCAGGGCCCCTTTTTTGTCTTAGTGAGCCCTTGTGGGCCCAGCTCCAGTGGGGTCACATTTTCTACGCTTTAGATTGTTCTGGAAGACGATGAGGCTGCTTTGCAAATATTAAAAAGAAACTGCTAAAAACAGTATATAGTATTCATTTTATCAATTTACTTAAGTACAAGTTTTCTTACGAATGACTTAAGAAAATAATGCCTATGATAATCACTATGCAATTTTTTTTCATGCAACATCTATGTGAGACTTTTGTAATAAGGCTTTAGAAATGATCTCTATCTTCTCTTTGGGATCTAATTGGTATTCAAAAGGAAATACACTACCTGGAAATGGCAAGTAATGATAAACTGAATCCCTCTGCTTGAATCTTGTAACTTTGTAAATTTCTATTCGTGGCAAAAATTACATCAGTATTTCAACTGAATTTTTAAAGGCATAAAGACAGAGGATTGGTAGTTGGAAAATAAGACCTTGGTGATAGAAATGATCCTGGAAATCATATGATGGAATTTTGCAAGACCAACAACTTCCATTGCCAATACCTTTTTCAGCCAACAAAAACAGTGACTATACACATTGACTTCACCAGAGAGAATACAAAGGACAATGGAATGTAGACAGTGTAGAAAAGGACAATGGAAAAGCTCGGTATCAGCAGTCAGAACAAGACCAGTTGCTGACTGTGACATAGACCATCATTTTGTCATATGCAAGTTCAAACAGAAACTGAAGAAAATTAGAACAAATCCATGAGAATGAAATTATGACCTTGAGTATACTCCACCTGAGTTTAGAGACCATCTAGTAGGCAGTTTTTTGATGACTTTTTCAATCTCTTCCTTTGTGAGGGGTTTATTAAGTTGTTTGGCTTCACCTTGTGATAATTTTCGTAGGTCATATGAATCAAGGAATTTGTCCATTTCTTCTAGGTTTTCAAATTTGTTACAGTACAGTCTTTCATAGTATTCTGTTATGGTATTTTTGTTTTCTGTTGGATCTGTTGTGACAACTCCCATCTCATTTCTTATTTGTGTTATTTGTTTCCTTTCCTGATTTCTTTAGTAAGTTTAGCCAATGGTTTGTCAATTTTGTTGATCTTTTCAAAAAACCAGCTTTTGGTCTTTTCAATTTTTTCAATTGTTCTTCTGTTCTCTAATTCATCTAGTTCTGCTCTAATCTTTATGATCTGTTTTCTTCTGTTGCCTGAGGGATTCCTCTGTTATTCTCTCTCTACTTGTTCAAGCTGTAGGGTTAGTTCTTTGATTTGGTTTCTTTCCAGATGTGTGCATTTGAGGAGATAAACTGACCTCTGAGCACTGCTTTGGCTGTATCCCATAGGTTCTGGTAGGAACTGCTTTCATTCTCACTGAATCCATAAATTTCTTTACTTCATCCTTGATTTCTTCTATAACCCATGGTTTTTTGAGCAAGATATTGTTCAGTTTCCATGAGTTTCACTTTCTATCTATGTTTTTTTTTTCCTGCTATTGATTTTGACTTTTATGGCTTTATGATCTGAGAAGATGCTTTGCATTAATTCACTGCTATGCATTTTGTTGAGTATTGGTTTGTGTCCTAATACATCATCTCTTCTGGACAATGTTCCATGTGCACTGGAGAAGAAGATGTAGTTGTCCTCTGATGGACAGAAAGTTCTCTTTATGTCGATGAGGTCTAGTTCATTAACTGTGGCAATAAGGTCTTCTGTGTTTTTGTTGAGCTTTTTTCTAGATGATCTGTCCAGTGTCGAGAGTGGAGTGCTGAAGTCTCCCACTATTATTGTGGAATGATCTATCTCTTTTTTGAGTATACTCAGTTTTTCTTTGATGTATTTAGGTGCTCTAATATTAGGTGCATAAATATTTAATATTGTTAAGTCCTGTTAGTGCATTGAAACTTTCAGCAATAAAAAGTGTCCATCCTTGTCCACATAGTGGATTTTACTGTAAAATTGATTTTATCTGAGATTAGAATTGCCACCTCTGCTCTTCTTTGTTCATTGTTAGCTTGATATATATTCTTCCATCCTTTAATTTTCAGTTTGTTCATATCTTTAAGTCTAAGGTGAGTTTCTTGTGTGAGTTTCTTGTAGGCAAGAGAAGGATGGGCCATGTCTTTTGATCCAAGATGTCACTCGATGTCTCTTTACTGGGGCATTCAGTCCATTCACATTCAGTGTGATTATTGATAGGTATGTGTTCAGCGCTGCCATTGTGATATGTTTATTTTTGTGTTGATATTTTCTCTGTTGTTCTTATTAATCTATTCTGAGACATTCTTCTTTGTGAGTTAATTTTTCACCTTTTCAGAGTTGGTTTTGTGGTTGTTGAGACTCCTGTATTACATTTCTTGGTATGGTATGTTGCATCTTTATTATGCTTTACAGCTGCCCCCACTTAATAAACTACGTATACACCCAATTTTAATTACTACCAGTCTTGTCAACTTCCTCTTCATCTGGAAGGACTATAAAGACTGTAGTAAACCCCTCTTTTTTAATATGATGACATCGTAGTTTTCATGATATGGTCACTGGATTATTTCTTTCATTATTAAAACTGATTGAGTTTAGAGCCTTCCCTGACTAAGTAGGATTCTGGATGATGTGTCCTTCTAAAATATAAAGTTAGTGGTTTTCTTCTTCTAAGCCAAGAGATTCTTTCAATATTTCTTGTAGCTTTGGTTCAGTTTTTACAAAGTCTCTGAGTTTCTGTTTGTCTGTGAATGTCTTAATTTCGTTTTCATATTTGAAAGATAGTATTGTAGGATATATAATTCTTGGCTGGAAGTTCTTCTCCTTCGAGGCTTTGAATGTGTCATACCACTGTGTCCATGCCAGCATTGTTTCTTCTGAGAAATCCAATGAAAGCCCGCAGGATTTCCCTCTCAATGTTAGCTTTGCTTTGAGTCTTGCTGCCTTTAAGAATTGCTGCTTATGTTTCATTTTGTTAAGTTTGATTATAATATGTCTTGGGGTCTTTCTTTTGAGATCTGTATTGAGTGATGTTCGATACATATCTTGGATATCTATATTATTTCATAATTTCTGGGAACTTTTCTGTCAGCAGCTCAGCAACAATACTTTCTGTACCCTCAGGTGTCTCCTCTTGTTCAGAAACTCCAATTAATTGTAGACTGTTCCTCTTAATAGAGTCTCACATGCTTCTCAATGCTTCTTCATTTTTCTCATTTTTTTTTTCTGATTTCACCTCATAGATGCTACAGTCAGTAGCTGTGTCTTCCAAATCAGAAAGCCTCTTTTCCATTTGTTCCTTTCCGTTTTCTTGGCTTTGAATTGAAATTTCCAAATCTTTGATTTTGTTCTTGATCTGTTGGATTTCAGAGTACTGGTGTTCCATTGGATTGAACAGCTTGCTTAATTTTTCATTTTGCTCTGCTGCATTTTGTATAAGGCCTAGGAGGAATCTCTATATAGTCCTTTTGTATTCACCTTCCAACAGTTTTAAGAAAAGCTTCTTCATCAGGGAAGTTCTGAGGTGGTTTCTTTTGTGGGCCTTCTGAGGTCATGAGTGATTTCCTGGCCATGGTTTTCTCCAGAGTTTATTGCTTTTAGGGCTTCATGTGGGTCAATAGAGGCTGGGAGAGATGTTGTGAGGATGGACCAAAGTTGTTTCTCTAGGCTGTCTTAAAATGAGAAGTAAAAAGTACCAGACAACTTCCAAAGTCAGTCAGGTTTTCAGGTGTATAGGTTCCTCTTTCCAGCTGGCAAAGGAGCCAAGCCAAGTGCCGTCGAGTTGAATCCAACTCATGGCAACCCTAGGGGCCAGGGTAGAACTAACTGACTCTTTCTATATCAAACCCCAGATGTTATAAACTAGCTCAAAATGCAGAAAGGCTACTGCCCTGCTGGCCTCCACTGTTGGGCCCCAGCTGTAGGCAATACTGTGTAGAATTCTGCTTTTCTGCCAGAAAAGCACTCTCTTTTGGGCAGGCACTGTGTCCCAGCCCAGGAATTAGGTCCAGCTGAAGCTTCCATATGGGCATACCCAACATTCAGTGGAGCAAGATGGCGTCCCACACAAGCTTGCCACCCAGTTAGGACCAGACTACTGACAGAAAGAGAGGCCAAAAGTGCTGAGATGCCCAGAGTTAACAGCCTCTGTTACCGGGCCCCAGGCACACTGTGCAAAACACAACCTGTCTGCCTGAAAAGCACCCTCCCCCAAGAAGGCACTGCCTCCCAGCCTAGGAACCAAGTCCAGCCAGGGCCTCTGCCTGGACATCTCCATCTCCCAGTGGGTCAAGATGGCGTCCCACACAAGTTCGTCACGGCATCTTTATGTACCAGTGGTAGAAAGATAGGTAACAGGAGCCAAGATGCACAGAGTCCAAAGCTGGGCTCTCAGAACATGGTAATTGTGCTTGCAAATCCCACCAGCAGTGCATCTGAGATCAGCGACTAGTCAAGTCCCAACTCCACCCACTAGCCAATACAGAGAAAAAATCAAAATAGTAAGTTACCTTCAGTCTGTGAAAGCCTGTGCTCTCCAGGAGTGGGGTCAGCTAAAGAGAGGAGGTTTTGCATTCACTAGTGTCTTAGGCTGGGTTTTCTAGGGAAGCAAAACCAGTAACACGTGTAGGTACAAGGAAAGATTTATAATAGATAGATAGCTGGATAGATAGATAGATAGACGGACAGACAGACAGACTGACTGACTGACTGACTGACAGACAGACAGACAGACACACAGACAGATAGATAGATAGATACAAACAAATATAGGAAACAGCTCACATAATCGCAGAAGCTGAATGTCCCAAGCTCTGGCACAAGCCTCACGTGGCCACGGAAGCTGAGGAACCCAAGGTCAGCAAGTCAGAGACCAGAGTTCTAGATCACCAGTTGTGTAGGTCAGTGGATCCCAAGCTGGTGGCAAGACGAAGCGACAGAGGCTGGCAAAACCAGGATCAGCAGGCCAGGAAGCAGGAGTGGGCAGAGGCTGGTGAACCCAGGATTGGCAGGTCAGGGAGCAGGACTCTCAAGTGCTGACTGTAAGGACTGATGAGCCCAACAGCTGCTAACTCAAGTCCCGGAACCAGATGCTGGAAAAAGAGAGCAGGAGCTCCTGGCCACGTGAGCGACCAGCAGCCATAGTCCAAGGTCGCGAGATGAGAGCTGAGGGGCAGGGAGCCACCACAAACCCCACCCTGCCACTTAATACAGCAGCCAAATATGTAGTAGCCAAGTTGACATAATCCTGACCACCACAACTAGTATAAAGTCCAAATTAACAGCACTATACCACATCCTAGGGCTCACTAGGTGTCCAGAAGGCTCCTTTTAATTACCAGTTCAGGTCTTGGTTTCCAGAGGGATTTAGGGAGACATGTATTTAGTCTGCCTTCTTGACTCCGCCACTCTAGAGACCATCTCAAGAACAGCTTTGATGCATTGAACACTAATGATCAAAAACCAGATGAATTGTGGAATGACATGAAAGACATCATCTAAGAGGTAATCAAAAAGACAGGAAAAAAAGAAAAGACCAAATTGGATGTCAGAAGAGATTCTGAAACTTGTTCTCAAATATCAAGCAGTTAAAGTGAATGGAAGAAATGATGAAGTAAAAGAATTGTATAGAAGATTTCACAGGGCCAAGATGGTGGACTAGACACACGTCTCCTTGACTTGCTCTGAGAATTAAGGCTTAGAAAAATAATTGAACAGAGAAGTGTGGACTGAGAGCCCCAAGATCAGACATAGGGTTGTGAGATTGGATGGGGTAAAAGGAAGGAGGAAGCTACTTTTGGCAGAAGGGAGGCAGCAGCTTACCAAGTTCCGCTTCTGCTGGTCCATCACCTGAGTCTATTGCAGGTACAGAGGCCCTCTGTTTTAATCAGGAGGCTGGGACTGGATCTGCTGAGACTGTGATGCCGGCATGGGCCAGCTGATTTGCTGATCTTGCTGAGCTGGAGCCCCTAAGTAAACAGCATATCCCGCATCAGAGAGACTGTGCTTGGGACAGCTACATCTAGAGAACCCAATATCAGCTGGTGACTGAAGGTGCCAGTGTCCCTGCCCCCTCTCTTCTCTAAGCTGCACCATAGCTACTGCTGACTCATTGCAGGAGAGAAGGCTCAGGAAGGATGCCATATTGATCAGCTGAGAGACAGAGTAAGCCACATATGAGGATTCAGCTGGTGCTAATTCTCATGATGAGCAACAGTGCCTGTCTAGATAGTGCTACTCCCAGTAGAAAGCAGTTTTTGTGACAACTGTACCTAGAAAATGTAGTGGCAGCTGAGTATGGTGATGCCCTAACCCCTCCCTTCTTTGACCCATGTCATAGCATTTGTAGATGGCCCATGAGGCTCCATCTGTGTCAACCAAGAGGTGTGGCCTGCTAACCCTGAGGGCCCAGCTGCTATCAGCTGTGGCATGTAAACATCTGTCTCAGCAGAAAAATAGCTTTGAAGATAAGAGCAGCTAGAGAATGCAGCTGTGACCAGAAGCTAAGTGTGACAATGCCACTTCCATCACCCTCTACTGAGCCATGTCATAGTGTTGGCTGACAACCCTCCAGAGGCTCTATAGTGGGGTGCAATCTTTATAAGCCAGGAGGCGGAGCCTGCCACCCCTGTGGGCCTATCTGCTTTCAGCTGCTGTTGGACAGTGCCCCTCTCCACAGAAAAGCAGTTTTTTAAGATATGTGCTTCTAGAGAACACAGCAGTCCCCGGTGGCTAAGTGTGGTGGCATCCTTCTCTCCTCCCTTCCTGGAGCTACACCATAGTCTTGACTGATGTGATGCTGCAGAGTTGGCACAAGTAGCTCACCA
This sequence comes from Heterohyrax brucei, assembly GCA_028571685.1. NCBI lineage: Eukaryota > Metazoa > Chordata > Mammalia > Hyracoidea > Procaviidae > Heterohyrax > Heterohyrax brucei. The sequence goes on from CM053163.1 coordinate 32,427,369, forward strand.
CCTTTACCAGCCAGGTGGTGCAGTCTGCCAACACTGAGAAGCTCAGCTAAGGCAAGCCACCAAGGCAAACAGCATTAGGGAGCTTGACAGAGTCTATATTGCCAGAGAAACTATGCATAAGTCAGCTGCACTGAGAGAACACACCAGTGGCTGGTGATCAAATCTAATAATTCACTTACTCCCCTCTTAGAGCTATACCATTGCTCCCATTGGTATAACACCAGAGAAACAGAACAGCTTCTTGATGGTGTACGGACAACAAACAGTATCTAACCATTTAAAAAAGCAGACCATCAGGACTCCAGAAAACTCCCAAAATAAAGAATAAAAAAAATTCACAGATGAAGAAGCCTTTCTGAAATTATTAGAGGTAGAATACAAAAGAACTATGTATAGAGCCTTTCTAGAGATTAAACAAAATGCTCCAGAACAAAATGAAAAATTAAGTAAGCTATATGAACTGCTAGATTATCAACAATCTGAAATCCAGCAGATCAATACTAAAATTACAGAATTAGACAATTCAATGTAGAGCCAAAAGAGCAGGACTGAGGAAATGGAGTGTAGACTTATCAAGATTGAAGATAAAGCATCTGACACCAGCATGTATGAGGAGAAATCAGGTAAAATAAAAATTAAAAATCATAATGAAGCACTTGGGACTCTTTCAAGAGGAATAATCTACAAAATAATTGGAGTTACTGAACAGGGAGGGGTAGTAGAAAATACAGAGATAACTGTTGAAGGGTTGTTGACAGAAAAATTCCATGACATCCTAAAAGAAGAGACCATAGGTAGTCAAGATACCTACTGAACATCACAAAAACTAGATCCCAAGAGAAAAACACTGAGACAAATTGTAATCAAGCTTAACAAAATGAAACATAAGGATTGGCTCTTAAAGGCAGGTAGACTTAAAGAAAAACTAATGTACAAAGGGAAACCCTGTAGGCTTTTCTCTGACATCTCTGAAGAAACTGTCTTGGCAAGAAGACAGTGTGATGACACAGACAAAGCCCTGAAGAAGGAAACCTTCCAAACAAGAATATATTTCCATCTCTCAAATGTGATGATCAAATTAAGACATTCTCAGATAAACAGAAGTTTAGAGACTTGGCAAAAACCAAACCAAAAGTACAAGCGATACCGAAAGAAGCCTGTTGTTTAGAATAACAGTAACACCAGATGTATATTTAAGGATGCAATGCAAGACACAGCATCCAGAGTCTCACTCAGTTAAAGAAGTCACAAAGTTCAATCAAAACTAAAATATTAAAAGTAGGGAATCAGAGGTCTTAACATAAAAATGTTGACATCATGACACTATAAAGAGGGATATATTACAGTAGTTATAACCCTTTCAGATGGACAGAAAGTTGAGGAGACATACACAAGTTACAGATTGGTTTAAATGTAGAACACTAAGGGAGATCAAAGTGGTAGTGGTAAAGCAAACTAATAATGCAACATGTCAAAAAAAGAAACATGATACAGGAGCCTCAACAAACACAAAATTAGCACTGAAAAAGATGAAAAGTCAACCCATAAAGAAATATAACTCAGAACAGAATACTCAGAGAAACAAAGAAAACATCAACAACACAAAAATAAAGGCACAAAATGACAGAACTGAATACATAACTATCAATAACTATGCTGAATGTAAATGAATTGAATACTCTAATAAAGAGACAGAGAGTAACAGCTTGGATCAAAAAACACAATCTGTATCTATGTCACCCACAAGAAATACATCTTAGACTTAAAGATGTGAACAAACTGAAAATCAAAGGAAGGAAAAATATATACCAAGCTAACAACATGCAAAGAAGAGCAGAAGCAGCAATACTAATCCCAGATAAAAGAGATTTTAATGTAAAATCCACCATCATGTGCAAAAATAGTCACTATTTATTGCTCAAAGCTTCAATACATAAGAAGAATATAACAATATTAAACATGCATGCACCCAGTACCAGAATATCTGAATACATTGAACAAATGCTGACAATATTGAAAACTGACATAGATCATGCCACAATAATAGTAGGAAACTCCACTTTCAGGAATGGAAAGATAATTCAGAAAAAAAGATCTTATTGTGACAGTCAACCAACTAGACCTTATCAACAGAAACAGAGCCTTTTATCTAACTTCTTTTCCAATGCATGTGGAACATTCTCCAGAATAAAATACACATTAGGTCGTAAAGCAAGGCTTGAAGGTGGAGTCAAGATGGCGGACTAGACACTTGTCCCCTTAATTCCCTCTGAAGATTAAGGCCTGGATTGATAATAAAATGAAGCTTTCTGGACACCCTGCAAGCCCTAAGACACAGCATAGGGCTGTCAGTTTGGACTACATTCCACTGAAGGGGAAACTCCTCTTTCACTGAGCCCTGCTATTGGTGAATGGCTGGCTCCCAAGGACTGAAGGTAACTGGCATTTTTAACTTTCTTTTATTTTCATTGGCTAGTAGGCAGAGGGATGAGCTTAACCAACAGCTACATGGAGCTGCAATAATGATGTGATCAGCAAGCAGGATAGCCACATTTTGAGACCCCAGCTCCAGATTCAGAGCATCACAGTTCCTCCATCCTCTCTTTTTGAACCTCCACCATAGATTCAGCTGTTTCATGGGGGTGTAACAGCTTGTTTGACTGCAAGGTGGAATTACCCAACCAGAGGTCTCAGAAGGGGCTAACTCCCAGGCTGGGAGAAGTTCCAGCATAGGGAATGCTTTTCCAGCAGAAAAACAGTATTTAGCACAGTGTAGCCTTATGGGAAGGGCCCAGAAGGAGATGAAAGAAGACCAGTAGCCTGTCCCTACTTTGAACTATATATCACAGCATCTGGGGACAGCTGAAGAGATGCCTCTGTTGTCAGCTGGAAAGACGGACTTACATATCTGACAGCCTGACTGATTTTGGAAGTGGTTAGATGGCTTTTATCTTTCAAAATAAGACTGCCTAGATAGCAGCCTGATGGTGTATCTTCCAGCCATTACTGACTCACATCATATGGTCAGCTAATGGCCCCCAAGTGACTACGTAAATAGAGGAGTGTCTTTGTCAGCTCAGAGGCAGAGCCTGCTACCCCAGAGAGTCCACTGGACCCAGCCACTGGAGTACATACAGGTGGCTGGTGCTCAACTCCCTTCTCAGAACTGTGCCTCAGCTCCTGTTAAGGCAACACCAGAGAAACTAAACAGCCTGTAGAAGTCACAAAAGCAAAAAAAAAAAAAAAAAGAAAAAACCCTAGCCAAACATTTAAAGAAGCATCCAACCATGGCTCCAGAAAACTCGGGAAGAAAAGAACCAAATAAATTCCCCAGATGAAGAAGTCTTTGTGAAACTATTGGAGGGTGAGTACAAAAGAATTATATATAGAGTCCTCCTAGACATTATACAAAATGCAGCAGAGCAAAATAAAAAATTAAGCAAGCTGTTTGAACTGATGGAACACCACCATTCTGAAATTCGACAGATCAATAACAAAATTACAGTATTAGACAATTCAGTTCAAAGCCAAAAGAGCAGAACTGATAAACTGGAAATTAGACTCAGTGACCTTGAACACATAGCTACTGACACCAGTATGTATAAGGCGAAATCAGAGAAAAGAAACAAGAAAAATGAAGAAGAATTAAGAAGCATGTGGGAATCTATCAAGAGGAATAATCTATGATTAATGGGAGTTCCTGAACAAGGAGGGATACCTGAAAACACAGTGAGTGCTGTTGTTGAGCTGCTAATAGAAAACTTTCCTGAAATTATCAAAGAAGAGAACATAGATATCCAAGATGTGTATCGAATGCCACAAAAAAAGACCTCAAAAGAAAGACACCAAGACATATTATGACCAAGCTTAAAAAATGAAACATAAGCAGAAACTCTTAAAGGCAATGAGACACAAAGCAAATCTACCATTCAAAAGGAAGCCCTGTAGGGCTTCATCTGACTTCTCGGCAGAAACAAAATTGGCATGGAGGCAGTGGGATAAAATGTTCAAATCCTTGAAGGAGAAAAATTTCTAACCAAGAATTATATATCCTGCAAAGCTGTCTTTTGAATATGAAGATGAAATGAAGACATTCACAGATAAACAGAAACTTTCAGACTTTGTAAAAACCAAACCAAAGCTATGAGAGATACTGAAAGAAGCTCTTTGCTTAGAAAAACAAAACCGTTAAGTGTATATATAAGGAGGCAATGCAGGACACAACATCCTGAAACCTACTGAGTTAGGGAAGGCACAAAATTCAAAGCTATGATATTAATAGAATGGACCCAGTGATCATATCATGAAAACTATTATACCATCACATTGAAGAGAAGGATACACTACAGTAGTTATACTCCTTTCAGATGGAGAAGAAATTAATAAGATATGTAGAAGTTAAAATTGGATTTAAACTTAGATTATTAAGGGGGATAATTGGGGTAGCTGCAAAGCACAATAAAGATGCAGAGTATCAAAACAGGAAATGTAACACAGGAGTCTCAACAAACACAAACCCAACACTGAAAAGGATGAAAAATCAATCCATTAAGAATGACCCAGAACAGAATAGTAAGAGCAACAGAGAAAACACCGACACAAAAATAAATATATCAAAATGACAGCACTAAACACATACCTATCAAAAATTACACTGAATGTTAACAGACTGAATGCTCAAGTAAAGAGACAATGAATGACATCTTGGATTAAAAGATGCAACCTGTCTATATGTTGCTCATGTGAAACTCACCTTAGATTTAAAGATACAAACAAACTGAAAATTAAAGGATGAATAATATATACAAAGGTAACAATATACAAAGTAGAACAGGGGTGGCAATACTAATCTCATATACAATAGATTTTAATGTAAAATCCATCTTCATGGACAAGGATGGTCACTATTTATTAATGAAAGTTTCAATATACAAACAGGACTTAACAATATTAAATATTTATGCACCCAGTACCAGAGAATCTAAATACATCAGGGAAACACTGACTACATTCAAAAATGAGACAAATCACTCCACAATAATAGTGAGAGACTTCAACATTCCACTTTCAGTATTGCACAGATCTTCTAGAAAAAAGCTCAATAAAGACACAGAGGTCTTATTGCCACAGTTAACCAATCAACCTCATCGACATATACAAAACTTCTATCCATCAACAAGTAAATACATCTTTTTCTCCAGTGCACATGGAACATTTTCCAGAATAGACAATCTATTAGGACATAAAGCAAATCTCAGCAAAATCCAAACCACTGAATTATTGCAAAGCATCTTCTCAGACCATAATGCCTTAAAAGTTGAAATAAATAGCAGAAAATACATAGGTAGAAATTGGAACTCAGGAAACTGAACAACACCTTGCTCAAAAGCCATGGATAATAGAAGAAATCAAGGATAAAATAAAGAAATTTATGGATTCAAATGAGAATGAAAACACTTCCTATCAGAACCTATGGGATACAGCCAAAACAACGGCAGAGGTCAATTTATCTCAATGCACACATCCAGATGGGCAAAAAGACTCAAAGCAAAGAATTAACCCTACAGCTTGAACAAATAGAAAGAGAGCAACAGAGGAACACCTCAGGCACCAGAAGAAAAAAGATGATAAAAATTAGAGCAGAACTAAATGAATTAAAGACTAGAAGAACAACTGAAAAAACCAAAAGCTGGTTTTTTGAATAGATTAATAAAATTGACAAATCATTCGCTAAACATGCTAAAGAAAAACAGGAAAGGAAACAAACAACCTGAATAAGAAATGAGATGTGAAATGTCACAACAGATTCAACAGAAATCAAAAGTATCATAACAGAATACTACCAAAGACTACTCTAACAGATCTGAAAACCTAGAGGAAATGGACAAATTTCTAGATTCATATCACCTATCAAAATCATTACAAGGAGAAGTAGAATAACTTAATAGACCCACCACAAAGGAAGAGATTGAAAAAGTCATCAAAGCATACCAACCAAAAAAAGCCCTGACCCAGATGGCTTCACTGCAGAATCCTACCAAGCTTTTAGAGAAGAACGAACTCCAATACTACTGAGACTATTTCACAGCGTAGAAAGGATGGAATACTCTCAGTTTCATTCTATGAAGCCAGCATAACCCTGTGTCTTAGGCTGGGTTTTCTAGGGAAGCAAAACCAGTAACACGTGTAGGTGCAAGGAAAGATTTATAATATACATAGATAGATAGATACAGATATAGGAAACAGCTCACGTAATCACAGAAGCTGAATGTCTTAAGCTCTAGTGACCACGGAAGCTGAGGAACCCGAAGTCAGCAGGTCAGAGACCAGAGTTCTAGATCACCGGTTGTGTAGGTCAGTAGATCCCAAGCTGGTGGCCAGACGAAGCGACAGAGGCTGGTGAACCCGGGATTGGCAGGTCAGGGAGCAGGAGCAGCAGAGGCTGGTGAACCCAGGATCGGCAGATCAGGGATCAGGACTCTCAAGTGCCGACTGTAAGAACTGATGAGTTCAACAGCTGCTAGTTCAAGTCCCGGAACTAGACGCCGGAAGAAGAGAGCAGGAGCTCCTGGCTACATGAGCAACCAGCAGCCATAGTGAAAGGCCGCAAGATGAGAGCTGAGGGGCAGGGAGCCACCACAAACCCGGCCTTGCCACTTAATACAGCAGCCAAATATGGAAGCCAAGTTGACATAATCCTGACCACCACACCTTGATACCAAAGCTAGGGAAAGATTCAACAGAAAAAGGAGAATTACAGACCAATATCACTCATGAACCTAGATGCAAAAATCTGGAAAAAAATTCCTTGCCAATAGAATTCAACAGCATATCAAACAAATAATTCATCACAAGCAAGTGGGATTCATACCAGGGATGCAAGTATGCTTCAACATCAGAAAAACAATTAATGCGATCAGCCACACAAATAACACAAAGGAATAAGAATCACCTGATTTTGTCAATTGATCAAGAAAAGGAGTTTGAGTAAAAAGTTCAGCTCCCATTCATGTTAAAAACTCTCAGCAAAATAGGAATAGAAGGGAGATTCATCAGTGCAATAAGCGGTGTCTATGCAAAGCCAACTGCCTACATCATCCTGAATGAAGACAGATTGAAAGAATTCCCCTGTGAACAGAAACTAGACAGTGATGCCTAGTGTCACCACTTCTGTCCAACCCTGTGATAGAGGTTCTGACCAAAGCAGTCAGACAAGACAAGGACATAAAAGGCATCTGCATCAGTAAAGAAGAAGTAAAAATCTCCCTGTTTGCAGATGATGTGATGGTATATGCAGAGATTCCTGAAGAATCCATATGTAAACTACTGGAACGAATAGAAGAGTTCAGCAAAAAATCAGGACACAAGATAAACAGAAGTAAATGAGTAGGATTCCTTTACACTAACAAAGAGACCATCAAAAAGGAAATCATCAAATCAATACCATTTACTATAGCCCCCAAGAAGACAAAATAGCTAGGAATAAATCTAACTGGAGAAATAAGAAACCCATGCAGAGAAAATCACAGGACCTTACTGCAAAAAATCAAAAGAGATATACAAAGTGGAGAAACCTCCCTTGCTCATAGATATGAAGACTTAACATTGTGAAAATCAAACCCTTTTACACGAAGTGATCCATGTGTACAGTTCAATCCCAATACAAATTCCAGTGACATTTCTTAATGAGATGGAGGAATGAATCCTCTACCTTGTTTGGAAAGGGAAGAAGCCCTGGAAAAGTGAAGCACTACACAAGAGGGACATGGTGGGAGGCCTCACACTACTGATCTTAGAACCTACTACATAGCCATGGGTAGTCAAAACAGCCTTGTACTGGTACAAAGAGACGTACAGATCAATGGGACAGAATTGAGACCCCAGAAATATCACTATCCTCTGATGAGAAGTTGACCAAGTCCCAAAGGTTGTAAACTGGGGTAGAAACAGTCTCTTCAACAAATGGTATTGGCAAAATTGGATATCTATCCGCAAAAACATGAAACAGGGTGCATAGCTCATCCTTTACACAAAAACTAACTTAAAATGAATCAAAGACATAAATATCAAACATAAAATGATAGGGATTATGCAAGAAAAAACAGGATCAACAGCAGAAATTCTAACACACGGTTTATACAGACTACAAAATCTGACTAACATAGCACAAACAACAGAAGAGAAAATAGACAAATGAGAACTACTAAGAATCAAACACTTTTGCTCATCCAAAGACTTTATGAAGTGAGTTAAAAGACTACCTACAGAATGGGAAAAATATTAGGCAACTACATATTGGATCAATGTCTGATTTCCATAATCTACAAAGTATGGCAAAATAATAACAAAAAGGTAAATAACCCAATTAAGCAATGGGCAAAGGAGATGGACAGACACTTCACCAAAGAAGACATCCAGACAGCCAAAAGACACATGAGGAAATGCTCACAATCATTAACTATTAGAGAAATCCTAATCAAAGCTACAATTAGATACCATCTTACCCCAAGGTTGGCCATGATCCAAAAAACACAAAACAACTAATGCTGGAGAAGCTGTGGAAAGACTGAAACTCTCCTATACTGCTGGTGGGTATGCAAAATTGTACAACCTCTTTGGAAAATAATTAGGCACTTTCTTATAAAGCTAAGATAGAAATACTGCACAACCTAGCAATCCCACTGCTTACAATATATCCTACATAAATGAAGGTGGTCACATGAACATACACATACAATGAATGTTTATTGCAGTGCTGTTCATGATAGCAAAAAGACGATATCACATTAGCAGATGAACAGATACACAAAGTACGGTACATACACTCAATGGAACACTATGCAATGATAAGGAACAATGATGATTTTTAGGAAGCATCTCATAACCTTGTTTCAGTTGTAAGACATTATGCTGTGTGAAATCAGTCAACTGCAAAAGCACAAGCATTTTACGAGTCTTCTGTTATGAGGATGGAGAGGAGGAGACAGGTGCTCGTTAACAGGATACAAGAAGTATAGGTTGAAAAGGAGGAATGTGTTGTCACTGGTTAAGGAGAGCTGATGGAGCTGCAGACAGGTAAGCATGCAAAATTCATTTGGATTATATTCTTTGACTTAATCATAAAAAAGAGAAGGTTTCCAAGGACAGCTGAAGAAGAAAAATAACGTATTATAATGACACATACAAAGAGCTGGAAACAGAAAACCAAAAGAGAAGGACACATTCTGCACTTCTCAAGTTGAAAGAATTGAAGAAGCACTTCAAGCTTTGAGCTGCAATAGTGAAGGGTTCTACAGAGAAAATATTAAATGACTCAGGAAGCATCAAAATAAGATGGAAAAAATGCAGAGATGTTATATCAGGAAGAACTGATTGATGTTCAGCTATTTGAAGAGGTCACATATAATCAGGAACTGGAGGTTCTGAAGAAACAAGTTGAAGGTGCATGAAGGAACTGGTGAAAAACAAAACTCTAAGAATTGATGGAATATCAACTGTGATATTTTGATAAATGAATACAACACTGGAAGTGCTCACTTGTCTATGCCAAGAAATTTGGAGGACAGCTACCTGGCCAACTGGCTGGAAGAGATCTGTGTTTATGCCTGTCCCTAATAAAGGTGATCCAACCAAATACGGAAATTACTAAACAATAATATCACACACAGGTAAAATTTTACTAAAGATCATTCAAAAGCTAGTGCAACAATATATTAATGAGGAACGTCCAGAAATTCAAAATGGATTGCTGATCTCAGACGGATCTTGGCGGAAAGCAGAGAATACCAGAAAGATGTTTACCTGTGTTTCATTGACTATGCAAAAGCATTTGACTGTGTCAGTCATAACAAACTAAGGCTAACATTGCAGTGAATGGGAATTCCAGAACACTTAATTGTGCTGTTACGAAGTCTGCACGTGGATCAAGAAGCCATTGTGCCAACAGAACAAGTGGATGCCACATGGCTTAAAGTCAGGAAAGGCGTGTGAATCAGGGTTGTATCTTTCCACCATACCTTTTCAATCTGTATGTCCAGCAAACAATCAGAGAATCTGGACTACATGAAGAATAACAAGGCATCAGGATTGGAGGAAGGCTCATTAACAACCTGTGGTGTACAGATGACACAATCTTGCTTGCTGGCAGTGAAGAGGATTTAAAACACTAACTGATAACCATCAAAGGCCACAGCCTTCAGTAAGGATTGCACTTCAACATAAAGAAAACAAAAGTCATTGTAACTGGACCACTAAGCAACATTGCGATAAACAGAAAAAGGATTGCAGTTGACAAGGATTTTACTTTACTTGGCTCCACAATCAATGCCCATGGAAGCAGCAGTCAAGAAATCAAGACACATTTCACTGAAAATCTGCTGCAAAAATCTCTTTAAAGTGTTGAAAAGTAAAGATGTCACTTTGACAACTAAGGTGTGCCTAACCCAAGCCATGGTATTTTCAATTACATCATGTGCATGAGAAAGCTGGACAGCGAATATGGAAGACAGAAGAATAAACATCTTTCATTCGTGGTGTTCTGTACCATGAACTGCCAAAAGAACAAACAGATCTGTTCTGGAAGAAGTACTACCAGAGAACTACTTGGAAACAAAAACGGTGAGGCTGCATTTTAGATACTTTGGAGAGATTGTCAGAGGAATCATTCCCTGGAGAATGACATCGTGCTTGGTAGAGTGGACGGTCAGTGAAAAAGTGAAAGACACTTGACAAGATAGATTGACACAGTGGCCACAACGATTGGCTTAAGCATAAAAACGATTGTGGACATGTAAGAGCAGGCAGTGTTTTGTTTCATTCTGTTGTGTAAAGAGTCACTGTAAGTCAGAACTGACTCAAAGGCACACAACGATAACAAAAGTATTATTCAGATAAGCAATGTTTTCTAAAGAGAAATTAGATAAAACTAGTTTGGGGTCACTATGAGTGAGAATTGACAGCAAGTTTTTTTTTTCAGTATGATGAGTGTTGAGGTCGTGCAGCTGATTAGACCCTGAGTGACCTGCTTTGGGTTCCAGAGATCGAACTAGCAAGTTCTGTCTCCCAAGGGGTGGCAAACTAGGATCCCCCACACCCCCCTTCCAAAGCACACGAGGATGCATCCTTTTTAGTAGCAAACGACACAAACGTTTATTAAGGGAAAGTAGGCACCAAAGAGGAAACAGGTCAGTCTCCATGAGTGGAAAAGGACCTCACATAGATTTTGGGGGTGCTTTTTATAGGCAAAAGCAGGGGTGATGTCACAGATGGGAGGGAGAGTTGGTAACTTGGCTTCTGACAGGGGTCACCATAGCTGTAGCCACCTTACAACTACCAGGAGGAAATGTTCTATTTGTATCACAACTGCCAGGAAGAACCCACATCTTCATTACAAACTGCTAGGGAGAGCTGTAGATATGTGGCAGATCAAATTCCCTTGGTAACCTTATCAATACTGTTTGTATTCTACAATGTGAACCATGACCTTTGATATCCGTAGAAAATATTAGATTCTGGAGTAAACTCTGTTAGTATGTGGGAGCAGAGATCAAGTTCCCTAGCTAACCTTGACCATAACCTTCATAGGGCAGGGCTCACTTCTGAAACTGGAGGATGTTTCCTCATAAAGTTATGATGAAGATCATTAAAGTAATTGTGGATGTGTATTTACTACCACATGAAACAAAAGTACTTCTTCATAAATAATGCCCTGAATTTTCCAAATAAACTTTTATTAACCCAATATTATGTCAGTCATTTGCTCCGAACTGAATCTTGTGGTCATTACCTGAGCTACAGACTTTTCCCCAGTCTCTCTTCTGTAACTGCTGGCTGACTTTGACTTGACTTGAAAGCTTAAGTGGAGAGACTGGTTAGATGGCTTTTTTTTTTTTCCTGAATGAGATAGTGACAAGATCTGTTTGGAATGCTAAATGTACACTGATAAATTAGGTAGCTAAAAACTGGTGAAGAAACTCTTGACAAGAGTTCAAAAATTCTGCCTCCTAGAACACAGGTGTAAATGAATCACATTTTGGAAAATATTGAACACATACATTTTTTTTATTTCGTCTATAATCCTTTTTTTTTCTTTTCCAAACACTAACCTTCAAGACTGAATCATGAAGTTAAAAGTTTTAAAAGGAGGAGTTGAGTCCCACCTGACAAAGATGTCTGTTAATACCCTATGTGACTGAGTTTATCACTATTTTTCTATTACATAAGCCTTGTCCTAAAGAACATTAAAGGGGAGTGACTTTCCTTAAGAGAAGAAGGAAGTAACAGGGTCAAAGGAAACAGACAGTGAGACTAAGGTGTCCACATTCTCTTTGTATACCAAAGTGCTCAATGTGGAAACATTTTGGGTAGGTTGAGGGCAGAGGTCAAATGGTAGTGTTTGCCCTGTATCCTGCTTGAAAGGAACAAACCTCAGAGTGATTCTTCCCATAACAACATGGATAGCTGCAGAGTCAGGTAGGTAGGGAGAGAATTTGATTCTCTGGACTCTGTCTCTCTCTATTTTTTTAGAAGTTTCTGAATGCTGTAGAGAACTATCTAAGTAGCTCAAGGTGTTGTTGGGTGCACTTAAGGGGAAGGATATGAATGTGATGATGGCAAAGTAGTACTCTAAGTGTGAGAAATAAATTTCAAAATGGTCTGGTTTCAGAACAAAGGCTAAGAAAAGAAGTTACTAGCTAACCTAAACAGAAAGGGGGAGGGGAAGGGAGAGAAATCTCTTCAGAAGGCAGGAAATATAACCTTAAAATGGAATGGAATGTTAAGACTTAGATGACATCAGGGAGAGACTGTTCACCTGATAACACTCGCTTGATGAGGAACTGAGGGAGGGACTCATGGGCTAGAATCTAAGAATGGCTTGTAAGGAACAGAGGCGTGCCCTCTGTCTAGCCTAATTTTGTAAAATCGTCCAGTAAAACCTCCCTTCCACTAACTAAATTTAAATTGTATTTCTTGAGTGTTTGTTATAAAAGGATTCTGGTAACTATCTATTCTGACTTCATAAAGGATAAAGTGGCCTGCCTTAATCATTGAGTCAGGGTCCTAGCTGGGAGTTTATACAGGCCCACCAGGCACCAAGAGGGACAGAAGTGGTATCCAGGGTGTGGACAGTGTTTCTCACATAAGTAAGAGTAGAGTGATTCAGCTGCACTGTTGATAGAGTGGGGCTGATGGTCAGACCTCAAAGAACTGTTTGGAGTCAATAATCTCTTTCCTAAACTGAGAAAGACCTGACTGTTCCTTAGCCTCAGACCTGGACATTGGATGCCAGTTGCAGTCTATACTGAATCAGAAGAGGAGACAGAGGGCCAGGAATGGTGTGTGTGTCTGGGACCCCACTGCCATTCTCTCAGCTGCCATCTTGCAGAGGAACATGGACAGTAACAGAAATCTGAAATGCAGAGCTTTTCACTCAGAAAGCCCAAGTTGCCCAAAGAGGCTCTTTATTTAATGAAGTTTACCAAGTGTGTTAAACTCATATTTTTTGCTTCTTACCAGTAGAGTAGGGTTCCACAAGAAATAGCAGAAGAATTACAGAAAATAAAAGAAGCAGTGGCTTCTGCATGTCTGAGTGTAGGATGAGAACATTTACAAGGTTACCATATGGATGTGACACACATCTATATGTAATTTATATAACTTCAAGCATTTGTAATTCATGAATCTATAGAGTAAATTTAGAGTGTTATACAAAACTATCAAATTTTTATTGTTTACATGTTAAGTCCCTGGGTGATACAGAAAGTTTACATGCTTGGCTGTTGACCGAAAGAATGAAAGGTCAAATCCATCAAGAGACATCTCAGAATAAAGGCTTAACAATCTACTTCCTAAAAAAAAATCAGCCACTGAAAACCCTCTGGAGCGGTTCTCCTCTGACACACATGGGTTGCTACGGGTTGGAGTCAACTTGATGGCAAGCGGTTCTGGTAAAACGGAGCCTTTAAAGAAGAGCTGAAAAAGAAAATGATGCCTGTTTCTCCTTCTTCCACAGTGTTTTTGCTGTCTTTCTTTTTCACCTTCTAAGCCAAATTTTCTTCCCTTTTTTTCACTGAATCTTTCATTTACTTGGTGACTCCAGAATAAGCAGCTCCCAGATAAACCTTCCAACACTCACATGCTGAGCATATTCTTCACTTTTGGTTTTCTAACTCAGGTCCTTGTACATTTCACTATAATGCTTTATCTTCTTGAGCTACACTTTGAGATCTTCTGTTCAGCTCTTTTACTTCATCATTTCTTTGGTTTGCTTTAGCTTTTCTTTTTTTTCTTATTGTAGTTTAAATGAAGATTTACAAAGCAAACTAGCTTCTCATTAAACAGTTAGTACGCATAGTTTTATAACATTATTTAACAACCTCATAACATGTCAACACTCTCCTTGACCTTGTGTTCTCAATTACCAGTGTTCCTGTTCCCTCTTGGCTTCTAGTCTTAACCTCTGAGCTGGTATGCCCCTTTAGTCTTGTTTTGTTTTATGAGTGGAAGGTTGAATGTCAAGAGTGATCTCATTAATGAACTAAAAGGGTATCTGGGGGCTATACTCTCAGGATTTCTCCTGTCTCTGTCAGGCCAATAAGTCTAATTTTTTTTTGGTGGGTTAGAATTTTGTTCTACATTTTTCTCCAGTTCTGTCCAGCATCCACTATTGTGATCTCTATAGAGCAGTCAGTGGTGGTAGCTGGGTGCTATCTAGTTTTACTGGATTCAGACTGGCGGGGCCATGGTGGTTATGGTCTATTCGTTCTTTAGACTAATCTTTTCTTTTTTTTTTTTTTATTTAACATAACTGAGTAAAAATGTACATTCACATGTAAATTTACATGCCCCCCTATATGCAGCTTCCACTGCTCTCCCTGTCCAGTGACTGCACACTATTCCTCTCTGCTCCATACATGTCTCATCCTCCCAACAGTCTCCTTTCCCCTCCTCTCCGTCCACTACCCTTCCTCCAGCCAGAGGTCAGCAAGATGATATCCTATAGATGTATAGAACCATAAAGTGCTTCCAACATATGGTTACTCTGCATTGCCAAGTCCATTCCATTCCTGTCCAAAGAGTGGACCTTTGTTATAATTTATGGGAATGGGCAGCATCAGGGCTGGGGGCCATGCTCTCAGAGGAACCCCAAAACCGCTGGACCATCAATTGAGGTCTTTTAGTGGAGATTTCATGATGCACCTCTTTTTATTCTTGTGTTGCCAGTGAGGCTCCTCTCTGTGAGCTCCGTCATGGCTATCACTGGTGGTGGCCGGGCACCATCCGGTTCTTCCGGTCCCAGGTCGATGTAGGAACCCACTCTTGTGGGTCTCCCTGTCTTCTCGGTTGTCTTTACCGCATGCCATTTTGGCCCTCGGTGAGCATCCTTTTCTGCTGAGTTGGGACCATTTGCTGTGTCCTCGGATGGCAGCATGGCAGCTTTTAAGACCCCAGACGCCACTCACCAATGTGGGGTGCAGAGAGCTCTCTTAGCAAGACGCTAGTTGTGCCAATTGGCCTGGAATTCGCCTAAGAGCATGGTCCCCCGCCCCCTGCCCCAGCTACTCTATCCTTGCAGTATTAAGATGGAAGGAGTACTCAAGTTATGCTGAAGTCCAATTAATGTTGTTCTTGTTCCTAATGTGTGCTGTCACCGCTTTCTCCCAACTAGATTTCTAGTAACTACCTAAACTAAACCCTCCCCCCTTGCCCTCCCTCCCTCCCTCCCCTCCCTTGCAGCTGTCAAAGAGTCTTTTCTTCTATCACAAGTCTGTTTTTGAGATCTTATCGTAGAGGTCTCATACAGTATTTGTCCTTTTGTCGCTGACTACTCTCACTCAACATAATGTCTTCCAGTTGAAACCAGGTTAGGAGATGTTTCCTGGAATCATCGTTATTCTTTATCATTGCGTAGTGCTCCATTGAGTATATGTACCACAGTTTACCTATCCATTCTTCTATTGTTGGGCATCTAGGTTGATTCCACCTTTTTGCTATTGTGGACTGTGCCGCGATAAACATTCTGGTGCATGTGTCCGTTGGTGTGAAAGGCCTTGAATCTGTAGGATATATTCCAAGTAGTGGAATTACTGGGTCAAATGGTATATCAATTTCCATTTTTTTAAGGAAGCGCCAGATTGCCTTCCAAAGAGGCTGGACCATTTTGCAACTTCACCAAAAGTGTAGGAGGGTTCCACTTTCTCCACAGCCTCTCCAGCATTTGTTGTTTTGTGTTTTCTGGATCATGGCCAATCTTGTTGGGGTGAGATGGTATCTCATTGTTGTCTTGATTTGAATTTCTTTAATAGCTAAAGATCGTGAACATGTCCGCATGTGTTTTTTGGCTGCCTGGATCTCGTCTTTAGTGAAGTATCTGTCCATCTCCTTTGCCCATCGCTTAATTGGACGGTTTATCTTCTTCTTATTGATATTTTGTAGTATCTTATAGATTATGGAGATCAGGCGTCGATCTGACATAGAGTTGCCAAATATTTTTTCCCACTCTGTGGGTGTTCTTTTAATTCTATTAATAAAGTCTTTGGATGAGAAAAAGTGTTTGATTCTTAGTAGTTCCCATTTATCTACTTTCTCTTCTGTTGATTGAGGTTTCTTTGACAGATTTTGGAGTCTGTCTTCATTGTGTATTAAAACTTCCATTGTTGGTCCTATCTTTTCTTGTATAAGCTTTATCGTTTTAGGTTTGATATTTAGGTCTTTTGTCGGATCCGACTCGATGGCACTTGGCATCCAGTTGGAGTTGGTTTTCGTATAAGGTGTAAGATATGGATCTTGATTCAGTTTATTGCAGATGGATAACCAATTTTGCCAGCACCATTTGTTGAAGATGCTGTTTTTACCCCAGTTTAATGTCTTAGGGCCTTTGTCGAATATCAACTGTTCATAGGCAGATGGTGTCATCTCTGGGGTCTCAATTCTGTTCCATTGATCAGTCTGTCTGTTCTTGTACCAGTACCAGGCTGTTTTGACCACTGTGGCAGTGTAGTATGTTCTAAGGTCGGGTAATGAGAGGCCTCCCAGTGTGTTCTTCTCCTTTAGTAGTACCTTACTTATCCGGGGCTTCTTCCCTTTCCAAACAAAACTGATGATTTGTTTCTCCATCTCATTAAAAAATGATGCTGGAACTTGTATTGGGATTGCATTATATAAATAAATTGCTTTGGGTAAAATAGACATTTTCACAATGTTAAGTCTTCCTATCCATGAGCAGGGTAGGTTTTTCCATTTATCTAAGTCTCTCTTAGTTTCTTGTAGTAAGGGCTTGTAGTTCTCTTTGTAAAGGTCTGTTGTTTCTCTGGTTAGATTAATTCCTAGGTACTTTATCTTCTTAGGGGCTATCACAAATGGTATAGATTTGATAATTTCCTCCTTAACAGTCTCATTGTTGGTATAAAGGAATCCTACTGATTTACTTATGTTTATCTTGTATCCTGAGACTTTGCTGAACTCTTCTATCAGTTTGAGTAACTTACTTATAGATTCCTTGGGGTTCCTCTGCATATACAATCATATCATCTGCGAACAGGGAGATTTTAACTTCCTCTTTGCCGATGCAGATGCCCTTTATTTGTTCGTCTTGTCTAATTGCTCTGGCTAGAACTTCTAGCACAATATTGAATAGGAGAGGTGAGAGTGGGCATCCTTGTCTAGTTCCTGATCTCAGGGGATAGTCTTTCAGTCTCTCTCCATTCAGGATGATGTGGGCAATTGGCTTTGTATAAATGGCCCTTATTGTGTGGAGGAATTTGCCATCTATGCCCATTTTGTTAAGAGTTTTTAGCATGAATGGGTGTTGGACTTTATCAAATGCCTTTTCGGCATCAATGGACAAAATCAGGTGATCTTTGGCTTTCGTGTTATTTATGTGGTTAATCACATTAATTGTTTTCCTGATGTTGAACCAGCCTTGCATCCCTGGTATGAATCCCACTTGCTCATGATGGATTATTTTCTTGATATGTTGTTGTATTCTGTTGGCAAGAATTTTGTTGAAGATTTTTGCATCTAAGTTCATGAGTGATATCGGTCTGTAGTTCTCTGTCTTTGTTGGATCTTTCCCAGGCTTAGGTATCAGGGTTATGCTGGCTTCATAGAATGAGTTTGGGAGTACTTCATCCCTTTCTATACTGTGAAATAGTTTCAATAGTATTGGGGATAACTCTTCTCTAAATGCTTGGTAGAATTCTGCCATGAACCCATCTGGGCCCGGACTTTTTTGGGTTGGCAGTGTTTTGATGACCTTTTCAATCTCTTCCTTTGTGATGGGTTTATTAAGTTGTTCTGCTTCACGTTGTGATAATTTGGGTAGGTGGTATGAGTCAAGGAATTGGTCCATTTCCCCTAGGTTTTCAAATTTGTTAGAGTACAGTCTTTCATAGTATTCTGTTATGATGTTTTTGATTTATGTTGCATCTGTGGTGACAACACCCTTCTCATTTCTAATTTGGGTTATGTGTTTCCTTTCCTGCTTTTCTTTAGTAAGTTTAGCCAGTGGTTTGTCAATTTTGTTGATCTTTTCAAAAAACCAGCTTTTGGTCTTTTCAATTTTTTCAATTGTTTTTCTGTTCTCTAATTCATTTAGCTCTGCTCTAATCTTTATGATCTCCTTTCTTCCGGTGCCCGAGGGGTTCCTCTGTTGTTCTCTTTCTACTTGTTCAAGCTGTAGAGTTAGTTCCTTGATTTGGTTTCTTTCTTCCTTCCCGATGTGTGCATTTATGGAGATAAACAGACCTCTGAGCACTGCTTTGGCTGTATCCCACAGGTTCTGGTAGGAAGTGTTTTCGTTCTCATTGGAATCCATGAATTTCTTTAATTGATCCCTGATTTCCTCTATAACCCATTTTTTTTGAGTAAGATGTTGTTCAGTTTCCAAGAGTTCCACTTTCTATCTCTGTTTTTTCTGCTATTGATTTCACTTTTGGTGGCTTTATGACCTGAGAAGATGCTTTGCAATAATTCAATGGTATGGATTTTGTTGAGCATTGCATCATGGCCTATCACATGGTCAATTCTGGAGAATGTTCCATGTGCACTGGAGAAGAAGGTGTAGTTGTCTGCTGATGGGTGGAAAGTTCTGTATATATCAATGAGGTTTAGTTGGTTAATTGTGTCAATGAGGTCTTCTGTATCTTTACTGAGCTTTTTTCTAGATGATCTGTCTAGTAATGAGAGTGGAGTGTTTAAGTCTCCCACTATTATTGTGGAGTCATCTAACTCTCTTTTGAGGGTAGTCAGTGCTTCTTCGACATATTTAGGTGCTCTGACATTAGGTGCATACATGTTTAATATAGTTAAGTCTTGCTTGTGTACTGAACCTTTCAGCAATAAATAGTGTCCATCTTTGTCCACGATGGTGGATTTGACATTGAAGTTGATTTTGTCTGAGATTAGAATTGCCACCCCTGCTCTTCTTTGTTCATTGTTAGCTTGATATATATTCTTCCAACCTTTAATTTTCAGTTTGTTCCTGTCTTTAGGTCTCAAGTGAGTTTCTTATAGACAACATATGGATGGGTCGTGTCTTTTGATCCAAGATGACACTCGGTGTCTCTTTACTGGAGCATTCAGTCCATTCACATTCAGTGTAATTATTGATAGGTATGTGTTCACTGCTGCCATTGTGATATGTTTATTTTTATGTTGATGTTTTCTCTGTTGTTCTTATTAGTCTGTTCTGAGACACTCTTTTTTGTGAGCTGATTTTTCACCTTTTTCAGAGCTGGTTTTATAGTTGTTGAGACTCGTGTGTTAGATTTCTTGAAATGGTATGATACATCTTTGTTGTGCTTTACAGCTGCCCCTATGAACCCCCTTAATAAACTATTTATAAACCCAATTTTAATTACTACCAGTCTTGTCATCTTCCTCTCCATCTGGAAGGACTATAACAACTGTAGTACATCCTTCTTTTATTATGATGACACCATAGTTTTCATGATGATCACTGGACTGCTTCTTTCCAAATCAAAGCTGTGATTTACTTTGGAGCCTTCCCTAAATGAGTATTGAGTAGTGTGTCGTTCTGAAATATGAAGTTAGTGGTTTCGTTCTTCTAAGCCAAAGCCAAGAACTTCTTTCAGTATTTCTTGTAGTTTGGGTTTGGTTTTTACAAAGTCTCTGAGTTTCTGTTTATCTGGAAATGTCTTAATTTCATTTTCATGTTTGAAAGACAGTTTTGCAGGATATATAATTCTTGGTTGGAAGTTCTTCTCCTTCAGGACTTTGAATGTGTCTTGCCAGTGTCTCCGTGCCAGCATGGTTTCTGCTGAGAAATCTGACGAGAGCCTACAGGGTTTCCCTGTGAATGTTAGCTTTGCCTTGAGTCTTGCTGCCTTTAAGAGCTGCTGCTTATGTTTCATTTTGTTAAGCTTGATTATAATATGTCTTGGAGTCTTTCTTTTGAGATCCATATTGGGTGGCGTACGATATGCATCTGAGATGTCTATATTCTCTTCCTTCATGATTTCTGGGAAGTTTTCTTTCAGCAGCTCAGCAACAATACTCTCTGTGTTCTCAGATGTCTCACCCTGTTCAGGGACTCCAATTAATCGAAGGTTGTTCCTCTTAATAGAGTCCCACATGCTTCTTAATGTTTCTTCATTTTTCTTGTTTCTTTTTTCTGATTTCTGCTCATAGACACTGGCATCAGTAGCTCTGTCTTCCAAGTCAGAAATTCTTTTTTCCATTTGTTCCATTCTGTTTTCTTGGGTTTGCATGGAAGCTTCTATGTCTTTGATTTTCTTCTTGATCTGTTGGATTTCAGAGTACTGGTGTTCCATCAGATCGAACAACTTGCTTAATTTTTCATTTTGTTCTGCTGCATTTTGTATAAGGTCTAGAAGGGCCCTGTATATAATCAATTTGTATTCACTTCCTGATGCTTTCATAAAAGTTTCTTTATCTGGAAAACTCCTTGGTTGCTTTGTTTGGGAGCCTTCTGAAGCCATGAGTGATTGCTTGTATGCCACAATTGTCTGTTGCTTTTTGGGTCCCATGTGAGTATACAGAGGCTGGAAGAAGTACTGTGAGGATGGATTGCAAATATTTCTCTAGGCTGTCTTAAAATGTAAAGCAAAAGTATCTGACCAGTTCACAAGTCAGTTAGGTTTTCAGGTGTAGCGGTCCCTCTTCCCATCTCACAAAGTAAGCGCCACTGTATCCAACCCCAGATGATAACAAACTAGTTCAGAATACAGCACTGCTAGTGCCCTGGTGGCCTCTGCTGACAGGGCCTAGCCTTATCCAACACTGCGTCGAGTACTGGTTTTGTGATAGAAAAGCACACTCTTGTGGGCAGAGTCTGTCTCCCAAGCTAAGAATTAGGTCCAGCTGCGGCCACCGTACCCAAGATGGCGTCCTCCACACAGGCAGCAGACAGGGGTGCTAAAGATGCCCAGAGGCAGCGATTCCTCTCCTTCTGTTGCGGGGCCCCCAATGTAGGCAGCACTGTGCAAAATCACTACTTTTCTGACGGAGAAGCACTGTCCCGTTTTCAGGCTCTGGCTCCCAGGCTAAGAACGAGGTCCCGCTAAAATCTCGGTACCAACATGGCATCCCGCACCCTGACCACGGAGTTCCGCACAAACCCCACTGAGGCAGCTACAAAACGAAAGGCTCAAAGTGTCTAGATTAACAGAGTCCCGAGCCTGGCTCTCAGAACATGGGACTTTCGCCTGCTATCCCCCAAGCAGCGTGTCTGAGTCTAGCCGCCGGGCAAGGCTCAGTTCCACCCGCCTGCCGATACCAAGGAGAAAAACGTCAAAATAGTGCGTTTACCTTCCGTCCGTGAGAGCCGGGGCTAGCCAGGAGTGGGAGTCAGCGAAAGAGAGGAGATTTTTCGCTGAATGATATAAAGTCCCAATTAACAGCTCTGTGCCGTGTCCTGAGGCTGATTAGGTGTTCAGAAGGCTCTGTTTGATTGTCAATTCAGGTCTTGGTTTCCAGAGGGATAGAAAGAGATGTGTCCTTAGTCTGCCATCTTGACTCCGCCCCCTAGACTAATCTTTTCTTGATGTCTTTAGTTCTCTTTATTTTCCCTTGCTCCCGAAGGGGTGAGACCACGGGAGTACCTTAGAAGACTGTTCACAGACTTTTAAGACCCTAGACACTATTCACCAAAGTGGAATGTAGAACTTTTTAAAAAAATAAACTATGTTATGCTAATTGAGATTGATGTTCTTAAGTCTAAGGTCCCCATGGCCCTCATCCCAGCAATTCAGTTCTTCAGGAAGTTTGGATGTGTCTATGGAGCTTTTGCATCTTTTTTCTACATTTATTTTAATGTGCACACAGGCCATAACTCCATCAATTAAAAAAATAATAATTCCAAACATTTAGAAACAACTTTGAGATACGTGGTCTCATTGGGGTCCTGAGCCAGTCGTGAGATGGAGGTGGAACACACGTTATTGTTTTAAATTTCATTAGGGTTCAAGTTGTTAATGAAGACTATAACACAAGCAGGCTCAACAGGGATGCTGGACAGACAGAATTCTGAAGGGGATGCCATTGAAGTAAAAACACAAGTTTATGCAAAATTCTTTTATTCTAACATTTGAAGCAAAGATCAAATGTTCATTCCAACAGATTTTCCAGGTGAGGCCACCTACTAAGTTACACAATTAGTGGGGACTTGGAGCTTATTGCTCAGTGCTTCACTTAATTAATCCGGGCAAATGCAGAATTTTCCACTACCAGAGCCCCTGCATTTCCCATAAGGCTCCTTACCCTGGGTTGTTGGGGCAACTGCAGTAGAACCCATGACACTAGTAGTATGGTATGTTTACTGAAGTAGAATTTTTTGAGTACGGAGACTGAGGACGTGCTAGTTCAGTAAAAAAAAAAAATAGAGCTGTCAATGGATGAAGTTTCAGTAGCATTTTTCTGCCAGATTACACAGTGGCTCAGATCTTTCCCTGGCAGGATTCCTAAGAGACTTTGTTAGTTGGCTCTTTGTTCTGGTTACTTGGTGATTTTGATGAATTCGCTGTAATCCAGAGTTGCTCAAGTATTTCTTTTAGAGTCAGCCTTTGGCTTGGATTATGCTTTACTAGTCTTGACTTCACATCTCTGGCTTTCACTATTACCAGCTCAGGGAAGGTGAATTCAGCCAGTGAAGTTCTGTTGTGTGTTATGTTGTATGGTATGTGCTTGCCTCAAGAGGACGCTTCTCAGCCAAGAATTCACAGTTAAAGACTCCAAGACTCCAGAGGTCTACCTTCTCATGCATGTGATCCTTGATAATCTCAGGAGGCAAGTAGAAACGGGTGCCATACAGGGTGGTTCTCCTGGAGGACAGAGACCATGTGCTGACCACCTCAAATTTGCAATCTTTAGCTCTTCAGCGGATCCAAGGAGCAGGTTTTCTGGTTTAATGTCACTATAAATAACTTGGAATGACAGCAAGACAAGGCATCTGCCAATTCCTTGATACAAGTAGCAGTTCTCTGCTCATGAAACTTTGAAAGCTCTAAAGTTCACTATAGACAGTCCCAAAAGTTGCATATTCAAGGACTAGGTGAACTCTGGTAGCATAATGGAAATAGCCTGAGAATAGTAGGATGCCTAAGGTGGGATTGTGTTTCTACTTCTCACCTGTTTTAGTCAGCTAGGGCTGCTCTAACAGAATTACCACAGAGTGAATGGCTTAACAAAGGAAGGTTTATTCTTACGCAGTCTGGTAGGTTGCAAGTCCATATTCGGGGTGTCCACTCCAGGGGAAGGCTTTTCCCTTGTTGGCTCTGGAGAGAAGTCCGGTATTGCATCAGTCTTTGTCCAGGGAGCATCTTGGCACAGGAACCTCAGGTCTGAAGGACGCGCTCTTCTCCCAGTGCTGCTTTCTTGATGGTACGAGGTTCCCCATTTCCCACTTGCTTCTCTTTCCTTTTATCTCTTGCAGGCTGAAAGGATTAAGGGTGAGGCAAGCCACACTCCAGGGAAACTCCCTTTACTGCAGGGCAGGGAAGTAATCCTATGAAGGAATTTACAGCCCCACCTAATCCTTTAACATGCAGTTTAGCGAAACCACAAAATGGAGGACAGCCACAAGATACTGGGAGTCATGTCCCAGCCACACGGCTACACACATTTTTGGGGGGACACAATTCAACCCATGACATTACCTAATGTTCATCTTCTGTTTTCTATAGCTCAGCTTTAAATAATGCTTCAAGAGTGAAGATAAATTTGCTTTGTTTTTCTGTTGCCAGATAAACATTGCTGGATTTTCCTTTATCTAGGTGCATCTGACCCAAGCCATTGTATTTTCAATTACATTGTATACACACAAAGGCTAGAGAATGAATATGGAAGCCCAAAGCAGAATTGATAGCTTTGAATTGTGGTTCTGTGAAGAATATTGAATATACCATGGACTACCACAAATTGAATCTTGAAAGAGGTACAACAAGAATGCTCCTTAGAAGTAAGGATGGCAAGACTATGTCTACCTTGGGCATATTGTCAGGAGGGATTGATCCCCGGAGAATGACATCATGCTTGGTGGAGGGTCAACAGAAAACAGGACACTCAACAAGATGGATTAGCATGGTGGCTGCAATGAAAGGCTCAACAATGTGACTGTGAGCATAGCACAAGACCAGGCAGTGTTTCCTTCTGTGGTTCAGAGGGTTGTTATGAGTCAAAACTGACTTGATGGACCTAACAACAACATGGATCTTTCATGACATTGCCTTGTGTTTTAGCCAGCTAAGGCTGCTCTAACAGAAATACCACAGAGTGGATGGCTTTAACAAAGGAAGGTTTATTCTTACACAATCCGGTAGGTTGCAAGTCCATATTCAGGGTGTCCGCGCCAGGGGAAGGCTCTGGAGGAAAGTCCGGCGTTGCATGAGTCTCTGTCCAGGGAGCCTCTTGGCACTGGAACCTCAGGTCTGAAGGACGCGCTCTTCTCCCGGTGCAGGTTACTTGATGGTGTGAGGTTCTCAATTCTCCCATTGTTTCTCTTTCCTTTTATCTCTTGCAGGCTGAAAGGATTAAGGGTGGGGCAAGCCATACTCCAGGGAAACTCCCTTTACCGCAGGGCAGGGAAGTAATCCTAAAAAGGAATTTACAGCCCCACCCTAGTCCTTTAACATACAGTTTAGCGAAACCATACATTTTTGGGGGGACACAATTCAACCCATGACACCTTGTATAAGTTGTGCTGACTTCCCCAGTACGGAGTACTGTCTTACCCTTCACCAAAGTTCCCCTTCTCTATTTTCTAGTTATTGTTTCTCCATCCTCACCCTCCTGCTCCCTCTGTCATAGCCATCAAAGATTATTTCTTTTTGTGTGTAAACTTTTCATGAATTTTTGCAGTAGTGGCCTCATACAATATTTTTTCCTTTTGTGATTGCCTTTTTCACTCAGTATAATGTCCTCCAAATTCATCCACGTTATGAGATGCTTCAAAGTTCATCACTGTTCTTTATTATTGCATAGTACTGCATTGTGTTCAGGTACTAAAATTCATTTATCTAGTCATCTGTTGGAGGGCATCTAGGTTGTTCTCATCTTTTTGTTATTGTGAAAAATGCTGCAGGGAGCATGGGTGAACATATGTATATTTGTGTGATTGTGGGAAGCCAAGACTTCCCAAATCAAGGCCAGGTCAAAATACAGTCAAGTAAACTCTTGTGTCAACAAGATCTAAAATAAGCACTTTCCAACTATTGTACACTCGGCATCATTCCCAGAATAATCAGAGGTCAGCATGCCCCCAATCTTGCTTTGATATGATTAGCAAAAGAATGCTTGGGAAAAGGGAACAAGGAAGAAAAGAGAACAACGAAGTGTGTAGAGTATATATGTAACTGAAAAATAAAGCTCGGGGTCTCAGCTTGAGTGGGTCCCTCCTGATGTGATCGTTTCGGCTGATTCAGCTCCCATGCCTTCCCCTCCGTCCTCTTAATGATGGCTCGTGTTCCCTTTGTCTTGGGGACTTCCCACTTAAAAGCTTTAAATGACTTTCAAAAACTGCTTGGTGAGATCAACTGGCTGCAGCCCTTAGAACTGAAATTAGCCACTGCAAGGCTGGTCTGAGTGCAGTGTGGGGCTTACAACTAATTGATCACAACCAGTTACAGATTCCTTTGTTCCTTCTCCTTTAAGCTCCAAGGAGACGGCCTTCAGACTAGAGAACAGAAACTACATTTTATATATTCACAACGTGCTTTCTTGCTACTTGTTTCTGTGAGAGTGTAAGCTTGAGAGACTAGTTTCATTGAGAAATTTTCTCTTAGGTTTTAAACTTTGCCTGACACAAACAACCTGGCTAGTTTTCTGTGACTATTTTAAGATTAGAGGACCAAGCAAAACTAGAAAACAAAATCAAAACTTATGAGTCTTTGTTCTCCTGATCTCCGTGATTGACCACCCCCTGAATGGCCAGGACTTTAAACAGTCCGGCCCCCAGTCACAGTTTAAGATTTGACTTTGAGACAAGAACTCAAGAGGGGAATGTTAAAATGAGACATAAATTACAAATGTAATCATGATTTTAAACTGTACTTTCTAAAAAAAACCTTCCTTTGGAAAACTCTGTTATGTCCATGCATGCATTAACACTTATTCTCACTTAATTATGGCCTCAGCCCACACGAGAGAGGCTTGCAAGGATGTAATTCGACACTTCTTTTACTGTTTTGCAAGTTGCCAGATTCCCTCACATCTTAAAACAGACAATGCTCCAGCTTATGCTTCTAAAGCTTTCAGGAATTTTACGCCTTTAAAATTATAAACATAGTTCACCATATCATTTAACAAAATATACCTTTTTGTTATCAGTCATTTGCTATTATTTACCAGCCATAGAGACAGAAATTGTGTTTTCACAGGATGCTGACTCTGCTATCTGAATTCTTGAGGGGTTAGTCTGACCGCAGATGCAACTCGACACCACTTCCTCTGAGAAATCTCCCAGGCAACAATGAAATCACCGCCAAAATGTCGTGTGATTGGTGCCCACCAACTCCTCCATCTCTTCCTCCTTATTAACCCTTTTCAGATACTACAGCACCTCTCTCCCAAGATTTCTCTCGTCTAGCTAGCTCATCATGATATGATCTCTAACAAGCTCGCCGTACCCCCGATCCCTGCAGTGTACAGCAGGTACTACAACATCACCAACTTAAATGACAAAGGGAGCTATGTTGCCAATGGCCGAGATGGAAAGAACTCTGGACTCGGACATAAACTAACCCAATCTGTCCTGAATAAAACAGTCACCACTTGTGTGACAGGGACCAACATAATACTTAAAGGGAATTCCAGTGAGAAAAATATGAACATCACTTGAAAAAAGGTGACTGTCACACAGAGCAATGAAATACACCACAATGTAACCTGTCTTAACATAACACGCTTTAACTGTAATCTTACTAATTGTGTGGGCCCCCTTGGGGAAGGGAAACTTATGATTGTTCTACATCAGCCTCCCTTTGTGGTACTGCCTGTAAACTTGTCGGGACCCTGGTATCAGGACAGAGGGCTACAAGTGATAGAAAGACTGCAAGAGTTAATTAGGCCTAAGCGGACTGTGGGAATGGTCATATTGGGAAGAACTGTGCTTATCTCTGTTCTTGTCACCACTACTACAGCTGCTGTAACTTTTAGCCAAAATGTACAAACTGCTGGACCTCTTGACCATATTTGGCACCTACTGGTGCCGATGGCCACTAATAGATGTTCATCACCTAAAGCTACAAACATGGCGTGAACCCCCCATGTTTACTACATAGCCCCCTGAGGTAGCCAAAGACGGGTAAGACATTTAATTGACCTTATCAACCTAAGACAGGGCCTTGCTAAGAAAGGAGGGCTAGGTTCCAAAGATGGGTAAGAGACTGTGTCAATAAATGCAACCTAAGACAGGCACGTAGTACAGGCCAGCTGTAGCCCAGGTGTTTTATAATTTAAAAAAGTGGAGAGATGTGGGAAGCCAAGACTTCCCGAATCAAGGCTGGGTCAAAATATGGTCAAACAACTCTTGTGTCAACAAGATCTAAAAAAAAAAGCACATTCCAAGTATTGTACACTCTGCATCGTTCCCAGAATAAGCAGAAGTCAGCATGCCCCCAATCTTGTTTTGATATGATTAGCAAAAGAATGCTTGGGAAAAGGGAACAAGGAAGAAAAGAGAACAACGAAGTGTGTAGGGTATATATGTAACTGAAAAATAAAGCTCAGGGTCTCAGCTTGAGTGGGTCCCTCCTGATGTGATCGTTTCGGCTGATTCAGCTCCCATGCCTTGCCCTCCGTCCTGTTAATGATGGCTGGTACCGTCATGTGATGGCTCTTATTTCTGTAGGATATATTTGTGGGAGTGAGATTGCTGGAACATATGGTATTTTTATTTCTAGCTTTCTAAGGAAGTGCCATATTGTTTTCCAAAGTGGTTGTACCATTTTGTACCAGCAAGGCATAAGGATTTCCATCCCCTCAAAACCTCACCAACATTTGTTATTTATCGACTGATTGATTCTTGTCAGTAAAGTGGAGGTTAGATGGTATCTCATTGTGGTTTTAATTTGCATTTCTCTAATGGCTAGTGACTGTGGGCATTTCCTCATATTTCTATTAGCTACTTGAATGTCTTTGATGAAGTGTCTATTCTTTTTATTAGACCAGCTTTTAACTGGATTTTTGTCTTTTTGTTTTTTGAGGAGTTAGATTTTCCCGTAGATCTTAGAGATTAGAGACCTTTGTCTGATTTGTAATAACCATTTTTTTCCCCATCCTGTAGATTCTCTTTTTACTCTTTTGGTGAAGTCTTTTGATGAGTATTAATTTAATTTTTAGAAGATCACAATTATCTAGCTTACCTTCTAGAGTCTGTGTGTTGTTGGTTATGGTTTATATCCTGTTAATACCGTGTATTAGGGCTTATAGCATTGATCCTTTTTTTCCTTCTATGAACCTTATGGTTTGGGGCTTTATATTTGGGTCCTTGATTGATTTGGGTGTGAGGTCTGAGTACTATTTAATTTTTTTGAAGATGCACATCCAATTTTGGCAGGACTATTTGCTAAAAAGGCTGCTTTTTCCCCATCTGATGAATTTTGGTCCTTACTGAAGATCAGGTACCTGTAGGTGAATGGATTTGCATCTAGATCCTCCATTCTGTTCAGTCGGTCAGTCTATCCATCTTGTACCAGTACCAGGCTGTTTTGACTACTGTAGCTGTTCTAAGGTCGACTGGTGAGAGTCCTCTTCCTTTCTTCTTTTTCAACAGTGTTTTACTGAAGGTTAATGATTAATTTTTCAATCTTTAAAGAATGTTGTTGATATTTCAATCAGAATTGCATTGTATTTGTAGACTGCTTTGTGCAGAACTTGCAGTTTCACAATGCTGAGTCCACTTATTTACAAGCATGGTGAGTTTCTCCAGATCTATTTTAGCTTTTTGTAGTAGTATTGTGATTTTCTTTGTATATGTCTCTAACATCCCTGATTGGATTTATTCCTAAGTATTTTGAATTTTTAGGGTCTATTATACATGGTGTTGTTTTTCTAATTTCCTTTTCACTGTTCTCTTTATTGATGTGTAGGAATAACTGATTTTCGTATGTTTATCTTGTATCCTGCTTCTGTGCTAAATCTTCCTATTGGTTTTCAGTAGTTTTCTTATGGAATCTTTTGAGTTTTCTATGTATAGCATCATATAATCTACAGGTAGAGACAATTTTATTTCTTCTTTATCTCAACGGCACTTGACTTTTTAACAGTTTGGATGCATTTCGTTTCTTTTTCTTGCCTTATTATTCCATCTGGGACTTCCAGCATAATGTTAAATAAAGGGCATTCTTATATGGTTCCTATTCTCGAGAGGAATGTTTTCAAACTCTTCACTATGGAAGATGTTGGATGTTGGCTTTGTATATATACCCTTTATTATGTTGAGGAATTTCCCTTCTATATTTTACTGTGAAGTTATATCAGGAACGGGTGTTGGACTTTGTCAAATGCCTTTTCTGTGTTGTTTGAAAGATGATAATGTGATTTTTATTTTATTTTATTTATGTGATTCATTACATTGATTTTCTAGTGTGGAGACTTTCTTGCATGCCTGGTAAGGATCTACTTGGTTGTGTTGTATTATTATTATTATTTATATGGTGCTGAATTCTATTACCTAGTGCTTTAGCTGTTCTATATTTAAAAGCAAATTTCAGAGTCTCTTTAGATATTCATTTTGGCTTTTTTTCCCCTATCTTCTTAATGATCTTTTTGCTTTCTTCATGTATGATGCCCTTGTTATCATTTCACTACTCATCTAGTCTTTAGTCATTAGTTTTCAGTGCATTGAATCTTGAAACATTTGAGATGGCCTCTGAATTCACATGGAATATACCATGGGTTGTACTTTGCCTCTTACAGACTTCTTTTAATTTTCTTCAACTTCAGCTTGAACTTGTGTATGAACAATTGATAGTCTCTTCTCATGTCATCCCCTGGCTATGTTCTGACTATGTTATGAACTTCTTCATAAATTCTTTCCACAGAGGTAGTTGTTTTGATTTCTCTGAATTCCATCTAGTGAGGTCCACATGTATAGTAACCATTTATGCTGTTGAAGAAAAGGTATTTCTTATAGCAATGCCAACTTGACACTATGGACAGAAACACCATCATATCCCTCTGCAGCATAAATCATAAAAACTGAGTAAAATGGATACAGACATCAATCTTGGAAACCTAACATCAGATGAAGAGATAAAGAATTAGATAAAACATTGAGTGGAACAAAATGACAGAACAGAGAACAAGGATAGCTGTGGAATGGAGGTATTCTGTCAGCTAATGTGGCACAGATTTGCTGTAATAGAGCACAGTCATCAAGGACCTTGGACACAGATTATGATAAGGAAACTTCATGGAGCTACCAAGAGAAGACAGAGAACCTGTTTTGCACATCATGTCTTCTCCCTCCCTCCCTGCATCTCTGCATCATGTGCTTGTACTGGAAACTACTTGATAGAGAATTTAAAAGTATAATGTTCAAGATTCTCCAAGAGACTGTGAAAGAGATGAAGGACAACACAGACAAAAATAAGGAAAAAATAGGCAAAATTGTGGAAAGTACAGACAAAATTAGGGGAAAAAAAAGACAAAACACTGCAAGAATTTAGTACAATAGTAAAAGAACAAAATGCAAACATAAATAATTAGAAATCTTATAAAAATAGGAATTAGAAAGCTAAGAGAGAAACAACAAGATTTCAGATATGAACAATGCAATAGAAAGTTTCAGGAGTAAATTTGAAACAAAGGAGACAGGATCAGTGAAAATGAAGACTAATACTTGACTACTACTTTGAGCAAAAAAACAGAGAAAAGATTGAAGGGAAATTAAGAAACTTGTGCACTACAATCAACATAAAAAATTTAAAGTTCCAGAACAGAGGTAGAAAATGGAAAACACAGAGAGGATCATTGAAGACTTGCTGACAGAAAACTTCCATAATCTAAAGAAAGGTGGAAAGCTTAGTTATCTAGTGCTGCTATAACAGAAATGCCAAGAGTGGATGCTTTACAAAGAAACATTTATTTCCTCCTACTAAAGCAGGCTGAAAGTCCAGATTCAGGGAATCAGATCCAGGGAAAAGTCTTTGTCTGTTAGCTCTGGAGGAAGGTCCTTGTACTCAATTTTCTCCTGGTGGAGGAGCTTCTCAGGCAGAGGGACTGTGGGTCCAAAGGACACACACTGCTCCAAATGCTGCTTTCTTGGTGGTAGGAGGCCCTTCGTCTCTCTTTTTATACCTCAGGAAATTACCTCAAGCACAATCCAAGCTTGTAGATTGAGCCTTGCCTCACTAATACAACTGCCACTCATCCTCTCTTATTAGCATTCTAGAGATGGATATACAACATGTAGGAAAATCACATAAAACTAAGAATCATGGGCCAGCCAAATCAATAAACATATTTAGAGGAATAAAATTCAATTCATGATACTGAACATTCAAAAAGCTCAGCAATATCTAACACAGACCTCAAAAGAAAGTCACTAAGATATTTCATAAGCATAATTGTCAAAACCAAAGACAAAGTAAGTATACTGAGAGCAGCTTGAGAAAAGCAAAAAGTCACATACAAAGGAGAAACAAGACTGAATTCTGATTACTTGGCAGAAATCATGCAGGAAAGAAGGTCAGGGGGTGGTATATACAAAACGTTGAAAGAAAAAAATTGCCAACCAAGGATAACATATGCTGCAAAAGTCTTGCCTGAATATTATGGCAAAAGAAGGACATTTCCACATAAACAGAAATTAATGGAATGTATAAAAACCAAACCAACCTTATAAGAACTATTAGCTATTAGAGAACAAATAACATATACAACAACCTGAACCTAGGACACTGAACAGTATCAGCTAGATAGCAACTTGGGCAGTGAGTTTTCAAAAATTAAAAACAAAAAACCCAACAGATTTACAATAGGGAACCAGACATACCAATCTGTAAGTGACAATAATATCAGAACAATAAAAAGGAATACACAGTGTAGGCATACATCTTTCAAGTGGAGAGAAAGTCAAGGCAATATCAAGTAATAAAACTTAGGATGAAAGGGGTAAATTTCAAGATAACCAAAAAGAAAGTTAACAAACCTGCTCACAAAATAAAGAAGGAAAATGTGGTCTCAGTACACAAAATATACAAAAACAAAAGAAATGAAAATAAAATCTCAGACAAAATGACTTCAGAACAGGAGAAGAAGAAGAAAAAAGAAGACAACACCACACACAAAAGCACTATGACATGACAGCAATAAACTCACATATATCAAGAATAACACTGAATGTAAATGGTTTAATGTACTCATAAAGAGACAGAGAGACAGAATAGATTTAAAAGCATGGCCTATTAATATGCTGTCTACAGGAGACACACCTTAGAAAAATGACATATATTTGAAAAATCAAATGATGGGAAAAAATATATCAAGCAAGCAGTAACAAAAAAGAGCAGGAGCAGCAATAATACAAAAAAAAAGAAAGAAAAAATAGACTTTAAAACAAAATTCACCAGAAAACACAATGAAGGACACTATGTAATGGTTAAAGGGACAATCGACCACAAGGATGTAATCATAACAAATATCTAGATATCCAATGACAGGGCTCTAAAACACCTATAACAAGCTCTAATAGCATTGAAAAGAGAAATTAATAGTTCTACAATAGTTGTAGGAAACTAAAACACAACTCTTAGTAAAAGAAAAAAAGCATCTAGAAAGAAACTCCACAAAGATTCAGAAGAGGTAAACGCCATAGTCAAAAAACTTGCTTCAATCAACAGCAACAAAGTACACATTGTTTACCAAGCTACACAAGATATTCTCCAGAATAGACCAAATCTTAGCCCACCAAGCAAAGCTCAATAAAATCAGAAACAATGAGATCACAGAAATTGTCTTCTCTGATCACAACATCATAAAAGTATAAATTAATAAAGGAATAGCAAGAGAAAAAAAATCAAATACATGGAAATTAAATAACACTGTCTTAGTTATCTAGTGATGCTATAACAGAAATACCACAAGTAGATGGCGTTAACAGAGATAAATTTATTATCTCATAGTCTAGTAAGCTGCCAAGTTCAAATTTAGAGTGTCAGTTCCAGGGGAAGGCTTTTGTCTCTCTGTTGGCTCTGAAAGAAGGTTCTTGTTATGAGTCTTCCCCTAATTCAGGAGCTTCTCAATGCAAGGATCCCAGGTCCAAATGATGTGCTAGACTCCTGGCTCTTGTTTCTCCTTGTTGAAGCCATCCACTTGTGCTATGTTTGTTACAGCAGCACTAGATAACTAAGTAAGGGACAAAATAAAAATGTTAGTCCTGCAACTTAAATAACCACAAAAGAATTGCAAATCAAAACTACAATGAGATACTGTCTCAGCCTGACATTATTGGCACTAGTGAAAAAAAACAGAAAGTAACAATTGCTGGAGAAACTGCAGGGAAACTAGAACTCTTAGTCATTGCTGGTGGAAATTCAAAATAACACAACCATTTTGGAAAACCACTTGTTGCTCTTTAAAAAGCTAAAAACAGAAATACTATACAATCCAGCATGGAATATGTCATAGAAATAAGAACTGTCACATAACTAGGCATAAGCACACCCATGTTCACTGCATTATTCACAACAGCAAAAGGATGTAAAAAACTTTGATTTTCAGATAAACTATGACACATACCCACAATGGAATATACACAATGATGAAGCTGTGAAATATCTCAGCATGGATGAATCTGAAGGGCATTTTTCAGAGTGAAATAAGTCAATCACAGAAAGACAAACACTATCTTAAAAAAATTCACAGAAAGCTTTACACACAAAGAAACAATCTTTGATAGTTATGAGGGAGATAAGGACTAGAGAATAGAAAACACTAACTAGACAACAGTTAAGTGGTACTTTGTCAAAGGGTAAGACAACACAATGCTGGAGAAGTTAGCACAGCTTGACCAAGGCAAATTCATAGACTTTTATAGCCACATCCAAAATCCCTTTAGGACCTGAGTTTCTGGGCTGAGGGATGGAGACTACGGTCTTAGGGGACATCTAGCTCAACCGGCATAATACAGTTTATAAAGAAAATGTTCTATATCCTACTTTGGTGAGTAATGTCTGGGGATTTAAACCTTGTGAGTGGCCACCTAAAATACATCTATAGGTCCTACCACTTCTGGAGCAAGGAAGAATGAAGAAAATTGAAGATATAAGGGAAAGATTAGTCCAAAGAGCTAATAGACAACAATTACCACAGCCTTTACCAGAATGAGTCCAGCAAAACTAGATGGTTCCCTACTACCACCACTGACTCTCTGACAGGTATCGCAAAAGAAGGTCTTAGACAGCACTGGAGAAAAATGTAGAACTAATTTCAAACTTACAATGACCAGACTTAAAGGCATGATGGAGTCTGAAAAATGACCAAGAATATGCCCCACCCCCCAACCCCAGACCTCCTTCTAACTGAGTACTGAAGTCCCTCCTGAGGTTCACCCTTCAGACAATGATTAGATAGGCCTATAAAACAAACAATAATACACGTAGCTCAGCCATGTATAGGAGACTAAATGGTCACACTAGCCCAGGGATAAGGATGAGAAGGCAGGAAAGGACAGGAAAGCTAGACAGATGGAAATTGGGAGCCCACGTCAAGAAAGGGAAAGTGCCAAGTCATGGAGTTGCCATCCAATGTCACAAACCAATTTGTGTCTATTAATTGAATGAGAAACTAATTTCTTCTGTAAACATTTACTTAAAGCACTATATATTATAAAGATATTTCAAATGAGTAGGTTGTTGATTTTGCAGAATTGTATCAGGCAATCTCTGGTATCATTTCTATCAACAATGCTGTATTTTCCAACTATTGACCTTTCTTGTTTCCAAGTTTTGCATTCCAATCATTTGTAATTTTAAATGCATCTGGACTGCATACATGATCAACTTTAGACTGCAGAAGTTGGTTCAAGTCTTCAATATCTTCATTTTTGGCATTAGTGGTTGGTGTATACATTTGAATAATAATCTTATTAACTGGCCTTCCCTGTAGGCTTATGGATATTATCCTATCACTGACAGTGCTGTATTCCCAGATAGATCCTGAATTACTCTTTTGACTATGAATGCTTTGCCTTTCTTTTCAATCTGTCATTCTCTGCATCGTAATTCATATGATAGTTCTCCAAATGACCATTACTAGTCCATTTAAACTCACTAATGCCTAAGATATAGATCTTCAGGCATTCCACTTCATTTTTGAGAACTTCTGATTTCCTTGATTTATACTTTGTATGCTCCAGTTATTACTGGGTATTTTCAGCTATTTCTTCACATTTTGAGTCATGCCACATCAACAAATGAAGGCCTATCCATGTCATTAAGGTCAACTCTACTTTGAGGAGACAGCTCTTCCCCAGTGGTATTTTGAATACGTTCAAGCCTAAAGTCCTCATATTCTGGCACTGTATAAGACAATGTCCAACTACTAGCCACAAATTTTTAGCTGGCCATTCTTTTTCATAAGTAGATCACCAGCTCCTTCCCAGTCATTCTTAGTCAGGAAGCTCTATTGAAACCTGTTTAGCATGGGTGACCCTGCTAGTATCTGAAATACCAGTGAAATAGCTTTCAGCATCACAACAGCACACAAGCCACCACTGGACAGCAAACTGACAGACAAGTGGTGGTTTGAAGTATTTTGTGGAAAAATATTGAATGACTCAAGAAGCTTCATAAGAAGTTGAAGGAATACAGAGAGTCACTGTATCTAAAACAGTTGGTCAGCATTTGACCATTTCAGGAGATACCATGTGATCAAGGACCAATAATAGTGTAGGAAAAATTCCAAGATGCATTGAAAGCATTGGTGAAAAGTGGGACTCTAGAGATTGAAAGAATATCAACTGAGATGTTTAAATAAACAGATGCAATGCTGGAAATGCTCACTTGTCTATGTCAAGAAATTTGGAAGACACTTATCCTAGCTAACCAATTGGAAGAGATCCATATATGTGCCTATTCCAAAGGAAGGTGATCCAACAGGATGTAGAAGTTATAGAACATCATTGTTATTACATGAAAGTAAAATTATTCTGAAGATCTTTTGAAAGCAGTTGCAGTAGTAAATTGACCAGGAACTGAAAGAAATTCAAGCTGGATTCAGAAGAGGACGTGGAATATCATTGCTGATGCCAGATGGACCTCGGCTGAAAACAGAGAATACTGGGAAGACTTTTGTCTGTGTTTTATTGAGTATGCAAAGGCATTTGACTCTGTGCATCATAATACATTATGAGTAACTTTGGAAAGATAAATGTAAATTGTGGATAGCATTGGGAACAATAAGAATTCTGGAACACTTAATTGTACTTATCTAGAACTTGTACATAGACCAGGAGGTAGTCATTTGAACAGAAAAACTGGATACTGCTTGATTTAAAATCAGCTTTTATCCTTCCACCATACTTATTTAACCTTTGCTCTGAGCAAATAATTTGAGAAGCCAGACAATATAACGAATAATGCAGCATCAGGATCTGAGGAAGACTTACCAACAACCTGCATCGATGCAGAAAAAACAACTTTCTTTGCTGAAAGTGAAGAGGACTTGAAGCACTCACTGATGAAGATCAAAGACTACAGACTTCAGTACGGATTATACTTTAACATATAGAAAACAATAATCTTCTCAGTTTGGGCCAATAAACAACATCATGATAAGTGACAAAAATATTAACATTGTCAAGGATTTTATTTTACTTGGATCCACAATCAACACCATAGAAACAACAGTTCCATCTCCCTTGCTTGTGGAGTCCCTGGATAGTACAAATGATTAACATGCTTGGCTAGTAACCAAATGGCTGGTGGCTGGAGTCCATCCACAGGTGCCTTGGAAAAAATGTCTAGGGATCTACTTCCAAAAATCAAGCCATTGGAAACCCTGTGCAGAATAGTTCTACTATAACACAAATTTCTTTTGCTCACTCAAAAACATTGCTTCGGAAAATCTTTTTCCAGAAATATCCAATTTTCTCTCTCTACCAATAACCAGCATAAAATTATGCTATCATGTCTCCCATCTTTTGAAAACCCTCTCCCAATTGAAGTCACCCTATAGCTACTACTTTACTTCTAGGTCTCTTTATATAAAAATTCCATGGAGTAGTTATACTTGCTGTCTTCAGCATTACTCTGAATCTTTGTAATCCCATTTCATCAGGCTTTTGGCACTACCACTCCACTAACACAACCCTTGTCAATGTCCCCAGGCTCTCCACCCTGGTCACTTCAGAGGTCAGTCCTTGCTGTACTTCCCTTAGTTAAGGGTAGCATTTGACTACTAATCATTTTTTCACTTCTTGAAGCCCCAAGCTTCCAAACACCTTATTCTTTTTTTCCCCCATACCTTGCTCGATACTTTTTCTCAGGCTTTTTGGCTTGTGTCTCTTCATTGCCCTGGCTTCTGAACATTGGATGTCTCCGGGTTCAGTTTTCAGAATGCTTTTCTTTTGTTCCTACACTTGTTCGTTTACAATATCATTGCATGTCTACACTGATCCCTCAAATTTCTATTTCCAACCTGAACCTCTTTCCTGAACTCAAGTGTCCTATGTGCAACTGCCTAATATCTCATGTTATTATTTCAGGTGCTGTTGAGTCACTTCTGACTCACAGGGACCTCAAGTATAACAAGAATTAAAGCCTGCTCAGTCTTGTGCCATCCTCACAATCTTTACTGTACGAATTGAATCTGTTGTTGCAGCTATGGTGTCAATCCATCTCTTTGAGGATCTGCCACTTTTTTGCTGATCCTCTACTATACCAAGCATAATGTCCTTCTCCAGGGACTGGTTTCTCCTAATAACATGTCCAATGTATACGAGACAAATTCTTGCTATCTTTCCTTCTAAGGAACATTCTGGCTTCTTCCAAGACAGATTTTTCCATTCTTCTAGCAGTCCACATTATATTCAATAGTCTTTGCCAATATCATAATTTAAATACATTAGTTTTTAAGTTTCCTCATTCATTGTCAAGGTGATTGAAAATGGCTTGAATCAGGCACACCTCGGTCTCAAAGTGACATCTTTCCTTTTTAGTATTTTGAAGTTGTCTTTTGCAATAGATATGCCCAGTACAATATGTCATCTAATTTCTTGATTACTGCTACCATGGCTGTGCAAGTAAAATAAACTACTTGATAACTTCAATTATATTTTCCATCTGTCATGATACTTACTGGTCAAGTTGTAAGGATTTACGTTTTCTTTACATTATTGTGTAATACATACTGAAGGCTGTAGTTTTTTATCTTCGTCAGTAAGTGCCTTCAGTCCATTTCTCTTTCAGTAAGGAAAGTTTTCTCATTTGCATAATGCAGGCTTAGGAGTCTTCCTCCAAACCTGATGTTTCATTCTTCTTCATATAATGCAACTAGAGCCTGAAGTGCAGTTTAAACTTCTTCCTTCAGTACCAGTGATTCTTGATTATATGCCACCTCCTGAAATGGTTGAATGTCAGCCAGTTGTTTTTGGTATAATGACCATATGTATTCCTTCCATCTTCTTTTGGTACTTACATTTTACCCAAAGATTCCTGCAGTATTGCAACTTGAGGCTCAATTTTTTTCTCCATTTCTTTCAACTTGATAAATATCATTCACGTTTTTCCCTAATGTCAGGTTTTTGTACATCTCATTGTCTTCTCAATCCACCATATGAAATACATTTAGCTCTTTTATATCATCATGTCTTCCATTTGCTTTAGCTACTGTACATTCCAGAGTAAGTTTCAGAGTCTCTTCTGACACACATTTTGATTTTTCTTTCTTTTTAAGGACCTTTTTTCCTTTATGTATGTATAATGCTGTTTCTGCCTTGATGTCATCATGTAACTCATCTAGTCTTTGGTCATTAGTGTTCAAGACATCAAATCTATTCTTGAGATGGTCTGTCAATTTATATGGGATATACTCAAAGTTGTGCTTGGGCTATGTGGACTTGTTATTCATTTTCTTCGGCTTCAACTTGAAATTACTTGGGAATAATTGATGGTCTCTTCTGCATTCAGCCCTTGGCCTTGATATTGAGCTTTTCTATTGTCTCTTTCCACAGATGTAGTCAATTTGTTGCCTATATATTTTAATATATTTCATCTAGTTAGGCCCAACATCTCTTTATGTTGTTGAAAAAAGGTATTTCCAGTGAATAAAGTTTTGGTCTTGCAAAACTCCTTCATATCATCTCTAGCATCATTTCTGTCATTGAAGCCATATTTTCCAACTATTGTTTCTTCTATCTTTTCAAAGTTGGCATTCTAATCACCTGTCATTATCGGTACATCTTGATTACATGTTTGATTAATTTCAGATCGCATAAATTGGTAAAAATTTTCTGTTTCTTCATCTTTGGCATAAGTGGTTGGTACCTAAATTTGACTAATAGTTGAATTAACTAGTTTTCCATTATAGATATAGATATTATCCTATGACTGATATCAGTGTATGTCAGCACAGATCTTGAAATTTTTTTTATGATGAATGTGAATACTGTTGCTCTGTAGTTTGTCATTCAGCATCTAAAATATCATTGTCGTATATTGAACTGTGTCCCCCCAAAAAATGTGTGTAGCCATGTAGCTGGGCCATGATTCCCAATATTTTATGTTTGTCTTCTGTTTTGTGATTTTCCTATGCCATATGTTAGGGACTAGGGTGGGACTATAAACCCCTTCATAGGATCACCTCCCTGCTCCACTATAAAGGAGTTTCCTGGCGTACAGCTTGTGCCACCCTTTATCCTTTAATCCTACAAGACAGAAAAGGAAAAGTAGGCAAACAGAGGGTTGAGAACCTCACACTGTTTAGAAGGCAGCACCAGGAGAAGAGTACATCCTTCAGACCTGAGTTTCTTATGTGAAGACCCTCCCCAAACAAAGACTGCTGCAATGCAAAGACTTTCCTCCAGAGCTGAAAAGGGGGAAGGCCCTCCTCTGGAGCAGACATCCTGAATTTGAACTTGCAGCTTACTGGACTGTTAAAGAATAAAGTTTCCTTGTTAAAGCCATCCACCCTGTGATACTTCTAATAGAGCAGCACTAGCTGACTAAAACAGCCAGCTCCTGCCAAACTTTCTGCTGCCACTTTTAACCAGTTGCCATTGAGTCAACTCCAATTCATGATGACCTCACGTGTGTCAGAACAGAACTATTCACCATAGACTCTCACTGGCTAATTTTTTGAAGTAGGTTAACAGGTCTTTCTTCTGAGTTGCCTCCAACTTTCAGCCTTTGGGATAGCAACCAAGAACTAAAACTGCTTGCACCATCTACTGACTTTCTCTGCTATTCTTACTCTCATCCAAATGAATGTTATTTCTCATCTAGTTAATTA
Organism: Heterohyrax brucei; assembly: GCA_028571685.1. Taxonomy (NCBI): domain Eukaryota; kingdom Metazoa; phylum Chordata; class Mammalia; order Hyracoidea; family Procaviidae; genus Heterohyrax; species Heterohyrax brucei. Next base: position 32,468,298 of record CM053163.1, read on the forward strand.
CAGTCACTTCATAACTGATTTTTGTTTTTATCTTTGTCCCCCTAGAGTCTGTTCTCAGTATAGTTGTCAGAATGATTCTTTCAGTGCGTGTAACCTCATGTCTTGCCTCTGCTTAAAATATCAACTTTTCTTTGTCTCATTCATAATAAAAATTCAAGTCCTAATACTGATTGCCCAGCCCCTGTGTGTATGGCTTTCTGCCATCTTCCTGGCCACTTCTCCTACCCTCTCCAGCTCACTTCTCTCTGTCCGCACTAGCTTGTTTGCTGTTTCCCTCTGATTAGATGGTCAGATCTAATCCTCTTCAAGTCCCTTGCACTTAATGTTTCCTTTCTTAAAATCATCTCTTTCAAATGCTCACACAGCTGTGAGCTCCTTAAACTCTTTGCTTAGGTGCCATCTCAACAGTAAAGCCTTTCTTGGTCACTTTACATGCAACTGTATTACCTTCTCCTCCAGAATCTTGTACCTCCTTTCCCAGCTTTATTTTTCTCCCAACCTATCACTTTTTAATGTGTACATATAAAAATGTGTGGGGATGCGGGGGCAAGATGGCAGAGTAGTCAGGTGCTTCCCACCACTAAAATAAATCAAAGGCAAAACACTGAAAATAGGGAAACAGAGTTGTTGTTATGTAAATATTATACCAAAAAAGAGAAAGCTAAAAAATTAGTCATATATCTTTCATATGGAGAGTAAATTGACACAATATAAATAAATTCAAGACTAGTTTAAATTCAGAAAAATAGAGGTCAGTATTAAGATAACTACAAAGGAAATTATCAATCCTACACATCAAAATAATAATAAAAAGAAAAACAGATGCAAAACTACCAATCATGGAAACACATAAAGAAAAATGACTCAGCACAGAAAATCTAAGTGGAACAAAGAAATTGTCTATAATGCACAAAAAAGACATAAAAATTTCAGCACTAAACTTATATCTATCAGTAGTTATGCTGAATGTGCATACATTAAACACACCAGTAAAGGGAAGAAGAGTGGAAGACTGAATTTAAATAAATGATCCATCTAAATGCTCCTTATGGAAGACACACCTTAGACTTAGAGACAAACAAACTAAAACTCAAAAGATGGGAAAAAATGTATCAAACAAACAACATTTAAACCACATTGGAAAAGGAAGGACACTAAATAATAATTTAACAATCAATATTCCAGGAGAACATAACCATATTGAATAACTACTGACCCAGTGATAATTCTTCTAAGTACATCAAACAAATCCTTAACTGCACTGACAAGAGAAACAGACAGTACCACAATAATAGCAGGATACTTCAACACACCTCTTTTGGTAATGGGCAGAACATCCAGAAAGAAGCTCAATAAAGACACAGAAGATCTAAATACCGTAATCATATGGTATTGATCTCATAGACGTATCTAGAACACTTTACCCAACAGCAGCCAAATGTACTTTCTTTTCCAGTGTACAAGGAACATTCACCAGAATAGATCACATACTAGGCCATAAAGCAAGCCTCAACAAAATTCAAAACACTGAAATATTACAAAGCATCTTTTCAGACCATAAAGCCATAAAAGTAGAAATCAATAACAGAAAAGAAAGCGGGGGTGGGGGGAATCAAACATGTGGGAAACTGAACAACACCTTGCTCAAAATCTATTGAGTTATAGAAGAAATTAAGGATATAATAAAGAACTACAAAGAATCAAGTGAGAAAGAAAACACATTCTATCAGTACCTTTAAGATACAGAAAGGCAATGCTCAGAGATCAATTTATCTCAATAAGTGCACATATGATAAAAAAAAGAAAGAACCCTAATCAAAGTATTAACACCACAATTCGAATAACTAGAGAGAGAACAGCAAAAGAACAACTCAGCACCACAAGAAAGCAAAGAATAAAAATTAGAGCTGAACTAAATCAATTAGAGAATAGAGAAATGATTGACAGCATTGATAAGACCAAAAATTGATTCTTTGAAAAGTTCAACAAAATCCATAAACTGCTGGCCAAACTGACAAAAAAAGAAAGGAAGCAAAGAACATGAATAAAAAATGATATGGGTGATATCACAACAGATCTAACTAAAATTAAAAATATTCTAACACAATACTATGAAAATTTACACTGTAACAAATTTGAAAACCTAGAAGAAAAGGACAAATTTTTAGAAACACTACATTCCTAAACTAACACAAACAGAGGTAAAACCACTAAATAAATCTATCACAAAATAAGAGATTGAAAAGGTTATTCAAAAGTTATCAGGTCCAAGATGGCAGACTACTCACATGTCTCCTCGATTCCCTCTGAGAACTAAGGTCTAGAAAAACAACTGAATTGAGCAGAGTGGACATTTTGGGAATCTCAAATCAGACAGAGGATTGTGATATCAGTCTGGGTGACAAGAAAGGGAATACTACCCATTTCAGAGGGTAAATGGCAGCACAATGGGTCCCACTTATGCTCGCATGCTGCAGAGAGACTTATAGGTATGGATGCCATCTTTGCCAACCAAGAGCCTGGGACTGGGGCTGCTGAGCTTGAGAGCCTGGCTGGTGCCGGCTGCCATGCTGAGCTGCAGCACCTAAGTATACATCATCTCTTGCAGCAGAGAGGCTATACTTAAGACAGTCACATCTAGAGAACCCAATAGTGGCTGGTAGCCAAGGGTTTCAATTCCCTTCCCCTCTGTCTTCTGAGCTGCACCATAGATTCTGCTGGCACAGCTCAGGAGTGACAGCACAGGTAGTACGCCATCTTAGTCAGCTAAAAGGCAGAGTCAGCTATGCCTGAGGGACCTGTGGGGCTGGCTACACATTGAGCAACAGTGCCTCTCTCAGCAGAAAATCTGTTTTTAAGAGAATTGGACCTAGACAACACAATGGCGGCTGGTGGCTGAGTATGACAATGCACTTTCCCCCTCCCTTATCTGAGCCATGTTATAGCATCTGCTGACACAGAGTGTCCACAAGTAAATCACCATCTCTGTCAGCTAAGAGGCAGGCCTGACAGCCCTGAGGGCCTGAATGGGACCAGCAGCCCCTGGACAGCTCCTCTATCAGCAGAAAAGCAGTTTTTAAGACAACTGTACCCAGAAAACACAGTGGCTGGCAGTTGAGTGTGGCAGCGCACTTTCTCATTCCTTTTTCTGAACCATGCCATAGCTTTTATTAGCACAAAGGCTCCACAAGTAGGCTGTCAACTTTGTCAGCCAGGAGGCAGGAACTGCCACCACTGAGGGCTCATCTGAGACTGATAGAAACTGGACAGCAACTCTCTCAGCAGAAAAGCAGTTTTTAAGACAATTGTACCTGGAGAATGCAGTGGTAGCTGGTGGCCAAGTATGGTGGCACCCTTTTACTATCTCTTCTCTAAGCCATGCTGTAGTGTCTGCTGATGTGGACCCAGAGAGACTCCACAAGTAGGTCACTATCTTTGTCAGCCAGCAAGTGGGGCATGCCACCCCTGAGGGTCCCGCTGGGGCTGGCTGCTACTGGACAGTGTCTCTCTCAGCAGAGAGGATTTTCTTAAGACAGCCTCTCCTAGAGAACACATCAGCAGCTTGAGGCTGAGTGCAGTAGCACTCTTTCTCCTCCTTTCTCTGAACTGCGCTATAGAGTATGCTTCCACGACTCCAGTGAGTCAGCAAAAGTTGGCTGCCGTCATTGTCAGTCAGAAAGTGGGACATGCCACCCTTGAAGGCCCAGCTGGGACTGGCCACCAAGTTGAGCAGCACTGCCTGACTGCACAGAATCTCTCTCACCACATAGGCTATGCTTAAGACAGCTGTACCTAGAGAATGCAGTGGTGGCTGTCACCAAGAAAAGGAGTGCCCTTCCCCACTTCCTTCTCTTAACTATGACATAACTTCTGCTGATCTGACACTGGAGAAGCTGAACAGCTTTCTGATGGCATGAAGACAACAATCCATGTCAAACCATTTAAAGAAGCAGACCACTATGGCTCCAGAAAACTCCTCAAATAAAGAATCAAAAAACTTCCCAGATGAGGAAGCCTTCCTGAAATTAGTGGAGGCAGAATAAAAGCAAAACAAAACAAAATGACTTATGTATAGAACCCTCCTAGATCTTAGGATGGAGATTAAACAAAGTGCAGCAGAATAAAATGAAAAATTAAACAAGCTATATGAAATGCTAGAACATCCAACACTCTGAAATTCATCAGATTGTAATAAAATTAAACAGTTAGACAATTCAGTGAAAAGCCAAAAGAGCAGGACTGAGGAAATGGAATGCAGAACTAGCAAAGTTGAAGGTAAAATAACTGATAGTAGCATCAATGAGGAGAAATTAGACAAAAGAGTCAAGAAAATGAAAAATCATTAGGAAGCATATAAGACTCTATCAAGAGGCACAATCTGCATGTAAATGGAGTTCCAGAATAGGGAAGGGATAGCAGAAAATACAGAAAAAATGGCTGAAGAGTTACTGATAGGAAACTTACCCGACGTCATGAAAGAAGATAGCTATTCGAAATGCTGATTGAACTCCACAAGACATAGAGCCCAAAAGAAAGACACAAAGACATATTATAATCAAGGATGACAAAATCAAACAAAAAGCCAAGAGGCCCTTAAAGGCAAGTAGGCTTAAACCAAAACTAATGTACAAAGGAAATCCTTGTAGACTGTCCTCTAGCATTTCAGCTGAAATCATGTTGGCAAGAAGGCAATGAGAGAACACGTACAAAGTCTTGAATGAAGACAAATCTTTCAACCAAGAATTATATATCCTACAAAATTGTCTTGAAATGTGAGGGTGAAATTAGGACATTCTTAGATAAACAAAAGCTTACAGACTTTAAAAACCCAAACTAAAATTACGAGAAATACTGAAGGAAGTTCTTCAATTAAAAAATCAGTAACAGCATGTGTATACTCAAAGATGCAATGCAGGACACAGCATCCAGAGTCCTACTCAGGGAAGTAACAAAGCTCAATCAAAACTAAAATATTAAAATTAGGGAAATAGAAAGTTTAACATGTTAACTATGACAACATTACACTATAAAGAGGGATATTACAATATTCATAGCTCTTTCAGATGGAGAGGAAGTTAAGGAGATATAAAAAACTTAAAGACTGGTTTAAACCCAGAACATTGGATGGGGCACAAAGGAATAGCCACAAAGCAAACTAACAATACTGCATGTCAAAACAAGAAACACAATACAGAAGTCTCAGAAGACATAAAAACAACCTTGAAAATAATGAAAAGAAAACCCATAATGAGTGAAAAATAACTCAGAACAGAATATTAAGCAGAAGAAAGAAAATATCAACAATACAAAAATAAAAGCACCAAACTGGCAGCATTAAGCACATATCTATCTTAATAATTATAATGAATGTAAATGAAATGAATACTCCAATAAAGAGACAGGGAGTAACAGGCTGGATCAAAACACAAGATCTGTCTATATGCTGCTTAGACTCAAAGGTATGAAGAAACTGAAAATCAAAGGATGGAAAAAATACATACCAAGCTAACGACATGCAAAGAGAAGCAGGAGTCACAATATTAACCTCAGATAAAATAGACTTTAAAGTAAAAGTCACCGTCATGAACAATGATGCTTACTATTGATTGCTTAAAGGTTCAATACCTAAGAAGGATATAACAACATTAAATATTAATGCACTCAACATCACAGCCTCTAAATACATTGAACAAATGCTAACAACATTGAAAAATAAGACTGATCACTTCACAATAATAGTAGGAGACTTCAACATTTCACTTTCAGTAATGGACAAATTGTCCAGAAAAAAAGCTCAATAAAGATATAGAAGATCTTACTGCAACAATCAACAAACTCAACCTCATGGACAAATATAGAAGGTTTTACCCAACAAAAGGCATGCGCATCTTCTTCTCCAATGCACATGGAATATTATGCAGAATAGACTATATATTAGGACATAAAGCAAATCTCAGCAAAATCCAAACCAATGAATTATTACGAAGCACCTTCTCAGACCATAAATTCATAAAAGTTGAATCAATAGCAGAAAATACAGTGGTAGAAATTTGAACTCACGGAAACTGAAAAGCACCTTGCTCAAAAAATCATGGGTTATAGAAGAAAGCAAACATGCAATGCAGGAATTCATTCAATCAAATGAGAATGAAAACACATCCTACCAGAACCTAGGGGACAAAGTATAAGCAATGCTCAGAGGTCAGTTTATCTCAATAAATGCAGACATCCAGAATGAAGAAAGGATCCAAACAAAAGAATTAATCCTACAACTTGAACAAGTAGAAAAAGAATAACAAAAGACCCTCTTGGGCACCAGAAGAGAACATAATAAAAATTAGAGAAGAACTAAATGAATTGAGAATAAAAAAGCAATTGAATGAACTAACAAAATCAAAAACTGTTTTTTTGTAAAGAATAACAATGATAAACCACTGGGTAAACTCACAAAAGAAAAACAGGAGAGGAAACAAATACCTCACAGAAGAAATGAGACAGGAGATGTCACAATAGACCCAACTGAAATGAAAAGTATTGTTAACAGAACATTATGAATAACTGTACTCTTACAGATTTGAAAGCCTAGAAGAAATGGACGAACAGTTGTATTTACATCTCCTACCAAAATTATCACAAAGTAGAACAAATTAATAAGCCCATCACAAGAGATTGAAAAAGTAATAATAATAATAATAAAAGCTACCAACCAGTAAAATTCCTGGCCCAGATGAGAATTCTACCAGACCGCTAGAGAGGAGGTAATTTCAATACTACTGAAGCTATTTCACAACATAGGAAAAGACAGAACATTTCCAAATTCATTCCATGAAGCCAGCATAACCCTGATATCAAAGCTGGGTAAAAACCCCACAAAAAAATAAAATTGCAGACCAACATCACTCACGAACCAAGATGCAAAAATCTTCAACTAAATCCTTGCCATTAGCATTCAACAGAATATCCAAAAAATAATTCATCATGACCAAGTAGGATTCATACCAGGGATGCAGGGCTGGTTCAACATCAGAAAAACAATTAATGGGATCAACCACATAAATAATGCAAAGGCTAAGAATCACTTGATTTTGTCAATTGATGGCAAAAAGGCATTTGACAATGTCCAACATCCATTCATTTTAAAAACTCAGCAAAACAGGTATAGAAGGGAAATTCCTCAGTGCAGTAAAGGGCATCTATGCAAAGCAAATCACCTATATCATCCTAAATGGAGTGAGACTGAAAGAATTCCCCCTGAAGAAGGGAACTAGACAAGGATGCCCACTGTCACCACTTCTATTCAACGTTATGCTGGAGGTTCTGCCAGAGAAATCAGACAAGAAGAAATAAAGGGCATCCACTTTGGTAAACAATAAGCAAAAGTATCCCTATTTGCAGATGATATGATCATGTACACAGAAAACCATAAGAATTCATAAATAAACTACCGGAACTAATAGAACAGTTCAGCAAAGTATCAGGATATAAGATAAACATAAGTAAATCACCAACAAAAATATCATCAAAGAGGAAATCAAATCAATACTATTTACAATACCCCCAAGAAAACAAAATACCTAGGAATAAATCTAACCAGAGCTGTAAGAGACCTATACAGAGTAAATTCCCAGACCCTGCTGCAAGAAACCGAATGAGACTTACTTAAGTGGAAAAACTTATTTTGCTCATGGGTAGGAAGACCTAATACTGTGTATATGTATGTCTATTCTGCATTCTATATGTGCAGTGCAATCCCAATACAAATTCCAATGTCATTTTTTAATGAGATGGAGAAACAAATCACCAACTTCATTTGGAGGAAGAAACCCTAGACAAATAAAACACCACTGAAGAACAGGTACACAGTGGGAGGCCTCAACACTACCTGACCTTAGAACATATTACTTTGCCATGGTAGTCAAAACAGCCCAGTACTGGTACAAAAACAGATATATAGACAAATGGAACAGAACAGAGAGTCCAGAAATAGCACCACCCACCTATAAAAGTTGATGTCTGACAAAGGCCCAAAGGCATGAACTGGGGAAAAAACAGTCTCTTTTACAAACGGTATTGGAAAAATTGGATATCCTTTTCAAAAAACTGAAACAGGATCCATGTCTCAGACCTTACACAAAAACTAACTGAAAGTGTATCAAAGGCTAAATATCAAATCTAGAACGACAGATTGGAAAAAAAAATAGGGACAACACTAGAAGCCCTAATACATGGCTTAAACAGACTACAAAATATTACTAGCAATGCACAAACAGTAGAAGAGAATATAGATAAATGGGAACTACTAAAAATCAAAAACTTACACTCATCTAAAGACTTTGAAGAGAGTTAAACCAGTGTCTACAGAATGGGAAAAAATATTTGACAACCACGTATTGAACGGAAGTCTAATTTCCATAATCTACAAGAAACTATAACATCTCAACAAGAAAAACACAAATAACTCAATTAAACAATGGGCTAAGGAGACGGATGGATACTTCACCAAAGAAGACATCCAGACAGCCAAAAAACACCTGAGGAAATGCTCACAATCATTAGCTATTAGAGAAATCCAAATCAAAACTACAGTGGAACACCATCCCACCCCATCTAGGTTGGCCATGATCCAAAAAAGACAAAACAACAAATGCTGGAGAGGCTGTGGCAGGATTGGAACTTATCTACACTGCTGGTGGGAATGTAAGATGGTACCGCCTCTTTAGAAAGCAATTTGGCAGTTTCTTGAAAAGCTGGAAACAGATACATCATTTGATCCAGCAATCCCACTACTTGGAACATATCCTACAGATATAAGGGCTGTCACACGAACAGATACATGCACACAAATGTTTATTGCAGCACTGTCTACAATAGCTGGGATAAACCTAGGTGCCCATCAACAGATGAATGGATAAACAAATGATGATATATTTACACAATGGAACACTATGCAATGATCAAGAACAATGATGATTGTAGAAAACATCTAGCAATCTGGAATGAACTGGAAGACATTGCACTGAGTTAAATCAGTCAGCTGCAAAAGGACAAATGTTGTGTGAAATCACTATTACAAGGACTTAAAAGATTTATGCACAGAAGAAAATACTCTTTGACGGCTACAAGGCTGGGGTGATAGGCAGAGGGTTATTCACAGATTAAGTAGTCAGCCAGTAGGAACTCTATTAGAAGGCAGGTCAGCATAACTGGACTACACCATAAGCTAAAAGGTTTTCTAAATTCACCCAACATTTCAAAGGACAGAATAACAGAGACAGGGTTCCAGAGACCATGTTCTCAGAGGACATCGAAGTCATCTGGCATAACTAGCCTTTTGCTAAGACAGTCTTCTGCACCCCATATTGGTGAGTGGTATCTACGGTCTTAAACGCTAGAAAGCTGCCATCAGAGGAACATCAGTTGATCCCAACCACCTGGAACAGATGACAACCAAGAATATCGAAGACACAGGAAAAACATGTGCAGGAGACAAAAGGACCCGTATGATTGGGATATTACATCAACATGAGACCCGAAGAACCACGTGATGCCTGGCCACCACCGAAGACAGCCTCGATAGGGAACACAATGTAGAGTCCCTGACATAGCACAAGAAAAAGATGTGTGCTGATCAGGAACTCTACTTAAAGACTAGAACTGATGGTCTGACAGCCTGGAGAGTCCTCTGAGAACATGATCCCTGGACTTGCTGTTAGTCCAGAGCTGAAACCAGTACTCAAGCGAACACTTCAGACAAAGAATGGACTAGACTTGGGGACACAGAGTGATGCATGTCATGTGTGTACTTTATCATTTTTGTATGTATATAGGAGGTTGTCCTGCTGGTTTCTTTCTGGAGGTGAAAGGAGGGAGTGGAGAAGATGCGACAAGTGTTGGTTGAGTGGATACTGAAAGTAAAGAGTGGAAACGTAAAGTGTTCTGTCACAGGGTGAGGAGAAGTGGGTGTGCAAAATTGACTTGGAATGTAAATTTTCACTTAATCACAATATTTTTTTGTTGGAATATAGTATTTTATTTAAACAAACTAGAACAGTGTGTACTCATAACAGGTCCCCTCCCCCACAAAGGAACGAAAGTTATGAGTGTCTGCCTAGGCTTTGGATAATTCTGCAGCAGGGACTGTACTCTGGGTAAGCCACCAGGTTTCTTTTTCTTTTTATTGCGATTCAGTGGAAGTACACAATTCAAGTTAAATTTGCATGTCCACTTATCTGCACCTCCTTCTGCTCATGTTCTCCAGTGACAGCACACTCTTCCTTTCTGTTCTGTACATGTTATATACTCTTAACAATCTCCTGTCCCCTCCTCTCCACCCTGTCCTCTCCTTTCTAGTAAGAAGCCAGTAGGACAGCATCCTGTAGATGTATAGAACCATAAAGTGGACACACCATATGGTCCTTTTCTGTCCCTGATTCCAATCCATTCCTCTCCAAAGAGTGATTTCTGGTCACAGGCAGCAGCAGGTCTACGGGCCATGCTCCCAGGGGAACTCCTGTGCCTTCAGAACATCAACTGTGTTTTTTTAAGTGGGGTTCTTGAGGTGCACCCCTCTTTTTCTTGTGATGCCACTGGGACATGACATTGTGTGCCCTATCACGGCTGTCATTAGTGGTGGCCAGGTGCCATCTGCTTCTTCTGGTCACATGTTGATACAGTCAGCTACGCAAGTGGGTGCTTCTGTCTTCTGGGCTCTTTTTCCCTCATTGTTGTCCTTGGTGATCGTCTGATCCCACTGAGTTGGGATCATTTGGTGTATTCAGATGGCAGCTTGCTAGCTTTTAAGACCCTGGATGCCACTGATCAATATGGAGTGTGGAAGACTCTCTTAGCAAGAGAAGACTTCTTAGGTTAGCTATGTCAGTTGGCCTCAATGTCCCCTGAGACAATAGGCCCCAGACCCCCACCCCTGCTACTCTATCCTAGCAATACTGGGCTAAGATTAGAAAAGTTTTCAGTTTATGGTGAAGTCTAGCTAAGCTGATCTTCTTTCTAATGTGTGCTGTCACTGCTTTCACCCAACTAAATTTCTATCAACTATCTAATCTATAACCAACCTCTCTCTCCCTCTCTCCCCACTCTCATAGCCATCAAAGAGTCTTTTCTTCTGTATATGAGTTTGTTTTTAAGTCGTTATAGTAAGGGTCTCATACAGTATTTGTCCTGGTGCCGCTGACTAATTTCACTTAACATAATGTCTTCCAATTGAAACCAGGTTATGAGATGCTTCTTAAAATCATCATTGTCCTTTATAATTGCATAGTGTTCCATTGAATATTATGTACTGTAGTTTGTTTATCCATTCATCTGTTGTTGGCCATCTGGGTTGATTTCCCTTTTTTTTTGCAGTTATGGACTGTACTGCAATAAACATTTGTGTGTGTGTATCTGTTCGTGTGACTGCCTTTGATTCTATAGGATGTCTTCCAAGCAGTGGGATTACTGGGTCAAATGGTTTATCTATTTCCAACTTTTTAAGGAAGCACCAGATTGCTTTCCAAAGAGGTTGTACCATTTTGCAATCCCACCAGCAGTGCAGGTAAGTTCCAATTTCTCTACAGCCTCTGCAGAATTTGTTGTTTTGTGTTCTTTTGGATCATGGCCAACACTGTTGGGGTGAGGTGGAATTTTATGGTAGTTTTGATTTGGATTTCTTTAAGAGCTAATGATCATGAGCGTTTCCTCATGTGTCTTTTGGCTGCCTGAATGTCCTGTTTAGTGAAATGTCTGGCCATGTCCTTTGCCCAGTGCTTAATTGGGTTACGAATTTGGGAGTATTCCATCAAGTTCTATGCTGTGAAATAATCCGTAGTATTTGTGTTAACTCTTCTCTGAAAGTTTGGTAGAATTCTGCAGTGAAGCCATCTGGGCCAGGTTGGTAGTTTTTTGGTGGTTTTTCCAATTTCTTCCTTTCTGATAGGTTTATTAAGCTGTTCTGCTTCTTGTGATAATTTTGATAGGTGTTACAAATCTAGGAATTTGTCCATTTCCTCTAGGTTTTCAAATCTATTAGAATACAGTCTCTTGTAATATTCTATTATGATATTTTTGATTATTTTTGGATTCACGTGACTTCACTCATCTCATTTTTTATTTAGGTTATTTGTTTCCTCTCTTGTTTTTCTTTTGTAAATTTAGCCAATGGTTTGTCAATTTTGTTCATCTTTTCAAAAAACCAGCTTTTGTTCTTTTCAATTTTTTCAATTGTTTTTCTATTCTCTAATTCATTTAATTCTTCTCTAATCTTTATGATCTGGTTTCTTCTGGTGCCTGAGGTGTTCCTCTGTTGCTCTCTTTCTACTTGTTCAAACTGCAGGGTTAATTCTTTGGTTTGGGTCCTTTTTTTCTTCCAGATATGTGCATTTATAGAGATAAACTGACCTCTGAGTACTGCTTTGGCTGTATCCCATAGATTCTGGTAGGATGTGTTTTCATTCTCATCGGAATCCATAAACTTCTTTATTTCATCCTTGATTTCTTTTACAACCCATGGATTTTTGAGCAAAGTGTTATTCAGTTTTCATGAGTTCCAGTTTCTATCTATGTTTTTTCTGCTACTGATCTCAACTTTTATGGCTTTATGATCTGAGAAGATGTGTTGCAATAATTCAATGGTTTGGATTTTGTTGACATTTGCTTTATGTCCTAGTACATGGTCTATTCTGGAAAATGTTCCATGTGCACTGGTGTAGTTATCTGCTGATGGATAGAAAATTCTGTATATGTCGATGAGGTCTAATTGATGAATTGTTGCAATAAGATCTTCTGTGTCTTCGCTGAGATTTTTTCTGGATGATCTGTCCATTACTGAATGTGGAGTGTTGATGTCTCCCACTATTATAGTAATCTATCCCATTTTTCAAGGTAGTCAGTGTTTCTCTGATGTATTTCAATGTTCTAGTATTGGGTGCATAAATATTTAAGGTTGTTAAGTCCTGCTTGTGTATTGAACCTTTCAGCAATAAATAGTACAATCCTTGTCCACGATGGTGGATTTTACATTAAAATCTATCTTATCTGAGATTAGTATTGCCACTTCTGCTCTTTTTTGTATGTTATTAGCTTAGTATATATTATTCCATCCTTTAATTTTCAGTTTTTCATATCTTTAAGCCTAAGATGTGTTTCTTGTAAGCCACATGTAGACAGGTTGTGTCTTTTGATCCAATTGTCACTCTTTGTGTCTTCACTGGAGCATTCAGACTGTTTACATTCAGTGTAATTATTGATAGGTGTGTGGTTAGTGCTGTCATTTTGGTGTATTTATTTCTGTGTTGATGTCTTCTATGTTGCTCTCGATATTCCGTTGTGGGTCAGTCTTCTTTATGTGTTGACTTTTCATCTTCTTCAGTGCTGGTTTTGTGATTGTTGAGATTCCTGTATCACATTTCTTATTTTGATGTGTTGTATTGTTAATGTGCTTAGCAGCTACCCTTATGATCCCTCTTAATATTCTGAGTTTAATCCCAAATTTAAGTTCTGCATATTTTATTAACCTCTTCTCCATCTGAAAGGACTATTTAAATACTGTTTTAATATGATGGTATTTTATATACTCTTTTTAATATGATGGTATTTTAGTTTGCATGATATGATCACTGTTTACCTTCTTTTAATGTTGTAGTTATGATTTAATTTTTGCCTTCTCTAACTGAGTAGGTGTCTACATGTTGTGTCCTGCATTGCTTCTTTAAATATACAGTTAATGATTTTGTTTTTCTAAGCAAAGAGCTTCTTTCAATTTTTTTTGTAGGTATGGTTTGGTTTTTACAAAGTCTCTAAGCTTCTATTTATCTCCGAATGTCTTAATTTCATCTTGATATTTGAGAGACAGCTTTGTAGGATATATAGTTCTTGGTTGAAAGTTTTTCTCCTTCAAGGCTTTGAATGTGTCATTCCACTGCCTCTGTGCCAACATCGTTTCTGCAAAGAAGTCATGCAAAAGCCTACAGAGCTTCCCTCTGAATGTTATCTTTACTTTGAGTCTCACTGCCTTTAAAAGTTTCTGTTTCGTTTTATTTAGGTTGATTATAATATATCTTGATGTCTTTCTCATGGGATCTCTTTTTTGTGGTGTTCAATACACGACTTGGGTTTCTATGTTCTCTTGTTTCGTAATTTCAGGGAAGTTTTCTGTCAGCAACTCAACAACAGTACTCTGTGTTTTCAGCTGTCCCTCCCTGTTCAGGAATTCCAATTAGTCATAGATCATTCCTTTTGATAGAGTCCCACATGTTTCTTAATGCTTCTTCATTTTTTAAATTTCTTTTCTTTGATTTCTCCTCATAAATGCTGATCACAGTAGCTCTATCTTCAAGGTCACTCTGTCTCATTTCAAATTCATCAATTCTGCTCTTCTGGCTTTGGATTGAATTGTCTAATTTTGTAATTTTGTTATTGATCTGTAGGATTTCAGAATGTTGATGTTCATCAGTTCAAATAGCTTGCTTAATTTTTCATTTTGCTCTGCTGCATTTTGTATAATATCTAGGAGGGCTCTCTATATAATTCTTTTGTAGTTGTCCTCTGATCATTTCAGAAAGATTCTTCATTTGAGAAGTTTTTGACTATTTGGGGAGTTTTCTGGAGCCATGATCAGATGTTTCTTTAAATGCCTGGCAATGGTTTGTTGCTTATGGGACATCTAGAGACTGTTTAGTTTTTCTGGTGTTGGTTTAATCGGAGTTGATGCCTAGTTCTGAAATGGGAGTCGATCACTAGCTGCTTCTTTGTACTCCAGTGACTGGCCCCAGTGTTCTCTCTGGGGTGGCACATTCCACCTCCTGGCTGGGAAAGACACCATCCTGTTTATGGAGTCAGTGTGGGGCCTTCAAGCTACCCTATCATGTGAGTCAGTAAAGGCTAGAAGAGATGTGGTTGGGCTGGACAGTAGTTATTTCTCCAGGCAGTCTTATTTTAAAAAGCTAAAAGCTACCTGACTGCTTCCAGAATCAGCCAGGCCATCTGGTGTGGCAGCCCCCTCCTTCCAGCTGACATCAGATGTGGCTCTTTTGCCATCCTGAGAGACTATAATTTATTTCAAAGTATAGAGAGGCTGCTACACTGTTTTTGTCACCCGCCAGGGTCTACCCATAAGGCAACACTGTGTTAAACACAGTCTTTCTGCTGGAAAAGAGCTTCCCAGAAGGGCACTGCCTCCAAAACCTGGAATTTAGCTCCTTCTGAGCCCTCTGGTAGGGTAATTATGCCTCCCAGCCAAACGAGACAGCTTTCTGGTCAAGCTACTCCTTGTGCCGAAAAACAGCTGAATCTATGGAGGAGGTCTGAAAACAGTGGGTGGAGCTGTGGTATGCACAGGCTGTAGCTGGGCTTTCAAAATGTGGTTATTCCATACACTGTCTCTGAACTGCAGCACTCATTGTTAACTTCAGAACTGCGGTTCAGCATGGCTGCTGACTCGTGTTCATCCCCTGCCTACCGGCGAACAAAAAGAAAAAAAAAGTTAAAAATACCAAATATCTTTGGTCTGTGGGAGCTGACTGAATTTCCTGCTTAGTGGCATGTAGTCCAAACTGATAGCCCTATGTGGCGTCTTAGGACTCACTGGGTGTCCAGAAAGCTCCCTTCAGTTATTAATCCTGTCCTTAGTTTTCAGGGAGAATGGAAGAAAAGTGTGTCTGTTCTGCCATCTTAACTTCAAAAAATATTTTTCTAAATAAGAGATATAAAAAGCTACACTCCAGGGAAACTTCCTTTACATCTGATGAGGGATATGACCTGTGTAAAGGTGTTATAATTCCACCTTAATTCTCTGTAACATCAAATTACAATCACAAAATGGAGGACAACCACACAATAGTTGGAATCATGGTCCAGTCAAATTGATACATACATTTTGGGGGGACATAATTCTATCTATGACACCACCAAACTATCATGTAATTACCCGGAGGGTGGACATTTCTGTTTCTTTCATTATTATATCCCCACCGCCTAAAAGAGAGTCCTACGAATGTGGATGATCAAGATCAACTGCAGAGGCAGCTTATGTACAACAAAACACCTCAAAGAATTTGCTTTATTAGTTTGAAGATTTAGGTCCATGGTTTCATGGGACATCGTAATTAATTGGCCTGATAACATATTTAGGGATTCTTTTTTAATTTCCTTGTTCTTTGTATATAGTTCCTGTGGTCTCAAAAACTTCTAAGCATCAATCCTAGGTACAACAGTTGATCTTCAGTTACAACAAAGGAAGATGAAGAGTCAGACGTAGGAAGAAAAAGTGGAATATGTGGCTAATTACCTCCATGAATAACTACCTCCTTTGTCGTGAGACTAGTACTGGGTACTGCTCAGTATGTTACAGAATGTTTTGATCAAAGATTCTAATGGAGAATTCTGATGAAAAGGGGGAAAATGAAGAATGAAATGAGAATTTCAGATTCTCATGATCTCCAAATTTTCTGCAGCTATGCAGGCTGACTGAACTCTTGAAACTATTACCCTGAGATGATTTTAAAATCTTAAACCAAAAATATTCCCTGAAGTTTGCTTATAACCATAGTTTAGATTGACTAGTAAAGAGTGTCTGCTTTGAGCACTAAGCATTATCCTCTTTTAAGAGAATAATGAGATCAGATTGATTACAGCAACTCAAAAGATTAGACAGGAAACTTAGGGGTAATGAGTTTATGTTAACTGAAGAGGAACAGTTCAGAAAAGGAGTGTGAGAATGGTTGCACAACTCAAAGAATGTATTCAATATTATTGAATTGTACACATAGAAATTGTTAAATTGTGGTATGTGTTACTGTGTATATTCTCAGTGACAGCAAAATAAATTATTAAAAATATAGATAACAAGTAAATATTTATTGACTAAAAGATCATTATTTGCCTTATAATACATGATCAGCCTATGGAACAAAATATTCAGAAGCAAATGGAATCAATGGGACAAAATACTGTCTTTTAAGAATGGCTTTCCAGGAGTCAGCTGCTTTCCTCTGTTTCAACTAAAAGTTCATGAATTTTCAATTATAAATCATACCATGAAGACCATGTTGTAAGTAATAATAACTTAAAAATTCATTGCCATTAAATCAATTCTGACTCATTGACCCTATAGGAGAGAGTAGAACTTCCACATAGGGTTTCCAGGTCTGGAATCTTTATGAAGACATATTGGCATATCTTTCTTCTCCAAAGTAGCTGGTGGGTCTGCACTGCTGACCTTTCATTTAGCAGCCATAGTGCTTAACCCTGTACCACCAGGGCTCCTTTGATAAGGTAAATAAATCCATGCAACAATGGGAAACTGTGGTGGCATAGTGGTGAAGTGCTATGGCTGCTGACCCTAAAGTCAGCAGTTCAAATTTACCAAGTAGTTCTACTCTGTTGTAGAGGGTTGCTTCGAGCAGGAATTGACCAGATGGCCACGTTTTGTTTTGTTTAATGTAATAATGATTTTTAATAAAAGTGACTCATGGTTTCCACTTGAGGCAATGATTATGATAACTTTACAATTATGACTACAGCCCTGGGTAAGGGCTCAGACGCTGGTCAAAATGTTGGCTGTTTGAATCCACACGAACGTGTGGAACGTGTGAGCTAAGGGACAGAACATATGCCCATGGGGCAGTTCTACTCTGTCTTGTAGAGTGGCTATAGGTTGGAATGGGTACAATAGTGCCTGATAGATTCAACTGGCCACCCTCTTGCTTAGCAGAGGCAGCTCTTTAACTAGGCCACCGGTGTTTCCATGATTACGCCTACTTTTGAAATTCCGTTCATACATTTTCATGTGTTGAAACAAATACAGACGTAATTAAAAGTTATTTGTTATATAATAATGTGCTATACACATGCCAAGCCAAGTGCTATAAATAAGCATTTATAACTCTTTATGTAATATTTTTCAGGAACATACCTTTTAGTGTATAAAATCCCGCTGCCATCTATTGGAGCCATGAAGTAATAGGTGAGCTTAGGTTTCCCTCTAGTGGAAGACATGAGACATGCACTATAGGTGATCTGATGTTCTAAAAGGCTGCACTGCCGTAGCCCAAAGAATGCACAGGAATTGGAGGTTTCCAACGTACCTTTTGAAACCCTGGTGGAGTAGTGGTTCAGTGCTACGACTGGCACTTTAAATCCACCAGGAGCTCCTTGGAAACTGTTCTATAGGGTCTATACGAGTCGGAATCGACTCGACAGCAGTGGGTTTGGTTTTTGTTTTAATGACCCATCGGGAACCCTGGTGGTGCAGTGGTTAAGTGCTATGTCTGCTAATCAAAAAGGTTGGCAGTTTAAATCTCCAAGTGCTCCTTGGAAGCTCTATGGGGCAGTTCTACTCTGTCCTATAGGGTCAATGTGAGTTGGAATCAACTTGATAGAAGTTCTACTTTGTTCTATAGGGTCGCTATGAGTGAGAGTTGACTTGACAGCAGTGGGTTTGGTGGTGTTTTAGTGTATCATTTAGGAAACTCTGGTGCCACAGTGGTTGTATACTATGTCTGCTAACCGAAAGGTCAGCAGCTTGAGTCTGCCAGGCACTCCTTGGAAACTCTGTGGAGCAGTTCTGCGCTGCCAGTAGGATCACTATGAGTTGGAATCAACTTGACAGTAGTGAGTTTGGTTTGATTTTAGTAACGAATCATTAGATAAAGCACAGGAGCAAGATATGTACCCCAAAACCACCAATCAACTTTTAAGAAGTGTTCAAATCTCATTAACTGTCAAAAATACAAATTAAAGAATAAGTTTTTCATCTGTCAAAGTAGAAAATAAAGTAAAAGTATGAGGAAAGAGGCATATTGCTTGTTTAAGGAAAAATTGGTCCTGAGTTTTTTTCTGGATTTGTGATTTTTAAAATTTTTTTTTTTTTTTTTGAGGAAGAGGTCCTTAAAATGTGTAACAATATTTCTGTGTGTATGTATTTTTTTAGAGGAGAGTTTCAAATTCTGTCATATTTTCAAAGGTGCTTATGTTCTCAAATATTAATTAAAAAATGTTTACGTTATTTCTGGAGGATAATTTGACAATTTGTATTAAAAAAAAGAATATGGGTCTTGGTATCCACATCATTTTGAATGGTAGACAACTACAATGTACCCACAGGTTAAATTATAGGGTAGTTTGAAATAAAGGATACTTCAGCTACTGACAAAGTCTCAATAGCTATTAGTAACAGCGAGATAGAAGTATTAATGACATAAAAAATGTTAACTGCATAGAAACAAAGAAAGTACACTATTCAGAATATGTAGTGCATCCCACTCCTTTGTCTTTTGCCGACTTTGTCCTTTTGAAAGGTTGTGAAGTACCACTTGACTTGTCCCATTACACTACACCGGTGCGATTCTTGGTTCTTTTTTAATGTTTTTGCTTTGCTTTGTTGAGTTTTGTTTATTCTGTTTGCTTTCTTTTTTTTTTCATGGTTTGAGAATCCCTTCTAGTTGGGTTATCCTGAGTATGAATATAGGTAGCATCTTGGAAGACATTTCTTTTTCCTTTTTCTTTCCTTTTTTCTTCTGCTTTCTGTCTTCATTTCTCAATTCTCATCTCTCTGTTTATCTTTGTTTACTTTCTCCTGAATGCCTGGTACTGTGTGACATCTGTACACCTTCTAGTCAGGCCATACTTAACAGCCTTGGTGAAACTTCCCTAGTCTTTACAGCTGTATTGGTAAGACTTTGGGATGTTTTTTTCCCCAGATTTTTATCTAATTTGTTTTTCTTTTCATTTTTGTTTTTCTCATCTCCCCACTCCAACAGTAAGCACCCCTAGGACTCTTTTTTGTTTGTTTGTTTCTTTTTGGCTCTTGTTTCTCTCTCCCCTCTTGCCTTTCTCCCATGTACATCTTAGCTCACGTATCAAAACCTTCCCCTCTTTCTTGCAAACTTGCACCAGATGCTAACATCATACTTCTAAGCAGTGCATGCATGGCCTACTGGAAACCACCTAGCACTAATAATTGGCCCACCCTATTGGCCCTAGTACATACCACAAACCAACCATCCTAGCCTCTTCCCTTCACCTGAAACTGCCTTGCTGAACCATAGTTAAGTGACCAGATTTGCCCACTGGACAAGGAAATAAAAAAGTGTTCTGAGCACAGAAAAGCAATAACACACATAGCCCACCTGCTCTGACATAATCAAATAAAACAAAAAATTCAGGATGAAACAAACAGATCTACAACCAATAAACAATAAAATTACTGAGACAATAACCACTGAATGCCCTAAAGACCTATAAAAACTTACAAAATAAATAATAAATAAAACCCTCCCTCCCCTGATAAAAACCAGAACAGGATGGTTCCAGTAGCCATCCCAAATGAAATACAAGATGAATTTCCAGCAGAAGAAAAGGCGCTAGAGCTACCTCACAGGAAATTCAAATCTTTCATATTCAAAAGTTTCTCCATGTGGAAGCAAAAAACAGGAAAAATGAGGAAAAAGTAGACAAACTCATGGAAAAGCCACAAATTCATGAAAAAAAAAGTTCAGGAAAATATTACAGGAAGAAAACTCCAAACTAAATTCACAGCTATAAATCATACAAAACCAACAACTAGAAATCGAAAAGATAAATAATTCTGGAAATTGACAGTGTCATAAAAAGATTGACCAACAGGTTTGAAATGATGCAAGACAGAATAACTGAAATTGAAGAAAAACACTTGATATAGCTCTGAGGACAAATCAGAAAAAGAGAATGAAGAAAAATTAAGAAACAGAATTATGTGGGATACAAATCAAAAGCAACAATTTGTGAGTGATTGGAGTTCCACAACATGGGGAAAAACCAGAAAACACAAGGAGGATCACTGAAGAATTGCTAACCAAAAACTTCCCTGGTGTCATGAAAGATGAAAAGCTGACCACCCAAGAAGCACAATGAACCTCATATAGGGTACACCCTGAACGAAAATCACTAAGGCATATGATAATCACACTCACTAAAACCAAAGACAAAGAAAATATTCTGAGAGCAGTTCAAAAAAGCAAAAAGTCTCATACAGAGGAGAAACAATAAGACTGAGCTCTGATCATTTGACAGCAAACACATAGGCAAAAAGGTGATGGACGACATATATAAAACCTTGAAAGAAAATAAATGCTACCAAGAATAATGTATCCTGTAAAAAAAAAAAAAAAGAGTCTAAATGGGCACACCAGCCAGTGTAGCAAGGACTAGAAGGTAAGAGGGGATCAGTGGTGAAATTCGGACATTCCCAGACAAACAGAAATTAAGGGAATATGTAAAAACCAAATCAAAGTTAGAAGAATTATTGAACAGAGTCCCTCAGTCTGAGAACAAATAACATTAGACCACAGCCTAAAACTAGACTAGAAAATTGTACCAGCCAGACATCAGTGTAGGAAAAGAACTCTCAAGGACTATCCAAAGCCGAAAGAGTCACCACAGGGAACCAGGTAGGGTAATCTGTAAATGACTACAATGCCTGAACAGCGAAAGAAGGAATAAATGGTGTAGGTATAGAACTGTCTAATGGAGTTGAAGGCGATACCAAATAATATCAGACTGGTGCAAACCTGGGAAGATTGGCATAAAGTAATTTATATATTTTAAAAAATCTACATTTTACTGTGATGATTAGTGTCTGAGGTTGTAAAACCCTGTGATCAGCCATCTAGGATATTCCACTGGTCTCACCCCTTTGGGAGCAATGAAGAATGAAGAAAAGTAAAGATATAAGGGCAGGATCAGTCCAAAGGACCAGTGGATCTCATCTACAACGGCATCCGCCATACTGAGTCCAGTAAAACTAGATGATGCCTGTCTACCACCACTGACTGCTCTGATACAAATTACATCAGAAGGTCCCAGACAGAGCTGGAGAAAAATGTAGAACAAAATTTTAACTCAAAAAGAAAGTCCAGACTTGCTGGGCTGACACAGACTGGAGAAACTGTGAAAGTATGGCCCCAAGACACCCTTTCAGCTCAGTCATGAAGTCACATCCCTCAGCCAAAGTTTGGATTGGCCTATTAAAAAAAAAAAAAAAAATGAGTCTAAAGCCAGTGTAGCAAGGACGTGAAGGTAAGAGGGGACCGGAAAGCTAGTAATAAGGAACTCAAAGTTGAGAAGGTAGATTGTTGATGTGTTGTGGTGTTGTTAACCAACGTCATAAAACAACATGTGTGGTAACTGTTCAATGAAAAACTAATTTTCTCTGTATACCGTCATCTAAAGTACAATAAAAAAATGAAAAGGATGAAAGTAAAAAGAACATGTGATGTGGTCCTTAGTATATTAAAACATAAATATGTGAACAGAAAAGGATTGAAAATGAACATTCTAAAAAGCCAACTAAAACTGGATACATACATCTCATAGGATTATGAGTGACTAAACGCTGTGTGCTTGTTTTTGTTTATAAAAGAAGCTGTAGTGTACATATATTACTTCTATAGTAACAAAAGGAGAAATACAGAAGAACTATTAATTTTCTGTCAAAAGATTTGACAAAGGAGGTTGTATTATTTTTAAGCAATTAACTGCACTACATAGGTACAAATCTGTGAAAGCATTTTTATGACTAGAATAATTAGGTAGTAATCTACAACCTAATTCTGCATGCCAAAAGATTGTTTCACATTTAAAAACAGTTTTAAAGATCTATAAGTTTTCAAACAAATAGTAAAATTCATGTTATTCAGCATAGGCACTCCTCGGAAACTCCTATGGGGCAGTTCTACTCTGTCCTCCAGGGTCACTATGAGTCAGAATCGACTCAGTGGTAGTGGGTTTGGTTTGTTTTTTTGGTACAAGACGTTAGTATCTTTGCACTGCCTTAAGTCATTTCCAGAATAATATATCAGAGTAAAACAAAATAGGATAAAATAAATTAATTTTGAAAAAAGAGCTTTGGAAATGGCAAATAGGCTGCATTTAAAATATCATTAATAAATCTCTGCAAACATTTTCAGTTAGAACCACTCATGGAAGTTTGAATTTTCAATTTCTTTTTGGTTTTAGTTAACAATGGTGATTTACTAAACCAAAAATTACCAGTTAACAATAGTGGTTTACATAGACTTTCCGTCTACTCTGTCATATAGCATTGCTAGGAGTCAACATCAACTCACTGGCACAGATTTTTTTTTTTATCTTTTCTTTCAGAAATGGTTTGTGCTCAACTACTAACCTAGAAAGGTTGGTGTTTTGAAGCTCGAAGCTCTGTGAAAGAAAATCCTAGCTATCTGTGTCTAAAAAGATTATAGCCACGAAAGTCCGTGATACAGTTCTACTCTGTAACATATGAGTTAGAATTGATTCAACTGGAATAGGCTTGATTTTTTTTTTCCTCCCAAACCCTCATGTCACTTGCAATTTCAGGAGCAAAGGATGTAGTAAGGAGGACAGAGGAGGAGAGCAAGTTTTTTTTAGAAAAATCTACAAGTCTTAAGAACTCTGGTACAATGGTATCTTTGAAAGCCCTGATTAAGTCTGGTGATCTTTCCATTTAGTTTGTGTTTTAGGCGTGATCCCCTTGAGGAGGGCTAAGGGGTCTCTAGTGTTATGAGAACTCTGCATTTTTTTGTATAGCAAAATTTCTACTTATAGATAAAATTCTCACCAATGCAGCTGTTATAACAAATAAAACAGTTCTGTATGTACTGAGAAGGCAGAATATCCAAGACACTTGGCAAAGAAGAAGCCAGGTGCAGAAAAGTCCGCAGAATGCTACCTTTTGTGTGAGTTTACATACCAGTGTTTTAAAAGCAGACTAAAGAAACTAGCAGCAGTACTTCCTTCAGGGAGGGTGACTGAGTCACTGGCTGGGAGGCACAGAAGGAATCTTACTTTTTACTGTGAAAGCTTTTGTGCAACCTTCCCTTCCCGACCTACCATTAGAAAAAAACAAAAAACTGTGTATGTATTACTGCTTCAAACAACAGAAACATAGACATAATTTAAGAAAATCTTCTCAAAACATTTTTGTTTTCTATAATAAAAATAGTTCCAGGCCTCAGAGCTTGCTTCTCTTGTTCTAAATGAAATCAAAACATTCATTACTTAGTCAAAATTCATTGTTTGGCTTTTGAGCAAGTTGTGCCTTTTTTTAAATTTATTTTATTTTGCATGTTTCTACCATTCCATTTTGTCAACAACGTGACTTTTAGGTGAACTATTAACTGCAACAGATGAAAGTAAACAATAAATGTAAGACTTTAATTGTGATATTTCTACTTTAAGCTATCAGATAAAAATCCTTGAATAAGATTTGCTGTTCTGTAGGCAGGTTAGATTCTCCCTGTTATGTATATAGCACTATATATTTGTGTTCCAGCTCAGAAGACCTGAAATGTGAAAAGGCTCACAACCGGAGTTATAATTAGGTCCTATTTGTCTCTTGTGAACTTTATAATCCAGAAAGCTCATGAAAATGATGAGTCTTATAAATTTCTACTCCAAATGAGTTCAAAAAGCACAATAAATTTGTGTGTATGTTGTTGTTGTTCTTAGGTGCTGTCCTAGTCATCTAGTGCTACTATAACAGAAATGCCATAAGCAGATGACTTTAAAAGGAGAAATTTTATTCTGTCACAGTCCATGAGGCTACAAGTCCAAGTTCAGGGCATCAGCTCCAGAGTAAGGCTTTCTCTGTTGGCTCTGGAAGAAGGTCTTTTTGTTGTGAATCTTCCTTTGGTCTAGACAAAAGCTACAGATCCCTGACTACTTGCCTGAAAAAGCCAATCTCTGAGAGATGTTAGGGTGAGTGATCAAAAATGTTCATTTCTGTACACAAGCAGACCCAGGAAACCATGAGGAATCTCTCCATCAAAAGCCTATTTGAAAATCATTAAGTGAGCTTGGGGTCTATAACGGAGGCTTACACACAAGTACAAATGCTAGTATAGTTGCTGGCGCCAGGGTAACAGTGTGAGTGATTAAAGATGAAGAAGGGTATCTGTTCCAGGGGCCTCAAGGCTCCTTTGATGATATGCATCAGGCGCAGGTATCTGGACTGCTTTTGGTTGCCATTTGAAGCAGGGGTTCCCAGCTGGCACCTGACACCTTTCATTGGCTCCCTATCTATTTTGATGTTTCTAAAAAAGCTGTAAAACTGAAAAGACATTATTTCCATGGCTCCTGTCAGCTAATGTGTGACTTCCTGCAAGGGTGTAGGTAAAAGAAACCAGGAATTTTTAAGACAGGAGAAAAGACAAGTAAAAAAGCCAATTCTACAAAAAACGTTAAATCCTGGCCATCTATTTTACCTCCTTTTTTAAAATTGCCTGTTACACTGTGAGCTTCTGAGGTGCTAGGACACTGAGTCCTTTCCAAAGGATGCACTGTGCTCCCCAACTCTCTGCTTATTTCCCTTTCCTTTATATCTCAAGAGATTGCCTCAAGGTACAATGCAATTTTACATGTTGAGTCCTGCCCCACCAAAACAATTGCCACCCAGCCTCCATCATTAACATCATAGAGGCAGAGTTTACAGCATATAAGAACATTATACAATTCCAGGAATCATAGCCTAACCAAATTGTTACACATATTTTTTTTTTCAGTACACAACTTGCTCCATGACAGGTGCCATCAAGTTGGATCCTACTCATAGCCCCTTTATGTATAGCAGAGAAAAAGATTACCCGGTCCTGAGCCATTCTCAAAACTGTTGCTGTATTTGAGCCCATTGTTGTAGCCACTATTCACTTCATCTTGTTGAGGGTCTTCCTATTTTCTACTTTATTTTTTATAAAGTATATATATTTTTTTCCTAGTGATTACTTTCTTATGATGACATGTTCAAAGTAAGAGAGATGATGTCTAATCATCCTTGCTTCCACGGACAATTTTAACCCTGGTAGCTCATGGTATATTCAATATTCTTCAAATAATAATTCATATGCATCATTTCTTCTGCCTCTTCCTTTTTTATCTTCCAGTTTTCACATGCACTTACTGAGTGCAAGTATGTGTGTATGTGGGTTTGTAGTAGTTATGGTCTGAGCTTTGCAGTAAAAGGGAAATGACAGACATTTTCTAAAACTTGTGGCAGTAATTCTTTAATCCATTTTTATTTCCTTTTAGGATCTGAAGATTCTAGTCTAGAATAGCTTCAGTGATGTAGGGATTTTATTACCTGAATTTAAATTTTCAAGTCTTTTGTTTTGTGGGGTTTTTTTTGATAGGAAATAGTAGTTTATTCTCCCTCCCCTTATTGTATACATCTTTCAGTTACTTGAAATTTCTAGAAAGATTTTTATGATAACCAAAGCCAACCCATCAAATTTAAGCCCTACAAGTTTTCCACAAAATAACAGCATAATGTTAAAATTTATAATTTGATCTATTCCATACATGAAGTTTGACTGTAAGAAAATGATATACAAATGATAATACTTAGTGTTTTATACACCAGAACAAGTACTTTTCCCTTCGGGCATGTTTGTCCTTCCGCAAGATAAAAACACTAACTTTTCTTCTAACTTTAACATACCACTGTATTTTAAGTTGAAATTTCATTTAAATGTAAACCATTGTTATTTTAAATACTAAATGAAATCTCCTTTGCTTTCATCTTCTGTTCTAATTTAATTTTGCAATTTGTTGGCTCTTTTCCTTACTTGCAGGTCACTAGCAAGGCAAAAAGGATACATAGATGCCACGCTTAAAATGTCATTTTTATAAGTTAAAACCTGGCAAATTTGCTGTGCATTAACATCTCATAAGAGTGATATATTTACTCAATATTGTCTCATATTTTTAGAGAATTGCATTTTAGCCCTGAAGGCAAGACTTCTATTTTTTTCTTTATTTCCATTGCACAACAGCGTAAGTGAACAAATGGCCATTTAAAGCCTTCTTTTTGGTGGGTACAGACTTTCTTTTAAATCACATTTACAATAGTATTTACTGTTTGGTGTCTTTCAGGTGTGTGATTTCCAATTTCCTAATGCAAGCTCTCCAGTGAACTGTCTAGGGCCTATCTTGGGTATTGTCTAACCAGTTGTTGGCCTTGCAGTGACAAAGAGTTTTAAACAAACCTCCTCTGTTCGAAAGGACTTGTCTAAAAAAACTCTGAAACTAATCCAGACACAGGTGGCTTCGTGTGACCACTGTTCCCAGCCACAGTAACATTCTCTGCTGCTGCAACTTTGTACAGGAAGACGGAGGGAATGGAAAGTAACATTCGTCTTCAATAGCAGAACTCTTACATTATTAGTCTCATAGAATCCATCATTTAAAAACAATGTGCTACCACAAACTGAGTGCTATTTTAGACAAACATGAACTAGAACAGAAGAAATCTGTCTTCTAATGATTCAACTGGTTGGTTCCAACAAAAGGCATTGCAGTAGGTTATCAGTTTGCTTATGATTTAGCAACAACCGTACTGTGCCTGAAATTGTCAAGAAATGAGAAAACCAGTGTCTTTTAGGCAGTCATCATTCATTACCCAACTCACTTCCTGTTTTTTGTAGATTGCTGTGTGCTGTAAAGTCCAGTTTTGACACATAGTGACTTACAGAATGGAGTAGAATTGCTGCATAGGGTTTCCTAGGCTGTAATCTTTATGGGAACAGATTGCCAGGCCTTTCCTCCTTGGGGGAATGGCTGGTGGATTCCTACCTTTCTGTTAGTAATCATTGAACCACCAGGGCTACTTCTACTCTTAAAGCAGGCTATTATTGAATTGTGTCTTTCAATAAAAATAAAAAAGTGGATTAAAGATTATTAAACAAACTATAAACTAAAAACCTTTTGCCTTGGAGCCTATTCTGACCTATTGCGACTCTAAAGTACAGAGTAGAACTGCCTCATACGATTTCCAAGGAGGAGCTGGTAGATTCCAACTGCTTTTGAGTTAGCAGCCAAATTCTTAATCACTGTACCAAATAAACTATAGGGATTGTTTTTTTCAATCTGCTACTTCTGGTGATAAAAGTTGTGCCTATCACCTTTGAATATGAACACAAGTTTTTGGTGAACTAACTCAAAGAATCTTCCAGGCCAAAGTAGGTATATTTAGCATCTCTTTTATGAAGAGTTTTTGTCTGTATGGGATAGAAGTCACCATTTAGTTACCAAAAAAGAATCCACCACCCTGTTTTTATTTACTGTTCATAAGAATTATCACACCGTTAAATGGCATTTATTCCCAAGTTTATCCCACAGATGTATTGAACGGAGTGTATTTAGGAATTAATTTTTACAGAAATTTTAGCTCCATAAAACGAGCACTTGTTTTATTTGTGCCCACCCCCCCCCCCCAAGAAAACAGAATACTAAACCACATGGTTTCTCCTGCTCTTTTCAGGCATGTTCTCTGTTCTTTTGGACATAACTGTATTATATAACTATCAAGAGGATTTTGAGGAGGATTTTATTAAGAATGTCTATTCTTTTTTTCAGCCTGTGGCCTCTTGAGATGTGGCAGTGAAGGAGTTTGACCATTATTTCAACTTGTCTCTTCACTGAGGGGCTCATGAATATCCTGGAATGTGGAAGGTGAGGACGTGCAAGAGAATTATTTAGGTCAGGGTTAGAGGACATTAGTGGTTCAGGCGTATAAATCTCACCTTCTGTGTGAGAGACCTGAGTCTGACTCCCAGCTGATAGACCTCGTAAACAGCCACTATTGGTCTATGAGAGGAGGCTTGAATGTTGCTATGATGCTATACAGGATTTGGTGGATCTGGGACACTAAGGGAGACTAGGCAGAAAAACCTGGAGATCTACTTCAAAAAAAATCAAGCATTGAAAACATTATGGATCACAACACTCCAACACTACACAGTATTTCATTCCATCATTGGTGGGGTCCCCTTGAATTGAAGGCTGACTTAATGGCAGGTAACAATGACAACAGATGAGGGCTTAACAACGTCTCAGGGCACTAGAAACAGCTTTCTAGTAACTGTGATGATACTTATAGGGGCAGAACAAACTCCTGCATTACTTCTGTAAGAAAGAGGGAAGAGACCTCAATGGAGCACTATGCAATGATAAAGAATAATGACGATTCCAGGAAACATCTCCTAACCTGCTTTCAACTGGAAGACATTATGTTGAGTGAAAGTAGTCAGCGACAAAAGGACAAACATTGTATGAGACCTCTACGATAAGATCTCAAAAACAGACTTGTGTATAGAAGAAAAGACTCTTTGACAGCTGCAAGGGAGGGAAGGGAGGAAGGGTGAGGGGGTGAGGGTTTAGATTAGATCGTTGGTAGAAATCTGGTTGGGAGAAAGCGGTGATAGCACACATTAGAAACAAGAGCAACATTAAGTGGACTTAAGCATAACTTGAGTACTCCTTCCATCTTAACCCAATATTGCAAGGATAGAGTAGCTGGGGCAGGGGGCAGGGGACTATGCTCTTAGGTGAAATCAAGGCCAATTGGCACAACTAGCATATTGCTAAGAGGGCTGTCTGCATCCCACATTGGTGAGTGGCGTCTAGGGTCTTAAACGCTGCCAAGCTGCCATCCGAGGACACAGTAAATGGTCCCAACTCAGCAGGAACGGATGCTCACCGAGGACCAAAACGACATGGGGTAAAGACAACCTAGAAGATAGACAGATCCACATGAGTGGGTGCCTACATCGACTTGGGACTGGAAGAACCGGATGGTGCCTGGCCACCACCAGTGATAGCCACGATGGAGCTCACTAGATTGAGTCTCACTGGCAACACAAGAATAAAAAGGGGTGCACTTTGAGATCTCCACTAAAAGACCTCAATTGATGGTCCAGTGGTTTTGGGGTTCCCCTAAGAGCATGGCCCCTGGCCCTGATGCTGCCCTTGCCCATAAATCATAATGAAGGTCCACTCTTTGGACAGGAATGGATTGGACTTGGCAATGCAGAGTGACCATATATTGGATGCACTTTATGTTTCTATACATCTATAGGATATCATCCTGCTGACCTCTGGCTGGAGGAAGGAGAGTGGGTGGAGAGGAAGGGAAAGAAGGCTGTTGGGAGGATGAGACATGTATGGAGCAGAGAATAGTGTGCTGTCACCAGACAGTGAGAACAGTGGAAGCTGCATATAGGCAGGCATGTAAATTTATATGGGAATGTACATTTTCACTCGGTCATGTTAAATAAAAAAGAAAGAGGGAAGAGGCAACCCAAGACAGAATACGAATACACACAACCACAATTTTCTGAAACTCTGTAGAAATAGTAACAGTTCATTTGCTACTAATTATCAAGACATACTTGTGTTTTATAAGTGGAAACAAGGAATTCTTAAAATAAAGGAAATGAAGTTAAATTTATTTTTATAGTTTTTTATCAGTCCCTTCTGACAAAGTAAGATGCAGTCATACAGGCTTTCTGTCAGTTTCTAGAAATTTCCTGCCTCAAGGTCTTTGCTCAGGTTTTCTTCTGCCTGGAACACTCTTGCCCCAGATTTTTAATAGATATGATTCCTGCTCATTCTTTAAGATTAATTTAAAGTTATATATTCAGAATATTTTCTTAAGCAACTTACTGGGTTAAGTCTCTGCCCTTGTTTTAGCTGACTGTTTATCTAATTCCCAGCATTTCACAAAATCTGTTAATTACAAATTTATTTTCTTGCCTCCTATCTATCCCACTGCAGTGCTCTTCATGAAGACAAGTCTTTGGTATTGAAAGTAACTCCTGACTCAGTAAGTATTTGTTAGGCAATGAACAAAGTAAAACTAGTATTTGTCTTATAAATGTTGACAGTAACTTCTTTCTTTAGTTGTTGTTTAGATGAAGATTTATAAAACAAATTATTCTGTCATTAAACAGTTAGTATATATACTGTTTTATGACAATGGTTAATAAACCCACAACATGGCAACACCTCCCTTCTCAACCTTGGGTTCCCTATTACTAGCTTTCCTGTTGTCTCATGCCTTCTAGTCCTTGAACTAGGCTGGAGTGCCCTTTTAGGTTTCATTTTATTTAATGGGACCATCCAATCTTTGGCTGAAGAATGAACCTCAGGAGTGACTTCATTATTGAGCTGTCAGTCCAGCAAGTCTGGACTTTCTCTTTGAGTTAGAATTTTGTTCTACATTTTTCTCCAGCTCTGTCTTGGACCCTCTGAGGTGATCCCTGTTAGAACAGCCAGTGGTGGTAGCTTGGCACTGTCTAGTTTTATTACTCTAGTGGAGGATGTTGCAGTTGCTACTCACCAAAGTAAACTGTAGAACATTTTCTTTATAAACTATGCTATGCCAACTGAGCTATCTATTTCCCAAAACCGTGGTCCTCACAAGCCCTCAGGGAGTTTGGTATGTCTATGCAGCTTCTGTCAGCTTGCTTTGTACAAGTTATGCTGGCATCCCCAATACTGTGTACTGTCTTATCTTTTACCAAAGTTACTGTGTTTTTCAATTTCCACCTTTCCCCTCCCTTATAACCATCAAAGATGTTTCTTTTTGAGTGTAAATCTTTACATGAGTATTTATAGTAGTGGTCTCATACAATGCTTGTCCTTTGTGATTGACTTATTTAGCTAAACATAATGCCCTCCACTTTCCTCCATGTCATGATATTCTTCACTGATTTCATTGTCATTCTTTATTTTTGCACAATACTCCATTGTGTGCATGTTCCACAGTTCATCCATTCGGCAGTTGATGATCATCTAGGTTGTTTCAATCTCTTTGCTGTTGTATACAATATGGCAACAAACACAAATGTGCGTATGTCTATTCTTATAATAACTTATTTCTCTAGGATACATTCCTAGGAATAGGATTGCTGGATCATGTGATATTTCTATTTTGTGCATTCAAAAGATTCACTATGCTGTTTTGCACACTCCCAGCAGTGCAGAATAGTTTTGCTCTCCCCTAAGACTCTCCAACATTTGTTATGTCCTGTTTTTTTGATTAGTGACAGTAATGCCAGTGTGAGATGGTATCTTGTGGTTTTGATTTGCATTTCTCTCATGGCTAGTGATCCATGAGCATTTCTTCACGTGTCCAATGGCTGCTTGAATGTCATCTTTGGTGAATTATCTGTTGTTTTCCTTTTGCCTGTTTTAATAAGATTATTTATCTTTCTGTTGTGAAGGTGTTGAACTTTCTTGTAGATTTTGGAGATTAAACCTTTGTGTGATTTGTACTAGCAATTTTTTTCTGCCAATCTGTAGGTTCTCCTTTTAGTCTTTTGGTGAAGTCTTTTGATGGCCGTAAGAGTTTACATATTGATGGATCTTTTCTTTTTTTTTTAAATACACTCTGTCACTCTCCTATTTATGGGTGTATTTAGATCATTTACATTTAGTGTAATTATTGATAGATGTGAGTTTATTAGTGTCATTTCATAGTGCCTTTTTTATGGTGCTTACATTTTCCTTGTTCCTCTTATTGTACTGTGCTAAATCCCTTTTTTGTGGATTTCTTTTAGTAGATTTTGTTTTTATTGAGACTATGTTTTTCTTCTTTATTTTGGTGAGTAGATTTGTTAACTTTTTTTGTGGTTACCTTGAAATTTACCCTTACCGTCCTAGGTTTCCACCAATCTATTATTATTTGCAGTAGCTTTGATTCCATTAGAAAGTTCTATGCCTACACCATTTATTTCTTCTTTTACTGTTTAGTCATTGTTGACATTTACAGATTAACTGCCTGGTTCCCTATGGTGACACTTTTGGCTTTGGGTAGCCCTTGAGAGTTCTTTTCCTATGCTGGTGTCTGGCTGGTACAATTTTCTAGTCTAGATTCAGGCTGTTGTCTGATGTTATTTGTTCTCAGACTGAGGGACTTTGATTTGGTTTTTACTATTCCATTTATTTCTGTTTATCTAGGAATGTCCCAATTTCACCACCATATTTGAACAAGAATTTTGCAGGACACAATTATTCTTGGTAGCAATTATTTTCTTTCAAGGTTTTACATATGTCATCCATTACCTTTTTGCCTATGTGTTTGCTGCCAAATGATCAGAGCTCAGTCTTATTGTTTCTCCTCTGTATGAGACTTTTTGCTTTTTTTTTTGAACTGCTCTCAGAAATTTTTCTTTGTCTTTGGTTTTAGGAAGTGTGATTATCACATGCATTGGTGATTTTCTTTTAGGGTCTGTTTTAGTCAACCAATGCCTCTCTAACAGAATTACTACAAAGTGGATGGCTTTAACAAAGGAAGGTTTATTCTTACACAGTCCAGTAGGCTACAAGTCCAGATTCAGGATGTCCACTTCAAGGAAAGACTTTACCCCTTATCCATTCCAGAGGAAAGTCCTTGTGTTGCATCAGTCTTTATCCAGGGAGCATCTTGGTGCAGGAACTTCGGGTCTGAAGAATGCACTCTTCTCTTGGAACTACTTTCTTGATGATGTGAGGCTCCCAGTTCTCTGCTTGCTTCCTTTTCTTTTCATCTCTTGTAGGATGAAAGGATAAAGGGTGGTGCAGGCTGTAGTCCAGGGAAACTACCTTTACAGGAGAGCAGGGAGGTGATCCTATAAAGAGATTTACAGTCCCACCTTAGTTCTTAATGGTACAGCATAGGAAAATCACAAAATGGAGGACAATCATAAAATACTGGAAATCATGGTCCAGCCGCATTGCTGCATTTTTTGGGGGGGGAAGACAATTTAATCCATGACAAGGTCTACCCTATATGAGGTTCGTTGTGCTTCTTGGATGGTGAGCTTTTCATTTTTCAAGATATTAGGGAAGTTTTCTGTCATCAATTCTTCAGTGCTCCTCCCTGTGTTTCTCTTTTCTCCCCGTATTCTGGAACTCCAATCACTTGAAAATTGTTGCTTTTGATTTGTATCCCACATAATTCTCAGAGTTTCTTCATTTTTCTTGATTTTTCCCCCTAATTTTTCCTAAAGCAGAATTGTATCCAAGTGTTTGCTTTCAATTTCAGTGATCCTGTCTTACCTCACTTCAGACCTGCTCCTTGACCCTTCTGTGACACCATCCTTTTCTTAAATCTTGTCATTTATCTTTTGGGTTTCTAATTGTTGGTTTTGTATGATTTCTAGTTGTGAATTTGTGTTGGCATTTTGTTCCTGTATTATTTTTGTCAATTCTTCTATGAATTTGTCTATTTTTCCCCTTACTTTTGTTTACTTCTTTTTCTTCAACTTTTGGTTAGCTCTTAATATGAGAATTTTGAATTTCCTGTCAGGCAGTTCTAGTGCCTTTTCTTCTGCTGGTAAGTCATCTGATATTTTATTTTGGATTTCTACTGAAACCATCCTGTCCTATTTTTTGAAATGAGTTTTATTATTGTCTATTGTTTTGGGGGCATTCAGTAGTTATTTTGTTTATTTATTGATTCTTGATCTGTTTTGTCCTTTCTTGTTTTATTTGGTTATGTGAGAACAGGCATTCTTTGTTGTTTAATTGTCTGTGGTCACAACAGTTTTCACCTCCTTCTCCAATGAACAGGGCCAGTGGCTCAGCTATGGTACAGAAGGGCAGGTCCAGCTCAAAGGATGGGGCTGGAGTGGGTTGTTTGTGGCACATAGTAGGGCCAAAAAAAGAGCCAGGAATCAATGCTGGGCAGACAGCTCCTGGTAGTCTGTGTCTTTGCTGCTCAGGGGTATTATGGTCTGACACAGTGCAGATACACAGGAAGAAAGTGGGAGGTTGTGATGTGTGAAGCTAAGAGGGACACAACAAAGAGGAGACAGAAACAGATACCAACAGCAAACAAACAAAAAGAGTGCTAAGGAAGCTTGTTGTTGGAGTGGAGAGATGAAAATCCAAGAAGTGGGGGGAAAAAACAAAAAGAAAGAAATGATAAAAGAAAAAGGAAAAAATAGATAAAAATTTGGAAAAGAGAAAAAAAAAAGAATAAAAAGAACCCCTTTGTTCCTATCAGTGTTGAGTGTGATGACCAGATAAATTTCTCCAGGGCTGTGCAGTATAGCCTGTTTAGATGGAGTATGGATGTCACACAGCATCAGATATTCAGGAGACAGTAAGAAAAGTTGTTTTAGTTATCTAGTTTTGCTCTAACAGAAATACCACAAGTGGATGACTTTAACAAAGAAAAGTTTATTCTTTCACAGCCCAGTAGACTACAAGTCCAAATTCAAGATGTACACACCAAGGGAAGGCTTTACCTCTGTTGGCTCTGGAGGAAAGTCCTCAAGTTGCAACAGTCTTTGGTCAGGGAACATCACGGCACAGGAACCTTGGGTCTGGAGGACAGGAACCTCAGGTCTCAGGGACGTACTCTACTCCTTTCTTGGTAGTACGAGTTTCCCAAGTTTTTCTGCTAGCTTTTTTTCTTTATATCTCAACACACTGCCTCAAGGCACAAAACAATCCTATACATTGAGTTCTTCCCCACCAATGCAGCTGCTGCCCATCCACCCTCATTGCCATCATAGAGGCAGGATTTACAAAATGGAGAACAGAACACACTACCAGAAATCATGACCTAGCTAAATTGCTACATAGAGTTTGGGGGAGAATACAATTCCATCTATGATAGAAGAGAATTATATAGAGATGTGAAATGAGAAATCAAGAGGGAAAACAAGAGAGAGACTGAGAGAAAAAAAAAAGGTAAAAAGAATCCCCCACCCCTGGACCTCAACAACATGACTGCACAGACTGTGAAAGTGTGTCCCAAGCTGTGCAATATAGCCTAGATAGAAAGACCTCCCAAGCGGTGAGAAAAAGAATAAAACAGACAAAACAGAACAAAAGTAAAGGTAGCAGGAAAACAAATGAACAAACAAAACCTCAAGATCCCACTAGCGTGGCGTTGCAGGTTGAGGAAAAGGCTTCCTGGTTGACTGGTGCTCTGTAAACTTGCAAGAAGAGATGGCACATGGAGCTAGATGTTCAAGGGAAAAGCAGAGTCACTGGTGGGAGGCATGGAAGAAACCAAAAGAAATGGAAAAAAGCAATGCCAACTACTGACATATGGCACTCAGAGAACCAGCCAGTGCGGGTGGAGTAAGTCAAAACACCAGGGGTAGAAGCAGGTATTTCCCAGCCAAAAGACTGGCCAAGAAGCAGAGGTGGCTGAGGAGGCATGAGGGAAAAGCTGAGGGTTAGGAAAGCATGTTATAGCTGGTTACTGGGTATTTGTGTCCTACTAGGAGCTCTGTGAATCTGTTTCCCTGTGCTCCTTGTCTGCTGATCTCCTATATGGGTGCAGTGAATCCAAGCAACATGTATAGTCCACTTTCTGGATGGCTGAGCCACTGCAGCTAGACAATGTCAGAGATGCAGCTGTGGGGAAAGAATGATGAGGGGAAACCCTGTATCACTGGTTACCAGATGCTTTGTCTCCTGCAGCTTTCCTGTGCTCCTTGTCTGCTAATCTACAGGAATCCAAGATGGCAAATATGTGTGATGTTAGCCGACAGACGGCTTTCACTTACATCTCTTTTTGCCCTCTGTTCTCCGTTTCTTATTCCATTTGATGCTTGGCTGAGATCTTTATCTCTTTGTCAGACAATTTGGGTTCCAGGATTGATGTTTATCTGTTTTACTTAGTTTTTCAGATCTTTGCTGTGGCAGTGCTCCTGTCTATGGTGCCATGTTGGCCAGAAACTTGGCAGTAAATTCTTGTTTCTCCTTAGTGTAGATATTCTGAAGTTATTCTTTGGTGTAATTCCTTTTCCAATGAGTTAATCACCAAAAACTTATCTCATTTATGTCCAGAAAATTTTTATTTCCTGATTCCTTGACTATTTGCCAATTTTTTTTTAAAGGTGGTACACTGTAAGGTAATTCAGCTGAAAAAGATGGTAGTCTGTTGTGCATTTCTCATTCAATGAATATTAGTCCATATCCTCTGATTCGACTGGATGGGTCAGTGTCTCTTACCACAGTTTTTCTTTCAGTAAAGGACAGTCACTTTCTCATGTGAACCAGAGCCTTCCTCTATTCAAAAGGAGTAGTTCCTGAATACTTTATCCAGTGTTATTCCAAAAATTTAGTGGCTAACTTTCTTGGAAGACAAGTTACGGGTCTCCTGTGTTTCTGTACGTTTTGTATCAGTTTTTGTTCCAATCTTTTCAAGGATGTTTGTGCAGCAAATAGTCTTATAAGATTGGAATAGTGTCTGTCTTAGGGAAGAGGGCTGATTCCTTTGCTATAAAGATAACTGATAAAGATATTCCCTCTCTGAAGCAACAGTGGGGTAGGTTCAGTAGCAGCTCCTTTTAAGATTTGGACTTCCTAAGCTTGATGTTTTCTCAGCTGTGATACAAACCATTTGTAAGCAGTGCATCTGCCTGAGTCAGTCTACATCACACTGCAGAACTTGGGAAACAGGGCAAATGACGCAAACATGAAGTATACATTTCTTGCTGTGCTTTAATAAAGTTATCTCTGATCCAGGAGACTTGTGTCTCAAAACCCATAAAATTGTCTCACGCTGTTTACAAATCTTTACAGACTTAATCTTAAGGAAAACTTGATCTGTTGTTATTAACTTTTTTACTTTTTTGTTTATAGTTACTTGCATCCTTGCTTGGCAGGAAGGCACTTAATCCAAAGTCTCCTTCCCACCTTCACTTCAGATAAGTTTTTTTTTTTTTTTTTAAGTTTTGACCATTGCTGAGCTAATGTAATATAGTTTGTTAAAATGGAGAAAAACGAGTTAGGTAAAATAATCTATTGGAGGTATGCCAAAAGATACATTTAATATTTATCCGAGAAAGTTTTATTTTATTTTATCTTGAGAATGTTTCCTTCTGTAACGATTCAGAGAAGGACACTCCTATTTGTCTGTTATCCTCTCCATCATATGTGTGGTACCCAGAGGGCCCCGAAGGACCCGAAATATCCCACTTCCTAACTGACTCCCAAGGTAATGGGGTAAAGTGAAGTGGTCATGCAAAAAGTCCCACAGATAGCATTGTTAAGATCTGAACAAGATTAAAAAAAAAAAAAAAACTAAGCAAGTTGTGAACAATGACAAAAATTTAAAATAAAGAAGAATAGCTGCTGAGGCTGCTTATCTACATCCAAACACATGAGATTTAATTCCTTGGTTTGGAGTTACAGGATCATGGTTTCATGGGATACTTCAGTTGGCTGGCCTAAGAATCTGTTCTACCTCCTGGTTTGTTGTGTAGTGCTTAAAGTCTTTTTATGCATTTAGCTGTCAAGCACCTGTTCAAAATACAGTAACTGTTCTCTATTTACAATAGAGAAAGAGGGAGAGTTAGGAATAGGAAGAGGAAATGAAATGTGTGGCTAACTGTCTCAATGAAAAAACTGCCTCATTTGCTATGAGACCAGAACTGGATGGTGCCCAGGTACCATCACTGAACATTTTGATCAAAGATTCCACAGAAGACATCTGATCAAAATAGGAAAACTGCAGAATGAAATTTCAAATTCTCATGAACTCCAGATTTTCTGGAGCCACAGAGGTGGGATGAACCTCCAAAACTTTTGCCCTGAGATAATCTTTAAAACAAAAAATGCTCCCTGAAGTCTTCTTAATGCCAAATAGTAAAGATTATCTATCTTAAGTATTACGTTCCTTTAAGATCTATAAATATGGAACAGCAATTTAGGAGATAATATAGGAAGGCTAGGACATAGTGAGTTTCTTTTAACGGAGAAGGCACAACTCAGAAAAAGAGGTTGGGAATGTTTGTACTCCTCAAAGGGTATAGTCAGTGTCACTAAATTGTACATGTGAGAATGGTTGAAGTGATAACGTTTTGCTGTGTATATCCTCAACAACAAGTAAAATAAAACAAATTATTTAAAACTACTTAAAGAATATTAAGTATACAAAACCAAACAGAAGCAGGAGGAAAATTTACTCTTAAGAAACTGCAACTGGAAGTGGTAAGAATTTTAAATTTGTAGTCTGTTTGCCTGGAAAAATTTCCCAGTCTTAGCCAAGCAAAATTTTGCTGGGAAAAAAAAATCTTGATACTGTGTCAAAAATCCTGGAAGAAGATGTGTCTACTGCTATGAAAAGGGTTGAATTCATATCACATTTCTTTTCAAGTGGTTTTGCCAAGAAATGGGAGCCAGATGCATAATTCTTTATTACACAGTTTACTGGCTTTCCAAAAAAGCAAGTGTTCAAACAAGTAATTGTATGTCAGATGGAAGTTTTCCTTTTAGTGGAAGAAAACATAAGTAAATTTACTCTTAGAACAGCATTAGTGTTGAAGTAGCTCGTTCCTAGTCTGGCTAACATGACAAACGTTTCTGATCATACACGTGGGGTAGATGTTTTGATTGAAAGGTTAACAGTGACAGTTATGAGTGCTACCGAAAAATTACAAGCTCTTTAACCAAGGTGCTGCTGGAGGTGTCCAAGTATGTAAATTTTTCTGATGTTAGTAGAATGTGCCCTCCACATGGAGAAAGGATTGAGGTTGTCAAAGATTTCATTTTACTTGGGTCCACAATCAATGCCTTTGAAAGCAGCAGTCGAGAAATCAAAAGACGAATTGTACTGGGCAAATCTGCTGCAGAGAACCTCTTTAAAGTATCCAAAATAAGGATGTCACCTTGAAGACTAAAGTGTGCCTGACCCAAGCCTTGGTATTTTCAGTCACATTGTATACATATGAAAGCTGGACTATGAACAAAGAAGACAGAAGAACAATTAATGCCTTTGTGAATTGTGATGATGGAGAAGAATGTTGAATGGACCACCAAAAAGAACAAACAGATCTGTTCTGGAAGAGGTACAACCAGGGTGCTCTTTGGAAGCAAAGATGGCAAGACTGCATCTTATGTACTTTGCACATGTTGTCAGGAAAGATCAGTCCCTGGAAGAGAACATCATGCTTGCTAGAGTGAAGGATCAGTGAAAAAGAGGAAGACCCTCAATGAGATGGATTGGCACAGTGGCTGCAACAATGGATATAAGAATGAGAACAATGGTGGACATGGCACAAGACTGGGCAGTGTTTTGTTCTGTTGTTCATAGGGTCGCTATGAGTTGGAACCAACTCAGCAGCACATAACTGTAGAATGTGCTCTTGTATTCTGGATTTGGAACACCAACTAGGTAGCAAAGTATAGATTCCTGATGAGGTGGCAGAATCTTTTTGAAAATTGTTTTGCTCAGACAACCTACAAAAGCAAGCAAGTTAAACAAACATTGCCATTGCCTTTGAGTCAGGTCTAACTCAAAGTGACCCTAGAGGTCAGAGTAGAACTGCCCCATAGAGTTTCCAAGGAGTGCCTGGCAGATTTGAACTGCAGACCTTTTGATTAGCAGATGTAGCACTTAATCCACTACACCACCATAGTTTCCAACAACGTGTATTTGAAAGTGCCAGTGATTCAGATCTGCTAAAGATGCCCTCACTGACATGAGGACAAAAGAAATGACTCATAGTCCATTGACAGTTATGGAGAATTCTAGTATTTCTTGACACAGGGTATTTTAATCTGGTAAATTCAGTAAATTATTCTATTTATGACAGATAAAAATGCATTCAGAGCTGGTCTCAGAATTCTTCTACAAGAGAATTATCTTTCTTTGGAAACATGTTTTGATAAACATACAGCAGGGATGGATTTTGCCACTGCTCACCTGAATGCTGGAACTGGTGGCTTACCTTTCTACTCTTGCTATGAAGGAATACACTCTTTTGGGAGAGACTTCTACAAATTCAGACTTCAGAGAAAGGGCAGTGTTAATAAACACTCTGGATCTGGGGATGGGGTACATGGATGTTTTCCTGATGAGTGATCCTATGGATGACAAACCCTTTTCCTAATCAGTGTGAAGAAAGACAATGCAGTACCTCAATGCTGAGCTGTCTGTAACTCTTACCAGAACGACCATGGGTGGTGGGCAGACATTGGCTCAGTTCCTTACAGTTAGCATGTTAGAAACCTGGTTGACCATTGATGATCCTTTCACCTGACTCCCTCCCTTTCATTATGGTTCAGCCTCTTCCTCTACCACCTCTTAGGTGATGCTGCAATATATCCACCACCTCTTTACTCATGTAACTCTCATTTAGTCCTCATAGAGGTTTGAGGGGGGAATTGTCTCCTACTCATTCAGTTTTCTTTCTAATAAATTATTATGGCCTAAATTCCATATCACTTAAAGCCTTCCCACTTAGGCACTTAAAAGCATGATACTCTAAGAAATTTAAAGCAGAAATTAAAAGATGAACCCCCCCCCAAATTAACAAAGTCCCAAAATCTTGACCATGTTTTTTTCATCTTGCTGCCTTCCTTTACACTTTTAATTCCGTTCAAGGTAATAATATGGATTCCTTTGACAGACGGAAGGGTCAGTACAACAAAGTGGTAAAGAACCATAAAAGTAATGTATAACGATTTACTAAATGGTGAAAAGGAAGCCCTCTAGTGCCTGGGTAATAGCGAGACTCAACGCTTCCAAGAATGGCCATCTTTTCTTTGTGTAGTAGAGACAGATTTAGAGACAGAAAAATTGTGGAATATTGAACAATGCTGCCAGATTTAACCCCTCCCTGCACAATCTGTGATCCTATGGATTTGTCACCCATCAAATCAAATGGGTTGGATTCAGTCAAATCTATTAACATGATAAATGCTCAATATGTGAGATGGCTCTGAAATGGAGCCAGCACTCAGAGTAAGAAGCAAAAGAGGGTAGGCAAATGTATGCTGTCACCACAGGACTAGCAGAAATCTTGAGATGGACTTTTGTAATTCTATGAACTATAAAATTGTTGATTTCAAGGAAATTTTACCTTAAGATCAGGGAGCAGTGAGCTCTCCAGATATCTTGGGGGTTATAACAATGTACATCTTTATAATTAAGCACTTATAAGAAATAGAAATAAAACTGACAAGTGCCTTATGTCAAAGATTAGTATAATTTTAGCTGCTTATTCTTACCCCAAAACTTCCAATTTCTCATTTCTGAGCAGTCATAAAGCTAATTTTCATTTCATTTGAGAGATTTAGATTTATTTAAACTTTTCCAGGAAGTTTCCATTAATTCATGCATGAAAAAAAAAAAAAAGAGAGAGCTATTTATCAGTGGAGCTTTATTGAGAGAATATGAGATTGCACCCAGAATTTCCAGGAGGGCTGGTGAACAAGCCTTACAAAACTAGCAGGCACAAAGGCATACTAGGCAGTCAAACCCATGACTGACAATACACCCACTGTAGAACCAAAGCCAGGGAAGCACTAGCTGCCTTTGAAAGGCTCTGGATGCCTCAGCTGTCACCGCTGCTGCTGAATGCTCTCAACATTGGACTCAGCTGCTGTAGCCACTAGCACCACTGCAGGTTCTCCACTGTTCCTACTTATTTGTCCAAATCCAAAATATAAGGCTGCTGCATGTAATTAGATACGTTTGAGTCAGAAGCCATGCCCTAACTGCCTGGGTGCTGGGAGAACAAGCATCTAGTTTTTGAGACTCCTGTGGTGGGAAGTAGGTCCAAGCAGTAAATGGGATTAATATGGGCAAATCATATTAATAGAAACTAGTAAATACAAATTAAAATCATATTTAATACTGAGATGTTATTTTTTGGTAAAATGTTTTTCTGTGTTGCCTAAGTGAAAGTAATAAGCACTCGAAGCAGTAATATGAATTGTGTACAAAAATTGACATTGGCACTTTTAGATTAAATTTGTTTTGGAGTAGGTTTACAGTTTTCAGGAATTACTCAAAAAGTACATGAACTCAAAGAAATTCAGAAATTTCTCAGCCAGCCAAGCCAAATGCCGTCGAGTTGGATCAGAGTCAGTAATTTTTTCATCTTTTCCCTGATGCCAAGCTTTCTCTTTCTCATTGTCCATCATCTAGAGCATTTAACACATCAAGACATAGTTCGAAATAGTCCTTCAATGTATGAAAAAAAATTTA
Organism: Heterohyrax brucei; assembly: GCA_028571685.1. Classification (NCBI taxonomy): domain Eukaryota; kingdom Metazoa; phylum Chordata; class Mammalia; order Hyracoidea; family Procaviidae; genus Heterohyrax; species Heterohyrax brucei. Next base: position 32,511,046 of record CM053163.1, read on the forward strand.
TCAAACCCTCTCATACTAAGAGAAACATAAATTTAGTCTATAATAAGATACCATTTTTTTAACCAATTAGGCAAAAACAAACAAACAAAAAAATGAATGTTCAATAAAATATTATGCTAGTGATCTTGTTGGGAAATAAGATCTTCCTTACATTGCTAATGGGAATGAACAGTTGTCTCAAGTGCTTTGGAGGCAACTTTGGCAATATTCAGCAAAATTAAACAGGCATAATTCTTTTTCTGGGAATCTGTCCTAAATACACATAGTGTAGGCATGGAACTTTCGTTCTGGCTTTATTTGTAACACTCATTGTGGTTCTGTTAAATGTAAGTTTATCTTGAGTTGGAGGTGACTCAACAGTTACTAATAACAATGACAAATGTGGTAGACAGAACTGTAAGATGGACTCAAGATTCCCACACTCTGGTGTATGTGTCTTACATGATTTCTACCCATGAGTATAGAATTAAGTTACGCTATTTGTCAAAAGGAAAGGAATATTTCAGATGCACTTAAGATTGACTTTGAGTTATTCCAAAGGGAGATTATCCTGGATGGATCTGATCTAATCAGCTACGCCATTAAAAGAGCGTCTGCTATTGATTTTGGAAAAGTAAGCTACCATTTGTGAGAGACCCTCTGAAAGGAGCACCATTGTAAGGACCCAAGGGAGGCCTCCAAGAGCTGAGAAAATTCTAGGCTGACAAACTAACAATAAAATGGGGACTTCATTTCTCTAATCAGAAGAAACTGTATTCTGCAGTAATAAGTGAGTGTAGAAGGAGATTTCAGATCTCTAATATCTCATTTTCAATAATGGACAGAACAACAAGGCAAAATTAACAAGGAAATAGAAGGCTTGAACAACACTGTAAGCCTAGTGGACCTAATAGATTTCTATAAAATACTCCACCCAAGAGAGAAAAATACGTGTTCTTCTGCAGAGCATATGGATTATTCTCCAGGATAGACCATATATTATGTTATGAAAGAAGTCTCAATAAATTTGAAAAGGTTAAAGTCATACAAAATATTTTTTCTGACCATAATAGAAAGAAACTAGACATTAATAACAGACATATATAGAACTCTGCACTCAACAACAGAATGCACATTCTTCTTAAGTTATGGACCATTCTTCAGGATACACTAGGCCATACAACAAGCCTCGATAAATTTAAAAGGATTGAAATCGCATAACTTATGTTCTCTGACTACAACAGAATTAATTTAAAAATCAGTACCAGAAATGTTAGCCATTTATAAATAAAACCTAAACCAATTGCCGCAGAGTCAATTCCAACTCATAGCAATCCTATAGAACAGAGTAGAACTGCTCCATGGAGTTTCCAAAGAGTGCCTGGTGGATTCAAACTGCTGACATTTTGGTTAGCTGACATAGCACTTAACCACCACACCACCATGGTTTCATAGGTGAAAATTAAGCAAAAAAATTCTTAAATAACTTACAAAAAGCATGTTTTGAAGTATGTGAAAAGGCAAAAGCAATCAAATCCTGTGGAATACAGCTAAAGCACTATGTGGAAAAGAAAATTATGGTGATAAAAATGACTGCACTAAAAAACAAGGAGATGTGAGGCCAAGGTGGTAGAGTATTCAGATGCTTGCTATAATCCATCTAACAGTGAAGACTCAAATGAACAAATGAATCAATTACATATGACATTCCAGGAGCCCTGAATATCAAAGGGAAAGTTGAGAAATTGGACTGAGTGAAAGGGAAGGGAGAGTAGGTCCCAAAGTACCTAGGACTGGTCAGACTGCACCAGTCAGGAATTAGCTTTAAACCATGTGGTGAATGGAGCAGTGGCTTCTGGAGGGCATCCTCCTTAGTGAGAAAGAAAGAACACCAGAGAGTACACTCAAACCTCCATAACCAGTGAGAAGTGGTATTTGGCCACCAAAGTCTAAACGCCTAGTGCCTAACCTACCACTTGTGTAGATCTATACCTATCCTTTGAGATAAACCTCTCTTCTCTTCCCCAGAGCTTTCCCATTCCCTCTCTGCACTGTGCCTGGCTCTGGAGTCCGAAGCCATTAACTAAGTAGGAAGTAGGACTCCTTACGTCCACCTTGAGCCATTTTCCTAGACTCCAAGAGACAACAATTCAACATGCTGGGGAAAAGAGGTGGGGGGCAGAATCTGCTGACTCCCCTGAGACAGAAATTCAGGGTGGAAATAATTCCTTCACTTAGAATCAGATGTAAGGTGACACGTCAAACACACAGACACTCAGGGGTGGGTGTGAGCCCCCTGACTTTCTCAATGACTGCCACCTGTACCTATACCAATCACCCCTGCCCATCTAAGACAGTAGGGGACAGCCTAAACCACACTCTAAATGACTGACTAACTAGACACCCTAGCTGAATTCATACAAGAAAAGTAAAAGGACTCCCGGGTTTGCATGCCTAGTAACAGTTCTAGTTGTATGGTGACAGGATGTTAGAGCTTCAAAGGCACCAATAAACAAACTAGCAAACACAACCAGCTTTTTTGAATAATACAAAACAACACAAGAAACTAGAATACAGTAAGCAAACATAAAATAAATTCAACAACTTACTGATAGCTTGGAGACAATAGTACATACCAAATCACTTAAGACAGACCACACTGACTTCAGAAAGCTCACAAAAGAATCAAGAAATTTGCCAGATGGAGAGGACTTCCTGGAATTATCAGAAGTAAAATATGAAAGATTAATAATTAGAACTCTTCAAGATATCAGGAAGGAGATGAGACAAAATGCAGCAAAGTATAATAACAAATTGCACAGGTTGCAAGAAAGCATTTATTCCTTCATCTGTTGATGAGCGTCTAGGTTGATTCCACCTTTTTGCTATTGCAGACAGTGCTGCAATAAACATTCATGTGCATGTATCTGTTCACATGACTGCCTTTATTTCTCTAGGATATATTGTGAGTATTGGGATTACTGGATCAATTGGTGTTTCTATTTCTAGCTTTTTAAGGAAGTGCCAAGTTGCTTTCCAAAGAGGTTGTACCATTTTGCAATCCCACCAGCAATGCAGGAGAGTTCCAGTCTCTCCACAGCCTCTCCAGCATTTGCTGTTATGTGTTTTGGGATAATGGCTAAACTTGGGGTTAGATGGCATCTCACTGTAGTTTTGATGTGGATTTAGCTAATGATCATGAGCATTTGTTAATGTATCTTTTGACTGCCTGCATGTCTTCTTTGGTGAAGTGTCTGCCCATCTCTTTCCCCATTGCTTAATTGGGTTATTTACCTTATTGTTGTTGATATTTTGTAGTACTTGTGAATTATGGAGATCAGGCATCAGTCGGACACATCACTGCCAAATATTTATTCTGTGAGTAGTCTTGTAACTTTCTTGATAAAGTCTTTAGAAAAGCAAAAGTGTTTGATTCTTAGTAGTTCCCATTTATCTATTTTCTCTTCTGTTGTTCGTGCTGTTTGCCAGATTTTGAAGTCTGTCTAAACTGTGCATTAGAACATCCATTGTTGACCATGTATTTTGTCGCATGATCTTTATAGTTTTAGGTTTTTGATCCATTTTGAATTAGCTTTTGTGTAAGGTGTGAAATGAGTCCTGCTTCAGTTTTTTTTGCATGTGGATGTCCAATTTTGCCAACACTATTTGTTAGAGACTGTTTTTACTCCAGTTTATGAGCTTTGGGCCTTTGTCGAATAGCAACTGTTCATAAGAGGATGGTGGCATCTCTGGGGTCTCAACTCTCTTCCATTTGTCTGTAGGTCTCTTTTTGTACCAGGCTGTTTTGACTGTTCTAGCAGTATAATAGGTTCTAAAGTTGGGTAGTGTGAGGCCACCCAGTGTGTTCCTCTTCTTCAGCAGGGCTTTGCTTATCCAGAGTTTGTTCCCTTTCAAAACAAACTGACGATTTGTTTCTCCAAAAACAGTTTCTCTTTAAAAAGTCCCTGGAATTGCATGGTATCTGTAGATCACTTTCAGTGAAAGAGACATTTGCACAATGTTAAGTCTTTCTATCCATGAATAAAGTAGACTTCTTCACTTAGGTCTCTTTTGGTTTCTTGCAGTAAGGTTTTGTAATTCTCTCTGTATAAGTTTCTTGTTTCTCTGATTAGATTTATTCCTAGATATTTTATCTTTTGGGGGGCTATATTACATGGTATTGATTTGGTGATTTCCTCTTGGATGCTTTCTTTGCTGGTGTAAAGAAATCCTGCTGACTTACTTATGTTTATTTTATATCCTGATTCTTTGCTGAACTTTTCTATTACTTCCAGTAATTTACTTACAAGTTCTTTAGGATTCTCTGTGTGTACCATCATAGCATCTGCAAACAGGGAGATTGTTACTTCATCTTTGCTGATGCAAATGAGTTTTATTTCTTCAGCTTGTCTGATTACTCTGGCTAGAACCTCTACCACAATGTTAAATAGAAATGGTGAAAGTGGGCATCCTTGTCTTTTCTGTTCTCAGGGAGAATTCTTTCAGTCTCTTTCCACTCAGGATGATGTAGGCGGTTGGCTCTGCATAGACGCCCCTTAGTCAGGAATTTCCCCTCTACTCCTATTTTGCTGAGAGTATTTGATATGAACCGATATTGGACTTTGTCAAAAGCATTTTCTGCATCAATTGACAAAATCAGTTGATTCTTATCCTTTGAGTTACTTACTTGGTTGATCATATTAATCACATTTCTGATGTTGACCAGACTTGCATCCCTGGTATGAATCTAACTTGGTCAAAAAGAAGTATTTTCTGGTATGTTACTGCATTCTCTTGGCTAAGATTTTGTTGAAGAGTTTTGCCTCTAGGTTCATGAGAGATACTGATCTGTAATTTTCTTTTTTGTGCTATCTTTTCCTGGGTTTTGTATCAGGGTTATGCTGGCTTCATAGACTGAATTTGGGAGTACTCCATCCTTTTCTATGCTGTGAAATAGTTTCAGTAGTATTGGAATTAACTCCTCTCTAAAACCTTGCTGTAGTTCTCCAGTGAAGCTGTCTGAGCCAGAACTGTTTTGGCTTTGTAGTTTTTCAATTACCTTTCAATCTCTTGTTTTGTGATGGTTGTATTTAGTTGTTTTGCTTCTTCTTGTGATAATTTTGGTAGATGATGTGAACCTAGAAATTTGTCCATTTCCTGTAGGTTTTCAAGTCTGTTACAGTACAGTCTTTCATAGTATTTTGTTATGATACTTTCTATTTTGGTTGCATCTGTTGTGACATCTCCCATCTCATTTCTTATTTGAGTTATTTGTTACTTCTCCTGTTCTCTTTTATAAGTTTAGCCAATAGTTTCTCAATTTTATTGGTCTTTTGGGAGAACCAGTTTTTGGTTTTGTTAATTCTTTCAATTGTTTTTCTATTCTCTAACTCATTTATTTCTGCTGTAATCTTTATTACCTGCTTTCTTCTGGTGCCTGGGCGGTTCATTTGTTTCTTTCTACTTGTTCAAGTTGTAGGGTTAATTCTTTGGTTTGGGCCTTTTGTTAACTCCAGATGTGTGCATTTATGCAGATAAATTGACATCTGAGTGCTGGTTTTGCTGTATGCCATAAGTTCTTATAGGACATGTTTTCATTGTCATTTGATTCCATAAATTTCTTTATTGCATCTTTGATTTCATCTATAAACTAGGATTTTTGAGCAAGGTAAAGTTCAGTTTTCATGAGGTTAGATTTCCACCTATGTTTTTCCTGCTATTGATTTCAAGTTTTATGGCCTTATAGTCCAAGAAAATGTTTTGCAATAATTCAGTGGATTGGACTTTGTTGATAGTTGCTTTATGTCCTAACATGTCCTATTATGGTTTATTCTAGAGAATGTCCCATGTACATTGGAGAAGAAGATGTACTTACCTGTCGTGGGGTAAAAAGCTCTGTGTATGTTGAGGAGGTCTAGTTAGTTAATTGTCACAATGAGATATTCTGTATCTTGACTGAACTTTTTGTGAATGATCTGTCCATTACTGAAAGTGGAGTGCTGAAGTCTCCAACTATTATTGTGGAGTGATCTATCTCATTTTTTTCCCACCTAACTAGAATTCTTTCTTTGTTTATTTTTCTTAAATAAAAAATGAAAGTGTACATACTCTGTGCTTACAATACTGGGTTAAGAGAAGAGGAGTACACAAGTTGTGTCGAAGTCCCATTAATATTGATCTTCTTACTAATGTGTATTGTCACCAATTTCACCCAACCAAGTTTCTAATAACTGTCTAATCTAAACCCTCGCCCCTTGCCCTCCCACCCTCCCACCCTCCCCACCCTTGTAGCTGTCAAAAGGTCTTTTCTATTATGTATGAATATGCTTTTAAGTTTTTATTATCATTTTTCAATATTGTCAGCATTTGTTCAATGTGTTTAGGTGCTCTGGCATTGGGTGCATAAATATTTAATATTGTTACACCCTGCTTATGCATTGAACCTTTCAATAATAAATATTAACCATTCTTGTCCACGATGGTGGAGCTTACATTAAAATCTATTTTATCTGACATTAGTATTGCCACTCCTGCTCTTCTTTGTGTGTTGTTAGCTTGATATGTATTTGCCCATCCTTTGACTTTCAGTTTGTTCCTTTCTTTGAGTCTAAGGTGTGTTTCTTGTAAGCAACGTATATATGGATCATGTCTTTTGATCCAGGCTGTCACAGTCTGCTTTTTTATTGGAGCATTCAGACTATTTACATTCAGTGTAATTATTGGTACATCTGTGTTTAGTGCTGTCATTTCAATACCTTTATTTTAGTATTATTGATGTTTCCTATATTCCTCTTTATATTCTGTTCTGGGTCACTTTTCTTTATGGGTTTATTTTTCACTTTTTTCTGTATTGTTTTTGTGTTTGTTGAAACTCCTGTATTATGTTTCTTGTTTTGATATGTCACACTGTTAGTTTGCTTAGTAGCTACCCTTTCATCTCCTTTAATATTCTAAATTTAAACCGATTTTTAACTTCTGTATATTGCCTTAATTTCCTCTCCATCTGAAAGGGCTGTAACTACTGTAATATATCCCTCTTTACAGTGTGATGAAGTCATAGCTTTTGTGTCAAGATCTCTAGTTCCCTATTTTTAATATTTTAGCTTTTATTGAGTTTTGTGACTTCCCTACTTGAGTGGGACACTGGATGCTGTGTTCTGCAACATCTTCTTTAGTATACAAATGATGTTATTGTTTTTTAAAACAAAGAGCTTCTTTCAGGATTTCTTGTACTTCAAGTTTGGTTTTAGCAAAGTTTCTAAGCTTCTGTTTGTCTGAGAATGTCTTAATTTTACCATCATATCTGAGAGGCAGCTTTGCAAGCCATATAATTCTCGTTTGGAAATTTTTCTCCTTCAATTCTTTGTATGTGTCATCCTACCATTTTTGTCAGCATGGTTTCTGTCAAGATGTCAGAAAAAGCCTACAGGGCTTCCCTCTGAATGTTAGCTTTGCTTTAAGCCTAGTTGCGTTTAAGGGCCTCTCTATGTTTCATTTTATTAAGTCCAATTATAATATGTCTTGGTGACTATCTTTTGTGGTCTGGTTTTTGTAATGTTCGATAAGCATCTTGAATGCCTATGTTCTTTTCTTTCATGTGCCAGAGAAGTTTTCTGTCAGCAACCCTTCAACAATTCTCTCTGTATTTTCTGCTATCCTTCCCTGTTCAGGAACTCCAATTATTCATAAATTATTCCTGTTGATAGAGTCCCTCATGTTTCTTAATTCTTTGTTTTTCTTGTTTCTTTTTTCTGAATTCTCCTCATAAATGCTGGTGTCAGTTGTTTTATCTTCAAATTCACTAATTAGGTGTTCTAATTCCTCCAGCCTGCTCACTTGGGTTTGCACTGAGTTGTCTAATTTTGTTATTGATCTGCTGGATTTCAGATCATTGATATTCTAGCAGTTCATAATCCTTCCTTAATTTTTCATTTTGTTCTGCTGCATTTTGCTTAATCTCTAGAAGGGCTCTATACCTAATTCTTTTGTACTCTACCTCTGATAATCTCAGAGAGACTTCTGCATCTGGAAGTCATCTGAATCTTTATTTGGGGAGTTTTCCAGAGCCATGGTGGTCTGCTTCTTTAAACGTTTAGTTATTGACTGTTGTCTTTGCACCATCCAGAAGCTGTGCAGTTTCCTGGTGTTACACCAGCGAAAGCTGTGGTTAGGTCTTAAAAGTTAATTTTCTACAGTGAAAGGTGTTTCACAACCGTATCTGTTAACCGTTGGGCCCTCAGTGTGGTAGACCCCACCTAACTGATAAGAGCACCTAGTGGGCAGTCAGCAGACCCTATCACATGGCTTAAAGAGCTAGGGCCCCACTGCACTGAGACCCCAGCTGCCACTACTTTCTCTAGGTACAATTATATGAAGAGCAGCTTTTTTACTGAGAGCAGTGCTAACCAGACAGGCAGTGTTGCTGGCGTGAAAATTAGCCTCAGCTGAGCCCTCAGGCAAGACTGATTTCTGCCTCTCAGCTGACCAAGATGGTGTCCCACTCCAGCCGCCTTTGTTACTCTTGAGTCATTGGATTCCATGACACAGCTCAGTCACTTGCCACTGCTGGGATCTCTAAGTGTGGGTGTCCCAAGCACCATGTCTCTGCTTCAGGATACACTGTTCACTTAGGCACTGCAGATTAGCAAAGAAGATGGGCTGTGCCAGATTCACAAGCTTGGCAGATCCAGTCCCAGCCTCCCAGCTGACAAAGAAGGGATCTGCACTTAGCAATCCTCCCAGGCACTGGGCCAGCAGAATGAGTATTCACTGTATCATTGTCTTTCCACTAACAAGGTATTCTCCCCCTACCTGTTCTGCAATGTCATGACCCGACGCCTGATCTTGGAGTTCCCAGAATGTCGCAGGACTGTTCCAGGTCTTAGTTCTCATAGGATATTGAAAAGACGTGTGTCTCGTCCACCATCTTGGCCCCAGTGGTTTGGATTTTGTTGAGACTTGCTTTATGGGCTAATATATGGTGTATTCTGGAGAATGTTCCATGTGCACTGAAAAAAAGTATACTTGTCTGTTGTTGGGTAAAATGTTCTGTATAGGTCTGTAAGGCTGAATTGGTTGATTGTTGCAATAAGATCTTCTGTATCTTTATTGAGCTTTTTTCCAGATGATCTGTCCCTTGCTGAAAGTGTAGTGTTGACATCTCCTACTATTACTGTGGAAAGATCTATCCCATTTTTTTATGTTGTCAGCATTTGTTCAATGTATTTAGATGCTCTGATACTGGATGCATAAATATTTAATATTATTATACCCTTCTTAGGTATTGAATCTTTAAGCAATAGTGACCATCCTTGTTGACAAGGGTGGATTTTACTTTAAAATCTATTTTATTTGAGATTAATATTGCCTCTTCTGCTCCTCTTTGCACGTTGCTAGCTTGGTATATATTTTTCCATCCTTTGATTTTCAGCTTGTTCATATCTTTGGGTTTAAGGTGTGTTTCTTGTCAGATGCCTACTGATGGATGCTGTTTATTGATCCAGCCTGTTGGCTCCCTATCTCTTTATCAGAGCATTCAGTCCATTTACATTCAGTGTAATTATTGATGGGTATGTATTTAATGTTGTCATTTTGGTGCTTGAATTTTTGTGTTGTTGACATTTTCTTTCTTCCACCTAATATTCTGTTCTGGGTCATTTTTCTTTGTGGTTTTTCTTTTCATCTTTTTCAGTGTTGATTTTTTGTCTGTTGAGACTTCTGTATTGTTTTTCTTGTTTTGAAATGTTGTATTGTTAGTTTGCTTTGTGGTTTTGTTCCCCTCTAATGGTCTAAGCTTAAATCAGTCTTTAATTTCTGTATATCTCCTTAACTTCCTCTCCATCTGAATAGGCTATGGATACTGTACTACATCCCTCTTCATAATGTCATGTTGTCATAATCAAACATTGAGCTCTCCATTTCCCTAATTTTAATATTTTAGCTTTTACTGAGCTGTGTAACTTCCACAACAAATTAGGACTCTGGATGCTGTATCCTGCATTGCATCCTTGGGTATACATGTGGTGTCATTGATTTTCTAATGGAAGAAGTTCCTTCAGTATTTCCTATAACTTTAGTTTGATTTTTGCGAATTCTGTAAGCTTCTAGGGTCGCCATGAGTTGGATCCGACTCGACGGCACTTGGCTTGGCTTGGCTGTAAGCTTCTGTTTGTCTGAGAGTGTCCTAATTTCACCATCATATTTGAAAGACAATTTTTCATGATGTATAATTCTTGGTTGGAAGTTTTTTTCCTTCAAGGCTTTGTATGTGTCATCCCACTACCTTCTTGCCAACAATATTTTAGCTGAAAAGTTGCAGGACAGTCTATAAGGCTTCCCTTTGTACATTAGTTTTGGTTTAAGCCTAACTGTCTTTGAGAGCCTCTCCTTATATTTCATTTTGTTAAGTTTGATTGTAAATGTCTTTGTGTCTTTCTTTTGGTGTCTACCTTTTGTGGAGTTCAGTGAGCATCTTGACTAGCTATCTTCACTTCTTTCACGATGTCAGGGAAGTTTTCTGTCAGCAACTCTTCAACCATTTTCTCTGTATTTTCTGCTATCCATCCCTGTTCTGGAACTCTGATTACATGTAGATTATTCCTCTTGATAGTGTCCACATTCTTAATGATTCTTCATTTTTCTTGATTCTCTTATCTGATTTCTTCTCATTGCTGCTGCTGTCAGTTTCTTTATCTTCAATCTCACTAATTACGTGTTTCATTTCCTCAGTTCTGCTCTTTTGGCTTTCTGTTGAATTGTCTAACTCTTTAATTTTATTATTGAGCTGCTGGATTTCAGAGCATTGATGTTGTTGCAGTTCATATAGCTTTTTGAATTTTTCATTTTCTTCTGCTGCACTTTGTTTAATCTCCATCCTAAGATCTAGAAGGGTTCCATACATAACATTTTTTTGGTTTCTACCTCCATTAATTTAAGGAAGCCCCCTTCATCTGGGAAGTTTTTTTATTCTTTATTTTGGGAGTTTCCCAGGGCCATGGTGTTCTGCTTTTTTAAGTGGTTAGATATTGATTATTGGCTTTGAGTCATCAGAAAGCAGTTCAGCGTCTCTGGTGTCAGACCAGTAGAAGCTATGATGTCACTCTAAGAAGGGAGTGAGTCAGGGCACTGCTAGACTTGGCTGCCAGATGCAGCTGCTTTCTCTAGGTACAGCTATCTTAAGTACAGCTCTTCTGATGAGACAGACTATTCAGTCCAGCAGTGCTGTTCAGCTTGGTGCCTGGCCCCAGCTGGGCCCTCCTGGGGGCAGGCCCTGCCTCCTAGCTGACAAAGATGGCAACCTACTTGTCCCAACTCTCCAGAGTCATGCCAACTGACACTGTGGCTCAGAGAGGAGAGGAGGAAAAAGCACTGCCACACTTGACTGCCAACCACCACTGCATTCTCTAGATGTGATTGTCTTGAAAATTGTTTTTCTGCTGAGAGAGGTGCTGTCCATTGGCAGCTGGTAGCAGCTAGGCCCTCAGGCGTGGCAAGCCTTGCCTCCTAGCTGACAAACTTGGTGACCTACTCATGGAGTCTCTTGGGGGCCATATCAGTGAGACACCATGGCATGGTCCAGTGAGAGGAGAGGGAAACAGCACCACTACACTCAGCTGTCAGCCACCACTGCTTTCCCTATATGTGATTGCCTTGAAAACTGCTTTTCTGCTGAATGAGGTGCCGTCCAGTGGCAGCCAGTACCAGCTGGGACCTCAGGGGTGTCACGCCCAGCAAGGAAGCTGACAAAGATGGCAACCTACTTGTGGAGCCTCTGCATTAGCAGACAATATGGCATGGCTCAGAGAAGGGAGGGAGAAGGGTGTTACGGCAGTTGGCCGCCACTGTGTTTTCTAGGTGCAGCAGTCTTAAAAACAGCTTTTCTTCTGAGAGAGGCATTGTCCAATCAGGTGCTATTGCTCAGTATGACAGCCAGCCCCAGCTGGGCCCTCAGGCGTGGCCGGCTCCACCTCTCAGCTAAGATGGCATCTTACCTGGGCCTCCTCTTCTGTGTTGCATAAGCTGAATCTATGGTGCAGCTCAGAAGAGGTGGGGGAAGGGCACTGGTACCTTTAGCTGCCAGCCACTGCTGGGTTCTTTAGGTGTGACTGTCTTAAGTACAGCCTCTCTGCTATGAGAGGTGCTATCTACTTAGGTGCTGCAGCTCAGCATACCTGGCTCTGAGTCATAGGAGTCCCAGTCCCAATCTCCTGGTTAACAAAGATGGCATCTGTACCTGTAAGCTTCTCAGCTGCTGTGCCAGCAGAAGTGGGGTCCTGTGTGTTGCTGTCTTGCCTCCAACAAAGCAAGTTTTATCCTTGCTGTCACCCAGCTTGATCTCACAACTCTTCACCTGATCTTGGGGTTATCAGAATGTCCACTCTGCTCCATTCAATTGTTTTTCTAGTTTTCTAGTTCTCAGGAGGAATTAAAGAGACATGTGACTAGTCTACCATCTTGGCCCCACACGTCAGGTAGTATTTATTTAAAAATGAATTTATAAATTTTAATCTAAAAGTATTTTAAAATTTTAAAAAATAAAAGTTAGTAATTTTTCTAATCAAAAAATGACTAATATATCAAGGACTTCACCTTTTAAGGAAACCCTGGTTATATAGTGGTTAAATGCTACAGCTGCTAACCAACAGATTGGCAGTTTGAATTTGCCAGTTGCTCCTTGGAAATTCTATGGAGGAGTTCTACTCTGTTCAGTAGGGTCACTATGAGTTGGAATTTACTCAATGGCAGTGGGCTTGGTTTTGGCTTTTTTTAACCTTTTCAAAAATTTACTGAGGAAATTGTCCTTTGTAAGATTGTAGGCAGTTTAGTTTTTATGACTATTTTTGTTAGAGAACGCCTTCAGAATAGGCTCTTTCATTTCAGGTATGTAAGATAACACCTACCCATTGCTGTGGGGTGGAAGTATGAGGTCACATTGAATCTGAGAATGTGTTCTATTTGGTGATATCAGTTAGATGTACATATTTTACTTTGGAAAGAAGGGGCATAAATAATTTTCCTAGAAAGATATTCAGTTAGAACTATTAGGGTCCTCTACTTGGATTTATTTAAGATTAAATAATGAAGAATTTGAGACGATCTCATCAGGAGCACAGAACTTGCATTTAGTTGTGCTTTTGGTACGTTAAGTGGTATAGCTCAGCTGGGCTTAAATTCATAACGGAGGCTGGTTCTGGGCACGGGGTGTGGCTGGTGCCTGAGCCTTTCTTTACCTAGCAACCAGAGAAGAACTGCAACAGTAGCTTATACTACTCTGGCTCAGATGGCTCCTATTGCCCCCAACTAATAGCAGGGGCTATTGGGCTATCTTGGGAGGCTCAGAGAGTAATAATGAGGAATTAACCCTTAAATTATGTAAATAATGTTTGAGGTACTTTTGAATATCTCAGAAAAAGAACCCCAGGAAGAGGATGTCCTTCTTGAAATTGTAGATGCAGTTTGGAATTATGTTAGTAGTGAAAAACTTATTTTGTTACTCCAAACTGTTGAAATGGAACATTTTGATTATATAATTATGTATTAACCATATTAAATTTATTTCCACATGCTAGTCCTTTAGTAACTTAATTATTTAAGGTATTGATGAAGTAGGGAATCCAGCTTGTGGCTAAGTAGGATTTGGACTGACTAGAGTGAAACTGTGGGTTGGGTCCATTCACCAAATGCCTATTTTCAGGCTTGAAGAATAGTGTTGGAGGAAAAAGTAAGGCAGTTTTGGTAAAAACACTGAGTAAAAAAGATTTAGTCAGTAGGGTAACATATGTTCAGTAGTGTGTAGTCACTATTAGATTCCTGTTTGAGTGCCATTGTGATTCTGAAATGCTTTAAGAAACAAAAACAGTTGATTCAGAAAAAAATTTGTAAAACATTAATGTGCTATGGAATCATGCTAACAAAGAGAAACACTAAAGAGAGACTATCTCTCTCCCTCATTTGACCACACCCAAGTAGACATTTCTACTGTATGCCTCCCCAACTTGTTGGATTGCATGCAGAACCTCTTTCCTCAAGTTGCTGACTCCAAATTGAAGTCTGATTTAAGTACACCTCGCAGGTAGAGCCTAGGTCAATGCCCAGGTCCCTACTGCAAGGAAAGCTGAATTTCCTGAATCCTACCTTTAAGATGTAGGTTTCTTAAGCTTAGAAGTTGGTCAGACAAAAAGAGAGAAGCTTGTTAGTCAGAAAACTTACAAATATCCACTTTAATTTTCCCCTGAAGTTAAGCTACTTGAGTTTGAGGTTACTGTAGATGCCAGTAATCATCTCTAGTAAGGGTCTTAAATCTAAGTGAGTTTCAAATATTTCTAGACTTTTATGCAAAATGGTAGGCTGGGTTTAAGGAAAAGGAAGCTGATAAGCATAAAGACTAAGAACCCTCCTGGAAGAGAATTTATTTGGGGGGTAGAAGTTGCCACTGAGAAATGGTAATTCTAGCATAACATAGTCGTATTCTTGAGATGTATCTCCCACTTTAGCACCCTTTGGACTCTTGTTTGACTTCTATGTGGACCAAGAGAGAGAAAAAGAAAATAATTTTCATTTAAATCTCTCTAAGACACGAAGAGAATAAGCAATTTACTCTCAGACCCCTTCAAAAGGGCTTAACACAAAGCAGAAAGGTATTTTCCCAGCTCCACAATGCACCATCATCCTCCATTGCTTGAAGAGCAGAAGCACAGTCCAATGGAGGTTGTGGTGGCTGGAAGAACAGGTGGTCCAGTAGTTCATGCAAGGACAGTAGACTCCCTGGCAAGCATAGCATTCCCCATGAGATAAATTTGGGAGCACATAGGAGACACTCACGGAAACTTTAATTCTTTTCTCTTTTGTGTTTGATTAAAGTAGTTAGGGTCAAGTGCACAGATTTGTTACATGAGATACAGATTAGGGGAGTAAATGTGAGTGAGAAATGAAGTAAACTAAACAGATACTTTCTGGACTGAAGCCCAACAAGACCACTTTATTGGGGAAAAAACAGCTTACAAGCTCCTTCAGATCATAGTTGGGAATATGATATACTTTATGATATAGCTGTTCTATAAAAAGTTTTATTCTAGGCCTTCATGCTTTTCCTAATAATAAATTATCTTCAGTGTAAATGCTATTCTGGAGAGGGAAAGAAAAGTATTTAGTGAAGGCATTAGAGATACATGTTTATATATATATATATATACACAAAGTGTGTATACTAAATATACATATTCAGTATACACACTTTTGTTTTTAGTGCTCATAATTTGAATTTCATGTTGGAGTATTTTTTCTTTCAAAATTTAATAAATGGTAAGATTTCTTTGATTGTGGGGAATGTTAAGGGTATCTAAAGCCAAAACCAAATCCATTACTGTCAAGCTGATTCCAACTTATAATGACCTTAAAGGACAGAGTAGAACTGCCCCATAGAGTTTCCAAGAAGTGTCTAGTGGATTTCACCTGCCAGACTTTTGGTTAGCAATCAGCTCTTTACCACTACACCACCAGGATTTCCTACTGTTTATTTAGTTAGACTATATTCACGCAAAATAGTCAATTTTAGAAATCCAATCATGGGTGCAGTTTATTGAGAAATAAATCAGAAGTTAGAGGAACACTGAAGGCTTAATTTTATCCCAGAGTTCCTGAAATCCTTAGTACCTGAAAACAGGGTGGTGAATTAGGGCATCTGTCTTGGACCCAAGGTTCTCTGGGATCTTGCATGACTGGGAAGCTAGTGGTATTCAAGGAGATACCTCCTTTTTAAAAGCACTTACTCACTACACACACTCCATAATCAAGAAAAGTGAATAGCAATACTCATACACCTTTTTGCCTCCATTGGATTATGCTTTGTGACATAATTTATTCAATGAAGGTTATTGTCATGGATTGAATTGTGTCCCCCCAAAAATATATGTAGCCATGTGGCTGGGCCATGATTCCCAGTATCTCGTGACTGTCTTCCATGTTGTGGTTTTCCTAAACTGTATGCTAAAGGATTAGGGTGGGGCTGTGAATCCCTTCATAGGATTACCTCCCTGCTCCACTGTAAAGGGAGTTTCCCTGGAGTATGGCTTGCCCCACCCTTAATCCTTTCATCCTACAGAGATAAAAGGACAGAGAAGCAGCAGGCAGAGAATTGGGAACCTCGTACTATAAAGAAAGCATCACCGGGAGAAGAGTGTGTCCTTCAGACCCGAGGTTCCTGTGCCAATATGCTCCCAGGACAAAGACTGATGCAATACAGACTTTCCTCCAGAGCTGACAAGGGGAAAGCCTTCCCCCGGAGTGACACCCTGAATATAGATTTGTAGCCAACCGGACTGTGTAAGAATAAACCTTCCTTGTCAAGGCCAGCCACTCTGTGGTACTTCTGTTACAGCAGCCCTAGCTGACTAAAACAGAATTTGGTACCGTGAGAGTATGGTGCTGCTCTACTTTGGAACACTTGCCTGGCAGGACAGATGTGCGCCTGAGGCTCAGGCCATGCGGCCACAGGAGGCTGAAGATGAAGAGACAAAGCGTGAGAAGCTGAGATGCCTCCATCTCAAAAGGTATGGCCATGACCTCAGGGGTTTGAAAGGGTGGAACCAGGGCATCCTGTGTTCAGAAGGGTGGAATTGTCACTCAGCTGGACTTAGGGTGCTCCTAAAGCCGATGGGGCAGAGTTTCTGTCCAAGTGGGCCTTGAAGGCAGAGTTGTAGCACAGGGCTAAAGGTCTCCACTCAAAATCCAGAGTGTGGCCAATACCTAGAGTCTGGAGAGCAGGGCCACTGTGTAGAATGTCTTAGAAAATATAAGAGTATTTCCAAAGCTTTGAGGGCTAATGTAATGTGTTCTGCTGACTCACTTGTTGCCTGTTAATGCCTTCTTTCCCTGCAATTTCTCCTACTTACAATGGAATGTCTAATTTGTGCCTATTCTGCCATTGTTACTTTAGAAGAAGATAGCTTGTGTTCTAGGTTTCACAGATGTAGAACAGTTTTTGTATTTTGGACTTGAAACTGATTTATGACTTCTATCACATGGGATGAATGTGTTACACGCTTCAAGGATGTGCTTTTTGGGATGCCAAAGGGTGGGATGTCATGGATTGAATTGTGTCCCCCCAAAAATATGTGTAGCCATGTGGCTGGGCCATGATTCCCAGTATCTTGTGACGGTCTTCCATTTTATGGTTTTCCTAAACTGTATGTTAAAGGATTAGGGTGGGGCTGTGAATCCCTTCATAGGATTACCTCCCTGCTCCACTGTAAAGGGAGTTTCCCTGGAGTATGGCTTGCCCCACCCTTAATCCTTTCATCCTACAGAGATGAAAGGACAGAGAAGCAGGCAGAGAATTGGGAACCTGGTATCATCAAGAAAGCAGCACCAGGAGAAGAGCGTATCCTTCAGACCCGAGGTTTCTGTGCCAATATGCTCCCAGGACAAAGACAGATGCAGTATCGGACTTTCCTCCAGAGTCGACAAGGGGAAAGACTTTCCTTGGAGCGGACACCCTGATTATGGACTTGTAGCCAACCAGACTGTGTAAGAATAAATCTTCCTTGTTAAGGCCATCCACTCTGTGGTATTTCTGTTAGAGAGGCCCTAGCTGACTAAAACAGTTATATGTGTACACTACTTTGTGTTGCAATGGGTATAAATATCTTCTTCCTGTGAAGTTTCTCCTATTCACCTTGTCAGTATTTAAGAAATTATTTTCCCTGTGATAAATTGTATTTTTTGTCAACAACTTTTCCTTTAACCCCCACGCTTGCTATAATTTACTCTGGGTATATTTCTCAGACGTATTGATACCAGACTTGATCACATATCTTACTTTGATTAACAGAATATGGGAAGCAATGTCTGTAACTAATTCCTATCTGAAGAGACATAATATGTTTTTCTCACCTTCTTGCACTCTGCCATAAAGTACAAGATGAGCATGCACTGGGTAGATGCTGATCCCAGAATAAGAGATACCTAGAGCAGGAAATAAACCTGAACTGCTGCTTGAAATGGAGCTATCTCAGTTGACTTTTAAGTCTGTTCAGGAAAAAGAAATAAAGACTTTTTGTGGTGAACCCTTGAGATTTTAGGAATGTTGTGATGGCTGCAATGTCACAGCAAAAATCTGACCTATACTATCTGACAATGAAGAAGAACACTGTTTAAAAGCAAACAAATTTACTGAAGATTCAAGACACTTCAAACCAGGGACACATATCACCTCACAGAGTGAAAACCAAAAACGTCAAACTGGCAAAGTTACACAGCATTTTTATGAGGTAAAGTACAATATTCTAACTGGGAGTTGTATGATTAGGTAAGCAGGAGGTGAGACAATTCCAAGTGGCTCTTATGGGGATTGATTGGAAATACAAATGTGGGATATCTGAATTGGTTATTTTAAATATATGAGTGGGAGTGTTTTACAAGGTGGGCACAAGGTAATTATCTTAAAACATTTCCTGAGGAGTGTTGAGGGGATTTCTGATAAGGGTCTGTGTTAAGACTCTGTTTTAGGAATAGTCTTCCGTATCTTTAGTTTAACCACAGAGAAAAAAGCTTTCCTTTGTAATGTACTCAAGTCAGTCTAAGGGTTTCACAGTTGTAGGAGAAACCCTTTGTTATGTATTTAAGTCTGGCTAAGGTTTTCATGGTTGCAGGAGAAGCAAAACCTAAGTTGAAATCAGAACACACACATGGGTTGATGATTCTCATATGATTCAGGCATCTCAACTGTTAAGCTATCACACATTCTTTCCTCGTGATGGTTAAGGTTGTATGTGTCTTAGTTGGGCCATTATTCTTAGTGGTTTGGCAGTTGTATGATTATCTCCATGATGGAGTCTGCTCTGAGTAGCAGTTGAAAGGGAGTTTCCTTTTGCAGGTAGCCTACTTTCAGCCAAGCCTGGTGAGCTTTTTGCTCACACTGATCCTGAAGCTGACTTCTATTTATGTTACCTCTTGGGACTTGAGCTAGAAGCCAGTCTTGGGATTCATTGATCTTCACAACTTCTAAGCAAGAGCCCTGCTCTCTGATCTGCTGATCTTGGGTTTGCCTGCCCATGGAACTATGTGAACTGGGAGAAGCCTCTATGCTAACTCAGAGACTTAGAATGTTCCTGCCTCTCCAACCACATGAGCACTTACTTGAGATAAATCTTTCTTTATATTTACGTTCTTTACTGGTTTTGCTTTTCTAGAGAACCCAGCCGGAGACATCTGGTACCAAGAGTGATTGTAGAGAAAAAAATTGTAAGGATGAGTTTACTAAATTGGTTCTCAAGTCTGGTTAGTCTTAAAGATGTGGATGAGTGTTTACTGAGGGTACTGGTACTACTAATCTGTTGCTCTACCAAAAGTAAGTTTATTCTACCTGTCACTGCAGCCAGATTCAGAGATGCAGAAAAATGTTCAAAGTATGCTTTATTACCAAACCAGCATGCAAGCCTGGGGAACAGTGAGAATACTTCTCCAAGACCATCTTGCTTGGGTTACAATTCCAGTGGCTTTTATAGCCAAATTACAAAGGGATTTGCATCTGGACAATGTCAAAGTTTGTCACAGGATAGCAAAGGAAGTCACAAGATTCCTTTACATTCCTTTTTTTTTTTTAATAATAAAGTATTTTGTATTAAATAAAAAATGAAAGCGTACATGTTCTGTGCTTACAATACTGGGTTAAGAGAGGAGGAATACACAAGTTGTGTCAAAGTCCCATTAATATTGATCTTCTTACTAATGTATATCATCACCAATTTCACCCAACCAAATTTCTAATGACTAGTCTAAACGCTCGCCCCTTGCCTTCCTGTCTTCCCACACTCCCCACCTGTGTAGCCATCAAAGAGTCTTTTCTATTATGTATGAGTATGCTTTTAAGTTTTTATCATAGGGATCTCATATAATAATTGTCCTTCTGTCGCTGATTAGTTTCACTCAACATAATGTCCTCCAGTTGAGACCCAAAACCATCATTGTTCTTTATCAGTATATAGTACTCTATTGAGTATATATACCAAAGCTTCCCCATCCATTCTTCTGTTGTTGGGCATCTGGGTTGATTCTAACTTTTTGCTATTGTGGACTGTGCTGCAATGAACATTCGTGTGCATGTATCAGTTGGTGTGAATGGCCTTGATTTTGTAGGATATATTCCGAGCAGAGGAGTTATTGGGTCAAATGGTATATCTATATCCATTATTTTAAGGTAACGCCAAATTGCTTTCCAAAGAGGTTGCACCATTCTGCAATCCCACCAACAGTGAAGGAAAGTTCCAATCTCTTCACAGCCGCTCCAACATTTATTGTTTTGCATTTTTTGGATCATGGCCAATCTTGTTGGGGTGAGATGGTATCTCATTGTCATTTTGATTTGAATTTCTTTAATAATTAACAATCGTGAACATGTCCACATGTGTTTTTTGGCTACCTGGATCTCCTTAGAGGAGTGCCTGTCTATCTCCTTTGCCCATTGCCTAATTGGATGATTTGTCTTTTTCTTATTGATATTTTGTAGAACGTTATAGATTATGGAGATCAGGTGTCAGTCTGACACAGAGTTGCCAAATATTTTTTCCCATTCTGTAGGTGGTCTTTTAATTCTTTTGATGAAGTCTTTGGATGAGCAAAAGTGTTTGATTCTTATTAATTCCCATTTATGTATTTTCTTTTCTGATGAATGTGTTTTGTTTGTCAGATTTTGAAGTCTGTCCATTGTTGACTCTATTTTATCTTGGATGAGCTTTATCATTTTAGTTTTTACATCTAGGTCTTTTATCCAATTCGAGTTGGTTTTTGTATAAGGTGTGAGATATGAGTCTTGTTTCAATTTTTTGCAGATCAATATCCAATTATGCCAGCACCATTTGTTAAAGAGACTGTTCTTACCCCAGTTCAAAATCTTAGGACCTTTGTTAAGTATCAGCTGTTTATAGGAGGATGGTGGCATCTCTGGGGTCTCTACTTTGTTCCATTGGTCTATACGTTTCTTTTTGTACCCGTACCAGGCTGTTTTGACAACTGTGGCAGTGTAATAGGTTTTAAAGTCAGGTAGTGAGAGGCCTCCCAGTATGTTCTTCTTTTTCTTTTTCAGTAGTGCTTTACTTATTCGGGGCTTCTTCCCTTTCCAAATAAGGCTGATAATTTGTTTCTCCATCTCATTAAAAAATGTCTCTGGAATTTGTATTGGGATTACATTATGTAAGCAGAGTGCTTTGGGCAAAATAGACATTTTCACAATATTGAGTCTTCCTATCCATGAGCAGGGCAGATTACTCCACTTATGTCTCTCTTAGTTTCTTGTAGCAAGGTCTTGTAGTTTTCTCTGTAAAGATCTCTTATTTCTCTAGTTAGATTTATTCCTAGGTAGTTTATCTTCTTGGGGGCTATAGTAAGTGGAATTGATTTGATGATTTCTTCATTAATAATTTCATTGTTGGTATAAAGGAATCCTAGTGATTTAGTTATGTTTATCTTGTATCCCGATACTTTGCCGAATTCTTATATTAGCTCTAATAGTTTACTTACGGATTTCTTTGGATTCTCAGTATGAACAATCATATCATCTGCAAAGAGGGAAATCTTTACTTCTTCAGTGCCAATACAGATGCCTTTTATTTCTTTGTCTTGTCTAATTGCTCTGGCTAGAACTTCTAGCACGATGTTGAACAGAAGTGGTGAGAGCTGGCATTCTTGTCGAGTTCCCGTTCTCAAAGGGAATTCTTTCAGTCTTTCACCATTCAGGATGATGAAAGCAGTTGGCTTTGCATAGATGCTATTGATTATATTGAGGAATTTCCCTTTTATTCCTATTTTTCTGAGAGTTTTAAGCATGAATGGATGTTGAACTTTGTCAAATGCCTTTTCTGCATCAATTGACAAAATCAGGTGATTTTTATCTTTTGTGTTATTAATGTGGTTGATTACATTAATTGTTTTTCTGATGTTGAACCAGCCTTGCATCTCTGGAATGAAACCAACTTGATCATGATGAATTATTATTTTTTTTTATATGCTGTTGAATTACATTGGCTAGAATTTTGTTGAAGATTTTTGCATCTAGATTCATGAGTGATGAACTAAGTGCCGTTGAGTAGGATCTGGCTATTGGTCTGTAATTTTCTTTTTTATATTTTTGTGGGATCTTTCCCTGGTTTTGGTATCAGGGTTATGCTGGCTTCATAGAAGGAATTTGGAAGTATTTCATCTCTTTCTATGGTGTGAAATAGCCTTATTAGTATTGGGGTTAATTCTTCTCTAAAAGTTTGGTAGAATTCTCTGGTGAAGTCAGGACTTTTTTTGGTTGGTAGATTTTTGATGACTTCCTCAATCTCTTTCTTTGTGATAGATTTATTAAGTTGATCTATTTCTCCTTGTGATAGTCTTGGTGAGTCATATGAATCTAGAAATTTGTCCATTTCCCCCAGGTTTTCAAACCTGTCAGAGTATAGCTTTTCGTAGTATTCTGTTATGATATATTTTGTTTCAGATGGGTCTGTTGTAACATCTCCCAACTCATTTCTTAATCGGGTTATTTGTATCTTCTGTTGTTTTTCTCTTGTAAGTTTAGCCAGTGGTTTATCAATTTTGTTGATCTTTTCGAAGAACCAGCTTTTGGTTTTGTTCATTTTTTCAATTGTTTTTCTATTCTCTAATTCATTTAGTTCTGCTCTAATCTTTATAATCTGTTTTCTTCTGGTGCCTGAGGGGTTTCTTTGTTGCTCTCTTTCTACTTGTTCAAGCCACGAGGTTAATTCTTTAATTTGTGCTCTTTCTTCTTTCCAGAAGTGTGCATTTATAGAGACAAATTGATCTCTCAGCATTGCTTTTGCTGTATCCCATAAATTCTGGTAGGATGTGTTTTCATTCTCATTTGAATCCATAAATTTCTTTAATGTGTCTTTAATTTCTTTTATAACCCAAAGCTTTATGAATAAAGTGTTGTTTAGTTTCCACAAGTTGGAATTTTTACCTATGACTTTTCTGTTATTGATTTCAACTTTTATAGCTCTGTGGTCTGAGAAGGTACTTTGCAATAAATCAGTGTTTTGAATTTTATGGAGAATTGTTTTATGACCTAACATATGGTCTATTCTGGAGCATGTTCCATGTGTTTTGGAGAAGGTGTACTTATCTGTTGATGGATGAAAAGATCTGTATATGTCAATAAGGTCAAGTTGGTTGATTGTTGTAGTAAGATCTTCTGTATCTTTACTGAGCTTTTTTCTAGATCATCTATCCTTAACTCAAAGGGGAGTGTTAAAGTCCTCAGCTATTATTGTTCAATGATCAATCTCATTTTTCAATGTTGTCATTATTTGTTCAATGTATGTAGGGGCTTTGGTATTGGGTGCATAAATATTTAATATTGTTAAGTCTTGCTTGAATATTGAACCTTTCAGCAGTAAATAGTGACCATCCTTGTCCACAATAGTGGATTTTACATTAAAATCTATTTTATCTGAGATTAATATTGCCACACCTGCTCTTTTTCATGTATAATTAGCTTGATATATATTATTCAACCTTTAATTCTAAACCTGTTCTTATCTTTAAGTCTAAGATGTGTTTCTTGTAAGCAACACATGGATGGGTCATGTCTTTTGATCCACGATACCCTCACTGTCTCTTTATTGGAGCGTTCAGTCCATTTACATTCAATGTGATTATTGATAGGTATATGTTTATTGGTGTCATTGCAATATGTTTATTTTCATGTTGATGTTTTCTCTGTTGTTCTTATTAATCTGTTCTGTGACATTCTTCTTTGTGGATGGTATGAGTTTTGATTTCATATTTGTTGAGACTCCAGTATTGTAATTTTTAATTCCAAATGATATATTGTTAATCTCTTCTATGGCTACATGTCTAATACCCCTTTACATATAATTATTGAAATCAATTTTAACTATTTTAGAAGTCAGAAACTGTCGCTGCATCAAAAACAACTGTAACTATTATAGTGTATCCCTCTTTTAATGTAATATTATAGTTGTCATGATATGATCATGGATTCCCTTATTATAATACTGTAGCTTTTGGCTTGGTTTGGTGAAGTTTTGTGCCTTCCTTAACTGATTAGAAATTTGGATGAGTGGCCTTAAATTATCACCCAAAACATATATTTAGGGAAGAGCTACTTTCAATATTTCATGAAATTTTGGTTTAGTTTTTATGAAGTCTTTAAATTTCTCTTTATTTTCAGAAGTCTGAATTTCACCATTATATCTGATAGACAATTTAGCAGGATAAATTATTCTGGGATGGAAGTTTTTCTCCTTCAGGGCTTTGAATGTATCTTCCCATTGTTTTCTAGCCAGCATTGTTTTGGCAGAAAAGTCAGATGAAAGTCTACAGGGTTTCCCTGAGAATGTTGGTTTTGATTTGAGCCTTACTCCCTTCGGAAGCATCTTTGTGTTTTAGCTTATTAAGCTTAAATGTAATATGCCTTGGCATTCTTCTTTTTTGATCTAACTTTTGCAGTGTTCAATAAACATCTTGGATATCTATGTTCTCTTTGTTCGTAATCTCAGGAAAGTTTCCTGTCAGCATTTCTACAGCAATACTCTCTATGTTGTCGTTAATCCTCCCTCATTCAGGAACTCCAGTTAAGCAAAAATTATTCCTCTTCATGGAGTCCCATATGTTTCTTAATTTTTCTTATTTCTTTTCTCTGATTTTAACTCATAAATGTTGGTGTTAGTTACTTTGTCTTCTAGGTCACTGATTCTAACTTCCACCTGTTCAATCCTACTCTTTTGGCTTTGGATAGAATTATCCAGTTCCGTAATTTTGTTATTAATCTGATGTATTTCAGATCGTTGATGTTCTAGCATATCAAATAGTTTACCAAATTTTTCATTTTGTTCTACTGCATGTTGTTTAATCTCTAGGAGGGTTTTATATATAACTTTTTTATATTCAACCTCTGTTAGATTCAGAAAGGCTTCTTCATCTGGGAAATTTTTTAATCTTTAGGGAATTTTCTGGAGCATTTGAAGACTGTTTCTTTAAATGATTAATTATGGTCTGTTTCCTGCATGCCATCTATATGCTATCTGATTTCTCTGATAATGGATCTAAGAGAATTGTTGGTCACCAGCTGACTCTAATACTCTAGGTGGACTCTCAGGTGTGGAAGACTTTGCTTACTGAGTAGCAAAGAGGCTGCTCTGTTTATGGAGAAACTGGGGGCTGCCAGCCAATCTTATAATGTGAGTCAGAGAAGAGAGGTTTTTCAATAGAGAGATTTCCAGAGAGAAAATACAAGCCTCTCAGCCTTAAAAAAAGGTAAACCTTAAAAGTAAAAGTAAACTGCACTTCTATGCAGGGAGCTGTCCAGGTGCTGAATTGGTAGCTGGAAGCTGTCCAACCGGCTGGCCTGAACAGGCAGTCGGCAACAGCAGATTTAACCTGCCAGCTTATAATGAAAGTATGTTACTGTTACTGGCCGTTTGCAGAAGCTGCAGTTCTCTGTTACAATGTAGCAGCAGAAGCAGAAGTCAAATGGTCATTGGGTTGTTTTTGAGAGGAGAAGAGTAGTCCGATACTGTTGCTCAGTCAAATATGTTAGGTCCCAAGGCTTCTCAGGTAATCAGTGCTCCATAAAAAATATCATCTAGGTCTTAGTTCTCAGAGGGAGATGAGGAGACGTCTGTTTACTCCACCACCTTGTAACCCTTTACGTCTTATTGAACAATGTAAATTACCCCAAATCATTACCTCTGTGAAATTTTGAAATAACTGATTCACCCCCCCTAGAGACAGGGAAAGGAATGCAAGTCTGCTGATCTGTTTCAGTAATCTAGGTAACCTTTATGCACTAAAAAATCCATGTCATGAGGTGGCAATATAAATACACACACTATCTCCTCTAACAGAACAGATATTTGTGAAAGGTGAGGGTTTCTACAATTTAGTCAAAATGAAGACTATAAGGAAAGTGGTTGGTTGGTCCTACTTTCCCTAGACAAACTGGTGAAAGAAAGCTATGCATACAGGGCTTCAGAGTCAAAACTCAAGTGCCACATAAATGACTTCAAAGTTTCCATTTGTGCTTTGAAAAAAGGTTTTATTTCAGTAACAGGACTGATATTGCCAAAAATGAAACTCAAAGTCTTATTATAAGAGTGGCTGAATTATAATGCCAATGTAATTGCCCAATTTAAGAGATGTCTGAAATTAAAATGGGATTCTGAAACTTGGGATGTGGATGTATGGGCAGATAATCAGGAAGCTGGAGACTCTGAGTCCCCAAATTCCATTGAATCACTCCTGCCAAAAAAAAATCAACCTTCTCACTCCCATCTTTGTCTGCTAAACCACCTTCCCAATAAAACCATTAGTCTATATAGTGAGATTAACCCAGCCATTTCTAAAGAGCCCTTGTGTGAGTCATTGCCTGGGGCATTTCCAGATGCAGCTGCTTCATGAAACAATGCTAGCTAGTGTTGAAATACATCCATATTACTAAGTTTGGCTCCTAGATCTGCAACTGGAAAACTGGTTGCAGCTTCATGCTTCCTGTCACTACAAAGCTAGACATAGAGATGAGGAGGGACTATGGCTGGCAATCTGAGAAGATGGTGGGTTAGCACCCTAAAAACCATCTTAACATCTCATCTCAAGCCTGGGGTTTTTATAGGAAGAAGGAGGGTGGGTTACAGAAAAAAGGCAGTGTCATGGATTGAACTGTGTCCCCCCCCAAAACTGTGTGTAGCCATTTGGCTGGGCCATCATTCCTAATATTTTGTGGTTTTCCTATGTTATACATCCTAATCTCTGACCGTGGCTAGTAGATAGGATGATTGTGTTAAAAGGAGTTAGGGTGGGACTACAACATCCTTGCTAAGGGAGCGTCTCTGGAATGTGGCTGGCATCACCTTTTATCCTTTCATCCTATGAGATAAAACGAGAAGAAAGCAAGCAGAGAACTGGGAAATCTCATACCATCAAGAAAGTAGCATTGGCAGTAGAGTGTGTCCTTCAGATCTGAGGTTCCTGTGCCAAGACGCTCCCTGACCAAAGACTGATGCAACAGAAAGACTTTCCTCTACAGCCAGTGTTTTAGTCAGCTAGGGCTGCTCTAACAGAAATACCACAGAGTGGATGGCTTTAACAAAGAAAGATTTATTCTTACACAGTCCGGTAGGTTGCAAGTCCATATTCAGGGCGTCCGCTCCAGGGAAAGACTTTCCCCTTGACGGCTCTGGAGGAAAGTCCGGTATTGCATCAGTCATTGTCCAGGGAGCATCCTAACGCAAGAACCTCTGGTCTGAACGACGCGTTCTGCTCCCGGTGCTGCTTGCTTGATGGTAGCGAGGTTCTCAAATTGTCCTTGGTTCTTTTTCCTTTTATTCCTTGCAAGCTAAAAGCATTAAGGGTGGGGCAAGCCATACTCCAGGGAAACTTCCCCCATAGCAGGAATTCACAGCCCCACCCTAATCCTTTAACATACAGGTTAGCCAAACCACACAATGGAGGACAGTCCCAAGATACTGGGAACAATATCCCAGCCACGTGGCTGCACACATTTTTGGGGAGACACAATTCAAACCATGACAGCCAGCAAAGGGAAAGTCTTCCCTCATAATGGACCCCATAGATTCAGACTTGTAGCATATCAGACTGTGTAAGAATAAACTTTTCTTTGTTAAAGCCATCCCCTTTGTGATATTTCTGTCAGAGGAGCAGCAGATGACTAAAGCAGGGAGTGTTTTTCAAGTTCCCAGAGGGGAGTAGCTAGTCACCAGGTGGATTGTCCAGCAACTGTGATGTTATCTGGGCAGTTGTCCCAGGTCCCGGGGTGAGGCCTGGAGTCATAAGGTGAGCCAGAGTCATAGGGAGTTGTTAGAGGAATTGTGATCTTACCTGGATGATGGTCTGGAGTCTTAAGGTGGGTGATGTCACCATCTCAAGGCAGAGGGCTCCAGGTTGTTAGGTTGGATCACAGGGTGAGCCACAGTCATGGTTTTTTTTTTTTTTTTTTTTTTTTTTAGAGGGATTGTGGTGTTATCTAGACAGTGGTCTGTCCCTGGGCAGTTGAGTCACCACCAGTTGGATGATGTTCAATGGTTCAGTCCCCGGCAGGATCTCAGAAAAAAACTCTCAGTTTCCTGGTTCAGTATAACAGATAAGGCAAGAATTTTTAACCAATATTTTACAATTATTAGCCCTTTCATTCCCCACTGTCAGTATTATAATATCTCGTATCTATGAGACTAGTTTATTGTGAAAGTAATTGTCTTGGTCTTTGGCATATTTTCTTTTATAGATTATTTTGTCTACTTTAACTCCCCCTGAGAGATTTCATATTCATAAATTTTGTGGGGACATAGATGGAGGTTTCTTTTTCCATATATTCTTTACACTGGATAGGAAGGCTTACAGTGTTAGTCATCTGTAGTGGCCAGGATGACAATTACTGGCTATCAGTTAGGACCCATGAAACATTATTTGAAACTTTTGCAGCTTGAGAGATATAAATCTTTCTGGAAACCCAGGCTGGGGCTATCTAGTTTTCCATTTTCCTTTCTCTTTTTTTTCTACTTCCTCTTTACCTTCTTTTCACTTTCTTATTCTTTCTTTCTCCCTGTTTTTTCTTTCTCCTATTTTCCATTCTCCATTTCTTTCTCTCTTTTTCCCCCTCTCTACTCCATTTTTCTCTCATGTGATAATGTCATAAACTTCTGATGGAAACCAACTGAGAATGTTTGATATACATGTCAACAATTGTGACCTCATCAAACACAAAAGCAAACTTTTCACCTTGCATTTTCAGTCCAAGCCAGTAATTACAGTCTCACTTGGAGAGTGGGCCAATTTAAGGTAGAGAAAGTGGCTGTCTATGTCTAAGACAAATTCAATTTCCTTACCTTCCACATCAGTTGTAACTCTTAGTTCCCCATGGAGATGTTGATGATGTGGCCAAGAGCCAGGTAGGACTCAGGGCTGTGTCAGTGGTCTGTCTCTTCAGAATCCTCTTCCAAGATAGTCACTATCCTTCTAGGATGGCCTGTCCTTCAAGGTCTATGGGGAAGTCAAACAGGTGTCCTCTTGTAGGGCCTATGGGGAAGTCAAACAGGTACCCTCTTGTAGGGCACAAGACACTCCACCTTCCAGTGGCCTCATTTTTGACAGTACCTGCATTGATTGGGGTCAGTACTCACCAGCTGGTGTGGCCATCCAGAGGCCAGTTGTGCTATCCCAAGCTGCACACTGGAGGGCAATAGCTGATGATTGGGGGTTCTTTTTCTTTTCTTTTTTTTTTTACTGCCACTGAATCTCTTGCTATTAAACACCTAAAAGGCCTCCTCTATCAATCAAGAGAGTGGGATATGAGTTTCTGGTAGAGGGCCCTAAAAGCCTGTACATAGGTTGTTTTTTTGTTTTTGTTTTTGTTTTTTCATTTTCCTCTATGTTCATAAAACAGAACTCTCAGAGTAAAGCAGACAGATTTAGCTTGTCTGGACTATTATTTGGCTCAGGTAGCATTAGGAAACAATTTTTTATAAAGCTTACAGAATCTTCAATCAAAAATGTTCAGTAGTAATTGAACACCATTAGTTTTTTAAGATCTCAGGCACCATATAGTCACAAGACTAAAATCTTTGTTGAGACATTTTTGCTAATTGCTTTCAGAAAATTAGCAAAAATTGTAGATGGTAAAAACTTAATGCTTGCTATGACCATGATCAATAAAAACAATAGTGACAAGGATCAATTGTATGTAGGACGTAAATGCCAAAATCCCAATCCACTGCAAAACACAATGACATTTCTAAAGACAATCATTACCCATATGTTTAAAGAACTTCAGATACTATACATAACAATCTTGAAGTACAGTACCACACAATCAAGATATACCGAGATTATTAAGGCTTTGAATGCTTATAGTATAAAAATAAACTTCTAGGGGGTGGAGTCAAATTGGAAGACTAGGCACATGTCTTAATACCCTCTGAAAACCAAGGCATGGATGATAATTAAACAGAGTTTTCTGAATACCCAGTGAGCCTTAAGATACAGCACAGGGCTCTCAGTTTGGACTACATGCCACTGAACGGGAAACTTCTTGTCTTTCACTGAGCCCCACCCACTCTTGTTGAATTGGCCAGCTCCCACAGACTGAAGGTAACTGGCATTTAAAAATTTTTCTTTTTGTTGGCCAGCAAGTGGGGGATGTACTTAACTGGGTGATATGCTGAGCCACAGTGATGACATAATCAGTGGCTGGAATAGCCACATCTTCAGGGCCCAGCTCCAGACTCAGAGCAGCACAGCCCCTCCACCTTGTGTTTACAGGCTTCCACCACAGACTCAGCTTGACCAGGACACCATATTTTTTGACTGGGAGGTGGAAGTAACCAACTGAAGGCCTCAGCAGGGATTAATTCAATGGCTAGGAGGCAACTCCAGCCTGGGGAGCGCTTTTTGAAAAGAAAAGCTGTGTTTGACACAGAGTGGTCTTATGGGTGGGGCCCAGCAAGGGATGACAGCAGGCCAGTAACTTTTCCTTACTTTGAAATACACCACATCATCTGGGGACAGCAGAAGAGGTGCCCCCACTGTCAGCCAGAAGGAGGGGCTTGCCACATCTGATGGTCTGACTGATTTTGGAAGCTGTCAAATAGCTTTTACCTTTTTAAAATAAGACGGCCTAGAAAAATAACTGTGGTGCAGCCCAATGGCATCTCTTTCAGCCTTTACTGACCCACAGCATATGGTTGGCCAGTGGGCCCCCTTGACTCCATAAGTTGGGCCATGTCTTTGCCAGCCAGGGGGCAGAGGCCACAACCCCAGTGAGTCCACAGGGCCCAAGCACTAGAGTACACAGAGGTGGCTGGTGGCCAAACTCCTTCTCAGAACTGTGCCTCAGTTCCTGTTGAGGCAACACCAGAGAAATTAAACAGCCTCTAGATGTCCTGAAAGCAACAAACCATAGAAAAACAAAGAAACACCCAACCACAGCTCCAGAAAACTTCCTAAATAAAGAATCAAAGAACTTCCCAGATGAAGAAGCCTCTCTGAAACTATTGGAGGTCAAGTACAGAAGCATTATATAGACAGCCTTCCTAGACATTATACAAAATTCAACAGAGCAAAATGAAAAATTAAGCAAGCTGTTCCAATTGATGGAATACCAGCATTTTGAAATCCAAAAGATCAATATCAAAAATACAGAAGTAGACAATTCAATTCAAAGCTAAAAGAGCAGAATTGAACAACTGGAAACTAGACTTACTGATCTTGTAGACAGAGTACTGACACTAGGATTTAGGAGAGGAATCAGAGATAAGGAACAAGAAACATGAAGAAGCATTAAGAAACAAGTGGGACTCTATCAAGATGAATGATCTAAAATTAAATTGGAGTACCTGAACAGGGAATATTGTTGTTGAATTGCTGACAGAAAACTTTTCTGACATTATGAAAGAAGAGAACATAGATATCCAAGATGTGTATCAAACACCACAAAAAAAAGAACCAAAAGAAAGACACCAAAGCATACTATAACCAAGCTGAACAAAGGGGTGTCTCTGGGCACTTGAATCGGTGGAGCTGGCCTTGCTGACCCACTGAGTGAGAGAGTTGAGTGCCTTTGGACAGGGCACTTTCCAGCAAGAGTGGGGTGCCTCCGGGCACTTAAACCAGTGGAGCTACAAAGCTTTGGAACACTTGCCCGGCAGGGCAGATGTGGGCCTGAGGCCCGGGCCATGTGGCCATAAGAAGCTGATGCTGAAGAGACAAATAGCGTGAGAAGCTGAGCTGCCTCAGTCTCAAGAGGTATGGCCATGACCTCAGGGGTTTGAAAGGGTGGAACCATGGTGTGCTGTGTTTGTAAGGGTGGAATTGCCACTCAGTTGGGCTTAGGGTGCTCCTAAAGCCAATGGGACAGAGTTTCTGTCCAACTGGGCCTTGAAAGCAGAGCTGTAGCACGGGGCTGGAGGTCTCCACTCAGAAACCAGAGAGTGTGGCCGATACCTAGAGTCTGGAGAGCATTGCTGTTGTATAGAATGTCTCAGAAAATGTCAGAGTATTTCCAACACTTTGAGAGCTAATGTAATGTGTTCTGTTGACTTGCCTGTTGCCTGTTAATGCCTTCTAAGTTTCACAGACGTAGAAGAGTTTTTGTATTTTGGACTTGGAACTGATTTAAGACTTCTGTTATATGGATGGACATAATTTTGCTATGGTGAGATGAATGTGTTAAATGTTTTGTGATGTGATTTTTAGGTTGTCAAAGGGTGGGATGCCATGGTTTGAATTGTGTCCCCCCAAAAATGTGTGCAGCCACGTGGCTGGGATATGGTTCCCCGTATCTTGGGACTGTCCTCCATTGTGTGTTTTTGCTAACCTGTATGTTAAAGGATTAGGGTGTGGCTGTGAATTCCTGCTGTGGGGGGAGTTTCCCTGGAGTATGGCTTGCCCCACCCTTAATGCTTTTAGCTTGCAAGGAATAAAAGGAAAAAGAAACAAAGGAGAATTTGAGAACCTCCCTACCATCAAGCAAGCAGCACTGGGAGCACAGCATGTCATTCAGACCAGAGGTTCTTGTGTGAGGACGCTTCCTGGACAAAGACTGATGCAATACCGGACTTTCCTCCAGAGCCGTCAAGGGGAAAGTCTTTCCCTGGAGCGGACACCCTGAATATGGACTTGCAACCTACCGGACTGTGTAAGAATAAATCTTTCTTTGTTAAAGCCATCCACTCTGTGGTATTTCTGTTACAGTGGCCCCAGCTGACTAAAACAGAATTGGTACCAGGAGTGGGGTGCTGCTCTAGCAAATACCTAAAATGTGGAAGCCACTTTCAAACTGCGAGTGGATAGAAGATTCAGAAGGAACGAAGAAGGCGCAGATGGTGAGAAACAACAGAGGACCGGTAGCAGCAGCAGCGGCAGCAGCAGAACCAGAGGCAGCACTGGAGCTGACCCGTGGAGCGAGAGAGGTCAGTGCCTGCACAGAGTTTTCCTCGCGGAACGGGGTGCCTCTGGGCACTTGAATCGGTGGAGCTGGCCTTGCTGACCCACGGAGCGAGAGAGTTGAGTGCCTTTGGGCAGGACGCTTTCCAGCAAGAGTGGGGTGCCTCCGGGCACTTAAACCAGTGGAGCTACAGAGCTTTGGAACACTTGCCCGGCAGGGCAGATGTGGGCCTGAGGCCCGGGCCATGTGGCCATAAGAAGCTGATGCTGAAGAGACAAATAGCGTGAGAAGCTGAGCTGCCTCAGTCTCAAGAGGTATGGCCATGACCTCAGGGGTTTGAAAGGGTGGAACCATGGTGTGCTGTGTTTGTAAGGGTGGAATTGCCACTCAGTTGGGCTTAGGGTGCTGCTAAAGCCAATGGGACAGAGTTTCTGTCCAAGTGGGCCTTGAAGGCAGAGTTGTAGCACGGGGCTGGAGGTCTCCACTCAGAAACCAGAGAGTGTGGCTGATACCTAGAGTCTGGAGAGCATTGCTGTTGTGTAGAATGTCTCAGAAAATGTCAGAGTATTTCCAAAGCTTTGAGAGCTAATGTAATGTGTTCTGTTGACTTGCCTGTTGCCTGTTAATGCCTTCTAAGTTTCACAGATGTAGAAGAGTTTTTGTATTTTGGACTTGGAACTGATTTAAGACTTCTGTTATATGGATGGACATAATTTTGCTATGGTAAGACAAATGTGTTAAATGTTTTGGTGATGTGATTTTTGGGTTGTCAAAGGGTGGGATGTTATGGTTGGAATTGTGCCCCCCCAAAAATGTGTGCAGCCACTTGGCTGGGATATGGTTCCCAGTATCTTGGAAATGTCCTCCATTGTGTGGCTTTGCTAACTGTGTGTTAAAAGATTAGAGTGGGGCTACGAATTCTGCATAGGATTACTTCCCTGTGCTGCTGTAGGGGGAGTTTCCCCAGAGTGTGGCTTGTCCCACCCTTAATGCTTTCAGATAAAAAGGAAAAAGAAACAAAGGACATTTGAGAACCTCGCTACCATCAAGCAAGCAGCACCGGGAGCAGAGTGCGTCCTTCGACCAGAGGTTCTTGCGTGAGGACGCTCCCTGGACAAAGACTGATGCAATACCGGACTTTCCTCCAGAGCCGACAAAGGGAAAGTCTTTCCCTGGAGCGGACACCCTGAATATGGACTTGCAACCTACCGGACTGTGTAAGAATAAATCTTTCTTTGTTAAAGCCATCCACTCTGTGGTATTTCTGTTAGAGCAGCTTAGATGACTAAAACAGACTCTATCAAGATGAATGATCTAAAATTAAATTGGAGTACCTGAACAGGGAATATTGTTGTTGAATTGCTGACAGAAAACTTTTCTGACATTATGAAAGAAGAGAACATAGATATCCAAGATGTGTATCAAACACCACAAAAAAGAAGAACCAAAAGAAAGACACCAAAGCATACTATAACCAAGCTGAACAAAGTGAACATAAGCAGAAACTCTTAAAGGAAGTGAGACTCAAAGGAAAGTTGACATTCAGAGGGAAGCCTTGAAGATATTGGTTGACTTCTTGGCAGAAACAACGTTGATACAGAGGCAGTAGGATGACACATTAAAGCCTTGTATATCCTGCAAAACTGTCTTTCAAATATTAAGATGAAATTAAGATATTCACAGATATGAGACTTAGTGAAAAGCAAACCAAAACTACAAGAAATGCTGAAAGAAGCTCTTTGCTTGAAAAACAAAACCATTAAGTGTGTATTTAAGGAGGCAATCCAAGACACACCATCCAGAAGCCTACTCAGTTGGGGAAGGCACAAAATTCAGTCAAAGCTATAATATTAAAAGAAGTGATCCAGTGATCATATCATGAAAATGATACCATGACATTAAAAAGAGGGATATACTACAGTAGTTATAGTCCTTCCAGATAGAAAGGAAGCTTATAAGATGTGTGCAAATTAAAATTGGGTTTAAATTTTGATTATTAAGGGGGATCACAGGAGCAGCCACAAAGCACAATAAACATATCACATATTGAAACAAGAAATGTAACACACGAGTCTCAACAAACACAAAACCAGCACTGCAAATGATGAAAAATGAACCCATAATCAAAGAATGACCCAGAACAGAATATTAAGAGCAACAGAAAAAACACTAACATAAAAATAAATACATCAAAATGACAGCACTAAACACATATCTGTCAATAGTTTCACTGAATGTAAACAGACTGAATGCTCCAATAAAGAGAGAATCACTGATATCTTGGATCAAAGACACAACACATCTATATGTTGTTTACATGAAACTTACCTTAGACTTAAAGATATGAACAAACTGAAAACTAAAGGATGGACTAATATATACCATGCTAACAATATACAAAGAGGAGCAGATGTGGCAATATTAATCTCAGATAAAATAGGTTTTAGTGTGAAATCCACCATTATGGACAAGGATGGTCACTATTTATTATTGAAAGGTTCAATACACAAGCAGGAATTAACAACATTAAATAGTTATGTACTCAATACTAAAGCATCTAAATACATCAAACAAATACTGACTACATTGAAAAACAAGGTACATTACTCCAAATAGTATTTGGAGACTTTAACACTCCATTTTCAGCATTGGACAAATCTAGAAAAAAGCTCAGTAAAGACACCGAAAATCTTATTGCCACAACTGACCAACTAGACATAGTCGACATATACAGTACTTTCTGTGCATCAACAGATAACTATACCTTCTTATCCAGTGCACATGGAACGTTTTCCAGAACAGACCATGTGTTAGGACATAATACACATCTCAACAAAATCCAAACCACTGAATTGTTACAAGGCATCTTCTCAGACCACAAAGTCATAAAAGTCAAAATCAATAGCAGAGCAAACATTGATAGAAATAGATGGGAACTGAACAACACCTTGCTCAAAAAGCCATGGGTTAGAGAAGAAATCAGGGATGGAATAAAGAAATTTATGGATTCAAGGAGAATGAAAACACTTCCTACCAGAACCTATATGATACAGCCAAAGGCAGTGCTCAAAGGTCAGTTTATCTCTATAAGTGCACATATTGGGAAGAAAGGATGAAAGCCAAAGAATTAACCCTACAGCTTGAACAGGTAGAAAGAGAGCAACAGAGAAACCCCTCAGGTATCAGAAGAAAATAGATTATAAAGATTAGAGCAGAACCAAATGATTTAGAGAATAAAAGAACAATTGATAAAATTGACAAGAACAAAAGTTGGTTTTTCAAAAAGATCAACAAAATTGACAAACCACTGGCTAAACTTACTAAAGAGAAACAGGAAAGGAAACAAATAACCCAAGTAAGAAATGAGATGGGAGATATCACAACAGACCCAACTGAAATAAAAAAATATCATAACAGAATACTATGAAGGACTGTACTCCAACAGATTTGAAAACCTAGAGGAAATGGACAAATTTCTAGATTCAAACCACCTACCAAAATTATCACAAAGAGAAGTAGAACAACTTAATAAATGCTTCATAAAGGAAGAGATCAAAAAGTCATAAAAACCTACCAACCAAATAAGCCCTGGCCCAGATGGCGTCACTGCAGAATTCTACCAAGCTTTTAGAGAAGCGCTAACTCCAATGCCACTGAGACTATTTCACAGTATAGGGAGGGATCGAATACTCCCAAATTCATTGTATGAAGCCGGCATAACTCTGATACCAACGCCAGAGAAAGATCCAACATAAAAGGAGGATTACAGACCAATATCATTCATGAACCTAGATGCAAAAATATTCAACAAAATCCTTGCCAATAGAATTCAACAATATGTCAAAAAAAAATTCTTCATGACCAAGTTGGATTCACACCAGGGATGCAAGTCTGGTTCAACATCAGAAAAACAATTAACGTGAACAACCTCATAAATAACACAAAAAATAAGAATCAAATAGATTTGTCAGTCGATGCAATAAAAGCATTTGACAAAGTCCAACACCGATTCATGCTAAAGACTCTCAGCAAAACAGGAATAAAAGGCAAATTCCTATGCAATAAGCAGCATCTACACAAAGACAACTGCCTACATCATCTTGAATGAAGAGAGACAGAAAGAATTCCCCGTGAGAATGGGAACTAGACAAGTATGTCTACTCTCACTTCTCCTATTCAACATTGTGCTAGAAATTCTGGCCAGAGCAATCAGACAAGACAAAGAAACAAATGGCATCTGCATCAGCAAAGAATTAGAAACCTCCCTATTTGCTGATGATATGATTTGTTATGTAGAGGATCCATTAAAATTCATAAGTGAACTACTCAAACTAACAGAAGAGTTCAGCAAAGTTTCAGGATATAAAATATATGAATAAATCAGTAGGATTTGCTTATACCAACAAAGAGATCGTTAAAGAAGAAATCACCAAATCAATACCACTTACCATAAGTAGCTAAGAATAAATTTAACTAGAGAGCGAACAGACCTATCCAAAGAGAACTACAAGACTTTACTGCAAGAAACTAAGAGAGACTTATGTAAATGGAGAAACTTACACTGTTCATGGATAAGAAGACTTAGCATTGTGAAATATCTATCTTACCCAAAGCAATCCAGACATACAATGCAATCCCAATACAAGTTCTGGTGACACTTTTTTAAGGAGATGGAGACACACATCACCAGCTTTGTTTGGAAAGGGAAGAAACCCTAGATAAGCAAAGCACTACTGAAGCAGAACATAGTGGGAGGGCTCTCACTGGTCGACTTTAGAACATACTATGCTACCACAGTAGTCAAAACAACCTGGCACTGGCACAAAAACAGACACAGACCAATGGAAAAGAGTTGAGACCCCGGAGATGCCACCATCCTCCTATGAACAGTTGATATTCGACAAAGGCCCTAAGGCTCTAAATTGGGGTAAAAACAGTCTGTTTAACAAATGGTGCTGGCAAAATTGGATATCTGTCTGCAAAAAGTTGAAACAAGACCCATATCTCACACCTTACACAAAAAGCAACTCAAATTGGATAAAAAAGCCTAAATATCATATCTAAAGTGATGAAGATCATCCAAGAAAAAATAGGATCAACAATGGAAGTTTCAATATACAATTTAGACAAACTTCAAAATCTGACAAGGCACAATCAACAGAAGAGAAAATGGATACATGGGAACTACTAAGAATCAAACACTTTTGCTCATCCAAAGACTTTATTAATGGAATTAAAAGGCCACCTACAGAATGGGAAAAAATATTTGGCAACTATATGTCACATCGATGTCTGATCTCCATAGTCTGGAAGATATTGTAAAATAGCAACAAGAAAAGGATAAATAACCCAATTAAGCATTGGGCAAAGGAGACGGACAGATACTTCACTGAAGAGGATATCCAGACATCCAAAAGACACATGTGGAAATGTTCATTATCATTAAGTATTAAAGAAATCCAAATCAAAAGTATGATGAGATACCATCACACCCCAACAAGGTTGGCCATGATCAAAAAACACAAAACAGCAAATGCTGGAGAGGCTGTGGAGAAATTGGGACTCTCCTCTACTGCTAGTGTGATTGCAAAATGGTACAACCTTGTTGGAAAGTAATCTGGTACTTCCTTAAAAAGCTGGAAGTAGATAGACCATCTGACCCAGTAATTCCACTGCTTCAAATATATCCTACAGAATCAAAGGGAGTCACATGAACAGAGACATGTACACGAAAGTTTATTGCAGCACGGTCCACAACTGCAAAAAGACAGAATCAACCCAGATGCCCACCAACAGATGAATGTATAAACAAACTATGGTACATATACTCAATGGAATACTATGCAATGGTAAAAAACAATGATGATTTTAGGAAGCAACTCATAACCTGGTTTCAAATAGAGGACATTATGTTGAGTGAAATCAGTCAGCAGCACAAGGACAAAAACTATATGAGACCTCTACTATAAGGACTTCAAAACAGACTCATGTACAGAAGAAAAGATGCTTTGATGGCTACAAGGAAGGGGTGGAAAGAGGGAGAGGGTTGGTTATAGATTAGATAGTTAATAGAAATTCGATTGGGTCAAAGTAGTGACAGCACATATTAGAAAGATCAACTTTACCGGACTTCAGCACACACTGAAGACTCTTTTTAATCTTAACTCAATATTGCAAGACTAGAGTCGCAGGGGCAGGGGTCCAGAGACCAAGCTCTCAGGAGACATAGAGTCCAACTGCATGATTAGCCTATTGCTAAGACAGTCTTCTGCATTCCATATTGCTGAGTGGCATCTGGTGTCTTAAAAGCTAGAAGCTGCCATCTGAGGTACACCAAATGGTTCTAACTCAGCTGGAACAGATGATCACCAAGGACAACAAAGACATGACAGAAAAAGGGCCCAGAAGACAGAAAGACCCACACGTATGAGTGATTGTATCAATACATGACCACAAGAATCAGATGGTGCCTGGCCACCAATAACAGCCATGAGGGGCATGCAATGTTGTGTCCCACTGGCAACACAAGAAAAATAGGGGTGCACTTCAAGAAGACCACAATTATGGTTGGAAGGCCTGGGAATCCCCCTGGGAGCACAGCCCCTAGACCTGCTGCTGCCCCTGATAATAAATCCTTACTGAGGTCAACTCTTCAGACAGGAATGGATTGGACTCGGTGCCACCAAGTGACCACATGGTATGTCCACTTTATGTTTCCATGCAGCTACAGGATACTGTTCTACTGGCCTCTTACTAGAAGGGTGAGGAGAGGGTGGAAAGTAGGAACAAGAAACTGTTAAAAGGATATGATATGTATAGAATGGAAAGGAAGAATGTGCTGTCATCAGGCGAGGAGAGCAGAAAAAGCTGCAGATAGTTGGGCATACAGATTTAACCTGTATACTTTCACTGAATCACAATAAAAAAAAAGACAAAAGATTGAAATCACAACAAGGCACACATTTAAGGGCCTGGTAAGCGGTCTTCACTACTAGTCAGAGACTTAAGATTATGTCTATGTCAATGAGTTGGTTAGTTGAGCAGAGAAGTGGTGATTTCCAAAACCAGTTGATAAAATCTTAAAGAGCTTAAGTTAAAAGCAAAATCCATTGCCGCTGAGTCGATTCTGACTCATAGTGACCCTATAGGACAAAGCAGAACTGCCCCATAGAGTTTCCAAGGAGCACCTGGCAGATTTGAACCGCTACCCTTTTGGTTAGCAGATGTAGCACTTAACCACTATACCACCAGATACATGAAACAAAGACAATTTTTAAAAGTTTATTGAAAGGTGACTTATTTGATATAGTCAAAGTTTTTTTCTGGATGAAAGTTTGATGGGGTTAGTTTGTGAGATTTTCTTTTAAAAAATCTTTACTGTCAAATAGCAATGAGCTGATTTTCTCACAGTCAAAGTAATTAAAAAAAAAAGTTCAATTATTGGGTTAAAGTGTTAATCTATTCTTTGTGTAATTTTCCATAAGGCAAGGACTCAGTGTCTCATTAGAACAAATTCTAGACTTGAAAAACAAGTTTCATGGTTTTGAAAGCAGCTAAGATTTTTTACCTTAAGATCTTTGGTTTAAAATAGCTTAAGTATTGTTCCTCAGTGACTTGTGATAAATTCCTAACAGCTTTGAAACTTCATGGAAAGTACAAAAATTTGTTTCTGAGAAAAATGCTAAGAAGATTTGTTTAAAATTTGTTAAACTATATAAACAATTTGAAATAGAAGTGCCTCATTAAAGGTTTACAGTTTATGTATTAATATTTCCTCATGTTTTTGCTTAATATTAGACAAAAATAAACAGTACAATATCATAATTTTATTATTTTTAGTCACTAATGGTCACAACTTTATTTTTTTAATCTAGCATCATCAAAGCTGATGTTTTTACCTGAGGAGTTCACATCATGAGGTTTTTATTACTATTCAGATGTTTAGGTATTTCATAATCTTGGAATATTCATAGTATATGCTGATTGTAGAGTATAGGAGACTTCCAGCCAAAGTGGTGCCACAGACAGAAGTGCCTTGTTGTCTCTCAACAGCAGAGATCCCCAAAAAACTAAATACAACAGAGACAAATGTCAATTCTGAAACCTGAAGTATCATGTGAAGAGCTAAAGATCTCAGCCAAACAGCAAATGTAATTTAAGAAACGGACAAAGAATGAGAGCAAGCAGAAACAGGTACGGAAGTCTTCCATCAGCTAACCCAGCACAGAATCACCGTCTTAGACTCTTGTTGGACAGCAGCAGACAGGGACCACGGGAAAGTAGCTTCATGGAAATCCCAGCAAAAGAAAAAACACTTGGTAACCAATGACACAGGCTTCCCCACCCTCTGTCTACTCCCTTCTGCTCTACCTCAAAAACCTACTGGCTAGCTGAGATGGCTCTACTAGCCAAGAAGTGTAGTGTTAGTTCCACATGGATTTGCCTGAATCACATCAAAGATCAGTAAATAGGGAAAACACAAAAGCAGCTTCAGGAGCTTCCAGTAAGACAGAGATCATCTGGTAACCAGTAATATATATTTTTCCTAACCTCACTCTTAAACCCCACCTTCCCCAGTTCAGCTTCTTCTGCTTCCCACTAACTGAACTCTCTTGATCAGGAGAAAACTTCTTTAGCCCTGCCAACATTGGCTGGCTCCTAAGTACCATTTGTTCTTAGCTGGTGTTGCTTTTTTATGTTTCTTTCATTTTCTTTCACATCTCCCAAGACATCCTGCTCTTGAACACCTGGCTCCATGTGCCTTCTTTGCCTCTTCTTGAAAGTCTGTGAAACACTACTCAACTGGGTAACCACTTCTCCAGCCTGTGAAGCCAAACTGCTGGGATCTTCAGTTCTTTTGGGGGACTGGAGTGGGGAGAATTGGTTTGTTATGTTTTTTATTTTTGTCTGTTTCCTTTTTGTTTTCACAGCTTAGGAATCCTTTCTAGCTAGCCTTACTACACAGCTTAGGGCCCATGTCCCCAGTCTTCACACCTGCATCTGTTTCTCTTTTTCTTTTTTTTGCTTCTTATCATCCTTCAACTCTCATCTCTCTATACTTGTCTTCATTTCTTGTTTCCTAAATATCTGACAATGTATGACACCTATGCGTACCTCTTCTAACTAGACTATCCCATGCAGCCTGGGAGACACCTCCCTGGTCCTTGCAGCAGCACCAGTAGGACTCCTGGGAGCCTTTCTTTTTCTTTTCCAAATTTTTATTTGGTTGTTTTTCTCTTCTTTTTTTCTTTTCCTCTTTATCTTTTTGTTCCTTTGTTTTTCTCCATTTCTTGGCTTCTCAACTCTCCACTACAGCAGTAAGCTCCCTTTGCAATCTTTTTATTTGTTATTGTCTTTTGTTTCTCTCTCATCTTTCCAATATCCATCTTGGTTCCACACATCACAACCTTCTCCCAACTTTCTACTTACCTACAACATAGACTGAATATAACACTCCCAAGCAACACAAGCACAATCTACTGGAATCTGCTCAGCACTGATTCCTA
This sequence comes from Heterohyrax brucei, assembly GCA_028571685.1. NCBI lineage: Eukaryota > Metazoa > Chordata > Mammalia > Hyracoidea > Procaviidae > Heterohyrax > Heterohyrax brucei. The sequence continues at coordinate 32,553,445 of CM053163.1, forward strand.
GCCCACCCTGTCAGCCCTGTTACATGCCACAAACAGCCCTTGCCACCCCTTCCCCTTCAGTTGGACTTTCCTTATCTTACTATAGCTGAGTGACTAGCCCTACTCATTGGACAGAGAGGTGAAAATACCATAACTGCAGATGAGCAAACAACAAAGAACGCACAACCCACCTACTCTGATGTAATCAAATAAAACAAAAAGGCAAAATAAAAGAGATCTATAATTAATAAAGCAAATAAGTACTGAATGACTTAAAGACAGCAGACAATATGAAAACATTATATATACATACATGTATGTATACACACACACATAAAGGAAAGAATGGTTCCAGTAGGCGTCTGAAATAAAATACCACATGACTTTCTAGTAGAAGCACAGGCACTAGAACGACCTGACAGGGAATTCAAATCTCTAATATTCAGAGCCATCCAAGCCAGCCAAGTGCCGTCGAGTCATCCAAGAGTTGAAGCAAAAAAGCAGACAGAAATGAGTAAAAAAAAAACAAACAAAATCATTGGAAAGGCAGACAAATTCATGGAAAAATTCATGAAAATATTACAGGAACAAAATGCCAAAATAATTTCACAAGTAAAAATCAAAAACAACAAGTAGAAATCTAAAAGATAAAGAACAAGATTTCAGAAATGGATAATATCATAAAAATACTGAGGAGCAGGTTTGAAATGATGAAACACAGAATCAGCAAAATTGAAGATGAATACTTGGATACAACTCTGCTTGAGGACAAATAAGAAAAAAGAATGCAGAAAAATGAAGGAATCCTAAAAATTATGTAGGATACAATCAAAAGCAAAACTTTTCAAGTGATCCAAGTTCCAGAACAGGAGGAGAAAACAGGAAACACAGAGAAGATCACTGAAGAATTGCTAATAGAAAACCTCTCTAATATCGTGAAAGACAAAAACCTTTATTATCCAAGAAGCTCAACAAATCCCATATAGGATGGACTGTAAAGGAAAATCACCAAACATATCATAATCACTAAAACCAAAGCCATAGAAAAAGTTCTGATTATATGGTACTATGTCTCAGAATTATTAGTTATATCTAAAGTTTTTTGTAAATTGACTTTACTTGGCTCTGCATTATTCTTTTATAATTAATTCCCTTCTGGTCTTTCACTTTTTAAAAGTACTATTATTATAAGTTAATCGTGGCTATATTAAATTTTATCATCTGTAGATAAGTTTTTACTTTGCTGATGATAACTCTTCAAATATTTCAACAGAAAGATGAACTAGATGACCTTTGAAAAGAGCTATAATATTTTGAACATGAATACAACTAAGCTGAATGAAGTTTTCCAGAACTCTTGTGTTGTTGTTGCTGTTAGGTGCCATCAAGTCAGTTCTGACTCAAAGTGACCTATGTACAACAGGAAGAAACACTGCCTTGTCCTGCAACACCCTCACAATCATTGTTATGCTTGAGCCTATTGTTACAGTCACTGTGTCAGTCCGTCTTGTCGAGGGTCTTCCTCTTTTTCACTGACCTTCTACTTTACCAAGCATGGTGTCCTTTTTCAGGGACTGATCCCTTCTGATAACATGTTCAAAGTATATGAGACGTAGTCTTGTTGTTGTTGCTTCTAAGAACATTCTGGTAGCACTACTTCCAAGGTAGATTTTTCATTCTTTCACCAATCAATGGTATATTCAATATTCTTCTCCACCACCACAATGCAAAGGCATCATGTCCTCATTTGTCTTTCTTATTCATCATCTAGCTTTTGCACCTCATAGATGATTAAAAACACCATGTCTTAGGTAATGCACCTTAGGCTTCAAGGTGACATCTCTGCTTTTTATCCCTTTAAAGAAGTCTTTTGCATCAGATTTTCCCAGTGAAATGTGTATTTGATTTCTTGAGTCTGCTTCATGGGTGTTTATTGTGGAACTCTTGTGTAGATGCTGATCGAGTTTTCAGACTGCTGTTGATCCAGAATTGCAAGGAACCAAAGTTAAACTAAAATAATTACAGTAAGATTTATAACAGAACATTCTGATGGTTAATGTTCTAGTTTCCGATGTAAGAATTTTTTCTTCTTTCCCTTTCATTCTATGAGTTATTTCAGTAACTAATAGCATGGCGTTGGCTACAGAACAGGCTATGAATTAGAAGATGTTACGGTCCAAGACAAAGTTCTGACTAAATATATCCCCAAAATTTTAAATTATTACATATTTCATTCCACTTTAAAAGAGTATTTTTTTCAAAGGTAAAAGAAATCTTTGGCGACCACAAGTTAGAATCTGCAAATCTGGTTAACATTTACACAGAAAATACCTATTTGAAGAGATTTCAACTAAAGGATTCATGGTATCCACGATGAAAAGGGCTATACTTGGTCCTCCTTAAATCTATGCACCGCTAAATAACAGAGAAATAAAATCTGGGTTTATTTGTTTCTGCTAAACAGAGCCACAGAATATAATAACTATTCCTCAAAATCCTTAGCATCTGTGCTGTGATTCACCAGCAGATACCTGCCAAAGACTCAAAATAGCACTGTCACTTCAAGTACCATTGGATCAGCTGTATCATATGACCAGATTATAGGACCTAAGGGGCAGAAAAGTTTGCACTGCAGCCAGATCCTTTTCTTGTTCTAGGCACCACTCAAAACTAGGAGCTTTTCAAGTTACTTGATAATGAGGCTAGAGTAGCACATCCAAATGAGGGCAATATTATCTCCAAAGTCCAGAGGGCTACTAGACACTGTGCTTACTATTCAGTTGTAAGATTAGCTAACTGCAATAACTCAGTGTTCACTTTAGAAGGAGTGTCATGACAAGCTTCACACCACTGGACCACTAGAAATTTCACTGAGGTTGACAGCCCATGAATTTTTATGTGATTAATTTCCCACCCTCTAGCAAGCAATTGTTTTACCAATAAGTTCCTAGTCGTTGACAGTTCTTCCTTACTAGGTCCAAACAGCATAATGCCATCAATACAATGGATTAGTTGGACATCTTGTGGAAGCGAAAGGCAATCAGACTAAATTATGACAGTACTGGAAAGTCTGATGCTGCTCTGAGGTAGGCAACTGAAAGTTTACTGTTGACCTTGTCAACTAAAGGCAAACTGCTTCTTTTGGTACTTCAAAACAGGCATGGGGAAAAAGGCATCATCTAGATCAATAGTTGTATATTAGGTAATAAGAGATACATTAATTTGCTTGAACAATGAAACCACAGGTGGAAGAGTAGTGGCAATTGGAGTTACTACCTGGTTAAATTTTGGACAGTCCATTGTTGTTTTCTAACATGTATCTGTTTTTTGCACAAGCTCAATACGTGAATCAATACCACAGCAATGAGTCTGATTTGATTTTAATTGCTAACCATATTATTTTTCTTAATCTGACATCATAAAAGACAATGCTTTGACTAGAGAATTCAAATTATTTGCTTATAACTTTATTTTTTTATTGTGATTGAATGAAAGTTCACAATCCAATTTAAATTTGCACACCCACCTATTTACAGCTCCTTCTGCTCTCCTTGTCCAGTGACAGTACACGCCTCCTTTCCATTCTATACATGTTGTGTCATCTTAACAATATCCTATCCCCTCCTCTCTACCTTCTCCACTCTCCTCCAGAAAGAGGCCAGCAGGATGACATCGTATAGATAGAACCATAAAGTGCACACACAATATGGTCACTCTGTGTCCCAGAGTGCAATTCATTTCTGTCCGAAGAGTTGACCTCAGTAATGATTTATGGACAGGGACAGCATCAGGTCTAGAAGCCATGCTCCCAGGGGAGCCCCCAGGCCTTCAGACCATCAATTGCAGTCTTTTAGTGGAATTCTTGAGGTGCACCCCCTTTTTCCTCTTGTTGTCAATGGGATATGACATTGTAGTGCCCCATCATGACTGTCATTGGTGGTGGCAGGGCACCATCTGGTTCTTCTGGTCACATGTTAATATAGTCACCCATTCATGTGGGTCTTTCTGTCTTCTAGGTTCTTTTCCTCTCACGTCATTGTTGTTCTTGGTAATTGTTCCAGCTGAGTTGGGACCATTTGGTGTACCTCAGATGGCAGCTTGCTAGCTAGCTTTTAAGACCCCAGATGCCACTCACCAATATGGGGTGCAAAAGACTGTCATAGCAACAGGCTAGTTATGCCAATTAGCCTTGATTTCTCCTAAGAGTATGGTCCCCAGAACCCCCACCCCTGTTACTCTATCCTTGCAATACTGGGTTAAGATTGGAAGAGTTTTCAGGTTATATTAAAGTCCAGTTAAAATGATCTTGTTTCTAATGTGTGCTATCAAGGCTGTCAGCTAACCAAATTTCTATCAGTTATCTAATCTATAACCAAGCATCTCCCTCCCTCCCTCCTCTCCCTTGCGGCAGGCAGAGTCTTTTCTTCTGTACATACGTCTGTCCTTAAGCCCTCATAGTAGGGGTCTCATACAGTATTTGTACTTGTGCTGCTGACTGATTTTACCCAGAATGATGTCTTCCAGTTGAAACCAGGTTATGACATGCTTTCTAAAATCACCATTCTTTACCATTGCATAGGGTTCCATTAGTTATATCCATCATAGTTTGTTTATTCATTCATCTGTTGTTAGGCATCTGGGTTGATTCCATCTTTTTGCTATTGTGGACTGTGCTGCAATAAACCTCAGAGTGCAGTATCTATTCATGTAACTGCCCTTGATTTTGTAGGATGTATTCTGAGCAGTGGGATTACTGAGTCAAATGGTCTATCTGCTACTAAATTTTTAAGGAAGCCCCAGATCGTTTTCCAAAGAGGCTGTACCATTTTGCAATCACACCAGCAGTGGAGGAGGGTCCCAATTTCTCCACAGCCTCTCCAGCATTTGCTGTTTTGTGTTTTTAGATCATGGCCAACCTTGTTGGGGTGTGATGGTATCTCATCGTACTTTTGATTTGGATTTCTTTAATACTTAATGATAATGAACATTTCCACATGTGTCTTTTGGATGTCTGGATATCCTCTTCAGTGAAGAATCTGTCCATCTCCTTTGCCCAATGCTTAATTGGGTTATTTATCCTTTTCTTGTTGCTATTTTGCAGTACCTTCCAGGCTATGGAGATCAGACATCGGTCTGACATATAGTTGCCAAATATTTTTTCCCATTCTGTAGGTGGCCTTTTAATTCTATTAATAAAGTCTCTGGATGAGCAAAAGTGTTTGATTCTTAGTAGTTCTCATGTATCTATTTTCTCTTCTGTTGATTGTGCTTTGTCAGATTTTGAAGTCTAAGTTGTATATTAAAACTTCCGTTGTTGATCCTGTTTTTTCTTGGATGATCTTTGTCATTTTAGACATATTTAGGTTTTTTATCCAATTTGAGTTGCTTTTTGTGTAAGGTGTTTCAACTTTTTGCAGACAGATATCCAACTTTGCCAGCACCATGTGTTAAAGAGACTGTTTTTACCCCAGTTTAGAATCTTAGGGCCTTTGTCAAATATCAATTCATAGGAGGATGGTGGCATCTCTGGGGTCTCAACTCTTTTCCATTAGTCTGTGTCTGTTTTTGTGCCATACCAGGTTGTTTTGACTACTGTGGCAGTGTAATAGGTTCTAATGTCAGGTAGTGAGAGCCCTCCCACTATGTTCTTCTTCAGTAGTGCTTTGCTTATCTAGGGTTTCTTCCCTTTCCAAAAAAGGTTGGTGATTTGTGTCTCCATCTCATTAAAAAATGTCACCAGAATTTGTATTGGGATTGCATTATATGTGTAGATCATTTTGGGTAAGATAGATATTTTCACAATGTTAAGTCTTCTTATCCATGAACAGGGTAGGTTTCTCCATTTACATAAGTCTCTCTTAGTTTCTTGCAGCGAGGTCTTGTAGTTCTTTTTGGAAAGGTCTGTTAGTTCTCTAGTTAGATTTACTCCTAGCTATTTATAGTAAGTGGTATTGATTTGGTGATTTATTCTTTAATGATCTCCTCCTTGTTGGTATAAAGGAATCCTACTGATTTACTTATGTTTATTTTATATCCTGATACTTGCTAAACTTTTCTATTAGTTCAAGTAGTTTACTTAAGGATTCTTAAATATTCTCTGCATTTACAATCATATCTGCAAATAGGGAGATCTTTACTTCTTCTTTACCAATGCAGATGTCCTTTATTTCTTTCTTGTCTGACTGCTCTGGCTAGAACTTCTAGTGCAATGTTGAATAGGAGAGGTGAGAGTGGGCATACTTGTCTAGTTGCTGTTCTCAAGGGAAACTGTTTCAGTCTCTCCCGATTCAGGATGATGTAGGCTGTTGGCTTTGTATAAATAGCCCTTATTGCATTGAGGAATTTGCCTTCTATCCCTATTCTGCTGAGAGTTTTTAGCACGAATTGGTTTTGGACTTTGTCAACTACCTTTGTTGCATCAACTGACAAATTTACTTGATTCTTATCTTTTATGTTGTTTATGAGGTTGTTCACATTAATTGTTTTTCTAATATTGAACCAGCCTTGCATCCCTGGTGTGAATCCAACTTGGTCATGAAGAATTTTTTTTTTTGACATGTTGTTGAATTCTATTGGCAAGGATTTTGTTGATTTGTGCATCTAGGTTCATGACTGATGTTGGTCTTTAATTTTCCTTTTTTGTTGTGCCTTTCCCTGACTTTTGTATCAGGGTTATGCTGGTTTCATGGAATCAATTTGGGAGTATTCTGTCCCTTCATATGCTGTGAAATAGTCTCAGTGGTATTAGAGTTAATGCTTCTCTAAAAGCTTGGTAGAATTCTGCAGTGAAGCCATCTGGACCATGGCTTTTTTTGATGGGTAGTTTTGGATGACTTTTTTCAATCTCTTCCTTTGTGATGTGTTTATTAAGTTGTCCTATGTCTCCCTGTGATAATTTTGGTAGGTAGTATCAACCTAGGAATTTGTCCATTTCCTCTAGGTTTTCAAATCTGTTCGAGTACAGTCTTCCATAGTATTCTGCTATAAAATTTTTTATTTCTGTTGGATCTGTTGTTTCATCTCCCATCTCATTTCATGTTCAGGTTATTTGTTCCCTCTCCTGTTTTTCTTCAGTAACTTTAGCCACTGGTTTGTCAATTTTGTCAATCTTTAAAAACAAAAAGAACAGCTTTTGGTTCTCTCAATTTTGTCAGTTATTATTCTGTTCTCTAATTCATTTAGTTCTGCTCAAATCTTTACCATCTGTTTTCTTTTGGTACCTGAGAGATTCCTCTGTTGCGCTCTTTCTACTTGTTCAAGCTGTAGGGTTGTTTGGTTTGGGTCCTTCTTTCTAGACATGTGCATTTATAGAGACTGCTGCATCTGTAGAGACAGGTGCATCTATAAAGACTGGTGAGTACTGCTTTGGCTCTATCACATAGGTTCTGGCAGGAAGTGTTTTCATTCTTGTTTGAATCTATAGATTTCTTTATTTCATACTTGATTTCTTCTATATCCCATGGCATTTTTAGCAAAATGTTGTTCAGTTTCCATGAGTTACAATTTCTATCAATGTTTCTTCTGCTATTGATTTAGACTTTTATGGCTTTATGGTCTGAGAAGATGCTTTGTAATAATGCAATGGTTTGGATTTTGTTGAGATTTGCTTTATGTGCCAACACATAGTCTATTCTGGAAATCGTTCCATGTGCATTGGTGTAGAAGGTGTAGTTATCTCTCTCTTTATTTTATTTTATTCATTTATTGAGTGAAAGAGTAAAATCCAGTTTAAATCTGCTTGCCTGCCTATCTGCAGCTCCTACTGCTCTCCTTTCCTGGTAACAGCATACTCCTCCTATCTGTTCTGTTCATGTCATATCTGCTTGACAATCTCCTGTCACCTCTTCTCCACCCTCTCCACTACCCTCTAATAAGAGGGCAGTAAGACAACATCCTATAAATGCATGGAACCATAAAGTGCACACACAATATGGTCACTTTGTCCCCAAGTCCAATCCATTCCTCTCTGAGGAGTGGATCTCAGTAATGATTTATGGACATGGTCAGCATCAGGTCTAGAGGCCATGTTCCCAGGGGATCCCCCAGGCCTTTGGACCATCAATTGCAGTCTTTTAGAGGAGATCTCAGGATGCGCCGCTTTTTATTCTCATGTTGCCACTGAGACTCAACTTTGTGAGCCCCATCACGGCTGTCACTGGTGGTGGCTGGGCACCATCTGATTCTTCTGGTCACATGTGGATGTAGTCACCCATTCCCAAGTGTCTTTCTGTCTTCTGGGATCTCTTTCCCCCATTTCATTTTGGTCCTTGGTAATCATATGTTCCTGCTGAGTTGGGACCATTTGGCGTACCTCACATGGCAGCTTGCTAGCTTTTAAGACCCCAGACACCTAATGTATAAAAAGGCCCACATATGTTGATGAGGTCTAATTGATTACCACAATAAGATCTTCTGTATCTTTACTGAGCCTTTTTCTAGATGATCTTTCCATTACTGAAAGTGGAGTATTGAAGTCTCCAACTATTATTGTGATCTGTCTCATTTTTCAGTGTAGTAGCATTTGTTTGATGTATTTAGATGGTTTGGTATTGGCTGCATAAATATTTAATATTTTTAAGTCCTGTTTGTGTATTGAACTTTTCAGAAATGAATGGTGACCATCCTTGTCCATGATGGTGGATTTTACATTAAAATCTATTTTACCTGAGATTAGTATTGCAACACCTGCTCTTGTTTGTATATTGTTAGTTTGGTATATATTTTGTCCTTTAATTTTCAGTTTGGTGATGCTTTAAGTCTAAGGTGTGTTTTTTGTAAGCCACATATAGATGGGTTGTTTCTTTTGATCAAAGATGTCACTCGTCTCTTTACTGGAGTGTTCAGACTATTTACATTCAGTGTAATTATTGATAGGCATGTATTTAGTGTTGTCATTTTGATGTATTTATTTTTGTGTTGGTGTTTTCTCTGTTGTTCTTAATATTCAGTTGTGGGTCATTCTTCTTTATGTGTTGACTTTTCATCTTTTTCAGTGTTGGTTTTGTGATTGTTGAGACTCCTGTATTACATTTCTTATTTTGATGTATTGCACGTTACTGTGCTTTGTGGCTTCACCTATAATCCCCCTGAATATTCTGAGTCTAAACCCAATTTTAACTTCTGTGTATCTTATTAACTTCATCTGCATCTGAAAGAACTATAACTACTGTAGCATATTCCTCTTTTTAATGTGATAGTATTTTAGTTTTCATGATATGATCAATGGTTCCCACTAAAAGATGTTGTAGCTATAACTGAATTTTGTGCCTGTCCTAACTGAGAAGGTTTCTGTATGTTCTGTCCTGCATTGCCTCCTTAAATATAGACATAATGGTTTTGTTTTTCTAAGCAAAGATCTTTCAGTATTTTTTTTTTTAGTTTTGGTTTCATTTTCACGAAGTCTCTAAGCTTCTGTTTATCTGTGAACGTCTTGATTTCATCCTCATATTTCAAAGACAGGTTTGCGTGATATATAATTCTTGGTTGAAAGTTTTTCTCCTTCAAGGCTTTGAATGTGTCATCCCATTGTGCCTCTGTACCAATGTCATTTCTGCTGAGAAGTCAGACGAAAGCCTTCAGGGTTTCCCTATGAGGGTTAGCTTTGCTTTGAGTCTCACTGCCCTTAAGAGTTTCTGCTTCTGTTTCATTTTATTAAGTTTGATAATAACATGTCTTGTTTTTCTTTTGGGGTCTATTTTTTTGTGGTGTTTGATACATGTCTTGGATATTCTCTTCTTTCATAATTTCAGAGAGGGTTTCTGTCAGCAACTCAACAATAATACTCTGTGTTTTCACCTATCTCTTCCTATTCAGGAACTCCGATTAATCATAGATTATTCTGCTTGATAGAGTCCCATATGTTTCTTAATACGATTTCATTTTTCTTATTTCTCTTCTCTGATTTCTCCTCATAAATGCTGGTGTCAGTAGCTCTGTCTTCAAGTCACTTAGCATAATTTTCAGTTTGTCAATTCTGCTCTTTTGGATTTGAATCATGTTGTCTAATTCTGTAATTTTGTTATTGATCTGTTGGATTTCAGAATGCTGATGTTCTATCACTTTGAATAGCTTACTTAATTTTTCATTTTGTTCTGCTGCATTTTAATTGATCTTTAGGAGGGGTCTCTATATAACTCTTTTGTACTCAACCTCTGATAGTTTTAGGAAGGCTTCATCTGGGAAGCTTTTTGATTCTTTCTTTGGGGAGTTTTCCAGAACCATGGTCAGATGTTTCTTTAAATGCCCAGTGATGGTTTGTTCCTCATTGGACATATAGAGGCTATTTAGTTCCTTTGGTGTTTCCTTAAAATGAGCTGAGGCATAGTTTTGGGAAAGAGTTGGTCACTGGCTACCTCTTTGTACTGTAGTGACTGGCACCAGTGGACTCTCTGGGGTGGCAGGCTCGCCACCTGGCTGACAAAGACACTGACCTACTTATGGAGTCACTGGGTGTCTATCAACCAACCCTATGATGTGGGTCAGTAAAGGCTGGAAGGGATGTTGTCAGCCTGGACAGCGGTTATTTCCCCAGGCAGTCTTATTTCAAAAAGCTAAATAAAAGCTACCTGACCACTTCCAGGAACAGTCAGGCCATTAAATGTGGCAGACCCCTCCTTCTGGCTGACAGTGGTGGCACCTCTTCAGCCATCCCCAGAAGCTATGGTGTATTTCAAACTAGGGAGAGGCTGCTGTGCTGGTGTCATTGCCCATTGGGGTGTACCCATGACTAAATACTGTGCGAAACACAGCCTTTGTTCTGGAAAAGTGCTTCCCAGACTGGCACTGCCTCTGAGCTAGGAATTAGTCCCTGATGAGGCCTTCTGTTGCTTAACTCCACCTCCCAGCCAAACAAGATAGTGTCCTGGTCAAACTACCCCTTACACTGCAAAAGAGTCTGATCTGTGATGGAGCTCTGAAAGGGAGGGTGGAGGGGTTGTGGTGCACCAGTCTGCCGCTGGGCTCTCAAAATTATTCCACACACTGTCTCTCTGCTTTGGCATACACTGTTCACTTCAGAACTTTGGCTCAGTGTAGCTGCCTGCTCATGCTCATCCCCCACCTACTAGCCAAACAAAAGGAAAAAAAAGTTGAAAATGCCAGTATCTTTGGTCTGTGTGAGCCAACCATTCAGCATAAGTGGAGCTCAATGCAAGACAGGAAGGTTCCCATTTAGTGACATGTAGTCCAAACTAATAGCCCTATGTGATTTCCTAAGGCTGACTGGGTACTTGGAAAGCTCCATTCAATTATCAATCCAGGCCTTAGTTTTCAGAAGATATTAAGGAGAGAGTCAGAACCAACTCAAAGGCAGTGGTTTTTTTATTCTGTGTCTAGTCTGACATCTAGACTCTACCCCTCTTTTGTCTTCTTAAAAATTTTCTAAAATATAGATACTTACTCCCAGTGTTCATTTGTTTTTTTTTTTAATGACAGCCTACCCACTGCCATTGAGTTGGCCCTGACTAATAGTGACCCTAGAGGATCCCCACAATTTCTGATAACTATACTAAAATAGATTTTTGTCTTATTTTCCTGTCTTAAAAAAAGTCTTCACATAGATGGGAGAGGTCCTTCAAAAGATTCCCCGAAGCTGCACAGCATCAGACACTGAGGACAGAGAGGCCTGATTTTAGCCTTCTCTCAAATCTTTGAAAATCCTGGTGGCCTTTTGGCACATAGTCAAGGAGAAGTATCAGTCATCTTAGCTCATTTACATATGTTTAATTTGGCCTAGGTATTTAAAGGAAACCCTGGTGGCAAAGTGGTTAAGTTCCATGGGTCATAACCAGAAGATCAGCAGTTTGAGTCCAGCTGCTAGCCAAAAGGTGAGCAGTTTGGATCTGCCAGGTGCTCCTTGGAAATTTTATGGGTCAGTTCTCCTCTGTCCTCTAGGGTCTCTATGAGTCCCAGTGGACTTGATGGCAGTGAGTCTGGGGTTTTTAAGTATTTAAAAGACAAAAGATAACCAAATCCTTTCCTTTTTACTATTCTTTTGATAAGTAGTTTTGCATTCTCTTTAACACAACCTTTTTGTCTACCCAGTAAATACCCAAGCTCTTCAGCAATTTTGTAAAAAACTCATCAGTTCTTGGCTAGCTTTTTTTCCTCCCTCTAGGCTTGTACTCATCATTCATAGACAACCTACAGGACAGAGTAGGACTGCCCCATAGTTTCGAAGGAGCACCTGGCAGATTCAAACTTCTGACCTTTTTGTTAGTTTAACCACTACACCACCAGGATTTTCAGGGGTCGCTATGAGTCAGAGTAAACCCAATGGTAGTGGGTTTAGGCTTGTCCTATGCCTTCCTTTTCCCATTCTAGGACTAAAGGTTTTATTTTAAAGACAAACTACCCTTTTTTCTTAAGTAAAACACATTTCATAGAATATCTAGCTTACTTAGAAAAGTTTTGCTTTTAAAATTGAAATACTACACAGAATATATAAACCTTTGTCAGAATGAATTCATTCATTAATTCATGGAAATATTTGGACTATTGAATTATATGAGAACTTATTTAACATTAACCAGAAAAAGAAATTTAATCTAATAATACCATCCGGAGGTAGGAAATTATTACTTTTTCATAATCTTATCTTTTATATGCTTGATAGGATCCTTCAGAGAAGTGATTTAGAACACTGTATCCCATTTTAAGGCCTTGTTATTGTAGTCAAATAAACAACCTATCATTTTTCAAAGTACTTTTCAAATAGCTAAATGTAGATTGTTTTAGTTATCTAGTACTATTTACCAGAAATGCCACAAGTGTGCGGCTTTAACAAAGAGATATTTATTTTGTCACAGTAAAGTGGGTGCAAGCCCAAGTTCAGTGAATCAGCTCCAAGGGAAGGCTTTCTCTGTTGGCTCAAGAGGAAGGTCTTTGTCATCAATCTTCCCCTGGACTGGAAGCTTCTGAGACACTGCTTCTTGGTGGCATGAGGTCCCCCACTCTCTCTGCTAGCTCCTTTCTTTTGTATCTCAAGAGATGGCCTCAAGGCAAAATATAATCTTATACATTGAGTCCTGCCCCACCAACACAACAGCTGCCCATCCTCCGTCATTAATATCATAGAAGCAGGGTTTACAAGATATAGAAACATCACACAATACCAAGAGTCACAGCGCTACCAAACCAATACACACATTTTTTGAGGGAAACAAGTAAATCCATGACATAGCTATTAAAACTCTTTAAGTCTTAAGACAGATGCAAAAAACGAGTTTTTATTGGGTAAAAACAAAACAAAACTGAGATCCTCATGAAAATGAGTAACAGCCATGATCTCTAAACCTGATATAAGAGAGAAACTCAAATATTACTCTCTACAGCAGAGGCAAACTAGACCAAAATAAGACAGAATACTACATAAACACATCTGCCTTTGAGACCAGTGCAATGACAAGGCTTATACAATACCATATAACATACAGAACCCAGTTTCTTAAAATGCACACAGCTATTTTTTTGGTAAGACTGACCCAATTTAACAGAAAAAAAACAGATTTTAGACAAAACTCAATAACTTGTCAGAGTCTCTGATGGAGGAGTTTCAGACCCTTGACACCCTTGACTTTTAAATAGAAGTTCTCTAAAGAGAAAAAACAACATAAATGTGAGCTAATTTTCCCAAAGCAGAAGGGAAAAAAGAGACAAAATCGAATTAATTTTCCTAAAGTGATCAAATTAATTTCTTAATTATTTCTACTATATTCAATTTATAGTGTTTTTGCATATGAATTCCAAACCAATTTTCTGGTAGGGAGAAATCCAGCTTCATTTATCAAGGATGTTAAAAATAGACCAAAACTTTCGTCTCATGGGATCAATTAAAATTCCTGGTAAGATTTCTGGCAGAACTGCCTAATTTAGTCTGTGGTATTTGACTAGCTCACTTAATTCAGGGTGAAGTCCACTTAGCAGTATGGAGTTGAAAGCAACTTCAGCTCTAAGGTTCTGTTAGATTTGAGCCTGAACATTCAGCAAAACAATAGTTCAAGTGGTCTCTATAACTACACTTTGGTCCATTAGGAAAAACTCTGGGAATAGAATCTGTGAGTTAGTTCTAGGCCAGAGGAATTGACTTTTATAGCTAAGGACCTTTCTGGGTATTTCCAGATAGCCTTTTCCATCCATCTAAAAGCCTCTCTTAGTCTTACTGTATGTTTATTAATTGTTCAATTCCTGAGCAAATTTTTGGCAGTCTTTATGAGGGTTAGAAAATTCCTGTACAATTTCATGGAGTTCATGGAATCAGCTGGTGGGGGACAGGGGAAGAAGGGGTGGAAGAAATGAGGGTAGGATAAATAGGAGAAGGTATTAGACGTGCATTTCTTCAGTTGTTTGGTCAATTTAGAAGCACTATCCTGCACAGAGGCAGTTTTATTTTCTTTGTATCTTTTGGAGGCTTCCAAACACCAATAAAAAATTAGATATTCCATTGTACTTGTTGATTTCAGGAGCCTTGGTTTTCCAATTTACTGTGCAGAAAACAAACAAACAAACTAATGTATCCAGCTCAAAAAAGCCCCAAGTTAGCTACTGATTTTCTAGAATGTGCACTTGTTAGTGGAACCCCACTACTGATGTGTGCAGAAACCTGGATGTGGATCCAAACTTAAATGTACACTGAAACATTAATGTATGCTTAAGAAAATTGAGTTCAAACTTAACAGGCTGAAAAACCTCATCAAACTTAACACGACAAATAACTTGTCAAAATACTTAAAGCAAGCTGGAAATGAAAGTAGCCAATGATAAGTCCCCAAGTACTCAACACAAGAAGTATAGCGTGATTCAAGAACCTTTTTGGAGTGAATTCTATTTAGGGATGACTTTGGCAGGACTTGGACAACTCCCAGGATCCACTAGAGACAGAAAGGCTTAAAGGGCCTGAGGTGGTACTGAAAGCTGTTGGTCCTTGATGTTCTGACAGCCACTGATGATAATATGTTTTTCAACCCCACTCCTAACATCAAGAAATGTCAATGAGTAAGAATACATACCAAGATCAAGATAAAAGCAAAGAGATTTATTGAACAGTTTAAACTGGGACACATCTGATCTCGCAAAATGAAGCCAAACACTTCAAAAATGGCAGAATTACAGAAGCACTTTCATAAAGTAAAATACAACATTCTGATTGGGAGTTACATGATTAGGTAAACAGAAGGTGGGACAACTTGAAGGAGAGGCTTTACAATGATTAGTTGGACATACAAATTTAGGCTATTTGAATTTAGTTTAAATATATGACTGAAGGGTTTTACAGGGTCATCACAAGGTTATTATCTTAAAACATTTTCTGATGGCTAATGAGAGAATTCCTTATAACGGTCTTGTGTCAAGTCCTCTGTGAGGAACATTCTTTCCATATCTTTCGTTTACCCTCAGAGAAAAAAACTTTTCTGTTGTTGTGTACCTAAATCAGTTTAAGGGCTTGACAGTAGCAGGGGAAATTTTTTGTTATGTACTTAAAATTGTCTAAGAGTTTGACCACCACTCACCTGTCAGTTTGTTTTGTCATACTGTGGTGGCTGGCATGTGATACTGGAAGCTGTGCTAGAGTATATCCAGTCATATTCCTTCCAAGTTCTTGAACACCCAGCTAAAACACTGGACAAAGCCCATGAATCAGTTTACAGGCACACATCTGGGCATTTCTTCTTCCAAGCAAAGTGAACAACCAGGTGCACTGCTACAAGTTCTGTTCTTAGAAAGATTTCCCTTCACTACTGACCTTCAGGGAGGTCTCAGAAAGTGGTTGTACTATTGCGGCTATCCACTTTTAAGTGGTGCCAGCATATCAGACTGAACCATTTATAAATTACGCACAAACTTTTTTTTTGGCAGTCAGTTGATCATAAGGAACTCCTCACAAAGCCATAGGTGTAGACTGAGAGACAGAAGGTAATATAACAGGAATGGAGACCATGAGCATTTGGGCCACTTCCTCATGCAACTTACTTGTGCCTTTAGGTCTTGGTTAGGCCCAATCTCATAAATACCACTTCTATTTAATGATTCATGGCAACGGATCAAACTAGACAGCACTTGGCTTGGCTATTTAATGATGGAAAAGTTGGATGGAATGTCATGTCCAACTTTATGGTTTTGTAGGTAAGACAACACTGAGTTCGTGATAGGTAGCTCAGGTGGCATGGTGACTTTGAGGCCCATGGTTAAATGCTTAGTCTCTACAGAAGCCTATTTATAAGCCAAAAGCCATTGCTAAAAAGGATAGTAGTTATCTTCAGAGGATTTCAAAGTTTTGATCCCAAATCCTAAGGATCTGCACTGTGATTCATAAATAGAGGCTTGCCAAAGACTTCAAACAGCATCTCTATCTGCCACTGAAAATTCAAGCAGTATTGGATCAACTGTATGATATGGTACAAGGGGCTTTCATGATAGACTGAACTTTTACAGAACCCTCTCTTGTTCCAGGCTCCACTCAAAACTAGCAACTTTTTGAGCCACTTGATATACTGGCGGGAGAAGCACACCCAAATGAGTAGCATGTCCCAAATCCAAAGAGGCCCACTAGCCATTGCACCTCCTTTTTCATTGTCGGAGAAGTCAGATTCAGTAGCATCCTTTACTTCAGAAGGAGTATCTTGACATGGCTATATCACTGGACTCCCAGAGGTAGAAGTTGCCTCAGTTTTGGGGGGCTAATTTCCTACACTCTAGCATGTAAATATTTTACCAGTAAGTCCAGAGTTATTGACATTATTCCTTACTAGGTCCAATCAGCATCATGTTATCAGTGTACTGGACCAGTATACATCTCATGGAAAGGAAAGGCAATCAAGGTCCCTTTGGATTAAAACACGAAATAGCACTGGAGAGTCCATGTAGTCCTGAGGTAGGTAACCAAAGGTGTTTTGCTGACCTTGCCAGCTGAAGGAAAACTGCTGCTGGTGGTCCTTCAAAACAGATATGGAGAAAAAGACATTTGCCAGATCAGTAGCTGTATTCCAGGTACTAGAGGATGTATTAATTTGCTCAAGCAATGAAACCACACCTGTAGCAACAGCTGCCATTGGAATCACCACCTGGTTAAATTTTGTATAGTCCATTGTCATTCTTCCTCTGCCACAACGCAAATAAGTGAGTTGAATGGGAATGTGGTGGGAATAACTAGCCTTGCATCGTTCAAGTCTTTGATGGTGACAGTTATCTCTGCAATCTCTCCAGGAATACAGTATTGCTTTTGGTTTACTGTTGTCCCAGGCAGGGTCAGTGCTCAGGTTTTCCTACCATAAAGCCACTAACTTCACTTATCAGATATATAAGGTGGGGGTTCTGCAAATTGCTGAGTATGTTTATTCCAATCATGCATTCTGGAACTGTAGAAACCACAATAGGATAGGTATGGGGACTCACTGGACCTACTATGAGACAGACATGAACTAAGACTCCTTTAAGAACCTGACCTCCACATGTGCCCTGACTGGATGGCCACAGTGGTATTTTGGATCTCCTGGAATTAGTGTCAGTTGAAGAGCCAGTATCCAATAATCCCCGAAAAGTCTAATTATTTCCTTTTCCCCAATGAATATTTACTCTAGTAAAAGACTGTAGATCCCTTTGGGGAGGGCAAAGAGAAAGATTAACAGCATAAGTTTTTGGCAATGTGCTGGAATTATTCCCCAAGAGGATCCTATTATAGTTATTTAGTACTGCTCTAACAGAAATACCATGAGTGGATGGCTTTAACAAAGAAAAATTTATTCTTACACAGTCCAGTACTCTACAATTGTGAATTGTAGACTACAATTGTGAATTCAAGATGTCAGCTCCAGTGGAAAATCTTTCCCTCTTTGTTGGCTCTAAAGGAAGGTCTTTGTGTTGCAACAGTCTTTGGTTGGGGAGCATCTTGGTATAGGAACCTTAGGTCTGAAAGAAGCCCTCTGCTCCTGGTGCTGCTTTCTTGATGGTATGAGATTCCTAACTCTCGTCTTGCTTGCCTTTCCTTTTTTTTTTTTTTAAATGGCTTAACCTTTTCTTTATTTTCCATGACACTTTTTTTTTTTTTACTTAACATGTCTGAGTGAAAATGTACATTCCCGTATAAATTTACATGCCCACCCATATGCAGCTTCC
Source organism: Heterohyrax brucei (assembly GCA_028571685.1). NCBI lineage: Eukaryota > Metazoa > Chordata > Mammalia > Hyracoidea > Procaviidae > Heterohyrax > Heterohyrax brucei. The sequence goes on from CM053163.1 coordinate 32,571,532, forward strand.
ACTGCTTTCCCTGTCTGGTGACTGCACACTATTCCTCTCTGCTCCATACATGTCTCATCCTCCCAACAGCCTCCTTTCCACTCCTTTCCATCCACTCTCCTTCCTCCAGCCAGAGGTCAGCAGGATGATATCCATAGATGCACAGAACCATAAAGTGCATCCAATATATGGTCACTCTGCATTGCCAAGTCCAATCCATTCCTGTCCAAAGAGTGGACCTTTGTTATAATTTATGGGTAAGGACAGCATCAGGGCCGGGGACCACGCTCTCAGGGGAACCCAGAAACTGCTGGACCATCAATTGAGGTCTTTTAGTGGAGATCTCAGGGTGCACACTTTTTTATTCTTGTGTTGCCAGAGAGACTCAACCTAGTGAGCTACATCGTGGCTGTCACTGGTGGTGGCCAGGCACCATCTGGTTCTTCCGGTCCCAAGTCGATGAAGGCACCCACTCTTGTGGGTCTCTCTGTCTTCTAGGTTTTCTTTACCACAGGTCATTTTGGTCCTCGGTGAGCAACCGTTCCTGCTGAGTTGGGACCATTTGCTGTGTCCCCAGATGGCAGCTTGGCAGCTTTTAAGACCCCAGACACCACTCACCAATGCGGCGTGCAGAGAGCTCTCTTAGCAAAACGCTAGTTGTGCCAATTGGCCTCGATTTCACCTAAGAGCATGGTCCCCTGCCCCCTGCCCCAGCTACTCTATCCTTGCAATATTGGGTTAAGATGGAAGGAGAACTCAAGTTGTGCTGAAGTCCACTTAATGTTGTTCTTGTTTCTAATGTGTGCTGCGGAGGTCTGCCATCAGCCTTGTAGACAAAGTCACGAACCTCTGTAAATGACGGGCTGAAGCATCTCACCTGCGACATGTTTTCTAGCCTACTGCCGTTGATATTATTTGGCTTCCTCATTAAATTTTCTTCAAAAAGTTACCCCCTCCTCTCCTGGCACAAGGATCAGGGGAGATGCCTTCTGAGAGGGACCCTTTACTACCCCCTTGGTTTATGAAATAATATTGGGAAAACCTGTGCAGGAATTTCTGGGGAAAAGATCTCAGAGAAATGATTTCTAACACAGCCAGCTTGAGAGCAGAGAGGCCGGCCCAGCCCCTGCTGACTTCTCCCAGCGCTCACCCCTCCCTTCACATGAGATAAGCAAGCCTGCAAGAAGGCCCTGAAGGGCTTTCGAGAGACAGCTCCCCTCCCTCTCTTTCCCAGCTTTTAGATAGCAAACATCTTACTTCAGGAAAATAACTAGATTCCCAAGTTTATTACATTTGGTATCGGCAAACAGACAAATACTAAAGAAATGCCTTTCTTAGAGTAGTTTAAGAGAAGCTTAGAATAAGGGACGGTGGACACTCATTGTCCTTACAGCAAGAGATAAGGAAGAGCAGAGAAGGAACAAATAGAGACTGTATAACTTTTAAGATGGGTTTGTTTTCTCTTCCTGCTTAGGTAAAGTTAGTAGAAGTTCTAGGATTAGTTTTGCTCCAGCTGTTAATTATAAATCACAAATATGCCTGTCTCAGGCCATTCTTTAGAGGGTCCTAATGGTTAACATGAAAAGGAAAGACAAAAGGTTTACTCTTTACTAACTGAGAAGACCCTAATAGTCAACAAGAGAAGAAGACCACTGTCTCTAACCATTGTTTAGAAGATCTTAATAGCTAACATGAAAAGAGACACTAGTCTCAGGCCATTATTTAGTAAAACTCTAGTGATTGACATGAAGAGACCACGAGGTACCTGCTTCTTGCCTAGCCAATCACGGACGTGGTCAAAGTACTATTGCCTTACTAACTATAAAAAGATAACAATAAACTAAGATGACCCTCTCTTGCTCTCTGGGTCAGGCTGCCTTAAACCAGAAAAGTCTTTACTGTCTCATTTATTCATTTCCCACTGCGCCTCTCCCTCCCTCCATGCGGGACCCCGAAAAGTGTTGGGACTGGCTCCCAGAAGTGTACTATTACCGTTTTCTCCCAACCAGATTTCTAGCAACTATCTAAACTAAACCCTCCCCAGCCTCACCCTCTCTCTCTCCCCTCCCTTGCAGCTGTCAAAGACTTTTTTCTTCTATACACAAGTCTGTTTTTGAGATCTTATCGTAGAGGTCTCATACAGTATTTGTCCCTTTGTCGCTGACTACTTTCACTCAACATAATGTCTTCCAGTTGAAACCAGGTTAGGAGATGTTTCCTGGAATCATCATTACTCTTTATCATTGCGTAGGGCTCCATTGAGTACACGTACAATAGTTAACCTATCCATTCTTCTGTTGTTGGGCATCTGGGTTGATTCCATCTTTCTGCTATCATAGACTGTGCTGCGATAAATATTCTTGTGCATGTGTCCATTGGTGTGAAAGGCTTAGATTCTATAGGATATATTCCAAGTAGTGGAATTACTGGGTCAAATGGTATATCAATATCTCTTTTTTTAAGGAAGCGCCAGATTGCCTTCCAAAGAGGCGAGACCATTTTGCAACACCACCAGCAGTGTAGGAGGGTTCCGCTTTCTCCACAGCCTCTCCAGCATTTGCTGTTTTGTGTTTCCTGGATCATGGCCAATCTTGTTGGGGTGAGATGGTATCTTACTGTTGTCTTGATTTGAATTTCTTTAATAACTAAAGATTGTGAACATGTCCGCATGTGTTTTTTGGCTGCCTGGATCTACTCTTTAGTGAAATGTCTGTGCATCTCCTTGGCTCACGATTTAATTGGATGGTTTATCTTCTTCTTATTGATATTTTGCAGTATCTTATAGGTTATGGAGATCAGGCATCGGTCTCACATAGAGTTGCCAAATATCTTTTCCCATTCTATGGGTGTTCTTTTAATTCTATTAATAAAGTCTTTGGATGAGCAAAAGTGTTTGATTCTTAATAGTTCCCATTTATCTATTTTCTCTTCTGTTGATTGAGGTTTCTTTGACAGATTTTGGAGTCTGTCCTCATTGTGTATTAAAACTGTCATTGTTGTTCTTACCTTTTCTTGTATGAGCTTTATCGTTTTAGGTTTGATATTTAGGTCTTTTATCCAGCTGGAGTTGGTTTTTGTGTAAGGTGTAAGATATGGATCTTGATTCAGTTTATTGCAGATGGATAACCAGTTTTGCCAGCACTATGTGCTGAAGAGACTGTTTTTACCCCAGTTTAATGTTGTAGGGCCTTTGTCAAATACCAACTGTTCATAGGCAGATGGTGTCATCTCTGGGGTCTCAATTCTGTTCCACTGATCCATCTGTCTGTTCTTGTACCAGTACCAGGCTGTTTTGACCACTGTGGCAGTGTAGTGTGTTCTAAGGTCGGGTAATGAGAGGCCTCCCAGTGTGTTCTTCTTCTTTAGTAGTAGCTTACTTATCGGAGGCTTCTTCCCTTTTGAAACAAAATTGGTGATTTGTTTCTCCATCTCATTAAAAAATGATGCTGGAACTTATATTGGGATTGCATTACATAAATAAATTGCTTTGGGTAAAATAGACATTTTCACAATGTTAAGTCTTCCTATCCATGAGCAGGGTAAGTTTTTCCATTTATCTAAGTCTCTCTTAGTTTCTTGTAGTAAGGGCTTGTAGTTCTCTGTGTAAAGGTCTGTTGTTTCTCTGGTTAGATTAATTCCTAGGTACCTTATCTTCTTAGGGGCTATCGTAAATGGTATTGATTTGATAATTTCCTCCTTAACAGTCTCGTTGTTGGTAGAAAGGAATCCTACTGATTTACTTATGTTTATCTTGTATCTGAGACTTTGCTGAACTCTTCTATCAGTTTGAGTAGTATACTTATAGATTCCTTGGGGTTCTCTGCATATACAATCATATCATCTGCAAACAGGGAGATTTTAACTGCCTCTTTGCCGATGCAGATGCCCTTTATTTCTTGGTCTTGTCTAATTGCTCTGGCTAGAACTTTTAGCACAATCTTGAATAGGAGACATGAGAGTGGGCATCCTTGTCTAGTTCCTGATCTCAAGGAAAAGTCTTTCAATCTCTCTCCATTCAGAATGATGTGGGCAATTGGCTTTGTATAAATGGCCTTTATTGTGTTGAGGAATTTGCCAGCTATGTCCACTTTGCTAAGAGTTTTTAGCATGAATGGGTGTTGGACTTTATCAAATGCCTTTTCTGCATCAATGGACAAAATCAGGTGATCCTTGTCTTTTGTGTTATTTATGTGGTTAATCACATTGATTGTTTTTCGGATGTTGAACCAGCCTTGTATCCCTGGTATGAATCCCACTTGGTCGTGATGGATTATTTTCTTGATATGTTGTTGTATTCTATTGGCAAGAATTTTGTGGAAGATTTTTGCATCTAGATTAATGAGTGATATTGGTCTGTAGTTCTCTTTCTTTGTTGGGTCTTTCCCTGGTTTAGGTATCAGGGTTATGCTGGCTTCACAGAATGAGTTAGGGAGTACTTCACCCCTTTCTATACTGTGAAATAGTTTCAACAGTATTGGAGATAACCCTTCTCTAAATGCTTGGAAGAATTCTGCAGCGAAGCCATCTGGGCCTGGACTTATTTTGGTTGGCAGTGTTTTGATGACATTTTCAATCTCTTCCTTTGTGATGGGTTTATTAAGTTGCTCTGCTTCACGTTGTGATAATTTGGGTAGGTGGTATGAGTCAAGGAATTTGTCCATTTCCTCTAGGTTTTCAAATTTGTTAGAGTACAGTTTTTCATAGTATTCTGTTATGATATTTTTGATTTCTGTTGCATCTGTGGTGACAAGTCCTGTCTCATTTCTAATTTGGGTTATTTGTTTCCTTTCCTGCTTTTCTTTAGTAAGTTTAGCCAGTGATTTGTCAGTTTTGTTGATCTTTTCAAAAAACCAGCTTTTGGTCTTTTCAATGTTTTCAATTGTTTTTGTATTCTCTAATTCATTTAGCTCTACTCTAATCTTTATGATCTCGTTTCTTCTGGTGCCCGAGGGGTTCCTCTGTCATTCTCTTTCTACTTATTCAAGCTGAAGAGTTAGTTCCTTGATCTGGTTTCTTTCTTCCTTCCAGATGTGTGCATTTATGGAGATAAACAGACCTCTGAGCACTGCTTTGGCGTATCCCGTAGGTTCTGGTAGGAAGTGTTTTTGTTCTCATTGGAAGCCATGAATTTCTTTACTTCATCCTTGATTTCCTCTATAATCCATGTTTTTTTGAGCAAGATGTTGTTCAGTTTCTAAGAGTCCTACTTTCTATCTCTGTTTTTTCTGCTATTGATTTCAACTTTGATGGCTTTATGATCTGGGAAGATGCTTTTCAGTAATTCAATGGTATGGATTTTGTTGAGCATTGCATTGTGGCCTATCACATGGTCAATTCTGGAGAATGTTCCATGTGCACTATTATTGTGAAGTCATCTAACTCTCTTTTGAGCATAGTCAGTGGTTCTTTGATGTGTTTGGGTGCTCTGATATTAGGTACATAAATATTTAATATAGTTAAGTCTTGCTTGTGTACTGAACCTTTCAGCAATAAATAGTGTCCGCCTTTGTCCACGATGGTGGATTTGACATTAAAATTGATTTTGTCTCAGATCAGAATTGCCACCCCCGATCTTCTTTGTTCATTGTTAACTTGATATATATTCTTCCATCCTTTAATTTTCAGTTTGTTCCTAACTTTAGGTCTTAAGTGAGTTTCCTGTAGACAACATATGGATGGGTCATGTCTTTTGCTCCAAGATTACACTCGCTGTCTCTTTACTGCAGCATTCAGTCCATTCACATTCTATGTAATTATTGATAGGTATGTGTTCACGGCTGCCATTGTGATATGCTTATTTTTATGTTGATGTTTTCTCTGTTGTTCTTATTAGTCTTTTTTGGGACATTCTTTTTTGGGAGTTGATTTTTCACCATTTTCAAAGCTGGTTTTGTAGTTGGTGAGACTCATGTGTTAGATTTCTTGAAATGGTATGATACATCTTTGTTGTGCTTTACAGCTGCCCCTATGATCCCCCTTAATAAACTATACATAAACCCAATTTTAATTACTACCAGTCTTGTCATCTTCATCTCCATCTGGAAGGACTGTAACAACTGTAGTACATCCCTCTTTTTATGACAATGACACCATAGATTTCATGATGATCACTATGTTGCTTCTTTCCGTATCAAAGCCTGTGATTGACTTTGGAGCTTTCCCTAAAACAGTAGAGCATTAAGTAGCGTGTGGTTCTAAATTATAAAGTTAGTGGTTTTCTTCTTCTAAGCCAGAGCCAAGAACTTCTTTCAGTATTTCTTGTAGTTTGGGTTTGGTTTTTACAAAGTCTGAGTTTCTGTTTATCTGCGAATGTCTTAATTTCATTTTTGTATTGGAAAGATAGTTTTGCAGGATATATAATTCTTGGTTGGAAGTTCTTCTCCTTCAAGGCTTTGAATGTGTCATGCCACTGTCTCTGTGCCAGCATGGTTTCTGCTGAGAAATCTGATGAGAGCCTACAGGGTTACCCTCTGATTGTTAGCTTTGCCTTGAGTCTTGCTGCCTTTAGGACTTGCTGCTTATGTTTCATTTTGTTAAGCTTGATTATAATATGTCTTACAGTCTTTCTTTTGAGATCTATATTGGGTAGCGTACGATGGGCATCTGAGATGTCTATATTCTCTTCCTTCATGATTTTTGGGAAGTTTACTTTCAGCAGCTCAGCAACAATACTGTCTGTGTTCTCAGATGTCTCACCCTGTTCAGGGACTCCAATTAATCGAAGGTTGTTCCTCTTAATAGAGTCCCACATGCTTCTTAATATTTCTTCATTTTTTTGTTTCTTTTTTCTGATTTCTGCTGCTCGACGCTGGCATCAGTAGCTCTGTCTTCCAAGTCAGAAATTCTTTTTTCCATTTGTTCCATTCTGTTTTCTTGGCTTTGAATGGAAGTTTCTGTGTCTTTAATTTTGTTCTTGATCTGTTGGATTTCAGAGTACTGGTGTTCCGTCAGATCAAACAGCTTACTTAATTTTTCATTTTTTTCTGCTGCATTTTGTATAAGGTCTAGAAGGGCTCTGTATATAATCATTTTGTATTCACTTCCCGATGCTTTCATTAAAGTTTCTTCATCTGGAAAACTCTTTCTTTGCTTTGTTTGGGAGCCTTCTGAAGCCATGAGTGATTGCTTGTATGCCACAATTGTCTGTTGCTTTTTAGGTCCCATGGGAGTACGTAGAGGCTGGAAGAGGTACCGTGAGGATGGATTGCAAATGTTTCTCTAGGCTATCTTATCATATAAAGTAAAAGGTATCGGATCACTTCACAAGTTGATTAGGTTTTCAGGTGTAGAGGTCCCTCTACTCAACTGACAAAGTAAGTGCCACTATATTGAACCCCAGATGATAACAAACTAGTTCAGAATACAGCAATGCTATTGCCCTGTTGGCCTCTGCTGATAGGGCCTAGCCTTAGGTGACACTGCATCGAGTACTGCTTTTGTGATATAAAAGCGCTCTCTTGTGGGTAGGCTCTGGCTCCCAAGTTAAGAATTAGGTCCAGAGGGGGCGGAGTCAAGATGGCCAACTAAGCACATGTCTCCTTATATCCCTCTGGAAACCAAGACCTGAAGTGACAATCAAACAGAGCCTTCTGATCACTTAATCAGCCTCAGGACACGGCACAGAGCTGTTAATTGGGACTTCATACCACTCAGCGAAAAACCTCCTCTCTTTCACTGACTCCTGCTCCTGGCTAGCCCTGGCTCTCACCAACGGAAGGTAAACGCACCATTTTGACTTTTTTTTTCCTCTGTCTCGGCTGGCGGGCGGAGCTGGGCCTTGCCTGGTGGCTGGACTCAGATGCGCTGCTGGGGGGACAGGCAGGCGAAATTCCCAATTTCTGAGAGCCAGGCTCGGGACTCTGTTAATCTAGACACTTTGAGCCTTTCGTTTTGTAGCTGCCTCAGTGGGGTTTGTGCAGAGCTCCGCGGTCAGGGTGCAGGACGCCATGTTGGTACCGAGATTTTAGCGGGACCTCTTTCTTAGGCTGGGAGCCAGTGCCTGCAAATGGGACAGCACTTCTCCGTCAGAAAAGTAATGATTTTGCACAGTGCTGCCTACGTTGGGGGCCCTGCAACAGAAGCAGAGGAATCGCTGCCTCTGGGCACCTTTAGCCCCTCTGTCTGTTGCCTGTGTGGAGGACGCCATCTTGGGTACGGTGGCCGCAGCTGGACCCAATTCTTAGCCTGGGAGCCAGAGCCTGCCCACAAGAGAGCACTTTTCTATCACAAAACCAGTACTCGACGCAGTGTTGGATAAGGCTAGGCCCTGTCAGCAGAGGCCACCAGGGCAGTAGCAGTGCTGTATTCTGAACTAGTTTGTTATCATCTGGGGTTGGATATAGCGCTCACTTTGTCAGATGAGAAGAGGGACCTCTACACCTGAAAACTTAACCGACTTGTGAACCGGTCAGATACCTTTTGCTTTGCATTTGAAGACAGCCAAGAGAAACATTTGCAATCCATCCTCACAGTACCTCTTCCAGCCTCTATATACTCACATGGGACCCAAAAAGCAACAGACAATTGTGGCATACAAGCAATCACTCATGGCTTCAGAAGGCTCCCAAACAAAGCAACCAAGGCGTTTTCCAGATGAAGAAACTTTGATGAAAGCATCAGGAAGTGAATACAAATTGATTATATACAGAGCCCTTCTAGACCTTATACAAAATGCAGCAGAAAAAAATGAAAAATTAAGCAAGTTGTTCTATCTGATGGAACACCAGTACTCTGAAATCCAACAAATCAAGAACAAAATCAAAGAAATAGAAACTTCCATTCAAAGCTAAGAAAACAGAATGGAACAAATGGAAAAATGAATTTCTGACTTCGAAGACAGAGCCACTGATGCCAGTGTCTATGAGCAGAAATCAGAAAAAAGAAGCAAGAAAAATGAGGAAACATTAAGAAGCATGTGGGACTCTATTAAGAGGAACAACTTTCGATTAATTGAAGTCCCTGAGCAGGGTGAGACATCTGAGAACACAGCCAGTATTGTTGCTGAGCTGCTGACAGAAAGCTTCCCAGAAATCATGAAGGAAGAGAATATAAACATTTCAGATGCATATCGTACGCCACCCAATATAGATCTCAAAAGAAAGACTCCAAGACATATTATAATCAAGCTTAACAAAATGAAACACAAGTAGCAACTCTTAAAGGCAGCAAGACTCAAGGCAAAGCTAACATTCAGAGGGAAACCCTGTAGGCTCTCGTCAGATTTCTCAGCAGAAACCATGCTGGCACGGAGACAGTGGCACGACACATTCAAAGTCTTGAAGGAGAAGAACTTCCAACCAAGAATTATATATCTTGCAAAACTATCTTTCCAATACGAAAATGAAATTAAGACGTTCCCAGATAAACAGAAACTCAGAGACTTTGTAAAAACCAAACCCAAACTACAATAAATGCTGAAAGAAGTTCTTGGCTTTGGCTTAGAGGAACAAAACCACTAACTTCATATTTTAGAATGACACAGTACTCAATACTCATTTAGAGAAGGCTCCAAAGTAAATCACAGCTTTGATTTGGAAAGAAGCAATCCAGTGATCATCATGAAAACTATGGTGTCATCATAATAAAAGAAGGATGTACTACAATTGTTATAGTCCTTCCAGATGGAGAGGAAGATGACCAGACTGGTAGTAATTAATATTGGGTTTATAAATAGTTTTTTAAGGGGGTTCATAGGGGCAACTGTAAAGCACAACAAAGATGTATCATACCATTTCAAGAAATCTAACACACGAGTCTCAACTAGCTCTAAAAAAGGTGAAAAATCAGCTCACAAAAAAGAGTGTCTCAGAACAGACTAATAACAACAGAGAAAACATCAACATAAAAATAAACATATCGCAATGGCAGCAGTGAACACATATCTATCAATAATGTGAATGTGAATGGACTGAATGCTCCAGTAAAGAGACACCGAGTGTCATCTTGGATCAAAAGACACGACTCATCCATATGTTGTCTACAAGACACTCACTTGAGACCTAAAGACAGGAACAAACTGAAAATTAAAGGATGGAAGAACATATATCAAGCTAACAATGAACAAAGAAGAGCAGGGGTGGCAATTCTAATCTCAGACAAAATCAATTTTAATGTCAAATCCACCATTGTGGACAAAGATGAACACTATTTATTGCTGAAAGGTTCAGTACACAAGCAAGACTTAGCTATATTAAACATTTATGAACCTAATGTCAGAGCACCTAAATATGTCGAAGAGACACTGACTACGCTCAAAAGAGAGTTAGATGACTCCACAATAACAGTGGGAGACTGCAGCACTCCACTCTCAGTACTAGACAGATCATCTAGAAAAAAGCTCAGTAAACATACAGAAGACCTCATTGCCAGAATTAACCAACTAAACCTCGTCGATATATACAGAACTTTCCACCCATCAGCAGACAACTACACCTTCTTCTCCAGTGCACATGGAACATTCTCCAGAATTGACCATGTGATAGGCCATAATGCAATGCTCAACAAAATCCATGCCATTGAATTAACTGCAAAGCATCTTCTCAGATCCTAAAGCCATCAAAGTTGAAATCAATAGCAGAAAAAACAGAGATAGAAAGTGGAACTCTTGGAAACTGAATAACATCTTGCTCAAAAAAAACATGGGTTATAGAGGAAATCAGGGATGAATTAAAGAAATTCATGGATTCCAATGAGAACGAAAACACTTCCTACCAGAACCTATGGGATACAGCCAAAGCAGTGCTCAGAGGTCTGTTTATCTCCATAAATGCACACATCTGGAAGGAAGAAAGAAACCAAATCAAGGAACTAACTCTACAGCTTGAACAAGTAGAAAGAGAACAACAGAGGAACCCCTCGGGCACCAGAAGAAAGGAGATTATGCAGATTAGAGCAGAGCTAAATGAATTAGAGAATAGAAAAACAATTGAAAAAATTTAAAAGACCAAAAGCTGGTTTTTTGAAAAGATCAACAAAATTGATAAACCACTGGCTAAACTTACTAAAGAAAAGCAGGAAAGGAAACAAATAACCCAAATTAGAAATGAAAAGGGAGTTGTCACCATAGATGCAACAGAAATCAAAAATATCATAACAGAATACTATGAAAGACTGTACTCTAACAGTTTTGAAAACCTAGAGGAAATGGACAAATTCCTTGACTCATACCACCTACCCAAATTATCACAACGTGAAGCAGAGCAACTTAATAAACCCATCACAAAGGAAGAGATTGAAAATGTCATCAAAACACTGCCAACCAAAAAAAAGTCCGGGCCCAGATGGCTTCACAGCAGAATTCTTCCAAGCATTTAGAGAAGAGTTATCCCCAATACTATTGAAACTATTTCACAGTATAGAAAGGGATGGAGTACTCCCAAACTCATTCTATGAAGGCAGCATAACCCTGATACCTAAGCCAGGGAAAGATCCAACAAAGACACAGAACTACAGACCGATATCACTCATGAACCTAGATGCAAAAATCTTCCACAAAATTCTTGCCAATAGAATACAACAACATATCAAGAAAATAATCCATCATGACCAAGTGGGATTCATACCAGGGATGCAAGGCTCGTTCAACATCAGGAAAACAATCAATGTGATTAACCACATAAATAACACAAAAGACAAAGATCACCTGATGTTGTCCATTGATGCAGAAAAGGCATTTGATAAAGTCCAACACCCATTCATGTTAAAAAGTCTTAGCAAAATGGGCATAGACGGCAAATTCCTCCACACAATAAGGGCCATTTATACAAAGCCAATTGCCCACATCATCCTGAATGGAGAGAGACTGAAAGACTTTCCCCTGAGATCAGGAACCAGACAAGGATGCCCACTGTCACCTCTCCTATTCAAGATTGTGCTAAAAGTTCTAGCCAGAGCAATTAGACAAGATCAACAAATAAAGGGCATCTGCATCGGCAAAGAGGAAGTTAAAATCTCCCTGTTCACAGATGATATGATTGTATATGCAGACAACCCCAAAGAATCTATAAGTAAGCTACTCAAAGTGATACAAGAGTTCAGCAAAGTCTCAGGATACAAGATAAACATAAGTAAATCAGTAGGTTTCCTTTATACCATCAACAAGACTGTTAAGGAGGAAATTATGAAATCAATACCATTTACGATAGCCCCTATGAAGATAAAGTACCTAGGAATTAATCTAACCAGAGAAACAACAGACCTTTACAAAGAGAACTACAAGCCCTTACTACAAGAAACTAAGAGAGACTTAGATAAATGGAAAAACCTACCCTGCTCATGGATAGGAAGACTTAACATTGTGAAAATGTCTATTTTACCCAAAGCAATTTATTTATATAATGCAATCCCAATACAAGTTCCAGCATCATTTTTTAATGAGATGGAGAAACAAATCACCAATTTTGTTTGGAAAGGGAAGAAGCCCCGGATAAGTAAGGTACTACTAAAGAAGAAGAACACACTGGGAGGCCTCTCATTACCCGACCTTAGAACACACTACACTGCCACAGTGGTCAAAACAACCTGGTACTGGTACAAGAACAGATAGATCGATCAATGGAACAGAATTGAGACCCCAGAGATGACACCATCTGCCTATGAACAGTTGATATTCGACAAAGGCGCTACGACATTAAACTGGGGTAAAAACAGTATCTTAAGCAAATGGTGCTGGCAAAACTGGTTATCCATCTGCAATAAACTGAATCAAGATCCATATCTTACATCTTATACAAAAACCAATTCCAACTGGATAAAAGACCTAAATATGAAACCTAAAACGATAAAGCTCATACAAGAAAAGGTAGGAACAACAATGGCAGTTTTAATACACAATGAGGACAGACTCCAAAATCTGTCAAAGAAATCTCAATCAACAGAAGAGAAAATAGATAAATGGGAACTATTAAGAATCAAACACTTTTGCTCATCCAAAGACTTTATTAATAGAATTAAAAGAACACCCACAGAATGGGAAAAAATATTTGGCAGCTGTATGTCAGACCGACGCCTGATCTCCGTAATCTATAAGATACTACATAGTATCAAGAAGAAGAAGATAAACCATCCAATTAAGTGACGGGCAAAGGAGATGGACAGACACTTCACTAAAGAGTAGATCCAGGCAGCCAAAAAACACATGCGGACATGTTCATGATCTTTAGTTATTAAAGAAATTCAAATTAAGACAACAATGAGATACCATCTCACCCCAACAAGATTGGCCATGATCCAGAAAACACAAAACAACAAATGCTGGAGAGGCTGTGGAGAAATTGGAACCCTCCTACACTGTTGGTGGTGTTGCAAAATGGTCCAGCCTCTTTGGAAGGCAATCTGGTGCTTCCTTAAAAAAATGGATATTTATATACCATTCGACCCAGTAATTCCACTACTTGGAATATATCCTACAGATTCAAGGCCTTTCATACCAACGGACACATGCACCAGAATGTTTATCACAGCACAGTCCACAATAGCAAAAAGATGGAAGCAACCCAGATGCCCAACAACAGAAGAAGGGATAGATAAACTGTGGTACATATACTCAGTGGAGCACTACGCAATGATAAAGAATAACGGTGATTCCAGGAAACATCGCCTAACCTGGTTTCAACTGGAAGACATTATGTTGAGTGAAAGTAGTCAGCGACAAAAGGACAAATACTGTATGAGACCTCTACGTTAAGATCTCAAAAACAGACTTGTGTATAGAAGAAAAGACTCTTTGACAGCTGCAAGGGAGGGAAGGGAGGGAGGGCGAGTGGGGGAGGGTTTGGTTTAGATAGTTACTAGAAATGTAGTTGGGAGAAAGTGGTCAGAGCACACATTAGGAACAAGAACAACATTAAGTGGACTTCAGCATAACTTGAGTACTCCTTCCATCTTAACTCAATACTGCAAGGATAGAGTAGCTGGGGCGGGGGACGGGGGACCATGCTCTTAAGCGAATTCCAGGCCAATTGGCACAACTAGCGTTTTGCTAAGAGAACTCTCTGCACCCCACATTGGTGAGTGGCGTCTGGGATCTTAAAAGCTTCCAAGCTGCCATCTGGGGACACAGCAAATGGTCCCAACTCAGCAGGAATGGATGCTCACCGAGGGCCAAAATGGCATGCGGTAAAGACAACCAAGAAGACAGAGAGATCCACAAGCGTGGGTGCCTACATCGTCTTGGGACCTCAAGAACCGGATGGTGCCTGGCCACCACCCGTGATAGCCACGACGGAGCTCACAGAGAGGAGCCTCACTGGCAACACAAGAATAAAAAGAGGTGCATCATGAGATCTCCACTAAAAGACTTCAATTGATGTTCCAGCGGTTTGGGGGTTCCTCTGAGATCATGGCCCCCTTCCCTGATGCTGCCCTTTCCCATAAATTATAACAAAGGTCCACTCTTTGGACAGGAATGGAATGGACTTGGCAATGCAGAGTAGCCATATGTTGGAAGCACTTTATGGTTCTATACACCTGTGGGATGTCATCTTGCTGACCTCTGGCTGGAGGAAGGGGAGTGGACGGAGAGGAGGGAAAAGGAGACTGTTGGGAGGATGAGACATGTATGGAGCAGAGAGGAATAGTGTGCAGTCACCGGACAGGGAGAGCAATGGAAGCTGCATATAGGGGGGCATGTAAATTTATACGTAAATGTACATTTTCACTCAGTTATGTTAAATAAAAATAAAAATAATTAAAAAAAAAGAATTAGGTCCAGCTCCGGCCACCGTAACGAAGATGGCGTCCTCCACACAGGCAGCAGACAGAGGGGCTTAAGGTGCCGAGAGGTAGTGATTCCTCTGCTTGTGTTGCAGGGTCTGCAACGTAGGTGGCACTGTGAAAATTACTACTTTTTTGTCGGAGATGTGCTGTCCTGTTTTCAGGCGCTGGCTCCCACGCTAAGAATTAGGTCCCGCTAAAATCTTGACGGCACTTGGCTTGGCAAAATCTCTGTACCAACATGGCGTCGCGCACACTGACTGTGGAATTCCGTACAAACCCCACTGATGCAGATATAAAATGAAAGGCTCAAAGTGGCTAGATTAACAGAGTCTTAAGCCTGGCTCTCAGAATATGGGAATTTTGCCTGCCTATCCCCCCAGCAGCACGTTTGAGTCTAGCCGCTAGGCAAGACCCAGCTCCGCCCACTGTCCAAGACAGAGGAAAAAAAGTCAAAATGGTGTGTTTACCTTCCGTCTGTGAGATCCAGGGCCAGCCGGGAGCTGGAGTCAGAGAAAGAGAGGAGGTTTTTTCACTCAGTGGTATGAAGTCCAAATTAACAGCCCTGTGCCATGTTCTGAGGCTGACTAGGTGATCAGAAGCCTCCGTTTGATTATCAATTCAGGTCTTGGTTTCCAGAGGCATATAAGGAGACGTGTGCTTAATCCGCCATCTGACTCTGACCCCCCTCTTCCCTTTCCTTTTATATCTTATAGGATAAAAGGATAATGGGTGGTATAAACCACACTCCAGAGAAATTCTCTTTACATTGAATCAGGGGGGTGATCTTAGGAAGAGTTTTACCATCCCATCCTAAGCCTGTTTAACATAAATCCAGTGTATTAACCACAGAGTTTAGGATTTAAATCATCAGAAAAATCAGAAAATGGAGGGCAATCATGGCCCACCCAAACTGTTACACACATTCTTGGGAGGATACAAGTCAATCCACAACAAATTCAACTTCCCTTCCTTCAAGATATTGTGGGTCTGTAAACTTGCTCAAGTCTGAGAATTGATTGAGAAGCTACAACTCTCTATTCTGGCAGTTTGAATTTGCTGTTTGCTTAACCTAGAATTCTTCTGCTTGTACAGATCAAGTAAATATTTAGTATACTTGCTATTTCATTTCTAGAAACACCAGGACTAAGTACCGAAGGACACAAGTCTTTACAAGTCAGACTATTCTGATTACTGCTTTGACACTACTGTCTATTGTGATAACCAGTTTATACTTCTTATTATACCCAAATTGTAGAAAGATAGTGTCTTAGTCATCTAGTCCTGCTGTAACAGAAATATCACAAGTAGATGGCTTGTTTTTTATTTTTTAAAAATATTTTGTTGTGAATGATTACACACTGCTATGTAACTCTAGCTGCTCTCCCCATACTATGACAGCGTACTCCTCCCTTCTATCCTGAGTTTCCTGTGTCCATTCAACTAGGTCTTATCCCTTTCTGCCCCCTCATCTCACCTCTGGATAGGAGCTGCCCATGCATCTTATGGATCTACTTAAGCCAAGAACCCTGCTCCTTACCAGTATCATTTTATGTTTTATAGTCTAGTAGAACTTTTGTCTGAACACTTGGCTTCAGAAATGGTTTCAGTTCTAGGGTAACAGAGAATCTGGGGGCCGTGTCTTCCAGGGACTTTCTAGTCTGTCAGACCATCAAATCTGGTCGTTATAATAGGGTTTAAGTTCTACACTCCATTTCTCTCCCACTTTGTCAAAAGCCCTTTGTTGTATTCTCTGTCAGGGCAGTCACTGGTGGTGGCAGAGACAATCTAGTTCTTTTGGTGCTATGGTGATGTATTCCTGGATTATGTGACCCTTTCTGTCTCTTGGGATCATATTTTCCTTGTGTCTTTGGTGTCCTTGATTCTCCTCTGCTCTAGGTGGTTTGGGACCAATTGGTGTTTCTCAGGTGACCAGGACAGCTTTAACAAAGAAATTTATTCTCTCAGTGTAGTAAGCTAACATTCAAATTCAAGGCATCAGCTTCATAGGAAGTCTTTCTTGGACCACTCTGGAGGAAGATCTTTCTCATCAGTCTTCCACTGGACTAGGAGCTTCTCTAGCACAGAAATCTTGGTTTCTAAAGACAAAATTTGCTCTTGGTGCTTCTTTCTTTGTGGTTTGAGGTCATCATTCTCTGCCTGCTTCCATCTGCCTTTTATCTCTTTAAGATAGAAGGTAGTACAGGCCAAATCCTAGGAAATTCCCTTTACATTGGATCAGGTATACGACCTTAGTAAGGATGTTACAATTCCACCATAATTCTCTGTAAAATAAAATTACAATCACAAAATGGGGGACAACTACAAAATACTGGGAATGATAGCCTAACCAAGTTGACACATATTTTCGGGAAAAAATTATTCAATCCATGAAAGATAGAAAACACACAATTATCCAGATCCTCTCCTTTTTTACTGCTTTTTACCTTATTTACTGCTGGTGATATTTTGCCTCTGTGTACTGCCACCTCATGCTAAAGAAATCAGTGCCCTCTTAACTACTGGAGGTAGAGTTATCAATGTCTTTAAGACTAACCAGGCTTGAGGACCAATTTTAAAAACTCATCCTTACAATTTTGTTTCCCTAGAACCATTCTCCATATGCAATGTCTTAGGCTGGATGCTCCAGAGATGCAAAACTAGTAAAAAAAATATGTGTATGTGTATACATATATGCATGTGCATACAAAACTAGTGAAGAATACACACACACACATATGTATGTATGCATATGTATAAACCTAGTGCTGTCAAGTTGGGTCTGATTCATAGCGACCTTAGAGGTCAGAGTAGAAATGTCTCATAGAGTTTCCAAAGAGTGCCTGGTAGATTTGAACTGCCAACCTTTCAGTAAGCAAAGGTAGCACTCAACCCACTATGCCACCGGGGGTTCCATACGCATATGTATGTGTATATCCATATATATATCAAAGAAATGACTCACACAATTGTAGAGGCTGGAATACACCATGTCTATGGGTGAAGGTAGAATTCTCTCCTGATTCATCCAATATTCATAGGTCAGACAGCAGGGTTATTGCTCAGAGGCTGTGAAGACATACGAATACCAACATTAACAGGCAAGAAAGCAGGTAAGCTGCCAGTGTAAGTCCTAAGAAGTGGAGGTTGGAGGAAAAGGAACCAACTGAAGGATCCCGAGCATGTAAAAGCTGATGAATTTTGTCAGAAAGTCCACTTAGGTTTGATATAGTCCACACCCCCAAGGAAACTCTTATAACTTATCGGGTACTCACAGCAGAACCCATCATGGAGGTAATCACAATGTATCAAATCTCATCATAGAAGTGATAACATCATCTTTAGACTGCCAAACTGCGTCATAGCTGCCAAACAACTGAGAATCATAGCCCAGCAAAATTGATGCACAACCTTAACAATCACATACCATATAACACATTATGGATGATATTGTGAAGAAAAAAAAATCCAGAAAAATTAATTGTACTCAAGAGGAAATTGTACCTAGACCAAGAGTCACAACTAAGGGCCACTTCTTGGTTTAAAATCAGAAAATATATGCATCAGTGTTGTTGCTTTTCACTATAATTATTCAACCTATATGCTGAGCAAATAATCCTAGAAACTGTACTATACAAAGAAGAACTTGGCATGAGGATTGGAGGAACACTCATTAACAACTTGTGGTATGCAGATGATACAATCTCATTTCCTGTAAGTGAAGAGGTCTTGAACACATATTGATGAAGATCAAATGTATGGACTGTAATTCACTACAAAGGAAACAAAATTCCTCACAACTGGATCAGTATGAAATATCATGATGCCAGAAGTTCTCAAGGATTTCATTTTACTTTTTCCAATCCCGTGGAAAAAGGAGTCAAGAAATCAAATGATGCAGTTAGCAATTTTCTGGAAAAAAAAACCCTTAAAATGTTACAAGTGAAGATGCCTCTTTGAGGACTACCATGTACCTGACCAAAGCCATGGTCTTTTCAGTTGTCTCATATGCATACAGAGCTGGACAATGAATAAGGAAGATTTAAGAAGAATTAATGCCTTGAATTATGGTGTTGGCAAAAAATATTGAATATACCAAGGACTGTAAGAAGAACAAATAATTCTCTCAGAAGAAGTACATCCAGTGTGCTCATTAGGAGCGAGGATGGAGAGATTGTCTCATGTACTTTGAACATGTTATTGTAACTGGAAACCTGGTCACAGCTTCATGCTGTCCATCACCACAAAGCCAGATACAGAGATTGGTAGGGATTTTATTTTATTCAGATGACCAGCAATCTGTGAAGATGGTGAGTTAATACCCTAAAAACCATCTTAACATATTATCTCAAGCTGGAGAGTTTTATAGGAAGAAAGAGGAAGTGTTAGAGAAAAAAGGGGATGTTATTCAGGTGCCTAGGGCAAAGTTATTAGTCACAAGGTAGGTTGTCCAGGAACTGCGAGTTCATCTGGGCGGTGGTCTCAGGTCCCTGGGCAAGATCTGGAGTCACAAGGTGAGTGATGTCACGTGGGCAGTATCTTCACATATCATCTGAAGTCAGAGGGATCAGGTTGGGAGGGGGTTAGGGAAGTCATTAGTCATAAGGGTGGGTCACAAGGTGAGCCAGAGTCACGGGTGGTGGTGGGGAGTGGGGTGGGGAGGAAGTTGTTAGAGGAAATGTGATGTTATCTGGGGAGCGGTCTGTAGCTTTCTTAGGTCCATGAGTAAAGTGAATGATGTTATATGGATCAGGTCCCTGGGCAAGATCTGAAATAAACCTCACAATCTCCAGGTTAGTCATTGTAATTTTTTCTAGTCATCCTGAGCATTCAGGCAAGCATTTTTTACTCAATATTTTACAATTATTAGCCCTTTCATTATCAGGTGGGCCAGTCCCTGGAGAAGAACATCATGACTTAGTAAAGTACAGTATCACTGAAAAAGAGGAAGACCCTCACTGAGATGGATTAGCACAGTGGCTACAACGGGTTTTAACATAGGAATAACAATGAAAATGACACAGACTTGGCAGTGTTCTGTTCTGTTTTATGTAGGATCACTAATGTTGAAATGAGGAAGGGCACGGTAAAAATTCGAGGTATTAAAGAAAGCCCCAGGAAACAACTTAATAGCAGAAAATACCATAAAATAATCTCACCTTTGTCTTACAAAACACTGTCATAAGACAAGCCTGGGGGCAACCTTGCAAGTGACAGCCTGCAAGTGACCCCTAGACCTTGACCACATTTTACAACAAATAGGAGTTAACCAATCAATGTAAAGGTCAGTTCACCCTCCCTGCTTTGCAATCTCACGACTTAAATACTGGGCGCTGAGGAAACTCGTCATCGCCCCCTGCTCTGTGTAGCTCGGGATGCATCCCTGGTGCACCAGTATTTTTCCTATTGGGCATATTTTTTTTTTATAAAGTTTAACCTTTAAAGTAACAGTGTCGCATCTTGAAATCGCGGACCCAAACATTTGGGGGCTCTCCCGGGATTTCAAGAGGGACCTCTGTGGCTGGCCGATCTGGTTTGACCTCACCAGTGAGTCTGGATATTGTCTGTCTGTGCTCGAGCTCTGGTTCTGGGACTCACTAAGAGAGAATCTGGACACAGAATTGCTCTCTGAGGTGGAGGCTGGGGGACGTCTCAGCTCTCCATCTGGGCGGGCACCGCTGGTTCCTTTCTCGGTTCTGCGGCCTGTAAATCCCGCATCTGGTTTTTGTTTCATTTCTTCTGTGACCGGTCTGTGTCTGATTGTGTTGTTTGTCCTAATTGTTACTTTTGCTGCCATGTCTGTGTCTGTTCCGTTGTCTGTTTGATTGTGTTGTTTGTCCAGATTGTTACTTTTGCCGCCATGGGGCAATCTTCATCTCACTCTGTAACACCCCTAGACCTATTCCTTAACCACTTTCAGATTTCCAGAAACGAGCCCGAGACTTTAGCAAGGTGCAGTCAGGAAAACTCCGCACACTTTGTAATCTGGAATGGCCGGCCTTTGGTACTGGATGGCCACCCACGGGATCCCTAGACATTAAACAAACCCATTCTGTTTTTTCAGGTCATCTTTGGTGATCTGGGTCACCCTGACCAAATGCCATACATTGTTGCTTGGCAAGACCTCCTCAGGCGGCCACCTGCGTGGCTACAACCCTATGTTCCCCCTAAACAACCTCCTACAACCCTGGAGATTCAGGGCTCCTCAAAACCCCCGTCAGCCCTTCCTCCATCCTATTCCTCTGATTGAGTCTCCCACCTCCCTACCCCCCAGTTCCCGTTTCTCCTCCTGCCGCCACTGGGGCTGAGGGAGCCAAAGCCAGTTCCCGTGGCCTGTATAGGGCCCCTGCAGACCCTCCAGTCCCGACTGCTCCCCCGACCCCCGCCACTTCTGCAGCACCACCTTCCTCTGACCTCCAGAGCCCAGCCCATACCCGCTCAGGTCGATCTTTTCAACCACTTATAGAACCCTCCCTCATATTTTCCCCTTGCTAGCTATAGGGCATATGACTGAAGCTGGGACCCCCTTCTTGGTCTATACTCCTTTTACCTTGACACCCCTCTTAGAAACCACATACAGCAACTTCTCCAAGCCCTCTTTACCACTGAGGAGAGGACTAAGATTGTTTCCCTAGCCAGAAAACAGGTGCCGGGAGATGATGGAAACTTTACGAGTGAGATTAACCACGCTTTTCCCCTGACCCGCCCAAATTGGGACCCAAACACCACTGCAGGTAAGCAGTGCCTAACTGTCTACTGCCAGATTCTTATGGGGGGTTTCCGGGACGCCGCTAGGCACCCCACAAATTTGTCTAAAGTAACACAGGTAATTCAGGAACCCTCAGAATCCCCAGCAGCCTTTCTGGAACGACTGATGGAGACATACCGCACAGATACTCCCATTGACCCTGAGTCTCCCAAAAATCAACAGGCCATTAACATAGCCTTCGTGGGACAGTCAGCCCCTGACATCAAAAGAAAAATACAAAAAATAGAAGGATTCGAGGGAAAGTATCTATCCGAGCTGATGGAAATTGCTATGAAAACCTTCAATAACCGCAAACTACCAGAAGACAAACAAGCCAAAAAGGTAAGCAGAATCCTCCTGGCAGAAGCCCAGGGCCACGTGCTGCTGCGCCCTTGGGAGAAGAAACCGGATCAGACGAGGAAGCCAGGAAAGCCTCCCCTGCAGAGAAACCAGTGTGCCTACTACAAGGAAATTGGACATTGGAAGGGTGAGTGCCCCAAAAGAAAGCCCCCTCCAAAGGTTCTTAATCTAGAGGCCTGACGGCGTCAGGGCTCACCGGCCCCACCCCCGAGCCCAGGGTAACCTTAAAAATAGGGGGACAGCCAGTAGAATTCATGGTCGACAACGGGGCTAGCAACCCAGTTCTAATTGAACCCCTAGGACCCATAACTGAAACCAAAACCCTAGCACGAGGAGCTACTGGGATTAATGCCTACTCATGGACTGACGAACGATCTGGGAGCTAAGACTGTTTCCCTCTCATTTATAGTAATGTCTGAATGCCCGTACTCTTTACTTGGAAGAGACTTGTTATCAAAAATGCAGGCGACTATCCGCTTTGCTGGGGATCATGCTTACCTGACACCCCAAGTCAATGTGATAGCCCCTTTAGAGGAAGAATACAGATTTTATGATGGTTCTGACAGGGGCCCCTGCTCTATCCTTGTAATATCAGTGGATCAGTTGATCAAAGAGATTCCTCAGGTTTGGGCTGAAAATAACTCCCAAGGACTGGCCAAACACCAGCCACTGGTTATAGTGACTTTAAAACCATCTGCCAGCCCGATTCAGGTGCGACAGCACCCCATTGTGCCAGAAGCAGAGAGAGGGATCAGGGCCCACATTCAAAGACTCAGAAAACATGGAATACTGGTGCCCTGCCAGTCACCCTGGAATACTCCCCTCCTGCTGGTAAGGAAGGCAGGAGGGCTGGACTCCAGACCAGTCCTAACCCGTACACTCTCCTGAGCTCTCTGTCACCAGAACACCGGGTGTATTCAGTGCTGGATTTAAAGGATACATTCTTCAGTATACCCCTGAGCCCGCAGAGTCAGCCACTCTTTGCCTTCGAATGGCAGGACCCAGAAGATGGCTTCAGCGGGCAGCTGACCTGGACTGCCTGACACAAGGGTTCAAGAACTCTCCCACCATCTTTGATGAGGCCCTTCATTGGGACTTATGTGAGTACAGGCATCAATGGCCTGACATTTCCCTTCTACAATATGTAGATGACATTACTCGGGGCACCTGATGAAGACACTTGTTTAAAGGACACCAAGTCCCTGTTAACTCTCTTGGAGAAATTGAGATATCGAGTCTTCGCTAAAAAGACACAGGTCTACGCCCAGGAGGCGACTTACTTGAGTTTCCAACTCAAGGGGGACAACACTCCCTATTCAAAGCAAAAAAACGATTATCCTTGGGATTCCCACCCCGTGTACACCGCGGCAGGTGAGGGAGTTCCTGGGATCCGCTGGGTTCTGCCTACTCTGGATCCCAGGATTTGCAGAGATAATGCACCCCCTATATGAGCTGACCCAAGGAAAGGAAAACAATTTTATATGGACTAAAGAAACAGAACAGGCTTTCCAGACTATAAAAAAGTCACTCCTGGAGGCACCAGCATTGGCATTACCCAACCTGGAAAAGCCTTTCCAACTATACATTGATGAAAATAAAAGAATAGCCAAGGGAGTCCTTACTTAGACCCTCAGCCCATGGAAAAGGCCAGTGGCCTGTCTGTCTAAACAGCCAGACCCAGTGGCCTCAGGATGGCCAAGGTGCCTTAGAATTGTTGCGGCCACTGCTCAACTGACTATGAGACAGCCCCTGACCATCACTACCCCCCATGCCATTGAGGGAGTCCTGCGTAGCCCGCCTCATAAATGGATTTCCAATGCCCGGCTAACCCACTACCAGTCTTTATTACTAGATCAGCCCCGAGTTGTGTTTACTTCTAGCTCAGCCCTCAACCCAGCCACACTGCTTCCTGATCTGGACCTGGAGGCCGAACTACAAGACTGCACTGAGGTGCTTAGCCAACAGCACGGCCTTCACCGAGATCTTGTGGACATTTCCTTGCAGGACCCTGATCTCACTCTGTTCACTGACGGGAGCAGTTTTATCAGGGATGACACCAGGTACACAGGGGTAGCAGTGGTAGCCAAAGATCGGGTCCTCTGGTCACGAGCCCTACCATCTGGAACATCAGAGCAATGGGCTACCCTCAGCCAAGGCGCCAGGTGGTGCGGGCTGCTCCCTGGCCTGGCTGCTGTGCGGCCTCAGCAGCCCTCTGAACGCCAGCGGGGGCTCGTGGCAGGAGCTGGAGCACGTCTACAGCCAGCCCAGCCGCATCCATGACTGGCTGAGCCACACAGCCCGTGCTCCAGACAGACCCCGCCACAGCACTGGCACTGCCAACACGGACCCCGTCGCCGGCCTCGCCGCTCCACGCTGCCCAGTCAACCTTGACACTACATTAGCGGTGCTGTGCAAGGAGTTGTTGCCTAACGGTGGGACTGCGACAACTGGACATGTCGCTGCTGTGCCAGCTGTGAGGTCTGTATGAGTCAATCCAGGACTATAAGCACCTGTGCCAAGACCTGAGCCTGTGCCAGGATCTGTACTCGTCCCTGCACTCTGACAGCTCCTACCCACCAGATCCGGCCTCTCAGATGACAAGGAGCCTCCTGACGCCAGCCTGTCCCCTGACTTGCCACCCCTCACTGTGCCCCAGACGCGCAATGCCTGTGACCAGTGGCTACGAGATGCCTTCCACACCATCGGGCTGAAACAATGGAAGCCCGAGGAAATAACCTAGCCGACCGAGCAACTAAGGAAGCTGCCCTCAGCCTCCTGGAGATCAATTCTATCCAGCTCCCCGAGCCGACCCTTCCCGAAGAGCCCACCTAGAAGAGAAGAAAGGATGACACTATACTTCGGGAGGGCTCCCTATTCTCCCTCAAAAATTGGGAGAGAAGCTCGTCCACCAGATCCACCAGACCACCCATCTGGGAGCAACAAAAATCCAGGAACTTCTGTCTCCAAGGTACTATATACCCCAACTATCCCGGCTTGCTGAACGAGTAACACATACCTGACAAGCCTGCCAAGCCACTAATGCAGGCAGCTCTGGTAAGGCCCACCAAGGTAAGAGAGAAAGAGGCACTATGCCTGCAGTACATTGAGAACTGGACTTCACTGAAATTAAGCCCGGCAGATATGGATATAAGTACCTTTTAGTTTTCGTAGACACATTCTCTGGTTGGACTGAGGCATTTCCTACTAAGAGAGAGACAGCACAAGTAGTTTCAAAAAACTCCTGGAAGAACTCATACCTAAGTTTGGGGTTCTGTTGATGCTAGGATCAGACAGTGGCCCTGTCTTTATAGCCATAGTCTCTCAGGGAGTAACATCTGTTCTGGGGATTAATTGGAAACTACATTGTGCCTATCACCCCCAGAGTTCAGGACAGGTAGAGAGGATGAACCGGACCCTTAAGGAGGCCTTAACCAAATTGACCCTAGAAACTGGCGGTGACTGGACGGCCCTGCTTCCCTTTGCCTTAATGCATGTACATTAATTCTCCCTATCCCCAAGGCCTTACAACTGATGCCCTAAACCAAGGGATGACATACTTGCTGAAATTTCTAATCATGACCTGCTTAAGTCCCTCCAGGCCCTGCAGAAAACTCAAGATCTGCTTTTCCCCTTGTCTAGACGCCTCCACGATCTCCCTCCTGTAAAGCCACGTCAGTTTCAGCTGGGGGTCTAGTCTGGGTCCTGAGACACCAAAAGGAGACTTTGGAGCCCCATTGGAAAGGACCCCACACAGTAATCCTGACAACCCCCACTGCCATCAAGGTTGACAGGATCCGGCCCTGGGTCTATCACTCCCATCTACCTTCAATTGAGGGTGCGACAACATACTGGCCCTGAGGTGACTCCAAGAAACCTCGGCCGGCAAGTTCAAGAACTGACCCTAACCGGCCCTCCTGAGGTGACCACCAGTTTTTCACCTTGATTTATGTGACCTTGTGGGGGGTTCTATAGGCTCACAGCTTAAGAAAGACCCATACCCGGTTCGTGCACACAGAACACTCATAAAAACTGGGGGACGTATACATGCTGATGGGTGGGGGTGTGCTACTAACTGCCTCAAGCAACAACTGGCTAAGAAACAATTTTACGTCTGTCCCGGGGCTAATGTCTATGGATCATGTTGAGGAACAAATGATTATTTCTGTTATACATGGGGCTGTGAAACCAATGCACCCAGGATCAGGGAAAACAGGAGCCCTCATTAGGATCAGTTGAGTCTCTGTTCTCCTGGTCTCCATGGCTGACCACCCTCGTCACTGTGTTAACAGGACCACTTGTCCTCTTCACCTTAACTTTAACTGTGGGTCCCTAAATTCTAAATTACTTAAATTCATATGAGAAAAACTAGCCAGCTCCTGGTCCTAAAACATCAGCCCCAACACCAGACCTACCACCCCCTGAACAGCCAGGACCTTGATCAGCCTGGCACCCACTCAGAGTCTAAGATTTGACTCTGGAATAAGAACTCAAGGGGGGAATGTTGAAATGAGGAAGGGCGCGGTAAAAATTCGAGGTATTAAAGAAAGCCCCAGGAAACAACTTAACAGCACAAAATGCCATAGAATAATCTCACCTTTGTCTTACAAAACACTGTCACAAGACAAGCCTGGGGGCAACCTTGCAAGTGACAGCCTGCAAGTGACCCCTAGACCTTGACCACGTTTTACAACTAATAGGAGTTACCAATCAATGTAAAGGTCAGTTCACCCTCCCTGCTTCGCAATCTCACGACTTAAATACTGGGCGCTGAGGAAACTTGTCATCGCCCCCTGCTCTGTGTAGCTTGGGGTGCGTCCCTGGTGCACCACTATTTTTCCTTGGGCATATTTTTTTTAATAAAATTTAACTTTTAAAGTAACAGTGTCGCATCTTGAAAATCATGGACCCAAACACTAAGAGCTGGAAGGGACTTAAGGGCACCTAATAACAACTGAAGCCTTGGTAGTATAGTGGGTAAGTGCTGTGTCTGTGAACAAAAGGTTCAAATCCGCTAGGTGCTTCTTGGAAACTCTATGGGGAAGTTCTACTCTGTCTTGTTGGGTTGCTGTGAGTCAGAACAAACTCCAGGGCAGTGGATAATAATAACAACAACAAGAAGGATTTGATGGTGTCAGAGGGAATCCTTTGTTATGTATTTAGTATTTAAGTCTAATTAAAAAAATCTTTTTTAATTGCGATTGAGTGAAAGTGTACAATCCAGTTTAAATTTGCATGCCCACCTATCTGCAGCTTCTTCTGCTCTCCTTGCCCAGTGGCAGTACACTCCTCCTTTCCATTCTATACATGCCATATCCTCTTAAAAATCTCCTGCCCCCTGCTCTCCACCCACTCTACTCCCCTCTAGCAAAAGGCTAGTAGGATGATACTCTATAGATGCACAGAACCATAAAGTGCACACACACTCTGTGTCCCCCAGTCCAATCCATTCCTGTCCAAAGAGTTGACCTCAGAAAAGATTTGTGATGAGGGGCAGCATCAGGTGTAGAGGTCATGCTCCCAGGGGAACCCCCAGGCCTTTGGACCACCAAATGTGGTCTTTTAGTGCAGTTCTTAGGGTGCACCCCTTTTTTTCTCGACTCTGCACTGTGAGGCCCATCATAGTTGTCACTGGTGGTGGCCAGACACCATCTAGTTCTTCCGGTCACATGTTGATATAGTCACTCATTCACATGGTTCTTTCTGTCTTCTGGGTTCTTTTCCTTCTATGTCATTGTTGTCCTTGGTGATCATCTGTTCCAGCTCAGTTGGGACCATTTGGTGTACCTCAGATGGCAGCTTGCTAGCTTTTAAGACCCCAATAAGTCTAAGTTTTGAGGGCAACAGTAGAAAGCCTATGTTAAGCACTTAAATGTGATTAAGGATTTCAAGGTTTCAAGGGAAATAAAGGCTAAGATGGTATTGAGGCTCAGTCTTGAGCTGTTCATTGTTGTAAAAGTCAAGTTTCTCAATTTTGGAACTCTCACACCAATCCACCTTTATTATTTCTAATATTTGAACACTATAAAAACATGAGGGGGCAGAGTCAAGATGGAGGACTAAACACACGCCTCCCTAAGTCCCTCTGGAAACCAAGATCTGAACTGATAATTAAAAGGAGCCTTCTGGACACCTAGTGAGCCCTAGGATGCAGCATAGGGCTGTTAATGTGGACTTCAAAATGGCTTGGCTGGCACCACTGAATGCAAAACCTCCTCTCTTTCTCTGAACCCACTCTCAGCAAGCATGGGCTTGCAGGGACCAAAGGTAACTCATCATTTTAATTTTTTTTCTCTGTCTTAGCTGGAAGGCAGAGCTAGGACTTGACTAGCTGCTAATCTCAGTGGTAGGATTGGTAAGCACAACTGCTATATTCTGAGAGCCCAGCTTTGGACTCTGTGAAACTCAGCACCTTTGGCCTATCTTTCTACCTCTGCCATATAGTAGCCAAACGGAGGTGGTGGCAAGCTTGTGCTGGATGCCATCTTGATCCACTGGGAGATGGATATTCCCATATGGAGGCCCCAACAGGACTTAGTTCCTAGGCTGGGAGGCAGCACCTGCCTGGGGGAGAGTGGTGCTTTGCACAGTGTTGCCTGTGGCTGGAGCCCAGCAACAGAGGCTGTTGACTCTGAGCATCTCAGCACCTTTGGACTCCCTTTCTGCCAGTAGCCTGGTCCCAGCCAGGTGGCAAGGTTGTGTGAGACACCATCTTGTTCCCTTGGGAGGTGGATATACCCATGTGGAAGCCTCAGCTGGACTAGATTCCTGTGCTGGGAGACAGCACCTGCTTGGAAGAGAGTGCTTTACTTGCAGAAAAGCAGAATTCTACACAGTGCTGCCTAGTTCTGGGGCCTGACAGCAGAGGCCAGTAGGGCAATAGCCTTTCTGTATTTTGAGCTGGTTTATAACATCTGGCATTCAACATAGAGGTGCTTCCTTTGCCAGCTGGGAAGAGGGACCTATACACCTGAAAACTGACTGACTTTGGAAGTTGTCAGATACCTTTTACTTCTCATTTTAAGATGGCCTAGAGAAACAAATCCATCCTCATAGTGTCTCTTCCAGCCTTTATTGACTCACGTGATGCCAAAAAAGTAAAAAAATCTGGATAAAACTGTGACCAAGAAATCACCCATGGCTTCAGAGGGCCCCCAAAAGAAAGCCAGCACAGAATTTCCCAGACTAAGAAGCTTTTCTGAAACTACTGGAAGGTGAATACAAAATGACTATATACAGAGCCCTCCTAGACCTTATACAAAATGCAGCAGAGCAAAACAAAAAGTTAAGCAAGCTGTTCAATCTGAGGGAAGACCAGTACTCTGAAACACAACAGATCAAGAACAAAATCAAAGACATAGAAAATTCAATTCAAAGCCAAGAAAACAGAAGGGAACAAATGGAAGAGAGACTTCTGACTTGGAAGACAGAGCTACTGACTGCAGCATCTATGAAAAGAAACCAGAAGAAAGAAATACGAAAAATGAAGAAGCATTAAGAAACATGTGGGACTCTATTAAGAGGAACAATCTACAATTAACCAGAGTTCTTGAACAGGCAGAGACACCTGAGAACACAGAGAGTATTATTGCTGAGCTGCTGACAGAAAATTTCCCAGAAACTATGAAAGAAGAGAATATAGATACACAAGATACATATCGAACACCACTCAATGTAGATCTCAAAAGAAAGACTCCAAGACATATTATAATCAAGCTTAACAAAGTGAAACATAAACAGAAACTCTTAAAGGCAGCAAGAGTCAAAGCAAAGCTAACATTCAGAGGCAAATCCTGTAGGCTTTCGTCTGGTTTCTCAGCAGAAACAATGCTGGCATGGAGACAGTGGCATGACACATTCAAAGCCTTGAAGGAGAAGAACTTCCAACCAAGAATTAGATAGCTTGAAAAACTACTTTTCAAATATGAAAATGAAATTAAGACATTCCCAGATAAACAGAAACTCAGAGACTTTGTAAAAAACAAACCAAAGCTACAAGAAATACTGAAACATCTGTTGGCTTAGAAGAACAAAACTACTAACTTTATATTTTAGAAGCAATCACAGGACACATCACTAAGAAACCTACTCAGTTAGGGAAGGCTGCAAACACAATCAAAGCCATAATATTGAAAGAAATAATCCAGTGATTATATCAAGAAAACTATGATGTCTTCATACTAAAAAGAGTGACGTACTACAGTAGTCCAGATGGAGAGGAAGGTGGCAAGAATGGTAGTAACTGAAATTGGGTTTATACATAGTTAATTAAGGGGGACCTTAGGGGCAGTCATACAGCACAATAAAGATGCAACATATCAAATCAAGAAACGTAATACAGAAGTCTCAACAACCATGAAACCAACCCTGAAAAAGGTGAAAAATCAAAGAAGAATGTCCCAGAACAGATTAATAAGAACAGAGAAAACATCAACACAAAAATAAACATATCACAATGGCGGCACTGAACACATGCCTATCAATAGTCACACTGAATGTGAATGGACTGAATGCTCCAGTAAAATGACATCTTGTATCAAAAAACACAACCCATCTGTATGTTGCCTACAAGAAACTCACCTTAGACTTAAAGATATGAACACACTGAAAATTAAAAGATGGAAGAATATATATCAAGCTAACAATGAACAAAGAAAAGCAGGGGCAGCAATTCTAATCTCAGATTAAATAAATTTTAATGTGAAATCCACTATCTTGGACAAGGATGAACATTATTGCTGAAAGGTTCAATACACAAACAGGACTTAACAATATTAAAAATTTATGCACCTAATATTAGAGCACCTAAATACATCAAATAAACACTGGCTACACTCAAAAAAGAGACAGATCTCTCCACAATAATCATGGGAGACTTCAACACTCCACTCTCAATATTGGACAGATCATCTAGAAAAAAGCTCAATAAAGACACAGAAGACATTATTACCACAATTAACTAACTAGACCTCATTGACATATACAGAACTTTCTGTCCATCAGCGGACAACTACACCTTCTTCTCCAGTGCACATGGAACATTCTTCAGAATAGACCATGTGTTAGGACATAAAGCAATTCTCAACAAAATCCATAACACTGAATTAACACAAAGCATCGTCTCAGATCATAAAGCCATAAAAGTCAAAATCAATAGTGGAAAAAACAGAGATAGAAAGTGGAATTCATGGAAACTGAACAGCATCTTGCTCAAAAATCCATGGGTTATAGAAGATATGAAGAATGAAATAAAGAGATTTATGGATTCCAATGAGAATGAAAACACTTCCTATCAGAACTTATGGGATACAGCCAAACAGTCCTCAGAGGTCAGTTTATCTCCATAAATGTGCACATCTGGAAGGAAGAAAGAAGTTAAATCAAAGAACTAATCCTATAGCTTGAAGAAGTATAGAGACAACACTAGAAGAAAACAGATCATAAAGATTAGAGCAGAACTAAATGAATTAGAGAATGGAAGAACAGTTGAAAAAATTGAAAAGACCAAAAGCTAGTTTTTTGAAAAGATCAACAAAATTGAGAAACCACTGGCTAAACGTACTAAAGAAATCAGGAAAGGAAACAACCCAAATAAGAAATGCAAGGGAAGTTGTCACAAAAGATCCAACAGAAATCAAAACTATCATAACAGAATACTGTGAAAGACTGTACTCAAACAAATTTGAAAACCTAGAAGACATGGACAAATTCCTTGATTCATGTGACCTACAAAAATTATCACAAGACAAAGCCAAACAACTTAATAAACCTATCACAAAGGAAGAGATTGAAAAAGTCATCAAAAAACTACCAACCAATACAAGCCTGGGCCTACATGTCTTCACCACAGAATTCTACCAAGGTTTTAGGGAAGAGTTATCTCCGATACTACTGAGACTATTTCACAGCATAGAAAGGCATAGAATACTCCCAAATTCATTCTATGAAGGCAGCAGAACCCTGGTACCAAAGCCAGGGAAAGACCCAACAAAAAAGAAGAACTACAGACCGATATCACTCATGAATCTGGATGTAAAAATCTTCAATAAAACCCTTGCCAACAGAATACAACAACATATCAAAACAATAATCCATCATGACCAAGTTGGATTCGTACCAGGGATATAAGGCTGGTTCAACATCAGAAAACAATTAATGTGATCTCTAAAGAGGATATCCAGGTAGTTGAAAGACACATGCATTTATTAGCTCACAATCATTAGCTATTAAAGAAATTCAAATCAAACCTACAATGAGATATCATCTCACTCCAATAAGGTTGGCTATGATCCAAAAAACACAAAACAACAAATGCAGGATAGGCTGTGGAGAAATTGGAACTCTCCTACACAGCTCATGGTGACCCTAGAGGTGAGAGTAGAACTGCCCTCTAGAGTATTCAAGAAGCACCTGGTGGATTTGAACAGCCGACCTTGTGGTTAGCAGTGGTAGCACTTAACCCACTACACCACCGGGGTCAGATCTGACTCAACGGCACTTGGCTGGCCTACACTGCTGGTGGGATTACAAAATGGTACAACCTCTTTGGAAAACAGTTTGGTACTTCCTTAAAAAGCTGGAGATAGATTTACCATTTGATCCTGTAAATACACTGCTTGGAATTTATCCTTCAGAAACAAATGATGTAACACGAACAGACATGTGTACATGAATGTTGCAGCACAGTCCACAACAGCAAAAAGTTGGAATCAACCCCAATGCCCATCAACAGATGAATAGATAAGCAAACTATGGTACATACACTCAATGAAACACTGTGCTATGATAAAAAAACAATGACAATTTTAGAAAACATCTCATAACATGGTCTCATTTGGAAGAAATCATGCTGAGTGAAATTAATTAGTGTCGAAAGGACAAATTTTGTATGAGACCCCTGTTATAAGGACTTAATAAGAGAATTATCCAGAGAAGACAATGACTGTGTTGGTTACATGGGTGGGTGGAGGCTGAGGGCTTATCATAGATCAGATAACTGATAGATGTCAGGAATTTTATTATTCTATTGTAATTAATAAAAAATAAAAAATGATATATATAAAAAGAAAGAATCACTTGATTTTGTCTATTGATGTAGAAAAGGCATTTGATAAAGTCCAACACCCATTCATGCTAAAACCTATCAGCAAAATAGGAATAGACAGAAAATTCCTCAATGCAATAAAGGCCATTTATACACTGCCAACTGCCTACATCATCCTGAATGGAGAGAGACTGAAAGAGTTTCCCCTGAGAACAGGAACTAGACAAGGATGCCCACTCTCACCTCTCCTATTCAACATTGTACTAGAAATTCTAGCCAGAGCAATTAGATAAGATAGAGAAATAAAGGGTGTCTGCATTGGCAAAGAAGAAGCAAATATCTCCCTAGGTGCAGATAGCATGATTGTATACGCAGAGAATTCTAAAGAATGCATAAGGAAACTACTCAAACTGATAGAAGTGTTCAGCAAAGTCTCAGGACACAAGATAAATATAAGCAAATCAGTAGACTTCCTTTATACCAACAATGAAATTATTAAGGAAAAGATCACCAAATCAATACCATTTACTATAGCCCCTAAGAAGACAAAGAACCTAGGAATACATCTAACCAGAGAAATAACAGATCTTTACAAAGCGAACAAAAGTCCTTACTACAAGAAACTAAGAGAGACTTACATAAATGGAGAAACCTACACTGCTCATGGATAGGAAGACTTAACATGGTGAAAATGTCTATTCTGCCTAAAGCAATCTACTTATATAATGCAATCCCAATACCAGTTCTAGTGACATTTTTTAATGAGATGGAGAAACAAATTACCAACTTTGTTTGCAAAGGGAAGAAGCCCCAGATAAGTAAACCACCACTGAAGGAGAAGAACACACTGGGAGGCCTGTCACTACCCGACTTTAGAACCTATTGCACTACCACAGTAGTCAAAACAGCTGGTACTGGTACAAAAAGAGACAGACAGATCAATGGAACAGAATTGAGACCCCAGAGATGACACCATCTGCCTATGAACAGTTGATATTCGACAACGGCCCTAAGACATTAAAGCGGGGTAAAAACAATCTCTTCAACAAATGGTGCTGGCAAAATTAGATATCCATCTGCAATAAACTGAAACAAGACCCATATCTTACATCTTATACAAAAACCAACTCAAACTGGATAAAAGACCTAAACATCAAATCTAAAATGATAAAGCTTATCCAAGAAAAAGCAGGAACAACAATGGAAGTTTTAATATACAACATAGACAGATTTCAAAATCTCTCAAACAAACCACAAACAACAGAAGAGAAAATAGATAAATGGAAAGTATTAAGAATCAATCACTTTTGCTCATCCAAAGACTTTATTAACAGAATTAAAAGGCCATCAACAGAATGTGAAAAAATATTTGGCAACTCTATGTTGGACTGATGCCTGATCTCCATAATCTATAAGGTGCTATAAAGTATCAGTAAGAGAAAGGTAAATCATCCAATTAAGCGATGAGCAAAGGAGATGGACAGACACTTCTCTAAAGAGGAGATCCGGGCAGCCAAAAAACACAGGCAGACATGCTCACGATCATTAGCTATTAAAGAAATTCAAATAAAAATGACAATGAGATACCATTTCACCCCAACAAGGCTGGCCATGATCCAAAAAACACAAAACAACGAATTCTGGAGAGGCTGTGGAGAGATTGGAACCCTCCTACACTCTTGGTGGGATTGCAAAATGGTGCCACCTCTTTGGAAAGCAATCTGGCGCTTCCTTATAAAAAATGGATCTAGACATACCATTTGACCCAGTAATTCCACTGCTCCGAATATATCCTACAGAATCAAGGCCACTCACACCAGCTGATACATGCACACGAATGTTTATTGCAGCACAATCCACAATAGCAAAAAGATGGAATCCACCCAGATGCCCAACAACAGAGGAATGGATAGGCAAACTATGGTGTATATATTCAATGGAACACTACGCAATGATAAAGAACAACGACGATAGCAGGAAACATCTCTTTACCTGGTTTCAACTAGAGGACATTATGTTGAGTGAAAGTAGTCAGCAACAAAAGGACAAATATTGTATGAGACCTCTACAATAAGAACTTCTATACAGACTCATGCATAGAAGAAAAGACTCTTTGAAGGCTGCAATGGTGGGGAGGGAGAGAGGGCGAGGGTGGGAGGATTTCGATCCGATAGTTGATAGAAACTTGGTTGGGTGAAATTTGGGACAGCACATGTTAGAAAGAAGATCAATACTAACTGGACTTCAGCATAACATGATTACTCCTCCCATCTTAATCCAATATTACAAGGACAGAGTATCTGGGGAGGGGTGCCTGGGACCATGCTCTCAGGGGAAATCGAGTCCAATGGCACAACTAGTGTTTTGCTAAGACAGCCCTCTGCACCCCACATTGGTAGTGGCATTTGGGGTCTTAAAAGTTGCTAAGCTGCCATCTGAGTATACAGCAAATAGTCCCAAGTCAGCAGGAATGAATGATCACCAAGGACCAAAATGACACTGGGCAAAGAGAACCCAGAAGACAGAGAAACCCAAGTGAGTGGGTGACTACATCGACTTGTAACCGGAACAAACAGATGGTACCTGGCCACCACCAGTGAT
This sequence comes from Heterohyrax brucei, assembly GCA_028571685.1. Lineage (NCBI taxonomy): Eukaryota > Metazoa > Chordata > Mammalia > Hyracoidea > Procaviidae > Heterohyrax > Heterohyrax brucei. Next base: position 32,606,973 of record CM053163.1, read on the forward strand.
AGCCATGATGGAGCTCACAAAGTTAAGTCTAACCTGCAACACAAGAATAAAAAGGGGTGCACCCTGAGATCTCCATTAAAAGATCACAATTAATGGTCCATGGGCCTCGGAGTTGCCCTGGGAGTATGGCTCCTGGCCCTGATGCTGCCCCTGTCCATAAATCATAATGGAGGTCAACTCTCGGACAGGAAAGGATTAGATTTGGCAACACAGAGCGACCATATCATAGGTGCGCTTTATGGTTCTATGCATCTATAAGATGTCATCCTACTGACCTCTTACTGGAAGAAAGGAAGTGGGTGGAGAGAAGGGGATAGGAGATTGTTGGGAGGATAAGACAAGTATGGAACAGAGAGGAAGAGTGTGCTGTCATTGAGCAGGGGGAGCAGGGGAAGCTGGGGAGCTACATATAGTTGTGCTTGCAAATTTACATGGGGATGTAAATTCAATCATAATAAAAAAACACATCATGTAAAATTTTACCTTGAAAAACAAAAAACAAAATAAAACAGCAACAACAAGACTGAAAGAATGGAAGGAATACCTGAATGTTTTCACTGAAATGCAACAATTTTTGTTATGCCACATTTGTTTTATCTTTCTCTACATACAATTTTTTGTGGGCATAATTTGAAAATTAGTTGTTGACATAATGATACTTCACTTCTAAATAGATTAGCATTTAATTTCCAAGAATAAGGATATTATTCCAGGGGACTACCCCTGAGCTAGACAATAAATGAAAAGAAATTCTGTAATTGGATGTAACTGGTCTTACTGCATTGTTTGTGTGAAAAAATGCAGCAAGGCAAATGTCATCCATATTTTACAACAATGCAAAGTAATAAAAAGATTATGCCAATTTCATAGTAAAAGATATCCATACGTATAATTCAAACAAAGTAATATAATACTATATAAAAAGTGGTAATAGTGTAGACTTATGGACTGTTGCCTAGAAACTGTTCAAAACTTCTTGGAAAACATTATTTTCAATTTTACCAAATATAGGTAAAGATATAAGTACAGCTGCATATATTTTATCAGCATTACTGAGGGCTTAGGTAATGACTTGTTTTAATCTAAATTTGGTGATACATAAATCCATCCAGTGTCAGCATGCCAGGGAGTTTGAAGAATTATAGCCTGGTGTGAATTCATAATGTGACTTAGTATAATGGTGATGCCTGCTGAGCACTTTCAAATGAACTGAACACACTCAGTTTAAGGGAACACACTCCCCTAAACTTTATGTTCAAGGTAGCTTCTTAAATTTTGGCTGTAAAATCCTGCATAAATACTCAGAAAGGAGGAAGCGTAAAAATTGCATACTTACACGGATTAGAAATGAAAAATAGCATAAAGCAGGCTTATGAGCAGGGCTTTGGCATCAGACATGTCTTGGTCTACCCTTCCCTAGCTAGTTATCTTGGGTAGATTCTTTAACTCACATGTGCCTCAGTTTTATCACTTATAAAATGTGAATAATAATACATACCTTGCAATGTTTCTGTAAGATGAAATGGGTTAAGGTAGAGTTGGGACAAAAAATACTAATGTTTGTATTTAGAGTTTCCTTTGTGGCCTTTCCACTTCACAACTGAAATTGGTCTTTGCTGATTTAATTTATCTTCTCTCCCTCTCTAAGAGCAATAAACTGTTCAGGCAGATTTGGTAACAACAAAGAGGGAGAAAGGAAAAAACCACATGCTGTTGAAAGCAGCCTATAAAGGGTTGTACCCATTTCAGCATGCTTCAGGAGCACATTTTGGGAGAGTTCAGTGATGGAGAGCATAATTGCAGGGGTGTGAGGGGGCGTAAAAGAAAGCTATTCTAGGGGTGCAGCATAGATAAATTGCCCTGAGATAATCTTTAAACCTTAAACCAAAAATCCTCCCCAATCATCTTAAATCCAAACAATAGTTTAGCTCAACTAGTAAAGAAATGTCTGCTCTGAACATTATGCTGTTTTAAAATATATGGGACCACACTGACAACAACAAATTGAATGATTAGAAACCTTAGAGGGCAGTAAGTTTATGTTAACAGGGGAGGGAAACTCAGAAAAAGGAGGGTGAGAGTGGTTGCACTGTTGGAAGAATACAATCAGTGTCACTGAATTGTATATGTAGAAACTGTTGAATAAATCTATGTTTTGCTATGTATATTCTTAACAACATAAAAAGGAAAGGTACAACAAATTATTTTTAAACAGTATAGATTGTAATCCTGGTTTAATTATAACCCCACTGTGGTCCTGGACTATTAGAACTGCAGTTTAACAGGAAATGTGTAAAGCTCTTGATGCAATGCCTTGCACATAAAAAATCCAAAACCCACTGCCATTGTGTTGATCTTGACTTACAGTGATACTATAACACGTGGAAATGATTGTTAAATGGACATTTTAATACATTTTAGAAAGCGAAAGTAACTTACAGCCACCTAGTCCAGTGGTCCTCCAACTTTACTGTGAAAACCATCTATGGTGATTGTACAAAACAGCTCCTGGTTTCTAAATCCATGGATTCTGTTTCAGAAGGTCTGAGGCAGGGTCAAGGAAGTTGCCTCTTTTCATTTATTAACCTAGTGAGTTTTACTAAACACTTCTTTTGATCCTGCTTCAGGTGCCTACAGACTTAGACTTTTTACCATTTAGTAATTCACTTTTCTGGGAGCTATTTAGAGAAAGTCATTTATGTGCAAAAGAAAGCATGTACAAGTAGAAAAAGCCTAAATAGGCCTCAACTGATGAATATCTAACAAAAGCATAATGTATTTGTATAATGGAGTGTTACACAACAGTTAAAGAGACTAAAGCAGATCTATATGTAATGATGTGAAACAATCAAAATGTTGCTTAGTGAAAGCAAGTTACAGAATGCATACATTGTGGAATCATTTATTACAATTACAGAGAACAACTCTATTTTTTTGTGGGTAGATATATATGTAGGCAGGCATATGAAATAAACGCTTAAAATGATTTGGAAGGACTGATACCCAATAACAGTGCTTACTTTGGGGCAGCAAGGGTGGGCAACAGGGACTGGCTGTTGTTTCTCTATAATGTATATGGATTTACAGAGAAAATGTATTTATAAGACATTTAAGAATCTATGTAAAACGGCCTAATGTAATTTCTCTATCCTGTGAATGAGGAAACTTATATACTGCTTGCCAAGGTAAAGCGGCTTGCCAAGAGTCTTAGACATTGTGGTGAAACTCCAAGATAGACCTCGTGTACTTGAAGCTTGTCCCAGGGCACTAGCTTGTTTTATCACGCTCATCGAGTTAATTAGGCATTTTAGATAGTGAGTGCATATCCATAGACAAACACTCAGCATAAGAGATAGTGGCTGTTAAGAGGCCAGCTGGGGCTGGAAAAGACTACTCCAGGTAATGGTTTGATTAAACTTGCACTTATAGGGCTTCAAAAGTGGTCAGGCCCTTAGAAACCAAGTCAAAAAACAAAATAAATACAATAACAAAGACAATTACCATCTAATTGGCTATGACTCATGATGATCCCATATGTTGCACAACAGAACTGTACTCCATAGAATTGTTAAAGCTGTGTCCTTTTGGAAGAAGATTGCCAAAGCCTTTCTTCCAGGCCCTTTGGATGGGTTTAGACCACAAATTTTTCATTTAGTAGCCAAGCACATTAACTATTTACACCCAGGGACTCTTCATATTAGTTAGGAAGAGGTAGATACCTTTCAGAATGCCTAGTGTTTATAATAAGAAATACAGAGGTGGAGCCAAGATGGTAGGGTAGATGGACACTTCCCATTACCCCTCTAACAACAAAGACCCAAAAGAACAAATGAATTCAGTGCATATGACATCCTAGGAGCCCTGAAAATCAAAGAGAAGGTTGAGAAACTGGACTGAGCAACAGGGAGGAGAAAGTAGCACGAGTAGTACATAGGTTTCCTGACCTTCCAGGAAATGGTCACAGCCATCACATGGTAGACTGAGTGGTGGAAGTTGGTGGCTGTCCTTCTCAGTGGGGGTAATTATCTGCAGAATCCACTCAAGGCTCCAGAGTCAGTGACAGACAGCATGAGATCAGTGAAAGCTAGATGTGCATGAAAGCTACCAAGTGCACATTTATTTCCTTTGAAACAGGTGTATATCCCTTCTTCCAGCACTACCCCCTCAATTCTCTGCACTGTGCTAGAGTATGATACTATTAACCAAGCTGGAAGTAGGATTCCTTAAGTCTGCCCTGAGCCACTCTCCAAGGCTCAGAGGGGAAATAATTTAAGAAACTCAAGGAGGTCGGCGGAGTCCAGACAGTGGACTAAGCACACGTCTCCTTATATCCCTCTGAAAACCAAGACCTGAATTGATAATCAAATGGATCCTTCTGATCACCTAATCAGCCTCAGGACACTACACAGGGCTGTTAATTGGGACTTCATACCACTGAGCGAAAAACCTCCTGTCTTTCGCTGACTCCTGCTCCTGGCTAGCCCTGGCTCTCACGGACGGAAGGTAAACACACCATTTTCACATTTTTTTCTCTGTCTTGGCCAGCGGGCGGAGCTGGGTCTTGCCTAGCGGCTAGACTCAGATGCACTGCTAGGGGGATAGGCAGGTGAAATTCCCATATTCAGAGAGCCAGGCTTAAGACTCTGTTAATCTAGCCACTTTGAGCCTTTCGTTTTGTATCTGCATCAGCGGGGTTTGTATGGAATTCCACAGTCAGTGTACGGGACGCCATGTTGGTACTGAGATTTTAGTGGGACATAATTCTTAGCCTGGGAGCCAGCTCCTGAAAAGAGGACAGCGCTTCTCCGACAGAAAAGCAGTAGTTTTCCCAGTGCCACCTACGTTGCAGGCCCTGCAGCCCCTCTGTCTGCTGCCTGTGTGGAGGATGCCATCTTGGATATGGTGGCCACAGTTGGACCTAACTCTTAGCTTAGGAGCCAGAGCCTACCCACAAGAGAGTGTTTTTCTATAACAAAAGCAGTACTCGATGCAGTGTCACCTAAGGCTAGGACCTGTCAGCAGAAGCCAACAGGGCAGTAGCATTGCTGTATTCGGAACTAGTTTGTTATCATCTGGGGTTGGATATAGTGGCACTTAGTTTGTCAGTTGAGAAGAGGGACCTCTACACCTTAAAACCTAACTGACTTGTGAAGTGGTCCGATACCCTTTGCTTTACATTTGAAGACAGCCTAGAGAAACATTTGCAATCCATTCTCACGGTACCTCTTCCAGCCTCTACATACTCACATGGGACCCAAAAAGCAACAGACAATTGTGGCATACAAGAAATCACCCATGGCTTCAGAAGGCTCCCAAACAAAGCAGCTAAGGAGTTTTCCAGATGAAGAAACTTCTATGAAAGCATCAGGAAGTGAATAAAAAATGATTATACACAGAGCCCTTCTAGACCTTATACAAAATGCAGCAGAAAAAAATGAAAAATTAAGCAAGCTGTTTGATCTGACGGAACACCAGTACTCTGAAATCCAACAGATCAAGAACAAAATCAAAGACATAGAACCTACCATTCAAAGCCAAGAAAACAGAATGGAACAAATAGAAAAAAGAATTTCTGACTTGGAAGACAGAGCAACAGATGCCAGCATCTATCAGCAGAAATCAGAAAAAAAGAAACAAGAAAAATGAAGAAGCATTAAGAAGCATATGGGACTCTATTAAGAGGAATAACCTTCAATTAATTGGAGTCCCTGAACAGGGTGAGACATCTGAGAACACAGAGAGTACCGTTGCTGAGCTGCTGAAAGAAAACTTCCCAGAAATCATGAAGGAAGGGAATATAGACATCTCAGATGCATATCGTACGCCACCCAATATAGATCTCAAAAGAAAGACTCCAAGACGTATTTATAATCAAGCTTAACAAAATGAAACATAAGCAGCAACTCTTAAAGGCAGCAAGACTCAAAGCAAAGCTAACATTCACAAGGAAACCCTGTAGGCTCTCATCTGATTTCTCAGTAGAAACCATGCTGGCACAGAGACAATGGCATGACACATTCAAAGCCTTGAAGGAGAAGAACTTCCAACCAAGAATTATATATCCTGCAAAACTATCTTTCAAATACCAAAATGAAATTAAGACATTCCCAGATAAACAGAAACTCAGAGACTTTGTAAAAATCAAACCCAAACTACAAGAAATACTGAAAGAAGTTCTTGGCTCTGGCTTAGAAAAACGAAACCACTAACTTTATAATTTAGAACCACATGCTACTTAATGCTCTACTGTTTTAGGGAAAGCTCCAAAGTCAATCACAGCTTTGATATGGAAAGAAGCAATCTACTGATCATCATGAAAACTATGGTGTCATCAAAATAAAAAGAGGGATGTACTACAGTTGTTACAGTCTTTCCAGATGGAGAGGAAGATGACAAGACTGGTAGTAATTAAAATTGGGTTTATATATTGTTTATTAAGGGAGATCATAGGGGCAGCTGTAAAGCACAACAAAGATGTATCATACCATTTCAAGAAATGTAGCACACGAGTCTCAAAAACTACAAAACCAGCTCTGAAAAAGGTGAAAAATCAACTCTCAAAAAAGAATGTCCCAGAACAGACTAATAAGAACAACAGAGAAAACATCAGCATAAAAATAAGCATATCACAATGGCAACAGTGAACACATACCTATCAATAATTACATTGAATGGGAATGGACTGAATGCTGAAGTAAACAGACATCGAGTGTCATCTTGGATCAAAAGACAGGACCCATCCATATGTTGTCTACAAGAAACTCACTTGAGACTTAAAGATAGGAGCAAACTGAAAATTAAAGGATGGAAGAATAGATATCAAGCTTACAGTGAACAAAGAAGACCAGGGATGGCAATTCTAATCTCAGACAAAACCAATTTTAATGTCAAATCCACCATTGTGGACAAAGACGGACACTATTTATTGCTGAAAGGTTCAGTACACAAGCAAGACTTCACTATATTAAATATTTATGCACCTAATATCAGAGCACTTAAATGCGTCGAAGAAACACTGGCTACGCTCAAAAGAGAGTTAGATGACTCCACAATAATAGTGGGAGACTTTAACACTCCACTCTCATTACTAGACAGATCATCTAGAGAAAAGCTCAGTAAACATACAGAAGACCTCACTGACACAATTAACCAACTAAACCTCACTGGTATATACAGAACTTTCCACCTGTCAGCAGACAACTACACCTTCTTCTCCAGTGCACACGGAACATTCTCCAGAATTGACCATGTAATAGGCCATAATGCAATGCTCAACAAAATCCATACCATTCAATTACTGCAAAGCATCATCTCAGATGATAAATCCATCAAATTGAAATCAATAGCAGAAAAAACATAGATAGAAAGTGGAACTCTTGTAAAATGAACAGCATCTTTCTCACAAAAACATGGGTTGTAGAGGAAATCAAGGACAAAATAAAGAAATTCATGGCTTCCAATGAGAACGAAAACACTTCCTACCAGAACCCATGGGAGACAGCCAAAGCACTGCTCAGAGGTCTGTTTATCTCCGTAAATGCACACATCTGGAAGGAAGAAAGAAACCAAATCAAGGAACTAACTCTACAGCTTGAACAAGTAGAAAGAGAACAACAGAGGAACCCCTTGGGCACCAAAAGAAACAAGATCATAAAGATTAGAGTAAAGTTAAATGAATTAGAGAATAGAAAAACAATTGAAAAAACTGAAAAGACCAAAAGTTGGTTTTTTGAAAAGATCAGCAAAATTGATAAACCACCGGCTAAACTTACTAAAGATAAGCAGGAAAGGAAACAAATAAACCAAATTAGAAATGAGATGGGAGTTGTCACCATAGATGCAACAGAAATCAAAAATATCATAACAGAATAGTATGAAAACTGTACTGTAACAAATTTGAAAACCTAAGGGAAATGGACAAATTCCTTGACTCATACCACCTACCCAAATTATCACAACGTGAAGCAGAACAACTTAATAAACCCATTACAAAGGAAGAGAAAAGGTCATCAAAACACTGCTAACCAAAAAAAGTCCGGGCCCAGATGGCTTCACTGCAGAATTCTCCAAGCATTTAGAGAAGAGTTATTTCCAACACTACTGAGACTATTTCACAGTATGGAAAGGGATTGAGTACTCCCTAACTCATTCTGTGAAGCCAGCATAACCCTGATACGTAAACCAGGGAAAGACCCAACAAAGCAAGAGAACTACAGACCGACATCACTCATGAATCTAGATGCAAAAATCTTCAACAAAATTCTTGCCAATAGAATACAACAACACATCAAGAAAATATTCCATCACGACCAAGTGGGATTCATACCAGGGATACAAGGCTGGTTCAACATCCGAAAAACAATCAATGTGATTAACCACATAAATAACACAAAAGACAAGGATCACCTGATTTTGTCCATTGATGCAGAAAAGGCATTTGATAAAGTCCAACACCCATTCATGCTAAAAACTCTTAGCAAAGTGGACATAGCTGGCAAATTCCTCAACACAATAAGGGCCATTTATACAAAGTCAATTGCCCACATCATCCTGAATGGAGAGAGACTGAAAGACTTTCCCCTGAGATCAGGAACTAGACAAGGATGCCCACTGTCACCTCTCTTATTCAACATTGTGCTAGAAATTCTAGCCAGAGCAATTAGACAAGACCAAGAAATAAAGGGCATCTGCACTGGCAAAGAGGCAGTTAAAATCTCCCTGTTTGCAGATGATATGATTGTATATGCAGACAACCGCAAGGAATCTATAAGTAAACTACTCAAACTGATAGAAGAGTTCAGCAAAGTCTCAGGATACAAGATAAACATAAGTAAATCAGTAGGATTCCTTTATACCAACAACGAGACTGTTAAGGAAGAATTATCAAATTAATACCATTTATGATAGCCCCTAAGAAGATAAGGTACCTAGGAATTAATCTAACCAGAGAAACAACAGACCTTTACAAAGAGAACTACAAGCCCTTACTAAAAGAAACTAAGCGAGACTTAGATAAATGGAAAAACCTACCCTGCTCAGGGATAGGAAGACTTAACATTGTGAAAATGTCTATTTTACCCAAAGCAATCTATTTATATAATGCAATCCCAATAGAAGTTCCAGCGTCATTTTTTAATGAGATGGGGGAACAAATCACCAATTTTGTTTCGAAAGGGAAGAAGCCTCAGATAAGTAAGCTACTACTAAAGAAGAAGAACACACTGGGAGGCCTCTCATTACCCGACCTTAGAACATACTATACTGCCACAGTGTCAAAACAGTCTGGTACTAGTACAAGAACAGACAGATGGATCAATGGAACAGAATTGAGACCCCAGAGATGACACCATCTGCCTTTGAACAGTTGATATTCGACAAAGGCCCTACAACATTAAACTGGGGTGAAAACAGTCTCTGCAACAAATTCTGCTGGCAAAATTGGTTATCCATCTGTAATAAACTGAATCAAGATCCATATCTTACACCTTACACAAAAACCAACTCCAGCTGGATAAAAGACCTAAATATCAAACCTAAAATGATAAAGCTCATACAAGAAAAGGTAGGAACAACAATGCAATTTTTAATACATAATGAGGACAGATTCCAAAATCTGTCAAAGAAACCACAATCAACAGAAGAGAAAATAGATAAATGGGAACTATTAGGAATCAAACACTTTTGCTCATCCAAAGACTTTATTAATAGAATTAAAAGAACACCCACAGAATGGAAAAAAATATTTGGCAACTCTATGGCAGACTGACGCCTGATCTCCATAATCTGTAAGATACTACAAAATATCAATAAGAAGAAGATAAATCATCCAATTAAGTGATGGGCAAAGGAGATGGACAGACATTTCACTAAAAAGGAGATCCAGGCAGCCAAAAAACACATGTGGACATGTTCACTATCTTTAGTTATTAAAGAAATTCAAATCAGGACGACAGTGAGATACCATCTCACCCCAACAAGATTGGCCATGATCCAGGAATCACAAAACAACAAATGCTGGAGAGGCTGTGGAGAAAGTGGAACTCTCCTCCACTGTTGGTGGGGTTGCAAAATGGTCCAGCCTCTTTGGAAAGCAATCTGGTGTTTCCTTCAAAAAATGGATATCAATATACCATTTGACCGAGTAGTTCCACTACTTTGAATATATCCTACAGAATCAAGGCCTTTCACACCAACGGACACATGCATGAGAATGTTTATCGCAGCACAGTCCACGATACCAAAAAGATGGATCAACCCAGATGCCCAAAGACAGAAGAATGGATAGGTAAACTATGGTACATACACTCAATGGAGCACTGCGCAATGATAAAGAATAACGATGATTCCAGGAAACATCTCCTAACCTGGTTTCAACTGGAAGACATTATGTTGAGTGAAAGTAATCAGCGACAAAGGGACAAATACTGTATGAGACCTCTACGATATGATCTCAAAAACAGACTTGTGTATAGAAGAAAAGACTCTTTCACAGCTGTAAGGGAGGGGAGGGAAGGAGGAGAGGGGGGAGGGTTTAGTTTAGGTAGTTGCTAGTAATCTAGTTGGTAGAAAGCAGTGATAGCACACATTAGAAACAAGAACAACATTAAGTGGACTTCAGCATAACTTGAGTACTCCTTCCATCTTAACCCAGTATTGCAAGGATAGAGTAGCTGGGGTAGGGGGCAGGGGACCATGCTCTTAGGTGAAATTGAGGCCAATTGGCACAACTAGTGTTTTGCTAAGAGAGCTCTCTGCACCCCATTTTGGTGAGTGGCGTCTGGGGTCTTAAAAGCTGCCAAGCTGCCATCCTAGGACACAGAGAATGGTCCCAACTCAGCTGGAACGGATGCTCACCGAGGACCAAAATGACATGTGGTAAAGACAACCTAGAAGACAGAGAGACCCGCAAGAGTGGGTGCCTTCATCAACCTGGGACTGGAAGAACCGGATGGTGCCCGGCCACCACCAGTGATAGCCACGATGGAGCTCACTAGGTTGAGTCTCACTGGCAACACAAGAATAAAAAGGGGTGCATCCTGAGATCTCCACTAAAAGACCTCAATTGATTGTCCAGCGGTTTCAGGGTTCCCCTGAGAGCATGGCCCCTGGCCCTGATGCTGCCCTTACCCATAAATTATAACAAAGGTCCACTCTTTGGACAGGAATGGATTGGACTTGGCAATGCAGAGTGACCATATATTGGTTGCACTTTATGGTTCTGTGCATCTATAGGATATCATCCTGCTGACCACTGGCTGGAGGTAGGAGAGTGGGTTGAGAGAAGTGGAAAGGAGGCTGTTGGGAGGATGAGACACGTATGGAGCAGAGAGGAACAGTGTGCTGTCACCAGACAGGGAGAGCAGTGGAAGCTGCATATAGGTGGGCATGTAAATTTATACGGGAATGTACATTTTCACTCAGTCATGTTAAATAAAAGACAAAAAGAAACTCAAGGACAGGGGTCTGCCAATTGCTTTAAGCCAGAAAATCTGGGCAGAAGCTGTTCCTTCACCAAGATTGAGATATTAGGGGATACACCATCCTCACAGACACTCAGGGATGGCTGTTAGCCGCCTGCCTTTGCTCAGCAGCTGCATCCAGACACCTGTGACTATATCAATTACCCCTGACCATCTAGGGGAGTAGCTGAGAGCCTGCACCACACACTTGGTGACTGACTACATGTATACCTGAGCTGAATCTATGTCAGAAAAGTAAATAGACTCTTGGGCTGCCATATCTAGTAACAGCTGCAACCACCTGATGAAAAGACATTAGAGCTTCAAAGACAAAAATAACCAAACTATGACAAATGACCTGAATATCAACTCACAAAACAAGCACAAAAATACGGGTGTGCAGAACTAGAACTCTATTAAAAGACCAAACCTGATGGTCCTTCAGAATGGAGGGTCTCTGAAGGACACAGCCCCTGGACTCTCTGTTAGCTCAGAGCTGAAAGCAATACCAAAGGCAGCTCTTCAGACAATGATTTGACTGAAGTATAAGACATAAAGTGATGCTAGTGAAGAATGTGCTACTCGGCTTAAATGTGTACGTGAGCCTGTCTAAGTAGCTTCTGTCCAGATGCAAGATGAGAAGGTAGAGGGGAATGGGAGTTGGTTGAATGCATACGAGAAACATAGGGTAGGAAGGAGTAGTGAGCTGTCACGGGGGATGCTGGGAGAGCAGTTAGAGTTGCATAGCGATGTGTGCATGGGGTTGTATGGCAAATTGACTGGGATTGTAAATTTCACTTAAAGCCCCCCAAAATATTTTAAAATATGCCATACAATAAAAAAACAAAGCAAAACAAAACTTCATGGGCTGCTGTACTTGTTCAGCCTAACTACAGATTTTATCCATGCAGACAGGTGAGAATTAGAAATCATAGTGGTTAAAGACTTTGTTGCTAACAAAAAGGTCAGTAGTTTGAATCTATCAGCTGCTCCTTGGAAATTCTATGAGTCGGTTTTATTTTGTCTTACAGGGTCACTTTGAGTTGGAATTAGTCTTGGTTTTGTAACCTACCATGAACAATCACTATACAGAGATATTTGAGATATTATGATCAGCAAATTTTCTCTGAGGGCAGAATCAGAAAGCATCTGAGAGTGTGGAATCAGAACAAGAAGATTTATATTAATCAGATGTTTCATGACACAGTTAAGCTCATTAGCTGCACCCAGCTTATTGTTGTTGTTAGGTGCTGCCGAGTTGCTTGTGACTCATAGTGACCTTATGCACAACAGAACAAAAAACTGCCTGGTCCTGTACTATGCCCATAACTGTTTTATGTTTAAGCCCACTGTTGCAGCCACAGTATCAATCCATCTTGTTGAAGATCTTTCTCTTTGTTGCTGACCTTCCACTCTACCAAGTATGATGCCTGTCATGGATTGAATTGTGTCTCCCCAGAAATATGTGTAGCCAAGTGGCTGGACCATGATTCCCAGTATCTTGTGACTGTCTTCCATTTTGTGGTTTTTCTATGCTGTATGTTAAAGTATTAGAGTGGGACTGTAAATCCCTTTATAAGATCACCTCCCTGCTCCACTGTAAAGGGAGTTTCCCTGGAGTATGGCTTGCCCCACCTTTAATCCTTTCTTCCTGCAAGAGAATTGGGAACCTCATACCATCAAGAAAGCAGCACTGGGAGAAGAGCATATCCTTCAGACCTGAGGTTCCTGCACCAAGATGCTTCCTGAACAAAGACTGATGCAATACCAGACTTTCCTCCAGAGCCAACAAGGAGAAAGCCTTCCCCTGGAGCAGACACCCTGAATATACACTTGTAGCCTATCAGACTGTGTAAGAATAAATATTGCTTTGTTAAAACCGTCCACTCTGTATTATTTCTGTTAGAGCAGCCCTAGCTGACTAAAACAATGTTCTTCTCCAGGGACTGATCCCTCCTGACCACATGTCCGAAGTATGTAAGATGCAGTCTCTCCATCTTTGCTTCCAAGGAACACTCTGGTTGTACTTCTTCCAGAACAGATCTGTTTGCTCTTTTGGCAGTCCATGGTACATTCAGTGTTTTTCTCCAACACAACAATTCAAAGGCATCAACTCATCTTCTGTCTTTCTTATGCATTGTCCAGCTTTTGCATGCATATGATGTGACTGAAAATACCATGGCGTGGGTGAGACAGACCCTAGCCTTCAAAGTGATATTGTTAGCTGCAGTTAAATAGGTTCTGGCTCATGATGACCGTGTAAGTGCTGAGTACACTACTCCATAGGGTTTTGAGAACAGATCACCAGGCTTGTCTTCTAATGTACCTTTGGGTAGTTTTTAACTGCCAATCTTTTGGCTAGTTGGTGAGTCCTTAACAATTTGTGCAACTCAGGGACTATCTGGCTCCCAGTGCAGGTCTGTTTTCTTACAGGACTGAGATATTTAAGTCCCATCAGTTTATGCTCTATTGAGCTGACCCAGGTGGATGCTAACAGGTTTTTGTTCTAGACACTCCATTTTCTGTGTTTTGATAGTTGCTCAATATTTTTCTGAAGATCCTATTTTAGATATGTTGAAGTTGGTAGCATTTTTTTTTTTTTTTTGGTAGTCTCTGCTCCCTTATGGACTGCCTTGGGTCTGTAACATTCTCTGATACATTAGGCTGAGTTTCTGTCTCTCCTGGCTTTATCTCCTTATCAAGGAAGCCTCCCTCCCTATTCTTGGCATATAGTTACTTTCTCTGTCTTGCTTTTATGTGAGCACTGCATGGCACCTGGACCTCTATATCTGTTTCTAGCAGGCAGGTAACATAGGTTTTCATCTGCAGCACAAGACAAATGTGTATGACACCTGCCCTGAATCTGCTCAGTAAGTATTTGCTGGTCATGGGCTCTTGTGATGGAAGCTGATCTTATTCTGTCTCTTTTCATGTTAGTAAAATGTTTTTCCATGTCTGTGTATGACTGGTATCTTTTGCTGACAACCTTGAACTCTGACTCCACAGCTAATACGTTCATTCATATTGCCATTTTGCTGGCTGGTCTTCTTTGTCTTTGACTTGGTCCAATACGTGTTGTCACCGTAGTATCTCTGCACTTCGGAATGCTTCTCTGAATCTTCTGATTTCCTACACCTAGAAGTTCCTTTGTAACTCAGCTTTCAGCAGTTTAAATTAAACTTGTCAGAAAGGCCTTCCCTGAGCACCAGTGAAAAGAGGCCTTTCAGTCATTCTCTATTACTTCACTATATTTTAGTTGGTGCATAATCCTTATACATATTGATATTTACTTTTACATATTTGTGTTTTAATTTTCAGTTGTCACTCCTGTTAGAATAGAAGCTTCAGGAGAGCAGATACCTAGTTAATCTTGCTCCTGCTTTATGTCTGGAACCTAGAACAGGGCTTGGTACTTGGCAGGTCTCCATGAACGCTTGTTGAATGAATGAAATAATGAGTGAATGAACAGGCAAATGACCAATAATGATTTCTCATTTACAAGTTCTTTGGAGCACTGCATCATAGTCCCTGAGTAGTGAAAAAGGTATATTCTTAGAAATAATCCTGAAATAACCCTTGACCAATTCTCAGTGCACATCAAGTTCATCCAGTTAGAAAGGAATGTAGATGGAGTGTATGTATTTAGAAATGTCACCTAAGTGGCTGTTCTGCGTTAAAGGTTCACTCAACAATAGCAGCTAATGCCTCTGATAACCAAGTGATGTCCAAATTACAAATTATAATATAGGTCTTTTGAAAACCTACAATTCTTAGTCAACATAAAAAAAATTGCCTTTATATTATGGTACCGAAAAAACCCCAAGTTAAACCCATTGCTGTTGAGTCAATTCTGATGCATAGCCACCCTATAAGACAGAAGAACTACCCCAACAGTTTTCAAGTAGCTCCTGAGAGATTTCAACTACCTATCTTTTGGTTAGCAACTGTAGCATTTAACCACTGTACCACCAGGGTTTCCAATATGCCATGACCTTAAAATATTAGATGAAAGATAATCCTCTAAACCAAGGGGAATGGCAGATAAACTCAAGCCTGTGAAAAGCTAAGACTCAATACCACTAAAGTACTTGCATTTTATTGGATTTCAGAGTCTTTCTTCAGAATCAAAAAAAGTCACCACTCCTCTCATCACTGGACACTCCCCTCTCACTGGTTAGAGGCCAGTGTTGGAAGAAAGAAAACAGACCCCTGTCTAACGGTAAATGAGATAGAATTTTCCAATATGCCATCCAGATGAGGGATTTCTGATAACGGAAACATCCATAAGGTAGGAAATGATTGCAAACATTGATTTACTTTATCTTCCTTATGAAGCCCTTTGCATTAAGATCCTAGGTTTAAAAATGTCCTGTTGATATAATTTGCCTGAAGGAAATAGAATACGAATGGAAATGATAAAAGTATGCAATTGATGAAAGGTAGCCTTTCTTCTTTAGTATTAAGCCTATTTTTGGTTTTGAATTTTGAATGTGTAACATTGTGGTATGGAGCAAAGAATCACTTAATTTCAAAGTCAGTAAATTTGTGACTATCTGGGAGATACATATAAGTAACTTCTAAAGGGAAGATATATTGGCTTTACTGGGGCAAAACCACATATTTTTGGTCCCATGTAAAATTTAATCACTTTTCAGAGAGGATGTTCTATAAAAATCTGAAAAATCAGGTTCTGTTTAGATTGTAACAGTGTGGCACACTTTCAGTTAAGATTATACAGGTAGTTTCATCAAAAAATAGGTTTCATCATAGCAATTATCTGATAATGGGAAAGTATATTTTGTTTTTTAAATATTTTTAAACAATAAATGTCTGCATTGTTTTACAGAACAATTATAAAAATTCAAAATGCTTTTAGTTTCTGGTGATAGAATTAGCAGAACATTACATTTTCAGATCTATCAGTCATTTAATTTTTACTTTTTTCTGTAAAGGATTTATAATTCACTAATAAAAATTAGCTGCTGGCTTGAATTTGACTTGAGGGTTTTTAGGACAAAAGCTAAATTTCATACATTATATTCTTTTTACCAGTGTTCAAGACAAATCTTCATGTTCATCTGTTTGGATGCTAAAAGCTATTTGAGTTTTTGAAATTTCTGTTTTGAAATCAGTTTTTCTAGGAATATACTGTTACTAAAAGAAAGAAAGAAAAAAGAAAATGCTATGTTCTAGTGAAAATGAAGTCAGGCAAGTTGTTAGAAAGAAGATACCTCATCTAAAGATCTTTCTAAGAAACAGTTTTCCTGCTGGAAGTCACATTTTCTTCATTCCTATGCTTTTCCTCTGTAAGTCTGTTGGCAGAAATCCAAAGTAAAACTAATAACTATATTTTGAATCTTTAAAAAATCATTAGCTAGAGATATATGTGGTATTACTTGATTAGGGAAAGGTGGAAGTAAGATTTTCAATTCAAACATGACATCCCTTATCCCATTTCCTTTATTGTTAAAGGAAGACTAGACACTTGGCTGCTCTTTTCAATTTCTGAGATTTCTGCTGTATTATGCAGAATTCCATATTAGAAGAGAGAATTTATTTTCATTTATGTGATACCTACTATAGTAATATCACATTTACTATAGTTTAGTCTTACTGGATAGCTTATCAGATTTGAAATCTAAGGGCCTTGCAAATCTCCTTCCAAGTACTGTAATTGACATTCTGCTATAATGAACCCCACAGACCATTACCTGGCTAATTGCTTGAGTTACAATGCTTATACAATACCATTCTTTGTCCTTGGTCTTTTAAGATATTAAATAGCAAGGCTGTTCTAAGAGAGGAAGTGACTGTTGCATTTCATGCAAAGCATTAACCTCTTTGTACTTTTTCAGAGACAGACTCTCTTCTGTTGTTCTCCGGGCTTATACCAAAGCTGATGTTTATCAGTGATATCTGTTATTCTGGAATTTTCAATTCTCCCTAAGAGAGTCCTTGATCTCTGGTGTTTCTTCCAGAGCCACTACCATAGACCTACTCCGTGAGCTTACTTGAAGTGCTAGAATAGGCCCCAGACAAGAGGACGAAATGAGGATACAATAATAGCTAATTCATGAGCACTGGCTATGATTAGTCAGGATATGTTGGAAAAAGAATATTAGTACTTTAGAACTAAAAAATTAGTACTTTAGGACTACAGCCAGTGTAAACTTGTTTGTAATATAAGGACACTGAGCCCTGATGGCAAGGTGATTTACCCCAGGTGTCATGTAGCTATTATTTACCCAGATTCAGGCTTCCCTTTTATGGAGTTAACAGAACCGATCCATGAAGATGTCTTGAAGCCTGATGAAAAATTATTAATAGAGTTAGAGCAAAATAGGAGTGCATTAGGATTAGCATACTGGCACAACCCAGAAAACTATTGCGTGCCTAATATCTTTCCATGCTTGCTGCCTATTTTTGATGATGGTACAGTTAGTAACAACGGCTTTATGAGTGGTGAGGAGTAATTAAAGGGTTTTCAGCAACTTTTTGAGAACTAGAAACAGCCTAATAACCAACTCTGATGCCTATAGGCCTAAAGTGATTTGTCTTTTCAACTTCTTATTTAAGTGCTTCTATGTGACTTTCTCTAAACCATGCTGAAACTACTTTAGGTTTCAACAGCTAGGCTAGGAGCTAGCATCTTTCTAGATATATGCAATGACTGTTGACGCCAACAAACTTCTGACTTTCCTGATACTGTTTATAAGGCACTTCAGAGCACTGGAATGGGTTTCAAGAGGTTTGAAGAACTATGAATTGGGGAAAAAAAATTCTTAAAGATAAATGGAAGTCTGGTAATTGGAAATACTTCCTTAATAAAGTATTTGTTTCATGCCTCATCACTAGCAGTTTTACTGCATATCTGAGTCCTTTACCTATGAGCATATGAGTAAGCTGATGAAAGGATCAACACAGGTCTTTCAACACTAAGAAGCAAGGCTATCACCAGAAGGTAAGCCATTAGTTGATGAAAATTTCATGTCTATCACATTATTTGAAAATTATCATTTGCTTCAAAGACAAACTATTTTCTTCCAAGATCAACAAACTGTTAAGTCTGTATCCTGAAACCTCCCCCAGAATCTCCTACTTATAAAACCTCTAAGTCTCTGATGGGATGTATAGAGCAGGAACCCACTCCTTTTTCATAACAATGCCCTACAGGTACTTTGCTTGGTCTCCACAAAGGTAAAGAGATTAACTTATATTAGTCGGAAGTTATTTTAGTATAAATAATTTCTACCACCCATCTGTCACTTGGGGACCCTGGTGCCATAGTGGTCAGGTGCTATCACTGGTAACCGAAAAATTGGCAGTTTGATTCCACCAGACACTCTTTGGAAACCGTGTATGGCAACCCTATTTTATAGGGTTGCTGTATGTTGGAATTGACTTGATGGCAATGTTTTGTTTTCTTTAATCTGTCAGTTTGTCATATGCAGTAGTTTGAGTGTTATTATGATGCTGGAATCTATGCCACATTTCAAATACCAGCCATGATAGATATTTTAGAGGAGTTTCCAAATAAAGACAGAGTAGAAAGGCCTGGTGATTTACTTCTGAAAATGTGCCAGTGCAAAACTTAGGTATCACAATAGGACATTGTCCAGCTTGTTTGTTTTGGACACATAATTAATAGAGATCAATTTCTGGAGAAGGGCATCATATCTGGTGAAACAGAGGGCCAGTGAAGGCAAGAGAGACCCTTGGTGATATGGACTGGTGCTACAACTGCAATGATAGACTCACACATGCTGTTGATTATGAGGATGACACAGGGCTGGACAATGTTTTGTTCTGTTGTACACAGAGTTGCTACAAGCTGGAGTCAATTCAATAGCTGGTAACAACATAAATAATTTCTAACAAAGAGTAGAAAAAGCTCAATAAAACTCCTACTTCGTGGATAAAGTATCCTTGTTTGACTTCATCTTGGATTTCTGTTAATGTTCAAAACTTAACAAGAATGTATATGGGCATATGCTAATTGTAGATTTGGTTTTTCAATAATAAATTCTATAGATTATTAACTGCCACCAGAAACAACCAATAAACAGACAAATGAGCAAATCAACCAACCTACTGAGACTCTGTTGACTTTTTACAATCAGGAAAATAACAAATGGAATATTTATTTTAGCCTCATTGTCTACATGTATACGCACACATTCATACTTTTCCTTTTCCCTACCTCCTTCAGTCCTCTCTAGTCCTAAACTAAGAAAATAGACATGTTCAGAATCATTGTGACTCAGAATCACTGAAAGATGAAACAGAATAGTAATAATTTTGTCCTTACTTTTTTCTAATCTCCCTCTGTAAGTGTTTCTCTGGTTCGGGAGATACGGAGTTATCACTTACTTTCATACCTAAATGTTATCCTAATTTTCACACAGATGAATACACTTTGCAACCCAACTACCCATTGTCACTGAGTCAATTTCTGACTCAAAGCAACCCCATAGGGTTTCCAAGGAGTGGTTGATGTTGATGTATTTGATTTGCTGACCTTTTAGTAAGCAGTCAAGATCTTAACCACTATACCACCATGGCTCCATCAACCAGTAATTGAGTAATTTACTGCATTCTGCCCTCATTGATTGTTCCCAGTTCTCCCAAGGGCAGCTCCATCTCCACATTCATCCCTGTGTGGTGCATCTTAATCTGCTGCTTCTAACACACAACAGTTGCACTGTTGTGATTTAAGGCAGAAGGAAGTGGAGGAGATACTGAAAAAGTGATGATGTGCATGCATGAAGAAAAAAAACATACCCACATTTTGCAGATGGGTTGTTCTTATTGTGTTAGACTGTGAAATAAAGTGAATCCCTTTTCATCTAACAGAAAAATGCTGAGTTTTAGTCTAATGTGTACTTTTAAATACAAGCAACATTTAACTTGATCGAATGTGATGTTATTTTCATATCTTTGTAGTGCCTCAACTTGCGCACCGTATGAAAGATTTCTGGCTAACTACTTTTAATCCTCATTTTTTTGTTATAATACTGCCATCTATTACATAGTGGCATCTCTGCTTCCCTGTTTTCAGAGTTTTACCTTTGATTTGTTCTGTGATTTCTCTGAATGGATATTTGGTTGCTCTGTCCTGCATTCTAGTCTCGGGTTGTTATCTTATGTCACTAATTTTTTAACTGAAGGCCTCCCTTTACTATTGCTTATGATTTTGTTTTGATTTTTGCAAATTCCCTAAATTTGTGTTTATATGGAAATGTCCTAACTTCACCATCATACTTGAGAGAGAGTTTTTCTGAATACATAATTCTTGGCTGGCAAGTTTTTTCTTTGAGGGTTTGTATATGAGATCTGATAATTAAGTCCACAAACTTAGTTGTTTTAAGTGCCACATACCTCTTTGCTGAATATCACTGCAGTCACTTTCTTTTTTTTAAATAATGATTGAATGAAAATGTACATTCCCATATAAATTCACATGCCCACCTATATGAAGATCCCAGTGCTCTCCCTGCCTGGTGACAGACTACAGTCACCTTTGAAGTACTCCCCTTGGGAAGCTATGCACCAATGCCAGCACCTAGTCCCCCTTCATGAAAGTTTTGGAACTCTTTCTGAAATGGTCATTGTGCACAGTGGCAAGGTGGGAAGTTTACAACCTTAATTGTATAGCCGTCTGTGAGGGAGTTTTTAGTCAATAAGCAAATAACTGTATTGGAACACCCTCCCTACTTGCCTGATCTGGCCCACAATGACTTTTTTCTTTATCCAAAAATAAAGGAAATACTGAAAAGAAAACATTTTGGTGACATTCAGGACATCAAAGATAATACAGTAACAGCCCTAATGCCCATGCCAGAAAAAAGAGTTCCAAAATTGCTTTGAAGGGTGCACTAGGTGCTGGCATTGGTGCTTATGTTCCCAAGGGGTGTACTTTTAGCAAGACCATAGTAATATTCAGCAATGAGGCATGTAGCACTTTTTCTAGGGTGAGTTTGTGAACTTAATTGGTGGTCATATGGTACCCGGTTGTCATCTTGCCTGCATGGCTTCTGCTGAATAGTCTGAGCTTAGTTTTGTTGACTCTTCTTTGTAGATCGTTTTTCATTTATCTCTATCTGCTTTTAAAGCTCTCTCCTTATCCTTGATTTTGGAAAGTTTAATTATAATATGCTTTGGCGTCTCTCTTTTGGAATCTACTTTGTGTGGAGTTTGACAAGCATCTTGCATAGATATTGTCATGGATTGAATTGTGTCCCCACAAAAATATGTGTAGCCATGTAGCTGGGCCATGAGTCCCAGTATCTTGTGATTGTTCTCCATTTTGTGATTTTCCTATACTGTATGTTAAAGAATTAGGGTGAGCCTGTAAATCCCTTCATAGGATTACCTCCCTGCTCCACTGTAAAGGGACTTTCCATGGAGTATGGCTTGCCCCACCCTTAACCCTTTCAGCCTGCAAGAGATAAAATGAAAGAGTACCAGGCTGAGAATTGGGAACCTCACATTATCAAGCAAGCAGTACTAGGAGACAAGCGTGCCCTTCAGACCTGAGGCTCCTGCGCCAAGATGCTCTCTGGACAAAGACTGATACAATACCAGAGCCAACAAGGGGGAGAAACTTCCCCTGGTGCAGGCATCCTGAACTTGGACATGTAGCCTACCAGACTGTGTAAGAATAAACGTTCCTTTGTTAAAGCCATCCACTCTATGGTATTTCTGTTAGAGCAGCCCTAGCTGACTAGAACAGACATCTTCTCATATTTCACAATATTAGGGAACTTTTCTGTCAACAAATCTTTAACAATTATCTCTGTATTTTCTGTTATCCTCTCCTGTTGTGGTACCCCAATCACTTGTAGATTATTCATCTTGATAGAGTCCCACACAATTCTTAGTGTTGTTTCATTTTTAAAAATTCTTTTACTTGGTTTTTCCTCAAATATATTGGTGTCAATTGCTTTATCTTCCACCTTGCTAATTCTGGCTTCCATTGCCTCAATTTTGCTCTTTTGGCTTTCTATTGAATTGTCCAATTCTGCAATTTTGTTATTAATCTTCTGAATCTTTATTTGCTATTTTCCTGTGCTTTCTTTCAGCCTGTTCAATTTGTCATTATGCTTTGCAGCATTTTGCCTGATCTCATTGCTGATCTCTGGAGTGTTCTAAATATTAATCTTTTGTATTCTACCTCCAATAATTCCAAGAAGTTCTCTTCATCTGGGAAGTTTCCTGAGTCTTTGTTTGGGGAGCTTTCCAAAGCCATTGAGTTTTGTATCTTTATGTGATTGGATATTGACTGTTGTCTCCAAGCTACAAGTAAGGTATTGTATTAATTTATTTTATGTTTGCTTACTGTGTTCTATCTTCTTGTTTTCTTTTGAAATAACCAAATTGGCTGGGTCTGTAAGTTAGTTTGATTACTGGTGCCTTTAAAATACTAAAATTCTGTCACCAGGTGGTTACAGCTGTTACTAGGCATGTGAGTCCAGGAGTCTGCTTACTTTTGCTGTATGTATTTATTTCAGATGTCTAGGTGGTCAGTCATCATGTTTGTGGTGCAGGCTCTCTTCTACAGTCATAGATGGGCAAGGGTGTTGGTGTAGGTGCAGGTATCTGGCTGCATGTGTTGACAAAGGCATGGGGCTGGCAGCTGTACATGAGTTTCTGGAAGTCTGCCCCTGTTTCTTAAAGCACATGGGTAAATAACTTTTACAGCTGGACTACAGGTGCTTGATGCTGTATGTAGAGTTGAAAGGCATTCAAGGTCTGTAGATCCCTTATACCCGGGCCTCAGCAAAGGAACTATTTCTACTCTGAGTTCCTGGCTTGGGGAGCTAGCAGATTTTTATTTTCCCCACTATTTCTTAACTGAAAACCTAGCGGTGTAGTAGTTCAGTGCTATGTCTGTTGTCATGGATTGAATTCTGTGCCCCCAAAAACATATGTAGCCATGTGGCTGGGGCCATGATTCCCAGTATCTTATGACTGTCCTCCATTTTGTGATTTTCCTACACTGTATGTTAAAGGATGAGGGTGGGACTGTAAATCCCTTTAGAAGATCACCTCCCTGCTCCACTGTAAAGGGAGTTTCCCTGGAGTATGGTTTTCCCCACCCTTAATCCTTTCATCTTACAAGAGATAAAAGGAAAGGGAGACAGGCTGAGAATGGGAAACCTCGTACCATCAGGAAAGCAGCACCGGGAGAAGAGCCATCCTTCAGACCTGTGGTTCCTGTGCCAAGGTGCTCCCATGCAATACTAGACTTTCCTGCAGAGTCAACAAGGGGAAAACCTTCCACTGGAACAGACATCCTGAATATGGACTTGTAGCCTCCTGGACTGTGTAAGAACAAGCTTTCCTTTGTTAAAGCCATCCACTCTGTTGTATTTCTGTTAGAGCAGCTGTAGCTGACTAAAATATCTGTTAACCAAAATGTTGGCCAGTTGAATCCACCAGGCATTTCTTGGAAACTCTATGGAGCAGTTCTACTCTGTTTTACAGGATCAGTATGAGTTGGAATCAACTCAGCAGCAGTGGGTGGGTTTTATTTCTTAACTTGTTCCCTCTCCAAGACTGGAAGAATGGCTCAGGGCACATATAAAGGGTCTTACTTCCAGCCCAGGGAATGCATCAGTCTATGGAGACAAAACAATGCAGAAAAGGGAGGAGAAGCACTGGTAAAAGTGATAAGGGTTTATCCTGGAAAGTTTTAGATCTTTGTGTGGTAAGTTTGGTGCAAGTTACTTAGTTTTTGGTGACTGAATGGCATTTTTCACTGATTCTGAAGCCATAAGTAGGTTCTCCACAGCTCAGTCTCTCTCATGGTGGAAGACTCCTGAATGCTACTGCACCACTCACCAGGCTCCCTGCCTCTGATCTGCCTGTAGAGTACTGATCCGTGACAGATCAGGTATGTCCAGTTGTAGGTAGTTCTAGACCTAGTCTGCCTTCTCTGTCATTCAGTCTGATTTCTCAACATTCCCTTTGATATTCAGGGTTACTGAATATCAATCCATTCATGATTAATTGATAATTACTGGTGACTGGAATGCAAAAGTTGGAAACAAAGAAGGATCGGTAGTTCAAAAATATGGCCTTGGTGATAGAAATAATGCTGGAGATTGCATAACAGAATTTTGGAAGACTAATGACTTTTTCATTGCAAATACCTTTTTTAACCAACAAAAATAGCTACTGTACACACGGACCTCGCCTGATGGAATACACAGCCACCAAATCAACTACACTTGTGGAAAAAGATGATGGCAAAACTCCATATCGGCAATCAGAACAAGACCATGTGCTGCCTGTGGCACAGATCAGTTGTTCATATGCAAATTCAAATTGAAAGTGAAGAAAATAAGAACGAGTCCACAAGAGCCAAAGTAAGACCTTGAGTGTATCCCTCCTGAGATTAAAGACCATCTCAAGAACAGATTTGATGCGTTGATCACTAATGACTGAAGACCAGATGGACTGTGGAATGACATCAAAGACATCATCCATGATGACAGCAAGAGGTCATTAAAAAGACAGGAAAGAAAGAAAAGACAAAATTGGATGTTAGAAGAGACTCTGAAACTTACTCCTGAACATTTAGCAGCTAAAGCAAAAGGAAGGAATGGTGAAGTAAAAGACCTGAACAGAAGATTTCAAAGAGCAGCTCAAGAAGACAAAAGAATGTATTATCATGGCATGTGCAAAGAGCTGGAAAAGGAAAACCAGAGGGAAAGAACACATTTTGCATTTCTCAAGCTGAAAGAACTGAAGAAAAAATTCAAGCCTCAAATTGTAGTAGTGAAGGATTCTAGAGGGAAACTGCTAAATGACTCAGGGAACATCAAAACAAGATGGAAGGAATACACAGAGTCATTATACCAGAAAGAATTAGTCAACATTAGCCATTTGAAGAGCTGGTATGTGACCAGGAGCCAATGGTATTGAAGCAAGAAGTTAAAGCTACATTGAAGGCATTGGCAAAACATAAGGCTCCAGGAACTGATGACATACCAATTGAGATATTTCAACAAACAGATGTGGCACTGGATGTGCTCACTCATCGATGCCAAGAAATTTTGAGGACAGCTACCTGGCCAACTGACTGGAAGAGATCCATATTTTTACTCATTCCAATGAAAGGTAATCCAACAGAACATGGAAATTACTGAACAGTATCATTGGTATCACACACAAGTAAAATTTTGCTCAAGATCTTTCAAAAGTAACTACAATATATTGGCAAAGAACTGCCAGAATTCAAGCTGGATTCAGAAGAGGATGTGGAACCAGGGATATCAGCACTGATGTCAGACAGATCTTGGCTGAAAGGAAAATGTTTACTTGTGTTTCATTGACTATGCAAAAAGGATTTGACTCTGTGGATCATACTAAATTATGGCTAATGATGTAGGGAATGGGAATTCCAGAACACCTAATTGTGCTCTTAAGGAATCTGTATATGGATCAAGAGGCAGTTGTGTGAACAGAACAAGGGGATACTGTATGGTTTAAAGTTAGGAAAGGTGTGCATCAGAGTCGTATCCTTTCACCATACCTTTTTAACTGCATACTGGATTTAAAAAACAGCTTTTGATCTTATCAATTTTTTCACTTCTTCTTCTGTTCTCTAATCCATTTAATTCCCCTCTAACCTTTATGATCTGTTTTCTCTGATGCCGGAGGGTTTCCACTATTGCTCTCTTTCTGCTTGTTGAAACTGTAGGGTTAATTCTTTGGTTTGAGTCCTTTGTTCCTTCCAGATGTGTGCATTTATAGAGATAAATTGACCTCTGAGCACTGCTTTGGCTGTGTTCCTTAAGTTCTGGTAGGAAATGTTTTCATTCTCATTGGAATCCATAAATTTCTTTATTTCATCCTTGTTTTCTTCTACAACTCATGGCTTTTTGAGCAAGGTGTTGTTCAGTTTCCATGAGTTCCCATTTCTATCTACATTTTTTCTGCTGTTGATTTCAACTTTTACAGCTTTATGGCCTGAGAAGATGCTTTGCAATAGTTCAATGGTTTGGATTTTGTTGAGATTTGCTTTATGTCCCGACACATGATCTGTTCTGGAAAATGTTTCATGTGCACTGGAGAAGAAAGTGTAATTATCTGTTGATGCATAACAAGCTCTGTATATGTTGATGAGGTCTAATTGGTTAATTGTTGCAATAAGATCTTCTGCATCTTTACTGAGGTTTTTTTTTCTGGAAGTTCTGTCCAATACTAAAAGTGGAGTGCTGAAGTCTCTCTCCATTATTGTGGAGTGATCCATCTCATTTTTCAATGTTGTCAGTGTTTGTTCAATGTATTTAGATGTTCCGGTATCAGGTGCATAAATATTGAATATTGTTAAGTCCTGCTTGTGTACTGAACCTTTCAGCAGTAAATAGTGGCCATCTTTGTCCATGATGGTGGATTTTGCATTAAAATCTATTTTATCTGAGATTAGTATTGCCATACCTGCTCTCCTTTGTATATTGTTAGCTTGGTATACATTATTCCATCCTTTACTTTTTAAGTTTGTTCATATTTTTAAGTCTAAGGTGAGTTTCTTGTAAGGAACATGTAGACAGGTCTTGTATTTTGATCCAACACGTCTTTTGATCCACTTGTTGTCTCTTTACTGGAACACTCATTCTGTTTACATTCAGTGTAATTATTGATAGGTATGTGTTTAGTACTGTCATTTTTATTTATTTATTTTTGTGTTGGTGTATTCTCTGTTGCTCTTAATTTTCTATTCTGGGTCGTTCTTTGTCAGTTAATTTTTCATCCTTTTCAGTGTTAGTTTTGTGTTTGCTGAGACTCCTGTGTTACATTTCTTGTTTTGATACACTGCATCTTCAATGTGCTTTGTGGCTACCCCAATGGTTTCCCCTAATAATCTAAGCTTAAATCCAATTTTAACTTCTACATATCTTATTAACTTCCTCTGCATCTGAAAGGACTATAATTACTGTAGCATATCCCTTTTTTTAAATGTAATGGTATCTTAGTTTTGTGATATGATCACTGGATCCTTTCTTTTAATATAATGGCTTTGATTGAGTTTTGTGCCTTCTCTAACTGAGTATGTTTCTGGATGTTATGTCCTGCATTGCCACCTTAAATATACAACTAAGAGTTTTGTTTTTCTAAGCCAAGAGGTTCTTTCAATATTTTTTGTAACTTTGGTTTGGCTTTTACAAGGTCTCTACGTTTCTGTTTATCTGCAAATGTCTTAATTTCATCTTCATATTTGAAAAACAGTTTTGCAGGATATGTAATTCCTGGTTGAAAGTTTTTCTCCTTCAACATGCCATCCCACTGTCTCTGTGCCTACATTGTTTCTTCTGAGAAGTTAAAAAAAAGCCTACAGGGATTCCCTCTGAACATTAGCTTTGCTTTGAGCCTCGTTGCCTTTAAGAGTTTCTGCTTATGTTTCGGTTTGTTAAGCTTCTTAGTGTCTTTCTTTTGGGGTCAATTTTATGTGGCATTTGATAAACATCTTGGATGTTTATGTTCTCTTCTTTCAACATTTTAAGGAAGTTTCCTATCAGCAACTCAACAATACTCTCTGTTTTCAGGTATCCTTCCCTGTTCAGGTCCAATTAATCATAGATTGTTCCTCTTGTTACAGTCCCAGCCAAGCCCACGTTTCATAATGCTTCTTCATTTTTCTTGTTTATTTTCTCTGATTTCTCCTCATAAATGCTGGTTTCAGTAGCTCTGTCTTCAAAGTCAGAAAGTCTAGTTTACCATTGTTCAATTCTGCTCTCTTGGCTTTGAATTGAATTGTCTAATTCTGTAGTTTTGTTATTGATGTGTAGGATTTCAGAATGCTGATATTCCATCAGATCAAATAGCTTAATTTTTTATTTTGCTCTGCTGCATTTTCTATAATATCTGGGAGAGTTCTCTATGTAATTCTTTTGTAATTGGCCTCTGATAGCTTCAGAAAGGCTTCTTCATCTGGGAAGTTTTTTGATTCTTTATTTTTGGAGTTTTCTGGAACAATGGATGATTTTTTTTTTTTTTTTAAATGTTTCATTGAGGTCTGTTGCTTTCTGGACACCCAGACATTTTTTTTTTTTTTTCCTCTGATGTTGCCTTAACAGGAGCTGAGGTGCAGTTCTGAGAAGCTAGTTGATCACCAGCCACCTCTGTATACTCCAGTGAGTGGGCCCAATGGAATCTCTGGGGTAGCAGGCTTTGCCTCCTAGCTAGCAATGACACGGCCCTACTTATGGAATCACTGGGGGGCCATCAGCTGACCCAATGATGTAGGTCAGTAAAGGTGAAAGAGATGCCAATGGGTTGCACTGCAGTTACTTTTCTAGGCAGTCTTATTTTACAAAAGTAACAGCTATCTGACAGCTTCAAAAATCAGTCAGGCTGTCAGGTGTGGTAAGCCCTCCTTCTGGCTTATAAGAGAGGGGCCTCATCAGCTGTTCCCAGATGCTGTGATATAGTTCAAAGTAGGACAGGCTATTGGCCTGCTGTCATCCCCTTCTGGCCCTCTCCCATAAGACTACACTGTGCTAAACACAGCTTTTCTGCTGCAAAAGTGTTCCCCAGACTGGCACTGCCTCCCACCCTGGGAATTAGCCCCATGCTGAGGCCTCTGATTGGGTATTTCTGCCTTCCAGTCAAACAAAATGGCATCCCAGTCAATCTGTCCTGCCCCTGCAAAAAAAGCATAATCTATAGTAGAGGCCTTAAAAGATAGTGTGGAAGGGCTGTGGTGCTCTGAGCCCAGAGCCAGGCTCTCAAAACGTGGTTATTCCACCCATTGATCACTTTAGTACTGCGGGTCTGTGTAGTTGCTCTTTGAGCTGTTACCCCACCTGCCAGCCAACAAAAAGAAAAAATAGTTAACAACGCCAGTTACATTCAATCTGTGGTAGCCCGCCAATTCAACAAGAGTGGGGCTCAGCCAAAGACAAGCAGCTTCCCATTCAGTGGCATGTAGTCCAAACTGACAGCATTGTGCCATGTCATAGGGCTCACTGGGTGTCCAGAAAGCTCTGTTCAATTATCAATCCATAACTTAGTTTTCAGAGAGAATTAAGGAGATGTGTGTCAAGCCTTCCATCATGATTCTGCCTGTCCAAGAAGCTGGATTATTCAAAGAAGAACGAGGCATCAGGATTGGAGGATGACTCATTAACAACCTGTGTTACGCAGACAACACCACTTTACTTGCTGGAAATGAAGAAGATTTGAGATGCTTACTGATGAAGATCAAAGACCACAGCCTTCAGTGTGGATTGCACCTCAGCATCAGGAAAACAAAAATTCTCACAACTGGACCAGTAAGTGACATTGTCATAAATGGAGAAAATATTGAGGTTGTTGAGAATTTCATTTTACTTAGGTCCACAATCAAAGCCCATGGAAGCAGCAATCAAGAAATCAAAAGATGCATTGCATTGGGAAAATCTGCTGCAAAGGAACTCTTTAAAGTGTTCAAAAGTAAGGATGTCACCTACAAGACAAAAATGCACCTGACCCAAGCCATGGTATTTTCAATCAAATCATATGCATGTGAAAGCTGAACCATGAACAAAGAAGACAGAAGGATTGATGCCTTTGAATTGTAGTGTTGGAGAAGAATGTTGAATGTACAATGGACTGTCAAAAGAACAAACAGATCTGTTCTGCAAGAAGTGCAACCAAAGTCTTCTTTGGAAGCAAAGATGGTGTGACTGTGTCTTACATACTTTGGACATGTTGTCAGGAAAGATTAGTCCCTGGAGAAGGACATCATGCTTGGTAGAGTGGAGGGTCAGTGAAAAAGAGGAAGACCTTGGATGAGACGGACTGACAGAGTGGCTGCAACAGTGGGCTTAAGCATAATCATGATTGTGAACACGGCATAAGACTGGGCAGTGTTTCGTTCTGTTGCTCATAGGATCAGTATGAGTCAAAACTGACTCAATGGTACCCAATAACAACAACAGAATATCATGTATAATTGTTTCATTTGGGATTTTTGAGTCCTTGTTATTAGTGGGATGATAAGAAGCATCTGACTACTTGACCAGTTTAGCTTTGCCTCTGATGTTATTTTCAATGTGCTTAATAATACTGTAATGAATTCACTGATTTAGACACTTTGGAAGAAGTAACATGCCACTGTATAATAGAATTATGATGCTTTTGCTGCATGTATCAGGACAGAGCAATGAGCACAATTTATCTGGAATGATTGCAATCACTCTGGAATTACCCTTAAAGAAAGTGGGATATAGAAATCTGTACTTACAGATGATAGTACTTTTGATGATAGTACTTTTGATGATAGTAGGTTAGTGAATGAACTCAAGATCTGAGCTCTGGAAGACATCTCTCAGTTTGCTGTAAGAATTGAGGTATGAGGAAACACTTTATCTGGAATTCCCCCTCATTCACCCTCATGGTGGGACAACATTGAAAGCCCAACACTATGCACTTCAAAAAGATGTAAGGAGTATTTGATGGATATAGCTGTCAAGTAAAGAGAAGGAAGGAAGCAGTGGTAGCAACTGTCCCTCCCTATTTTTCTTGGCCTGATGTGCTGATGTATTACACTTTTGTGGTGAATCTTAGAGTGGGTATCTTTGAAATGTTTATACTATTAATGATGGTAACGATCCCTTTTGCTGTTCCTGACTCTGAATCTCACTTTAGTTGCTTATTTAAATGGAAACATAGGGAGTTGTCAACATCTTTGTAATAAGTACTACAGCCACCTTGATTGGAGCTCAGTCCTCTTATGATATTTCTCTTTTGCTGTTGTACCTCCAAACAGGGACCCCCATGCTAGCTCAACATGATTCATCTTAGGCTTTTACATCAAAAGCTGAGGCTAAGGCCTCACGTTACCCTGAAAATTCATTCGGAGAAGTTAAAGACTAATTACTTTGATCTTAGGGAGAAAAACTTAACGAGTACCACTGCTATGCAAACATTTTTGTGTCTAGGCTGTGTTGCCTAGTAGGGGATTATTTCTGATTTATTGTATATTTTCAACTACAGTTTAATTGATAACTAAACCCAAGCCTACATTTCCAAAAGAAAATAATTATTAACTGTATTATTCAGAGATTTCCCCCAGACTCATACTTGGATCTTTTTCCTCACCCTAATTTTTTCAAGGTGATATAGATTAAAACCTAATTCTAAGAAAACTGCCAATTAAATATAAATTAAATCCTAAAATGAGTTACTTGTCAAGTTAAAGACTTACTTCTCATATAGAAAAGAAATGATAAATATTTTCCAGAAGAGGTCGATCTTTAATTTGTAAACTAGTATCAGAAAAACTGTTCTGGGACTCCATCATTTTTTGCCTCTACTACTACAATAGCCTCTGTTGCGTCTTGAACTGGAACTCTCTCAAAATATGTGTTACAATCCTATTCCCTATGCTTGTGAATGATCTCTAGGTAGCACAAATTGTTTGTACTCAAGCATAAACCTCCATGTTTGTGGCCTGAATGTCAAACCCCTCCAGTGGGCACAACAGATGAAAGTCTTGGCATTCTGATTCTGTAAAGACAAGAAAACACTATGCAACCATTTTACTCTGTGACACATGAGGTCAACTATAAGTCAGAAACACCTTAAAGGCAAGGAGTATACCTGTGTATGTGATCTTGTTTGAAAACAGAGGTTTGGGGTTATGTTAGTGAGACCATGCTCATGTGAGGGTTGTGTCCTAATGTGAATCACTTCTGAGTTTGTGAAGGACAGCATAGACATAGAGATTGTTTTAACTTTCAGTGCCTTCCTGCAGCTTGTAGTATGAAATACCAAATCCTTACCATAGTCTGTATCACCCTATCTGATGTACTTTAATGGCCTCTCCAGCCACTCCTCCTAGTCCCTACATTCAAGCTGTGCTGGCCTTTGTCTTTCTTGTCTTTGCATATGTAGTTCCTGCTGTTTGGAAAGTGGTTCTCCTTGCTCTTTCCATGACTGGATCTTTTTCATTCCAAGTGCCCTTTCTTCAGGCATTACCTATCAGCTTAAATGTTACTTCTCTGATTAGTCATCTGTAGCCACACATTTGAGGCAATCCCTCTTTTCTAAGAGTTATTATAGTCTGAAATCTTTGTGTACCAGCTACTATTTATTTCTCCCCTACAACACAAGTTCTATGAAATCAATTATTTTTTCTATAACCTCTGTACATACAACAGTTCCTGATGCATAATAGATTTTTAATAAATGTTTGTTGACTGAATAAATGAATGTGAAACATAGGTATGAGAAGGCACATTGTATGGAATATTGATCATGATTAACTGCTTGTGAGAAATTAATACTAACTTTATTTAGATAGCAAAAGAATGCTATATATATATATATGAAAATTTACCTTATAATTCAGTATAATTCTAGAAGTATCAGAAGGGAAGAATGTGCTACATAAGGACAAAAAAGGTCTACACAGTTGCAGCCCAAACAACAAATATCAACTCAACTAAAATGATTTCAAAAGTCTTTACATTTATACTGGAGTCAGCATTAGAAATGAAACAGGAATAGCATAATTGTATGGATGACCTACTGGTAGGCTCACAACAGGTGGCAGTATATTTTGGCAAATTTTTTGAGACTGAATTGGATTCAACTAGTCTCTAAAATATTACGATATTATGCTACTAATTTGCAAAATTATCAAAATGGATGAGGAGTGGCTGGGAAAAAAGAATGTAAGGTCAAATATAAGAGGCAGGCAAGCTAGGAGTTTATAATGACAAGTAGTGGTAGAAGTAAGTGGAGAAGATGACTATGGTCAAACTAGGATTTGTTCTGGGAAACAGGAACCACTGTCGATACTCGTATTATCAGGCAGAAAGAGACTTAATATGGGTAGTTAGGCACTTACATAATCACTGAAGGGAGAGGCTCAAAAGGCAGGGAAGGCTGGCTGCTCTTGCCTCCTGATGGCACAGTAGTTACAGAGCTTGTTTACTAACCAGAAAATCGGCAGTTCAAATCCACTAGTCACTCTTTGGAAGCCCTATAGGGTGGTTCTACTCTGTCCTACAGGGTTGCTGTGAGTCAGAAGCGACTCAGTGGCAACAAGTTTTTGGTTTTTCAGAGAATCGGGAAACTTACTGCTGCTCACAGCAGGAACTTCTGGGTACCTCTGCCAGTGGTCACCGGTATTTACAGAACCAAGGGCGGTAATTCAGGCTGGTGTGTCATAGGCCACGGCAAAACCTCACTTCCATTAATGTGTGTACACTTCCTGGCTCCGGCCAGTTGACAAATAATGGCTTATAGTCATTTTCTGCCTTTTATATTCTATGCAAATGTCTCTCATTAATGAAAACGAAACGGAGATGATTGCAAGGCATTCTGGGAAGTGTAGTTGCCAGGCTTTGTGCCTCTGAGATGTCTGGGAGAGGTCGTTAGGAATCAGAACTGACTTGACAGTGCCTCAAAACAACAGTGACACAGTAGCAGAAATACCGTAAGTGGGTAGCTTTAAAGACTAGAAATATATTTTCTCATAGTTGTGGAGGCTAAAAGACCAAATCATAGTCTCAGGCATGTTTATTCCTTCCTTGTTGGTAGCTCTGAGATTTCTTCGGTTCCTTGGTCTACAGAGGATCTTCATAGGTATTTGTGTATAATCTGTTCGGTTTATAGCTTAGACATGAACAGATACAAAACCTGCCCTACATAGATATGATCTAATTGACATAACAAAAACTCTGTTTCTAAACAAGATTGCGTCTATAGGTGTCAGCATTGGGATTCCAAAACTTTTTGCAGATGGGGAGAGGAGAGGCACAAATTTATTTATAACACCGGGACCAACTACAAAGTCAATGCCATTTGGTTCTTTTCTATGAACTACTTACTAGTCAGTTATGAAATTTCTCTATTTTCTATGACCCTAGCCTCAACATAACACTTGCCAGTCATTTTACAGATATACACTTTAGGTAGGTGAAAGTATTTCATTTCTATTGAGAAAGAACTAACAAATACTAGAATGCCCTCTAACTTGGGACACCATCTTCTTAATGAGATAGAAAAGTCCATCATTAGAAGAAGTATAATGCCTATGGTATTGAGAATGAAATTCTGTGGAATAGACTTGCATGTCATTTATAGAGTGTTCACGGCTAGAAAAAGAATTAGAGAATCTCAAGGTTAAACGGAACTTCAAGGTCACAGAATTTTCCAAGTCTCTTCTAGTAGCCTCACAATGAGTGCTGGCTTAGCTTCACTTGAACATTTTCAGTGGGTAAGATGTCCAGGGCTGTGGGAGCTAACTGATAAGAGAGAGGAGTACGAAGGTGTCCGCTGAGGTAAAGATGAGATAGCACTGCCTAGAGGCTGCTTAGTTTTGTTTCGATAACATTAAAAATAGCATTAGGCTATAGGCTGGAACTATTGTTTCAGTTAGTTTTTTCCATATACCCTCACCAAAACTACATGGCTTAAAAATTATATCTTGTGAGTCTGTGATGGATCTATGAAGTAAGAGATTTTTGTTAGTCCTTCCATGGAGAAGTGAGGTCTATGTCTCTTCCTTTTGAATCTGGCTGGACTCAGTTGTTGCTTTGATTAACAGAATTCAATGAAGCTGTTATAAAGACAGTTTTAAGGTACAGACCTTAATATACTGCAGCTTTTATGTCTTTATAGATTGAATTGTGCTCTTCAAAAACATGTGTTGAAGTTCTAACGTCTGGTACTTGGGTCTTTGAAAATGTTATCAGTTATTATGAGTTCATACTGGAGTAAAAACTAGTTGCTATCAGTTGATTTTGATTCTTGGTGACCCCAGGTTTGTTAGAGTAGAACTGTGCCCCACAGAGTTTTCAGTGATTAATTTTTTTAAAAGGAGATCACTAGGCCTTTCTTCCATGATTCCTCTTGGTAGATGCAAACCAATAACATTTTCTTTAGCAGTTTTTTATTTTTTGTACCACCCAGGGACTCCATACTAAAGCAGAGTGAATTCTCATCCAATCTGAATGAAGCCCTTGTTAAAGAAGAGAACGGAAACAAAAGGACAAGCACAGAAAGGATGACCCTAAGAAGATGCTTCTGTAAGCCAAGGATTGCCTGAGGCTAAAAGAAGCTGGGAAATACAAGAAGGGATCTTCTCCTAAAGCTTTCAGAGAGAACAGCCAACACCCTGAATTTGGACTACTGGCCTTCAGAACTGTGACATATTAAATTTATAACTCACCCAGTTTGAGAGATTTTGTTGTGGAAGCTCTAGAAAACTAATACAATGTCCTCGGGGTATTTTGGGGGAGCAGTAAGCCATAAAGCAAGGAGTCTGACTCTGTTAAGACTGACATGCTAGAGAGTCCACATGATTAACAGCACTAGCTGAGTCTAGCATTCATCCGTTTCTGACAAGGTACTGGATTTATAGAGAAGCCTCTTCAGACTGTTGCAGAAAAAGAAGATAAACAAGGCCCGGAGAGGAAGAATCACCCGAACACCTGTGGTTATACCAGGATGGGGCTTTATTTCAGCTGGTGGAGCTGCGGTGGACTAGTGTCCAAAATGGCTGTACTTCCAGATCAGGTTTGTCTCTGTCTTTTTATGGATTCTACAGAAAAAGCAAAGGAATTTCCATACTGTTTCGCTATTGGCATTAGCAAGTTTACAGATTTCTGTACTGCTCTTTTATTGGCATCAGTGAATTTACAGAAGCAAAAGCAAGCATTAGTCTCAAATTGCAGGAAATCAAGTTCTTATCTATCTTTTCCACAAATTCCTAAGGAGTGGGTCATCACAGGAAATTCTGTGAGGATGTGTCCTTGGTGTCTGTGAGAGGCCTATAGATCTCCAGCATTTCAGATCAGAATGTAACTTTTCAGGGCTTTCTCTCTCAAGACCAGTCCATCTAACAGCTGAATATTGCCAAGTTACCTTAGCTGATGCCACATGGAACAGAAGAATCATTCAGCTGATCCCGACTCAAATTCCTGGCCCACAAGATCATTAGCTACAGTAAAACAGAGGTGTTGTTTTAAGCCACGGACTTTGGATTAGTTTATGACTCAGAAATAGAATACTGAAAATGTCTGCAGTATTGGTGAAGGTTGTCTGATATGGGCGGGCCTTAGCTGGTTTCACTCATATGTCTGTGGATCAGTTGGGAACTCTGCTCTTGGTTGTCTTTGGCCAGGAAAACTTAGATGGGGCAGCTTGGCTCTATGTCTCTGTCTCTACCTCCCATAACCATCAAACTAGGCCGCATATATCCTTTCACAATGACGAAAGGGCGAGGGAGCAAATGGAAACACACAAAGGCTCTTGAGACCTAGGCTCAGAACTGATACCTGGCAATTTCCTCTGAACAAAGGGAATGGGGATATTGAACCAGTTTCTTTTATGAGAGGCACTGCAAAATCTATATGGTAAATAATTTGAATAGGTGGGGGTGGGGGATGGGTAAAAAATTGGGCCTAATAATGAAATCTAGCACATTCAATCCATTTCAACTCGTGGTTTAGTGGTAGAATTCTCATCTTCCATGCTGGAGACCTAGGTTCAGTTCTTGGCCAATGCCTTGGATGTGCAGCTACCATCACTCCCTTTGTGGAGGCTTGTGTGTTGCTATGATGCTGAAAAGGTGTCAGTGGAGTGTCTAAAGACAGATTAGGGAAAAAACATCTGAAGATCTACTGAAAATAAACCAATAAAAATCCTATGGATCGCCACTGTCTGATTTGCAACCCATCATGGTACACAGGTACAAGTGGTGTTTGGTTCACTGTGCGTGGAGTTGTTATGGGGGGGGAGTTTCTGAAGATCCCCAAAGGTCCTCATCAGACCCACAAAAAAGAATTATTTGGGGAAACTTGGCTGGCCACAAGAGAAATCTTCAGTGGAAAACGAAAGTACTTCAAACTTGGGCAACAGCAGAGTACATACCATTCCAGCAGGCTGTGCCACTGAGCAAGTTCAGGGTTGAGTTTCTATAGTCCATCTAAGTCCAGGGTATAGTTGGGGATGACAAACTAGTGATGGGAATCTGAAGTCTTTCCTTTTTTGGCAAGTGGCTGCTTGCCCCTGGCTGTGTACTCCTTCAGACTTTGAGATGGTTCCTGCCATGGGGGCTTCTGGGACCAGTAGCAGAACTTATTACGGGGTGTTATGTGTGTGTATTTTCTTGCTGCCTTGGTTCAATTACCAGGTCCTGATTGTAGCTTTCTGGTGGCTCCAGTTGGGAGGATGCATAGTGGTCAAACTGGGACTTTTTGCATGTGTCCTTGTACTTGGTTCCATCTGGTTCTTTCTGAAAAAGAACTTTGAGGAATTTTACACAATTGTTTTGGGGACTTATCTCAGTGCTCCAGGATGTAATTAATTGTTGGATCCTTTTATCCATCACTGTTTGTTGATAGTTTATGTCACACTATGTACAGAGGCTCTCAGGCTCACTGTCTTACTCCCGACTGTTGATTCAAAAGGGGTATTGCGTTTCCCATAGGGTTTTCATCATGTTTCCCCACAGACTATTCTGCCTACCTCGGGGTCACCATGAGTTGCAGGTTGACTGGATAGCAGCTAACAATAGCAACAACAACACTGTTTGACAAACATGCGTGGTAACACTCATTTTTACATCAGGATCCAGATTTAAGCTCCACAAAGTGTCTGACTCAGTTTGCTTCTGAAGCATCTCCTTGGTAACTCCTATTTTTCATGCAGCAAGGCCTATAGAATGTGCATGGGCTGACTTTGTAATCAAATGGATCCAAAGTCCATCATGCTGACACTGTGATCTTGTGCAAGTTACTTAACCTCTGTGTGTCTCAGTTTCTGAATTCATAATATGAGCATAGCAAATCATATCTTGCATGGCTGTTTTAGTCATCTAGTGCTACTGGAACTGAAATACCGCAAGTAGATGGCTGTAACAAAGAGAAATTTATTTTCTCAAGGAAAGTAAGCTGAAAGTCCAATTTCAGGGCATCGACCCAGGGGAAGTCTTTCTCTGTTGGCTCTGGAGAAAGGTCCTTGTCATTGATATTGCTTCAACTGGGAGCTTCTGAGGCACAGGTAACCCAGGCCCAAAGGGGACCTTTTGTTGCTTGTACTTCTTTCCTGCTGGTATGAGGCCCCCAGTTCTCCGCTTGCTTCCTTTTCTTTGTATCCCAAGGGTTTGCCTCAAGGCAAAAAGCACTCTTATAAATTAGGTTGAGTCCTCCCTCACTAACACAACAACTACTCATCCTCCCTTATTGACATAACCACCACTCATCCTCCCTCATTAACATCATAGAGGAAAGATTTACAATGTATAGAAATATCATGCAATAGCAGAAATCATAGTCCCACCAAATTGTGACACATCTGGGGTGGGGGGAGCTACACACTTCCGCCCATGACAATGGCTCTTGTGTGTTGCAATAGCTACAAAAATTGTAGTCTCCATGCCTGTCATGTTTTCAGTATTAGTTCCTTTCCCCTTCCTGCCCCGTCAGCTCTTACTTGCTGCATGAAGATCGGTTTAGTAGAGTATTATCACTACATTTTTGCAAGAGTCAGGAGTACTTTATACATGTACAAACATAACACAAACAGTTACAGTAAGGAAAAAGGAAGATTATTCTCCAATATGGTATTATTTGTTTAAAAGAACATAAGCAATGTTCTAGAGCATTAACAATCAGGATTCTACAAGGTCTAATTCTTCTTAGAGCAAAATAATGAGAGAACTAAAAGCCAACAGCATTTCATTTTAGATATTCTGCCAAATTTCTGATTTCTTTTTAGCAAAGGGATATAGACCTGTTATATTTGGATATTTACTGTGATAGCTCCTTAAGGACAGGAGGTGGGCTTCACTTGCCTTTATGTTCTAGGACTCACCATAGAACATAGAATTTTTTAGATGCTCAAATAAATGTATTGGCGTATTGAACAAATAATTGTTTTGTTCAGTGCAATTGTATGAAAGAAGGAAAGTTCAATACTTTATAGCTAAACAGATTATCTGTCATGTAGTATTTGCTGGGGCTTGATTTAGCTGGCCAACTCACGGTAACTCTTTTGTGAGGTGGGGAGGGGAGGGACGGAAGGGAAGGAAGGGTAGTACACCCTCAGCCCCACTTGGTCCCAGGTAGTTATGTCAAGTGGGGTGGGGGAAGGGAAGAAAGAGGGGGAGGTCTGTATTTGGTGAAAGGCAAAAGTAGCATAATAATCTCTCCTTCACACTCTCCTGTCCTTGTTTTTGTTGTTTCTCATCTCTTTCCCTCTGAGCTGTAAACTCCCTGAGATCAGAGACTGTGGCTTGTTGGATGCTACCACATAAAATTTTTCAGTGCTTGTGACACCAACATTCAGTATATACTGATTGAATGAATGAATATAATGGCAAAGATAGGTCAAAAGGAAGTTAATATTTTTTCACTTTTACATGCATTTAGAAAGAAGTTTCTCAGCTTTGTCCCAGTTTATCTGTTTTGATTTATACCTGCCTACTCTGGATCCATGAGTCGGATCCGACTTGACAGCACTTGGCTTGGACTCTGGATCCAACTCCACAGCGCTTGGCTTGGCTGGACTCT
The DNA here is from genome assembly GCA_028571685.1 of Heterohyrax brucei. NCBI lineage: Eukaryota > Metazoa > Chordata > Mammalia > Hyracoidea > Procaviidae > Heterohyrax > Heterohyrax brucei. The sequence continues at coordinate 32,646,949 of CM053163.1, forward strand.
GTAGGTTCCACAGAGCTTACCTTTAGTTTTACTTTTAATCTTATCCTTGTAAGTACCACATGATTTGTGGGGAAGAATTTTGGTTTTAAAATTAAACAGACTTGAATTCAAGTAATGAATCTATAACTTACTGATTGTGTGACCTCACACAAGGTATGAAACCTTAGTTTTGGCTTCCTCAGCTGTGAAGGTGAATGATAGCGCCACCTACTGGGTAGAGCTGTTCTGAGAACTGATTGCATATAGGGACATTATTTATAGTTGAAACTGTGTAAGTATCACATGTTTTTACATCCTTATTGCAATTGTCTTTACTCTCCTATTTGTCCCTAGTACTTCTTCCTTTCCTAATCAGGAATGCATTTTCTAACGCTGCCTATTAGTAGCCACTGGGAGTTGATGGGGAATGGAAAATTGCGAGCTATCAAAATTTCATTTCATTGGGAAGCTTATATCACTTCGGACATTGATAGAAGCCTTAGTAAGAACAACTACTTGTTCTTATTAAAATAACTACTGCTTGTCCCATTAAAATAATGAAAGGCTTCCTAAACTAAAACAAAGACTTAAAGGTATAAACGACATGTGAAGTCTCTGAGGATGCAGCATACATTTTATGACTTTTTCATTGTAGCTGTCTTCATTTATTTCATCAGATTCTAAAACATTACTTTCTGTAGCACACTGTAAAACTATTTCACTAGTGTTTTTTCTTTAAATATTTGAGTTTGCTAGAATAAACAATGCAGCTTAATATTTTTCATCTCTTTCTAATGTATTTGATACCTATAAATATGAGTGAGGTCAGTCAGGAAACTATAATTATTTGTATTCCACAGAAGGAGCCCCAGTGATTCAGTGGTTAAGTGCTCAGCTGCTAACTGAAAGGTTGACAGTTCAAGCCCATCCAGCTGCTCCACAGCAGAAAAATGTGGAAAACTCTATACGGCAGGTCCTACAGGGTTACAATGAGTCAGAATCAACTTCAGAGTAATGAGTTTGGTTTTGGGGTTTTCCACAGGTATATGAGCTATTAAGTCGTGTTGCATTTATATAAATTACATTTGTTACTTGGCAAGATAGTTTGAACTATTGACAATAATATTTTTTAAAAAGTAACACTGGAGAAACAAAGAAAAACTAGAATTAAAGAAAAAAGCATTTGAACATTTTAAGTAAAATAATCTGTGGTGATTCAAGCACACATTTCTACATAAAACACGTTATTCTATATCATGCATACTGTTCATTTTCATGGTTAATTAATGTATGTAGAGTTATCTCATATAAGTACATATTTATATTCCTTAGTCTTTTCATTTGGACTTCTGGTAATATTTGTATGTATTCTTATTATGTCTTCCTTTCAGGCTCAAATATGTGGACATTTTCTTGGCTTTGTGCCATTTTAATTGTTCTGGTTATTGCTGATATGGATTCAATCACAAAGACCACACAATATACCGAGTTTACAAAGAAATCTGAGGGAAAAGAAATGCTGAAGGGTCTAAAGCCATCCAGTGGTCCTTCTCTGAAAACAGAACCTCCCTTCACTGAAATGGCTGAAATGGTAAAACAAACCACAGAACCACTGGCCCTGGATTCTACCTTTGGCACTGCCAATCTCTTTCCTTTTGAAAACTTCAGTCCTGACACAGCTGACTTCTTTCTGAATTGTTGTGATTGTTGTTCACCTGTACTAAGACAGAAAGGAGAACCTGGAGACAGTGGAAAATCAGGTATCTGAAAACATGTAAAATAGTATTTTTCACCTCTACAGCTTTAGGGTTGAGGCGTGGGTTGGAGGGTAAAATCTCCCTCAGGGCTTCTACATTACTATGGAAATGGTGACAGGTCTAGGCGTAACACTATAACAGCAAATAAAAACTTGCTTTAGTTCAGCAGCAGGGTTAGAAATGGAACTCCTGTGAGGTAGAGAATAAAATGTGTTATTCTGTTTGTTATGCATTGAAATTCTGAGGCAACACTGTATCATTGCTCAGCAATTTTCTCCATTAAAAGTCGTAGTTATGCACTTCAAAATTTTAAATATCTTTAATATACTCATAATGAATGTACCCTCAGTTTTACTGTAATACATTTCAGCTTTTACATATCACATTGCAGAGGATTCAAGGTAAAATAAAGATCAGAATGTGAAATTCACTATTTCCAGGAAAAAAAAGAATTCACGTAACCATTTGTTGTGTCTTGTTTGAAAAATTCAAAGTTGTAAAATCAATAATTACATATACTCATTAAACTTTTTATTCATTCCATTGTATTGTATGGGCTTTTTAGAAAATGTGCTGAATATTCATGCAGAACAGATTAAAGGGTAAGAGAGCTAGGCAGTATACCACACTTTCAGGGGTACTAAAGCATTATTGGAAATGCTAATGAGATTGAGAATGCTATATTTACCAGAACTTCTCTTAAGGGAGAGTACTTTATGTGGCTAGCAAACTGCTTGATGTGAGAGACAAAAACTTTAAGGGCAAGGGCAAGCAAATGCCATTGGTTGCTAAACTGCCTTCTAAGGACTGTGTGGTCTGTAACATCAGGGCTTTTGTTTTATCCAGGGATGGATTTGTTTGGGCTGTTCTGTAGCACAACGTTTGCTTTAAATGCATGGAGAAATATTTTTAAAGCATACCATGTTATTAGCCTGTCTCGAGTGCTCTTATGTCTTAGTCTGACTGATTTTGCTGTAGAGAATAGAACTTGAGAACCCATGTTGAAGTCTATTACAGTCCTGCCTTCCAGTAGTTTTGTTACTTCTCTAAGTTTCAGTTCCAAAATAGTAAAATGGAATAAGAATGACACCAGTGTCACAGAGTTGTCAAGATAATTCAGTGAAATCATCCATGTAAGGACTCAGTATGATACCTAGCACAGAGTAAATGCTCAATAACTGTGTTTTACTTTGATAGGTAGTTGTGGTTAGTGCCTAGTCCTGTCTTGTGGCATACTCTGAGCCCAATATGGAGAGGTCCTGTTTTTGAGATATATTCATTCTGGCTTTGCCAATGTTTAAAAACATTACATACTTAGTACAAGTGCAACATCAAACAAACTTATTTACTTATTTTTTTTACGACTGAGTGAAAATGTACATTCCCATATAAATTTACATGCCCACCTATATGCAGCTTCCACTGCTCTCCCTGCCCAGTGACAGCACACAATTCCTCTCTGTTCCATACATGTCTCACCCTCCCAACAGTCTCCTTTCCCCTCCTCTCCACCCACTCTCCTTCCTCCAGCCAGAGGTCAGCAGGATGATATCCTATAGATGCATAGAACCCTAAAGTGCATCCAATATATGGTCACTCTGCATCACCAAGTTCAATCCATTCGTGTCTGGAGAGTGGACCTTGGTTATTGGTTATGGGCAAGGGTAGCATCAGTGCCAGAGGCCATGCTCCCTGGGGAACCCTGAAACCGCTGGACCATCAATTGAGGTCTTTTAGTGAAGATCTTTAAAAAAGAGAGTGAACCTAGTTAAATTCAACTATTTTCATTTTTTCTTCATCATCTTTCAGTCTTTGGACACATGAATATGCACATTATATATGTACACATGCATACACACTGCATACATCACATTTTTCATTACTTAGTTTTAAAAGTTAGCAGTTTAAGTTTATAGAGCTTTTGCATGAAAATATTTTGAAGTATTCAGACACGTCTAATAGCTGGCAAAGGTAAAGTTCCACTTAAAATTTCACCTCCAGCTTCTCTCTTTACTTCACTTATTAAGAATAGCTATTTGGCACCTACTATATTCCAAGCCCTTGGATGGTGGAAACAGTTAACACATGACTATTAACTGAAAGACTGGAGATCTGAGTCCACCTGGAGGCGCTGTGGAAGAAATATGTTGAAATCAGCCACTGAAAACCCTACGGAGCGCAGGTCTTCTCTGACATCAATGAGATTGCCATAAGTAAGGATCAACTTGATGGCAGCTTGGGCTTTGTGCTAAGAACCATTGGATATTTTATAGTATTTAAAATCTTTATACAAAATGTTAAAAATATTATTATATTTTACCAATGATTTAATAGTATTTCAGACAGTTTATGTAATTCTAGGGGGTGTGTCACCTGGGACTTTAGAACCTAGATTTAACTACTGTATGACTCCAAGGCCTACCCCTTCCCACCATGTTCAACCTTATGGCACTTACAGCAGTCTAACTCAGGGGTACATGTCATCTACATGTAAAGGGCAGCTTCCCTTCCTGTGCCCTTGCAAGTCATTGCTGTTTGCTCTGTGTTCCAACCTAGGCACACAGCTTGCTATGTTTTACTTTAAAAGTATAACTACATGGAACATATGGAGGCCATCAAGAAGGTTTGCCTGATTGCTCCTCACAGCCCTCTGTCCCTCTTTTTTCTTCTCTATTTCTGCCCCTCCCCCTTTTCTTTTTTGACAGAAGAGTTTAACAACCATCTTCGCTTACTGGAGCCAACCTTTGGTCTTGATCTCCATCTTAAGTGATTTATTAAGGTTTTGTTCCCCCCAAAAAGCAACATTCTTCTAAAGAGGAATTCTGTTGAATATAATTTTATCCATTCAGTCAATGTTAGTTGTAATAATTAGGATGAAAATAAGATGAAATAATATGATTTTACTGAAAACACTTACCTTTATGCATAATTTTTAAAGAATCTGGGTATGAACAATTCCAATCAAGCATTATTGCTGGAGTTGAAAACACACCCGAGGAGGGCTAGGTTGCAGGAAGGAATGATGATCCTAGGTTTGGGGTCCCCGTGTGGACCTAGTAAGTGGCAAGGATCTGGATTTCCTAGATGAACAAGAAGCAGGAGCTAGGACATTGAATGAGGTCTGAACTCCGCCTCAAGTAATCTTTGTCTGCCTTAGCCTTGACACTGGCTAATCTCACAGTGCTCACGTTTCAGTTTCTTGAAGATATTGTGATCTACTTTCTTGCTTTTTCTAAAATTCCTCTGTACTTATTTTATGCCTCAGCATCCCCTGGTTCTTTCTCTGAATCTTAGCTTAATGACACTTTCTTAAGAAGATCTTCTGTGACTCCATACATATAAACCAGGTTCTTTTACTATAGCCTACAGTAGAATCTTCTCACTTTTTCTTTGTAGCAGTAACTATAGTTTGTCAATTTCTATTTATTTGTGTGATTTTTGTTTGATATTTATCTTTAATGGAATTTTAGCTCCATAAGGGTAGTGGCTGGCAAAATTGCCAATAGCTACATTCCTAAAACCTAGCAGGGTGCTGGAAAAATGCACTGCCACTGAGTCAGGTCCAACTCATAGTGACCCTAGAGGTCAGAGTAGAACCACCCCGTAGAATTTCCAAGGAGTGCCTGGTGGTTTTGAACTGCCAACCTTTCAGTTAGCAGATGTAGTAACACTTAAGCCACTATGCCACCAGGGTTTTCAAGGTGATGGAAGGTCTCAGCAAAAGATCTTGAATGGACAAATAGATAAATGGCTGGTATTTCAAAAGTGCTATGTGATGTGTTTTTTGCTTCCAGTTTGAAAGCGTGGCACACATGAGGTTAAGTGTCAGATGATCATTTGTTCTTGTTTGATACAGGGCTGCTTTCCTAAATCATTTGATTACTGTCAGGAATCCAATGATAAGCATGGATTGAGTCAACATATCTGCTTAGGCAGGAAGAAATTGCAAATCAGACAAAAGTGTTGTCCTTAGAGCTTGATAATAGTTTATTCTTATTCAGATTTTATCACAAAGACATTGACAGCTACTTATACCATAAGGTGACTGTGTTTTTGTCTCCCAGACAAATGGATTTCAAAAGTATATTTTTCAACCTTGATGATTTTTACATCACATTTTCAGGTCCTAAGGGAGACATTGGTGTTATGGGGATTCCAGGGCCACCAGGAGTCTTTGGGCCACAAGGCCTAAAAGGCCAGAAAGGAGAGAAGGGTATGTAAGTGCTCATTTTCGTGTCAAAAACTCAGTAGATATTCTGCATAATTTTTCAGGAGAGTGACATGCTAAATAACTACTGGCTTCTTATAGGTGGGTAAATCGTTAAAACTTTAAAAATTTAGTAAAGCACATTGTGAGTGACATTTGATTTAAAAATGTTAACTTTGTAGAGAGCCAACAGAGAAAATGTAGATGTTCCTGGCAACACTGTACTCATTAGCTCTAGTGGTGCAGTAGTTAAGAACTTGGCTGTTAACCAAAAGGTCAGTAGTTGAAATACATCCCAGCTGCTCCTTGGACAACATATGGGAAAGATCTTCTATGTCCTATAGGGTGGCTATGAGTCAGAATTGACTTAAAGACAGTAAGTATAACAGGTACTGGTAATAAAACCCAGAGATACATACACACACATATGTACAGAGATGTTCAGACAGAACTTTCTTATCTGCCCTTTGTCTGCTACCTGGCTGATCAGTCACTGGAAGCCACGACCTTTCTTTTATATTTCTCAATGTGCTGTTCTTCACTATGTAAATTAATTTTTACTGAAAAGAATGAATGACAGCAGGCAATCCTACAGAATGTTCAGTGTAAGTGCATAGCCTGCCTGCTAAGGAGAATCTGACCTGTTCTTTTTCTCATTCTCAAACCAGAGGCACTGTCAAAGGTGGTAAGAGAATTGAATTAAAACTGGGGAGACCAAGCTTATAACAGTGACCTTGGACACGTCACTCTACCCACCTAGATGTTGAGAGGAATGGATATTTATTTATACTCTGTCTGCTATCAAAGAAGATTTGTAGTTATGAGTACTTTTGTAGCTTTTTTCCAGCTAAGAACTTCTATAATTCCAGAGATATATTCAGCAAAGAGAGCTTCCTGGCCCAGGAAATCCCTAAAGTTGTTGAAGGAAGGTTACAGATTCAGTGGGACAGTTAGAAATTCTTTAGTGCCAGCTTGTAGAAACACCATCTATCCACCAAGTTAAATGTTTTAGCTTCAGTGTCATATGTCAAAAGACCTAATATCATCTATATATCACCCTCCTCATGGCTCAGAAACTGCCTAACTCATTTCTGGTAGAACATTCAGTGAAGTATTATGCAAAAAGGATGCTAAGGTAAGAGAGCTACTTCATACTTGTCAAGTCATATGATTTTTGTTCACAGAAACATTTAATGTTTTTATGGCTGAATTATTTTGCAGAAAACCATGTGAAATATAAAAGAGTGATGAACCTCTGTAGTGATTCACACATTTGGAAAGCCAGCCTTATGGAAGTAGAAGGAAAAACAGGAAGTATCATAAGATAAAGTTCTCAAGAATAAGCTTTGGTGAAAGATCAAAAGTAGAAGTTAATTCAGTCAATTTCTCTTTATCAAGTGACAACTTTTCTTTTCTTCCAGACTTAGCTGGGACTCTTGGCTAAGACCTAAAGTTAAAAAAATAAAATAAATTTAATGACTCCATTCTGGTTAATGAAATAAGTAAATACAATGTAAACAGTTAAACTCCTTAAATGAATTCTAGAACCAGAATAATTCTGTGAGGTCTGTATTGAGATATTGACAAAAATTGGAAAGATTATTCATTGGGCTTTCATTTGCAGTCAGGGTTGGTTCTGTCAAAAGGCATCCAAACACTGTCTGTATGGGCAAGGGATTCTTTCCAATTTTAATATTTCATGTGGAGTGGTAATAACCTTAGAGCTCTCTGGTGACTGTTTGATGGTGGGATTTCCCAAATTGGTCTTACAAAATTTGGGGGAAATTTGTTCTCATGACTTCTAATCTGACTCAGGATTTGTTCTTATTTGGCTATTAGGTAAATGATAAATAACAGAGCTGACAAAGTGGTGCCCACCAATGTAAAATGTAAATGCAGCCATGTTTGTTGGCCTTTTACACATTTTGAATTTATATATATATATATATATATCAACTTATGAAAGTCTTGCTCTTCCAGTTTTTTTGAAACACAAGTTTTCACAGATACAGAATTTGTCCAAAGAGTATATGCCAACACAAATGAAAACAGGCTCTCTCTGATGCTTTATGTCAAGGACTTATATTTCCTTCTGGATGGGCTTTTGTTATAATCAGTTACAGCTAACTGTGTTTGTCATGCTCTGTGTTGAAATTTGTGTAGTACATTGTTCTCTTCCCCAAACATTGTGAGGTATGAAGGGAAGAAAACATTTTAATTGTCGTTCAAAACTCATAATAGGAAACACACACACATATGTATAATACAAGACACAATGAATTTTGAGACATTTGAAGAGCTATGGAAACACTGAGGAAGAAGATAATTGTGTTTGATGAGATTGACATTGCCCCAAATCTCCCTTAAATGGTTTACAACTGTCAAGTATTAAATTATGTTCTCCCAAAAGTATGTGCTGCAATTTGACTAGGCTATGATTCCCAGTGTGACATAGTTGGCCTCCACTTTGTGAACATAATTTTACATGAAAGAAAATTATGGCCAGTGTAAAGGGAGTTTCCCTGCTGTATGGCCTGTACCACCTTTTGTCTCTCAAGAGATTAAAATGAAAGGGAAACAAGCAGAGAGTCAGGGACTTCGTAACATCAAGAAAGGAGAACCTGGAGCAGAACATGTCCTTTGAACTGAGGTTTCCTGCACCTGAGAAGTTCCTTGACAGGGAAAGATTGAGGATGTTCTCCCAGTATGTGTGTCAGGGCAGAGACTTCTAATGCTGGAGCCCTTAATTTGGACTTTTAGCCTACTTTATTGTGAGGAAATAAATTTCTGTTTGTTAAAGCTGTCCACCTGTCGGGTTTCTGTTACAGCAGTAGAGTAGTAGATGAATAACACAACTATTAATTAGAATGAAGTATTCCTAATGTCTCTCAGTGCATTTTATTTTCACACAATTTTAACTTTAAACTATTCTGGTAAAAGAAGACATTCTAATATGACATGGTTGTTAAATGAAAGTATATTGTAAGTAATATAACTGGCAAATAAAAGTTTACCATGCTGTCATTTTAGGACTTAAAGGAGAACGTGGGGACCGAGGAACAAATGGGGTTCCAGGATATCCAGGAAAACCTGGAGAACAAGGTAGAGTATAAAATATAAATGTATCTATTGTGTACAATCATACATACATTATGATATTTTTTTCTCTTCTTGTTTGTATTTGAATTTATCTGGGGGTAAGATGAAAACATAAATTACTACTATTTTTCTAATAAGTCAGTGTAAGGTCTAGCTGTAGTATAAGCAGCACTGGTTTGGAGTTTGGAGACCAGATAAAGATGTATGAGCTCTGGTCTTCTCTCTAGCTGTCTTTAGAGAAGACAACTCCTAAATCCTTCTGGGTCTCAGGGTTGTTTTTTTTTTTTTTTCTTTTTCTTTTTTTTGCCTGTAAGATTTTGGATTTGAATGAATAGTATAAAGACTTAGGAAAATAATTTATCTGTACCCAAATTCAAAAGGTAATGAAATACAATGGGTGACTATAGTTCTAATATTCTTTATTTTCTTAGAAGTAAATAAAAAATAGAACTAGATAAATGAGTTCTAAATATAGGCTATTAATTCCCAGAAATATTAACTTTGCTGCTTATAAGATAGTTCTATAAACTGCTCAGTGTATGAGATTACTAAACAAACAGACAAACAGCTTTGCCAACTAGTCAATTCCAACTTATGGTGATCCCACGTATTACAGAGTAGACTTACACTCCATAGAGTTTTACTGGCTATAATCTTTATGCAAGCAGATTTCTAGGCCTTTCTTCTGCTGTGGCTCTGGGTGGATTTGAGGCAGCTACCTTTTGATTTACAGTCAAGCACAAACTCTCTGTACCACCAAGGGACCTAACAGCCACCTAGGCACAGCCATTACTGAGGCAGAACTAGGTTTCTAAGCCCCATGTAGAGGATTTTGTTTTTATTTTCTGAGTTCTGTGGCAAAAGCATGTTGTGTACACCATACGTGATCCTTAAATATCATTTTCAATTTTCTGTTTCAGGTGGACTTGGTTCTAAGGGGGATAAAGGAAACACTGGACTAGCTGGAATTAAAGGACAAAAAGGCTCCAAGGGGGATATGTGTGTGAATGGTACCAAAGGAGATAAAGGAGACAGAGGAGCAGAGGGTTCACCAGGCTTAAATGGAGAGTCTGGGGCCAAGGGTGAGAAAGGGGAGACAGGAGAAAAGGGCTACTATGGAAATTCTGGGGAGAGGGGAAAGAAAGGACAAAAAGGAGAGGAGGGCAAGAAAGGAGAAAAAGGCAACAAAGGAGACACTGGAATGGAAGGCAAAAATGGCCCAGATGGCCTTCCTGGGGCCAAAGGTGATCCAGGGATTAAAGGAACAAAGGGGGAACTAGGTCCTCCAGGCTTTTGGGGACCTTCTGGGCAAAAGGGTGAGCCTGGGAGCAAAGGAGTCCGAGGGTCTATTGGGAAGAAAGGCTCCCGGGGCCTTAAAGGTTCCAAGGGTGAGAGGGCTAGAGTCACTCTATCAGCTTTCAGCGCTGCTTTATCCAAGCCCTTCCCTCTTCCCAACATTCCTATCAAATTTGACAAGGTTCTCTATAATGACCAAGGAAACTACAGTCCGGTCACTGGTAAATTTAACTGTAGTATTCCTGGAGCATATGTATTTTCCTACCACATTACTGTGAGGGGCCGCCCTGCTCAGATCAACCTGGTGACCCAGAATAAGATACAGTTCAAGTCCAGAGAAACTCTCTATGGTCAGGAAATAGACCAAGCTTCTCTCTTCATCATCCTGAAATTAAGTGCAGGGGACCAAGTCTGGCTGGAAGTTTCAAAAGATTGGAATGGGGTGTACGTCAGTTCAGAGGATGACAGCATTTTTACTGGGTTCCTTTTGTACCCAGAGGAGCCTCCTGGAATTTCACCATAAATTTGGTTTTGAATAGTACAGTTTGGGTTTAGTGGAATTTTTCAGGTAACTGAGTAGTGCTTTTAAAAAATAACTAATTTTTTTCTTGATCATAAAAGTAATAAAGAAAAAATCATGTCACTCAGCTAATTACAGTTTATATTTTAAGGCATCACCTTTAAAAAATGTGTTACATGTATTTGAAATCATGTATCTATTAGTTTTGTAGGTGGATTTTTTTTCATGTGTGTGCTTTAGATGGTTTACAGAGTGTATTGGTTTCTCATTAAATGATTAATACACATTGTTTTATGACATTGGTTTGCAACTTCATATCATGTCATTTTCCATTCAGCATTATAATGGCGTTTCTCATGCCGTTTAATCATTAATAACATGCGTATACAAAGACATGAATGAGATTTGTAGTTAATGAACATATCTTACTAAATGCGTTCCCTGGCTCCTAACAATGTATGTAAATCCTTTCTGTGTAAATGTGAAGCTATGATTGACAGGCATTTCTCAGAAGTATCAGATTCTATTGGGAGGCTTATCTTTCAGCAAAATGCAACTATTTGTATGTTAGTATAATTCACAGATAATACATAGACTAGTGTTAAAGACTAGGGTTGCCATGAGTCGGATCCGACTCGATGGCACTTAGCAAAACATCTTTAAAATTTTTCTATGTGCATTTGTTCAGTGTGTGAGTGTGTTACATGGACCTGTAAAATGCAAAAAGAAAGTTGCTTTGTCACAACAAAAATCCAGCCACTCATCAAATCATTGTGCTTAGACTGTCCCTGAAAGATTCAGGAATGAAATTAAATCATTATTGATCCAAAAATTCACTCCTTTCTTCATGGCAGAACGCTTGATTAGGTTGACTTATTTGGCTTCGTTATCATAAACTCAATGCCATCAAGTTGTTCTCATATTCTGTAAACTAATTCCAGTTATTCAGTGACAATACTGCTGAAAGATCTGGGGATTGGAGAAATAACTTGGGAATAACTCCGTTAATATTTGAGAAGTCAGTGGCTTCATTTTTAAAAAGCCGGCCAAGCCAAGTGCCGTCGAAAGGACATTTATTATATCCAAATTGGATTTGCTTCAGTGAAGGTACATAGTTAGGATTATTTGCAAGTCAAGACAGGGAGTTGGTGATGGGGAGCTTCCTGGTCTTTCTCTGCCAACTTTGACAAACATTATTCATCTTTGAGAGTCTCATCCATATATTAAGATTGTGTTTCCCAAACTGTGTCCAGAGGAGAACTATTTCAAGAAGTTGCCATAAGTTACTGGAACAGTGTGTTCTGTGTTCAAACATACGTTTAGAATGGCATATTTTATATCTTCCTCTTGAAAATTGTTAAAGCACATTAGTGTAGTTCCTAATAGTCTCACAGGAAAAAAAAAATTAATTTTGCTTTATCCAATGATTGCGATTTTATTTTGGGTATAGAGTTCACCATTCTTTGGAATAATGTCTGGGAAGATGAGTTCTAGGAGGGTCTACCACACATATGTCAATTAGTCATACTGTGGTAGCTTGCATGTTGCTATGTAGCTTGCATACTGGTGTTTCAAATAAGAGCAGGATCATCCTCAGTGGACAGGCTTCAGCAGGAATTCCAGACTAAGACAGAGTAGGAAGGACTTGACAGTCTACTTCTGAAAAAATTGGACAGTGAAAACCTTATGAATAGCGTTATACAGTGCCAGAACATGAGCCCCTCAGGCTGCAAGGCACTCAAAGTAAAACTGGGGAAGAAGTGTCTCCTTAAAGTAGATGTTACCTTAATGATGTGGATGGAATCAAACTTTTTGGACCTTTACTTGCTGATGTGGCATGACCCCAAATGAAAAGAGATGCAACATCCACTAATCAGAACATGGAATGTACAAAATACAAAGTTATGAACATTAGAAGTCATGAAAAACAAAATGGACTGCATAAAAATGGATAGCCTAGCCATCAGTGAGCTGAAATGGATTGTTATTTGCCATTATGAATCAGATAATCATTTGGTCTACTATGACAGGAATGGCAAATTGAAGATGAATGGCATTGTGTCCATTGTCCAAAAGAACAGTTCAAGATCTACCCAAAGTACAATGCTGTCAGTGGCAGGATGATATCCATCCTTGGCAGACCAGTTAATGTGACTACTATTCATATGCACCAATTGGTAATGCCCCAAATGAAGTAACTGAAGATTTTTCACCAAATTCTGCAGTCAAAATTTGATTATACATATGATCAAGATACATCAATAACTACTGGTGATTGGAATGTGAAAATTGGAAAGAAGAAAGATCTCAAACCCAAAAACCCAGTGCTGTCAAGTCAATTCCGACTCATAGTAACTCTATAGAACAGGGTGGAACTGCCTAATGGAGTTTTCAAGGAGTACCTCATGGATTTGAACTGCCAAACATTTGGTTAGCAGATGTAGCACTTAACCACTCTGCCACCAAGGTTTCCAGAAGAAAGACCAGGAGTTGGGAAATACGGCTTTGTGACAGAAATAACCCTGAAGATGTCATGCCAAAACTTTCCGAGACCGATGACTTACTCATTGCAAATATCTTTTTTTCAACAACATAAACAGTGACTATACATGTAGACCCAACAGAATGGAACACATAATTATCAAATGGACTATACTTGCAGAAAGAGTTGATGGGAAAACTCAATATTATCTGTCAGAACAGGCCAGGATCCCACTGCAGAACAGACCATCAATTGCTCATGTGGAGGCTCAAGTTGAAGATTAAGAAAATTACAACACATTTACAAAAGCCAAAATACAACCTTGGATACATCTTGCCTGAATTTGGAGACCATTTAGAGAATAGATTTGACACATTGACCATTAAGGACTGGAGACCAAATGAGTTTTGAGATGACATCAAGGACATCATTCATATATGAAGAAAGCAAAAAATCATTAAAAGATGAGAAAGAAAATGCCAAACTGGAAGTCAGAAGAAACTTACCCTTGGATGTGAAGTAGCTAAAGCAAAAGGAAGCAATGATGAAGTACAAGAGCTGAACAGATCTCAAAGGGCAACATGAGAAGACAAAGTAAAGTATTATGAGGTCAGATAATTAAGTTCATGAACTCATCCTAGAAAAAGTGCTACATACCTCATTGCTGAATATCACTACAGTCAGCTTAGAAATACTCCCCTTGGGAAGCTCACACTGATGCCAGGTCCTAGTCCACCTTTCAAAGCACTGTTTCCAGGATGAGTTCATGAACTTAATTGTCTGACCTTGTCTGCTGATGGCTCTGATGGCTGTTCCAGAAATTGAGTCCCAAAGAGTACACTAAGTTCTGACATTAGTACACAGCTTCCCAAGGGGAGTACTTGGAAGGTGACTGTAGTGATATTCAGCAACAAGATATGTAGCACTTTTCTGGGATGGGTTTGTGAACTTAACTGTCCAACCTCACCTCATATAATGAAATATGCAAAGACCTGAAGTTGGAAAACCCAAATGGAAGAACACAATTGGCATTTCTCAAACTGAAGTAAGTGAAGAAAAAAATTCAAGCCTTGAGTTGCAATTTTGACAGTTTCTGTGAGTAAAACATTCAATGGCACAGAAAGCATCAAAAACAGATGGGAGGAAAACAGAGAATTACTGTACCAAAAAGAGTTGGTTGACATTCAACCATTTCAGGAGACAACATACGATAAAGAATTGATAGTAATGAAGAAAGAAGTACAAAATGCATTGGAGACATTGGGTATTTTTCCAGGAATTGACAGAATACCAATTGAGATGTTCCAGCAAACGGAGTGCTGGAAGTGCTCAACTGACTGAAAATAATCCATATTTGTGCCCATTCCAAAGAAAGGTGATGTAACAGAATGTAGAGATAATTGAACAATATCATTAACGTCACACACAAGTAAAATTTTGCTGCCAGTTATTCAAAAGCAGGTGCATCAGTACATGAACAGAAAACTGCCAGAAATTAAAGCCAGATTCAGAAGAGTGTATAGAACAAGGGAAATATCATTGCTGATGCCTTGGCTGAAATCAGAGAATACCAGAAAGATGTTTACCTGACTTTTATTGACTATGCAAAGGCATTCAACTGTGTGGATCATAACATATTATATATAACACTGTGAAGAATGGGTATTACAGAACAATTAACTGTGCTCATACAGAACAGGTACACGTGAAGTTGGACAATTAAGTTCGTTAACTCATCCTAATAAAAGTGCTACATACTTCATTGCTGAATATCACTACAGTCACCTTCGAAATACTCACTTGAGAAGCTGTGCACTGACACCAGCATCCTAGTCCACACTTCAAAACAGTTTTGAAACTCTTTTTTTGGAATGTCCATCAGAGATGTCATTGGGGAGTGACGGGAGCAGACTCAAGATGGTGGACTAAGCACGTGTGTCCCAAAATCCCTCTGGAAACTGAGACCTGAGTTGATAATTAAATAGAGCCTTCTGGACAACTAGTGAGCCCTAGGACACGACACAGGGCTGTTAATTTGGACTTCATACCAATGAACACAAAACCTCCTCTCTTTCGCTGACTCCACTCTCAGCAAGTACAGTCTTACATGGACTGAAGGTAACTCACCATTTTGATTTTCTGTTGTTTTCCTCGGCATTGGCCAGCAGGCTGAGCTAGGACTTGACTAGCTGCTGGTCTCACATGCACTGCTGGTGGGATTGGCAAGCACAACTGCCACGTTCTGAGAGCCCAGTTTTGGACTCTGTGCATCTCGGCTCCTTTGGCCTATCTTTCTAGCTCCACCATGTGGTAGCCGTATCAATGCGGTGACAGTCTTGTGTGGGATGCCATCTTGATTCATTAGGAGACAGAGACAACCAGGTGGAGGCCCTGGCTGGACTTGGTTCCTAGACAAGGAGGCAGCACCTGCTGGGGGGAAAGTGCTTTTCTGGCAGAGAGGTGGTGTTTTGCACAGTGTTGCCTCAGGCTGGGCATCCCGGCACTTTTGGACTCTTTTTTCGACAGTAGTCTGGTCCCAGCTGGGTGGCAAGCTTGTGTTGGACTCCATCTTGTTCCACTGGGAGACAGGGATGCCCATATAGAAGCCTTAGCTGGACCTAATTCCGGGGCTGGGAGGCAGTGCCTGCCCAGAAGAGAGTGCTTTTCTGGCAGAAAAGCTGAATTCTACACAGTATCACCTACAGCTGGGGCCTGGCAGCAGAGGCCAGCAGGCCAGTAGCCCTTCTGTATTTTGAGCTAGTTTATAACATCTGGGGTCCGATATAGAAGTGCTTACTTTGCCAGCTGGAAAGAGGGATCTATAATCTGAAAACCTGATTTTGGAAGTTGTGAGACACTTTTTACTTATCATTTTAAGATGGCCTAGAGGGACAACTGCAGGCCATCCTCACAGCATCTCTCCCAGCCTCTATTGACCACATGAAGACCAAAAAGCAAGAAACTCTGAAGAAGGCCATGATCAAGGAATCATCGATGGCATCAGAAGGCCCCCAAAAGAAACCACCTCAGATGAAGAAGCTTTTCTGAAACTATCGGAAAGTTAATACAAAAGGTTTACATGGAAAGCCCTCCTAGACCTTACACCAAATGCGGCAGAGCAAAATGAAAAATTAAGAAAGCTGTTCAATCTGATGGAACACTACTACTCTGAAATTCAGCTGATCAAGAACAAAATCAAAGACACAGAAACTTCAATTCAAAGCCAAGAAAACAGAAGGGAACAAATGGAAAAGACAACTTCTGATTCAGAAGACAGAGCTACTGACTACAGCATCTGTGAGGAGAAATCAGAAAAAAAGAAACAGGAAAAATGAAGAAACATTGAGAAGCATCTGGGACTCTATTAAGAGGAGCAATCTATGATTAATTGGAGTTTGTGAATGGGTCAAAACACCTGTGAACACAGAGTATTGGTGCTGACCTGCTGACAGAAAACTTCCAAGAAATTATGAAAGAAGAGAATATAGATATCCAAGATGTATATCAAACACCGCTCAATGTAGATCTCAAAAGAAAGACTTCAAGACATATTATAATCAGGCTTAACAAAATGAAACAGAAACACTTAAAGACAGCAAGACTCAAAGCAAAACTAACACTGAGAGGGAAACCCTGTAGGCTTTTGTAGGATTTCTCAGCAGAAATGATGCTGACACGGAGACAGGGACATGACACATTCAAAGCCTTGAAGGAGAAGAACTTCCAACCAAGAATTATATATCCTGCGAACCTATCTTCCAAACATGAAAATGAAATTAAGACATTCACAGATAAACAGAAACTCAGAGACTTCATAAAAACTAAACCAAAGCTACAAGAAATATTGAAAGAATCTCTTGGCTTAGAAGAAGAAAACCACTAACTTTATATTTGAGAAGGACACATCATCCAGAATCTTACTCAGCTGGGGAAAGCTCCAAATTCAATCAAAGCTATAATAGTGAAAGAAATGATCCAGTGATCATATCATGAAAACTAGGATGTCATCATGTTAAAAAGAGGGATGTACTACAGTCATTAACAGTACTTCCAGATGGAGAGGAAGTTGACAAAACTAGTACTAATTAAAGTTGGGTTTATACATAGTTTCTAAGTGGGATCATAGGGGCAGCCATATAGCACAATAAAGATGTGACATACTATATCAAGAAATGTAATACAGGAGTCTCAACAGCCACAAAACCAACCCTGAGAAAGGTGAAAAATCAACTCACAAAGAAGAAGGTCACAGAACAGATTAACAACAACAACAAGAACAAAAAAAAACAGAGAAAACATCAACACAAAAATAAACATATCACAATGGCAGCACTGAATACATACCTCCCAATAATTACATTGAATGAGAATGGACTGAACGCTCCAATAAAGAGACAACAAGTGACATCTTGGATCAAAAGACATGACCCACCCATATGTTGCCTACAAGAAACTCACCTTGGACTTAAAGATATGAACAAACTGAAAATTAAAGGATGGAAGAATATATACAAAGCTAACAGTGAACAAAGAAGAGCAGGTGTGGCAATTCTAATCTCAGATAAAACTGATGTTAATATAAAATCCACCATCGTAGATAAGAATGTACACTACTTATTGCTGAAAGTTTCAACACACAAAAGAACTTAACAATGTTAAATATTTATGCACCCTGGCCCCTAGAGTCACCATGAGTTGGATCCAACTCGATGGCGCTTGGCCTGGCAATATTAGGGCACCTAAATATGTCAAAGAAACACTGACTACACTTAAAAAAGACATAGATTGCGCCACAAAAATAGTGGGAGACTTCAACACTTCACTCTCAATACTGGACAGATTGTCTAGAAAAATGCTCAATAAAGACACAGAAGACCTCATTGCAACAATCAATCAACTAGATTTCATCAACATATACAGAACTTCTATTCATCAGCAGTGCACATGGAACATTCTCCAGAATTGACCATGTGTTAGGACATGAAGCAATTCTCAACAAAATCCATACCATTGAATTAATGAAAAGCATCTTCTCAGATCATAAAGCCATCAAAGTCAAAATCAATAGCAGAAAAAACAGAAAGTGAAACTCGTGGAAACTGAACAATATCTTGCTCAAAAAGCCATGGGTTATAGAAGAAATCAAGATGAAATAAAGAAATTTATGGATTCCAATGAGAACAAAAACACATCCTACCAGAACCTATGGGACACAGCCAAAGCAGTACTCAGAGGTCACTTTACTTCCATAAATGCACACATCTGGAAGGAAAAAAGAAACCAAATCAAAGAACTAATCCTGCAGCTTGAACAAGTAGAAAAGAGAACAACAGAGGCACCTCTCAGGCACCAGAAGAAAACAGATCATAAGTATTAGAGCAGAACTAAATGAATTTGAGAATAAAAAGCAATTGAAAAAATTGAAAAGACCAAAAGCTGGTTGTTTGAAAAGATGAACAAAATTGACAAACCATTGCCTAAACTTACTAAAATCAAGAAAGGAAACAAATAACCCAAATAAGAAATGAGAGGAGAGTTGTCACAACAGAAATCAAAAATATCATAACAGAATACTATGAAAGACTGTACTCTAACAAATTTGAAAACCTAGAGGAAATGGACAATTTCCTTGATTCATACCACCTACCCAAAGTATCACAATGTGAAGGAGAACAACTTAATAAACGCATCACAAAGGAAGAGATTGAAAAGGTCATCCAAAAACTATCAACCAAAAAACCCCTGGGCCCAGATGGCTTCACTGCAGAATTCTACTAACCTTTTAGAGAACAGTTATCTCCAATACTACTGAGACTGTTTCACAGTATAGAAAGGGATTGAATACTCCAAAATTCATTCTATGAAGCCAGCATAACCTGGGTACCAAAGCCAGGGAAACACCCAGCAACAACAACAAAAACCTACAGAGCAACATCACTCAAGAATCTAGATGCAAAAATCTTCAACAAAATTCTTGCCAATAGAACACAACAACATATCAAAAAAGTAATCCATCATGACCAAGTTGGATTCACACCAGTATGCAAGGCTTGTTCAACATTAGAAAAGCAATTAATGTGATCAACCACATAAATAACACAAAAGACAAGAATCATCTCATTTTGTCCATTGATGTAGAAAAGGAATTTGATAAAGTCTGACAGGCATTCACGCCAGAAACTCTCAGCAAAATAGGAATTGATGGGAAAGTCCTCAATGCAAGAAGAGCCATTTATACAAAGCCAACCGCCTACATCATCCAGAATGGAGAGAGACTGAAACAGTTTCCCCTGAGAACAGGAACTGGACAAGGATACCCACTCTCACCTATCCTATTCAACATCATACTAGAAGTTCTAGCCACAGCAATTAGACAAGACCATGAAATAAAGGGCATCAGCAAAGAAGAAGTAAAAATCTTGCCATTTGCAGATGATATATGTGCAGAGAATCCTAAAGAATCCATAAAGAAACTACTCAAACTGATAGAAGAGTTCAGCAAAGTCTTAGGATACAAGACAAACATAAGTAAATCAGTAGGATTCCTTTATACCAACAGCAAGACTATTAAGGAAGAAGTCATCAAATCAATACTATTTACTATAGCCCCTAAGAAAATAAACTACCTGGGAATAAATCTAATCAGAGAAATAACAGACCTTTACAAAGAGAACTACAAATCCTTACTACAAGAAACTAACACAGACTTACACAAATGGATAAACCTACCCTGCTCATGGATAGGAAGACTTAACATTGTGAAAATGTCTATTCTGCCTAAAGCAATTGACTTACATAATGCAATCCCAATAAAAATTCCAGTGACATTTTTTAACGAGATGGAGAAATAAATTGCTAACGTTGTTTGGAAAGGGAAGAAGCCCCGGTTAAGTAAAGCACTACTGAGGAAGAAGAACACACTGGGAGGCCTCTCACTACCCGACTTTAGAACCTATTACACTGCCACAGTAGTCAAAATAGCCGGGTACTGGTACAAAAACAGACAGCCAGATCAATCGAACAGAATTGAGACCCCAGAGATGGCACCATCTTCCTATGAACAGTTGATATTCAACAACGGTGCTAAGACATTAAACGGGAAAAAAACAATCTCTTCAATAAACAGTGCTGGCAGAATTGGATATCCATCTGCAATAAATGGAAACAAGACCCATGTATTACACCTTATACAAAAACCAACAAGACCTGAATATGAAATCTAAAATGTAAAGCTCATCCAAGAAAAAGTAGGAACAATGGAAGCTTTTTAAAATTTTACTATGAATGAAAATGTACATTCCCATATAAATTTACATGCTACCTATATGCAGCTTCCACTGCTCTCCCTGTGTGGTGACAGCAAACTCTTCCTCTCTGCTCCTTACGTGTCCTATCCTCCCAGCAGTCTACTATCTTTTCCTCTCCAACCACCTTCCTTCTTCCAGTATGAGGTCAGCAGGATGACCTCTTATAGATGCCTAGAACCATAAAGTGTCCACAAAATATGATCACTCTGCATCACCAAGTCCAATCCACTGTTGTCTGAAAAGATGATCTTCATTATGATTTGTAGGCAGGGGCAGCAGCAGGGCCAGGGGCCATGCTCCCAGGGGAACCCCGAAGTCCCTGGACCATCAGTTGTAGTCTTTTAGTGGAGATTTCAGGGTGCATACCTATTTATTCTTGTGTTGCCAGTGAGACTCAACTTTGTGGGCTCCATCGTGGCTGTCACTGGTGATGGCTGGGCACTGTCTGGTTCTTCCAGTCACAAGTCAATGTAGACATCCACTCACGTGGGTCTCTCTGTCTTTTGGGTTCTCTTTCTCCCATGTCATTATGGACCTCGGTGATTATCCATTCCTGCTAAGTTGGGACCATTTGCTGTACCCTCAGATGGCAGCTTGGCAGCTTTTAAGACCCCAGACGCCACTCACCAACATGGGGTGTGGAGAGTCCTCATTAGCAAAATGCTAGTTGTGCCAATTGGCTTCGATTTCCCCTGAGCTCATGGTCCCCGGCCCCTGCCCCAGCTACTCTGTCCTTGCAATATTGGGTTAAGATGGGAGGAGTATACAAGTTGTGTTGAAGTCCAGTTAATATTGATCTTCTTACTAATGTATGCTGTCACTGATTTCACCCAACCAAATTTCTAGCAACTATCTAATCTAAACCATCCTCTCCTTAACCTCCCACCCTCCCCACTCTTGCAGCGAGCCATCAGAGAGTGTTTTCTGTTATGCATGAGTCTGCTTTTAAGTTCTTATCATAGGGGTCTCATACAATATTTGTCCTTCTGTCTCCGACTACATAATGTCCTCCAGTTGAAACCAGGTTTAGAGATGTTTCCTGTTATCATTGTTGTTCTTTATCATCGCACAGTGTTCCATTGAGTATACATACCATAGTTTCTTTATATATTCATCTGTTGTGGGGGATCTGGGTTGATTCCATCTTTTTGCTATTGTGGACTGCACTGCAATGAACATTTGTGTGCATGTATCAGTTGGTGTGAATGGTCTTGATTCTCTAGGATATATTCCAAGCAGTGGAATTACTGGGTCAAATGGTTTATCTATATCACTTATTTTAAGGGAATGCCAGATTGCGTTCCAAAGAGGTTGCACCATTTTGCAATCCCACCAACAGTGTAGGAGAATTTTAATCTCTCCATAGCCTCTCCAGCATTTAGCGTTTTGTGATTTATGGATCATGGCCAACTTTGTTGGGGTGAGATGCTATCTCATTGTCATTTTGATTTGAATTTCTTTAATAGCTAATGATCATGAGCATGTCCGCATGTGTTTTTTGGCTGCCTGGATCTCCTCTTTAGAGAAGTGTCTGTCCATCTCCTTTGCCTGTCACTTAACTGGATGATTTGTCTTTTTCTTATTGATATTCTGTAGTACCTTATAGATTACGGAGATCAGGCATTGGTTTGACACAGAGTTGCCAAATATTTTTTCCCATTCTGTAGGCGGTCTTTTAATTCTGTTAATAAAGTCTTTGGAGGAGCAAAACTGTTTGATTCTTAATAGTTCCCATTTATCTATTTTCTGATGATTGTGGTTTGCTTGACAGATTTTGAAGTCTGTCTACATTGTGTATTAAACTTTTCATTGTTATTCTTTTTCTTGGATGAGCTTTATCGTTTTAGGTTTCATATTTAGGTCTTTTATCCAGTTTGAGTTGGTTTTTTATAACATGTAAGATATGGGTCTTGTTTTAATTTAGTGCAGATGGGCATCCAATTTCGCCAGCACCATTGGTTGAAGAGGTGTTTTTTCCCCAGTTTAATGTCTTAGGGCCTTAGTCGACTATCAATTGTTCATAGGCAGTTGATGTAATCTCTGGGGTCTCAATTCTGTTCCACTGATCTATCTGTCTGTTTTTGTACCAGTACCAGGCTGTTTTGACTACTACAGCAGTGAAATAAGTTCTAAGGTTGGGTAATGAGAGGCCTCCCAGTGTGTTCTTCTTTTTTAGTAACGCTTTACTTATCCAGGGCTTCTTCCCTTTCCAGACAAAGTTGGTAATTTGGTCCTCCATCTCATTAAAAAATGTAACTAGAACTTGTATTGAGATTCCATTATATAAGTAGATTGCTTTGGGCAAAATAGACATTTTCACAATGTTAAGTCTTCCTATCTATGAGCAGGGTAGGTTTCTCCATTTATGTAAGTCTGTCTTAGTTTCTTGTAGTAAGGGTTTGTAGTTTTCTTTGTAAAGGTCTGTTATTTCTCTGGTTAGATTTATTCCTAGGTACTGTACCTTCTTAGGGGCCATAGTAAATGATATTGACCTGGTGATTTCTTCCTTAGTAATCTAGTTATTGGTATAAAGGAATCCTACTGATTTACTTATGTTTTCAGTATTCTGAGACATTGCTGAATTCTTCTATTAGTTTGAGTATTTTATTTATGAATTCTTTGGGATTCTGTGCATATGCAATCATATCATCTGAAAATAGAGTGATTATTAGTTCCTCTTTGCCGATGCAGATGCCCTTTATTCTTTGGTCTTGTCTAATTGCTCTGGCTAGAAATTCCAGTACAGTGTTGAATAGGAGAGGTGAGAGTGAGCATCCTTGTCTAGTTCCCATTCACAAGGGAAACTGTTTCAGTCTCTCTCCATTCAGAGTTATATAGGCAGTTGACTTTGTATAAGTGGAGGCAGTGGGTGATTGCATTGAGGACTTTCCCATCTATTCCTATTTTGCTGAGAGTGTTTAGCATGAATAGGTGTTAGAATTTATCAAATGCTTTCTCTGCATCAATAGACAAAGTCAGGTGATTCTTGTCTTTAGCGTTATTTATGTGGTTGATCACATTAATTGCTTTTCTGATGGTGAACCAGCCTTGCATCCCTGGTATGAATCCAACTTGGTCATGACGGATTACTGTTTTGATATGCTGTTGTATTCTATTGGCAAGAATTTTGTTGAAGATTTTTGCATCTAGATTCCTGAGGGATGTCAGTCTGTAGTTCTTCTATTTTGGTTGGGTATTTCCATAGCTTTGGTATCAGGGTTATGCTGGCTTCATAGAATGGATTTGGGAGTATTCCATCCCTTTTTACCGTGAAATTGTCTCAGTAGTATTGGAGATAACTCTTCTCTAAAAACTTGGTAGAATTCTGTGGTGAAGCCATCTGGGCCTTGGCTTTTTTTGGTTGGCAGTTTTTTATGACATTTTCAGTCTCTTCCTTTGTGATGGGCTTATTAAGTTGTTCTGCTTCACCTTGTGATAGTTTGGGTAGATGATATGAATCAAAGAATTTGTTAATTTCCTCTAGGTTTTCAAATTTGTTAGAATACAGTCTTTCATAGTGTTCAGCTATGATATTTTTTTATTTCTGTTGGATCTGTTGTGACAACTCTCCTCTCATTTCTTATTTGGGTTATTTGTTTCCTTTTCTGTTTTTCTTTAATAAGTTTAGCCAATAGTTTGTCAATTTAGTTGATCTTTTCAAACAACCAGCTTTTGGTTTTTTCAATTTTTTCAATTATTCCTCTATTCTCTAATTCGTTTAGTTCTGCTCTGATCTATATTGTCTGTTTTCTTCTGGTGCTTGAGGGGTTCCTCTGTTGTTCTCTCTCTACTTGTTCAAGCTGGAGGGTCAGTTCTTTGATTTGCTTTCTTTATTTCCTTCAGATGTGTACATTTATGGAGATAAGCTGACCTCTGAGTACTGCTTTGGCTGTGTCCCATAGGTTCTGGTAGAAAATGTTTTGGCTCTCGTTGGAATCCATAAATTTCTTTATTTCATCCTTGATTTCTTCTATAACCCATGGCTTTTTGAGCAAGTTGTTGTTTGGTTTCCACGAGTTCCACTTTCTGTTTTTTCTGCTATTGATTTTGACTTTGATGGCTTCATAGTCTGAGAAGATGCTTTTCATTAATTCAATGGTATGGATTTTGTTGCAAATTGCTTTATGTCCTAACACGTGGTCTATTCTGGATAATGTTCCATGTGCACTGGAAAAGAAGTTGTAGTCTGCTGATGGATAGAAATTTCTGTATATGTTCACGAGGTCTAGTTGGTTAATTGTGGCAATAAGGTCTTCTGTGTCTTTATTGAGCTTTTTTTAGACAATCTGTCCAATATTGAGAGTGGAGTGTTGAAGTCTTCTACTATTATTATGGAGTGATCT
This sequence comes from Heterohyrax brucei, assembly GCA_028571685.1. Classification (NCBI taxonomy): domain Eukaryota; kingdom Metazoa; phylum Chordata; class Mammalia; order Hyracoidea; family Procaviidae; genus Heterohyrax; species Heterohyrax brucei. The sequence goes on from CM053163.1 coordinate 32,671,939, forward strand.
ATCCTTTTTTGAGTGTAGTCAGTGTTTCTTGGACATATTTAGGTGCTCTAATACTGCCAAGCCAAGTGCCGTCGAGTCGGATCCAGAGAAGCATAAATATTTAATACTTTTACATCTTGCTTCTGTATTGAACCTTTCAGCAACAGTGTCCATCCCTTCCCAAGAAAATGGATTTTACATTAAAATCAATTTTATCTGAGATTAGAATTGCCACACCTGCTCTTCTTTGTTCATTGTTAGATTTATATATATTCATCCATCCTTTAATTTTCAGTTTGTTCATATTTAAGTCTATGGTGAGTTCCTTGTAGGCAACATATAGATGGGTCATGTCTTTTGATCCAAGATTTCACTGGTTGTCTCTTTATTGAAGCATTCAGTCCATTCACATTCAATGTAATTATTTATAGGTATGTATTCAGTGCTGCCATTGTGATATATTTATTTTTGTGTTGATGTTTTCTCTGTTCTTATTAATCTGTTCTGTAATTTTCTTCATTGTGAGTTGATTTTTCACCTTTCTCAGGGTTGGTTTTGTGGTTGTTGAGACTGCTGTATTACATTTCTTGATATGCTATGTTGATTCTTTATTGTGCTTTACGGCTGCCCCTATGATCCCGCTTGAGAAACTATGTATGAACCCAATTTTAGTTACTACCAGTCTTGTCCACTTCCTCTCCATCTGGAAGGACTGTAACAACTGTAGTACATCCTTCTCTTTAATATGATGATATCATAGCTTACATGATACGATCACTAGATTGTTTCTTTCAGTATTATAGCTTTGATTGTGTTTGGAGCCTTCCCTAATTCAGCAGGATTCTGGATGATGCGTCCTTCTAAAATATAGAGTTAGTGGTTTTGTTTTTGTAAGCCAAGAGATTCTTTCAATGTTTCTTGTAGCTTTGGTTTGTTTTTTACAAAGTCTCTAAGTTTCTGTTTATCTGTGAATGTCTTAATTTCATTTTCACGTTTTGCAGGATATATAATTCTTGGTTAGTAGTTCTTCCCTTTCAAGGCTCTGAATGTGTCATGCCATTGTCTCCATGCCAGTATCATTTCTGCTGAAAAAACTGATGAAAGCCTACGGGGTTTCTGTCTGAATGTTAGCTTTGTTTTGAGTCTTGCTGCCTTTAAGAGTTTCTGCTTATGTTTCATTTTTTTAAGCTTGATTATACTATGTCTTGGAGTCTTTCTATTGAGATCTATATTGAATGTTGTCCACACATATCTTGGATATCTATATTCTCTTCTTTCATAATTTCTGGGAATTTTTCTGTCAGCAGTTCGGCAACAATACTCTCTGTGTTTTCAGGTGTCTTGCCCTGTTCAGGAACTCCAGTTAATCATAGATTGTTCTTCTTAATAGAGTCCCAGATGCTTCTCAATGTTCCTTCATTTTTCCTGTTTCTTTTTTCTGATTTCTCCTCGTAGATGCTGTAGTCAGTAGCTTGTCTTCCAAATCAGAAGTTCACTTTTCCCTTCTGTTTTCTTGGCTTTGAATTGAAGTTTCTATGTCTTTGGTTTTGTTCTTGATGTGTTGGATATCTGAATACTGATGTTCCCTCAGATTGAGCAGCTTGTTTAATTATTTGTTTTGCTCTGCTGCATTTTGTATACAGTCTAGGAGAGCTTTATATATAATCCTTTTGTATTCACTTTCTGATAGTTTCAGAAAAGCTTCTTCATCTGGGAAGTTCTCAGGTGGTTTCTTTTGGGTGCCTTCTGATTCCATGGGTGATTTCCTCGTTACTGTATACTCCAACGTTTGTTGCTTTTGGGGCTTCATGTGGGTCAATAGAGGCTAGGAGAGATGCTTATGAAGATGGATCACAGTTGTTTCTCTAGGCCGTCTTAAATTGAGTAGTAAAAAGTATTTGACAACTTCCAAAATAAGCGAGGTTTTCAGGTATACGTCCCTCTTCTCAGCTGGAAAAGTAAGCACCTCTATATTGAACCCCAGATGTTATAAACTAGCTCAAAATACAGAAAGGCTACTGGCCTGCTGGCCTCTGCTGTCAGGCCCCAGCTGTAGGTGATACTGTGTAGAATTCTGCTTTTCTGCCAGAAAAGCACTCTCTTCTGGGCAGGCACTACCTCCCAGCCCAGGAATTAGGTACAGCTGAGGCTTCCTTATGGATGACTATCTCCCAGCAGAACAAGACGGTGTCCCACACAGGCTCACCAGGTAGCCAGGACCAGGCTCCCGACAAAAAGAGAGGACAAGAGTGCCAAAATGCTCAGAGTCCACAACCTCTGTGGCTGGGCCCCAGCCCCAGGTGACACTGTGCAAAACACTGCCTCCCTGCTGGAAAAACACTCTCCCCCAAGCATGCACCATCTCCCAGCCTAAGAACCAAGTCCAGCAGGGGCCTCTACGTGGTCTTCTGCATTTCCCAGTGGATCAAGTTGGCATCCTGCACAAGTGCATCCCTACAGCTACTGCATGGTGGAGGCAGAAAGATAGGCCAGAGGAGCCATGGTGTGTACAGTCCAAAGCCAGGCTCTCAGAATTTGGCAATTACACTTGCCGGTCCCACTAGCAATGCGTCTGAGATGAGCAGCTAGTCAAGACCCAGCTCTGCCTGCCAGCCAAGACAGAGAAAAAAAAAATGGTGAGTTACCTTCATTCTATGCAAGCCTGTCCTTGCCAAGAATGGGGTCAGTGAAAGAGAGGAAGTTTTACATTCAGTGGTATGAAGGCCAAATTAATAGCCCTATGTCACATCCCAGGATCCACTAGGTGTCAGAAGGGTTTGTTTAATTATCATTTCAGGTCTTGGTTTCCAGAGGGATCTAGGGAGACTTGTGTTTAATCTGCCATCTTGACTCTGCCCCCAACAATGGAAGTTCTAACACACAACTTAGACTTCAAAATCTGTCAAACAAACCACAAACAACAGAAGAGAAAATAGATACATGAGAACTACTAAGAATCAAACACTTTTGCTCATCCAAAGACTTTATTAATAGAATTAAAAGGCCACCTACAGAATGGGAAAAAATATTTGGCAACTCTATGTCAGACTGACCCCTGATCTCCATAATCTATAAGGTACTATAAAATATCAACACGAAAAAATATAGATTATCCAATTAAGTGATGGGCAAAGGAAATGGACAGACACTTCTCTAAAGAGGAGATCCAGGCAGCCAAAAAAACACATGCGGACATGCTCACAACCATTAGCTATTAAAGAAATTCAAATGAAAATGACAGTGAGGTACCATCTCACCCCAACAAGGTTGGCCATGATCCAAAAAATTCAAAACAACAAATGCTGGAGAGGCTGTGGGGAGACTGGAACCCTCCTACATTGTTGGTGGGATTGCAAAATGGTGCAACCTCTTTGGAAAGCAGTCTAGCACTTCCTTAGAAAAATGGATCTAGACATACCATTTGACCCAGTAATTCCACTGCTTGGAATATACCCTACAGAATCAAGGCCATTCACACCATGCACATGAATGTTTATTGCAGTACAGTCCACAATTGCAAAAAGATGGAATCAACTCAGATGCCCAACAACAGAACTGATTAACAAACTATGGTATATACACTCACTGGAATACTATGCAATGATAAAGAACAACGATGATTTTAGGAAACATCTTATAACCTGGTTTAAATTGAAGGATGTTATGTTGAGCGAAAGTAGTCAGTGAGAAAAGGACAAATATTGTATAAGACCCCTATGATAAGAAGTTAAAAACAGACTCATGCATAGAAGAAAAGACTCTTTGATGGCTGCAGGGCTAAGGGGGTGGGAGAGTGTGGGGGAGGCTTTAGATTAGATAGTTGATAGAAACTTGGTTAGGTGAAATCTGGGGCAGCATAGAAAGAAGATCAATATTAACTGGACTTCAACATAACATGATTACCCCTCCCATCTTAACCCAATATTCCAAGGACGGAGTAGCTGGGGTGGGGGGCTGGGAGCTATGCTCACAGGGGAACCTGAAGCCAATTGGCACAACTAGCATTTTGCTCAGACAGCCCTCTGTATGCCACATGGTGAGTGGCATCTGGGGTCTTAAAAGTTGCCAAGCTGCCATCTGAGGGAACAGCAGATGGTCCCAACTTGGCATGAACGGATAATCACCAAGGACCAAAAGGACACTGGGGAAAGAGAACCCAAAAGACAGAGAGACCCACATGAGTGGGTGACTACATCGTCTTGTGACCAGAAGAACCAGATGGTGCCTGGCCACAACCAGTGATAGCTGTGATGGAGGTCACAAAGTTGAGTCTCACTGGCAACACAAGAATAAAAAGGGGTGCACTCTGAGAGCTCCAGTAAAAGACCACAATTAATGGTCCTTGGGCCTTGGAGTTCCCCTGGGAGCATGGACCCTTGCCCTGATGCTGCCTCTGTCCATAAATCATAATGGAGGTCAACTTTTGGGCAGGAATGGATTGGACTTGGCGACACAGAGTGACCATATCATGTGTGTACTTTATGGTTCTATGCATCTATAGGATGTTGTCCTGCTGACTTCTTACTGGAGGAAGGGGAGTGAATGGAGAGGAGAGGATAGGAGATTGTTGGGAGGATAAGACATCTAGGGTAGAGAGGAAGAGTGTGCTTTCACCAGGCAGTGAAAGCAGTGGGAGCTGCATATAGGTGGGCATGCAATTTATATGAGAATGTACATTTTCATTCAACCATAATAAAAATTTTTAAAAAGGAAAAAAAATAAAGAATAAATGCCATTGGACAAGGTCTAACAGTTAAGTTCATGAGCGCGTCCTAGAAAAAGTGCTTTGAAGGGTGGACTAGGTGTTGGCATTAGTGCATAGCTTTCCAAGGGAAGTATTTCAAAGGTCACGTTAGTGATACTCAGCAATGAATTATGTAGCACTTTTCCTAGATGAATTCACAAACTTAATTGTCTGATCTACTAGATCAAGAGCCATTTGTTCAAACTGAGGAAGGGGATTTTGAATTGTTTAAAATCAAGAAAGGTGTGCTTCATGATTGAGTTCTTTCACCATAATTAACTGAATCTGTGTGCTGAGAAAATAATTCAAGAAGCTGGGCTATTTGAAGAAAAATGTGGCATCAGGACTGGTAGAAAATTTATTAACCACTCACAATATGCTAATGATGCAACCATGCTTGCTGAAAGTGAAAAGATTTGAAATACTAATGAAGAACAAAGACTACAGCCTTCAGTATGGGTTATACCTCAACATATAGAAAACAAAATTCCTCACAACTGGACCAGTGAGTAACACTGTGGTAAGTGGAGAAACGGTTGATGTTGCCAAGGATTTCATTTTACTTGTATCCACAGTCTGTATCCACAGAAGCATCAGTCAAGAATGTCCTATTGCATTGGTCAGATATATTACAAAAGGCCTCTTGAAAGTGCTAAAAGCAAAGATGATACTTGGAGGACTAAGACATACTTGACCCAAATCATGATATTTTCAATTGCCTTATATGCAAAGAAATCTGAACAGTGAAATGAGGAGAACTGAAGAAGAACTGATGGATTTGAATTGTAGTATTGGCAAAGAATATTGAATATGCTGTGAACTACCAGAAGAACAAACAAGTCTGTTTTGGAAGTAATGCATCTTAGAAGCAAGGATGGTGAGACTTCACCTCATGTTCTTTGGACATGTTATCAGTAGGGACCAGCCCCTGGAGAAGGACACCATGGTTGTTAAGTTAGAAGATCAGCAAAAAAGTGGGAGATCCTCAACAAGATAGACTGTCACAATGGCTGCACAAATGGAATCGAGTATAATAGTGAGTATGAGAGTGACATAGGAGTGGGCAGTGTTTTGTTCGGTTGTACATAGTGTTCTTAGGAGTCAGACCTGGCTAGAGGGCACCTAACGACAACAACTGCTAGGAGAGTGAAGAAGTGCCACTGCAGAGTATCCTTTTCTTTCAACTGTAGTGTCCCTACTTTGTTAAGAGCTGAAAAATCAGAGTAAACAATTTCGATCTGTAATGGGTTACACTGTGACTTCCAAAGTATATGTTAAAATATCAACCTGTCTGTGGATAAGACCCTGTTTGGAAATAGCATCTCTAAAGATGCTATTAGTTAAAATGAAGCCATACCCAAGTAGGTCTTAAACCAATATGAGTCCTGTCTTTACATAAACAGGAGAAGAGACATAGAGGGAAAACACAGACAAAGATTGGAGTGACGACTCTTCATGTCAAGAAATGTCAACTATTGCCAGAAACCTCCAGAAGCTAGGAGGAGAGGCAAGGTTGTATCTTTCCTTAGAGTCAACCAAGAGTGTGATATTTCTGGCAAGTGTAGACTTTTAGCCTCTAGTAGTACTGTGAAACAATGTGTTTCTGTTGTTTTAAGCAACTCACTTTATAGTATTTTGTTATAAAATGTTAGAAAACTTATATACAATCCTAAAGATTTGATGTCATGAATTGAATTGTGTCCCTTCAAAAATGTGTGTAGCAATTGGCTAGGCCATGACTTCTGATATTGTACAATGTTCTTCCATGCTATAAAATCCTGCTATGAGGACAGCCAATCAAGTTCATGAGCTCATTCTAGAAAAAGTGCTACATACTTCATTGCTGATTATCCCTATGGTCACCTTCAAAGTTCTCTCCTTGAGATGCTACACACAGATGCCAGCACCTAGTCCACACTTGAAAGCAATTGTGGAACTCTTTTCTCTGGAATGGCCATCAGAACTGTTGTCGTATTGCCCCTGAACGTCATTGTCCTGAACGTCATCAAAATATCTTCCTTTTAATATTTCCTTTGTCTTTAGGTAAAGAAAAAAGTCATTGGGGGCCAGATCAGGTGAGTAGGGAGGATGTTCCAATACAATTATTTGTTTACTGGCTAAAGACTCCCTCACAGACAACTATACAATTACATTTGAGAACTTGCCACTTGCCACCATGTGCAATGGCATTTCATAAAGAGTTCTAAAATGCTTTGAAAGGTGGAGTTCGTGCTGGTGTCAGTACACAGCTTCCTAAGGGGAGTACTTCGAAGGTGGTCATAGTAACATGGTGACATATGTAGCACTGAGAAAACTTCAGTTCGTGGATTTAATTGTCAGACCTTGTATGATATGAATGAGGGAGGATGGGCAGCAGTTGTTTTGGTGGGGAAGGACTCAGCGTGTAATATTATGTTGTGTCTTCAGGTGATTGTTACCAGAGAAACACAGGTTCACGTCACTTGATGCAAGGCCAATCACTGAGACAGGAGGTTGGGGTGAATTAAATCAAAGATTTATTTGTGCAGCTATACAAATATGGCAGAAGGGAAAGCTTCTCCAAAAATTGGCCCTTCTCTGGTCGGACCAGCAGAGTTTATATAGGGGAAGTTAAATGTTGGAGCAGGGGTAAGGTAATAATGAGGAGTGGAGCAACAGGACAGCCTCTGTTTCAAGCAAAAACAGTTTGTGCTTCAATGTCTGTGCCTCAAGGTCTTCCTCTGTTGGGGGAGAAGGACCAATGTCTGGTATCATCTGTTCCAGCTCAGGGAGCTAACAAAGAATCTCAGAAAAACAGTTATCAGACCTGCCTTGACCGTCTTATTATTCCTTTACCTGGGCAATTTGAAATCATATTTAATTGAAATATAACACTTTTATCACCATTTTGGCCTTGTGAAATGTGTTGTTTCCCAACGAGGGCTGGGGTGGTGGTTTTGCAGCAAAGCCTCTCAGGCCTCTGGCCTGGAGTGATGGTTCTGTAACAAAACTTCTCAGCTCTCTGGCCTCAGTTTCCCCTGAAGAACTGTGATTTTCTGGCCTCCTGTAACATAATCTCTTGATATACAAAGGGAAAGGAAGCAAGCAGAGTGCATGAGTAATAAAGACACTAACTCATGAGTTACTATATATTGATCTTGTAAGTGTTGTTTTAAACTTAATTTCAGCAATGTAACTGATTATGTTTTCATTACAGATTGTGTTGTGCCAGAACTGAGCCCCATCCCAAAAAATATGCTCTGGTGGCGTAGTGGTTTAGCGCTACATCTGCTAACCAAAAGGTCAGCATTTCAAATCCACCAGATGTTTCTTATAAACTCTACAGGGTAGTTCTGCTCTGACCTATCGGGTCACTATGAGTAGGAATTAACTCGACAGCAGTGAGTTTGGTTTTCTGTTTGTTTTTTTTTTTTTTGGTTTTGGGTACTATCATAAACTGAACATGTTGTGTGTTTTTTAATTAAACTTTTTTAAATTTTTTGTTAATTAGAATAAAATTTCTAACATCTGTCAATTAACTCATGTATGATAAACCCTCAGTACTCACCCACCCATGCACCCAACACAGTCATTTTCTTCTATGGATAATTATAACAGGGATCTCATAGAAAATTTGTCCTTTTGACACTGATTTCACTCAGCATGATCTCTTCCAAAACAGACCATGTTATGAGACGTTTTCTAAAATTGCTGTTTTTTCTCATAGCACAGTGTTCCACTGAGTATATGTACCATAGTTTGCTCATCCATTCATCTGTTGATGGACATCGGGGTTGATTCTAACTTTTTGCTATTGCGGACTGTGCTGCAACAAACATTCATGTACATGTGTCTTTTTGTGTGACAACCTTTGTTTCTGAAGGATAAATTCCGAGCAGTAGAATTACAGGATCAAATGGTGTATCTATCTCCAGTTTTTTAAGGAAGTGCCAGACTGTTTTCCAAAGAGATAGCACTATTTTGCAATCGCACCAGCAGTGTAGGAGAGTTTCAATTTCTCCACAGCCTCTCCAGCATTTGTTGTTTTGTGTTTTTTGGATCATGGCCAACTTTGTTGGGGTGAGATGATATCTCACTGTAGTTTTGATCTGAATTTCTTTAATAGCTACTGATCGTGAGCAATTCTGCATGTGTCGTTCGGCTGCCTGGACGTCCTCTTTAGAGACATGTCTGCCCATCTCCTTTGCCCATCACGTAATTGGATTATTTATCCTTTTCTTGTTGACATTTTGTAATACCTTATAGATTATGGAAGTCAGATGTCAGTCTGACATAGAGATGCCAAATATTTGTTCCCATTCTGTAGGTGGTCTTTTAATTCTTTTGATGTAGTCTTCGGATGAAGTGTTTGATTCTTAGAAATTCCTGTTTATCTATTTTTTAATTCTGATGAATGTGCTTTGTTTGTCAGATTTTGAAGTCTGTCTATTTTATGTATTAAAACTTCCATTGTTGATCCTATTTTATCTTGGAGGAGCTTTATCATTTTAGATTTTACATTTAGATCTTATATCCAATTTGAGTTGGTTTTTGTATAAAGTGTGAGACATGGGTCTTGTTTCAATTTTTCTCAGATGGATATCCAATTTTGCCAGCACCATTTGTTAAAGAGATTGTTCTTACCCCAGTTTAAAATCTTAAGGTCTTTGTCAAATGTCAGCTGTTCATAGGAGGATGGTAGCATCTCTGGGGTCTCAACTCTGTTCCATTGGTTTATATGTCTCTTTTTGAACCAGTACCAGGCTGTTTTGATAACTGTGGCAGTGTAATAGGTTCTAAAGTCAGGTAGTGGGAGGCCTCCCAGTGTGTTCTTCTTCAATAGTGTTTTACTTATCTGGAACCTCTTCCCTTTCCAAACAAAGACGATGATTTGCTTCTCCATCTCATTAAAAAATGTCGCTGGAATTCATATTGGGATTGCATTATGTGAGTAGATTGCTTTGGGCAAAATAGACATTTTCACAATGTTGAGTCTTCCTATACATGAGCAGGGCAGATTACTCCATTTATGTAAGTCTCTTAGTTTCTTGTAGTAAGTTCTTGTAGTTGTCTTTGTAAAGATCTCTTATTTCTCTAGTTAGATTTATTCCTAGGCATTTTATCTTCTTGGGGGCTATAGTAAATAGAATTGATTTGGTGATTTCTTCTTCAATAATCTCACTGTTGGTATAAAGGAATCCTACTGATTTACTTATGCTTATCTTGTACCCCAATACTTTGCTGAACTCCTCCATTAGTTCTGATAGTTTACTTATGGATTCCTTTGGATTCTCTGTGTAAACAATCATATCATCTGCAAATAGGGAGACTTTTACTTCTTCGTTGCTGGTACAGGTGTCCTTTATTTCTTTGTCTTGTCTAATTGCTGTGGCTAGAAGTTCTAGCACAATGTTGAATAGAAGTGGTGAGAGTGGGCATCCTTGTCTAGTTCCTGTTCTCAGAAGGAATTCTTTCAGTCTTTCACCATTTAGGATAATGAAGGCAGTTGTCTTTGCATAGATGCTACTGACTGCATTGAGGAATTTCCACTCTATACCTACTTTTCTGAGAGTTTTAAGCATGAATGGATGTTGGACTTTGTCAAATGCTTTTTCTGCATCAATTGACAAAATCAGGTGATTCTTACCTTCTGTGTTATTAATGTGGTTGATTACATTAATTGTTTTTCTGATGTTGAACCAGCCTTGCATCCCTGGAATGAAACCAACTTGATCATGATGAATGATTTTTTTTATTTAATATGCTGTTGAATTCTATTGGCTAGAACTTTGTTAAATATTTTTGCATCTAGGTTTATGAGTGATACTGGTCTGTAATTTTCTTTTTTTGTGGGATCTTTCCCTAGTTTTGGTATCATGGTTATGCTGGCTTCATAGAATTAATTTGGGAGTATTCCATTCCTTTCTATGGTGTGAAATAGCCTCGATAGTATTGGTGTTAACTCTTCTCTGAAAGTTAGGTAGAATTCTCTGGTGAAGCCATCTGGACTTTTTGGTTGGTAGGTTTTTGATGAATTTTTCAATCTCTTCCTTTGTGGTAGATTTATTAAGTTGATCTACTCCTCCTTGTGATAATCTTGGTGAGTCATATGATTCTGTAAATTTGTCCATTTTCCTTAGGTTTTCAAACCTGTTAGAGTACAGCCTTTCATAGTATTCTGTTATGATATTTTTGGTTTCAGCTGGGTCTGTTGTAATATTTCCCATCTCATTTCTTAATTGGGTTACTTGTATCTTCTGCTGTTTTTCTTTCATAAGTTTAGCCAATGGTTTACCAATTTTGTTGATGTTTTCAAAGAACCAGCTTTTGGTTTTTTTAACTTTTTCAATTGTTTTTCTATTCTCTAATTCATTTAGTTTTGCGCTAATCCTTATAATCTGTTTTCTTCTGGTGGCTGAGGGGTTCCTCTGTTGCTCTCTTTCTACTTGTTCAAGCTGTAGGGTTAATTCTCTAATCTGGGCCCTTTCTTCTTTCTGGAAGTGTGCAGTTATAGAGATAAACTGACCTCTGAGCACTACTTTTGCTGTATTCCATAAATTCTGGTAGCATGTGTTTTCATTCTCATTTGAATCCATAAATTTCTTTATTTTGCCCTTAATTTCTTCTATAACTCAAGGTTGTTTGAGCAAAATGTTGTCCAGTTTCCATAAGTTTGAATTTCTACCTGTGAATTTTCTATTATTGATTTCAACTTTTATAGCTCTAGGGGATTTCATTAAAAGATGGTGGAGTAAACAGATGTCTGCTCATTTCCCTCTGAGAACTAAGGCCTGGGTGATATTTGTATGGAGCAATGCATATTTGGAAAGTCCTAGGACCTAGCATATTTGACTAAGACTGATTAGATGGAAATTATACTCAGTGACCTAGAAGACAGATGACACCAGCATTTATGAGGTGAAATCAGAGAAAAGAAATAAGAAAAATGAAAAAGTATTAAGAAACATGTGGGACTCCATGAAGAGGAATAATTTATGCTTAATTGGAGTTCCTGAACAAGGAGGATTAATGACAATATAGAGAGTATTGCTATAGAGATGCTGACAGAAAACGTTCCTGAGATTATAAGCAAAAAGAACATAGGTATTCAAGATGTTTATCAAACATTGCAAAAGCTAGACCATAAAAGAAAGATGCCAAGGCATATTATAATCAAGCTTAATAAGATAAAACATAAACAGATGTTTCTGAAGGCAGCAAAGCTCAAAGCAAAACTAACACTCTGAGGGAAACCCTGTAGGATTTGCCTGACTTTTCTGCCAGAACAATGCTGGCTAGAATACAATGGGCAGATACATTCAAAGCAATGAATGAGAAAAACTTCCATCCTAGAATTATTTATCCCACAAAATTGTCTATCAAATATAATGGTAAAATTAAGACTTTTGAAGAGAAAGAGAAATTAAGACTAAACCAAAATTACGTGAAATACTGAAAGAAGCTCTTCCCTCAATGTATATTTTAGGTTACAATTCAGGACACTTCATCTAAAATTCTACAGTTAAGGAAGTCATAAAACTTCATCAAAGCTACAGTATTATAATAAGGGAATATATGATCATATCATGACAACTATAACAACGAGTTATAGTTGTTTTAGATGCAGAGGAAGTTTCAGAGTTATGAAGTAGTTAAAATTAGGTTTAATCTTACTATGTTAAGGGGGATAATACATGTAGCCATAAAGCAGATTATCAATGCATTGTATCAAAATAAGAAATGCAATACAGGAGTCTCAACAAACACAAAACCAACACTGAGACAACAACCCATAAAGAAGAATGCCCCAGAACAGAACATTAAGAGCAATATAGAAAACATCAACACAAAAGTAATTACATCAAAATGATGGCACTAAACACATACCTATCAATAATTACATTGACTGTAAATGGACTGAATGCTCCAGTAAATAGACAGTGAGTGATATCCTGGATCAAAAGACATGACCTGTCTATATGTTGCTCACAAGAAATACACCTTAGACTTAAAGATATGAACAAACAGAATTAAAGGTTGGAATAACATATATCAAGCTAACAATACACAAAGAAGAGCAGGTGTGTCAATACTAATCTCAGATAACATAGATTTTAATGTAAAATCCACTATTGTGGACAAGGATGGTCACTGTTTATTGCTGAAAGGTTCATTATTCAAGCAGGACTTAACAGTATTAAATATTTATACACCCAATACCAGGGCACCCAAATACATTGAACAAATACTGACACCCCTAAAAATGTGGTAGATCATTCTACAATAACAGCTGGATACTTCAACACTCCCCTTTCAGTTATGGATAGATCATCCAGAAAAAAGCTCAGTAAAGATGAAGAAGACCTTATTGCAACAATAATCAACTTGACCTTATCAATATATACAGATCTTTCCATCTATCAGCAGGTAAGTACACCTTCCTCTCCAGTGCACATGGAACATTCTCCAGAATAGACCATGTGTTAGGCCATAAAGCAATTCTCTACAAAATCCAAACCATTGATTTACTGCAAAGTATCTTCTCAGACCATAGAGCTATAGAAGTGTATTTTAAGGAGGCTTTGTGGCATAAGTGGTTTGTTATTGGCTGCTAGCCTAAAAATTGTTGATTTGAACCCACTGAGCAGAACCAAGAAAGACAGACCTGGCAAATTGTTTCTGTAGAGATTAAAACAAACAAACAAGAAAACAAACCCCACTGACATTGTTTGACTCAGACTGACCCAATGTGATAGAGTAGTATTGCCCCCTTCAGATTTCCAAGGCTGTAAATCTTCAGAGAAGCAGACTGCCACATCTTTCTCCTGCAGACCAGGTAGGCCAACTGCCAAGTTTTTGTTTGGGGGCCAACAGCTTAACTTCTGTAGCACCAGGGCTCCCAGTGAAATTTATAGCCAAGAAAACTTTATGGAGCAATTGTATTCTTTAATATGTGTCATTGCCATGAGTCCAAATCTACTGAATCGCACAGTTTGTGTGTTTGTTTTATGCAGTATACCCTAAAGCACAGAACGCAGGAACAGGCAATACTTGGAGCCCAGGACTAGGGCTTCTTTTTTTTGGTCTAGAGGTACTATTGCCTATTTGGAGCTCTGGTGGTGCAGTAGTTAAGAGCTTGGTTGATTTAGGAAGAAGGACATTGAGAACAATACAGGGCTAATGATAAAAGTGTGTGGGGCAGGTAGGGATTATTTTAGAACTAACTATCAAATATTTAATGCTTAATTTACTACATTATACAGTTGTATTTATAGTAATTCTGTTATAGAATTTGGAGTTATGAGTGTTAATCACTAGTTCCTAGGTCTTAAAAGTATACCAGGCACAGTGATTTACATGTATAAGGTATCCTAGTCATATGTACTATAGGAGACTGAGGCATGGAGCAGTTAGCCAACATGTCTAAGGACAGCCACCTGCTAGTGGAGGAGTCGTGAACACAGGCAGTCTGAATTCAGAGCTCATTCTCCTAACCAATGGAGTAAGGAAGAGTTCACTAAAAACCTTGGCTGGTAATACCCTATTAAAATGGGAAAGGGAGTGGTGGTTGCTCAGTTTTTCAAAACTAGTGCCTCAGTGGGAAGAAGAGGGAGAATGGGAACTAAAATCTACTCGGTAGGTATATAAAGATGGGACTTTTGTAAAACTACAGATGAAAACTATGGGTATTTGGCTGAATTTGCTGATAAGGGAATCTGTAGATAGGTACTCTGAACAGCCAACACTATTTGCTGGAAACAGTTCAATAGAAGGCAAGCATATTTACTGTTGTTTGCATTATAAGAATTTAATTGAGTCTAATAGACATGGCATGAGAGATTTGCATGCACATGGCTTTTCCTTCTGAAACGGGAATGTTTTAGAAGATACCTACCTTGTCCTGAACTTGTGGAAGAAGCTGAGGGGCCAGAAGCGTTATTCTCATACTTTCCATCTATTGTTAATTTAGGACTTACATGTGCCAGACACATTTCCTAGCACTGACCACAAATCAATGTTCCTAGCACTGGCCACAAATCAATGGGCAAAATAGAGGGAACACTTTCCACCTTCACAGAGTTTGTGAAGAGGAATAAAAGAAGATGTACATTATTAATCAAGAGTACTGCCAATTTAGTTGGCAAATTCATCCTAGAAAAAGCACTACATACTTCATTGCTGAATATCACTGCAGTCACCTTTGAAGTACTCTGCTATAAAGCACTGGCAGCAGTGCCTGGCCCACCCTTTGAAGCAATTTTGGAACTCTTTTTCTGGAAAGACCATCAGAGCTGTTTTCATATTGCCCTTGATATGCCAATTGTCATCAAAATATCCTTCTTTCAGGGTTTCACTGGGGGTGAGATCAAGCGGGCAAGGAAGGTGTTCCATTACAGTTGTTTGTTTACTTGCTAAAAGCTCCCTGACAGACAGCCATACAGTTAAGTTCGTGAACTTGCCACTGTGCCACTGTATGCAATGGCTATTCCAGAAAGAGCTCCAAAATTGCTTTTTCGGTTGAATTAGGCACACATCAGCGCATAGCTTTTGAAAAGGAGTACTAAGTGATATTAAGCAATGAGATATGTAGCACTTAGAACAATTATATTTGTGAATTTAATTGTCAGACCTCATATATAGAATGTTCTGCTGCTGTTGACTCTGACTCATAGTGACTCTATAGGACAGGGTAGAATTGCCCCATAGTGTTTCCAAGGAGTGGCTGGTAGTTTTGAATTGCCTACCTTTTGATAGCAGCTGTAGCTTTTAACCACTGCACTACAAGGGCTCTGTAGAAGAGAAGGTCATAAATGCTATGAAGAAAAAACAAAAGTGAAAGAGATACTGGGAGTGGAGTGGTGGTAAAAGGAATTGTAAATGAGGGTCAGATAAGGTCTCAATGAAAATGTAATATTTGATCCAATAAATGAAGAAGGCAAAAGAAATCAGAGATACCTAAGAAAAAGCCTTTTGGGCAAAGGGGAACACAAGAAGAAAATCTCTGAGGTAGAAGCTTGCCTAGCAAGGGGATCAGTGTGACTTAAATGGTGTGAGTAAAAGTGAGGTTATAATGTGTGTGTGTATGTGTGTGTGTGGTCAGAGAGGTAATGCAGTTGCAGATTGTGTAGGACTCTTTGGGCTACTGTACAGATTTGAGCTGTTACTCTGAGTGTTGTAAACATGGAGATGTGTTACCTTGACCCTCTCCAAGGAAAGACTAACTGCCCCACTGTGGAAACAGTCTCCAGTTGTCATTTCCTTCAGGGTCTGTCTCAGCTATGTGTCTGTGCCCTTTGCATGTAACTGAATAAGGTGGGAATATAAGGCCTGGTGATTTCAGCCCTTCATGGTCTGAAGGTTTGATAGGTTATACTCATTTTAAAGCTCTCACTGGTTGCATGTGGCTTAGCTGGACTGCCATGTGGTTCAGCTTCCCCCCCTGCTCAATTTTGCCTTTTCTTTTCCCTTTCCACTGTTGTGTCTCAAACTCTATCTCTGTATTTGCTTCTGGAGACCCAGCCTCTGACAATGAGATGTAAGATGTGAGATAGAAATGGTAGAGGATATACTTTGTGGACCACTTGTTCATATCTCAGCCACCCATATGCAGGCACACATACATATACACACGTATACATGGACACACACATGTGCACATCATCTTTGTTCTGGACCACGGTTGAAAGAACAAATAAATGAATTAATGATGTGTTCAGAACACTATGGGAAGTTTTGCACCTGACATCTGGGTTCAAAAAACCTCTGTTCCTGGACTGGAGTGGATAAGGACATGTTAGTAGCCAGTACTAATAATGTGACTTTAGCAAAACATTTCACCTCTTTATGCTTTAGTATTTTCATGTAGGAAAAGGGATTTTAGAGTTAAATGAGTTTAAATTTGCAAAACTCTGAGAATTATTTCTGGCACATATCAAGTGCTAAATAACTATGCATTCGTTTTCAGCAAATGGGCTTATAGTTAGAGGGGAGGTAGTGAAATCTGGACTGGTTTCAGTTCAGTATAGGATTATTTAGAAATAGTGTTGGCTGAATTGGAATTATACATTTAATCAAGTACTATCACAGAATATCTGAGTTCTGTAGACATAAAAGAATGCATTTTATAAAACACGTGTAAAAGTGTCACTCCTTTGAAACGAAATTGAAACTCACCCTTTCTTCAAAATTGCTATTAATAGAATTTATATACAGTAGTTTGCGTGCTCATCTTTCCCATCACTTGAATGAAGCACTGAAAGAGCTCCCCAACAAGAAAGACATTTTGCAGATCTGCAAGACAATGACAATGACAAGTGAGACATCCCAGTGGACCATGGTGAAGGTTAGTAGAGAGAAATTGCAGCAGGTCAGTGATTAAGGCAACATCAGCAGTCAGAAGAAAGAAGCAGGGCAGGTGGCCTTGGTCTTGCTACTGCCTCATCTGATCCGTCTTGTAGAGTGGTGAGTCAGAGATGCATCTGCCAGTCTTACAAACGTGATTCTCATCTGTTTCACTTCCACTTTTTTCCTGAGGATATATGAGCAGCAAGAATTTGGGAATGTTCATATTATTCAATGTCAGAGCCACTGCCAAAGCAGCATTCCCTCATTCCTTGGATGTTTAATGCAAGCTAAAATTGCCTCTGGTAAAAGGTTCCCTAAAGGTCCTATTCCTTCCTTTCAATTCAAGAAAAATTAATTAGCACCTTCTGTGTACTAGGCACAATGCCAAAGATACAAAGATGAGTGAGATAATTTGTCTTCAAGGAAGTCACAGTCAAATAGCAGGAAGGACAATGATTGTTCCATACTTTTTGTCCCGGGGATGGTCAAGGACCTAACTGCAATGGCTATTATGAGAAAAGTTGAGAAAACACTTAACTCAGGAAGTTGGTTGGTTAATGTTCTGATTTAACTACACTAAGGAGTATCTGGTAAGCAGTTTATTTCAAAAAGTTCAGCCTGCACAGGAGACACAATGTTAAACAGAAAATACAAGAATGTCATCTTCTCAATTTGGTGTTATGACATGGGGCCTTAAATCTTATTTCTTAGACCTTGGATTGTGGGGAATCAGAAGCTGACCTGCATTAGGAGCTGTTGAAGTTGAGGACTACAGGAGATGGAAGAGTTGTCACAGCTTTCATCTGAACCTAGATCTCAAGAGCAGAGCTTTGGAGGACTGTAATCTTGGAAAGGATGTCAGTAATCACTTCATCTGCTCTTCTTCTTGAGGGAAGAGAGTATAAAGCCTAGATTCTGGAAGTAAACACATGTGACCCAGAGTCCACAGATAACAGCATTTACATCCCAACCAAGACTCTTGATTAGAAAAAGGAGAAAGCTATTGAGAGATAATTTGTATGTAAGAAAGTGCATACATGTTGAATACAGAGCTCAATGAATTTAAACATATGGCTGTCCACCATATTATAATATTAAAAAATTCCCTTACTTGGAATACTTCCTTGTGCTTATCCACAGACACAAATACTACTGTAATTTCATTGCCTTACCTTGATTTTGAATGCTCCTAAGGTTTATATAAATGTAATCATGCAGTCTGACCTTTCTCTTGTCTGGCTTTACTACTCAGCATTCCATCTGGGAGATGATCTAAGTTCTTGTATGTACCAATAACACTTAAGATGTTAAACATCTTTCCATATGTTAGTTTCATTTGAGTGTCTTCTTTTGCGAAGTGTCTGTTATTTTGCTCAACTTTTTTAGGTTGTCTGTCTTTTTCTTGGAGTCCCTGGATTATACACATGGTTAATACACTTGACTGTTTACCAAAAGTTTGACAGTTTGCTTCCATGCAGAAGCACCTCTAAAGAAAGACCTGAAAAACTATATCCAAATATCAGTCATCGAAAACACTCTAGAAAACAGTTCTATTCTAGGGTTGTTATGAGCTTGAGTAAATTCTACAGCAACTGGCTGGATAGGTCTTTTTCTACTGTCTTTAGATTGTCTGCATACAATCATCCACTTCTCTTTTTACTATAAGTAGGGTAATTTGGTTTTTTAGTGCCCCTCCCCACTGCCTTTCCTTCCATTCATGCCATTTAGGTTTTCAAAACCCTAACACTTCAGCTTTCCTGTGGACTACCTTTATAGGACTAAAATTTGCTTTCAGGAAACAGAATTAATACTTATATGTAGGTAACTGACAATGCTTTGTTTGAAACTTTCCCCATAGATACTAAATTTTTTTTTAAGAAAAAAAGTCAACAGACACAATATCATGTGGTAGAATTTAAGCAACCAGAAAACTTTGGGGGAATTATTTGGAGGAAGATTAGGACGCAAGACTAACCAGTGACAGACACTTCCTTATATCTCTCAAATCAAACTTGGCTGTAGTTTCTTAAAGTCTTCTTATATTTGGACTAATTAACTTTAAGAGAAGTTAAACAAAGGAAGAAATGTATTAAAACAAATGATTGATTTAGTTAGAAAGGAAAGTATTAAAAAACATAGAGCTATACCTGGATTACATTTTCAGAACTATTTTCAAAGATTGGTCATCAGTGACTTATTGCCAGCCTGGGAACTTTATGGTACAATGTTCCTGAGAAGCTGGTAGTCTTAACAGTGCAATAATGATTGTCCAAGAAATTCCAAAGCGTATTTAGGAAGTTAGTAAGTGTCACAAATTAAGAGGTAGAGTCTAAAATGAGAGAAGGATTTCAGATGACACTGTAAATGATGGGGAACTAAAACAGAATAAATAAGGAGAAATATCATCATAGGTATTTATATGATAAGAAAACCAAAATACCCACCGCTGTTGAATTGGGTCCAACTCATAGTGACCCTAGGGGTCTGAGTAGAACTGCCTCACAGAGTTTCCAAGGAGCACTGGCGGATTTGAACTGCTGATCATTCATTGGCAGACGTAGCACTTAACCCACTGTACCACTAGGGTTTCCATGTGATGAGAAAGAGGGACTGAAACTATCGGGGGAAAAAAATGAGTGTGCCTGGCTAAATCTGAATATTCTGCTCATCCTTAAGTTGAGACTGTGCTTAAAACAACAATAAACAAACCATGGCTCCATGATGTCCAATGGAAGCAAACTGGACTGGAACAGACCATTCATTGGACTTGCCCTGCTGCACCATAACTGAGAAACTGGACACACCTTATAAAAAATACAAGGCCTGACAATTAAGTTCATGAACTGATCCTTGTAAAAGGGCTACATATGTCATTGCTGAATACCTATATGGTCACTTTTCAAGTACTCCCCTTGGGGAGCTATGCAACAACATCAACACCTAGTCCACAGTTGGAAGCACTTTTGGAACTCTATTTCTGGAATGGCCATCAGAGCTGTTGTTGTATTACCCTTGATGTCCTGAATGTCATCAAAATGTCTTCCTTTCAGTATTTCCTTTATCTTCAGATAAAGAAAAAGGTAACTGGAGGCCAGATCTTCTATGTCAAGTGTAACTCTTGGTTCCTTGATGGAGATGTCAATGGTGTGGTCAAGAGCCAGGCAGGTCTCAAGGCTCTTCAGGACTCTTCTTCCAACAGTCATTATCCTTCTAGAAGGGCTTGTCTGATCTAGGCCTATGGGGAAGTCAACTGAATGTCCTTTTGTAGGGTACTCAGGACACTCCACCTTCCAGTGTCCTCATTTTGACAGTGTCTGTGTTGATTGGGGTCTGTATTCACTTGCCAGTGAGGTGATCAAAGACCTGATCTCCAAAGGCCAAGTGGATTACCTCAAGGTGGGCACCAATAATTGGGCCTTCTTTTTTCATTTCTTTCCCCTTGCCACCAAATTTCTTGTTATTAAATACCTTAAAGGTCTCTTCTACCAACTGGGAGAGTAAGGTCTGAGGTTCTGATAGAGGGCTACAAAAGTCTGTACACAGAGGATTGTTCCTTTTTCCCTTATGTTTACAAAACAGAATGCCCACAGTAAAACAGCCTGACTTAGTTTATCTAGACCATTAGTTGACTCAAGTGGCTTTAGGAACCAGTTTCTCCTAACACAGTTTAAAAGGATGTCTAAACACAGAATCTTCAATCAAAAATAGGCCATCTGTTCTGCATAAGTGTTTTGGATATCTTGAATCACAGTCTTATTCACAAGTCTAAAATATTTGTTGAGATACGCTGGTTAATTGCTTTCAGAAAATTAGCAAAAATTGTAGATGACAAAAACTTAATATGACCATGATCAATAAAGAACAGTAGTGACAGGAGTCAATTAAAAGCAAGGTGTAAAGTCCAAAAATCCAATCCATTGGAAAACCTTAGCCAAGCCAAAAGCCAAGTGCCATCGAGTCAGATCTGACTCATGGCGACCCTAGAGTTAGGCAATAAGATTTCTAAACACAATCATTGCTCATATTTTTAAGGAACTTCAGACACCGTACATAACAATCTTGAAACGTAGTACCACACAGTGAAGATATACCAAGATTATTAAGTTTCTAAGTACTTATAAAAATAAATTTATAAGCAAATAATTTGAATTCTTCAGTTAAAACATTGACTTTGATGGTGTCAGATTAAATAAAATAATACTGTCAAGTTAGGAATTAAAACCAAATTAAACAACTGCTGTGGTACTGTTTCTGATTTATAGCAAACTCATAAATAGAGTAAAATTGCACTGTAGAGTCTCCAGGGAATGCCTGGTGGACTCAAGCTGCCAACCATGTAGTTAGCAGCTGTAACACCCAACTACTGTGCCACTAGTGTTTCTCCAGTTAGTAGTTAAAGAATAAATGACTTAATACACATTTGTTAAAAATATAAAGAGTAAATAGCTAACACAAATTTAAAACCAGTGAGAATCAGGCACCTTTTTCAATTCCAATCTGTATCAAAATCTTTAGCTCTTTCCTCTGAGAAAAGGATATCCATGACCTTAACTTTCTCTCCTTTTCCAAGCCTTGTGGCTTGGTTTTTGACTCGGGAATCTTATCCTAATGAGAGGTCAAATTTTTGCCTTCAAGGGAGCTTGTACAAAGAATAAATTAACTATTTACTCAGAAGTCTGAAAATTTTGTTATTTAGCAGTGAGGAACCCAATTTTTCTAAAGTGAATATTCTTAAAATTTTTATACACTGTTAAATTGTTAGACAAATAAAACCTTTGACCACACCAAATAAGTATTTTTAAACAGCAAATAAAAAATGCACTCATTAAGATTTGTGTAACACATATATTCTTTTGTTTCCTAAAAAAAGCAAAAAATATATTTAAATCAGATAAATTATAACAGATGTCCATCAGTAAAGCTACCCAGAGTATTCTGGAAATTATTTTAAGCCTGTAATTTAAATGAAGATTTATTAAACATTTCATTTTTTTATTTAATTTGCTGTGTCTCACGTTTTCCAAATCCAATTTAACTCACAAAGTTTCTATCAACTGGCTTTGGAAACCACAAAGTCCCATTCTTGATATAGATATATCTCTAAACCTTCTGCTAGGGCTGAAACACCCCTCTAGGTCATCTTAGATACATTTTAGGAGTTCCCTATGATAGAGAGAACTTATTTACAGTCTTTTTTATGATATGGATTCACCCAATTTTTGATAATTAAAGTAAAGTAGCAATTGTTAGTTGCTTTCTGTGTTAAAGGTCTCCACCCAGTTATAAAGAGTTTTTCAAAAGCCTCCCCAGAGCTATGACTTTGGATGCTTGGGGAGAAGGAGGCCTAATCCTGCCCTGTCCACTACCTTCTGAGACAGTTACATACATTTAAGCTGATCTAGGAATCCTGGAGGGAAAAAGGTCATTAATTTCACTTTTACTGTTCTGGAACTGTTACTTTTTCTTTAAGACAAAACTATCCCTTTAACTAAGAGGCCTCTAACTAAAGACTGAAAGGTTAATTTTTTTTCAGCCCAGTGACAGTACATTACTTGAAATTTGCTTCCTTATTTTAGCTCAAGCATGACTCTCTCCCACCCCTGATTACGAGGATCTGAGCATGGAAAACCTTTTCTGACCTGCCAAACAAGTTTGTCTCAAAGTATTAGGACAGAAATATCTTAAAACTAGACTGGGTGTGGGTCTGATAAAAGCCTACATTGGTGATGACAAGACGAGGAAATCTATACAAATTTGAGATGTATAAGAAACACTTAATGGGCAAAGGTTGTTATACAAAAACAGAGGTGCTGAATACAACAACATTAGAAAAAAAAAAACAATTTTGAGGTTGAATTGGCCAAATGTGTGGTTCAGGGTCAAACTTGCAAAGTTTACACACACACAAACCCCAAAATTCAGCCTACAGGAATAGCACAATCTCTCAGAAACTTTCCACCAGAAAATTACAAATCTGGAGTCCCCACAACTGAACATAAACTTCTTGAAAATAATGTAAGGTTGAAAACAGGCTGCCAGCCAGCCATCCAGCAAGGAAGACAAAAATAGAGGTGGGGCTGCAGTCCCCTTGATCACGATTACCAGGCAGCTCCTTACAGATGTTTTTGTCAGGGAAATAACTATAGGTGAACCAATCAGCCAGAATCTGCTCTAGCAGACTATTACCAGGAATGCAAATTGCTGGTCCCATTCTTTTAGGCTTATAGAGTTGTTTTTTTTTTAATCAGATGGTGCATCTACCAGGTGATTCCCTGAATCACAGCAGTCACAAAGCTGGTTAGTTGCTTTGAGAGTCTGTAGACAAGGCAGCTCTTCGCAGAGCTGCATTGCATTTTACCAGGTGATTTCCTCAGTCACAGCAGTTGCAAAATCAGGTAGCTCCTCACAGAGTCCACAGACTGGGCAGCTCTTTACAGAGTTGCAGCATGCTTTACCACACAATTCCCTGAATTGCAGTGATTTCAAAACTGGGCAGCTCCTTTCAGAGTCACAGCCAAAAACAGGCAGCCCACTTCCACTCCCAGCTGTTTGCAGTGCACAGACCAGGAAATGTTTAATTTCTCCCAGTGCAAAGTGACAGAAAGTGCCAAGAAGTAAACCCCAAAGCAACTCTTGAGCAAAAATAGCTTGGCAGCTGCTTAGAGTAGACAGCTTTCACTAGTTGGGGCCTCCTCATCTGGGCAACCAATAGGGGTCTCCTGCAAGATTCCCAAACTTACTAGAAATCTCTGGAGGGCCCCAATGCTGTCCTGCTGTCGTCACCAATTAATGTAACTGGAAAACTCTGTCACACCTTGGTGTTGTCCTTCACTATAAAGCCAAACATATAGATGGGGAGAGACTGTGCTTTATTCAGATGGGCAGTAATCAGAGAAGATAGTGAGTTAGCACCCTAAAAATCATCTTAACATCTCTTCTCAAGTTGGAGGTTTTCATAGGAAGCAGGAAGAAGGGTTACAAAAAAAAGGGGGATATTATTCAGGTGCCCTGTGGGAAGCCACTAGTCACTAGGCGAGTTCCAGTAACTGGGGTGTTATCTGGGCAATGGTCTCAGGTCCATGGGCAAGGCCTGGATTCGCAAGACGAACCAGAGTCATGGGAAGCTGTTAGAAGAACTGTGGTGTTATCTGGACAGTGGTCTGTCTCTGAGTGGTCTGGAGTCACAGGTGGGTGACAGCACCATCTCAAGCCAGAAGGTTCAGGGGTTGTTAGGTTGGGTCACAAGGTGAGCTAGAGTCACAGGGGAGTTTTTAGAGGAACTGTGATATTATCTGGCTCAGTCCCCTCAGCAAGATCTGAAAAAGAAACCTCAGTCTCCAGGTTCAGTTTGAGAGATCAAACAAGGATTTTCAATCAATATTTTATAATTATTAGCCCTTTCAACTGGACTATTAAATCTCCCACTGTAAAACCAAGTCTCAGTTACTTGTGTTAAAACAGAGTATGGACACAGAATTGTGAATTCCAGCCTGTGTCTGTCATAAATATGTCATTTCTCAAATATTTATTGGTCAATTACTGTCAGATGTCATGATGGATAATCTTAGACAATTTTATAAATTCTTTAACTGAAGTATTTACATTATCAAAAGAGAACAAGACATGAATTGAAAATGCTTTGGAAAGACTAGAGGATATTTTCATTAATTAATGTATCCAATAAATATTTAATTGATTGTTAATTCCCGGCATCATGCTGGATGATGAGGATACAGTTTGAACAAGAAAGACGTGTTTTTGTCTTCATGGAGCTGGCAGATTAGTGGGAAACAGAGAGGAGATGGCATTAAACTGTTTTTGAAGGACCATAAATGTTTATCTGGTGCAAATGGGAAGAGAGGTCATTCCTGGTAGATGCCCCTTTAGAAAGAATTTGGAAAGAGATTGGTCAACTTGGAGAACCACAGATAGTAAGATGTGGCTGAATCATGGAATATATTTCATGAGAATTGATTCATGTCATCATTCTTTTGGAAGTATAAATTCTTCCAAGAAAATGATGTAGCTAAAACATTTTAAAACTGTCCATCTGGCATCAGTAAATTTAGATCTCTCTCTCCCCCTAATCTGTCATGGACTGAATTGTATTCCCCCCAAAATTGTGGCAATTTGGCTGGGCCAAGATTCCTGGTATTGTGTGATGTCCTCCGTGTTGTAAATCCTGCCTCCTTGATGTTAATGGCAGCTGTGTTGGTGGGGCAGGACTCAGTGTATAAGATTGTTGTGGTTTGAGGCAAGTCTCTTGAGATATACAGGAAAGAAGCTAGCATAGACATTTAGGGACCTTATAACCTCAAGGAAGAAAGTAGTGCCTGAAGCTGACTGTCTCCTTTGGAAAGGATCTGGTTCCCTGTGCCTCAGAATCCTCCAGTCCATGGGAAGATTGATGGCAAGGACCTTCCTTCAGTGCCAGCAGACAAAGCCTTCCCCGGGAGCTAACATCCTGAATTTAGACTTTTAGCTTACTGGGTTGCAACAAATAAAAATTCTTTTTAAAGCCACCCTCTTCTAGCGTTTCTGTTAGAGCAGCACTAGATGGCTAAACCACTATCTACCTATCTGTCTCTCTCTCTATCATCTGTCTATCCATCCATCTGTCTGCCTGTCGGTCCATTTATCCATCCAGCTATCCATTTGTCTGTCTATCTATCTACTTAACTTCTGTCTGTATGAGAACTATTTTGTGCATGGTACTATTAAACACTGGGGAAATTCATATGGAGATGAATATAATGGTTCTATCCTTAAAGGTGCTTAAGGTTAGAGAAGTTAAAACTTGGATTAAAATAGAAGAAGCTATGCTTAGAATTCAGTTTGTCTCTGTGAAGATACAAATTAGAACTTTGTAATAAGGCCTTCTCATTCCTTCCCTTCAGGTGTTTAAAGAATTTTGTAGCAATTTCAAACTATTAAACACTATTCAGAAGTGTTTATAAAAGTATCAAGAAGAAAATGGCTCTTTGGAGCTCCAATTTACCATTTTCTGGCTAAATAACCTTTAGGTGTCAGGTTCCAATGGGTCAGTTCAGGCTGTCATTTATTTTATCCTGTTAAATGTCATTCAGAAATATTTGGTATATATTAGTTTTTCTACAGTAATAAACAATCCTCAAATTTCAGTGGCTTACAGTACAGGCATTTATTTTTTACTCGTATGTTTACCGGTTGGTTGTATCTCTGCTTGGCTTTGCTTGAGTTGGGTCCAAGTCTGCTCCATGTATCTTCTTCTGTGACCTATGTTAAAGGAGCTGTCATTACTTAAGGAACATTGTTGTGGTGGAAGGCAGAAATTCAAGTAAATGGCAGAAACTTGCAATGTTTCTAAGACTTTCTGGTTGAATGTGATTTAAAGCATGTTAGTACAAATTCCATTTCCAAAGCAAATTAGATGACTAAATCCATAAATGGGCTCAGAAGTATTTTTTGCATAAGTGTGAATGCTTGTCAATTAGTAATGCAATCTGCCACAATGCATGTGGGTAGGTATTTATGTATTTGTTTTAAAAATGACTTCTACAAATAAACTGAAATCTTTTTCAGAATTGTTAGGATCAGAAGCTATTAGAAAACACTACATTTCAAAGGAAATATCCTTTCTAATATTTTCATCCTACACACACAAAAAAACTGATATTAGAAGTGGATACATAGTAATTATCTATTGTTGGAGGAACAAAAATTTAAATTCAGGTTATAATAATTTTGTGATATCTATTTGTGAGAAACGTAGTTGATCTAGTCAGTCAGCACAGTAACAGTGACCCACTGGCTTTTAAACTCAGAGACACAGATTTTTTGAGAGGGATTGGAATGGCAAGGGGAAGTTGGTGAACGTTTTATAGTGAAAAGATAACATACGATTGCTGCTAAAATCTTTATATTTTGTGTAGATAAAGTGTGTGTACGACACTTGGCGTTCCTTACAACTGATTTTCCTGCAAATGCAGGTGGTTGTGTTGCTGTGATTTGAGATCTAACAAGCAAAAGAGTCATTTTTCTGGCAAGTGAGAAGAACGTAAATCACTCCTGGCAATGGGATTATAAATATGGCTCTTGAGGTATGAACTTTTAAATTAAACTTGGTTATGGAACTACGAATTAAATTTAAAATAGCTTAATGCAGTGTATTTTACGTGAGTAGTTAAGTGACTGTGGAATATTTCATAGGATGATGAAAATCAGCACATTTTCAGTGCTTCTTGTACTTTTATGTTGATTTTAGGTGTTCTTAGTGGGCAATGGGATTATTTTAGATTTTTATTCATAGTTCTGAAGCTTTAGTGAATACTATTTAAAGCTGAGTCACTGAATAATTTCAATAGACTTAGTGATCACAAAAACTTTTCTAAAAAACACTGCTATTTGTCATGCTTAGGGAGACCCACAATTTGGTATAAGGCAGCCCATCTTGTTACGTGCTTCAGATTAGTTCTGTTTTCACTGATGGTGTAAAAACATTCCCTTAGAAAACTACTTGTGAGAATTCCTGCAACCATTAAGAACTTGCTTGGAGGAAAGAGTAAAACTAGTAAAGAAGTTTGACCTTATAGTTAATGTGAGTAATTACCAGTACCAGATGCCATCAAGTCAATTATTTGGCAACTCCATGTGTATTGGAATAGAACTCTGCCCCTGGAAATTTCCTAGAAACAGACGGTCAAGCTTTTCTTTTGAGATTCCTCTGAACAGACTTGAACCTCCAAACTGTCTGTTAGAAGCCTTATGCATTAAAGGTTTGTACCCCCTGGGTCATAAGAAATTACAGCCTTCACTAAAAAGTTGTGAGGTTATAGGGATCTGGTTGCTTCTCTCTTTGCCTCTTCTTTCTTTTTTTTTCTTCTTGTTCTTTTTGTTGTTGTGTATCTTTTAACTACTGCATTAGTCAGAGTTCTTTTTAGCTGCAGTTAATGGGAAACCTTGTTCAATCCATAATGCAATTCATTACCTCATATAACAGGTGGTCAAAATGTACAGTGAGTCCCAGTTGTGAGCATACCAGGACTCTAGTTCTATTTCTCTGTCTTCTCTCAGCTATTTCCTCTTCCCTACATTGTCTTTATTCTTCCTTGCATTAAGATAGTTGATAGCAACAACCAAGGAAATGTGCTTCCTTGATCATATCCAGCAAAAAAACTCTCCCTCAATGTGTCAAAGACTTTAATTATTATCCAGTATCCATTCTTCCTTCTTACATACTAAGGGAAACTTTAGCTAGAAACATGACTTTCTGGCTGGTGATGACATTTTTTTAGCCTCTGTTACACTTGGATACAGCCAAATAGCTCAAGTTCTTAAACTTGTCTGTCAGGAGAGAAGTTAGGGACACAATGTGTAAACTTTTGGTTATATCTTGAAAAAGAAGGATCGCATGATAGAACTTTGCAAGAGCAATGACTTCTTCATTGTAAATGCCTTTTTCTTTTTTTACCAGCACAAATGGTGACTACACACACAGACCTTGCAGACAGAGTACACAAGAATCAAATCAATTATATCTGTGGAAAGAAATGATGGAAAAGCTCAGTATCATCAGTCAGACCCATACCAGGTGCTTACCGTGGAATAGACCATCGATTGCTCGTAGGCAAGTTCAAACCGAAACTGAAGAATATTAGAACAAGTCTAGGAAATCTAAAGTACAACCTTGTGTATATCCTACTTGAGTTTAGAGATCTCTAAACTCTCAAGAGCAGATTTGATCTGATGAGATATGAAATGACATCAAAGACATTATCCATGAAGAAAGTAAGAGGTCATTAAAAGGACAGGAAGGAAAGCAGAGACCAAACCAGATGTCAGAAGAGACTCTGAAACTTGCTCTTGCATGTGGGATAGCTAACGCATATGAAAGAGATGATGATGTAAAAGAACTGGAGAGAAGACATCAAAAGGTGGCCCGAGAAGGCAAAGTATCATAATGACATGTGCAAAGAGCTGGAAATAGAAAAGCAAAAGAGAAGAACACATTTTGCATTTCTCAGGTTGAAGCCTTGAGTTGCAATAATGAAAAATTTTACAGAGAAAATATTACATGACTCAGGAAGCATCAAAAGAAGATAGAGGAAATACACAGTCATTATACCAAGAATGAGCATATGATCAGGAGCTGATAGTACTGAGGGAAGAAGTCAAAGCTACATTAAAGGCAGTGGTGAAAAACAAGGCTTCAAGAATTGATGGAATATCTGTTAAGATGTTTCAACATCATTGGGAGGATACTATTAGTAAAGGGTAAAAAGGAGGAGTGTGTTGTCACAGGGTGGGGAGAGCAGACAGAGTTGTAGAGAGTCAGATATGCAAAACTGACTTTCACTTAATCATAATAAAATAAAATAAAATGGTGTTTTCAACAAATGGATGGAACACTGGAAGTGCACTTTCATCTATGTCAAGAAATTTGGAAGAGAGTTACCTGGCCAATCAACTGGAAGATATCCATATTTATGCCCATTGCCAAAAGATATCCATATTTACGCCCATCAGCTGAATGTGGAAATTATAACAGTATCATTAATATGACATGCAAGTAAAATTTTGCAAAACATCGTTGAATTATCTGACTCCATAATTTTGTTATTGATCTGATGCATTTCAGATCATTGATGTTCCATCAGTTCAAATAGCTTACTAAATTTTTCATTTTGTTCTACTGTATTTTGTTTAATCTCTAGGAGGGTTCTCTATGTAATTCTTATGTACTCGACCTCCAATAGATTCAGAAAGGCTTCTTTACCTGGGAAATTTTTTGAATCTTTATTTTGGGAATTTTCTGGAGCATTTGAACACTGCTTCTTTAAATGATTAATTATGGTCTGCTATCTCTGTGCCATCTAGACACTGTTTGATTTCTCTGGTATTGGATTTAAGAGAATTGTTGGTTACCAGCTGTCTCTACTACTCTAGTGATTTGCCCCAGGTGGACACTCTGTGGTGGAAATCTCTGCTTATTGGGTAGCAAAGAGGCTGCCCGACTTATGGAGAAACTGGGGGCTGTCAGCCAACCCTACAATGTGAATCAGAGAGGGGTGGCAGGAAAAGATGCTGGGCCTCTCAACAGACAGCTCTCCAGACAAACACATGGGCCTTTCAGCCTTAAAAGTAAACTTCATTTCTATGTGGAGAGCTGTCCAGGTGTTGAACTATCAGCTTTCCAACATGCTGGGCTGAACAGGCAGTCAGGAGCAACAGACTCCACCTTCCAGCTGATAATGAAAGTCCATTACCCGCCATTTGGGGAAGCTGCAGTTCTCTGATACCATGAAACAGTAGAAGCAGAGGTCAGATGGCCACTGCCTCATTTTTGAGAGGGGAAGATTAGTCTGATACCGTGCCTAGTCAAATATGCTGGGTCCTAGGGCTCCGCAAATGTTCAATGCTCCATACAAATATCATCCAGGCCTGAGTTCTCGGAGGGAAATGAGGAGATGTGTGTCTACTCTGCCATCTTTTAATGGCTGGGGCAGTATATTGACAGAGAATTATCAGAAATTCCAGCCAGATTCAGAAGAGGAGGTAGAACCAGTGATATCATTGCTGATGTCAGATGGACCCCGACTGAAAGCAGAGAATACCAGAAAAATGTTTACCTATGTTTTCTTTGACTATGCAAAGGCATTCAACTGTGTGGATCATAACAAATTATGGAATCCCATAACACTTAATTTTGCTCAAGAGGCAGTAGTTCAGACAAAACAAGGGGACACTGCATGATTTAAGGTCAGGAAAGATGCATGTCAGGGTTCTGACCTTTCACCATGCATTTTCAACTTGTATGTCAAACAAATAACCCGAAAAGATGAATTATATGAAGAACAAGCTATCAGGATTGGAGGAAGATTCACTAACAACCTGCATTGTGCAGGTGACACAACCCTGGTTGCTGGAAATGAAGAGGATTTGAAACACTGATGAAGATCAAAAACTACCACCTTCAGTATGGATAGCACCTCAGCATCAAAAAAACAAAAATCCTCACAACTGGGCCAACAAGTAACATTATGATAAATGGAGAAAACATTGACATTGCCAAGAATGTTATTTTAATTGTTCCCACTAATCCTACACCTGTGGAAACATCAGTCAAGAAAATCTGCTGCAAATACCTCTTTAAAGTACTGAAAAGATATTACCTTGAAGAGTAAGGTGCACCTGACTGAAGCCATGGAATTTTCAGTTGCATCATATGCATATGAAAGCTGGACAGTGAGTAAGGAATAGAGAAGAGAAATCAATGCATTTGAATCCTGGTTTTGGAGAAGACTGTGGAATATACCAAGAACCTGCCAAACAGATCTTTTCTGGAAGAAGTAGAAACAGAGTGTTCCTTGGAAGCAAGGATGGCAATACTGCATCTTATATACTTGGGACACATCAGGAGGGACCAAGCCCTGGAGAAGGACATCGTGGTTGGTAAAGCAGATGGTCATCATAAAAGTGGAAGAGCAGAGGGCGGAGTCAAGATGGCAGACGAAGCACACATCTCCTTATGTCCCTCTGGAAACCAAGACCTGAACTGACAATCAAATGGAGCCTTCTGATCACCTAATCAGCCCCAGGACACGGCACAGGGCGGTTAATTGGGACTTCATACCACTGAGCGAGAAACCTCCTCTCTTTCACTGACCCTGCTTCTGGCTAGCCCTGGCTCTCATGGACTGAAGGTAAACACACCATTTTGACTTTCTTTTTCTCTCTGTCTTGGCCGGCGGGCGGAGCTGGGTCTTGCCTAGAGGCTAGACTCAGATGTGCTGCTGGGGGGATAGGCAGGCGAAATTCCCATAATTTGAGAGCCAGGCTTAGGACTCTGTTAATCTAGCTGCTTTCAGCCTGTTGTCTTATCCCTGCCACAGCGGGGTTTGTACGGAATTACTCAGTCAGTTTGCAGGATGCCACGTTGGTACTGAGATTTAAGCAGGACCTAATTCGTAGCCTGGGAGCCAGCACCTGCAAACAGGACAGCACTTCTCCAACAGAAAAGCAGTAAATTACACAGTGCCACCTACATTGCGGGCCCTGCAACAGAAGCAGAGGAATCACTGCCTCTCGACACCTTTAGCCCCTGTCTGCTGCCTTTGTGAAGGATGCCATCTTGGATATGGTGGCCCCAGCTACACCTAATTCTTAGCTTGGGAGCCAGAGCCTGCCCACAGGAGAACATTTTTCTACCACAAAAGCAGTACTTTGCACAGTGTAACCCAAGGCTAGGCCCTGTCAGCAGAGGCCTACAGGGCAGTAGCGTTGCTGTATTCTGAACTAGTTTGTGTCATCTGGGGTTGGATATAGTGGAGCTTACTTTGTCAGTTGAGAAGAGGGACCTCTATACCTGAAAACCTAACAGACTAGTGAAGTGGTCAGATACCTTTTACTTTACATTTTAAGACAGTCTAGAGAAAGATTTGCAATCCATCCTCACAGTACCTCTTCCAGCCTCTAGATACTCACACGGAACCCAAAAAGCAACAGACACTTGTGGCATACAAGAAATCACCCATGGCTTCAGAAGGTTCCCAAACAAAGCAACCAAGGAGTTTTCCAGATGAAGAAACTTTTTTGAAAGCATCAGAAAGTGAATACAAAATGATTATATACAGAGCCCTTCCAGACCTTATACAAAATGCAGCAGAACAAAATGAAAAATTAAGGAAGCTGTTTGATCTGATGGAATACCAGTACTCTGAAATCCAACAGATGAAGAACAAAATCAAAGACATAGAAACTTCCATGCCAAGCCAAGAAAACAAAAGGGAACAAATAGAAAAAAGAATTTCTGATTTGAAAGACAGAGCTACTGATGCCAGCGTTTATGAGCAGAAATTAGAACAAAGAAACAAGAAAAATGAAGAAACATTAAGAAGCACGTGGGACTCTATTAAGAGGAACAATCTTCGATTAATTGGAGTCCTTGAACAGGGTGAGACATCTGAAAACACAGAGAGTACCTTTGCTGAGCTGCTGAAAGAAAACTTCCCAGAAATCATGAAGGAAGAGAATATAGACATCTCAGATGCATATCAGGCGCCACCCAATATAGATCTGAAAAGAAAGACTCCAAGACATATTATAATCAATCTTAACAAAATGAAACAGAAGCAGCAACTCTTAAAGGCTGCAATACTCAAAACAAAGCTAACATTCAGAATGAAACACTGTAGGCACTCGTCAGATTTCTCAGCAGAAACCATGCTGGCACGGAGACAGTGGCATGACACATTCAAAGCCTTGAAGGAGAAGAACTTCCAACCAAGAATTATATATCCTGCAAAACTATCTTTCAAATACCAAAATGAAATTAAGACATTCCCACATAAACAGAAACTCAGAGACTTTGTAAAAATCAAACCCAAACTACAAGAAATACTGAAAGAAGTTCTTGGCTCTGGCTTAGAACAACAAAACCACTAACTTTATATTTTAGAATGACACACTACTCTACTCAAAAGAGAGTTAGATGACTCCACAATAATAGTGAGAGACTTTAATACTCCACTCTCTTTACTAGACAGATCACCTAGAGAAAAGCTCAGTAAAGATACAGAAGACCTCACTGACACAATTAACCAACTAAACCTCATTGATATATACAGAACTTTCCACCCATCAGCAGACAACTACACCTTCTTCTCCAGTGCACATGGAACATTCTCCAGAATTGACCATATGATAGGCCATAATGCAATGCTCAACAAAATCCATACCATTCAATTACTGCAAAGCATCTTCTCAGATCATAAAGCCATCAAAGTTGAAATCAATAGCAGAAAAAACAGAGATAGAAAGTGGAACTCTTGGAAAATGTACATCTTGCTCAAAAAAACATGGGTTATAGAGGAAATCAAGGATGAATTAAAGAAATTCATGGCTTCCAATGAGAACGAAAACACTTCCTACCAGAACCTATGGGATACAGCCAAAGCAGTGCTCAGAGGTCTGTTTATCTCCATAAATGCACACATCTGGAAGGAAGAAAGAAACCAAATCAAGGAACTAACCCTACAGCTTGAACAAGTAGAAAGAGAACAACAGAGGAACCCCTCAGTTACCAGAAGGAACCAGATCATAAAGATTAGAGCAGAGCTAGATGAATTAGAGAATAGAAGAAAAATTGAGAAAATTGGAAAGATCAAAAGCTGGTTTTTTGAAAAGATCAACAAAATGGACAAACACTGGCTAAACTTACTAAAGAAAAGCAGGAAAGGAATCAAATAATCCAGATTAGAAATGAGAGGGGAGTTGTCACCACGGATCCAACAGAAATCAAAAATATCATAACAGAATACTATGAAAGACTGTACTGTAAAAAAAATTGAAAACCTCGGGGAAATGGACAAATTCCTTGACTCATACCACCTACCCAAATTATCACAACATGAAGCAGAACAACTAAATAAACCCATTACAAAGGAAGAGATTGAAAAGGTCATCCGAACACTGCCAACCAAAAAAAAGCCTCGGCCCAGATGGCTTCACTGCAAAATTCTACCAAGCATTTAGAGAAGAGTTATCTCCAACACTACTGAGACTATTTCACAGTATAGAAAGGGATGGAGTACTCCCAAACTCATTCTATGAAGCCAGCATAACCCTGATAACTACAGACCTATATCACTCATGAATCTAGATGCAAAATCTTCAACAAAAATTCTTGCCAATAGACTACAACAACATATCAAGAAAATAATCCATCATGACCAAGTGGGATTCATACCAGGGATGCAAGGCTGGTTCAACATCAGGAAAACAGTCAATGTGATTAATCGCAAAAATAACACAAGAGACAAGAATCACCTGATTTTGTCCGTTGATGCAGAAAAGGCATTTGATAAAGTCCAACACCCATTCATGCTAAAAACTCTTAGAAAAATTGGCATAGACGGCAAGTTCCTCAACACAATAAGGGCCATTTATACAAAGCCAATTGCCCACATCATACTGAATGGAGAGAGACTGAAAGACTTTCCCTTGAGATCTGGAACTAGACAAGGATGCCCACTCTCACCTCTCCTGTTCAACACTGTACTAGAAGTTCTAGCCAGAGCAATTAGACAAGACCAAAAGATACAGTGCATCTGCATCGGCAAAGAAGTCAAAATCTCCCTGTTTGCAGATGATATGATTGTATATGCAGAGAACCCCAAGGAATCTATAAGTAAGCTACTCAAACTGATAGAAGAGTTCAGCAAAGTCTCAGGATACAAGATAAACATCAGTAAATCAGTAAGATTCCTTTATACCAACAACGAGACTGTTAAGGAAGAAATTATCAAATCAATACCATTTACAATAGCCCCTAACAAGATAAGGTACCTAAGAATTAATCTAACCAGAGAAACAACAGACCTTTACAAAGAGAGCTACAAGCCTTTACTACAAGAAACTAAGAGAGACTTAGATAAATGGAAAAACCTACCCTGCTCATGGATAGGAAGACTTAATGTTGTGAAAATGTCTATTTTACCCAAAGCAATTTATTTATATAATGCAATCCCAATACAAGTTCCAGCATCATTTTTTAATGAGATGGAGAAACAAATCACCAGTTTTGTTTCAAAAGGGAAGAAGCCCCAGATAAGTAAGCTACTACTAAAGAAGAAGAACACACTGGGAGGTCTCTCATTACCCGACCTTAGAACATACTACACTGCCACAGTGGTCAAAACAGCCTGGTACTGGTACAAGAACAGACAGATGGATCAGTGGAACAGAATTGAGACCCCAGAGATGAAACCATCTGCCTATGAACAGTTGATATTCGACAAAGGCCCTACGACATTAAACCGGGGTAAAAACAATCTCTTCAACAAATGGTGCTGGCAAAATTGGTTATCCATCTGCAATAAACTGAATCAAGATCCATATCTTACACTTTATACAAAAACCAACTCCAACTGGATAAAAGACCTAAATATCAAACCTAAAACAATAAAGCTCATCCAAGAAAAGGTAGGAACAACAATGGAATTTTTAATACACAATGAGGAAAGACTCCAAAATCTGTCAAAGAAACCACAATTAACAGAAGAGAAAATAGACAAATGGGAACTATTAAGAATCCAACACTTTTGTTCATTGAAAGACTTTATTAATAGAATTAAAAGAACACCCATAGAATGGGAAAAAATATTTGGCAACTCTATGTCAGACCAACGCCTGATCTCCATAATCTATAAGATACTACAAAATATCAATAAGAAGAGGATAAACCATCCAATTAAGCGATGGGCAAAGGCAATGGATAAACATTTCACTAAAGAGGAAATCCAGGCAGCCAAAAAACTCATGCGGACATGTTCACGATCCTTAGTTATTAAAGAAATTCAAATCAAGACGACAATGAGATACCACCTCACCCCAACAAGATTGGCCATGATCCAGAAAACACAAAACAACAAATGCTAGAGAGGCTGTGGAGAAAGTGGAACGCTCCTCCACTGTTGTTGGGGTTGCAAAATAGTCCAGCCTCTTTGGAAAGCAATCTGGCACTTCCTTAAAAAAATGGATATAGATATACCCTTTGACCCAGTAATTCCACTACTTGGAATTTATCCTACAGAATTAAGGCCTTTCACACCAACAGACACGTGCACCAGAATGTTTATCTCAGCACAGTCCACGATAGCAAAAAGATGGTATCAACCCAGATGCCCAACAACAGAAGAATGGAGAGGTTAACTATGGTACATATACTCAATGGAGCACTACGCAATGATGAAGAATAACGATGATTCCAGGAAACATCTCCTAACCTGGTTTCAACTGGAAGACATCATGTTGAGTGAAAGTAGTCAGCGACAAAAGGACAAATATTGTATGAGACCTCTATGATAAGATCTCAAAAATAGACTTGTGTATAGAAGAAAAGACTCTTTGACAGCTGGAAGGGAGGGGAGGGAAGAAGGGTGGGGGGGGAGGGTTTATATTAGATAGTTGCTAGAAATCTGGTTGGGAGAAAGCGGTGATGGCACACATTACAAACAAGAACAACATTAAGTGGACTTCAACATAACTTGAGTACTCCTTCCAACTTAACCCAATATTGCAAGGATAGAGTACCTGGGGCAGGGGGCAGGGGACCATGCTCTTAGGCGAAATTGAGACCAATAGGCACAACTAGCATTTTGCTAAGAGAGCTCTCTGCACTCCACATTGGTGAGTGGCATCTGGGGTCTTAAAAGCTGCCAAGCTGCCGTCCTAGGACACAGCAAATGTTCCCAACTCAGCAGGAACGGATGGACCAAAATGACATGCGGTAAAGACAATCTAGAAGACAGGCTCACAGGAGTTAGTGCCTACATTGACTTTGGACCAGAAGAACTGGATGGTGCCCGGCCACCACCAGTGATAGCCACGATGGAGCTCACTAGGTTGAGTTTCACTGGCAACACAAGAATAAAAAGACGTGCATCCTGAGATCTCCACTAAAAGACCTCAATTGATGGTCCAGCAGTTTTGGGGTTCCCCTGAGAGCATGGCCCCCGGCCCTGATGCTGCCCTTACCCATAAATTATAATGAAGGTCCACTCTTTAGACAGGAATGGATTGGACTTGGCAATGCAGAGTGACCATATATTGGATGCACTTTATGGTTCTGTACATCTATAGGATATCGTCCTGCTGACCTCTGGCTGGAGGAAGAAGAGTGGGTGGAGAGCAGTGGAAAGGAGGCTGTTGGGAGGATGAGACATGTATGGAGCAGAGAGAAACAGTGTGCTGTCACTGGACAGGGAGAGCAGTGGAAGCTGCATATAGGTGGGCAAATAAATTTATACGGGAATGTACATTTTCACTTAGTCACATTAAATAAAGAAAAGAAAAAAGAAGAAAAGCCTCAACAAGATGAACTGACACAGTGGCTACAATGGGTTTAAGTGTGAAAATGGTCTAAGACCGGCCAGTGTTTCCTTCTGTTGTGCATAGGGTCACTATGAGAAGGGAGCCAACTCATTGGTACCTGGCAACAACAACCTCTATGGTGTTAGTTTAGGTAGGTAGTGTGTTTGTAGACAATTTTCCATTTCCTTAGGTTTTCAAATTTGTTTTTCATAATTTCCTGTTACATTTTTTTTAAATGTCACTTGGGTCTGTTGTGATACCACCCATTTTATTTATTTGTTTTTTAAAAACATTTTATTGTGTTTTAAGTGAAAGTTTATAATCCAAGTCAGTTTACCGTATAAAACCCTACACCCACACTGCTATGCAACACTGACTGCTCTCCCCACCCTGTGACAGCACTCTCCTACTTTTCACCCTGCACTACCCATAACCATTCAACAACCCGCTCTACTCTGTCATCTTAGTTCTGGATGAGAGCTGCTCAGATAACCTCATGTATATATTTAAGCCAAGGAATACATTCTTTGTCAACATCACTCTGTCTTAGAGTCTAGAGCAATCCTTGAAAAGTTGGCTTTTGTACTTTTTTAATCCCTGAGCTAACAGAGAGTCTGGGGCCCATGTCCTCAGAGGAACTTCTGGTCCAATAGACCATCAGGCCATGGTCTTTTAATAGAGTTCTAGTTCTGCAAATCTGTTTTTCTCCTGTGTCATTTCTTATTCATGTTATTTGCTTTTCTTTCTCTCTCTTTTGGTCATTTTGTACAACAGTTTATCGATGTTGTTGATCTTTTCAAAGAATCAGCTTTCGGTCTTGTTAACATTTTCAGTCTTTTTTCTAGTCTAATTCACTTAAACCCACTGCTATTGAGTCAATGCTGACTCATAGAGTTCTGCTGTAAGTTTTATTATTTGCTTTCTTCTGGTGTCTGAGTAGTTCTTTTGCTGCCCCCTTTCTACTTATTCAAGTTGTAGGATTAATGCTTTGATTTGCCCCTTTTTCTCGTTGTGTGTGTGCGTTTACTGAGATAAACTGACCTCTAAGCACTGCTTTTGTTGTGTCCTTAAGGACACAACGTGTTTTCATTCTCATTTGATTTTGTGAATTTCTTTATTCGGTCTTTGATTTCTTCCATCACTCCATTGTTTTTGAGCAAGGTGTTGTACAGTTTCCATGTGTTCAGTTTTTTTCCTTGCTTTTTCTGTTAGTCATTTCTACTTTTATGTGTTTATAGTCAGAAAAAAATGCTTTGCAATATTTCAGTGCTTTGGATTTTGTTAAGGCTTTCTTTATGGTCTAATATGTAGTCTATTCTGGTGAGTTATCCATGTGCTTTGGAAAAGAAAGTATATCTGGTTGCTGTTGGGTGGAGCATTCCATATACGTCTATGAGTTAAGTTGGTTGACTGTGACCTTTGTATTTCTTGTGTCTTTATTGAACTTCTTTCTGGATGTTCCATCCTTCACTGAAAGTTGTGTGTTGAAAACTCCTGTGAATTTTGAACCCTATCTTTGGGTACATAAATATTTAATATGGTTATGTACTCCTGGAGTCTAGAGTCTTTAATCATTACATGGTGTCCTTCCTTATCATTTGTAGTCAGTTCTATATTGGGTGTGTAAATATTTAACATGATTATGTCCTCCTGGAGTAGTGACCCTTTAATCATTACATAATGTCTTTGCTTGCACAACATAATGGATTTTACTTTCAAATATGTTTTACCAGAAATTAATATTGCCACTTATGCTTTTTTTTACTGTTGTTTGCTTAATATACACCTGTTTGCATCCTTTGATTTTTAGTTTGTTTGAGTTTTTAAGTCTAAGGCAGGTCATGTGTAGGCAGCATGTAGTGGATCATGTCTTTTTATCCAATCTGTCACTCTCTGTCTCTGTTTTGGTGCATTTTGTCCATTTAGATTCAGCATAATGATTCATATATATGAATTTAGTGTTGTCATTTCGATGCCTTTTTTGTGTGTTGCCGATGATTGCTTTTTTCAGCTTAACTTTCTGTGCTGAGTTGTTTCTGTTTATGTGTATTCTTTTCATCATTTTCATTGTTGGTTTTTTATTTGCTGAGACTTCATGTGTTTCATGGTTTTTTATTTTGATGTGTAGGATTGTTAGTTTCCTTTGTGGCTGCCTTAATATTTACCCCTGTTTTTCCAAATTTTAACCAATCTTTTAATTTACTTGTATCACCTTTACTTGCGCTCCCAGTTAAAGATTCATAGCTACAATTTTTAAGTCTCGGGGTCTTTTTATTGCAATGTTGTCATCTTTTACATAATTACATCTCTGTTTCCCTGTTTTCAGTGCTTTGTCTTTGATTTAATTTTATAATTTCCTTATGTTGATACCTATTTTTTTCTGTTATGAATTCTAGTCTTGAGTGATTATTTTATGTTATTGATTTTCTAACTGAAAGGACTCCCTTCAGTGCTTCTTGCAATTTTGGTTTCAATTTATCAAATTCCCTCAATTTCTGCTTATCTGAAAATGTCCTTATTTCACTATTATATTTGAGAGATAGTTTTGCTGGGTATATAATTTTTATTATTTATTACCCTAGGGTCACCATGAGTCAGATCCATCTCAATGGCACTTGGTTGGCTATTACAGTAAATGAACAAAATTTCTAACATCTATCAGTTATCTCACCCTAGTAGCCCTAGAAGCCAACAAAGTTATTTTCTTCTGTAGATAATTCTATTTTTAAGTCCTTGTAACAAGAGTCTCATACAATATTTGTCTTTTTGAAATTGACTGATTTCACTCAGCATAACATCTTCCAATTGAATTCATGTTATGAGATGTTTTCTAAAACCTATATTGTTTTTTCTCATAGCACAGTGTCCCACTGAGTCCTGGCCTAGATGGCATCACTGGAGAATTCTACCAAACTTTTAGAGAAGAGTTAACTCAAATACTATTGAGGCTATTTCACACTATAGAAAGGGATGGAATACTCTCAAATTCATTCTATGAAGCCAGCATAACTCTGATACCAAAGCCAGAGAAAGAGCCCACAAAAAAAGAAAATTGCAGACCAACATCACTCATGAACCTAGATGCAAAAATATTCAACAAAATCCTTGCCAATAGGATTGAACAGCATATCAAAAAGAATTCATCATGACCAAATAAGATTCATACCAGGGATGCAAGGCTGGTTCAACATCAGAAAAATAACTAATGTAATCAACTACATAAATAATACAAAAGATAAGAATGACTTGATTTTGTCAAGTGATGCAGAAAAGGCAATTGACAAAGTCCAACACCCATTTGTGCTAAAAGAAATCTCAGAAAAATAGGAGTGGAAGGGAAATTCCTCAATGCAATTAGTGCCATCTACACAAAGTCAACTGCCTTCATCGTCCTGAATGGTGAAAGACTGAAAGAATTCCCCTTGAGAACGAGAACTAGACAAGGATGCTTACTCTCACTGTTTTTATTCAACATTGTGCTAGAAGTTCTAGCCAGAACAATTAAACAAGGAAATAAAGAGCATCTGCATCTTCAATGAAGTAAAAATCTCTCTGTTTGTAGGTGATATGATTGCATATACAGAGAATCCAAAAGAATCCACAAGTAAACTACTGAAACTAATAGAGGAATTCAGCAAAGTATCAGGATACAAGATAAACATAAGCAAATCTGTAAGATTCCTTTATACCAACAAAGAGTTCATCAAAGAAGAAATCAGCAAATCAATACCACTTACTATAGCCCATATGAAGATAAAATATCTAGGAATAAACCTAACTAGAGAAATAAGAAAGCTATACGGAGAGAACTACAAGAACTTACTGCAAGAAACCAAAAAGACTTACAAAACTGGAGAAATCTACCCTGCTCATAGACAGGAAGACATAACATTGTGAAGAAATCTGTTTTACCTAAAGTGATCTACTTATACAATGCAATCCCAATACCAATTCCAGTGACATTTTTTGATGAGATGGAGAAACATACCACCAACTTTGTTTGGAAAGGGAAGAAACCTCCGCTTAGTAAAGCACCACTGAAGAAAAGGAGCACAATGGGAAGCCTCACACTATCCGACCTTAGAAACTATTACACTGCCACAGTAGTCAAAACAGCCTGGTACTAGTACAGAGACATATATACCAATGGAATAGAGTGGAGACCCCAGAGATGCCACCATCCTCTTATGAACAACTGATACTTGACAAAGGCCCTAGGATTGTAAACTGGGGTAAAAACAGTCTTCTTAGCAAATAGTGCTGGCAAAATTGGATATCCATCTGCAGAAAACTGGATATATAATTCTTGGTTTTATATGCTTTTATATGTCA
Organism: Heterohyrax brucei; assembly: GCA_028571685.1. Classification (NCBI taxonomy): domain Eukaryota; kingdom Metazoa; phylum Chordata; class Mammalia; order Hyracoidea; family Procaviidae; genus Heterohyrax; species Heterohyrax brucei. Next base: position 32,714,168 of record CM053163.1, read on the forward strand.
TTCCATTGCTTCTTACCTGCAAGGTTTCTGCTGAGTAGTTCAAGCTTAGTCTTACGAATTTTTCTTTGTTGATTAATTTTCATTTTTTCCCAGCCACTTTCTTTTTTAATTGTGATTAAGTGAAAGTATACAATCCAAATTAAATTTGCCTGCCTGCCTATCTGCAGCTGTCTCTGTTCTCCTTGCCAGGTGACAGCACACTCCTCCTTATCATTCTTTACTTCTGTTTCCTCTTAACAACCTTTTGTCCACTCCTCTCTGCCCTCTCCTCTCTTATCTAGAAAGAGATCAGTAGCACAGTATCCTCTAAATGCATAGAACCATAAAGTACACACACACAATATCGTCACATTGTGCCCCCAAGTCCATTTTTGTCCAAAGAGTTGACCACAATCGTGTTTTCTGGTCAGGGGCAGCAGCAGCTGTAGGGACGTTATGGTCTTACTGCCATCCTCTGCCAGATCCCACCCATAACTCTAACACCACCATCCTAACACAGCTTTTCTTCTGGAGAGGCACTTTCCACTCTGCTGCTCCAAGTGAGAGTTAGCCCGAGCTAATGCCTTCTGGGTGGGTGACTCCGCTTCCAAGCTAACAAAGAAGGAATCCCACCTGAGCCGTCCTACCTCCCATGAAACAGCAGAATCTATGGTACAGCTCAGAAAAGAGAGGATAGGGAGCAGTGGTGCCCTCAGTCATCAGCCAGGCTCTCAAAAGGTGACTATCCCAAGCAGTTTCTCTGCTGCAGTGTACGCTCTTTACTTAAGCACTGCAGTTCAGTGGACTAGCTGGCTCATGCCAAGCTCCTGTCTCCCAGATAAGAAAGAAGGTGTCAGTAAGTGCAGTCTTCCCGAACGGTGATCCAGTAGAAGCAGGCCTCAGCATGCCACTGGCTCATGTTAGAGACAGGTAGTTTCCCCATTAGTGGTGACTAGTCCAATCCAACAGCACTATGCCTAATCCTAGGGCTCACTGGATGTCCACAGTACTCTGTTCAATTATCTTTCTAGGCCTTATTTCTCAGAGGGAACTGAGGAAATGTTTGTCTAGTCCACCATCTTGGCCTACCACATCTTAGCTACTTTAAAAATTGTCTCCTTATCTTTAGTTTTTGCAAGTTTGATTGTAACATGCCTTGTTGTATTTCTTTTGGGATCAAGCTTGTATGAACTTTGATGAGCATCTTGGATAGATATTGTCTCATTTTTCATGATATCAGGGAAGTGTTCGATCAATAATCTTCAATAATTTTCTCTGTATTTTCTATTATACTTCCCCCTGTCCCATTCTTGTACTACAATCACTCACAGATTACTCATCTTGGTAGAATTTCACCTAATTCCTAGTGTTTCTTCATTTTTAAACTCTTTTATCTGGCTTTTTCCTCAAATATGTTCGTGTAAGTGTTCTGTCTTCAGTCTCACTAATTCTGCATTCTATTGCCTAAATTCTACTCTTTTTACTTTCTATCAAGCTAATTCTGTAATTTTATTACTAATCTAAATTTCTACTTCCTGTCGTGTATTCTTTCTTGCAGCCTGTTGAGTTTGTCACTATGCTCTGCTGCATTTTGTCTCACCTCCTTCCTGATCTCTTGAAGAGTTCTAAATATCAATCATTTGTATTCTACCTCTGATAATTCCAAGATGTTCTCTTCTTCTTAAAAATTACCTGTTTCTTTTTGGGGGTGGTGGGGTTGGGAGGAGCTTCCTGAAGCCATCTGATATGTCTCTGTGTGTGATTTTATTTTGACTGCTGTCTCTGAGCTATTAGTAAGTCGTGTTTATGTATGTTTGCTTCCTGTGCTCTAGCTTCCTGTTTAGTTTTGCTTTGAAATGTCTAAATAGGCTAGTAGTATGTGCTCATTTTATTATTGGTGGCTTTGAAGCTCTAATGTCCTTCCATCAGGTGGTTGAAGCTGTTACTAGACATATGAGCCCAGAGTTCATTTACTTTTCTTGTATGGGTTCAGCCCAAGTGTATGGTGCCGGCTTTTCCCTACAGTCCTAGACAGGGATGTCTAATTGGTGAAGCTACAGGTATTTGGTTGCATGCACTAAGAAAAGCTGGAGCTGACACCCATCATCATGTGTCTCTAAGGAAGGTGTGTCCCCTTATGCCCGAGCTTAAGTGAAGAAAGTGTTTCTGCCTTGAGTTCCCAATTTTGGGGAGTTGGTAAATTCTTTTTGTTAAATTCTGTTTGTTAAATCATTCTGTCTCCAAGCCTGGGAGAATGCCTCAAGGCATGTGTAAGGGATGCTACTTCTGGCCTAGGAATAAGTTAGTCTATGGAGTCCTGTGCAGTGCAGAGATGGGAGTGGGATGCTCTGGGAAAAGGGAGAGAGTTTTATCCTGAAGGAAAGTTGTAGATCTTCATGCAGTAGGTTAGATGCAAGCCACTTAGCTTTTGATGATCAAATGCTGTCTTTTACTGGTTCTGGAGGTGTGAGTGGGTTCTCTGCTGCTCAGTCTCTCCTGCTGAGGAGGATGCCCCCTGAATGTCACTGCTCAGCACACCAAGCTGACCGAAGCTAATTCCTGTCAGGTGAGTTGTGCCCAATCCTAGATTCTTCTTGATCTACTATTTGTTCCCTGGTTATCCTGATTTCTCAACTTATCTTTTCATGTTAAGGACTCCTACAATGTCTTATGAAGTTGGTTCATTTGTTCTTTTGGATCTTCATTGTTAGAGGGATCACAGGCAGCATCTGACTACTCCACCATCTTATCTTTTATTTCTCAAGAGATGAAATGAAGGAGTGGAGAGTTGAGGTCCACTTCCCTCCAGGAAAGAAGCGCTGGAAGCAGAATGCATTCATTGGGCCTAAGGTCCCCACTTCTGAGAAACAACTCAACCAAGGAAAGATTGATGAGAAGGACTTTCTCCAGAGCTGACAAAGACAGAAGGCCTTCTGCTGGAGCTGATGCCCTGAAATTGGACTTTTAACCTACTTTACCGTAAGGAAATAAATTTCTTTTTGTTAATGTCATCCATTTGTGGTATTCCTGTTATAATGGCACTAAATGCCTACGACAGAAGTATTGGGCTCTGAGGGAGTTTGCCTCAAAGCTTTTAACCATTATGCCACCAGGGCTCCAGGGCATGCAATAGTAAACATTTTCTTTACAAGTCTATGGAGTTCAATTGACGTGTAGTTGGTCAGTTGCTCACACCTGAGCTTTCTCACATGTCAATTGTAGGCCATCTAGGCAAGCTCAGCTGATCTTACTTTTCTCGGAGTAGCTTGCCTCAGCTGGAACAACTGGAAAAACTTGACTCTACCTGTTTCAGCACACTTAACCAAAAACAACAACAACAACAAACTGAACTGGTTGCCATTGAGTCTACTGTGACTCATAGTGACCTTATAGGACACAATAGAATTGCTCCATAGAGTTTTCAAGGAGCATCTGGTGAACTCAAATTGCCGACCTTTTGATTAGCCATCATAGCTTTTAACTACACCACCAGGGTTCCCACCAGCAGGCTAGAGTATAATAATCCCGAGGAAGATGGCTGAGGTGCTAGAGTAAGGGTAGGCAAAATTACAGAAGTACTTTTCAAGATTACTTTTGTCATGTTTGCTAAAATCCCTTTAGCCAAGGCAAGTCTCATGGCTGAAGTCAGAATCAACAGACAGGAAAATAGACTTGTCTCCTTTTTACGGTGAATTACAAAGTCTCATGGCAAAGTACATGGATACAGGAAAGAATCAAAATCAGGATTATTAATACAATTAATCCACTGCACATATGATCTTCAGAGTGGTCATTTAGATACAACTTGTTTGCATCATAGTCTTCTTACACAGCTCTCAACTAGTAACCAGAAGTTGTATTCCTTTTTCCCTTCTTAGGGAAAAATCATGATATAAGTAGTTTAAATCTTTTTGATCTTACTAAATTCATTTTTTGTGGGTATCAGGTGACTGAAACAAGCCAGGGCTGGTTTTTTTACAAAGGTACTCTGGAGGTTATATGCTGGTTGTTGGCATTGATTCAGTAGTTCAATGATTTCAAGGTAAATGTTTCTACAGTATTTTTGTCTTTCTCTATGTTGAGAAGATGGCTGTTGTAGCTCTACCTGATCATTTAATGTAGAAAGAAAGAAGACTGAAAGAATCGGCCCAATACGCTTTCTCTTAAACTCTCCTTAACAAGAACTGTGACGTGTGGCCACATCTGGCTATAATACAGCACAGGAGAAAAAGTTCAGGTATGGTAGTTAGTTAACTGATCTCACAGTGTCTGCTACAAGTGAGACTAGTGAGAGAACCAGGTGGAGGAATCATGAATATTTCTGTGGTCCTTATTATGTATCCACATGCTTCTTTCCAAAAGGATTATCTAGTTCACAATGCCATTACCAGTCCATGCTTGCTACACTTTCACCACAAGCTTGTTGACACTTCTTTGGATATTAATGAGTCTGAATATTTTCTGTGTACTTTTAAATAAAGTTTCCTAGAATCTTTAAAAGAATATTTTACGATACTTTAAGGGAAAGTTTACAATGCAAATCAATTTGCCATATAAAACTCCCCACAGATACCTCTGTGCCACTCTAGTGGCTCTCCCAACACTGTGACAGCACACTCCTCTTTCTACTCTGTGCTTCATACCCTGTTTTCATTCAATCAACTCCTGTCCCTTCCTTTCCATGCTGCCATCTCACCTCTAGAGAACAGCTGCTCCAACAGTCTGTTTCACCTTGAGAGAGGAGAAAACTTTTAAGAAGATTTCACTTTAAGATTCACAGAAACCCAGATGCTTCTCTCCCTGTAACAGTTCAAGGACACGTCTCCCTGCTCTCACAGCGTTTCTTGAGATAAAGCCCAGCTTCTAAGGGAAGGGAAATTTCTTCCTTGTAATTTACACCAACTGCTTATCCTTGCCTTTGTAAGTTTGTTGGCGCCAATAGAAAAGCAGTGTGAAGATCTGTAAATCTGTTAATGCCAGTTAGAAAGCTCTATGGAAATTTGTTTGTTTGTTTCCTTGAGAAAACATATAAAAGGGATGTTTTGATAACAGGACAGAGTGCACAGCCATTCTGGACCTGAGTCTGGCTGCACTGCTAGCAACAAAGCCCCTTTCTCTTTAAACAAAGTGGTGTTTGAGGAGTTTTCTGCTCTGCAGGACAAACTTATGTTTTTCCTGCAACAACCTTAGGGGCAAACACTTCACTAACATCACTCTATCTTACAGCCTAGTCCAATTTTTGTCTGGAGAGTTGGCTTTGGTATTGGTTTCAGCTCTGGGCTACCAACAAGTCCAGGTGGCAATATGTCAGACCTCTAAGTCTTTTATTAGAGTTCTAGATCTGCACCCTCATTTTTCTCCTGCTAAATCAGGGACTCCATGTTGTGTTCCCTGTCAGGGCAGTCATTTGTGGTGGCTGGACACCATCTAGTTCTTCTGGTCTCATGCTGACACAGTGTCCCAGTTATTTGACCCCTTCTGTTTCCTGGGCACATATTTTCATCACATCTTTGATGTCCTTTTCTCTTCTCTGCCAAAGGCCTATTAAGACAAATTGATGCTCCTTGGATGGCAGCTTGCTATCTTCTAAGACCCCAGATGCCACTCACTAAAATGGAATATAGAACATTTCCTTAAAAACAACTTTGTCATGATTTCAGGAGGCATCTGGGTCAACCTAGATGTCTCCTGAAATCATGGTCCCCAGACCCGTGTCCAAGCTACTCTGATCTTCCAAAAATTGGGTTGCATTTAGAAAACTTCTTAGCTTTTGGTGCAGTACAGCAGTGTTAATCTACCTTCTACTGCTTGCTGTCTCTTCCTTTACTTTAAGTCTGTAAAAGCTTGCATTCAACAAGGGTGAGGGTCAGTGAAAGATAAGAAGTTTCCCATTCAGTGGTGTGTAGTCCAAATTGACAGCACTATGCTGTGTCCTAGGGCTTATTGGGTGTCCAGAAGGCTCTGTTTAGTTATCAGTCCAGGCCTTAGTTTTCAGAGGGAATTAAGTAGATGTGTGTCTAGTCTGCCATCTTCTTGATATATTTTTTCTGTCCTTTTAGTTTTAGCTTGCTTGAGTCTTTAAATCTGCAGTGTGTCTCTTTTAGACAGCATATAGATGGATTATGTCTTTGTTGGTGGAGTTAGTCCGTTTACATTCAGTATAATGATTGGTTAGTATAGGTTTAGTGCTGTCATTTTAATCTCTTCTTTGCACCTTGTTGACTATTTTTGTTCCACTTTATTTTCTGTGCTGAGTCCTTTTTCTGTATATATTTTTTCACCTTTCTCAGTGTTGTTGCTTTAGTATTTACTGAGACTTCAATTTTTTGTGTGTATGTGGTTACCTTAATATTTGCTGTGGGCTAAAAGCTATTATACTGTAACCCCCTTGCCCTCTCTCTTCCCTCTCCCTTTACCCCACCCTGATTAATGCTGTAAAACTGTTTACGCAACTAGAAATAAAAGTTTAGGCTAAGCTGCTTCCTTGTTCCGTGTCCTTTGGAGACGAGGCTTCCATGTACTCTGTAACAAATCCAAATACTTCCTACAAAGATCCTAACCATTTTTGGCAGTGTGTGCTGCCCTGTTGTCTTCCTGCTTCTGGAACATATAAGTAAAGCTTGTAACAAAGGAACAGTGGCCATCATTCTTCATCAGAGAACTTGGTCCCACCTGGCCCCAACTTTATCTTGTGTGATGTGTTCTTTGTGTGACTGAGTCTTTCTCATACCCTTTTCTGTTCCTCTTGGCCCTGGACCCTTCCCACTTCAGGTCACTGGGGTGCCAGATGCAGCAAGTGGCACCCAATGTGGGGCATAAAGAGTGGGCCATTGCTGACTGAAGCTGCAAGGTAAGGGGACATCTCTGATAGAGGCGTGCACATGTGAAAGTGAATAGTTGTCGACATGCAATAGATACACCAGGTATAAAACATGGGATAATGAGGCCCACATGAATTGGGTGCGTTATATCCAGATGCTCCATGCCTTATTGAAGGCAAAAGGAGCATGGGCAAAAAAGGATCATTTGAGCCAGTTTTTAAGTTTCATGCAAGACACATGTCCTTGGTTCCCAGAGCAGAGGACAGTTAATATTGAGACTTAGCAGAAAATAGGTAAATATCTTCAGCATCATTATACAGTGGAAGGCCCCAGTGGAATTCCTATTTTAACTTTCTCTTTACGGTCCCTTATTAATGAATGCCTTGGCGTTCAACCATAGAACAGTGTTGTAAGAATTTACCAGATACTGCTTGTCAATTGAAGCATACAGTTCAGGGTTTTGAGTAGACTTGGGCTGTGTAGGTTTCTGCTGTGGAAGCAGGGGCTCTACCTTCTGTGCTCCTAGCAAGAGAGTCAAACAGGTGCTCAGAAGGAGGAACTAGTGATGAGGAGAAGGGAGCTGCCACCCAGCCTGAAGTAAATGAGGAAACTTTGACAGCCTTTGCCATGCTTTCACTGGCTGTGATGACTTCAGGGGCTTGACTAAAAGTGAAGGCTAGGTCCTCTATAAGCCAGTCTCCTTTATTCCCAGTGCAACAAGCTTGCAGAGAGGCATTAAGGGCAGGACAGCCATTGGAAGGCTTAAGCCCAGCCCTGTTCTCCGAGGTTGACACCAGCCCCACAGATTGTGCAACCCCCCTAACACAGAATATCATGCTCTGCCTTTCAAGCTATTAAAAGAGCTTAAAGTGGCAGTCTCCACTTGGGAACTGACAGTCTCCTATGCTTTGGGACTGTTGGAGACACTCGTGGGATTACAAGCCCTCCCTCCTGATGACTGGAAAATGATTGGCTGAGTGTGCCTATCCCCCAGAGATTTCTTGCTGTGGAAATCATCCTTTTATGAGTTTTGTTGTGACCAAGCTGCATGCAACAGTGGACACAATATTGCCATTTCCTTAGACCAGCTCACAGGGGAGGAACAATATTCTGGGGGTAATGCAACAGTTAGGTCTCTCATTACAAGCTTTCAACCAAATAAAAGTGCAAGCCTCAAAGGCTTGGAGAATTTTGCCTACCAAGGGGAAGAAAACTACCAGCCTTACATCCATCAAATGGGCCTAGATGAACCATTTGGAGATTTTGTAGGCTGCCTTATACAAGCCATGGTCAACTTATCTCTAACCTGCAGGCAATCAATGTGTTGGTTAAACAACTAGCCTTTGATAATGGCCAGTGTTAGATCCTTTAGAAAGCCTGCAGATCTTGATCAAATGCTTGGAATCTGTGCAAATACAGGACCTTCCTACATACAAGGGGCTACCTTAGCTGTTTTCTAAAAACAGAAAGTAATGGATCTAAAACTGGAAAGTGTTTTCACTGTGGAAAGCAAGGTCACTTTGCTAAGGAATGTAGGATTAAGAAAAGACAGTTTCCAGGCCTGCCACAAGGCAGTGGTAACCCCCAACCAAGAAGACTCACTCAGCTATGCCCAGTCTGCAGAAGGGGATAAAATTGGGGGAGTGAGTGTTGGTCACAGACCAATGCCGATGGCAGACTGATTCAGGGAAAGGCACAACAGGGCCAGCCTGGCCCCATCAAACAGTGTGGGCAACATCCAAACTTGAGATACCAGATCTTGTCCATACCATGGCAGGGAGAGCAGGACTGGACCTGTGCTCCACCACCACAGTCATAGTAATACCCCAAGTTGGTACCCAGGTGCTCCTTACAGGGGTATTTGGCCCGCTACCAGAAAGAACAGTGGAACTATTGTTGGGGAGAAGTAGTGCTGCTATGAAGGGACTCCGCATCATCCTAGGAATCATAGACAGATTATACAGGAGAGATTAAAATCACGGCACACTCACCAATGGATTTGTATCAGGTAACAGCAGGAAATCGAATAGCACAGTTAACTCTCCTACCCCTTGCACGAGCCAAAAGACAAACAACAGTGGCCACCAGAGGGAGCAGGGGTGATGGTGTTTTTGGCTCCTTGGATGCTTATTGGATCACCAATTTAGGGGACGATCAGCCTGAGTATGACCTAGTTATAGATGGGAAACCCCTTAGAGGGTTGCTGGACAAGGAGCCAATGTGTCCGTAATAGCAAGAAAACACTGGCCATTCACATGGCTGATAGACCAGGTGGAGACACAGTTGTGTGGTGTTGGACAGGTGAAAATGCCTACCAGGAGCGTTCGAATCCTTAAATGGTTTGATAATGAAGAAAATACTGGGGAGTTTCAACCCTTTGTGGTGGAAATTCCAGTTACTCTATGGGGAAGAGACATTCTTCAGAGTATGGGAGCATTATTGATGAGCCTGAATGTTCTTGTTAGCTCCCAAAAGTTGGATCAAGGGTTCCTACTGCAACAAGGATTAGGAAAGCAAGGACAAGGAAGGAAATACCCCATATAGACAAAATCAAAAACTGACAGACATGCATTGGGATTTCAAGATTTTTCCTAGGGCCACTGTCCACTTCTCTGCCCAGGCCAACACCCAAATCTATAACTTGGCTGACAGATGCCCTTGTCTGGGTGGACCAGTATCCCTTACCAAAGAAGAAGCTTTTAACAGCCCACACGTTAGTCAAAGGGCAGTTAAAAAGGAAACAGTTGGTGCCTTCCACTAGTTCCGGGAACACCCCTACTTTTGTTATAAAAAAGAAGTCAGGAAAATGGAGACTCCTTCAGGATCTTCCGGCTATCAATAAGACCGTGGAACCCGTGGGGTCCCTGCAGCCTGGCCTACCTAGCCCTACGATACCACAGGATTATCAAATGCTGGTTGTGGACTTAAACAATTGTTTCTTCTCTATACCCTTGCATCCAGAAGATTGTAAGCATCTTACTTTTAGAGTACCTGTACCCAACAACACAGGCCCTATGCAAAGATATCACTGGGTGTGCCTGCCTCAAGGAATGACAAATAGCACAACCTTGTGTCAAGAGTATGTAGGCAGGGCAGTGCAGGTTGTGAGAAAGCAGTTTCTAGAAGCATGTATCATCCATTATATGGATGACATGTTACTGGCCGTCCCTAGTGAACAGCAATTAGAACCCATATATCAGGCTTTACAAACATAAATTGACTCAGTTAGGACTGGAAATTGAGCCAGAGAAATTAAAGAAGACACCTCTGATTCAATACCTAGGTCATATCCTAGAAAATAAACAAGTCTAACCTCAGACTCCACAAATTAGAGTGAATCATCTCCAGCCCTTAATGACTTTCAAAAACTGCTGGAGGATATTAACTGGCTACGCCCCTCTTTAAAGCTTACAACACAAGAGCTCCAGCCTGTGTTTAAGATTCTGAAAGGAGACCCCTATCCTTCTTCTCCTCAGGGCCTTACTAAAGAAGCTCAAGAAGCACTGAAACTAGTGGAGTGAGCTACTGCTAGAGCAGTACTAATGAAAGTTGAACCAGATCAGCTAATTTCTCTCCTCATTTTCCCTGCACCCCATGTGCCCACAGGAATGTTATGGCAAGTGGTAGAGGTCTTGGAGTGACTTTATTTATCTAATACTCAACCACAGTCACTCACTCCATGCCTTTCTCTAGTAGCCAATCTCATTAGCAAGGGCAGAAAACACTTTCTACAGCTCAGTGCTCAAGAACCCCAAACCACAGTTATCCCATAGAAAACCCTTCAGCAGCAATGGTTGTGACAGTACTCAGAACACTGGCAAGCTGCTCTTGCTTCATATCCTGGTCAGCTAGATAATCATTTCCCAGCTGACAAAATTGTCCAATTTTCCATTTATTCCCCAAAGTAGTACTATCCTCTCCTATTCCTCAAGCACTCACTGTGTTCATGGAGGGCTCATCTTCAGGACAGGCAGGATATTACTCTGAGGTTCAGCAGCAGCGCGCTGATTGGGAGTCCACCTCCTCCCAACGTGCTAAAGTTCCAGGCTGTCATTTAGGTTTTTCAAGATTTCCAGAACTGACCCCTTAACATTTATTCAGATAGTGCCTATGTGGTCAGGGTGGTTAAAGACGTTGAAACATCAACACTTTCTCAAATGGGCAGTGAAATTCTGTTCTACTTATTCCATCGAGTGCGCGACCTTATTCACAGATGCCACAACCCCTGTTTCATTTCTTACATATGATCTCACAGTCCACTACCAGGTCCTTTAGCAGGTGGGAATGCCGCTGCAGATCAACTCCTTTGCTACACTACTATACCTTCTGGCCCCAGTGAGGAAGCTACTGCTTCCCACGCTGTCTTTCACCCAAATGCTGCAACTCTACATAAACAGTTTCAACGTACAGAAGAGGCTGCCCATCAAATTGTTAAGAGTTGCTCTACTTTTCCATTTTTATTCTTTCGCTGCCACAAGGAGTGAATCCCAGAGGCTTACACTCCAAAAGGCTTACACCACAGCGAGTTGAGGCAGATGGATGTTACTCACTTTCCTGCCTTTGGGCATCTCCATTTTGTCCATGTCTCCATAGACATTTGCTCCTCCATGATTTTTGCATCATCCCAGCCTGGTGAAGCAGCGTGTCTTGCTATCAACCATGTTTTACATGCCACGCAGGTGTTGGGTTGCCCACAGGCAAGAAAGATGGACAGTGGACCAGCATATACCAGTTCCACCTTTAAGAGTTTTTGCCGTACCTTCCACATTTTACTTACCACTGGTATTCTGTACAATCCACAGGGACAAGTTATTGTCCGATGGGCCAATTCAACACTCAAAAGTATGATACAAAAACAAGAGGAGAGAGACCTCCCTGTGCCATACAAAACTACACCATCCACAATCATTAACTTGGCCATTTGTACTTTAAATTTTTTGAATATTAATGAAGATGGCACCACAGCAGCTGAGAGACATTATTGCCCCTCATCCCCATCTCAGGAAAAGCCAAGATGGGTACGTTGGAAAGATCCCTTCACAGGACAGTGGAATTGTCCTAGCCCAATGGCTAGATGGGGACCGGGTTTTGTTTGTGTCTCCCCAGAAGGAACGGGACCCTTGTGGACTCCTGCAAGATTTGTGCGAGAATGTGATGGACTGCTTGGTGCTGTTACCTACTCACATGGACCACCCCAAGGAAACAGTAACCAGATCACAGCCACTGATGCTGAACATGGAGAAGGATGCCCTGAATGACAACCCTTCGAGGACCTACTGCTCTGACTCACCAAGCTCCTCCCCTAACATGGAGACAGGTTAAAAAATTTAATGAACAGGCCCAAAACATGGTCAGAGATCAAGGGGCTACTTCAAAAACCTTGATCTGGCTTTTGTGGCAATACTCACACTCCTCAAAGCCCAGGTGGGTGTGATGGAGGGAGAACTTCATTGGACCTTCTTCCCTGATCCACCTTTGGCTCATGTAGTAACCTGGGAAATACCAGCCACAATTCCTGTGTTTACCAATCTCTCCCAACTTTTAGGGGGCCACCCTAATAAGCACATTATAGCAGTTCATAATAGTTCATTTAATTATATAGAAAAGGCTGCAGTGCTGCCTCTATGCCTAGCACCCAGTTCTCTGTGTATGTCATTACAGGAGATAGAAAAATCAACTATTATAACCAATGGCTCCAAGGACGGGGATGAGGTTATCATTTATAAAGCTTTCAAATTGGAAGTCCGACAGCTGCTTAATGATTCTTGCCCCTGTCAACCCTGCCGTAACCGAAGTGCCACTGTACGCCAGCAAGGCTTTGTGTCCTGGCTTGAGTGTTGCACCCCATGGGTCAATGTGACTTCTTTCACCTCTGTGCAATTTCAAGATTACTGTTACAAGTCTGTCAATTACTCTGGCTTCTTCCCGTCTCCTTCTCTCTGTGTCAGTGGCCATTACAAGCAACCAAATCTCTGGTACCTAGCTACCTGCTCAGGAAATATAAATCAATCTAGTGCCAGTATAAAAAATGTTGGTGGGATTGGATCCAGACCATTCTGGTGCACTGCATGTGCACAAAATCCTTATGTTTTTATTAGTGGAGACATACAAATTAATAACAACACTGATGGGACTTTCAATACTTTCCGTAGCAATTGTAATCTTACAAATTGTGTTACCAAAGTTAGATGGGAGAATAATACTTCTGTTCTCATACTGTATTGACCATCTTTCCTTGTGGTCCCTACTAAACTTTCCAGGCCCTGGTATGAGGATTGTGGTCTACTAGTTCTCAAAGAAATCAAAAATCAATTGTATTAGCCTTGCTGTGCAATCAGATTGATTATTTTGGGTTTAGTGTCATTGGCCACTTTGTTGGCCTCCACCATAACTATCTCCGTAGTTTTCGTTCAGAACATACAAACTGCACATTTTGTTAATCAGTTTGCAAAAAACACTTATACTTCAGAGACCCAAGAGATCATTGATAATGAACTTCAAACACAACTGGATGCTTTGGAGGCTACGGTCCTTGAAATCAGGACTCTAGTGAAGGCCTTACAACACTGTATGGAGTTACATTGTCATGAGGAGTTCTAACATATTTGTGTCACCACTCTGCCTTACAATCAGAGTGAGTGGCCATGGAATCGCGTGGCCGCCCACCTAATGGGCATTTTTCACCATGCCAACATCAGCCTAGACCTTCCAAAATTACATCAACAAATTCTGGACATCCAGCATGTTGAGGTACAAAGTCTCACACCTGAACAGGCAGCAAAAGCAGTTCTGGATTTACTTAAAGGATTTAATCCTTTCAGTATAGCCAGACACTCAGTAATTGCTATTATTGTCGTAATGAGTCTAATTCTCTTATTGCTTTGTGCCTTTCCAGCTGGATGCCACATCTTCCAGCAACAACTGATGGAACTGGCTCTGGTGCATCATAAAACCAAGCTGACCATACAAAAATAAGTAGGGACAGATGCTTGCGTCACCATCTGTGCCTCCCCGTCTATGCCCCCTGTTTGTGCTTCTGGGTCTGTTCTCCTTCTCACCTGCCCTCTGTGACTTTTCTTCTTCCTTCCTGCATTTAGAAACTTCTTACTCTGTTGTTTCTAGAGAATGGCACCTCCCTTGCCCACTATATCCAGGGGAGTGTCTTGTATATGCCTCATATGTAAGGTTACCTCGTGCCCTCCTGGCTGTGTGGAGGCTGAGGCCTCATGGAGGATGATGTCATGTATGCTGTCTCCTGCCCAATGCCATAAGCTGAGCCCATCTGTGACAGCAGCCAGGGCCCCGCCAGCAGGCAGGGAAGTCCCACAGCAGCAGCTGGATGTGGAAGCCAGGGGACATAGGCTACAAAGGAAACATAAACTTCTACTCGTCATCTATGTCACCCAGCTTGGCCCCGGATGGGTAAGATTAATCAGAGAAGAAAAAACCTAAGGCAGACACAGTCACAGAGGGGCCATCAGGAGGAACGTTGGGGACCGACAGAGATGGTGCATAGACCATCAACCCTCGAAGCCTCCTGAGGGAGGTCTCCTGTCCCATGACTGCTTCATGTCCCACACCCAGCTCAGAACGGGACCCAGGGAACAGAGACATGACAAGCAGCAGAGACCCCGGCCACACCATGAAGTCTGTTTCCATTCTCCTATTCCTTTTGCTTATCCTCCACTTTACTGATGCTTCCATATGAAACTATAAAGGCAGAGATGCTGCAGGCTAAAAGCTATTATACCCTAACCCCCTTGCCTTCTCTCTTCCTTTTCCCTTTACCCCACCCTGCTTAATGCTATAAAACAGTTGACACAACTAAAAATAAAAGCTTAGGCTAAGCTGCTTCCTTGTTCTGTTTCCTTTGGTTGGAGACAAGACTTCCGCGTACTCTGTAACCAATCCAAATACCTCCTACAGAGATCCTAACCATTTTTGGCAGTGCGTGCTGCCCTGTTGTCTTCCTGCTTCTGGAACATATAAATAAAGCTTATAACAAAGGAACTGTGACCATCATTCTCCATCAGAGACCTTGGTTCCACCTGGCCCCAAATTTATCTTGTGTGATGTGTTCTTTGTGTGACTGAATCTTTTTCATCCTCTTTCCCGTCCCTCTCAGCCCCGGACCCCAGTGCAGTTCGCTGGGGTGCTAGACGCGGCAAATATTTACCCTTTTCTAAATTTCAACTCATCTTTGTCTCTTTGTTTCATCTTAACTTTCTGTCCATCTATGACTACATTTTTTGTCAGTCTTTTTTGTTATGTAATGCTATTTCTGTTTCCCTATTTACAGTGTAGTAGCTTTGATTTATATTTGTGATTTCCCCATCTCAATCGATAATCTGGTTGCTCTGTCCTACATT
This sequence comes from Heterohyrax brucei, assembly GCA_028571685.1. Lineage (NCBI taxonomy): Eukaryota > Metazoa > Chordata > Mammalia > Hyracoidea > Procaviidae > Heterohyrax > Heterohyrax brucei. The sequence goes on from CM053163.1 coordinate 32,729,337, forward strand.
CTAGCCTTGAGTTGTTATTTAACATTGTTGATTTTCTTAATAAAAGACTTTATTATTTTTTGTGCAATTTTTGAAAATTATCTAAACTTACATTTACCTGGAAATGTCCTAACTTTGCTACCGTAATAATGAGACAATTTTGCTGGATATATAATTCTTGGCCTACAATTTTTTCCTTCAGTGCTTTGTGCCTGTCATCCCATGGCCTTTCTGCCTGTTTTGTTTCTGCTGAATAGTCTGAGTTTAATCTTGTCGACTCTCCTTTGTAGATTATTTTTCATTTGTCCCTAGATACTTTTAAATTTGTCTCCTTACCTTTGCTTTCTGCAAATTTGATTATAATATGCCTTGGTGTCTCTTTTGGGACATGCCTTGTGTGTTCAATTAAGTATCTTGGATAGGTAACTTCTCATCTTGCGTGACTTAAGTTAATTTTTCTGTCAACATATCTTTAACAGTTCTGTCTGTATTTTCTGTTATCATCCCTCCCTTCTGCTACTGTAATCACTCATAGATTATTCCTCTTAATAGAGTCCAATATAACTCACAGTATTTCTTCATTTAAAAAAAATTATTTTATCTGCTATTTTCTCGAATATGTTGGTGCCAAGTGTTTTATCTTTAAGTGCAGTAATTCTGCATTCCATTGCCTCATTTGTGCTCCTTTGACTTTCTACTGATTTGTGTAAATCTGTAATTGTATTATTAATCTTCTGAATTTCTGCTTTCTTGCAGCCTGTTCAACTTGTCTTTATGCTTGGCTATGGTTTGCTTCATCTCCTTCTTGAGCTCTTCAAGACTTCTAAATATGAATGTTTTGTATTCTACCTCTGATAATTCTAGGAGCTCATCTTCTTTTGGAAAATTTCTTGATTCTTTGTTTTGGGAACTTTCTGAAGCCATTGTGGCCTGCGTCTTTGTGTGATTCATTATTGATAACAATAACAAATAAATAAATACAACAATAAGTCGTACTCATTTATTTTATGTTTGCTTGCCGTGTTCTAGCTTCTTGTTTTGTTTCAAAACACCAAAATAGGCTGGTCATGTGAGCTAGTTTGATTGTTGGTATTGCTGAGACTTCAAAATCTTGTCAGCCAACGGCTACAGCTGTAGTTGGATAGGTGAGTCCAGGTGTCTAGTTTTCTTGTAGTATTCATCTCAGATCCCAGATAGTCAGCAAGCAAGTGGTGAAGGCTCTTTCCTCCTGTCCTAGGGAAGCAGGAGTGATTGGTGTAGGCACAGGTATCTGGCTGAGAAAGGCAGAGCGCCGACAGCTGAATGTGTGAGGAAGGCATGTCCTGTTATACCAGAGACTAGGCAAAAGAACTAGTTTTGCCCTGAGTTCCCCATATAGGGGAGCTGACACACTGTTTATTTATCCCTCCCTCCCCAATGCTATATTTGTTAAATTATCCCCTCTCTTAGTCTACGGTGTACACAAGGAGTCCTACTTCTGGCCCAGGTAATAGGGATAGATTCCAGAGTGGAGTACAGTGGAGTGAAAGGAGGGGAGGCACTGGGGTAAAAAGGAGAGACGTTTATCCAGGAGGAAAGATTTAGATGCTCACACAACAGATTTTAGATTCAGTCCACTTAGCTTTTGACTATTGAATGCTGTCTTCTATTGATTCTGGAGGTGTGAGTAGTAGACTTTCCACTGCTTGGTCTCTTCTGCTGAAGAAGACACTCTCTGAAAGCCAAGGATCTGCTCACCGAGCTTAGTACCACTGATTTGCCTGCAAGACACAGACTTCTGTCAGGTTGGGTCTGGCCAGTCCTAGGCACCTCTGGACCTATTCTAGATTCCATGTTGCTCAGTCCAATTTCTCAACTTTCCCTTTGATGTTCAGGGCTTCTAGAATGTCATATATAAATATAATCAACTCATTTGTTTTTTGGGGGGAGTCTTTGTTGTTAGAGCAATCACAGAAAGTATCTGAATACTCTGTCATCTTTAACCGCATCTCAGAAATACATGTATTTAAAATTTTATTGTTCATTGTGTGAAAGCTTGAAACACATATTAATTTCTTATTCAAAAATTTATACACAAATTATTTTGTGACATTGATTGTAACTCCTATAATGTGTCAGTACCCTTCCCCTTTCCATTCCTCCAGTTCTCCTGTCCCTTCTTACCTTCTAGTCTTTGCTTTTTGGCAGGTATTGCCCATTTGGCCTCTTATAGGTGATTGAACTAATAAGCCCATCTCTTATGTATGTTACTGCTTCTTTTATATACCTGTCCAATCTTTGGCTGAAAAGGTGGGCAATACATATGGCTTCAGTTTGTAGTTAGTAGAGTATCTGGGAGCCACAGTCTTAGGAGTTACTTCAGTCATTGTCAGACCGTGAAGTCTGGTCTTTTTTGTGAATCTGAATTTTATTCTTCGTTTTCACCCCACCCCCTGCATTCCCAGGACTCTCTGTTGTGGTCCATGACAGAGAAATTGCTGGTGGTAGCCAGGCACCATCTAGCTCTTCTGGGCTCATGCTGATGGAGACTTTGGTCCATGTGGTCCGTTAGTCTTTTGGACTAATATTTTCCTTGTATCTTTAGTTTTCTTAGTTATTCTTTGCTCTGAACAGAGTGGGACCAATAGATGTATTTTAGATGGCTGCTTGCAAACTTCTAAGACTCCAGACACTACTCACTAAAGTATGAGGTAGCATTTTGCTTATGAACCATGTCATGCCAATGGATCTATGTGTCCCCCAAGATCATGCTCCCCAATTCAGAGAAATAATTTTAATAGCCCTATATCCCATGATGGGCATGTACATGTGCATGCACACATGCACACACACACAAACACAAAATTTCATAGTGGCTGAAAAATTGAAAAGATAAATATCCAAAGCTATACTATATATAGTTATATATATTTTCATATGTATAATATCTATTATTTATAATAGATAAATACCCAAAGCTGTATATGTATGCATATATGTATATACAAAGTCTGACAATTGAGTGTGCAAACCTACCACCCTTGCTTATGTTGGCAGTACTGTACAAACAACTCAGTAAGATTTCATAAGTTTGATATATCAGTGTCTCACAGCTGTGCTTGTGTCAACGTGTGGTGGTGTCTTGGTGAGTGACATTCACAATTATTGCTGCATGTTTTTGTGTGCCATCATGAGAATGTTGGAGCTTAAATTAGAGCAATGAACAGACATGCAAATTCTTGTTAAACTTGGCAAGAGCGGAAGTGAAATCAGGGCCATGTCAGTTCAAGTTTATGGGGATAATACCACGAAGAAAATGGCAGCATACAAATGGGTTAAACATTTTTCTGAGGGGAGAAAAAGTGCCACTGATGAAGAGAGGTCAGGGAGGCCAGTAATGAGCAGAACTGATATAAAAATTGCAAAAATTTGTTGAATTGTGCATTAAAACCATTGACTGACTGTGAGAAGCATAGCAGACCAAGTAAACATTGATAGAGAAACAGGAAAACCTTAACTAAAATTTTGACATGCAAAAAGTGTGTGGAAAAATGGTCCTGAAGGAGCTCACTAATGATCAAAAACAAAAGGCAGTCAAAGTTTTCCAAGACCTTTTGGAAAGATATGACAACATTTTGTGCAGTGTTATCACTGGTGATGAAACATGAGTGTACCAACACAACGAAGTGTCAAAGTGCAAAATGGAAGCCAGCCAATTCTTCATGATAAAAAACAGTTTTGTCAGTCTAAATCAAGAATCAAAATGATGTTGCTAATCTTTTCTGATATCAGAGCGATTATTCATTATGAATTTGTACCAAGTAGACAAACAGTTAACCAAGTTTACTATTTGGAAGTGCTGAAAAGGCAGTGTGAAAAAGAAGGAAACAATCTGAAGTTTTCACCAACTCGTGGCTCTTGCATCACAACAATGCACCAGTTCACACAGCACTGTCTGTGAGTGAGTTTTTAGCCAGAAACAAATAAGTATATTGGAACACGCTCTGTACTCACCTGTTCTGGCCTCCCATGACTTTTTTTTTAATCCAAAGATAAAGGAAATATTGAAAGGACGACATTTTGATGACGTTCAGGACACGAAGGGTATACAGTGACATCTCAGAAAAAAGAGTTCCAAAATTGCTTTCAAGGGTGGACTAGATGCTCGTGTTGGTGCATAGCTTCCCAAGGGGAGTACTTTAAAGGTGACCGTAGAGATATTCAGCAATGAGATAGGTAGCACTTTTTATAGGATGAGTTTATGAATGCAAAGGTCAGAACCTTGTATGTATATATACACACATATATCTATACTTAGTATAGATTTGAAAATTTATCTTTTCTGTAGTTTTTCAGCTACTGTAAAAATTGTTACAGGTTGTCCCAGTGTTCAGTGTTGCACATGACTAGCAGACTCTGGAGTGGGAGGAGGTAGGTAGATGCCGCCAATGGGAGAGAATTGGATTTAAACAGGCAAATTTAAGAATCATGGTTTTAAAGTGAATTATCACTATAGACTTCTGAGTTGATTTTTTTTTTTTTTGCTATAACACATAAAAGCTTAACTATCATTTTGGTTAGATCAGCAATAGTCTTCAATGTAGATGGATAAAGTATAAGCTGATAAAATATTCTGCTTACAACAAGAGAATCTAATTATCTAGTTCCAAATTACAGAGTGATGGTGTGATAGCTTTATGGATAGCATTGTTGCAGATTTACTGGTATGGTGTATTATTTATAATCTTAGCTACTATTCTCACTTTCTCTTTCTAACTAGTCATCAACTTTTACATGCAGCTAAAAAGAGTAGAAGTCAATTTTTTGTGAAACTGTACCTAAATCCCTGGATTTATTGCATACACCCTACTCTATGGCAGAAAATCAATATGGTTAACTAAATATTAGGTAAACAAACACTATATAAGAAAATTGAGTTCTGTCATGATCAAGACAGGGCTAATAAAACTGCTGGGTTTTATTTTAGATGGGTTCAGATTGAAATGAGAATTACGAAATTTTTATCGTGTCTTTGGAAAATTGTTCTGACATTTTTAATAATCTCCATAAACTTTCATTTTCCTGAAAGCTTATGAAGCCATTGAATCTTAAAAATATGCAAACTAGCTTAATAATGTTGCCTTCCCTGACTGATCATCACTTTGGCATTGAAAGGGTACCACCCCAGTTTATAAAAATGTGTAGTGGTGGAACAGCATATAGCATTCCTAATTCAAAACAGTTTATTTCCAGGGGGCAATAAACTGTTAAGAGAATAAAATCACATTATTTGTGTGAGTGGAATCACTATTTTGTTCATTAGGCTTGATTTCATTTGTGTAGTTACATTTTTCAAACCTGTAAACAGTCTTTATTGGTATAAGTTTCTCTCCTAATAATTTTATGTCATTAAAAAGTCATTTTTGTTTGGAAAATAATTGAGAAATTAAACAGACAAAAGAATTGATGCTAAATTGGATCAGGAAAAAAGGCATGTTTACTAAAGAAACTGTAGAATAAATATTAGGAATGGGGTTTGCTTTCCTATAGGGGGAATGTTTATAATAATATTAGAAGTTTTTTTTTATTTTAAATAAAAAGTAAATTATAGATTCACAGGATGCTACAAAGAAATGTAAGCAGAAGTTTCATGTATCTCTTCCCCAAACTTCAAATCCAATATCTAACACAACTACAGTACAATATTAAAACTAAGAATTTGGCGGAGTCAAGATGGCCGACTAAGCCCACTTCTCCTTCTATCCCTGTGGAAACCAAGACCTGAACTGACAATCAAACAGAGCCTTTTGAGCACCTAATCAGCCTCAGGACACGGCACAGAGCTGTTAATTGGGACTTTATACCACTCAGCGAAAAACCTCCTCTCTTTCACTGACTCCCACTCCTGGCTAGCCCCGGCTCTCATGGACGGAAGGTAAACGCATCATTTTGACTTTTTTTCCCTGTGTCTCGGCTGGAGGGCGGAGCTGGGCCTCACCCGGCGGCTGGACTCAGACGCGCTGCTGGGGGGATATGCAGGCGACATTCCCATATTCTGAGAGCCAGGCTCGGGACTCTGTTAATCTAGACACTTTGAGCCTTTCTTTTTGTAGCTGCCTCAGTGGGGTTTATGCAGAACTCCGTGGTCAGGGTGCGGGACGCCATGTTGGTATCGAGATTTTAGCAGGACCTCGTTCTCAGCCTGGGAGCCAGTGCCTGCAAACGGGACAGCGCTTCTCCGTCAGAAAAATAGTGATTTTGCATAGTACTGCCTACATTGGGGGCCCTGCAACAGAAGCAGAGGAATCGCTGCCTCTGGGCACCTTTAGCCCCCCTGTCTGCTGCCTGTGTGGAGGGCGCCATCTTGGGTACGGTGGCCGCAGCTGGACCTAATTCTTAGCTTGGGAGACAGACCCTGCCCACAAGAGTGTGCTTTTCTATCACAAAACCAGTACTCGACGCAGTGTTGGATAAGGCTAGGCCCTGTCAGCAAAGGCCACCAGGGCACTAGCAGTGCTGTATTCTGAACTAGTTTGTTATCATCTGGGGTTGGATACAGTGGCGCTTACTTTGTGAGATGGGAAGAGGGACCTCTACACCTGAAAACCTAACTGACTTGTGAACTCGTCAGATACCTTTTGCTCTACATTTGAAGACAGCCTAGAGAAACATTTGCAATCCATCCTCACAGTACCTCTTCCAGCCTCTATATACTCACATGGGACCCAAAAAGCAACAGACAATTGTGGCATACAAGCAATCACTCATGGATTCAGAAGGCTCCCAAACAAAGCAACCAAGGAGTTTTCCAGATGAAGAAACTTTTATGAAAGCATCAGGAAGTGAATACAAATTGGTTATATACAGGGCCCTTCTAGACCTTATACAAAATGCAGTAGAACAAAATGAAAAATTAAGCAAGTTGTTCGACCTGATGGAACACCAGTACTCTGAAATCCAACAGATCAAGAGGAAAATCAAAGACATAGAAACTTCCATGCAAAGCCAAGAAAACAGAATGGGACAAATGGAAAAAAGAATTTCTGACTTGGAAGACAGAGCTGCTGATGCCAGTGTCTATGAGCAGAAATCAGAAAAAAGAAACAAGAAAAATGAAGAAACATTAAGAAGCATGTGGGACTCTATTAAGAGGAACATCCTTCGATTAATTGGAGTCCCTGAACAGGGTGAGACATCTGAGAACACAGAGAGTATTGTTGCTGAGCTGCTGAAAGAAAACTTCCCAGAAATCATGAAGGAAGAGGATATAGACATCTCAGATGCACATCATATGGTACCCAATATAAATCTCAAAAGGAAGACTCCAAGACATATTATAATCAAGCTTAACAAAATGAAACGTAAGCAGCAACTCTTAAAGGCACCAAGACTCAAGGCAAAGCTAACATTCAGAGGGATACCCTGTAGGCTCTCGTCAGATTTCTCAGCAGAAACCATGCTGGCACGGAGACAGTGGCACGACAGATTCAAAGTCTTGAAGGAGAAGAATTTCCAACCAAGAATTATATATTCTGCAAAACTGTCTTTCAAACATGAAAATGAAATTAAGACATTTCCAGATAAACAGAAACTCAGAGACTTTGTAAAAACCAAACCCAAACTACAAGAAATACTGAAAGAAGTTCTTGGCTTTGGCTTAGAAGAACGAAACCACTAACTTTATATTTTAGAATGACACACTACTCAATACTCATTTAGGGAAGGCTCCAAAGTAAATCACAGCTTTGATTTGGAAAGAAGCAATCCAGTGATCATCATGAAAACTATGGTGTCATCATAATAAAAGAGGGATATACTACAGTCGTTATAGTCCTTCCAGATGGAGAGGAAGATGACCAGACTGGTAGTAATTAAAATTGGGTTTATAAATAGTTTATTAAGGGGGTTCATAGGGGCAGCTGTAAAGCACAACAAAGATGTACCATACCATTTCAAGAAATCTAACACACGAGTCTCAACAACTGTAAAACCAGCTCTGAAAAAGGTGAAAAATCAACTCAAAAAAAAGAGTGTCTCAGAACAGACTAAGAACAACAGAAAAAACATCAACATAAAAATAAACATATCACAATGGCAGCAGTGAACACATACCTATCAATAATTACATTGAATGCGAATGGACTGAATGCTCCAGTAAAGAGACACCGAGTGTCATCTTGGATCAAAAGACACAACCCATTCATATGTTGTCTACAAGAAACTCACTTGAGACCTACAGACAGGAACAAACTGAAAATTAAAGGATGGAAGAACATATATCAAGCTAACAATGAACAAAGAAGAGCAGGGGTGGCAATTCTAATCTCAGACAAAATCAACTTTAATGTCAAATCCACCATCGTGGACAAAGATGGACACTATTTATTGCTGAAAGGTTCAGTACACAAGCAAGACTTAACTATATTAAACATTTATGCACCTAATGTCAGAGCACCTAAATATGTCGAAGAAACACTGACTATGCTCAAAAGAGAGTTAGATGACTCCACAATAATAGTGGGAGACTTTAACACTCCACTCTCATTACTAGACAGATCATCTAGAGAAAAGCTCAGTAAAGATACAGAAGACCTCATTGCCACAATTAATCAACTAAACCTCATTGATATGTACAGAACTTTCCACACATCAGCAGACAACTACACCTTGTACTCCAGTGCACATGGAACATTCTCCAGAATTGACCATGTGATAGGCCATAATGCAATGCTCAACAAAATCCATACCATTCAATTACTGCAAAGCATCTTCTCAGATCATAAAGCCATCAAAGTTGAAATCAATAGCAGAAAAAACAGAGATAGAAAGTGGAACTCTTGGAAACTGAACAACATCTTGCTCAAAAAAACATGGGTTATACAGGAAATCAGGGATCAATTAAAGAAATTCATGGATTCCAATGAGAACGAAAACACTTCCTACCAGAATCTATGGGATACAGCCAAAGCAGTGCTCAGAGGTTTGTTTATCTCCATAAATGCACACATCGGGAAGGAAGAAAGAAACCAAATCAAGGAACTAACTCTACAGCTTGAACCAGTAGAAAGAGAACAACAGAGGAACCCCTTGGGCACCGGAAGAAAGGAGATCATAAAGATTAGAGCAGAGCTAAATGAATTAGAGAATAGAAAAACAATTGAAAAAATTGAAAATACCAAAAGCTGGTTTTTTGAAACGATCAACAAAATTGATAAACCACTGGCTAAACTTACTAAAGAAAAGCAGGAAAGGAAACAAATAACCCAAATTAGAAATGAGAAGGGAGTTGTCACCACAGATGCAACAGAAATCAAAAATATCATAACAGAATACTATGAAAGACTGTACTCTAACAGATTTGAAAACCTAGGGGAAATGGACAAATTCCTTGACTCATACCACCTACCCAAATTATCACAACGTGAAGCAGAACAACTTAATAAACCCATCACAAAGGAAGAGATTGAAAACGTCATCAAAACACCGCCAACCCAAAAAAGTCCGGGCCCAGATGGCTTCACGGCAGAATTCTACCAAGCATTTAGAGAAGAGTTATCCCCAATACTATTGAAACTATTTCACAGTATAGAAAGTGATGAAGTACTCCCAAACTCATTCTATGAAGCCAGCATAATCCTGATACCTAAGCCCGGGAAAGATCCAACAAAGACAGAGAACTACAGACTGATATCACTCATGAACTTAGATGCAAAAATCTTCAACAAAATTCTTGCCAACAGAATACAACAACGTATCAAGAAAATAATCCATCCTGACCAAGTGGGATTCATGCCAGGGATGCAAGGCTGGTTCAACATCAGGAAAACAATTACTGTGATTAACCACATAAATAACACAAAAGACAAAGATCACCTGATTTTGTCCATTGATGCAGAAAAGGCATTTAATAAAGTCCAACACCCATTTTTGCTAAAAACTCTTAGCAAAATGGGCATAGACAAATTCTTCAACACAATAAGGGCCATTTATACAAAGCCAATTGCCCACATCATCCTGAATGGAGAGAGACTGAAAGACTTTCCCCTGAGATCAGGAACTAGACAAGGATGCCCACTGTCACCTCTCCTATTCAACATTGTGCTAGAAGTTCTAGCCAGAGCAATTAGACAAGACCAAAAGATACAGTGCATCTGCATCGGCAAAGAGGAAGTTAAAATCTCCCTGTTCGCAGATGATATGATTGTATATGCAGAGAACCCCAAGGAATCTATAAGTAAGTTACTCAAACTGATAGAAGAGTTCAGCAAAGTCTCAGGATACAAGATAAACATAAGTAAATCAGTAGGATTCCTTTATACCAACAACAAGACTGTTAAGGAGGAAATTATCAAATCTATACCATTTGTGATAGCCCCCAAGAAGATAAAGTACCTAGGAATTAATCTAACCAGAGAAACAACAGACCTTTACAAAGAGAACTACAAGCCCTTACTACAAGAAACTAAGAGAGACTTAGATAAATGGAAAAACCTACCCTGCTCATGGATAGGAAGACTTAACATTGTGAAAATGTCTATTTTACCCAAAGCAATTTATTTACATAATGCAATCCCAATACAAGTTCCAGCATCATTTTTTAATGAGATGGAGAAACAAATCACCAATTTTGTTTGGAAAGGGAAGAAGCCCCGGATAAGTAAGGTACTACTAAAGAAGAAGAACACACTGGGAGGCCTCTCATTACCCGACCTTAGAACATACTACACTGCCACAGTGGTCAAAACAGCCTGGTACTGGTACAACAACAGATAGATTGATCAATGGAACAGAATTGAGACCCCAGAGATGACACCATCTGCCTATGAACAGTTGATATTCGACAAAGGCCCTAAGACATTAAACTGGGGTAAAAACAGTATCTTAAACAAATGGTGCTGGCAAAATTGGTTATCCATCTGCAATAAACTGAATCAAGATCCATACCTTACACCTTATACAAAAACCAACTCCAACTGGATAAAAGACCTAAATATCAAACCTAAAACGATAAAGCTCATCCAAGAAAAGGTAGGAACAACAATGGAAGTTTTAATACAAAATGAGGACAGACTCCAAAATCTGTCAAAGAAACCTCAATCAACAGAAGAGAAAGTAGGTAAATGGGAACTATTAAGAATCAAACACTTTTGCTCATCCAAAGACTTTATTAATAGAATTAAAAGAACACCCACAGAGTGGGAAAAAATATTTGGCAACTCTATGTCAGATTGACTCCTGATCTCCATAATCTATAAGATACTACAAAATATCAATAAGAAGAAGATAAACCATCCAATTAAGCGATGGGCAAAGGAGATGGACGGATACTTCACTAAAGACGAGATCCAGGCAGCCAAAAAACACATGTGGAGACGTTCACGATCTTTAGTTATTAAAGAAATTCAAATCAAGGCAACAATGAGATACCATCTCACCCCAACAGGATTGGCCATGATCCAGAAAACACAAAACAACAAATGCTGGAGAGGCTGTGGAGAAAGTGGAACCCTCCTACACTGTTGGTGGGGTTGCAAAATGGTCCACCCTCTTTGGAAGGCAATCTGGCGCTTCCTTAAAAAAATGGATATTGATATACCATTTGACCCAGTAATTCCACTACTTGGAATATATCCTACAGATTCAAGGCCTTTCACACCAACGGACACATGCACCAGAATGTTTATCGCGGCACAGTCCACAATAGCAAAAAGGTGGAATCAACCCAGATGCCCAACAATAGAAGAATCGATAGGTAAACTGTGGTACATATACTCAATGGAGCACTACGCAATGATAAAGAATAACGATGATTCCAGGAAACATCTCCTAACCTGGTTTCAACTGGAAGACATTATGTTGAGTGAGAGTAGTCAGCAACAAAAGGACAAATACTGTATGAGACCTCTACGATAAGATCTCAGAAACAGACTTGTGTATAGAAGAAGAGACTCTTTGACAGCTGCAAGGGAGGGGAGCGAGGGAGGGAGGGCGAGGGGTGGAGGGTTTAGTTTAGGTAGTTACTAGCAATCTAGTTGGGAGAAAGCGGTGACAGCACACATTAGGAACAAGAACAACATTAAATGGACTTCAGCATAACTTGAGTACTCCTTCCATCTTAACTCAATACTGCAAGGATAGAGTAGCTGGGGCGGGGTACCATGCTCTTAGGCAAATTCCAGGCCAATTGGCACAACTAGCGTTTTGCTAAGAGAACTCTCTGCACCCCACATTGGTGAGTGGCGTCTGGGGTCTTAAAAACTGTCCAGCTGCCATCCGAGGACACAGCAAATGGCCCCAACTCAGCAGGAACGGATGCTTACCGAGGGCCAAAATGGCATGCGGTAAAGTCAACCGAGAAGACAGAGAGACCCACAAGAGTGGGTGCCTACATCGACCTGGGACCGGAAGAACCAGATGGTGCCCGGCCACCACCGGTGATAGCCATGACGGAGCTCACAGAGAGGAGCCTCACTGGCAACACAAGAATAAAAAGAGGTGCATCATGAGATCTCCACTAAAAGACCTCAATTGATGGTCCAGCAGTTTTGGGGTTCCTCTGAGAGCATGGCCCCCAGCCCTGATGCTGCCTGTTCCCATAAATTATAACAAAGGTCCACTCTTTGGACAGGAATGGGATGGACTTGGCAATGCAGAGTAACCATATGTTGGAAGCACTTTATGGTTCTATACACCTGTGGGATGTCATCTTGCTGACCTCTGGCTGGAGGAAGGGGAGTGGACGGAGAGGAGGGAAAAGGAGACTGTTGGGAGGATGAGACATGTATGGAGCAGAGAGGAATAGTGTGCAGTCACCGGACAGTGAGAGCAGTGGAAGCTGCATATAGGGGGGCATGTAAATTTACACGTGAATGTACATTTTCACTCAGTTTTGTTAAATAAAAAAAAATAAAATAAAATAAAGACTAAGAATTTGATATTGGTTGGTATGATCTACAGAACTTATTCATATTCTACAATTACATATGCATTATTTGTGTGCACATGAATGTGTGTGCGCTTGTCTAGTTCTATGCAACTTTTCCATATGTGTGCTCTTGCACAATCAGTACCATACCCAAGCTTTTCAACTCTACTGTTATCACAATACTGCATTTTGTCCCATCTTTTTAGTCATACCTATTCACTCTATCCCGGAAACATTAATCTTAACTTCTTGAAACATTAATCTTAACTTTGTCTCTATAATTATGTTGTTTCATAATTGTTAGTTTCTTGAAGTGTGTATCTTTTTGAGATTGGCTTTCTTCATTCACCATAATTTTTTATTTTTATTTTTGGTTCATCCAAGTTGTTGTGTGTAGCAAGAGTTGATTGCTTTTTATTGCTAAGTAGTATTTCATGCTTTGGATGTACCGCAGTTTATTGAACCTCTCACATTTGAATGCCGTTTTGGTGGTTTGCAGTTTGGGGCTGTTATGAATAAAGCTGCTATGAACTGTTCATACAAGCTCTTGAACTTAAATTTAGGATAAATTCCTAAGAGCGCAATAGCTGGATTGTATAGTAAATCCATTTTTGGTTTTGAAAAGAATTGCTCAGCTATTTTCCAGAATGGGTGAACCACTTTAGATTCCCATTAGCAATGTACAGATGATCCAGTTTCTCAGCATCCTTGTCAGCATTTGGTATCTGAAAAATATGCAGTATTATCTCATTATCGTTATAATCTACATTACTCTACATTTGATTTTCATCAATTTGACTTTTTTTCTAAAGAACCTGTTGTTTGCTGGCTAAATAGTACTTTCTTTTTCTTATTTTTATTTTCCTTGTTGTTTTTTTTTTGTATATGTGTAACCAAATTTTCTGAGTTGAATCTTCAGCATCTCCTCTTCCCGGTTTTGCCTTGTTATTTAAACCAAAAGTTACCCATCGTCCTATTCTTTCTGTTTAGGTTATTAATATTTGGAAATACCATTTTTCCTACTCTTCCCGTGAAGAGCTCCTACTTACTCTATTTTTCTTGTTTTCTCCAATATTAAGTTGTCATTTTTATTTTTAATTTTCTCATTTTTCTTTTCCTTTTAAAGCAATAACATTCCACTCACCCTCTTCCTAGTCTCTTACAGTTGCTAATTTACTTTTGTCTCTATATATTTGCCTTTTTTCAGATAATTCATACATCTGGGGTGATACAAAATTTCTCTTTTTGTGCATGACTAACTTCACTTGGCATAATATTTTCAGAATTTATTCATGTCTTCACATATTTTGGAGCTTCATTTCTCTTTGTGGCTGAAAAATTTTCCATTTTACGTACGTTGCTGTTGTATGCCATTAAGTTGCCCCAAAAGGATTCTTAGACTGTAATTTTACACAGAGTACTAATTTTTATGGAAGCAGATAGCAAAATCTTTCTCCCATGGAGCAATTGGGTGGGTTCAAGTTGTCAACCTTTTGATTAACAGTCAAGTAATTAACCGTCATGCCATTAGGGCTCTTGTATGTACATACTATGCTTTTTAAATCCATTCATCTGTTGATGGAAACTTCTGTCTTTTGGCTGTTGTGAATAATGCTGCATGAGCATGGGTGTACAACTGGAGTGCCTACCTTCAGTTCATTTGGGTATATACCTCGGAGTGGAATTGCTGGGTAATATGACAATTTCTTTTTTGACTTTTGACGTTTTATGTTTCCACCAACAACAGCTGAGGGTTTCAATTTCTCCACATCTTCAGTAAATAGCCTTCTTCTTCTTTTAAAAAGATACTTGTGTTTTGATTGAAAGTTTACCATACAAGTCAACTTTTCATACAAAAACTTGCATGCACCCACTGCTGTGCAACTTAGCTGCTCTCCCCAGCTTGTGTCAGCACACTTCTTTCCACCTTTCATTTCCTGTGTGCATTCAACCAACTCCTGTCCCCCTCTGCCCTCTCATCTCACCTCTGGGCAAGAGCTTCTCAGTTAGTCTCATGTATCTACTTAAACCAAAAAGCACATTTTTTGCCTACATCATTTTATGTTTTCTAGTCCAGTCCAATCTTTGGCTGAAGCATTGGCTTTGTGAGTGGTTTCATCTCTGGGGTAATGGAGACTCCAGGGACCATGTCTTCTGGGGACACCCCAATATAGTCTTTTAATACAGTTGAAGTTCTACATACCAATTTTTTCTCCTGCTACATCAGATACTCTATGATGTCTTCCTTGTCAGGGCAGTCATTGGTGGTGACAAGGCACCACGTAGCACTTGGTGTTATGTTCATGTAATCTCTGCGGCCCTTTTTCTCTCTTGGGTTCACATGCTCATATTTTTTTGTGTCTTTGATGTTCTTCCTTCTCCTCTGCTCCAGGTAGGTTGGGAACAATTGATCCTACTTAGAAGGCTGCTTGGTAGCTTTTTTTTTTTTCCTTCTTTTTTAAATTGTGATTAAGTGAAAGTTTACAGTCCAAGTCAATTTGTCATATAAATCCTGACCACATGCCTCTATGCCACTGCATCTACTCTCTGCAGCTTTTGGTGGAATACTACCACTTTCCACTCTGTATTTCCTGTATTCATTCAACCAACACCTTTCCCCTACTCTCCAATCTCCCTTCTCACCTTCATAGAGGAGCTGGTCGGATAGCCCCATATATATACATGTATATTTAAGCCAAGAAGTATACACATCACTTGCATCACTCTATGTCTTACAGTCCTGTCCAATTTTTGTCTGAAGAGCTGGCTTTGGTACTGATTTTAGTTCTGGGCTAGCAATAACTCTAGGGGACACATTCTCTGGGCACCCCCCAGGATGTTGGGCCATCAATTCAAGACTTTAATAATAGAGTTCTAGATCTGCACTCTTTTTTTCTCAAGCTACACTAGGGACTTTACATTGCTTTCCCTGTCAAGGCAGTCACCAGTGGTGACGAGGCTCCACCTAGCTCTTCTTGTCTTGTGCTGATGTAGTCTCCCAATCACATGGACCTCTCTGTCTCCTGGTCTCGTGTTTTCCTCGAATCTTTGATATCCTTGGTTTTCATCTGCTCCAGGTGGGCTGGGATGAATTGATGTTCTTTAGGAGCAGCTTGCTTGCTTTTAAGTCCCCAGGTGTCGCTCACTGACATGGGATGCAGAACACTTCCTTAGAAAAAAAACTAATTATGCTGATTGACCTTGATGTCTCCTGAAACCATGATCCCCAGATTTCTGTCCCTGAAACTCTATCATTTAAACTGTCAGGTTCTATTTGGAAAACCTTTTAGTTTTTTTTTTTTAATGATTGGATGAAAATGTACATTCCGATATAAATGTGCATGCCCACCTATATGCAGCTCTCACTGCTCTCCCTGCCCAGTGATAGTACACTCTTCCTCTCTACTCCATACATGTCTTATTCTCCCAACAAACTCTTATCCTCTCCTCTCCACCTACTCCCCATCCTCCGGTAGGAGGTCAGCGGGACAACATCCTATTGAAGCATAAAACCATGAAGTGCACACATGATATGGTCACTCTGTGCCACCAAGTCCAATCAATTCCGGTTTGAGAGTTGACACCCATTGTGATTTATGAACGGGGCAACATCAGGGCAAGGGACCATGTTCCCAGGGGAATCCCAAGGCCCGTAGACCATCAATTGCAGTCTGTTAATGGAGATCTCAGGGTGCACCCCTTTTATTCTGGTGTTGCCATCGAGACTCAGCTTTGTAACCTCCATTGCTGTTATCACTGGTGGTGGCCGAGCACCATCGGGTTCTTCCGGTCACAAGCCGATGTAGTTACCTACTCACGTGGGGCTCTCTGTCTTCTGGTTTCTCTTTCCCCGATGTCGTTTTGGCCCTTGATGATCATCCATTCCCGGTAAGTTGGAACCGTTTGCTGTACCCTCAGATGACAATTTGGCAGCTGTTAAGAGCCCAGAAGCCACTCACCAATGTGGGATGCAGAAGGCGGTCTTAGCAAAATGCTGGTTGTACCAACTTCCCTCGATTTCCCCTGAGAGCATGGTCTCCAGCCCCCCGCCCCAGCTACTCTGTGCTTGTAATATTGGATTAAGATGGGAGGAGTAATAATGTTATGCTGAAGTCCAGTTAATATTGTGTGCTGTCCCAGATTTCACCCAAACAAATTTCTATCAACTATCTAATCTAAACCCTCCCCCTCTTGCCCTCCCTCCCTCCCTACCCTTGCAGCCATCAAAGAGTCTTTTCTTCTATGCATGAGTCTGTTTTTAAGTTCTTATCGTAGGGGTCTCATACAATATTTGTCCTTTTGTCATTGACTACTTTCACTCAACACAGTGTCCTCCAATAGAAACCAGATTATGAGATGTTTTCTAAAATCATCGTTGTTCTTTACCATTGCGTAGTGTTCCATTGAGTATATATACCATAGTTTACCCATCCATTCGTCTGTTGTTGAGCATCTGGGTTGATTCCATCTTTTTGCTATTGTGGACTGTGATGCCATCAACATTCATGTGCATGTATCAGTTAGTGTGAATGACCTTTTAGCTTTTGATGCACTCTGGTTATGCTAACCTCACTTCTACTGAGTGCAGTCACTCCCTTCACCTAAAACAATTTCTATCAACTATTTAATCTATAGGTACACTCTTCTTCCCTCATCATCCCTGTAGCTGTCAAAGATTATTTTCTTTTTTGCATAAACCTTTGTAAGTCCATGTAATAGTGGTCTCATACAATATTTGTCCTTTTACAGCTGACTGATTTCATTCAGCATTATGTCTTCCAGATGATTCCAGGTTATGAGCTGTTTTCTAAAATCATTGTTGTTTATCATCACATAGTGTTCCATTGTGTAAATATCTTATGGTTTGTTTATTCATTCATCTGTTGATGGGCACCTGGCTTGATTCTACAATTTCACTGTTGTGGACAGTGCTGCAATAGACAGCAGTATGCACATATCTGTTCATGTGAAAGCCCTTATTTCTCTAGGATACATTCCAAGCAGTGGGATTGCTGGATCATATGGTATTTCTATTTCTAGCTTTTTAAGAAAGTGCCAAATTGCTTTCCAAACAGATTGTATCATTTTACATTCCCACCAGCAGTGTAGCAGGGTTCTAATCTCTCCACAGTCTCTCTGACATTTGTTATTTTCTATTTTTTGGATTAATAACAGCCTCATTGGGGTGAGATGTTATCTCATTGTAGTTTTGATTTTGATTTCTCTAATGGCTAATGATCATGAGTCATGTCTCTTTTGGCTGCCTGAATATTTTCTTTGATGAAGTGTCTGTCCATACACTTTGCACATTTTTTAATTGGGTTATTTGTCTTTTTCTTATTGATATTTTGGTTGTGGAGATTAGATGCTGATCAAATTTGTAGGTGTAACACTTTTTCCCCCCACTGTACAGGTAGTCTTTTTACTGTTTTGGTGAAGTCTTTGGATGAGCTTTTAGACTTGGGACCAGAAGAACCTGATGGTGCCTGGCCACCAACAGTGATAGCCACGAGGGAGCTCACTAAGTTGAGTCTCACTGGCAACTTAAGTGTTTGATTTTTAGTAGTTCCCATTTATCTATTTTCTCTTCTGCTATTTATGCATTGTTAGCGATATTTTGTAGTCTGTATATGCTATGTGAGGGTTCCCAGTATTTTCCCTATTTTGTCTTTCATGATCTTTAGTACTTTGTATTTAAGTCTTTGATCCATTCTGAGTTAGTTTTTGTGCATGATGTGAGATACAAGTCACTTGGTTCATTTTTTTTTTTGCAGATAGATATCCAGTTTTGTCAACACTGCTTGTTAAACAGGCTGTTTTTTTCTACCTGGTTCACAGACTTCGGGCCTTTGTTAAATATCAGCTTCTTTTAGGTGATGGTGTTGTTTCTGGATTCTCTACTCTGATCCTTGGTCTAAGTATCTGTTTTTGTACCAGCACCAGGCTGTTTGACTACCCTGGAAATGTAATAGATGCTATGGTCAGGTAGTGTGAGGCCTCCCACTTTGTTTTTCCTCTTCAGTAGTGCTTTACCTATCTAGGGTTCCTTCCCTTTCCATATGAAGTTGCTAATTTGTTTCTCCATCTCATTAAAAACTGATGTTGGAATTTGTATTGTGATTTTGTTGTATGTGTAGACTACTTTGGGAACAATGGCGTTTTCACCATGTTAAGTCTTCCTATCCACAGGCAAGGTAGGTTTCTCCACTTACGTAGGTCTCTTTTGGTTTCTAGCAGTAGAGTCTTGTAATTTTCTTTGTACAGGTCTCTTACATCTATGGTTGGATGTATTCCTAGGTATTTTGTCTTCTTGGGGGCTCCCATAAATGGTATTGATATGGTGGTTTCTTCTTTGATGATCTCCTTGTTGGTATAAAGGAATCCCGCTGATCTCATATCCTAATACTTCACTGAACTCATATTAGTATCAGCAATTGGGTTTTGTTTTTTATTCTGTAGATTTTTCTGTATATAAGATCATATCATCTGCAAAGAGAAATCCTTTTACTTCTGCTTTGCCAGTATAGATGCCTTTTATTTCTTTATCTTGTCTGATTGCACTGGCTAGAACTTTCATCACAACGTTGATTAAACATGGAGACAATGGGCATCCTTGTCTCGTTCTTGTTCTCAGGGGGAATGATTTCAGTCTCTGTCCATTCAGGATGATGTTCACTCTTGGCTTTGATTAGACATCCCTTACTATGTTGAGAAATTTCCCTTCTATTTCCACTTTGCTGAGAGGCTTTTGTTTGTTTGTTTGTTTTGACATGAATGTGTGTTGGATTTGGTCAAATGGCCTTTTCTGTGTCAACTGATAAAATCAAGCGATTCTTATCTTTTGTTTTATTTATGTGATTGACTACATTAATTGTTTTTATAATGTTGAACCACCCTGCATTCCTGGTAAGAATCATACTTTGTTATGGTAAATTATTCTTTTCGTATGTTGCTGAATTTTCTTGGCTAGAATTTCGTTGAGGATTTTTGCATCTAAGTTTATGGGAGATACTTGTCTGCAATTTTTCTACTTTGTATTCTCTTTATCCAGTTTTTTATTTCAGGGCTATCCTGGCTTCATAGAATGAATTTGTGAGTGTTCCATCCTTTTCTAGGCTGTGAAACAGCTTTAGTAGTAGTGGTATTAACTTCCCTCTAAAAGTTTTGTATTATTCTCCAATGAAGCCATCTGGACTTAAACTTTTTTTTGTTGGTAGTTTTTAAATTATTTTTTTCAATGTATTCTTTTGTGATGGGTTTGTTAAGTTGTTCTACTTCTGTTTGTGATAGTTTTGGTAAGTAATGTGGTTCTAGAAATTCATCCATTTTCTCTAGATTTTCAAATCTACTAGAGTACACAGTTTTTTATAATATTCTATTATGATTCTTTTAACTTTGGTTGGGTCTGTTGTTATATTGCTCATCTCGTTTCTTATTTGGGTTATTTGCTTCCTCTTCTGCTTTTCTTTTTTAAATCAGTGGTTTATCAATTTTGTTGATCTTTTCAAAAATCACCTTTTGGTCTTAACTCTTTCAATTATTTTTCTATTCTCTATTTTGTTCTGCTCTAATTTTTATTTTCTGTATTCTTCTGGTGCTCAAGGAGTTGGTTTATGGTTCTCTTTCTAATTTTTCAAGTTGTAGGGTTAATTCTTTGGTTTGGGACCTTTGTTCATTTTGGATGTGTGCATTTACTGAGATAAACTGATCTCTGAGCACTGCTTTTGCTGTATCCCATAGGTTGGTTCTGATAAGATGTGCTTTTATTCTCATTTGATTTCATGAATTTCTTCATTCCATCCTTGATTTCTTCTATGATCTAGAAGTTTTTGAGCAAGCTGTTGTTTATGTTTCATGAGTCTGAACTTCTACTCATGCTTTTTCTGCTATTGATTTAAACTTTTATGGCTTTATGGTCTGATAAAGTTATTTGTAATATTTCAATGCTTTGGGTTTTGCTAAGACTTGTTTTATGGCCTAATATGTGGTCTGTTCAGGAGAATGTACCATGAGCATTGGAAAGGAAGGTATATGTGTCTGTTGTTGCATGGAGATTTATGTATATGTCTATGAAGTCAAATTGGTTGATTGTCACTTTAAGATCTTCTGTATCTATTGAGCTTCTTTCTGGATGTTCTGTCCATTAAATGGTGTGTTGAAGTCTCTTACTATTATTGTGAGCAGTGTACCCCACTTCTCAATGCTGTTAACATTCATCTGATGTGTTTAGAAGCTCTGTTGTTTGGTATGTAAATATTTAATATTGCTATATCCTCCTGAAGTATTGACTCTTTAAGCAATAAATAGTGACCATCCTGGTCCACAGTGGTGGGTTTTACCTTAAAGTCTATTTTATCTGAGATCAGTGGTACCATTCGTGCTCTTCTTTGCATGTTGTTAGCTTGGTATATATTTTTTCCCCCTTTAAATTTCAGTTTGTTCATTATTTTTTAGTCTAAAGTGTGTTTCTTATAAACAGCATATAGGTAGATTATGTTTATTTAGTTATTTTTTATTCATTCTTTTACTGTTTTTTTATAGGCACATTTTACCCATTTACGTTCAGTGAAATTATTGATAGACATGAATTTAGTGCTGTCACTTTGTGCCTTTTTTATATGTTGTCAGTTTCTTTGTTCCACTTAATTTTATGCTGAGTCATTTTTCTTTATGGGTTATCTTTTTGTCCTTTTCAATGTTGATTTTATATGTGTTGAGTCATCTTGATTTTTTTTCTTGTTTTGATGTGTTAACATTGTTAGTTTCCTTTGTGGTTACCTCAATATTCCCCCAAATAATCTAAGTTTAAGTCAGTCTTTAAATTCTTTGTATCGCCTTGACTTCCTCTCTATCTGAAAGGTCTATGAATATAGTTTGTCCTTATTTTTGGTATAATGTGATTATTTACATACTGAGATCTCTGTTTTCCTATTTTTGAAATTTTAGCTTTGATTAACCTTTGTGAATTCCCTATCCAAATTGGATTCTGGATACTGTGTCCTGAGTTTTATCCTTGAGTATGTATTTGATGTTATGAATTTTCTAACTGAAGAACTTCTTCCAGTATTTCTTGCAAATTTGGTTTGTTTTTTACAAATTCTCTAAGACTTCTTTATTTGGTAATATTCTAATTTCACTGTCATATATGAGGGATGACTTTGCAGGATACATTATTCTTGGCTGGGTGTTTGTTTTTTTCCCCCCTTCAAGGCTCTGTATGTGTCATCCCATTGTCTTCTTGCTGACATGGTTTTTGCTGAGTAATCCATGCTCAGTCTTAGTGACTATCCTTTGTAAGTTATTTTTGGTTTGAGCTAGTTGTCTTTAAAGTTTCTCCTTTTCTTGTTTTGATTGTAACGTATCTTGGTGGCTTTCTTTTGGTAATCTACCTTTTGTGGAATTCAGTGAGCATCTTGGATAGATACTGTCTTGTCTTTTATGATAGCTGGAAAATTTTCTGTCACCAAATCTTAAAAATTCTCTGTGTATTTTCTGTTACCCCTCCCTGTCTTGGTGCTCCAATCATTCACAAATTACTCCCCTTGATAGAGTCCCCCATAATGCTTAACTATTCTTCATGTTTTATTTTACTTGATTTTTCCCCATAAATGCTGGTGTCGGTTACTTTCTCTTCAGTCTCACTAATTCTGCATTCCATTGCCTTCATAATGCTCCTTTGAATTTCTATTGAGCTGTTTAACTGTATGACTTTATTGTTAATCTGCTGAGTCAGATCATTGTTTCTCTAGTAATTCTTGTAGCTTGTTTCATTTTTCATTTTGTTCAGCTGCACTTTGTCTAATCTCCTTCCTGATTTCTTAAGTACTCTGTACATAACTCCTTTTTATTCTACCTCCAATTATTGCAGAAAGTTTTCTTTGTCTGGGACTTTTTTCGTGTGTGATTAAGTTAAAGTATACAACCCAAATTGGTTTTGCATGCTCACCTATCTGCAGCTCTCTCTGTTCTCTCCACCTGGTGACAGCATACTCTTCCTTTTCACTCTATATATCTAGTATCTATAACCCCCTCCACCCTCTTCTCTCCCATCTAGAAAGAGATCACTAGAACAGCCTCATGTAAATGCATAGAACCACAAAGTACACACACCATATGGTCACACTGTGTCCTTGAATCGAGTATGAGGAGTTGACTCATTACTGGTTTCCATTCAGGAACAGCAGCAGGTCTAGGGGCCATGTTCCCAGGGAATGATACTTTAGGCTGTCAGACCATTAATTCAGGTCTTTTAGTAGAGTTCTTGGGCTACACACCTCTTTCTTGTGTTGCCTCAGAACTCTACATTGTGTAACCCATCACAGCTGTCTTTGGTCATGGCCAGGCACTGTCTGGTTCTTCTGATCTCCTATTGATACAGTCCTCCATTCATATGAGTTCTTCTGTCTCCTTGACTCTTTTTTCCTTGTATCTTTGTTGTTCCTGGTGATCATCTGTTCCTGGTGAGTTAGGACCATTTCCTATATCTCAGATGGCAGCTTGCTAGCTTTTAAGATGCCAGATGGTGCTCAGCAGTATGAGGTGCAGAAGACTGTCTTAACAATAGCCTAATTATAACAATTGGCATTGATGTCTCCTGAATATGTTCTCAGACCCCCATCCCTGCTACTCTATCCTTTGAAATTTTAGGCTGAATTTAGAAAAGCTTTCAGTTTATGATGATGTGCGGTTAAGTTGATCTACTTTTTGTTGTTTGCTGTGACTGCTTTTACCTAACCAAATTTCTATCAGATATTTAATCTATGCTCAGCCCTCTCACTCCTTTCCCACCCTTGTAGCCATCAAAGAGTCTTCTTTTCTGTGATTAAATCTATTTTTAAGTCCTTATATCAGGGATCTCACATAATATTTGTCCTTTTGCCACTGACTTATTTCACTCAGCATAATGTCTTCCAGTTGAAACCAGGTTATGAGATGCTTCCTGAAATCATTGTTGTTCTTTATCACTGCATAGTGTTCCACTGAGTATATGTCCCATAGTTTATCTATCCATTCACCTGTTGACAGGAACCTAGGTTGATTCTATCTTTTTGCTATTGTGGACAGTGCTGCAATAAACATTCATGTGCAATTGTCTGTTCGTGTTACCACCTTTGTTGCTGTAGGATATATTCCAAGCAGTGGGATCACTGGAACAAAAGGTATTTCCATTTCTAGCTTTATATGGAAGTGCCAAATTGCTTTCCAAAAAGATTGTACCATTTTGCAATCCCACTGGCAGTATAGGAGTGTTCCAATTCTCCACAGCCTCTCTAGCATTTGTGGCTTTATAGTCTGGGGATTCTGGCCAACCTTGTTGTGTTGAGATGGTATCTCATTGTAGTTTGGATTTGAATTTCTCCAATAGCTAATGATCATGAGCATTTGTTAACATGTCTTTTGGCTGCCTGAATGTCTTCCTTGATGAATTGTGTGACCGTCTCCTTTGTCAATTGTTTAATTGTGTTGTTTACCTTTTACTTGCTGACATTTTGCAGTACCTTGTAGATTATGGAAACCAGACATCAGTCTGACATATAGTTGCCAAATATTTATTCATATTTTTTAGGTAGTCTTTTAACTCTATTGATAAAGTCTTTGGAGGATTAAAAGTGTTTGAATCTTAATGTCCATTTATCTATTTTTTCTTCTGTTGTTCATGCTTTGTTTGTCAGATTTTGAAGTCTCTCTAAGCTGTGTATTAGAACTCTGGTGTTGACCCCATTTTTTGTTGCATGATCTTCATTGTTCTAGGTTTAAAATTTAGGTCTTTCATCCACTTTGGGTTAGTTTCTTCATAAGTTGTGAGATATGCATCTTGTTTCATCTTTTTTTTAAATTTTTTAGCATATGGCATCTAATTTTGCCAGCATTGTTTGTTAAAGAGACAGTTTTCACTCCAGTTTACAATCTTAGGGCCTTTGTTGAATATCAGCTATTCATTAGAGGTTTGTGATACTTACGGGGTCTCAATTCTGTTCCATTGGTCTATGTCTCTTTTTTGTACCAGTACCAGGCTGTTTTGACTACGTAATAGGTTCTAAGGCCAGGAAGTGTGAGGCCTCCTTTTGTGTTCCCCTTCTTCATTAGTACTTTACTTACCTGGGGTTTCTTCCCTTTCCAAACAAAGTTTGTGATGTGTTTCTTCACCTCATTAAAACAATGATACTGGAATTTGTATTGAGATTGCATTGTATATGTAGATCATTTTGGATAAAATAGACATTTTCACAATGGTCTTCCTATTCACGAGCAGGGTTGGTTTCTCCACTTACAGAAGTCTCTTTTGGTTTCTTGCAGTAAGATCCTATAATTCACTCAGTGTAGGTCTCTTTGTTTCTCTGGTTAGACTTATTCCTAAGGATTTTATCTTCTTAGGGGTTGTAGTAAATGGTATTGATTTGATGATTTCTTCTTTGGTGTTCTCCTTGTTGGTGTAAAGGAATCCTATCTGATTTACTTCTGTTTATCTTATATTCTGAAAAACCTGGTGGTGTAGTGGGTTAAGTGCTACATCTGCAAAACAAAAGGCCAGCAGTTCAAATCTGCCAGGCGCTCCTTGGAAACTCTATGCAGAAGTTCAACTTTGACCTCTAGGGTCACTACCAGTCAGACCCTACTCAACAGCAGTGCGCTGAATTATTTTATTAGTTCCAGTAGTTTACTTATGGAATCTTTAGGATTCTCTGTAAATATGATCATATCATCTACAAATAGGGAGACTGTGACTTCATTTTTGCTTATGTGGCTGCTTTTTATTTCTTTGTCTTGTCTAATTGCTCTGGCTAGGAACCTCTAGAACAGGGTTGAATAGATATGGTGCCAGTGTGCATCCATGTCTAGTTCCCATTCTCAGGGGGAAGTCTTTCAGTCTTTCTCCATTTAGGATGATGTAAGTTGTTGGCTTTGGTTAAATGTGCCTTATTCTAATGAGAAATTTGCCCTCTATTCCTATTTTGCTGAGAGTTTTTAACATGATTGGTTTTTGGACTTTGTCAAATACCTTTTCTGTATCAATTGACAAAATCAGATGATTCTTATCCTTTGAGTCATCTATGTGGTTGATTACATTAATTGTTTTTCTGATGTTGAAACAGCCTTGCATCCTTGGTATGAATCCAACTTGGTCATAATGAATTAATTTTTGATATGTTTTTTTAATTCTATTGGATATGATTTTGTTGAAGTTTTTTTTTTCATCTAGGTTCATAAGTGATACTGGTAAGTGATTTTGGGGGGGGGATTTTTTTCCCTGGCTTTGCTATCAGGGTTATGTTGGCTTCACAGAATGAATCTGGGAGTATCCCATCCTTATCTATGCTGTGAAATAGTCTCAATAGTATTGGAATTAACTCCTCTTATAAAAGCTTGGTGGAATTCGCCAGTGAATATCTGGGCTGGGACTTTTTTTGGTTGGTAGTTGTTTGATTACTTTTTCAATCTCTTCTTTTGTCATGGGTTTATTAAGCTGTCCTACTTCTCCTTGTGATAATTTTGCTGGGTGATGTGAATCTAGAAATTTGTCCATTTCCTCTAGGTTTTCAATTCTGTTGGAGTACAATCTTTCATAGTACTCTGTTATGATAGTTTTAATTTCAATTAGGTCTGTTAGGACATCTCACATCTTAGTTCTTATTTGGATTATGTTTCCTCTCCTGTTTTTTCTTTTGTAAGTTTAGTCAACGGTTTATCAATTTTCTTGATCTTTTGAAGAACAGATTTCAGTTTTGTCGAAGTTTTCTACTGTTCTTCTATTCTCTAATTCATTTAGTTCTGCTCTACTCATTCTTTTCAGCTTTCTTCTGGTGCCTGAGGAGTTCCTTTGTTGCTCTTTCTACTTGTTCAGATTGTAGAGTTACTTCTTTGGTTTGGTTTCTTTCTTCATTCCATATGTGTGCATTTATAGACATAAATTGACCTCTGAGTACTGCTTTGGCTGTATTTCATAGGTTCTGGTAGGATGTGTTTTTGTTCTCCTTTGAGTCCATAAATTTCTCTATGTTGTCCTTGATAGATTTTTGAACACAATGTTGTTCAGTTTCCATGGTTTCAGATTTCTACCTATGTTTTTTCTTCTATTGATTTCATCTTTTATGGCTTTATTATCCAAGAAGATTGTTTGCAATAATTCGATGGATTGGATTTTGTTGAGATTTGCTTTATGTCCTAATATGTGGTCTATTTTGCAGAATGTTCCATGTGCATTTGAGAGGAGGGAAAAAAGAGACTGTTGGGAGAATGAGACATGTATGGAGTAGAGAGGAATAGTGTGCTGTCACCGGGCAGGGAGAGCAGTGGAAACTGCATATAGGTGGGCATGTAAATTTATAGGAAAATGTACATTTTCACTCAGTTATATTAAATAAAAAGTTTTTTTAAAAAAGAACGTGTACTTATCTGTTGTTGGGTGAAAAGTTCTGTATGTTGGTAAGGTCTGGTTGATTGATTGTTACAAGAAGGTCTTCTCTATCTTTACTGAGCTTTTTTCTGGGGATGATCTGTCCATTACTGAAAGTGGACTATTGAATTCTCCTACTATTATTGTGGAGTGATCTATCTTTTTTTTTCAATGTTGTCAGCATTTGTTCAATATATTTAGGTGCGCTGGTATTGGGTGCATAAATATTTAATATTGTTATGTCCTGTTTATGTATTGAACCTTTCAATAATAAATAGTGACCATCCTTGTCCACAATGGTGGACCTTACATTAAAATCTATTTTATCTTAGGTTCTGACGCGATGGCACTTGGCTTTGTCTGGCCATATTAGGTTAGCATTGGCCCTCTTTCTCTTCTTTGTGCATTGCTAGCTTGGCATATATTCTTCCATGATTTGATTTTCAGTTTGTTCATATCTTTTAATCTGTGATGTGTTTCTTGTGGGCAATATGTAGATAGATCATGCCTTCTGTCTCCTTATTGGAATGCTTAGTCTGTTTACATTCAATGTGATTATCGATAGTTGTGTGTTCAGCACTGTAATTGTGTTGCCTTTATTTTTGTGTTGTTGATGTTTTCTTTGTTTCTCTTAATATCCTGTTCTGGGTCGTTTTTCTTTATGAGTTTACTTTTCATAATTTTCAGTGTTGGTTTTGCGTTTGTTGAGACTCCTATGTTTTTTTTGTTTTGATACGTCACGTTGTTAATTCGCTTTGCAAACTAGCCAGTTTTTAACTTCTACTTAATGTTCTCTCCATTTGAAAGGATTATAACTACTGTAATATATCCCTCTGTATAGTGTGATGGTGTCATATTTTTGGTGTTAAGATTACTAGTTCTCTTCTTTAATATTTTAGCTTTGATTGAGCTTTGTGATTTGCCTGGCTGAATAGGATTCTGGATGTTGCGTCCTGCAGTGCATCCTTAAGTATACATTTGATGTTTTTGTTTTTCTAAACAAAGAGTTTCTTTAAATATTTCTCATAGTTTGGGTTTGTTTTTTACAAAGCCTCTAAGCTTCTGCTTATCTGTGAATGTCCTAATTTCAATTTCGTATCTGAGAGACAATTTTGCAGGATACATAACTCTTGGTTGGAAATTTTTCTCCTTCAGGTCTTTGAATGTGTCATTCACTGCCTTCTTGCTAACATGGTTTCTGCTGAGAACTCAGGCAAAAGCCTACAGGGCTTCTCTTTGTCTGTTAGTTTTGTTTTAAGTCTTGCTGCCTTTAACAGCCTCTCTGTATGTTTCATTTTATTAAGCTTGATTATAATATGTCTTGATGTCTTTCTTTTGGGGTCTAGTTTTTGTGGTGTTTGATAAGCATCTTGGATATCTATGTTCTCTTCTTTCATAATTTCAAGGAAGTTTTCTGCCAGCAACTCTTCAACAGTTCTCTTTATATTTTCAGTTATCCCTCCTGGTTCAGGAACTACAATTATTTGTAGATTATTCCTCTTATTAGAGTCCCACATGTTTCTTAACGCTTCTTCATTTTTCTTATTTCTTTTCTCTGAACTTTCCTCATAAATGCTGGTGTCACTTGCTTTATCTTCAAGCTTACCAACTCTGCCTTCACCAATTCAGCCCTGCTGTTTAGGCTTTTCACTGAATTGTCTAATTTTGTGACTTTATTATTGACATGCTGGACTTCAGACCACTGATGTTCCAACAGTTCATATAGCTTTCTAATTTTTCATTTTGTTGTATTGAATTTTGTTTAATCTCTAGGAGAGCTCTATATATAATTCTTTTGTATTCTACCTTCAATAATTTCAAAAGAAGCTTCTTCATCTGTGAAGTGTTTTGGTTCTTTATTTTAGGAGTTTTCTGGAGCCATGGTGGTCTGCTTCTTTAAATGGTTAGATATTGATTGTTGTCTTTGCACCATAAAGAAGCTGTTTTATTTCCACACAAACCAGAGCTGCAATGCAGTTCTAAGAAGGGACTATGGGCACCCCTAGATTTGGTAGCCAGTCACCTCTACATTCTCTAGCGACTGGCCCCAGCTGGGCTCTCAGGTTGGCAGGACCCATCTCCTGGCTTCTAAAAGTGGTGAATTACTTGTGATATCTCTTCATCAGGTATATGGTAAGCTCAGGGAGGGGAGGAGAGATAGATGCCACCACACTCGACTACCTGGGACTGCTTTGCTCTCTAAATGCATTTAACTTAAAAACCACATTTTGCTCAAAGGGCACAGTCCAGTAGTAGCCAACAGATGCTGGGCCCTTGGGATTTGCAAGCCCCTCCTCCTGGCTGGCAGAGACAGTGCCCTACTTAGGGAGTCTCTGGGAGATCATTAGCTGACTCTGATGTGGCTCAGTGAAGGGTGCTGGAAATGCTGCCAACCCACTCAGCTGCCTGTCAGTGTTGCACTCTCCAACTGGTCTTATTTAAAGGCTGCCTACTACTGACCGAGTTGCTGTCTGGCAGCCACCAACAGTAGCTGGACTTTCGGGGATGACAGGCCCCACCTCCTAGCTGACAACAATGGTGCCTCATAGGCCGTTCCAAGATGTTATGATGTGTCTCAAAGAAGGGAGTGGTTAAGGCACTGTTGTCCTCAGTGGCTAGACCCCATCATGATCCCTAGATAGGATCATCTCAAAAACATCTATTCTGCTGGAGTAGCACTTTCTAGACAGGCATTGTTTTTCAGGGTGAGAATTAGCCCCCTACTGAGACCTTAGGTGTGGCTGACTCCACCTCTCAGCTGACCAAGATGATGTCCCACCTGAGCCATCCTTCCTGCAGCGATTCAACAGAATCTATGGTGCAGCACAGAGAACAGGGGGGAAGGGGCACTGGTGCCGTTGGTCTGCAGCTGGGCTGTCAAGATGTGGCTGTCCCAAGCAGTCTCTCTGATATTGTGTACACTGTTCACTTAAGCACTACAGTTCAATATATTAGCATGCAAGATACAGACACTGAGAAGACCCAGTCTCCACCTCCCAGATAACAATAAAGGTGTCTGTACCTGTAGTCTCCTCAAAAGATGTGTCAGTAGAAGTAGAACTCAGTGCACCACTGCCTAGCCTCTGACAGAGATATCCTCCCCTTTTCTGACTCTCAGTCCAATCTCACAACCTTACACTGGATCCAGGGGCTCCCAGAATGTCCACACTGCTCCATTTACTTATTATTATAGACCTTTGTCCTCAGAGGGAATCAAGGAGCTTTATGTCTAATGTCCCGTCTTGGATCCACCCCTGGGAAATTTTTTGATTGGGAATTTTTCTGAAGCCATGGTGGTCTGCTTTTTTAAATATTTAGAAATTGAATGATTTCTCTGGGACTTCAGAAAACTTGCAATTTATTTGTTTAGTTATTTTAACTTACATATATAAATATATGTTAGTTTGGTTTTGAATGTCCAAATAGTTTAGTTGTTTGAAGTAGAATGATTTTTGGAGCCTTAATAATTCTGATGCCTTGTTATCAGTTGGTTGGAGACAGTGAATGAGCTGAGAAAAGTAGCAGGAATTGCTGGCTCAGTGAAGCTGGCAGAACTATTCTTCTATACCTCTCTTTGTTTCCTTCTCCAACTCTAGGAGAAAACCTCAGGGCACACACATAAAATGTCACACTTCTGGGCCTGGCAGTGTGTCAGAATTTAGCATCAGGTGTAGAGCTGAGAAACTGGGTGGGGGAGGGGGGAGGAAATGTTGGAGATATGGAGAGAAATAAGCCTGTAGGAAAAGCATGAGCCACTGATTTTATGAGCACTTAACTTGTAACACTCTGGTGAAAGTCCACTGCAGCTCAGCAGTTGTGGTGATTCACAGCTTAGCTTTCCCTCTGAGAAAGATGTGTTCTTCTTGCACACTGCCACTGTGCTCAGCTTCTAGCTGCTGGCACATGCTATAGATGTGGCTGTCCTAAACTCACCTTCCTGGCTGAGAAAGACATGCTCCACACAGGTGCCACTGCCCTTGTGTGGCTGCTGGCTCCTGCAGTACTCTTGGGTACAGCAGTCCCAAACTCAGCTTCCTTGCCAAAAAGTGCTCTGCTTCCGTGCTACTGCTCTCTTCCCATGCCAGCAGAAGTGGGCCTCTCTGTGGATGCTGGTATGATTTTGACAAAGGTAGTTGTTCACCTTGCTGTTACCCAGTCTGATTTCTCAGCTTTCTGCTTGATATCTGGGGCTCCTAGAATGTCCTGTTCATTCTGTTCAGTTGTTTTTCAAATTCTTTGTTGTTAGAGGGATCAGAGACAATGTGTGGCTACTCTGCCATCTCAGCCCTGTCTCCTGCTTGCTAACTTTTAAGATCCCAGAGACCACTCACCAAAGTGGGATACAGAATATTTTCTTAAAAACTTCGCTATGCCAACTGACCTGGATATACTCTGAAACCATGGTCCCCAAACCCCTGCTACTCTGTCCTTTGAAGTTTTGGGTGATATTTAGGAAATTTCTTAGCTTTTTAAATACAATTGTGCTGAATTTTCCACTACTGTGTGTTGTTTCTCCCTTCACCTAACTTAATTCTTATCGACTGTCTAATTAATGAATACTCATCTCCCTCTATTCCCACCCTCGTGACAGACTGTTTTCTTCTGTGTTTAAACCTTTTCTTGAGTCTTTATAATAGTGATATCATACATATTTATCCTTTTGCAACTAATTCACTCAACATAATCCTTTCCAGATTATTCCATGTTATGAAGTATTTCCCAAGGTCATTGTTGCTCTTTGTCACTGTGTGTGTCATTGTGTGAATATACCATAGTTTGTCTATCCATTCATTTGTTGGTGGCCACTAGGGTTGAGTCTGTATTTTTGATATTGTGAATTCTGCTGCATTAACGTTAGTGTGTATGCATCTCTTTGTGTGACAGTCCTTATTTCTCTCGGATATACTCCAAGCAGTAGGATTGCTGGATCATATGATATTTCTATTTCTAGTTTTTTAAGAAAGTGCAAAATTGATTTCCAAAATAGTTATAGCATTTTACATTGCTAGTAGCAGTGTGTGTTTCAGTCTCTCTACAGCCTCTCCAACGTTTATTATCTTGCGTGTTTTGGATTAATGTCAGCATAATTGGGGTGCAGTGGTATCTCATTGTTGTCTTGATTTGGATTTCTCTAATGGCTAATGATCATGAGCATTTCTTCACGTATCTGTTAGTTGCCTGAATGTCTTCTTTGGAGAAGTACTGAGTCCTTTGGCCATTTTTTAATTGTGTTATTTGGTCTTTTTGTTGTTGATCTTTTGCAGTATTTTATAGACTGTGGCAATTAGACACACTGATCAGATTAGACTGATCAGATGTGTCTTAGGCACAAACTTGTCCCCAGTATATATGTTATCTTTTTATTCTTTTGGTAACGTCCTTGGGCCAATACAAGTGTTTGACATTTAGGAGTTTTCAGTTATGTATTTTCTCTTCTGGTGTTTGCATTGTAATTAACATTTTGTATTCTGTTTATGCTGTATATTAGGGCTTCCAGCGTTGTCCTTATTTTCTCTTCCATGATCTTCATTGTTTCAGATTTTATATCTTGGTCTTTAAAACATTTTGCATTAGTTTTAGTGCAGGGTGTAAGATAGGGGTCTTGTTTCATTTTTTTGCAGATGAATATTCAGTTGTGCTAACACCATTTGTTAAACAGACTTTTTCTCCTCAACTATAACTCTGGGACATTGTCAAGTATCAACTGCTCATAGGCTATTGTTTTATGTTTTAGTTCTCAGTTCTTTTCATTGATCTATGTATCTGTTTTTGTACCAGTACCAGGTTGTTCTATCATGAAAATATGACAAGTTCTAAAGTCAGGTAGTGTGACGACTCCTACTTTGTTCTTTTTCTTCAGCAGTGCTTTACTTATTTGAGGCTTCTTCTCTTTCCATATTAAGTTCATGATTTCTTTTTCTATGTCATTAAAAACTGACATTGTTATTTACTTGGGGATTGCATCATGTCTACAGCTCACTTTGGGTAGAATAGATATTTTTACAGTCTTGAGTCTTACACCTTAGCAATGTACATTTTTCTGCTTATCTAGGTCTCTTTTGGTTTCTTGCAGTACTGTCTTGTAGTTTTCTTTGTGCAGGTCTTTTATGTCTCTAGTTAGATTTATTCCTAAGTAGCAAATAATACTTCCTGAAAGCAGCACATGAGCAAGAGTCAGGAAATTAGATTTCATTCTCAGCTTTGCAATTAGAGTTATGCTACTTTAGGTAGATTACTTATTATTTTTTTAATTATAAATTAGGAATATTAATAGCCATATTCAGGACACTGAATGTGTTTTTAATGTTTAAGTTAAATCATAGATTCATGTGGCCATAGGCATGGACTCTGTAACAGGTCATCTATCTCACAAATGTATGTTGCTCTTCATAAGTTGATAATGAAAGAGAGTTTAAAGAATTATAACAATAAGGAGACAGAAGAAAAACAAATGTCTTTGAATTTTGGTGTTGGAGAAAAATATTGAGTACAATATAGACTGCCAAAAGAACAAACAGATCTGTTCTGAAAGAAGTACAACCAGAGTGCTCCTTGGAAGCAAAGATGCTGAGACTGCATCTCATATTTTTTGAATATGAGATCAGAAGAAGGACATTGTGGTGGTTAGGATTATGTCAACTTGGCTACTACCTACTTGGCTGCTGTATTAAGTGGCAGGGCGGGGTTTGTGGTGGCTCCCTGCCCCTCAGCTCTCATCTCGTGACACTGGACTACGGTTGCTGATCGCTCATGTGGCCAGGAGCTCCTGCTCTCTTGTTCCAGCATCTGGTTCCGGGACTTGAGCTAGCAGCTGTTGGGATCATCAGTCCTTACAGTCGGCACTTGAGAGTCCTGCTCCCTGACCTGCCAATCCTGCGCTCGCCATCCTCTGCCCGGTCCTGTTCCCTGACCTGCCGATCCTGGGTTCGCCAGCCTCTGTCACTTTGTCTCGCCACCAGCTTGGGATCCACCGACCTCCAGCCTCTGTCGCTTCGTCTCGCCACCAGCTTGGGATCCACTGATCTACACAACCAGTGATCTACAACTCTGGTCTCTGACTTGCTGACCTTGGGTTCCTCAGCTTCCGTGGACACGTGAGGCTTGTGCCAGAGCTTGGGACATTCAGCTTCTGTGATTACGTGAGCTGTTTCCTATATTTGTATCTATCTATCTGTCTCTCTCTCTCTATATACATATATTATAAATCTTTCCTTGTACCTACACTTGTTACTGGTTTTGCTTCCCTAGAAAACCCAGCCTAAGACAGATATCATGCTTGGCAAAGTAGATAGTCAGCAAAAAAAGAAGAAGATCTTCATCAAGATAGATTGAAACAGTGCTCCAACAATGGGCTTGAGTGTAAAAGTGATTGCAGGCTTGGCACAGGACTGGACAGTGTTTTGTTCTGTTGTACTTAGGGTCACCATGAGTTGGCACCAACTTGATGGCACCTAAGAATAACAACAACATAGATAGAAAACACATTATTTTTGTTAATGTTGCCATTATTGTGTTGTCTGAAACATTCTAATTTTTAAGCAGAGTTCATAGTCACATTTTCTGTAAAAGGTAATATTATAAATACATACCCACCAATAATAGTTATTGATTCCCTAATTCATTTTGCATCCTACATTTAACGACCTGTATGTCTTAAGAACAGTTTTTATTTTTTATAATTTTATTAATAAGTAACATCGCAAAGTGATTTATAAATTTCCAAACACTGTTTACCAAATTTGGTTTGGTTTTGCCTCATAACACTCCTACAGGTTATATTTGGTTATTCTCTCATATTACAAATGAGGAAACCAACAATCATGTCAGAAAAATATTTTACCCAGAAGGATGAAACTAGGCAGAGCAGTGCAGGGCTGGGATAGAGTCTTCCAACTCCATAACCTCAACACATGCATTGTTATATGTGTCATTTTCCAGAGTAGTCTTATCTTCTTGATCCTATTAAGTTTATTTATTTTTTATTGTGATTAAGTGGAAGTTTACAGTCCATTTTCCATATAAAACCCTGAGCACTGCTTCTTTGCAACTCTGTATGCTCTCCCTACCTTGTGACAGCACACTCTTCCTTTCCACTCTTTACTTCCAGTATCTAATCAGCCAAAACTTATCCCATCCTCTCCACCTTCTCCTCTCCCTTGTAAAAATAAACAAGTTGAACAGCCTTGTATGAATTTATGAGGACTGAAAATTAAGTTCACGAATTCATTCTAGAAAAAGTGCATACGTCATTACTGAGTATCCCTGTGGTCACTTTCACAGTACCACTGACATCAGCACCTAGTACACCCTTCAAAGAAGTTTTGAAACTCTTTTTCTGGAATGGCCATCAGAGCTGTCATCATACTACACTTCATGTCCTGAAGGTCATCAAAACATCTTCCTTTCGATATTTCCTTTACCTCTGGGTAAAAAAAACCAAAAACTCATTGGGGGCCAAATTAGGTGAGTAGAGAGAGTGTTCCAATACAGCAATTTGTTTTCTGGATAAAACTCCCTCACAGACAACTATACAATTAAGTTCATGAACTTGCCACCATGCCACCTTAAGATTGATGACTAACACTCACCCAGTGTGCTACTGGAAGAAGGGACTTAACAACTACCAAGAAATGTCTACAGAGAAGTTCTACTCTGTAACACATGTGGCATCTATAAGTCAGAACTGACTCCATGACAACTGGTGTTGGGTTGTGGTTGTTAGGTGCTGCTGAGTTGGTTCTGACTCACAGCTATCCTGTGAACAACGGAACAAAACAGTGCCCAGTCTAGCACCATGTACACAGTCGTTTTTGTGCTTAAGCCCGTTATTACGGCCACTGTGTCAATCCATCTTGTTGAGGGTCTTCCTCTTTTGGGCTGACCCTTCACTCTACCAAGCATGATGTCCTTCTTCAGGGATTGATCTTTCCTGACAACATGTCCAAAGTATGTAAGACGCAGTCTTGCCATCTTTGCTTCCACGGAGCACTGGTTATTCTTCCAGAACAGATCTGTTGGTTTTTTGGGTGGTTCACGCACATTCAACATTCTTCTACAACACCACTGTTCAAAGGCATCAATTCTCCTTCTGTCTTCTTTGTACATGGTCCAGCTTTCACACACGTATGATGCAATTGAAAATACCGTGGCTTGGGTCAGACATGTATTAGTCTTCAAGGTGACATCCTTACTTTTGAATACTTCAAAGAGCTCCTTTGCAGCAGATTTTCCCAGTACAATGAGTCTTTTGATTTCTTGACTGCTACTTCCACAAGTGGAGCCAAATAAAATGAAATCCTTGACAACCTCAGTCCTTTCTCTGTTTATCAAGATGTTGCTTACTTCTCCATTTGGGAAGATTTTGGTTTTCCTGTTGTTGAGGTGTAATCCATACTGAAGGCTGTGATCCTTGGTCTTCATCAGTAAGTGTCTCAAATCTTCATTTCCAGCAAGTATGGTGGTGTCGTCTGTGTAATACAGATTGTTAATGAGTTGTCCTCCAATCCGGATGACTTGTTCTTCTCTGCATAGTCCAGCTTCTCAGATTATTTGCTCACCATACAGATTAAAAAAATATGGTGAAAAGATACAACCCTGATGTACACCTTTCCTAACTAAACCATGCAGTGTCCCATTGTTCTGTTCACATGACTGCCTCTTGATCCACATACAGATTCCTTAAGAGCACAGTTAGGTGTTCTGCAATTACATTATCTTTAACGTTAGCCATAAATTAGCATGATCCACACAGTTAAATGCTTTTGCATAGTCAATGAAACATAGGTAAACATCTTGCTAGTATTCTTTGCTTTAAGCCAAGATCCATCTGACATCAGTGATGTTATCCCTGGTTCCACGTCCTCTTCTGAATCCAGCTTGAATTTCTGGCAGCTCCTTGTCAATATACTGTTGTAGTCACTTTTGAATGATCTTGAGCAAAATTTTACTTGCATGTGGTGTCAACAATATTGTTTGGTAATTTCCGCATTCAGTTGGATCAACTTTCTTTGGAATGGCCATAAATATGGATCTCTTCCAGTCAGTTGGCCAGGTAGCTAGCCTCTAAATTTCATGGCCTAGACAAGTGAGCACTTCCAGCATTGCATCTATTTGTTGAAATATCTCAGTTGATATTCCATCAATTCCTAGAACCTTGTTTTTTGCCAGTGCCTTCACTGCAGCTTTCACTTCTTCCTTCATTACCGTTGGTTCCTGATCATATGCTACCTCTTCAAATGGCTGAACATTGACCAGTTCTTTCTGGTAAAATGACTCTATGTATTCCTTCTATCTTATTTTGATGCTCTTTGCATCGTTTAGTAGTTTCCCTGTAGAATCCAACTCAAGGCTTGAATTTTTTTCTTCGGTTCTTTCAGCTTGAGAAATGCAGAATGTGTTCTTCACTTCCAGTTTTCTGTTTACAGCTCTTTGCACAAGTCATTATAATACTTTCTTTTTTTCTTCTCAAGCTGCTCTTTGAAATACTCTGTTTAGGTATTTTACTTTGCTATTCCTTCCTTTTGCTGTAGCTGCTTGACTTTCAAGAGCAAGTTTCAGAGTCTCTTCTGACATCCAATTTGGTCTTTTCTTTCTTTCCTGTCTTTTTAATGACCTCTTGCTCTCTTCATGGATGATGACTTTGATGTCATTCTGCAATTTGTCCTGTCTTCAGTCAGTAGTGATCAACACGTCAAATCTGTTCTAGGGATGGTCTTTAAACTCAAGAGGGACACACTGAAGGTCATAATTTGGCTCTTGTGGACTCGTTCTAATTTCTTCAGTTTCAACTGGAATTTGAATATGAGCAATTGATGATCCATGCCACAGTAGCACCTAGTCTTGTTCTGACTGTTGATACGGGTATCGATGGACATTTAGGTTGTTTCCACTTTTTCGCTATTGTGAATAGTGCTTTAGTGAATATTGGTGTATATGTGTCTGTTTGTATTCCTGCTTTCAGTTCTTTTGATTAATACCTAGGAGTGGAATTTCTGTGTCATATGATAATTCTGTGTTTAACTTTTTTTTTCTTTTTTATCTAACATGGATGAGTGAAAATGTACATTCCCGTATGAATTTACATGCCCATCTATATGCAGCTTCCACTGCTCTTCCTGTCCGGTGACAGCACACTATTCCTCTCTGCTCCATACGTGTCTCATCCTCCAACAGCCTCCGTTCCACTCCTCTCCACCCACTCTCCTTCCTCCAGCCAGAGGTCAGCAGGATGATATCCTATAGATGTATAGAAACATAAAGTGCAACCAATATACGGTCACTCTGCATTGTCAAGTCCAATCTATTCCTGTCCAAAGAGTGGAACTTTGTTATAATTTATGGGTAAGGGCAGCATCAGGGCGAGGGGCCATGCTCTCAGGGGAACCCCGAAACCACTGGACCATCAATTGAGGTCTTTTAGTGCAGATCTCAGGATGCACCCCTTTTTATTCTTGTGTTGCCAGTGAGACTCAATCTAGTGAGCTCCATCGTGGCTATCACTGGTGGTGGCCGGGCACCATCCAGTTCTTCCAGTCCCCAGTTGATGAATGCACCCACTCTTGCGGGTCTCTCTGTCTTCTAGATTGTCTTTACCATGTGTCATTTTGGTCCTCGGTGAGCATCCATTCCTGCCGAGTTGGGACCATTTGCTGTGTCCTCGGATGGCAGCTTGGCAGGTTTTAAGACCCCAGATGCCACTCACCAAAATGGAGTGCAGAGAGCTCTCTTAGCAAAATGCTAGTTGTGCCAATTGGCCTCAATTTTGCCTAAGAGCATGGTACCCTGCCCCCTGCCCCAGCTACTCTATCCTTGCAATATTGGGTTAAGATGGAAGGAGTACTCAAGTTATGCTGAAGTCCACTTAATGTTGTTCTTGTTACTAACGTGTGCTATCACCGCTTTCTCCCAACCAGATTTCTAGCAACTATCCAAACTAAACCCTCCTCTCCTCATCCTCCCTCCCTCCCCACCCGTGCAGCTGTCTAAGAGTCTTGTCTTCTATACATAAGTCTGTTTTTGAGATCTTACTGTGGAGGTATCATACAGTATTTGTCCCTATGTCGCTGACTACTTTCACTCAACATAATGTCTTCCAGTTGAAACCAGGTTAGGAGATGTTTCCTGGAATCATCGTTATTCTTTATCATTGCATAGTGCTCCATTGAGTATGTGTACCATAGTTTACCTATCCATTCTTCTGTTGTTGGGCATCTGTGTTAATTCCAGCTTTTTGCTATCGTGGACTGTGCTGCGACAAACATTCTGGTGCATGTGTCCATTGATGTGAAAAGC
Source organism: Heterohyrax brucei (assembly GCA_028571685.1). NCBI lineage: Eukaryota > Metazoa > Chordata > Mammalia > Hyracoidea > Procaviidae > Heterohyrax > Heterohyrax brucei. Next base: position 32,768,906 of record CM053163.1, read on the forward strand.
TTTGATTCTGTAGGATATATTCCAAGTAGTGGAATTACTGGGTCAAATGGTATATCAATATCCATATTTTCTAAGGAAGTGCCAGCTTGCTTTCCAAAGACGCTGGACCATTTTGCAACCCCACCAATAGTGCAGGAGAGTTCCACTTTCTCCACAGCCTCTGCAGCATTTGTTGTTTTGTGTTTCCTGTATCATGGTCAATCTTGTTGGGGTGAGATGGTATCTCATTGTCATCTTGATTTGGATTTCTTTAATAACTAAAGATCGTGAACATGTCCGCATGTGGTTTTTGGCTGCATGGATCTCCTCTTTAGTGAAGTGTATGTCCATCTCCTTTGCCCATCGCTTAATTGGATGGTTTATCTTCTTCTTATTGATATTTTGTAGTATCTTATAGATTATGGAGATCAGGCGTCAGTCTGACATAGAGTTGCCAAATATTTTTTCTCATTCTGTGGCTGTTCTTTTAATTCTATTAGTAAAGTCTTTGGATGAGCAACAGTGTTGGATTCTTAATAGTTCCCATTTATCTATTTTCTCTTCTGTTGATTGTGGTTTCTTTGACAGATTTTGGAGTCTGTCCTCATTATGTATTAAGACTTCCATTGTTGTTCCTACCTTTTCTTGGATGAGCTTTATCATTTTAGGTTTGATATTTAGGTCTTTTATCCAGTTGGAGTTGGTTTTCTGTAAGGTGTAAGATATGGATCTTGATTCAGTTTATTGCAGATGGATAACCAATTTTGCCAGCACCATTTGTTGAAGAGACTGTTTTTACCCCAGTTTAATGTCATAGGGCCTTTGTCGAATATCAACTGTTCATAGGCAGATGATGTCATCTCTGGGGTCTCAATTCTGTTCCATTGATCCATCTGTCTGCTCTTGTACCAGTACCAGGTTGTTTTGACCACTGTGGCAGTGTAGTATGTTCTAAGGTCGGGTAATCAGAGGCCTCCCAGTGTGTTCCTCTTCTTTAGTAGTACCTTACTTATCTGGGGCTTCTTCGATTCCAAACACAATTGGTGATTTGTTTCTGCATCTCATTAAAAGATGACTCTGGAACTTGTATTGTGATTGCATTATATAAATAAATTGCTTTGGGTAAAATAGACATTTTCACAATGTTAAGTCTTCCTACCCATGAGCAGGGTAGGTTTTTCCATTTATCTAAGTCTCTCTTAGTTTCTTGTAGTAAGGGCTTATAGTTCTCTTTGTAAAGGTCTGTTGTTTCTCTGGTTAGATTAATCCCTAGGTACCTTATCTTCTTAGTGGTTATCGTAAATGGGATTGATTTGATGATTTCTTCCTTAACAGTCTTGTTGTTGTTATAAAGGAATCCTACTGATTCACTGATGTTTATCTTGTATCCTGAGACTTTGCTGAACTCTTCTATCAGTTTGAGTAGCTTACTTATAGATTCCTTGGGATTCTCTGCGTATACAATCATATCGTTTGCAAACAGGGAGATTTAACTTCCTCTTTGCCAATGCAGATGCCCTTAATTTCTTGGTCTTGTCTAATTGCTCTGGCTAGAACTTCTAGCACAATGTTGAATAGAAGAGGTGAGAGTGGGCATCCTTGTCTAGTTCCTGATCTCAGGGGAAAGTCTTTCAGTCTCTCTCCATTCAGGATGATGTGGGCAATTTACTTTGTATAAATGGCCCTTATTGTGTTGAGGAATTTGCCTTCTATGTCCATTTTTTCAAGAGTTTTTAGCTTGAATGGGTGTTGGACTTTATCAAATGCCTTTTCTGCATCAATGGACAAAATCAGGTGATTCTTGTCTTTTGTGTTATTTATGTGGTTAATCACAGTGATTGTTTTTCTGATGTTGAACCACCCTTGCATCCCTGGTATGAATCCCACTTTGTCAGGATGGATTATTTTCTTGATATGTTGTTGTATTCTATTGGCAAGAATTTTGTTGAAGATTTTTGCATCTAGATTCATGAGTGATATCAATCTGTAGTTCTCTTTCTTTGTTGTATCTTTCCCTGGCTTAGGTATCAGGGTTATGCTGGCTTCACAGAATGAGTTTGGGAGTACTCCATCCCTTTCTATACTGTGAAATAGTCTCAGTCGTATTGGAGATAACTCTTCTCTAAATGCTTGGTAGAATTGTGCAGTAAAGCCATCTGGGCCCGGGCTTTTTTTGGTTGGCAGTGTTTGGATGACCTTTTCAATCTGTTCCTGTGTGATGCGTTTATTAAGGTGTTCTGCTTCACGTTGTGATAATTTGGGCAGGTGGTATGAATCAAGGAATTCGTCCATTTCCCCTAGGTTTTCAAATTTGTTACAGTACAGCTTTTCATACTATTCTGTTATGATATTTTTTATTTCTGTTGCATCTGTGGTGACAACTCCCTTCTGATTTCTAATTTGGGTTATTTCCTGCTTTTCTTTAGTAGGTTTAGCCAGTGGTTTGTAAATTTTGTTGATCTTTTCAAAAAACCAGCTTTTGGTCTTTTCAATTTTTTCAATTGTTTTTCTGTTCTCTAATTTGTTTAGCTCTGCTCTAATCTTTATGATCTGGTTTCTTCTCGTGCCCGAGGGGTTCCTCTGTTGTTCTCTTTCTACTTGTTCAGACTGTAGAGTTAGTTCCTTGATTTGATTTCTTTCTTCCTTCCAGATGTGTGCATTTATGGAGATAAACAAACCTCTGAGCACTGCTTTGGCTGTATCCCATTGGTTCTGGTAGGAAGTGTTTTCATTCTCATTGGAAGCCATGAATTTCTTTATTTCATCCTTGATTTCCTGTATAACCCATGTTTTTTTGAGCAAGATGTTGTTCAGTTTCCAAGAGTTCCACTTTCTATCTCTGTTTTTTCTGCTATTGATTTCAACTTTGATGGCTTTATGATCTGAGAAGATGCTTTGCAGTAATTGAATGGTATGGATTTTGTTGAGCATTGCATTATGGCCTATCACATGGTCAATTCTGGAGAATGTTCCATGTGCACTGGAGTACAAGGGGTAGTTGTCTGCTGATGTGTGGAAAGTTCTGTACATATCAATGAGGTTTAGTTGATTAATTGTGGCAATGAGGTCTTCTGTATCTTTACTGAGCTTTTCTCTAGATGATCTGTCTAGTAATGAGAGTGGAGTGTTAAAGTCTCCCACTATTATTGTGGAGTCATCTAACTCTCTTGTGAGTGTAGTCAGTGTTTCTTTGACGGATTTAGGTGCTCTGATATTGGGTGCATAATTATTTAATATAGTTAAGTCTTGTTTGTGTACTGAACCTTTCAGCAATAAATAGTGTCCATCTTTGTCCACAATAGTGGATTTGACATTAAAATTGATTTTGTCTGAGATTAGAATTGCCACACCTGCTCTTCTTTGTTCATTGTTAGCTTGATATATATTCTTCCATCCTTTAATTTTCAGTTTGTTCCTATCTTTAGGTCTCAAGTGAGTTTCTTGTAGACAACATATGGATGGGTCATGTCTTTTGATCCAAGATGACACTCGATGTCTGTTTACTTCAGCATTCAGTCCATTCCCATTCAATGTAATTATTGATAGATCTGTGTTCACTGCTGCCATTGTGATATGTTTATTTTTACATTGATATTTTCTCTGTTGTTCTTATTAGTCTCTTCTGCGACATTCTTTTTTTTGAGTTGATTTTTCACCTTTTTCAGAGCTGGTTTTGTAGTTGTTGATACTCGTGAGTTACATTTCTTGAAATGGTATGATACATCTTTGTTGTGCTTTACAGCTGCCCCTATGTTCCCCCTTAATAAACTATATATAAACCCAATTTGAATTACTACCAGTCTGGTCATCTTCCTCTCCATCTGGTAGGACTGTAACAACTGTAGTACATCTCTCTTTTTATTATGATGATACCATAGTTTACATGATGATCACTGGATTGCTTCTTCCCGTGTCAAAGCTGTGATTGACTTTGGAGCCTTCCCTAAAATAGTAGAGTATTGAGTAGTGTGTCGTTCTAAAATATAAAGTTAGTGGTTTCGTTCTTCTAAGCCAGAGCCAAGAACTTCTTTCAGTATTTCTTGTAGTTTGGGTTTGGTTTTTACAAAGTCTCTGAGTTTCTGTTTATATAGGAATGTCTTAATTTCATTTTCATATTGGAAAGATAGTTTTGCAGAATATATAATTCTTGGTTTGAAGTTCTTCTCCTTCAAGGCTTTGAATGTGTCATGTCACTGTCTCCATGCCAGCATGGTTTCTGTTGAGAAATCTGATGAGAGCCTACAGAATTTCTCTCTGAATGTTAGCTTTGCTTTGAGTCTTGCTGCCTTTAAGAGTTGCTGCTTATGTTTCCTTTCATTAAGCTTGATTATAATATGTCTTGAAGTCTTTCTTTTGAGATTTATATTGGGTACCATACGATGTTCATCTGAGATGTCTATATTCTCTTCCTTCATGATTTCTGGGAAGTTTTCTGTCAGCAGCTCAGCAAGAATACTCTCTGTGTTCTCAGATGTCTTACCCTGTTCAGGGACTCCAATTAATCGAAGGTTGTTCCTCTTAATAGAGCCCACATGCTTCTTAATGTTTCTTCTATTTTTTTCTTTTTTCGGGTTTCTGCTCATAGACGCTGGTATCAGTAGCTCTGTCTTTCAAGTCAGAAATTTTTTTTTCTATTTGTTCCATTCTGTTTTCTTGGCTTTGAATGGAAGTTTCTATGTCTTTGACTTTGTTCTTGATCTGCTGGATTTCAGAGTACTGGTGTTCCATCAGATCTAACAGCTTCCTTAATTTTTCATTTTGTTCTGCTGCATTTTGTGTAAGGTCTAGAAGGGCTCTGTATATAATCATTTTGCATTCACTTCCTGATGCTTTCATCAAAGTTTCTTCATCTGGAAAACTCCTTGGTTGCTTTGTTTGGGATCCTTCTGAAGCCATGGGTGATTTCTTGTACGCCACAAGTGTCTGTTGATTTTTGGGTCCCATGTGAGTATGTAGAGGCTCGAAGAGGTACTGTGAGGATGGATTGCAAATGTTTCTCTAGGCTGTCTTAAAATGTAAAGCAAAAGGTATCTGACCACTTCACAAGTCAGTTAGGTTTTGAGGTATAGAGGTCCGTCTTCTCAACTGACAAAGTAAGCACCACTATATCCAACCCCAGGTGATAACAAACTAGTTCAGAATACAGCAATGCTACTGCCCTATTGGCTTCTGCTGACAGGGCCTAGCCTTAGGTAACACTGCGTAGAGTACTGCTCTTGTGATAGAAAAGCGCTCTCCTGTGGGCAGGCTCTGGCTCCCAAGCTAAGAATTAGGTCCAGCTGCGGCCACTGTATCCAAGATGGCGTCCTCCACACAGGCAGCAGACAGAGGGGCTAAAGGTGCCGAGAGGTAGTGATTCCTCTGCTTCTGTTGCAGGGCCTGCAACGTAGGTGGCACTGGGAAAATTACTGCTTTTCTGTTGGAGAAGCACTAAGAATTAGGTCCTGCTAAAATCTCGGTAGCAACATGGCGTCCCACACACTGACTGCGGAATTTCGTACAAACCCCGCTGACGCAGATATAAAATGAAAGGCTCAAAGTGGCTAGATTAATAGAGTCTTAAGCCTGTCTCTCAGAATATGAGAATTTCACTTGCCTATCCCCCCAGCAGCGTGTGTGAATCTAGCCACTAGGCAAGACCCAGCTCCACCCGCTGGCCAAGACAGAGAGAAAAAAGTCAAAATGGTGCCTTTACCTTCCATTCTAGCCAGGGCTAGCCAGGGCTAGCCAGGAGCTGGAGTCAGCAAAATAGAGGACGTTTTTCACTCAGTGGTATGAAGTCCCAATTAACAGCCCTATGCTGTGTCCTGAGGCTGATTAGGTGATCAGAAGGCTCCGTTTGATTATCTCTGTTTGATTATCTCTGTTTGATTATTTCCAGAGGGATATAAGGAGATGTGTGCTTAGTCTGCCATCTTGACTCTGCTCCCTTGTTTAACTTTTTAAAATTGTGATTACGTGAAAGTACACAATCCAAATTAATCTTGCATGCCCATCTATCTGCAGCTCCTTCTGTTTTCCTTGCCTGGTGACAGCATACTCCTCCTTTACATTCTATATTTGTCACATCCTCTTAAGAAGCTTCTGTCTCCTCCTGTCCAGTCTCTTGTTTCCCATCTAGAAAGACATCAGTAGGACAGGATCCTATAAATGCATAAAACCATGAAGTACACACACCGTATCATCACATTGATTCCCCGGGTCCAGTCTAATTTTGTCCAAAGAGTTGACCTCAGTAGTGTTTTCTGGTCTGGTGCAGCAGCAGGTCTATGGGCCATGCTCCCAGGGGATCTATCAGGCCGTCAGACCATAAATTGTGGACTTCAGTAGAACTCTCGAGTTGCACCCCTCTTCTTGTCTTGCCACTGGGACTCAACATTATGTGCCCTATCACAGCTGTCATTGTGGTGGCTGGTCACCATCTGGTTCTTCTGGTCATATGTTGATGCAGTCATTCATTCTCATGGGGTCTTCTTTCTCCTGGGCTCTTTTTACCTCATGTCTTTGTTGTTCTTGGTGATCATCTGTTCTGGATGAGTTGGGACCATTTGATGTACCTCAGATTGCAGCTTGCCAGCTTTTAAGACCCCTGACACCAATCACCAATATGGGGGGCAGAAGACTCTCTTAGCAGTAAGCTAGTTATGCCAACTGGCCTCTATGTCCCCTGAGAGCATGGTCCACAGTCTCCCACCCCAGCTACTCTACCATTCAGCTTAAGATGAAGCCCAGTTAAGTTGTGCTGTCACTGATTTTACCCAACCAAATTTCCATCAACTATTTAATATAAGACCAACACTCTACCTCCCTCCCTGCCATTGTACCTGTCAAAGAGTCTTTTCTTTGGTGCATACAATATTTGTCCTTTTGCCACTGACTGATTTCATTCAGCATAATGTCTTCCAATTGAAACCAGGTTATGAGATGTTTCCTATAATCATTATCATTTTTTATCATTGCTTAGCATTCCATTGAGCATATATACCATAGTTAGTTTATCCACTGATCTGTTGATGGGCATCTGGGTTGATTCCATCTTTCTACTGTTGTGGACTCTACTGCAATAAACATTCATGTGCAAGTATCTGTTCACATGACAGCCTTTGCTTCCACAGATATATTCCAAGCAGCAGAATTATTGGATCAAATGGTATGTCTATTTCCAGTTTTTTAAGAAAGTGATAAGCTGCTTTCCAAAGACATTGTACCATTTTTGCAGTCCTACCAACAGTGTAGGGGATTCCCATGTCTCAATAGCCTCTCCAGTATTTGTTGTTTCGTGTTTTTAGATTGTGGCCAACCTCCCTGGAGTGAGATAGTATCTCGTTGTAGTTTTGATTTGGATTTCTCTGATAGCTAATGATTGTGAGGATTTTCTCATGGGTCTTTTGGCTGCCTGGATGTGCTCTTTAGTGAAGTGTCTGTCTACATCTTTTGCACTTTGCTTAATTGGGTTATTTACCTTTTTCTTGTTGTTATTTTATAGCACTTTGTAGATCACGGACATCAGACATAGATCCAATGTGTAGTTGTAAAATGCTGTTTCTCATTCTGTAGGTGGCCTTTTAAATCTTTTGATAACGTCTTTGGATGAGCAAAAGTGTTTGATTCTTGGTAGTTTCCATTTATCTGTTTTCTCTTCTGTCGATCATGCTTTGTCAAATTCTGAAGTCTGTCTCAGCTGCTATCATGGATTGCATTGTGTCACCCCAAAAATGTATGTATTGATTTGGCTTGACTATGAGTCCCATGGTGCAATTCCTCCCATGTGTTGTGAATCCTGCCTCTGTGATATTGATGATGGAGCATGGGCAGCAATTGTGCTGGTTAGGCAGGACTCAAGTTACCAGCTGTGGGATATAAGAGAGAGAAGTGAACACAGAGATTTGGGAACTTCGTAACACCAGGACCAATCACAGAGCACTTCTTTTGGACCTGAGGCTACTGTGCTGAGATCCCCTCCTGGAACTTGTGCTCAGCCTATTGGGCTGTGACAGTTTCTCCTATTGAATGGACCTATAATTCATAAACGGATTTGCAGTTTACTGGACTGTGTCAATAAAGTTTCTCTTCATGAAACCATCCACTCATGGTCTTTTCTGTTGGAGCAGTACCAGGTGACTAAAACAGCTGTGTATTAGGACTTCCATTATGCACCCTGTTTTTTTCTTGCGCGATATTTATCGTTTTAGGTTTGATATTTAGGTCTTTCATCCATTTTGAGTTAGTTTTTTGTGTATGGTGTGAGATCTGATGTTGTTTCAGTCTTTTGCAGATGGCCATCCAGTTTTGCCAACACCATTTGCTGGAGACTATTTTTACCTCAGTTTACAATCTTAAGGCCTGTGTCAAATATCAACTGTTCATAAGAAGATTGTGATATTTATGGAGTCTCCGTTCTGTTCCACTGGTCTATATGTCTCTTTTGTACCAACTCCAGGCTGTTTTGACTACTGTGGCAGTGTAATAGATTCTAAGGTCAGGTAATGTGAGGTATCCCACTGTGTTGCTCTTCTTCATTAGTGCTTTACTTATCTGGGGTCTCTTTCCTTTCCAAACAAAGTTGGTGATTTGTTTCTCCATCATTAAAAATGACACTGGAATTTGCATTGGGAATGTATTGTATATGTAGAATACTTTGGGTAGAATAGACATTTTTACAATGTTAAGTCTTCCTATCCATGAGCAGGGTAGTTTTCTCCACTGATATGTCTCTTTAGGTTTCTTGCAGTGAGGTCTTGTAATTCTCTCTTTATACATCTGTTATTTTTATGATTAGATTAATCCTAGGTATTTTATCTTCTTGGGGGCTATAGTAAATAGTGTTGATCTGATGATTTCGTCCTTGATGGTCTCTTCGTTGATGTAAAGGAATCCTAATGATTTATATCTTATATCCTGATGCTTTTCTAAACTCTTCTATTCATTCCAGTAGTTTACTAGTGAATTCTTTAAGATTCTCTGCATATACAATCATATTGTCTTCAAATAGGGAGATTTTTACTTCTTCTTTGCCAATGCAGATGCCGTTATTTCTTTGTCTTATCTAATTTCTCTGGCTAGAATCTGTAGAACAATGTTGAATAGAATTAGTGAGAGCGGGAATCTTTGTCTAGCTCCAATTCTCAGTGGAATTCTTTCATTCTCTCTCCATTAAGAATGATGTAGGTCATCAGCTTTGCAAAAATGCCCTTCCTGCACTGAGGAATTTCCCCTCTATTCCTGTTTTACTGAGAATTTAGCATGAATGGGTGTAGGACTTTGTCAAATGCCTTTTTGGCATCAATTGACAAAATCAGGTGATTCTTAACCTTTGTGCTGTTTATGTGTTTGATCACATTAGTTGTTTTTCTGATGTTGAACCAGACTTGCAGCCCTGGTATGAATCCAAGTTGGTCATGAAGAATTATCTTTTTGATATGCTGTTGAATTCTATTGACTAGAATTTTGTTGATGAGTTTTGCATCTAAGTTCATGAGTGATATTGATCTGTAATTTTCTTTTTTGGTAGAATCTTTCCCTGGCTTTGGTATTAGGGTTATGCTGGCTGCAGAGAATGAATTTGGGAGTATTCTATCCCTTTGTATGCTGTGAAATAGCCTCAGTAGTATTGGAATTACCTTCTCTCTTGAGATTTGGTAGAATTCCAATGAAGCCATCTGGGACAGGCCTTCTTTGAGTTTGGTAGTTTTTTTATTACTTTTTTAATCTCTGCTTTTTAATAATTTTGCTGGGTGATATGAATCTAGAAATTTGTTCATTTCCTCTAGGTTTTCAAATCAGAGTATTGTCTTTCATAGTACTCTGTTATGATATTTATGATTTCAGTTGGTTCTGTTGTGACATCTCCCATCTCATTTCTTATTTTGGTTATTTGTTTCCTTTCTTGTTTTTCTTTTGTAGGTTTAGCCAGTGGTTCATTCATTTTGTTGATCTTTTTGAAGAACCAGCTTTTGGTTTTGTTATCATTTTCAATTTTTCTTCCTTCTCGAATTCATTTAGTTCTGTTGCAGTCTTTATTATCTGCTTTCTTCTGGTGACTGAGGAGCTTCTTTGTTGCTGTGTTTCTGCTTGTTCAAGCTGTAGGGCTAACTCTTTTGCTTGGGTGCTTTCTTCCTTCCAGATGTGTACATGTATAGAGATAAACTGACCTCTGAGCACTGCTTTTGCTCTAATCCCATAGGTTCTGGTTGGATGTGTATTCATTCTCATTTGATTCCAGAAATCTCTTTGTTTTGTCTTTGACTTCTTCTATAAACTTTGGATTATTGAACAAGGTGTTGTTGAGTCTCCATGAGTTCAAATGTCTGCCTATGTTTTTTTCTGCTATTAATTTCAAGTTATGACTTTACTGTCCTAGAAGATGCTTTGCAATAATTCAATGATTTGGATTTTATTGAGACTTTTTTTGTTTAATCTCTAGGAGGGCTCTCTATATAATTTGTACTCAGCTTCCAATAGTTTCAGAAAGGCTTCTTCATCTAGGAAGTTTCTTGAGTCTTTATTTTGGGATTTTTTTCAGAGCCAAAGTGGACTGCCTCTTTAAATGGTTAGCAATTGATTGTTGTCTTTGTGCTTTCTGGAAGCTGTTCACATTCTCTGGTGTTATCTCCCAGGACCTGAGGTACAGTTCTAGGAGCACTACTACATTTTGTCACCAACCACCACTGTGTATGCTGGTGATTGGCCCCAGGTTGACTCTCTGGGTTGGCAGGCTCTGCCTCCTAGCTGGCAAAGATGGTGCCCTACTTATGGAGTCACTGAGGGGCCACCAGCTGGCACTATCATATGGATCAGTGAAGGGTGAAGGACATGCTGCCAGGTTGCTCAGCAGTCAGTTCTCCAGGTAGTCTTACCTGGAGCTGTCCAACAGCTGTCAGGCCCTCAAATGGGGCAGACCCTGCCTTCTGGCTGACAGTGAAAGCACCTCATAGGCCATCCCCAGATGCCATGACACGGTTCAAAGAAGTGAGAGTTTAGGCTTTGCTGCCAACTGCTGTCAAGCTCCACCCATAACTCTAGGTACCACTGTCCTAAACATAGCTTTTCTGCTGGAGAAGCGCTTTCCAGACAGAGGCTTCTGCTCAGCTTGTGAATTAGCCCCAGCCAAGACCTCCAGGTGTCTGACTCCACCTCCCACCTGACCAAGAAGGCATCCCACCCAAGCTGCACTGCTTGCCATGAAACATTAGAATGTATGGTGCAGCTCAGAAAAGAGAGGATGGAGGGGCAGTGCTGTCCTCATTTGGCAACCAAGCTGTCCAAATGTGGCTATCCCCAAGCACAGTCTCTCTGTTGTGCTGTATGCTGTTCACTGAAGCACTGCAGTTCAGTGTATTAGCTGGCTCATGCCCAGTCCTCACCTACTGTATAACAAAGAAGGTGTCAGTACCTGCAGTCCTCACAAATGATGAGTCAAGAGAAGCAGGAGTCAGCATGCCACTGCCTCAGCTTGGAGAGAGGTAGTTTCCCCCTTACTGGCACCTAATTCAGTTTGACAACACTATGCCAGATTCTAGGGCCCCCCAGATGTCCACACTGCTCCATTCAATTATCGTTCCAGGCCTTTGTTTTAAGAGTAAGTCAAGGAGTCATGAGTCTAATCCACTATATTGGCCCTGCCATCGCAATCCTATTAAGCTTTTACTATCATTTAATCCACAGTAATTGTCAGAAAAATTTATAGTAGTGATTATCTTGGCAGTAAGTTTTGTTTTATTCATCTAAACAGTCTTTGGAGAATTTTTTTATTGTGATTGAGTGAAAGTACACAGTCCAAGTTAAATCTGTATGCCCACCTATCTGCAGCTCCTTCTGCTCACTTTCCCAAAAACAGTATACTCTTCCTTTCCATTCTATGCATGTCATATCCTCTTAACAGTATCCTGTCCCCTCCTCTCCATCTTCTCCTCTCCCCACTAGGAAGAGGCCAATAGGACAGCATCTTGTAGATGCATAGAGCCATAAAGTGGACACACCATATGGTCATTCTGTGTCCCCGAGTCCAATCCATTCTTGTCTGAAGAGTTGACCTCAGTAATGATTTATGATCAGGGGCAGCAGTGGATCTAGAGGCCATGCTCCCAGGGGAACTCCCAGGCCTTTGGACCATCAGTTGCAGTCTTTTAGTGAAGTTCTTGTGGTGTACCCCTTTTTTTCTCATGTTTCCACTGGAACATAACTGTTGTGTGCCTAATTACAGCTGTAATTGGTAGTGGCCAGTCACTGTCTTGTTCTGGTCGTATGATGATACAATCACCCATACACGTGGGTCCTCTGTCTTCTGGGCTCTTTAGCCCTTTTGTTTTTGTTGTCCTTAGTGGTCATCTGATAAGGCTGAATTGGGACAATTTGGTGTACTCAGGTGTCAACTTGCTAGCTTTTAAGACCCCAGACTCCACTATCATGGAGTGCAGAAGACTCTTAGCAACAGGCTAGTTATGCCAATTGGCCTCAATATCCCCTGAGAGCATGTCCCTGGACCCCCACCCCTGCTACTCTGTCTTTGCAATATTGGGTTAAGACTGGAAGAGTTTTCAGGTTATGTTGACTTCCAGTGAAGCTGATCTTCTTTCTAAGGTGTGCTGTCATTGATTTCACCCAACCAAATTTCTATCAACTATCTAATCTATAACCAGCATTCTCTCTCTCCCTCCCCTCCCTTGCAGCTGTCAAAGCATCTTTTTTTCTGTACACAAGTCTGTTTTCAAATCCTTATAGTACGGGTCTCGTACAATATTTGTCCTTGTGCTGCTGACTAATTTCACTCAACATAAAGTCTTCCAACTGAAATCAGGTTATGAGATGCTTCCTAAAATCATCCTTGTTCATTATCATTGTGTAGTGTTCCACTGAGTATATATAACATAGTTTATTTATCTATTTGTCTGTTGTTGGGCTTAGGGGTTGATTCCATCTTTTTGTTATTGTGCATGGTGCTGCGCAATAAACATTCATGTGCATGGATCTGTTTGTGTGACTGCCCTTGCTTCTGTAGGATATATTCCAAGCAGTGAAACTACTGGGTCAAATGGCATATCTATTTCCAGCTTTTAAAGGAAGTGCCAGATTGCTTTCCAAGGAGGTTATACCATCTTGCAATCTCGCCAGCAGTGTAGGGGAGTTCTAGTTTTTCTACAGCCTCTCCAGCATTTGTTGTTTTGTGTTTTTTGGGTCAGGGCCAACCTTATTGGGATGAGATCGTATCACACTGTAGTTTTGATTTGGATGTCTTTAATAGCTAATGACCATGAGCATTTCTGCACGTATCTTTTGGCTGCCTAAATATCCTCTTCAGAGATGTGTCTGTCCATCTCCTTTGCACAATGCTTAATTGAGTTGTTTATCCTTTTCTTATTGATATTTTGCAGTACCTTGTAGATTACTCAGATCAGGCTTCGATCTGACACATTGTTGCCAAATATTTTTACCATTCTGTGAGTGGTCTTTTAATTCTTTTGAAAAAGTCTTCAGATCAGCAAAAATGTTTGATTCTTAATAGTTCCTGTTTGTGTTCTCTTCTGTTGATTGAGCTTTGTTTGCCAGATTTTCAAGTCTAGCCAAGCCAGCCAAGTGCTGTCTAAGTTGTATATTAAAATTTCCATTGTTGATCCTATTTTTTCTTGCATAATTTTTGTTGTATTTTTAGGTTTGATATTGAGGTCTCTGACACAATTTGAGTTGGTTTTTGTGTATGGTGTTAGATACGAGTCTTGTTTCAATTTTTTGCAGATGGATATCTAATTTTGCCAACACCATTTGTTAAAGAAACTCTTTTTTGTCCCAGTTTACAATCTTAGGAAATTTTTCAAATATCAATTGTTCATAGGAAGATGAATGGAAACTGACAAAAGTTTTAGAAATTATCTTTTGTATTGGAGAAAGTACTACAGTTTCTTTAGGCTTCAATATGCCATTAGCAGATTAGTCTAAAATAGCATAGGACAAATCGTGTGTCCCACAGGTTCTCACCATTCTGTCCTCCACAGCTCTCTTCAATGCCCATTTTCTCTTTCTTATTTCTCCTTCCCCTTAGTTTGTGGGCACAGGAACATATCATGGTAATAAATTCAACTAACAATGAAGATTTTATCACTAGAGTAGAATCTTCTTCATTCTTCATGTGGCCACAGGCAGTGACTGTATAACATGTCATCTATCTCACAAATGTATGCTGCTCTTCACCAGTGGATAATGAGAGTTTAAAGAATTAGAATAAGTCAACCGCATCCAAAGGGAAAAGTAATTAAAAGCACTAGCTTAGATAGATCAGCTTTTTACTAATGACAACACATTGATTAAAACTTTTCTAATCATACTTGCTTATTCCTTTTGTTTCCTTACCTTTTATTTTTAGATTTTCCCAGTTACCTGTTCTGCTTGTGAGTTTAATTGCATTTATTTTTATTCCTTTCAATAAATGAAATTATCTGTAGTTTAATGAAAAATAGATGGAAAAGCCACTGAGCTATTTTAAACATACATTAGTAAAAACTTTTGGCCCACCTATTCATGACATACATTTTGTTATCAATCTTACTTATTTTCTTTGGTTTTCTATCAACTTTCTTTCTCCTGGAAATTAGGAATTATAAGCAATGATGTAGATGCTATTTTAAATCACCTGCTCTCTATTCTCACTGGTGACTGTTAAGAAGTGAGTATGATTAGGATCCAATATTTCTTTTATCCCAAAGTGAAAGCAATTGATGAGTAGTCACTTCAATTGAACAGGAAAGTCTTGAAAAAATGTTTTATTGTACTTTTAAAAGCTGCATTTAGAATATAACTTTAGATTTTTCCAGACAAAGCTGGGAAAACACTGATATTGATGTCTGGTAACTAGGCACTGTTCCTACTAAACAAGCCTGGTGACCTTGGGTAGTCATTTAAATTTTCTATCCTTTTCATTTATGTGATAAAGCTAAGACTATCTGCTCCACCAATGTCACAGGAAATTTCTATTTTAAGGATCGTAATAAAAATTACATGACAGCATCTGAAAAGTAATTATGATTTTTAAATTCTTATTTATTTTGTTGTTTTTGAGACTATACACAGCAAGACCCACACCATACAGTTTCTACTTTTATCATTTAGTGATATTGATTATATTCTTAGAGTTGTTTCATCATTCTTATCCTCATTTTCTGAATTGTTCTCCTTAGTTAACATAAATCCACTGCCCCCAATGTTGCTATTTAATCTTTTGAGTTGCTGTTGTCAGTTTTGTCTCATAGAGATAGTTCTTAAGACAGTACAGTGCTCAAGGTTGTTGTTGTTGTTAGGTGCCGTTGAGTCTGTTCCAACTCTTAATGACCCTATGCATAACAGAGTGAAACACTGCCTGGTCCTGTGCCAGCATCACAATAATTAATATACTTGAGCTCCTGGTTGTAACCATTGTGTCAATCCATCTCATTGAGGATCTTCCTCTTTTTCACTGACCATCTACTTTGCCAAGCCATGGTGTCCTTCTCCAGGAATGGATCCCTTCTGATAACATGACCACAGTATGTGAGACTAGTCTTACCACCTTTGCTTCTAAGGATCATTCTGGTTGTTTTTCTTCCAAGACAGATTTGTTTACCTTTTGGCAGTCCATAGTATATTTAATATTCTTCATGAGCACCACAATTCAGAGGTGTCAATTCTTCTTTGGTCTTCCTTATTCATTGTCCAACTTTTGCATGCACGTAAGGCAATTGAAAGCACCATGGCTTGGATCTGGTCACCTTGGTCTCATCATGGGTGACATGTTTGTTTTCTAATACTTTAAAGAGGTCTTTTGCTACACAAGGTAGACTGTATTTTTACTTGGTAACATGAACTATTATTTAACTTTAAGACAATTTCAGGGGATAATATTGATTTAAGTTTTAAAGATTCTCGGGGAAATAGCTTCAGGAATTTGTGGAACCTTCATGGGTCCATGAAGTCTGGAGTCTGTAATAATTTGAAATTCTGTTCTGCATTTTCCCCTTTTTGATCAGAACCCTTCTATGGCATCTTTGATCAAAAGGTTCAGTACAGGTAACTGAGCACCATCTAGTTCTGCTCATTACACGGCACAGGGGGCAGTTATTCATGAAAGCAGTTGATTACAGATTTCATATCTTCCTTCTCTTCTTGACTGCTTTTTCTTTTTTCTTTTAGTGGTCCAGGAGAAAAGAGACCAATTATCGTGCCTTGAATAGATACTCTCAAGCTTTTAAGATCCAATGCACTACACAGTGTACTAGGAGATAGAATAAAACAAACAAAAAACTGTTGAGCTGATTCCAACACATAGCAACCCTATGGCACAGAGTAGAAATGCCCCATTGAATTTCCAAGGAGCACCTGACAGATTTGAACTGCTAATCATGTGGTCAGCAGACATAGCACTTAACCACTCACCACCAGGGTTTCCAGGAGATAGAAGCACTAAATACATTATTAGCCAATTAACTGAGACATATCCCATTAAATAATGATGTTAAACCTCCAAATCAAGAAACCAAATGCCAACAGGTTTTTGGTTATACATAAGCAGGCTTAGCAGCTACTCTTTTTTCCCCAGTGTTGTGTGTGTCTGTCTGTATGTATATGTGTGTGTGTGTGTGTGTGTGTGTGCGCGCGCACATGTATGTATGTACATTGATATATGTATATGTACATGTATGGGTATGTGTACATGTATGCCAAGCCAAGTGTCATCGAGTTGGATCCGACTCGTATATGTGTGTGTATATACATACACAAGGATTTTCAATTAAGTTCACAAAATCATTCTCAAAAAAGCAATACATACCCCATTGCTGAATTTTACTACAGTCACCTTTGAAGGACACTCCTTGGAAAGCTATGCACTGATGCCAGCATTTAGTTCACCCTTCAAAGCAATTTTGGAACTTGTTTTCTGGAATGGCCATCAAAGATGTCATCATATTGCCTTTCATGTCTTGAATGTCATCAATATGTCTTCCTTTCAATATTTTCTTTATCTTCAGGCAAAGACAGAAGTGATTGGGGGGTCAGATCAGGTGAGTAGAGAGGGTGTTCCAATGTAGTTGTGTGTTTACTAGCTAAAAACTCCCCCACAGACAACCATACAATTAAGTTCTCGAACTTGCCAACTTGCCACTATGTGCAATTACCATTCCATAAAGAATTCCAAAATTCCTTTGAAGGGTTGACTAGATGCTGGCATTGGTGCATAGCTTCCTAAGGGAGTACTCTGAAGGTGATCATGGTGATATTCATCAATGAGGTATGTCATGCAACTTACATCAGTTCAGCTTTTTGTAAGTGTATAACTTATTGACTGCAATTAAAATAATCAGCTGTGCATCCCTATCCTTAATCTAGGTGATATTTATTATTAAGTACCTTGCTTCTTTAACACAGCATAATTATGCCATTGAGAAGAAAATAGGGTGAATGTATTTTACTATTAACAATGCTAACTCGATCAAGTGGCATATTTGTAGTGCACATTACAAGTTTCTTTTGAGAAATATTCATGTCTTAATGATGTTAAGGAAAGGTTGAATGAGACATTCTAGGACTGACTGTATTTGGAAAAAGATTAATTAAACAGGGAGTCTTTGCTACTTCAGAGATCAATAAAAATTCTTTGATTTTAGAAGTTCTTTTAGAAAACATAGAAGGTCAAAATTTTGAGGTGAGGCCAAGATGGTAGACTAGTCACATGGCTCCTTGATTCCCTCTAAGAACTAAGGCCAAGGAAAACAACTGAACAGAAGAGAGTGGACGTGTTACAAGTCCCAAGTTTGGGTAGAAAATTGTGAGATTGGATTGGGTGACAGGTAGGTGAACAACTACATTTGTCAGAGGTGAGACAGCAGTGCAAAGGATCCTGCTTCTGATGGCACAGTGGGAGAGAGGCTTACAGGTAGGGATGCCATCTTTGTCAGCCAGGAGACTGGGACTGGGGCTACTGCACCTGAAACACTGGCTGTGGCTGGCTGTCATGCTTAACAGCAGTGCCTGAGTGACAAGGCCTGTCTTAGCAAAGAGGCTGTACTTAAGACAGCCACATCTAGAGAACACAGAGGTGGCTGGCATCCTAATGTAGCAGTGTCCTTCTTCCCTCACTTCTCTGAGCTTTGCTGATTCTGCTGGAATGGCCCTCTAGAGACGGCATAAGTAGGATGCCATGTTTGTCAGCCAAAAGACTGGGTCTGCCACACCTGAAGGCACAGGTGGGGCCAGCTGCCATGCTGAGCAGCAGTGCCTGACTGGATAGCATCTCTCTCAAGAGAGAAAGTGTTCTTAAGACAGCTGCACATACAGAACACATTGGTGGCTTTAGTGACTGCTGGCATGACTCTAGAGAGACAGCACAAGTAGGTTGCCTTCTTTGGCAGCAGGGAGGTAGGACCTGCTACACCTGAGGGCCCAGCTGGGTTTGGCTGCCACACTGAGCAGCTCTGCCTGATGTGACAGCAAATCTCTCAGCAAAGAAGTTGTACTTAAGACAGCCACACCTAGAGAATGAAAACCAGCTGGCAGCTGAGTACATCAATGACCTTCCTCCCTCCCTTCTCTGAGCTACATCATAACCTCTGCTGGTATGACACTGGAAAGGCTGCACAGCCTTCTGATGGCTCAAAGACAACAATCAATATCTAACTACCATGGCTCTGGAAAAATCCCAAAATAAAAAATCAAAAATCTTCCCAGATGAAGAAGCCTTCCTGAAAGTATCAGAGGTAGAATACAAAAGAATTATGTGTACATCCCTTCTAGATCTTAGGATGGAGACTAAACAAAGTGTGGCAGAACAAAATGAAAAATTTAACAAATTGTGTGAACTGCTAGAATATAAATGATCTGAAATTCAGGAGATGAATAATAAAATTAGAGAGTTAGACAACTTAGTTGAGTCTAAAGGAGCATGACTGAGGAAATGGAATGCAGAATTATCAAGACTGAAGATAAAGGAGTTGACCCAGCATTTACGAGGAGACATCAGATAAATGAATCAATAAAAATAAACTCATTAATATGTGGGACACAATCATTAGGAACAATTTGTGTGTAATTGGAGTTCCAGAACAGGGAGAGATAGCAGAAAATGCAGAGAGAATTGTTGAAGAGTTGCTGACAGAAAACTTCCCTGACACAATGAAAGAAGAGAAGATAGCCATTCAGGATGCTCATCAAACTGTACAAAAGGTAGATCCCAAAAGAGATGCCAAAACACATTATAATCAAGCTTAGTAAAAGGAAATATAAGGAGAAACTCTTAAAAGTAGCTAGGCTTATACAAAATCGACATACAGAGTCTATTAGACTGACTTTCAATTATTTAGCTGAAACCATGTTGGCTCAAAGACAGTGAGATGAAACATACGAAACCTTGAAGGTAAAAAGCTTCCAACCAAGAACTATATATCCTGCAACATGGTTTCTCAAATATGACAATGAAATTAGGACATTCTCAGATAAACAGAAGCTTAGAGCTATTGCAAAAACCAAATAAAAATTACAGGGATTACTGAAGGAAGTCCTTTGATTAGAAAATCAATAACACCAGATGCACAACACAACATCCAGAGTCCTGTTTAGTTAGGAAAGTCACAAAGCTCAATCAAAGCTAAAATATTAAAATTAAGGTAACACAGATCTCAACATGTAAATTATGACATTATACTATAAAGAGGAACATAACATTGTATTCATAGACCTTTCAGATAGAGTAGAAGTTAAGGAAACACAAAGAATTCAAAGATCAGTTTAACTTAGAACATGGGGGGGAACACTAGGGATAGTCACACAGCAAACAATACTACATATCAAAACAAGAAACACAATACAGAAGTCTCAACAAACACAAAACCAACAATGAAAAAAATGAAAAGAAAGCCCATAAAGAACAATGAGCCAGAACAGTATATAAGGGGAACAAAGCAAATGTCAACAACATTAAAATAAAGGCAACAAAATGACAGCACTAAACATACATCTATCAGTAGTTACACTGAATATAAATGGATTGAATGCTCCAATAAAGAGACAGAGATTAACAGGTTGGATTAAAAAACATGATCCATCTGTAAGCTGCTTACAAGAAACACACCTTAGACTCAAAGATATGAACAAACTGAAAATCAAAGGATGGAAGACTACATACCAAGCTAACAACACACAAAGAAGAGCAGGAGTGGCAATACTAATCTCAGATAAGGTAGAGTTTAAAGTAAAATCCACCATCATGGACAAGGATGGTCACTATTTATTGCTTAAAGTTTCAGTATACAAGGAGAATGTAACAATACTGAATATTTATACACTCAATATCAGAGTATCTGAATACATTGAACAAATGCCAACAACATTGAAAAATGAGGTAGATCACTTCACAATGACAGTGGGAGACTTCAGCACTCCACCTTCAGTAATGGACAAATCATCCAGGAAAAAAAAAAAAAAAACAGTAAAGATACAGAAGACCTTTTTGTGACAGCCAATTAACTCAACCTCATAGACATGTACAGAACCTTTTACCCAACAATAGACAAGTACACCTTCTTTTCCACTGCACATGGAACATTCTCCAGAATAGAACATGTATTAGGCTATAAAGCAAGTCTTGACAAAACCCAAATCATTGAATTATAGCAAAGCATCTTCTCAAACTATAAAGCCATAAAAGTTGAAATCAATAGCAGAAAACACATAGATAGAAATTCAAACTCATGTAAACTGAACAACACCTTGCTCAAAAACGTATGGATTAAAGAAGAAATCAAAGCTGCGATACAGAAATTTGTGGGATCTAATGAGAATGAAAATATATCCTAATGGAACCTATGGCATACGGCAAAAGCTGTGTTCAGAGTTCAGTTTATCTCTATGAAAGCAAACATCCAAAATGAAGAAAGGCCCAAACCAAAGAATCAACCCTACAACTTGAACACATAGAACAAGAAAAACAAAAAGAACCCCTTGGACACCAGAAAAAAATATATTAAAAATTAAGCAGAACTAAATGAATTAGAGAATGGAAAAATAATTGAAAGACTTAACAAAATCAAATCCGGTTTGCGGAAAAGATCAACAGAGTTGATAAACTACTGGCTAAACTTACAAAAGAAAAACAGGAGAGGAAACAAATAAAGCTAATAAGAAATGAGATGGGAGATGTCACAATAGAACTATCTGTAATTGAAAGTATCATAACCAAACACTACAAATAATTGTACTGTAACAGATTTGAAAACCTGAAAAAAATGGACAAATTTCTACATTCACATCACCTACCAAAATTATCACCAAGTAGAACAGGTTAATAAACCTATTACAAAGGCAGAGATTGAAAAAGTAATAAGAAAAAATCCTACCAACCATAAAAAATCCAGGACCAAACCTGTAGAGAGGAGTTGTTTTGAATAGTACTGAAGCCATGTCACAACATAGAAAAGACTGGAACATTCCAAAATTAACTCTATGAAGCCAGCATAACCCTGATACTAAAGCTGTGTAAAGACTCTACAAAAAAAGAAGAAAAAGAAAATTACAGACCAATAGCACTCATGAAACCTGATGCAAAGTGTTCAGCAAAACACTAGCCAGTAGAATTCAACAACTTATCAAAAAATAATTCATGACCAAGTAGGATTCATACCAGGGATGCTGAGTTGTTTCGACTTCAGAAAATCAGTTAATGTGATCAACCACATAAATGACACGAAGGGTGAGAATCACTTGATTTTGTCAAATGATGAACCAAAGGCATTTGGCAAGGTCCAACACCCATTCATGTTAAAAATGTCAGCAAACTAAGCATAGAAGACAAATTCCTCAATGTAATAGGGGACATTGATGCAAAGCCAACCCCCTACATCATCCTGAATAGAGAGAGACTGAATGAATTCCCCATGAGAACAAGAACCACAGAAGGATGCCTACTGTCACCACATCTATTCAACATTGTGCTAGAGGTTCTGGACAAAGCAATCAGACAAGACAAAGAATTAAAAGGCAAGTGCTTTGGTAAAGAAGAAGTATTTCTTTTGGCAGGTGAAGTGATCTTATACACGGAAAGCCCTAAAGAATCCATAAACTACTGGAACTAATAGAAGAGTTCAGCAAAATATCAGGATGTAAGATAAACTTAAATAAATCAGCAGGATTCCTTTACAGCCAGAAAGATATCATCAAAGAGGAAATTACCAAATCAACACCATTTATGTTACCCTCAAGAAGATAAAATACCTAGGAGTAAATCTAACCAGAGAAATAAGAGACTTATGCAGAGAAAATTATAAGGCCATACTGCAAGAAACCAAAAGAGGCCTACAAAAGTGGAGAAACCTACCTTCCTTGTAGATAGAAAGACTTAACATTGTCTGTTCTACCCAAAGCAATCTACATGTTCAATGCAATCCCAATACAAATTCCGACGTCATTTGTTAATGAGATGAAGAAACAAATCACCAACTTTGTTTGGAAAGAAAAGAAACCTGGGATAAGTAAGACACTACTGAAGAAGGGAAAACAGTGGGAGGCTTCACACTACTCGACCTTAGAACCTATTACATTGCCACAGTAGTCAAAACAGCCTGGTACAAAAACAGATATTTAGTCCAATGGAAAAAAACAGAGATCCCAGAAATAACACTATCTTCTTACGAAAAGTTGACATTCAACAAAGTTCCATAGGTTGTAAGCTGGAGGAAAAACAGTCTCTTTAACAAATGGTGTTGGCCAAATTGGATATCTGCAAAACACTGAACCAAGACCCATATCTCACACCTTACACAAAAACTAAATAAAAATGGATCAAAGACCTAAATAGCAAACCAGGAACAACAACGAAAGTTCTAGTACATGGCTTAGACAAACTACAAAATCTTACCAACAATGCACTAACAGCATAAAACAGATAAATGGGGACTACTAGTAATCAAACATTTTGCCTCATCGGAAGATTTTATCAAGAGAGTAAAAAGACTGCCTATAGAATGGGAAAAAGAAAAACAAACAAACAAAAAAACCCACTTGGCAGCTATGTATTGGATCATTGTCTAATCTCCATAATTTATAAGGTACTGCAAAATATCAACAAGAAAAAGACAAAAAAGAAAACAATTAATCAATGGGCAAAGGACATGGACAGACACTTCACCAAAGAACACATTCAGGCTGTCAAAAACACATGAGGAAATGCTCACGATCACTAGCTATTAGAGAAATTCAAATCAAAACTACAATGAGATACCATCTCAACCCAACAAGTTTGGCCATATTCCAAAAGACACAAAGCAACAAATACTGGAGAGGCTATGGAGAGACTGGAACTCTCCTACACTACTGGAGAGAATGCAAAATGGTACAACCTCTGTGGAAAATAATTTGGCACTTGCTTAAAAAATGAGAAATAGAAATTCCATATGACCTAACAATCACACTGCTCGGAATATATCCTACAGAAATAAAGGCAGTCGCGTGAACAGATACATGCACACGAATGTTTGTTGCAGCACTGCCCACAATGACAATAAGATGGGATCAATCTATGTGCCTATGTATGGATAAACAAACTATGGTATGTATACACAATGGAACACTATGTAATGATAAAGAACAATAATGAGTTTAGGAAGTATCTCATACCGCGGTATCAACTGGAGGACATTACGCTGAGTGAAACTGGTCAGATGCAGAAGGACAAATATTTTATAAGACCACTAACATAGAGAGAACTTATACACAGAAGAAAGGACTCTTTGATTGCTTTGGAGGTGGGGAAGGAGAGTGTTCATACACTAGATAGTTGATAGGAATTTGTTTGGGTGAAGGGAGTGACAGCACACAGTAGAAGCCAGGCCAGCATAACTGGACTACACCATAAGCTAAAAGGTTTTCAAAATTCAACCCAACATTTCAAATGACAGAGTAGCAGTGACAAGGGTCTGTGGACCATGTTCTCAGGGGACATTGAATTTAATTGTCATGACCAGTCTTTGCTAAGACAGTCTTCTGAATCCAATATTGGTAAATGGTATGTGGGTCTTAAAAGCAAGCAGGCTGAGATCTGAGGAACATCAATTGGTCTCAACCTATCTGGAACAGATGACAAGCATGAACATCAAAGAAGAAAAATGAACCCAGGAAACAGAAGAACCCATATGACTGTCAGACTATATCAGCAGGAGATAGATGGTGCCTGTCCTCCACCAAAGACAGCTCTGACAGGCAATGCAATGTAGAGTTCCCCGATGTAGCATGAGAAAAAGAGGTGTGGAGATCAAGAACTCTGTTAGACCTAACTGATGTTCTGATAGCCTGGAGAGTTGCCTGGGGACACGGGCCCTAGACTTGATGTTAGCTCAGACCTAAAAACAGTACTGAGGTCAGCACTTCAGACAAAGAATGGACTGGACTCAGGGACACAGACTGAGCATGTGTTGTGTGTACTCTATGGCTTTATACCTGCATAAGAGGCTGTCCTACTGTTTTATTTCTAGAGGGGAGAGGAGGAGGTGGCAAGGAGGGGACAGGCGTTTGTTAAGTCAATATGGGATGTGAAGATTGAAAAGGAGGAGTGTGCTGTCACAGTGTGGGGAGAGCAGATAGAGCTGCTGAGAGGCAGACATGCAAAATTGACTTGGATTATATACTTTCACTTAACCATAATTTTAAAAAAGAAAAATGTATTTCTTTTAAAAGCATTGAAACTATTATGTTACTAAACGTTACTAAAAGTATTAAAATAAGAAATCTAGGAGAAAAATTACACACAAAAAGCTAGTCAAAATTTTTATCTGTCCAAATTATTTTCTAATCTTTGGTGACATTTATCTTAATTTTTTTCCACACTACACTAATAACGAAAACATGGTGGTGTGATAAAGTGCTATGCCTGCTATCCAAGAAGTCAGCAGTTCAAATCCACCAGACACTCCTTGGAAACTCTATGGGGTTTTCAGGGTTGCTAAGAGACAGGACTGACTATATGGCACCAAACAACAACAACAACAGCACTCTAGTAATATAAACAGAGTTTTGTTGTCTCTATTTTTACTAAATATTATACCACCTATTTTTTTTCTACTGTATTAATCTTTCATTTGTTGTTGTTGTTAGGTGCTGTTGAGTCAGTCCACACTAAGAGTGACCCTATATACAACAGAACAAAACACTGCCCAGTCTTGAACCATGTACACAATAGTTTTTATGCTTAAGCCTATCATTAAAGCCACTGTGTCATCCAGCTTGTCAACGGTCTTCTCTTCTACACTGATCCTCCACTATACCAAGCATGATGTCCTTCTCCACAGACTGATCCCTCCTGATGACATGTCCAAAGTATGCAAGATGCTGTCTTGCCATCTTTGCTTCCAAGAGCACTCTGTTTGTACTTCTTCCAGAACAGATCTCTTTGTTCTTTTGGCAGTCTATGGTACATTCAATATTCTTCTCCAACACCACAATTCAAAGGCATTGGTTCTTCTTTCTTGTTCATTGCCCAGCTTTTGCATACATATGATGCAATTGAAGATACTAGGGCTTAGGTCAGACACAACTTAGTCTTCAAGGTGACATTTTTACTTTTCAATACTTCTTAAAGAGGTTCTTTGCAGCAGACCTTCCCAATGCAATGTGTCTTTTGATTTCTTGAATGCTGCTTCCATGGGTGTTGACTGTGGAACCAAGTAAAATGAAATCCTTGACACTCTCAATCCATTTCTCACAGTGTTGGTTACTTTTCCAGTTGTGAAGATTTTTGTTTTGTCGATGTTGAGGTGTAATCCATATTGAAGCCTGTGGTCTTTGATCTTCATCAGTGTTTCAAATTCTCTTCACTTCCATCAAGTAAGGTGGTATCATCTGTGTAACTCAGGTTATTAATAAGTCACTCTCCAATTTGGATGCCTCTTTCTTCTTCATATAATCTTGCTTCTTGGATTATTTGGTTGGCACATATTGAAAAGGTGTGGTGAAATGATACAAATCCAGTGCACACCTTTCCTGACTTTAAACCATGTGATGTGTCCTTGCTCTGCTCGTGTGACTGCCTCCTGATCCACATACAGATTCCTTAAGAACACAATTAAGTGTTCCACAGTTCTCTTTCTCCACAACATTACCAGTAACTGATTGTATTCTACACAGTTGCTGAATGCTTTTGCATAGTCAATGAATGCAGGTAATCACTTTTCTGATATTCTTTGCTTTTAGCCAAGAACCATCTAACATCAGTAACAATATCCCTGGTTCCACATCTTCTTCTAAACTGGACCTGAATTTCTGGCGGTTCCTTGTCAATATACTGGTGCAGTCACTTTTGAATGATCTTGAACAAAATTTTACACATGTGTAGTATTAACAATATTGTTTGGTAATTTCTATGTTCAGTTGGATCACCTTTCTTGGGAATGGGAAACATAATTATGGATCCCTTCTGTTTTAGTCAGCTAGGGCTGCTGTAAAAGAAATACCACAGTGGATGGTATTTCAAAGGAAGGTTTATTCTTACACAGTCCGGTAGTCTACAGGTCCAAATTCAGGATGTCTGTTCCAGGAGAAGGCTTTCACCTTTGATGGCTCTGGAGGAAAGTCTGGTATTGCATCAGTCTTGTCCAGGGAGTATCTTGGTGCAGGAACCTCAGGTCTGAAGGATACTTTCTTCTCCCAGTGCTGCTTTCTTGGTGATGTGAGGTTCCCAATTCTCTGCTTGTTTCTCTTTCCTTTTACCTTTTGCAGGATGAAAAGATTAAGGGTTGCACAAGCCATACTCCAGGGAAACTCCCTTTATAGTGGAGCAGGGAGGTGATGAAGGGATTTACAGCCCCACCCTAATCCTTTAACATAAAGCATAGGAAAATCACAAAACAGAGGACAATCACAAGATACTGGGAATCATGGCCCAGCCACATGGCTACACCTATTTTGGGAGGGGGACACAATTCAATCCATGACACCTTCCAATCAGTTAACTAGGTAGATGTCCTCCAAATTTCTTGGCATAGACAAGTGAGCTCTTCCTTTGCTGCATCAGTTTGTTGAAATATCTCAACTGATACTCCATCAATTCCCGGAATCTTGTTTTTTGCCAAAGCCTTCAATGCATCCTCAACTTCATCCTTCATTAACATTAGTTCCTGATCATGTGCTGCTTTTTGAAATGGTGAACACTGGCCAGTTCTTTCTGGCATAACGACTTTGTATTCCTTCCATCTTCTTTTTCATGCTTCCTGAGTCATTTAATATTTTTTGTGTAGAATCCTTCACTATGGCAACTCAAGGCTTGAATTTTTTCTTCAGTTCTTTCAGCATGAGAAATGCAGAACACGTTCTTCCCCTTTCATTTTCTATTTCCAGCTCTTTTCACAAGTCATTATAAAACTTTACTATCTTCTTGAGTTCCCATTTGAAATCTTCTGTTCAGTTCTTTTAATTTGTCTTTGCTTCCTTTTGCTTTATTTGCTCGACATTCAACAGCAAGTTTCAGTCTCTTCTGACATCCAGTTTCGTCTTTTCTTTCTTTTGTGTCTTAATCTTCTTGTATTATTTTTAAAATTTTTTTATTTTCTACCTCAGTGTTAGTAGCCTGGTGTAAGAGGACTGACAATCAAGTTTGTGACCTTATCCTATAAAAAATGCTACATATCTCATTGTCGAATATCACTATGGTCAGCTTTGAAGTATTCCTTTTGGGAAGCTATGCACTGATGCCAGAACTAAGTCCATCCTTTAAAGCAATTTGGAGCTCCTTTTCTGGGATGGCCATCAGAGCAGTCTTTGTATTACCTTTGATGTCCTGAGTGTCATCAAAATGTTTTCCTTTCAATATTTCCTTTATCTTTAGGTAAAGACAAAAGATATTGGGGAAAAAACCAGGTGAGTAGGGAGGGTGTTCCAATACAATTATTTGTTTACTTACTAAAAACTCCCTCACAGACTACTATACAATTAAGTTTGCCAACTTGCCACTGTTCTGTTGTGCATAATAGCTATTCCAGAAAGAGGTCCAAAGTTGCTTTGAAGGGTGGACTAGGTGCTGGCATCAGTGCATAACTTCCTAAGTGGAGTATTTCAAAGGTGGCCATTGTGATATTCAGCAATGAGGTATAGAACACTACAGCAATTAAGTTTGCAGGCTTAATTGTCAGACTATGTATATGTATATCTGAGTATATCAGTATATCAGAATGATGGCCTGACAAAAATGTTCAGGATCTAATTCTTGAAAACTATGAACACGTTATGTTATATTGTAAAAAGGTGTTTAAAGATATGATTAAGTTAAGGATCTTGATCTTGAGGTGGGGAGATTAGCTTGGAGTGTCTGGTTGGGCTCAGTATAATCACAAGGTCCTTAAAAAAGGGAAGCAGGAGGGAAACAGCCAGAAAGGGAGATGTGATAACAGTAGAGACTAAGTGTATTGATGCAAGGAAGAGGCCATAAGCCATGGAGTGTAGGTGGCCTCTAGAAGCTATAAAAGCCAATAAACAGATACCCCAGAACCTTCAGAAGTAATGCACCCCTGATCAGACTTAGATTGTAAAATTTCTGATATCCAGAAATGTGAGATGATGAATTTGTGTTGCACTACCCCATTAAGTTTTTGATAATTTGTTATAGGAGTACTAGAAAATTAATTCATACATGTACATTGTTGTTGTTGTTGTGTGCTGTCAAGTTGAGTCCAGCTTAGTGACCCCATATGACAGACTAGAACTACCCTAAAGCATTTCCCAGTGCTTCGTATGGGGACAAATCTCCAAAAGCTTTTTCCTGTGCAGCTGCTGTGGGTTCAAATCAAATTCACTTTGGTTAGACGCCAAGTGCTTAATCATTGTACCAGCAGGGATCCTTTGTGTGTAGTGTATGTGTGTGTGTGTGTATATACATACATATGTATATGTACAAACATACATATTTACTCATTTATGGCACATAACAATTCATTTTCTCACTGTTATTTATTTGTTTCTAGAGAGATAAGATTTTTTTAACAAAAGAGGTATGTATTTATAGTTTAATTGCATTTACAAATATAATACCAAAATTTGCATAGAATTCTAACTCACACATAAATGTATCACACCAACAATAGACATCACTGTTCCCTTCATTTTTTCTGGTTGGTGTGGAAAACAGTAACACACTTCAGTTCCACTTTAATCTGCATCCCAGATGACCAGTAAAATTGAGCATTTTCTTACATGTGTACTGGCCATTTCACTTTCTTCTACATGAATATTCATATACTTTAGCCCTCCCCCCATTTTTACTAAGTTGT
Source organism: Heterohyrax brucei (assembly GCA_028571685.1). Taxonomy (NCBI): domain Eukaryota; kingdom Metazoa; phylum Chordata; class Mammalia; order Hyracoidea; family Procaviidae; genus Heterohyrax; species Heterohyrax brucei. The sequence goes on from CM053163.1 coordinate 32,798,146, forward strand.
CTTTTTCTTCTAAGTCTGTAGGAACTTGTTGTACTTTCTGGATAACTGTTAACTTGTTATACTGGTTACAAATACTTTTTCCTATTTATTCTCCTTTATTACTTTTCAAAATGTTTTTTCTACTACAAAACTATTTTAATTTTTGTATAATAAAATATTATTATCCTTTAATTTCTATGGTTTTTTTTTCTGTCCTGTTTTTACTATGACATAGGAAAATGAACAAACAACCTCTCATTTACCTTGAGGGTGATTCTTAGATTGTTTTAAAAAAGCAATAGTAACATTTCTGTCAGAGAAATCTTGCTGTGTTAACATTAAGATTGAGCTTTCTTAATTATTTTCATTTTTTTCTCAAAGTCTTACCCAAATTTTGTAGTTGTAGGTGAGGATATCTGATCTTGGATTTGAAATGATTGTTCTCACACATATCTGAGATCAATGTTAAAGTGGTCTAGGAAAGTTTTTGTTGTTTGAAGCTATCTTAGTCATCTAGTGCTGCTTTACCAGACATACCGCAAGTGGATGGCTTTAAAAAGATCAATTTTATTTTGCTACAGTCCAGTAGGCTGAAAGTCTAAATTCAGGGTGTCAGCTCCAGGGGAAAGCTTTCTCTAGTGGCTCTGGAGGAAGGCTTTGTCATCAATCTTACACATTGAGTCTTGGGCCACCAAGACAACTGCCACTCATGTTCCATCATTGACATCGTAGAAGCAAGATTTACCACATACCGGTACATCACACAATACTAGGAAACCATGGCCTAGCCAAATGGCTATGCACACTTCTTGGGGAACACAATTCAATCCATGACAGAGGACTTTGAATCTGCCCCAGTCTTATGGTAATTCCATGCACAACAGAATGAAGTACTTTCCCATCCCACAGCACCTACATGATAGATTGTGGCTTAACTCTTGTGATCCATAAGTTTTCATTGCCTGATTTTCAGAAGTAGCTCACTAGGCCTTCTTTCCTAGTCTATTTTAATCTGGTAGTTTCCCAGGAACCTACTCAGCATCCTAGCAACACCCTAGTTTCCACTGAAAGATGGATGGTTGCTGTGCATGAGATGCATTGGTTAGAAGTCAAACTATGACCTTTGGCATAGAAGGTGAGAATCTTACCACAGAAGCACTGATGCCTGCATTTAGGAAACCTAAGCTCTTGCTATCCTTCTTTATGTGCAAATGGAATAGGCCACATTTCCTTGTTGTATTGGTCAAAGTAATTGAACACTAGTTGGATTAGTTAGAAATACAAAACATAATTGAACAGTTTAATCTAGTAACTGTTAACAACTTTTTTGTTAGGTTAACTTGCCTTCTTGGCTTTGATTACAAGTGGCCAAATCACTTAAGAAGTGGAACTGGTCGGCTCTGAGTAAAATTTGGTTTTACAGTATCAGTTGGGATACTTGGTTATGAAGTGTTAAAGAATCTGAGTAACTCTTTAACATAAGTTTTGGTTGGTTTCTTTCTAACAATAAGTGCATCTAAGAATAGATGATGCCTCTATCAGGGAAACAATTTTTCTTGAGCATACAGTGTTTGGTTATCTAGTGCTGTTATAACATAAATGCCACAAGAATATGACTTAAAAAAAGAAAAATACAGTTTTTCACAGTCAATAGCTTAGAAGTTCTCTCTCCATCAGCTCTAGTAAAGGTTTTTTTCTCATCAACCTTTCCCTAAAACAGGAGATTTTCCATGCTCTGCTCCTGATGCTACTTTCTTGATGGTGTGAGCTTCCCAGCTCTTAGCTTGTTTCTTTTTTCTTTCATCAATTGAAAGGTGGTGTAAGCCACTCCTCAGAGAAACTCCCTTAAATTGAATCAGGATGTGACCTACTGTAATCCTAATCCTAATCCTACCCCACCCTAATTCTCCTTAACTACCAAACTGAAAAAAAACAAAACCAGTGCTGTGAAGTTGATTTTGGCTCATAACAACCCTATAGGACAGAGTAGAACCACCATGTAGGGTTTCCAATGAGTGCCTTGTGAATTTGAACTGCTGACCTTTAGGTTAGCAGCTGTAGTTCTTACACTATGCCACCAGGATTTTTCTTTAACCATAGGCAGAGATTATGATTTATAACACACAAGAAAATCAGAAAATGCAGAAAAAACACACACGATCTCACCAAATTGGCACACATTTTGGACGAAACAGTTCAATTCATTACATACAGTGATGTCAGATCAGACTTAAAACCATGCAAAGCAAGAATGGCAGAGACAACATGGTGGACTAGTCAGCCACATTAAGCAATTCTGTTGCCACAAAGCCCCAAAACCAAGTAGAACCAATACAGATGCCAATTCTGGAACCCTGAGTCTTAAATGAAGGCATAAACTATTGGATCAGAAGCTACTGAGAAGAAACTGATAGAAAACAGTGAAGAAGCAGAGACATGAAATGGAAGTTTCTGGCCAAATGGCATGACTCAGCATGACCATCTGGGAGTAAAGAAAACACTCAGAAAGGCACCTCCACAAGTACCTTTAAGAGGTATGGTGCAGATATATCCAGTGCTAAATAAGACTACATTTGGCTCCAACTCAAAGAAGAGCCCCAACTGTCTTACCCACTAACCACAAGAGCATACTCCTACTATCCCTATCTCTCTGGTGAAGAGCAGTAAGAACCCACCATCTCAGTAGCCTTACCTTTCAGGAACCAGTATACTAAGCCCCCCAATTGCCATTGTCCATCTAGCCCTCTCTTCCCCTACCTTTGCCCCTACCCCCAACCTGCCTCTCTCCTCAAACCCATTCGTTAGATTCCCAGACCTCTCCTGGCTGGCTTAGCCCTCATGTCCTTATCTCTGTGGCCACAAGTAGAACCAATCCATATCCTCAAATCACTGCTTTCTGGGTCAGGTCCTGCTTCAGTGAGACCTGTGACCTTGAGGAGAACCAGCTCAAATTCCCCAGACTCTGTCCTGCAGAATTGACAGTCTGGCCATGGGCCCTGCTGCAGCCCCCAGTTCTGGCCATTTCATGCCATGGACATACGATGTATCTCTGCCCCTTCCCCTCCTGCTGGACCTGTCCTGCTGCACCACAGCTGAGGGAACAGCCTTGTACACCTGGACATAAGAATTATCATGTCCACAGACAAACAAGCAACAATGCATGCCCAGCCTGCCTGTCCAGACATAACCAAACCAAACAAAAAAGCAAGGTGAAACAAGCCTATAGTCAATAAACAAACAACACCAGAATGTCTCAGAGACAGCAAACAGTGTCAAAATATATATATTTTTTTTTTAAGAAAAAGGATAAGGTGGTTCCATTAAGTGACCAAAATAAAGAACAAGATAATGTTCTTGGAGAAGAAAAGACACTAGAATTACCTGACCAGGAATTTAAAAATCTAATATTCAGGGGTCTCTTAGAAATAAGGAAAGAATCAAGGAAAATACCAACAAAATCATGAAGAAAGTGGACAAAACCAAACAAAACATAGCCCAAATCAAGGAAAACACAGACAAAGCAACAGAAGACTTCAGAAAAATAATACGAGAACAAAGTCTCAAGAAATAAACAATTAGAATTCATACGGAAACAATGAGTAGAAAGACAAAAGATAAAAAATTAGAGTTTAAGAACAACTTTGTAACAATAGAAGACAGAATCAGTGAAGTTGAAGAGAAATCCATGGACAGCACTTTATTTGAGGAAAAATCAGAAAAATAAATGTAGTAAACCCAAGAACTATATGAGATACAATGAACACAAAAATTTGTGCATTATCAGAGTTCTAGAAAAGAGATAAAGTGGAAAACATAGAGATCATTGAAGATTTGCTGACAGAAAATTTCCGTAACTTCATGAAAGATAAAAAGCTGATGGTCTGGGGATGGGACCAAGAAGGCAGAGTAGACAGATGCTTCCTGTGGTTGCTGTAACAATGAACATTGAAAAGAACAAATGAATCCAGTACATACGACATCCTAGGAGACCTGAATATCAAAAGGAAAGTTGATAAATTGGACTGAGCAATGTGGAAGGGAGAGCTGCAACAGTAGTACATTGAATTCTACAGAACTGACCTGCCAGGAAATGGCCACAGCCACTGTATGGTGGGCCACATGTGGAGATTGGTGAGCACCCTCACCAGCAGGAATAATTGTCTGGAGAACACATTATAACCTGCAGAGCCAATGAGAGACAGCACTGGATTGTTGAAAGCTAAGTCTTTGTACGTACCTGCTGCATTCGAATCTGAATCTTTTCTATGAGATGGGCCTATCTCCCTTCTCCTGGCAGTCACCCCTCCCTTCTCTGCACTGTGCCCAGCACTAGAATCAGATGCCATTAACTGGGCTGGAAGTAGGACTCCTCAAGCTCACCTTGAGCCATTCTTCCCATCCGTTCTCTCACCATGCCTGGCTCTGGAGTCTGACACAATTAACTGAGCTGGAAGTAGGAATCCTTAAGCCTGCCCTGAGCCATTTTCTGACATTCAGAGGGGGAAAAAATTTGTTAAAATTTTGAGAAGTGGGAGAAAAATTATGCTAACTCCCCTAAGCCAGAAAATCAAGGCATAAAAACTGTTACTTCACTTAGATGCAGACATAATGGGATACGTCATCCTCACAGACACTCATGGATAGCAGTTATCTCCCTGTCTTCCTCAGCAGCTGCAGCCAGATACCTGTAACTATACCAATTACCCCTACCCATTTAGGACAGTAGGTAAGAGCCTGTGCCACACACTTGGTGACTCACTACCTGGATACCTGAGCTGAATCTATATAAGACAAGTAAGTTTCGTGTTTCAAAGCAAGAAGCTAGAACACAGTAGCCAAACCTAAATAAATATCATTTACTGGTGGTTTGGAAACAGCAGTCCATATCAAAACACTCTAAGGGTGAACTGCAATCTCTTCGGAAAGCTCCTAAACAAAGAATCAAATTTTCCAGAGGAATAAAACTTTGTGGAATTTTCAGAGGTAGAATACAAAAGATTAATGTTTAGAACTCTTCAGGAAATGAAGAAAAATACAGCAGAGCATAATGACAAACTGCACAAGCTCCAAGAAAGTGCAATGTGGCAAGAATCAGACATTCAGAAAATTAACAATAAAGTTACAGGTAAAGCAACTCAATAGAAAGCCAAAGGAGCAGAACTGAGTCAATGAAAGCCTGAAATAGTGAGACAGAAAAGAAAGCATGTGACAACAACATATTTGAGAAAAAATCAGATAAAAAAAATTTTAAAAAATCAAGAAACACTAAGAATTATGTGGAAGAGTATGAAGAGGAATAATCTAAGAGTAAGCTCAAACTACTTACTAGAAACCATGCAGGCAAGAAGGCAATGGGATGACACATACAAAGCTTGAAGGAAAGTAATAGCTAGCCAAGAATTAGATAAATATCCAGCAACATTGTCTCCCAAATATAATGGCAAAACTAAGGCATTTCCAGATAAACAGAAATTTAGAAATTTGCAAAAAAAAAAACCAGACCAAAATTTCAAGAAATATTACAGAGAGTCCTTTGGTTAGAAAATCAATAACCCAAGACCAGAACACAGAACAGGGCAACAGGGTACCAACTGAAATATAGAAATCTCAAAAATAAATCATAGGCAAAATACTGAAAATGGGGAAACAGAGATGTCATTATGTAAGCAATATAACAACAACAAAAATAGGGACCCAATAGAAAAAGTAGTCACAGCTCTTTCATGTGGCAATGAAGACAAGGCAATACAAAGAAATTAAAGACTGGTTTAAATTTTGAAAAATAAAGGTCAATATTAAGATAATCTCATGGAGACCCTGGGGGCCAGGGTAGAACTGACCCCCAGCTTGGCTGGCATTAAGATAATCACAGCAATAACTATCAATCTTAAGTATCAAAATAAAAAATTAAAAAAAAAATGAAGTTTAGTGAATACAAAACCATCAAGATTGAAAAAAATAAGAAAACACATAAAGAAAAAAAGACTCAGCACAGAAAATTAAATGGAACAAAGAAATTATCTACGACACACACAGGACATCAAAATGACAGCACTAAGCTCACACCTACCAAAAACCATGTCGAATGTAAGTGGACTAGGTATACTAATAAAGAGATTAAGCTATATATCTAACTCTTGGCTAGTTATTATTTTCCTTCAAACAAAACATTACTCATCTATATGCTGCTTACAGGAGATAAGCCCTAGACTCCAAGACATGAGGAAAATAAAGCTCAAATGACAGAAAAGAATATGTCATGCTAAAAAAATTCAAAACAGAGCAAGACTGGCAGTATTAATTTCTGATGAAATAGATTTTAAAGTAAAATCCACCACATTGGATAAGGAAGGATGTTATATAACAATTAACTGAACAATACTGCATGAGGACATAACCATATTCAATCTCTGCACCTAGCAGCAGGGCTCTGAAAAACATACAACAAATGCTAACTGCACTGAAAACAAATAGACAGCTCTACAATGCTAGTAAGAAACTTCAATATGCTGCTGTCTGTGAAGGACAGAACATCTAGAAAAAAGCTCTATAAAGACACAGAAGATCTAAATCCGCAATCAACCAACTTGATTTTACAGACATATACAGAAAACTCCACCCAACATTAGCCAAGTATACTTTCTTTTTTCAATGCTCATGGAACATTTTCAAGAATTTACCACGTATTAGGCCTCAAAGCAATCCTTAACAAAATTCAAAGTACTGAAATATTACAAAGCATCTTGCGAAACCACAAAGCCATAAAAGTGGAAATCAGTTAACAGAAAAAAGAAGGAACAAACAAATCAAACACATGGAAACAGAAAAACAGCTTGCTCCAAAATGATTAGGTTAGAGAAGAAATAAAGGATGCTAAAAATAAATTCATAGAATCAAACGAGAATGAAAACACACCCTACCAGAATCTGTGGGATACAGCAAAAGCAGATCTCAGAGGTCAGCTAATCTCAATAAATGCACACATCCCAAAATAAAAAAAGAGTCTAAATCAAAGAATTAACTCTACAAGTCAAAGAAGTTAAACAAGAACAGCAAAAGTATGCTTCCAACACTAGAAGAAAGCAAATTATCAAAATTAGAGCAGAACTAAATGAAACAGAGAAGAGAGAAATGATTGAAAGAGTAAATAAGACCAAAACCTAATTTTTTGAAAAGATCAATGCAATTGATAAACTACTTGCCAAACTAACAAAACAAAAACAGGACAGAAAGCAAATAATTCAAATAAGAAATGAGATGGGCACTATCACAATAGATGCAAATAAAATTAAAAGAATCATAACAAAGTACTATCAAAAATTGTACTCTATTAAGTTCAAAAACCCTGATAAATTTCTAGAAACACATCACCTACTGAAACTAGCACAAACAGAAGTAGAACACTTTAATAAAACCAGCACAAGACAGAAATTGAAAAAGCAATTAAAAGACTTCTGACCCAAAAATCCCTGGCCCTGACACCTTCACTGGAGAATTCTACCAAACTCTGAGAGAAGTTAACACCACTATTACTAAAGGTATTTCACATCATAGGAAAGAATGGAATACTCTCAAATTTGTGCTACAAAACACTCATAACCATGATACCAAAACCAGGTAAAGACAGTACAAAACCATAAAATTACAGACCAGTATCTCTCATGAACTTATTTATTTATTGTGATTGAATGAAGGTGTACAATCCGGTTTAAATTTGCGTGCCTGCCTATGTGCATCTCCTGCTGCTCTCACCTTGCATGTTGACAGCACATTCCTCTTTTCTGTTCTATACGAGTCATATCCTCTTAACAATCTCCTGTCCCCTCTTCTCTACCATCTCCACTGCCCTCTAGTAAGTGGCCCGTAGGACAACATTCTACAGATGCATAGCACCGTAAAGTGCACACATGATATGGTCACTCTGTGTCACCAAGTCCAATCCATTCCTGTCCAAAGAGTTGACCTCAGTAATAATTTATAATCAGTCAGCATCTGGTCTAGCAGTCATTCTCCCAGGGGAACCCCCAGGTCTTTGGACCATCAATTGCAGTATTATAGTGGAACTCTCAGGGTGCATTCCTTCTTATTCTCATATTGTCACTGGGACTCAATTTTGTGAGCCCCATCACCTCTGTCACTGGAGGTGGTTGGGCACCATCTGGTTCTTCTGGTCACATGTTGATGTAGTTACCCATTCACATGGGTCTTTCTGTTTTCTGGATTCTCTTTCTCCATGACATTTTTGTCCTTGGTGATCATCTGTTCCTGCTGAGTTGGGACCATTTGGTGTACCTCAGATGGCAACGTGCTAGCTTTTAAGACCCCATATGCCACTCACCAATATGGGGTGGAGAAGACCTCCTTAGCCATAGGCTAGTTATGCTAACTGGCCTTGATGTCTCCTGAAAGCATGGTCCCCAGACCCCAACACCATCTACTCTGCCCTTGCAGTATCGGGTTAAGATTGGAAAATTTTTCAGGTTAAGTTGAAGTCCAGTTAAATTGATCTTCTTTCTAATGTGTGCTGTCACTGATTTCACCCAACCAAATTTCTATCAACTACCTAATTTATAACTAGCCCTCCCCCTCCCTTTTTACCCTCCCTTGCAGCTGTCAGAGTCTTTTCTTCTGTACATGAGTGTTTTGAAGTCCTTATAGTAGGGGTCTCATACAATATTGGTCCTTGTGCTGCTGGCTAATTTCATTCAACATAAAGTCTTCCAATAGAAACCAGGTTATGAGATGCTTCCTAAAATCATCATTGTTCTTTGTCATTGCACGGTATTCCATTGAGTATATATACCTTTTTTTTTATGCTTGGCTATTTATCCATTCATCTGTTGGGCATCTGGGTTGATTCCATCTTTTTCCTATTGTGCACTGTGCTGTAATAAACATTCTTGTGCATGTACCTGTCCGTGCGACTGCCCTTGCATCTGTAGAATATACTCCAAGCAGTAGGATTACTGGGTCAAATGGTATGTCTGTCTCCAGCTTTTTAAGGCACCTCCAGATTGCTTTCCAAAGAGGTTATACCATTTTGTAATCCCACTGACAGTGTAGGAGAGTTCCAATTTCTCCACAGCCTCTCCAGCATTTGTTGTTTTGTGTTTTGTGGGTCTAATAATCATGAGCATTTCTGCATGTGTCTTTTGGCTGCCTGGATAGTCTCTTTAGAGAAGTGTCTGTCCATCTCCTTTGCCCATCACTTAATTGGATTGTTTATTCTTTTCTTGTTGATGCTTTGTAGTAACTTATAGACTGTGGAGATCAGATGTCGGTCTGAGATATAGTTGCTCAATTTCCGTAAGTTCCAATTTCTATCTATTTTTGGTTTTTTTGCTATTGATTTTGACTTTTATCGCTTTATGGTCTGAGAAGACGCTTGGCAATAATTTAATGGCTTGGATTTTATTGGGATTTGCTTTGTGTCCTAACACATGGTCTATTCTGGAAATTGTTGCATGTGCACTGGAGAACAAGGTGTAGTTATCTGCTGATGGATGGAAAGTTCTGTATATGTTGATGAAGTATATTTGGCCACTTGTGACAGTATCTTCTGTGTCTTTATTGAGCTTTTTTCTAAAAGATCTGTCCACCGCTGAAAGTGGAGTGTTGAAGTCTCCCACTAGCATTGTGATCGATCTCATTTTTGAGTGTAGTCAGTGTTTCTTCAATATATTTAGATGCTCTAGTATTGGGTGCATAAATGTATAATATTTTTAAGTCCTGCTTGTGTATTGAACCTTTCAGCAATAAATAGTGACCATCCTTGTCCACAATGGTGGATTTTACATTAAAATCTATTTTATCTGAGATTAGCATTGCCACACTTGCTCTTTTTTGAATATTGTTAGCTTGGTATATATTCTTCCATCCTTTAATTTTCAGTTTCTTCATATCTTTAAGTCTAAGGGTCGCCATGAGTCGGATCCAACACGACAGCACTTGACTTTGGCTTTCGGCAATGTTTCTTGTAAGCAACATATAGACAGGGCATGTCTTTTGATCCAAGATATCACTCATTGTCTCTTTACTGGAGTGTGCAGTCCATTTACATTCATTCTAATTTTTGGCAGTGTGTGTTTAGTGCTGTCATTTTGATGTATTCATTTTTGTGTTGATGTTTTCTCTGTTGCTTTTACTATTTCATTCTGGACATTCTTCTTTATGAGTTGGTTTTTCTCCCTTTTCAGTGTTGGTTTTGTGTTTGTTGAGACTCCTGTATTGTGTTTCTTGTTTTGAAATGTCGCATCTTTATTGTGTTTTTGGCTACCACTGTGTTCCCCATTAATAATCTATGTTTAAATCCAACTGTAACTTCTACACATCTTATTAACTTCCTCTCTATCTGAAAGGAGTATAACTACTGTAGTAGGTCCCTCTTTTTGATGTGATGGTCTCATAGTTTTCATGATATGATCACTGGATCCCTTCTTTTAGTATTATAGTTTTGGTTGGGTTTTGTGCCTTCCCTAACTGAATAGGTTTCTGGGTGATGTGTCATGTATTGTCTCCTAAAATGTAGAGTTAATGGTTTTGTTCTTCTAAGCCAAGAGCTTCTATTAGTATTTCTTGTAGCTTTGGTTTTGTTTTTACAAAGTCTCTAAGTTTCTGTTTATCTGCAAATGTCTTCATTTCATTTTCATAATTGAAAGACAATTTTGCAAGATACATAATTCTTAATTGGAAGTTCTTCTCCTTCAAGGCTTTGAATATGCCATCCCACTGCCTCCCTAACAACATGGTTTCTGCCAAGAACTCAGACAAAAGCCTACAGGGCTTCCCTCTGAATTAGTTAACTTTGTTTTGAGTCTTCCTGCCTTTAAGAGTTTCTGCTTGTGTTTCATTTTGTTAAGCTTGATTACAATGTATCTTGGAGTCTCTCTTTTGGAGTTTACATTGTGTGGCGTTAGATATGAATCTTGGATATCTATGTTCTCTTCTTTCATCATTTCAGGGAAGTTTTCTGTCAGCAAGTGAACAACAATACTCTGTGTTTTCTGGTGTCCCTTCTTTTTTTAGGAACCCAATGTATTGTAGATTATTCCTCTTAATAGAGTCCCACATGTTTCTTCATGCTTCTTCATTTCTCTTGTTTCTTTTCTCTGATTACTCCTCATAAATGCTGGAGTCACTAGGTCTGTCTTACAAGTCAGAAAATCTATTTTACACTTGTTCAATTCTGTTTTCTTGGCTTTGAATTGAGTTTTCTAATTCTTTAATTTTGTTATTGATTTGTCAGATCTCAGAATGCTGGTGTTCCATGAGTTCTAACAGCTTGCTTAATTTTTCATTTTACTCTGCTGCATTTTGTATAATGTCTAGGAGGAGTCTCTATATAATTCTTGACCTCCAAAAGTTTCAGAAGGGCTTCTTCATCTGGGAAGTTCTTTGGTTCTTTCTTTTGGGTGCTTTCTGGAGCCAAGGGTGGATTTTTCTTGAAGTGTCTAGCTAAGGTCTGTTGCTTCTAGAGGTTGTTTAGTTTCTCTGGTATTGCCTTAACAGCTGTTGAAGCAGAGGTTCCCCAGTCACCTCTATGTACTCCAGTGACTGGGCCTAGTGAAATCTCTGGGATAGCAGGCTCCACCTCCTGGGAAAAGTAGGGGAAAGACACCCTCTACTTACAGAGTCACTGGGCAGCCATCAGCTTACCCTATGTTGTGAGTCAGTCAAGGCTGAAAGAGATGCTGTCAGGCTGCACCACAATTATTTATCTAGGTAGTCTTATTTTGAAAAGTAAAAGCTATCTGACTGCTTCCAAAACCAATCAGGCTGTCAAGTGTGCAAGCCCCTGTTTCCAACTGGCAGTGGAGGCACCTCTATATCTGTCCCCAGATGCTGTGATCTAGTTTAAAGTACAGAAAGGCTACTATCCTGTTGTCATATGCTGGCAGGTCCCACCTGTAAGGCTACACTATGCTAAACACAGCTTTTCTTCTGAGAAAGTGCACCCCTGGCTGGCTTTGCAGCTCAGCCTGGGAATTAGCCCTTGCTGAGACCTCCATCTACGTAACTCCACCTTCCAGTTAAGCAAGATGGCATGTTGCACAAGCTGTCCTGCCCATTGTGAAATAGTTGAATCAATGGCAGAGATTTGGAAAGAGACGGTAGAGGGGCCATGATGCTCTAAGTCCAGAACTGGGCTCTTAAAGTGTGCCTATTCCACCCACTGATCACTTCAGCAGCGCGGCTGAACTTTCGTGCCAGTTAAGCCCTATTGCTGCCACTGGCTAACAAAAAAAAAAATTAAAACTACCAGTTACCTTCAGTCTATGAGAGATGGCCATTCAACAAGGGCAGGAGTCAGCAAAAGAGAAGTTTCCTGTTCAGTGGCATGTAGCCAAATTGACAGCCCTATGCTGTGTCCTAGGGCTCACTGGATGTCCAGAAAGCTCTGTTTAATTATCAATCCAGCCCTTAGTTTTCAGAAGGAATTAGGGAGATGTGTGTCTAGTCCACCAGCTTGACTCTGCCCCCAAAATCTCTCTCACGAACTTAGATGTAAAAATCCTGAACAAAATTCTAGCTGATAGAATTTAATGACATATTAAAAAAAAGAAAAAGAAAAAAAATCACCAGGACCAAATAGAATTTATACCAAGGATTCAACTGCATAAATAAAACAGTAGAACCTCTTGATTTTATCAATTGATACATAAAAGGCATTTGACAGAGTCCAACACCCATTCATGTTATAAACTCTCAACAAAACAGAAATAGAAGGAAAAACAAGGGGCATCTGTACAAAGCAAGCAGCTAACATCATCTGAATTGCAGAGAATCAAACTATTCACCTTGAGAGCAGGAACCAGACAAGGATGCTCATTTTCACTACTCTTATTGAACATTGTCCTGGGGGTTCTATCCAAAGCAATCAGGCAAGATAAAGAAATAAAAGGCATCAAAATTGATAAGTAAGAAGTAAATGTATCTCTATTTTCAGACGGCATAATCTTATACACAGAAAACCTAAAGAATCGACACAATACCATTAGATCTAGTAAGTAGATCAGTGAAGTATCAGGATAAAAGATAAACATAAATTAATAAGTGGGATTCCTTTACATCAACAAAGAGATCATCAAAGAAGAAATTACCAAATCATTACAGTTTTCAATAGCCCCCAAGAAGATAAAATACCTAGGAATAAATATAACCAGAGATATAAGAGACCTATACATAGACAATTAGGCAACTCTCCTTCAAGAAACCTACATAAGTGGAGAAAACAACCTTTCTCATGGATAGGAAGACTTAACATTATGGAAATGTATTCTACACAGAGCATTCTATAGACACAATGCAATCCCAATACAAATTTTTTAATAGATGGAGAAACAAATCACCAACTTCATATGGAAAGGAAAGAAGCCTCAGAAACGTAAAGCATGGCTGAAAAAGAACAAAGTAGGAAGCCTCATACTACCTGACCTTAGAAACTATTACACTACCACAATAGTCAAAACAGTCTTGTACTGGCACAAAAAGAGATACATAGATTAATGGCATAGAACTGTGAATATAGATACAACAGCATTTACCTATGAGCAGCTGATACTTGACAATGGTCCAAAGTCTATAAAATGTGGAAAAGACAGTCTCTTTAACAAATGGTGTTGGCATAACTGAATATCCATCTGCAAAAAAGTGAAACAAGACCCATATCTCATACTATGCACAAAAACTAACTCAACGTGGTTCAAAGACCTCATTTTAAAACTTGAAAGATCATGGAACAAAAGAAAATAAGTACAACACTGATATCTCTAATACACCGCATAAACAAATTACAAAGTATTACTAACAATGCAGACACATCAGAAAATAGATAACTAGAAACTCCTAAAAACTCTTATGCTAATTCAGAAACTTAACACAGAGAGTAACAAAACTACCTATAGACTAAGAATTTTTTGCTACTGTGAGTCCAGTCAGCATCTAATCTTCATAATCTACAAGGCACTGCAAAGTCTCAACAACAAAAAGAGAAATAACACAACTAAAAACTGGGCAAAATATGAACAAGCACTTCTCCACAGTGCTGTCCAGGATGCTTTCATGGATTGATTTGTGTTCCTTCCAAAATATGTGTTGAAATTTGGCTGGCCCAGGATTCCCGGTGTTGTGTGATATTTCTCCATTTTGGAGATCCTGTTTCTATAATGTTAATGAAGGTGAATGAGAGGCAGTTGTGTTGGTGGGGCAGGAATCTTTGTAAGATTGTTTTGTGCTTGAGGCAGTCTCTTCACATATAAAAGAAAGAAACTGGCAGAGAGATTTGGGGACCTCAAACCACCAAGAAGCAGTGCCAGAAGCTGAGAACATTCTTTGGAAAGGATTGGCGTCCCTATGCCTCAGAAGCTTCCAGTCAAGGTGATGATTGATGACAAGAATCTTCCTCCAATGCCAGCAGGGAAAACCTTCCTTTAGAGGTGACACCCTGAATTTGGACTTTTACCGAACTGTGACAAATAAAATTGATCTTTTTAAAGCCATCCACTTGTGGTATTTTTGTTAAAGCAGCACTAGATAACTAAAACAGGTGCCAATAGTTACATGGGCAAATGCTTATGGTTATTATCCATTAGAGAAATCCAAATCAAACTACAATGAGATACCATCTCACCCTAATAAGGCTTGCATTAATACAAAGTTCACAAAATAATAAATGTTGGAGAAATTGTGGAAAGACTGGAGCTCTTCTGTGCTGTTAGTGGGAATATAAAATGGTACAACCTCTTTGGAATTTGATTTCATACTTTCTTAAAAACCTAGAAATATCATAAGATCCAGCAATCCTACTCCTTGGAATATATCTTAGAGAAATATGGGCTGCCACATGAACAGATACATGCATACCAGTGTTTATTGTAACACTGTCTGCAATAGCAAAAAGGTGGAACTCACCTTGGTGCCCCTCAACAGACGAATAGTTAAACAATCTATATGTTCACACAGAGCAATTCTGCGCAATGATAAAGAACAATGATGATGTTAGTAAACATTTAAGAACATGGAGTCATTTGGAAGACACTATGCTGATGAAACTAGTCAGTCGCAAAAGGACAAATGTATAAAACCACTGTTATAAGGACTTAAGAAAATGTTTAAGCCCAGAAGAAAATAATCTTTGATAGCTACAAGGAAGAGAAAGGAGGGAGAGGGATATTCTTAGATTATATAGTAGACAGGGATTGGTTTAGATGAAGCCAGTGACAGCCTGCAGTAGAAGGGAGGTCAGCACAACTGCGCTACACCAAAAGCTAAAAGATTTTTCTAAATACAGCCCCCAAATTTGAAGGACACAGTAGCAGGGACAGGGGACTGGGGATCAAACCTTCAGGTGACATATAGGCTAATTGGCATTACTAAGTTTTTTAGAGAAAATGTATCGCATACCACTTTGATGAGTAGTGTCTGACATCTTGAAAGTTAGCAAGCTGCTATCTAAGTAACATCAATTGGTCCCAAACCACCCAGAGCAGAAGAGAATGAAGGACATCAAAAAGATGAAGGAAATACAAGCCCAGTAGACAGAAAATGCCATATGATCCAGAGACTTCAGCACGAGACCAAAGAACTAGACGTTGCCTGGCCACTTCCAATTTCTGTCCTAACAGGGAATACAATGTAAAGTCCTTGATGTCGTGGGACAAAAATATTTGTGCGGAACTGGAACTCTGGATCTGGCCCCCAGTGACTTTTTTCTTTACCCAAAGATAAAGGAAATGCTGAAAGGAAGACATTTTGATGACATTTGGGACATCAAGGGTAACATGACAACAGCTCTGATGGCCATTCCAGCAACAGAATTCCAAAATTTCTTTGAAGGGTAGACTAGGTGCTGGCATCAGTGCATGGCTTCCAAGGGAAGTACTTCAAAGGTGATGATGGTGATATTCAGCAATGAGGTCCGTAGCACTTTTTCTAGGATGAATTTGTGAACTTAATGGTCAGTCCTCATATATTTATATGCATTATTGATTTTGATTCTCTAGGAAAACCAGCCTAAAACAGACAAATCATAATTACACTCACCAAAACAAAAACATAAAGAAAGAGGAGGGTGGGAATAAGATGGTGGACTAGATGCACATCTCCTGCATTCCCTCTGAGAACTAAGGCCTAGAACAGTAACTGAAAGGAGCAGTGTGGACATTCTGGGAGCTACAAGATCAGTCACAGGTTAGTGAGATTGGACAGTGGAACAGGAAGGGGGAAAATACATTGTTGGTGGCAAGACAGTAGCACAGTGAATACTGCTTCTGCTGGTGCAGTGCCTGGGAGGATTACAAGTACAGACACCTTTTTTGTTGTCTGGGAGGCAGGGACTGGGTCTGCCAAGACTATGAGCCTGGCACAGCTCAGCTGTTTTGCTGATTTGCAGTGCCTAAATAAACAGTGTATCCTGCAGCAGAGAGACTGTGCTTGGGATAGCAGCATTTGGAGAACCCAGAGGTGGTAAGCAACTGAGGGTGCCAGTATCCCTCCCTCCTCTCTTCTCTGAGATAAGCTATAGATTCTGATGACTCACAGTTAAGAGGTGACTCAGAGCTGTATACTTGGTTGGCTAAGAGGTGGAATCATCCTCACCTGAGGGCTCAGCTGAGGCTAATTCTCATGCTGAATGACAGTGCCTGTCTAGACAAGAACTCACTGCTGTTAGCACCAGGAGGCAGGGCCTGCCACCCACAAGAGCTCAGATGGAGCCAGCCACCAAGCCCAGCAGTGCCACGGAACTTGACAGAGTCCATATTGCCAGAGAAGCTATACATAAGTCAGCTGCACCTAAAGAATGCAGCAGCTGCTAGCAACCCAATCAAGCAGTCCCCTTACTCCCTTTGTAGACTTATGCCACAACTGCCATTGGTGTAACACCAGAGAAACTGAACGGCTTGTGTATGACATGAAGACAATAATCAATATCTAACCATTTAAAGCAGCAGACCACCATGGCTCTGGAAAATTCCGCAAATAAAGATTTAAACAACTTCCCAGATGAAGAAGCCTTTCTGAAATTATCAGAGATAGAACACAAAAGAATTTTGTACAAAGTCCTTGTAGAGACTAGACAAAATACAGCAGAACAAAATGAAAATTTAAGTAAGGTATATAAATGGGTAGAATACCAATGATCTGAAATCCAGCAGATGAATAATAAAATTGCAGAATTAGACTATTCAATGCAAAGTTAAAAGAGCAGGATAGAGGAACTGGAAAACAGAATTAGTGAACTTGAAGATAAGGCAACAACACCAGCATTTATGAAGAGAAATCAGAGAAAAGAAATAAGAAGAAGGAAAAAGCATTAAGAAACACGAGGGGCTCTATCAAGAGAAATAATTTATGAATAATTGGAATTACTGTACAGGGAGGGATGGCAGAAGATACAGACA
The DNA here is from genome assembly GCA_028571685.1 of Heterohyrax brucei. Taxonomy (NCBI): domain Eukaryota; kingdom Metazoa; phylum Chordata; class Mammalia; order Hyracoidea; family Procaviidae; genus Heterohyrax; species Heterohyrax brucei. The sequence goes on from CM053163.1 coordinate 32,815,524, forward strand.
GAATTGCTGACAGGCTTAATAAAATGAAATGTAAAGAGAGGCTCTTCAAGGCAGTGAGACCTAAAGCATAACAAATGTACAAAGTGAAGCCATTCAGGCTTTAGTCTAACTTCTTGGTAGAAACTGTGTTGGCAAGAATACAGTGGGATGACTCATACAAAGGCTTGAAGGAGAAAAATTTCCAACCAAGAATTACATATCCTTCAAAATTGTCTCTCAGATATGATGGTGAAATTAAGACATTCTCAGACAAACAAGCTTAGAGAACCAAACCAAAACTATAAGAAATACTGAAAGAAGCTCTTTGTTTGGAAAAACAATAACATCAGCTGTACACTTAAGGATGCAATGCAAGACAGAGAAGACAGAGTCCCACTCAGTTAGGAAAATCACAAAGCTCAATCAAAGCTAAAACATTAAAAGTAGCAAACCAGAGATCTTAACATGAAAACTATAATGTCAGAGAAATATTATAGGAGTTACAATACTCACAGAGGAATAGGAAATTAACGAGATATGCAGAATTTAAAGACTGGTTTAAATTTAGAATATTAAGGAGAATCAAAGAGGTAGTCACAAAGAAAACTAACAGTGTGAGATATCAAAACAAGAAACATAATACAGAAGTCTCAACAAACACAAAACAAACACTGAATAAGATGAAGAGTCAACTCATAAAGAAAAACAACCCAGAACAGAATATTAGGAGAAGCAAAGAAAACATCAACACAAAAATAAAAGCATCAAAATGACAACATTAAACACATACCTAGCAATAATTATACTGAATGTAAATGCTCTGAATGCTCCAGTAAAGAGGCAGTGATGGCCTAGATCAAAAAGACAAGATCTGTCTGTATGTTGCTTACAAGAAACACACCTTAGACTCAAAGATATGAACAAACTGAAAGTCAAAGGTTGGAAGAATATATACCAAGCTAACAACACACAAAGAGCAGGAGGGCCAATACTAGTCTAAGATAAAATAGATTTTAATATAAGGTCCACCACTGTGGACAAGGATGGTCACTATTACTGAAAGGTTAGATACAGAAGCAGTACATAACAATATTAAATATTTATGCACCCAATACTACAGCATCTAAATACACTGAAAAATGCTGATAACATTGAAAAATTATATAGATCACTCCACTGTAATTGTAGGAGACTTCAATACTCTACTTTCAGTAATGGAGAGGTCATTCAGAAAAAAGCTTAGTAAAGATACAAAAGATTCTGTTGCAACAATCAACCAACTAGACCTCATCAACATACACAGAACTTTTTACTCAAGAACAAGTAAATGCACCTTCTTTTCCACTGCATGTGGAACATTCTCCATAACAGACCACATGTTAGGACATAAAGCAAGTTTCAACAAAACCCAATTCATTCAACTTTTGCAAACCATGTTCTTGGACCATCAAACCAGAAAAAACATTGGTAGAAATTGAAACTCACAGAAACTGAGCAACACCTTGCTCAAAAAGCCATAGGTTATGGAAGAAATCAAAGATAAATGAAGAAATTTACGGAATCAAATGATAATGAAAATACAACCTTCTGGAACCGGGATAGAGCAAAAGCAGTGCTTGGAGGTCAATTTGTCTCTATAAATGCACACGTCTGGAATGAAGAAAGGTCCCCAAACCAAAGAATTAATTCTACAACTTAAACAAGTAGAAAGAGAGCAACAAAGGAACATCTCAGAAAAAAACAGATAATGAAGATTAGAGCAGAACTAAATGAATTAGAGAATAAAAGGACAACTGAAAAAATTAACAAAACCAAAAGAAACAATGCAAGCAAGAAGGCAATGATATTACATATATAAAACTTGAAGGAAAAAAAATTTCCAACCAAGATTAATATATACTGCAAAATTCTCTCTCCAACAGGATGGTGAATTAGGACATTACCTAATAAACAAAACCAAGGGAATTTGGGAAAACCAAATCAAACTTACAAAAATTGTTAAAAGGAGTCCTTTGGTTAGAGAAACAGCACTGGACAACAAACTGCAGCTAAACAGGACTGTATCAGTCAGCTACTGATCTAGGTAATGAACGCTCAAGGACAAAGGACATTTAAAAGACTTAAAACAGATAATTAGAGGAATGAATCTATAAATGATGACAAGGTCAGAACACTAAATGGGGGAATATGCAGTACAGGTATAAAATTTTCAAATGTGGAGAAAGTTAAGACAATATCAAGTAATAAAAGACTGGTTCAAATGTAGGCAGATAAAGGAAAATTCAAGTTAACAAAGCTATTCATTTAAACAAAGAAGAAAAACATAAAATCTCAATGAGCACAAAATCTACAATAATGAAACAAACAAAAGAAATTCTACAAACAAAAGGAACTCAGCTCAGGAGCATAAAAGGAATAAAGAAAATATCAGCACCACGAAAAAAAGCACTACCAAAATCACAGCAATAAACTCACACCTATCAGTAGTCACACTGAGTGCAAATGGCTAAAATGCACTCCTAAAGGTACAGTGAGTGACAGAACAGATAAACAAACATGATGCTCAGTACACTGCAACAAGAGACACATTTGTATCTACACACATATGTGAAAAATCAGAGTACAAAAAAATATATGTCAAGCAAACATAAACCAGCAAAGAGTATGAGTTACAATACTAATCTCAGATAAAGTAGCCTTTAAGACAAAATTCACCCCAAGTGACAAGGAATTACGTTATATAATAATTGAAGGGACAATCCACCATGATAACATAACCTCAATAAAAATATCTATGTACCCAATGACAGGGCTTCAAAATACATAAAACAGAGTGACAATGCTACAAAGAGAAATTGAGAGTTCCAAAATAATAGTAACAGAGTTTATATTACTTTTGGTCAAGAACAGAACATCTAGAAAGTAACTCAACAAAAATACAGAAGATCTAAAGGCCACAGTTAACCATCTTTACCTCACAGACATAAATCAAATACTCCTCCCAACACCAGCAAAATGTTCATTCATTTCCAACACACATGAAACATTCTCTAGAATAAACAGCATCTAACTCTGGTGGTTGCTAACTAAAAGGTAGATGTTTCAAATCCACCAGATGCTCTTTGGAAACTATATAGGGACAATTCTACTCTGCTCTATACAGTTGATATGAGTCAAAATCAGTGTGATGGTGAAAGATTTGGTGTTTATTTAACGCCACAAAACAGCCCTCAACAAAATAAAAAACACTGAGATATAAAACATCTTATCACAAAATCATAAAACAGACATTAATAACAGGAAGAAAAAAGAACCAAATACATGGAAAATGAGTAACACCTTGCTTATAAACTACCAGGTAATAGAAGAAATCCAAGATGGAAAAAAATTTCTAAAATCAAACGATAATGAAAACACATCATACCAAAACCTACGTGACATAACAAATGCAGTGCTCAGAGATCAATTTATAGCATTAGACAACATACCAAAATGAAGAGAGGGACACAATAAAAACATTAGCTGCATAGCTCAAACAAATAGAAAGAGAACAGCAAAAGAAGCCCACAGCCACCAGAAGAAAGAAAATAATAAACATCAAAGTATAAGTAAATGAAATAGAGGGTAGAAAAACAACAGAATCAACAAAACCAAATTTGGTTGTTTGAAGGGATCAACAAAATTGATAAACCACTGGCCAAACAGAAAAGATAAACAGGAGAGGAAGCAAGTAAACCAACTAAGAAATGAAATAAGGGACATTACAATGGAACTAACTGAAATAAAAAGGATCATAGACAGTACTATGAAAAACTATACTCCAACAAATTTGAAAATCTAGAGAAACTGGACGAATTTCTAGGAACACATTACCTACCTGAACTAACAGAAACTTAGATAGAAAATCTAAACAGACATGTGACTACGGAAGAGACTGAAAGGTAATAAATAAGAAAGAAAAAACTCCCAATGATAAAAAATTCCAACCCCGAATGGCTTCAGTGGAGAATTCTACCAAATGTTCAAACAAGAGCTCACACCAGCACTACTCAAACTATTTCAGCTCATAGGGAAAGAAGATATACTTCCAAATTCATTCTATGAGACTAGCATAACCTTGAAACAAAAACCAGGAAGAGAAACCACAAAAAAGGAAAATTGTAGACAATAAGTCTAATTAACAGAGACGCAAAAATTGTCAACAAAATTGAAGCCTATAGAATTCAACACCATATTAAAAAATTATATCATCCCCAAATAGAGCTCATTCAAGGTTTACAAAGATGGTTCAACATTGGACGATTTATCAACATAATCCACTAGAAAAATGAAAGTCACATGATCATCTCAATTGATGTGAAAAAGCCTTTTGTTAAAGTCCAAAATATATTCCTGATAAAATCTTGCAAGAAAATAAGAATAGAAAGGAAATTCCTCAGCATAATAAAGGACATGTATGCATAACAAACAGTTGACATTATTCTAAACAAAGTAAGGCTGAAAACATTCCCCATGAGAACAGGAACAAAAGGAGGATGCCTTGTATCACCATTCCTGTCTAGCATTGCGCTTGAAGTCCTGACTAGTGTAACAAGAAAAGAGAAACAAAATCATCCAAACTGGTAAAAAGAAGTAAAAAGTATCCCTAACTGCAGATAAGATGCAATACATACATAACCTGAAAGACTCCTCCACAAGAAAACTACTGGAACCAATAGATTAAGCAGACTAAAAGAAGACAAGACAAACATACAAAACTCCATTGTATTCCTTTACACCAATAAAGAGAATGGTGAAAAGGAAACAAAGAAAGCAATACCATTTACAATAGCCCCTGAAGCAGCAAAATACATAGAGATAAATCTCATCAGGGATGTAAAAGACTAACACAAAGAAAGCTAGAAAACATTCCTGCAAGGAACAAAAAAGACGTATATAAATGGAAAAGTATGCCATGCTCATGCGTAGGTAAGATTCAACACTGTGAAAATGTTGATTCTACTCAAAGCAATATACAAATATAACATAGTCCTGATCCAAACACCAGCAGCATTCGTTAACAATACAGAAAAACTATTAACTTTACATGAAAAGTAAATAAGTCCTGGATAAGTAAAGCATTACTAAGAATAATGAAGTAGAAGTCCTCGCAGTACCTGACTCAGAACCTGCTATACAGGTCCAGTAGTCAAAACAGCTTGGTACTGGTGGAACAGAAATGTTAATGGAACAGAATTGAGAATCCAGCTGTAATTCCATTCACTTGTGGTCACCTGGTTTTTAACAAAGTCTCAGTCCACTAAATGGGTAAAAGATAGTCTTTTCAACAACAGTACTGACAAAATTTAATGCCCAACTGTAATAATATGAAATAGGGCCCATACTTCACACCATACACATAAAGTAATTCAAAATGCGTCTAAGGAAAAAAATAGGGTTAATGCTAGGAGACCTGAAATACAGTGTAAATAGGATATAAGCCAATATACAAACATCAGAAGATAAGCTTGATCACTGGGATCTTTGAAAAATTAAGACTTCACTAAAAGAGTGAAAGGAGAACCTTCAGACTTGGAAAGCGTTTTTGGCTGTGACGTATCTGACAAAACTCTAACCTCCAAAATCTGTAGGAAAATCCAACACCTCAACGACAAGACATTGCAATTAAAAAATCGGTGAAGAATGTGAACAGACATTTCTCCAAAGAAGACATTCAGAAGGCTGACAGACACGTAAGGAAATGCTCCAGATCACTAGGTATTAGCAAAATGCAAATTAAAATTACAATGAGATACCATCTCACACTGACCTTAGTCTAAAAAGAAAAAATGAAATCCAGAAAATTGAAAATGTTGGAAAGGTTGCAGAGAGAATGGAATTCTTATGCACTGCTGGGGAGAATGCGAAATGGCACAACCATTTTGGGAAATGATATGGTACTTCTTACAAAACTGAAAATAGTAATACCATGTGATACAACAATCCCATACCTAGGAATATAGCCTACAGAAATAAGAGTCATCACATGAATAGACACATGCATACTTATATTCATTGTAGCATTATTCAAAATGGCAAGAAGATGGAAACAACCTAAGTGCCCATCAACAGGTGCATGGTTAAACAAGCTGTACACTCAATGGGATACTATGCAATAACAAAGAACAATGACAAATTTATGAATCATCTCATAATAAGGATGAATCTGGAAGGCATTATGTTAAGTGAAATAAGTCAGTCACGAAAGGACAAATACTGTATGAGATCATTATTATAAAAGTTTAGGAAAAGATTTATACACAGAAATAAACAATCTTTGATGGTTACTAGGGAGCAGAGGAGTGGTGAAGGAAAAACACTAGATAGTAGATAAGTATAAAGTTTGGTAAAGGGTAAGACAGTACACAAAACAGGGAAGTCTGCAAACTTGACCAAGGTAAAGTCATGGAAGTTTCATAGATGCATTTAAACTTTCTGAAGGACAGTTACTAGGCTGAGAGCTGCGTACCATGGTCTCAGGGTACATCTAATTCAATTAGCATAACATAGTCTATAAAGAAAATGTTCTCCACTGGACTGTGGTAAGTAGCATCTGGGGTCTTAAAAACTTTTCAAGAGCCGTTTAAAATATGTCTATTGGTCTTGTCCAGTCTGTAACAGAATAAAATGAAGAAAACAAAGGCTTGGCAGTCTATAAAGGAAATGGTCTCCAGCGGACTGTGGTAAGTAGCATCTGGGGTCTTAAAAACTTTTCAACAGCCATTTAAAATACATCTATTGGTCTCATCCAGTCTGGAACAGAATAAAATGAAGAAAACAAAGACACAAGGAAAAGACTAATCCAAAGGACTACTGGACCTTAACTACCATAACCTTTACCAGACTGAGCCAGAACTGTGAAATGATTTCCGGCTACCATTACAGACTGCTCTGACGGTAATCACGATATAGGATCCTGGATAGAGCAGGAGAAAAATGTAGAACAAAACTGAATTTCACAAAAAATAGCCAGCTGGCTGCTGGTCTGACAGAGACGGGGGAAACCACAGATACTGGGTGCTTGAAGCCACTTTTAACTTCGTGCTGAAATTGTACTCAGGATTTACTCTTCAGCGAAAGATTAGACAGCTCTATCGGGGCAACAATAACATACCTGAGAAAAGCCTTCAGCTCTAATGGGCACACAGCCCCAGTACAAGAAGAGGCAGAAAGAGTCAGGAAAACTGGATGAATGGAAACAGGGAAACTGGCGTGGAGAAGGAGAGAGGGCTGATACACTGTGGGGTTGTCAACAAACATCACAAAAACAAATTGTGCATTAACTGTTTACTGAGAAACTAATTTGCTCTGTAAATTTTCACCTAAAGCACACACACACATACCAGCTGTATGTTGACAATCAGCTCTTCAAGACACATTATCCATTTGAATTGATTTGGATTTAGATTTTAGTATCAAATTATACACATCATGGGCACATTTTGGCTCTATTCTATGTGACCACAAGAAATTCATTTAATTAGTTTCAGTCTCAGTTTCTCCTTTTATATAAAATGATGCTATTGTGTGTTCTTCCTACATTATCTTATAAGGTTGATGTAAAAATGAAGTGGAAAAATGAACACAATGGTTTTTTTAAAAAGGCTGTTAACAGGATCTTATTTTAATTTTCTGAATAAATTATTCAGCTTTTCTGCACTGAAATTTAAAATGTTAGTTTCAGGAGGAGTCAAGATAGTGGACTAAGCACATGTCTCCTTATATCCCTCTGGAAACCAAGACCTGAACTGATTATCAAATGGAGCCTTCTGGTCACCTAGTGAACCCTAGGACATGGCACAGGGCTGTTAATTTGGACTTCACACCACTGAACAAAAAACCTCCTCTGTTTTGCTGACTCCCACTCCTGGCTAGCCCTGGCTCTCACAGACTGAAGGTAAATGCACCATTTTGACTTTTTTCTCTGTCTTGGCCAGCGGGCAGAGCTGGGTCTTGCCTGACGGCTAGATTCAGACACACTGCTGGTGGGATAGGCAGGCGAAATTGCCGTATTTTGAGAGGTAGGCTTAGGACTCTGTTTATCTAGCCACTTTGGGCCTGTCTTTTTAGAACTGTCACAGTGTGGTTTGTATGGAACTGTGGTGCCTGTGTACGGGATACAGAGATTTTAGCAGGACCTAATTCTTAGCCTGGGAGCCAGCACCTGCAAACAAGACTGAACTTCTCAGACAGAAAACTGGTAGTTTGCACAGTGTCACCTATGGTGGGAGCCTGACAGTGGAGGCGGAGGACTCACTACCTTTCAGCACCTTTAGCCCCTTTATCTGCCGATTGTGTGAAGAGCGCCATCTTAGATACGGTGGTGGCTGCTGAACCTATCTCTTAGCTTGGGACCCAGAGCCTGCCCACAGGAGAATGCTTTGCTACCAGAAAAGTAGTAGTTTACACAGTGTCACTTAAGGCTGGGCCCTGTCAGCAGAGGCCAACAGGGGAGTAGCATTGATGTATTTTGAACTAGTTTGTATCAACTGGGGATATAGAAGTGCTTACTTTGCCAGTTGGGAAGAGGGACCTCTACACCTGAGAACCTGACTGTCTTGGGAAGTGAACAGATACCTTTTGTTTTACATTTTAAGACAGCCCAGAAAAACATCTGCAATCCATCCTTACAATATCTCTCCCAGCCTTTACATGGCACATGAAACCCAAAAAGCAACAGAAACTTGTGGCATACAAGAAATCACCCATGGCTTCAGAAGGCTCACAAACAAAACAACCAACGAGTTTTGCAGATGAAGAAACTTTCATGAAAGCATCAGAAGATGAATACAAAATGATTATATACAGAGCTCTTCTAGACCTTATACAAAATGCAGCAGAACAAAAGGAGAAATTAAGCAAGCTGTTCAATCTGATGGAACACCAGTACTCTGAAATCCAACAGATCAAGAACAAAATCAAAGGCATAGAAACTTCCATTCAAAGCCGAGAAAACAGAATCGAACAAATACGAAAAAGAATTTCTGATTTGGAAGACAGAGCTACTGACGCCAGGGTCTATGAGCAGAAATCAGAAAAAAGAAACAAGAAAAATGAAGAAGCATTACGAAGCATGTGGGACTCTATTAAGAGGAACAACCTTCGATTAATTGGAGTCCCTGAACAGAATGCGACACCTGAGAACACAGAGAGTATTCTTGCTGAGCTACTGACAGAAAACTTCCCAGAAATCATGCACAAAGAGAATATAGGTATCCCAGATGTATGTTGTACACCACCCAATATAGATCTCAAAAGAAAGACTCCAAGACATATTATAATCAAGCTTAACAAAATGAAACATAAGCAGCAACTCTTAAAGGCAGCAAGACTCAAAGCAAAGCTAGTATTCAGAGGGAAATCCTGTAGGCTTTCATCAGATTTCTCAGCAGAAGCCATGCTGGCACAGAGACAGTGGCATGACACATTCAAAGCCTTGAAGGAGAAGAACTTCCAACCAAGAATTATATATCCTGCAAAACTATCTTTCCAATACAAAAATGAAATTAAGACATTCCCAGATAAACAGAAACTCAGAGACTTTGTAAAAACCAAACCCAAACTACAGGAAATACTGAAAGAAGTTCATGGCTTTGGCTTAGAAGAACAAAACCACTAACTTTATATTTTAAAATGACACATTATTCAGAATTCTACTCAGTTAGGGAAAGTTCCAAATTCAATCACAGCATTAATACTGAAAGAAACAATCCAGTGATTAACATGAAAACTATGGTGCCATCATATCAAAAAGAGGGGTGTACTACAGTTGTTACAGTACTTCCAAATGGAGAGGAAGATGACAAGACTGGTAGCAATTAAAATTGTTTTTATATATAGTGTATTAAGGGGGATTATGGGGCAGCTGTAAAGCACAACAAAGATGTAACATACCATATCAAGAAATGTAACACGAGTCTCAACAACTACAAAACCAGCTCTGAAAAAGGTGAAAAATCAACTTACAAAAAAGAATGTCCCAGAACAGATTAATAAGAACAACAGAGAAAACATCAGCATAGAAATAAGCATATCACAATGGCAGCAGTGAACACATACCTATCAATAATTACATTGAATGTGAATGGACTGAATGCTGCAGTAAAGAGACATCGAGTGACATCTTGGATCAAAAAACATGACCCATCTATATGTTGTCTACAAGAAACTCACTTGAGAATAATGTCAGAGCACCTCAATACATTCAAGAAACACTGACTACACTGAAAAAGGAGTGAGATTACTCTACAATAATAGGGGAGACTTCAACATTCCACTCTCAATACTGGACAGATCATCTGGAAAAACGCTCCATAAAGATACAGAAGACCTTATTGCCACAACTAACCCATTAACCTCATCGGTACATACAGAACTTTCTACCCATCAGCAAACAAATACAACTTCTTCTCCAGTGCACACAGAACATTCTCCAGAATTGACCACGTGTTTGGACATAATGCAAGTCTCAACAAAATCCATACCATTGAATTACTGCAAAGCATCTTCTCAGATTATAAAGCCATAAAAGTCAAAATCGGTAGGAGAAAAAACATAGAGAGTGGAACTCTTGGAAAAACCATGGGTTGCTCAAAAAACCATGGGTTATAGAAGAAACCAAGGATGAAATAAAGAAATGTATGGCAGTCTGTCAAAGAAACCACAATCAACGTAAGAGAAAACAGATAAATGGGAACTATTAAGAATCAAATACTTTTGCTCATCCAAAGACTTTATTAATAGAATTAAAAGAACACCCACAGAATGGGAAAAAATATTTGGCAACTCTATGTCAGACTGACACCTGATCTCCATAATCTATAAGATACTACAAAATATCCACAAGAAGAAGATAAACCATTCAATTAAGTGATGGGCAAAGGAGATGGACAGACATTTCACTAAAGAAGAGATCCAGGCAGCCAAAAAACACATGCGGACATGTTCACGATCTTTAGTTATTAAAGAAATTCAAATCAAGACAACAATGAGATACCATCTCACCCCAACAAGATTGGCCATGATCCAAAAAACACAAAACAACAAATGCTGGAGAGGCTGTGGAGAAAGTGGAACACTCCTACGCTGTTGAGGGGGTTGCAAAATGGTCCAGCCTCTTTGGAAAGCAATCTGGCACTTCCTTAAAAAAATGGATATCGATATACCATTTGACCCAGTAATTCCACTACTTGGAATATATCCTACAGAATAAAGGCCTTTCACACCAATGGACACATGCACAAGAATGTTTATCGCAGCACAGTCCACGACAGCAAAAAGATGGAATCAACCTAGATGCCCAACAACAGAAGAATGCATAGGTAAACTATGGTACATATACTCAGCGGAGCACTATGCAATGATAAAGAAAAACAATGATTCCAGGAAACATCTCCTAACCTGGTTTCAACTGGAAGACATTATGTTGAGTGAGAGTAGTCAGCGACAAAAGGACAAATATTGTATGAGACCTCTACGGTAAGATCTCAAAAACAGACATGTGTATAGAAGAAAAGACTCTTTGACAGCTGGAAGGGAGAGGAAAGAGAGAGGATGGGGGGAGAGGGTTTAGTTTAGATAGCTGCTAGAAATCTGGTGGGAAGAAAGCAGTGATAGCACACATTAGGAACAAGAACATTAAGTGGATTTCAGCATAACTTGAGTACTCCTTCCATCTTAACCCAATATTGCAAAGATAGAGTAGCTGGGGAAGGGGGCAGGGGACCACGCTCTTAGGTGAAATCGAGGCCAATTGGCACAACTATCATTTTGCTAAGAGAGCTCTCTGCACCCCACATTGGTGAGTGGTGTCTGGGGTCTTAAAAGTTGCCAAGCTGCCATCCGAGGGCACAGCAAATGGTCTCAACTCAGCAGGAACAGATGCTCACCGAGGACCAAAATGACATGAGGTAAAGACAACCTAGAAGATAGAGAGACCCACACCAGTGGGTGCCTACATCGACTTGGGACCAGAAGAACCAGATGGTGCCCGGCCACCACCAGTGATAGCCACGATGGAGCTCACAGAGAGGAGTCTCACTGGCAACATAAGAATAAAAAAGGGTGCATCCTGAGATCTCCACTAAAAGACCTCAATTGATGGTCCAGTGGTTTTGGGGTTCCCCTGAGAGCATGGCCCCCGGCCGTGATGCTGCCCTTGCCCATAAATTATAATGAAGGTCCACTCTTTGGACAGGAATGGATTGAACTTGGCAATGCAGAGTGACCATATATTGGATGCACTTTATGGTTCTATACATCTATAGGATATCATCCTGCTGACCTCTGGCTGGAGGAAGGAAAGTCAGTGGAGAGGAGGGGAAAGGAGGCTACTGGGAGGTTGAGACATGTATAGAGCAGAAAGGAATAGTGTGCTGTCACCGGAGAGGGAGAGCACTGGAAGCTGCATATAGGTGGGCATGTAAATTTATACGGGAATGTACATTTTCACTCACCCATGTTAAATAAAAAATAAAATAAATAAAATAAAATAAATGTATGGATTCCAATGAGAATCCAACCAGAAGCTATGAGATACAGCCAAAGCAGTGCTCAGAGGTCTGCTTATCTCCATAAATGGACACATCTGGTAGGAAGAAAGAAATCAAATCAAGGAACTAACCCTACAGCTTGAACAAGTAGAGAGAGAACAACAGAGAAACCCCTCAGGAACCAGAAGAAATCAGATCAAAAGATTAGAGCAAAGCTAAATGAATTAGAGAATAGAAAAACAATTCAAAAAATTGAAAACACCAAAAGCTGTTTTTTTGAAAAGATCAACAAAATTGACAAACCACTGGCTAAACTTACTAAAGAAAAACAGGAAAGGAAACAAATAACCCAAATTAGAAATCAGATGGGAGTGGTCACAACAGTTCCAACAGCAATCAAAAATATAACAGAATACTATCAAAGACTGTACTCTAACAAATTTGAAAACCTAGAGGAAATGGACAATTTCCTTGATTCATACCACCTACCCAAATTATCACAACGTGAAGCAGAACAACTTAATAAACCCATCACAAAGGAAGAAAATGAAAATGTTATTAAAAAAAAAAAAAAAACTGCTAACCGAAACCAGCCTGGGCCCAGATGGCTTCACTGCAGAATTCTACCAAGCTTTTAGAGAAGAATTATTTCCAATACGACTTAGACTATTTCACAGTGTAGAAAGTGATGGAGTAATCCCAAACTCATTCTATGAAGCCAGCATAACCCTGATACCAAAGCCAGGGAAAGATCCAACAAAGAAGGAGAACTACAGACCAAGATCACTCATGAATCTAGATGCAAAAACCCTCATCAAAAATCTTGCTGATAGAACACAACAACATATCCAAAAAATCCATCATGATCAAGTTCGATTCATACCAGGGATGCAAGGCTGGTTCAGCATCAGAAAAACAATACAATTAACCCCATAAATAACACAAAAGACAGGACTCACCTGATTTTCTCCATTGATGCAGAAAACACATTTGATAAAGTCCATCACCCATTCATGCTAAAATCTCTCAGAAAAATAGGCATAGATGGAAGATTCCTTAACACAATAAGGGCCATTTACACAAAGCTAACTGCCTACATCATCCTGAATGGAGACTGAAACAGTTTCCCTTGAGAACAGAAACTAGACAAGGATGCCTACTCTCACCTCTCCTATTCAACATTGTACTAGAAGTTCCAGCCAGAGCAATTAGACAAGACCAAGAAATAAAGGGCATCTGCATCAGCAAAGAAGTCAAAATCTCCCTCTTTGCAAATGATATGATTGTATATGCAGAGAATCCCAAAGAATCTCTAAGTAAACTACTCAAACTGATAGAAGAGTTCAGCAAAGTCTCAGGATACAAGATAAACATCAGTAAATCAGTAGGATTCCTTTATACCAACAACGAGACTGTTAAGGAAGAAATCATCAAATCAATCCCATTTGCTAGAGCCCCTAAGAAGATAAAGTACCTAGGAATTAATCTAACCAGAGAAGTAACAGACCTTTACAAAGAGAACTACAAGCCCTTGCTACAAGAAATTAAGAGAGACTTAGATAAATAGAGAAATCTACCCTGCTCATGCATAGGAAGACTTAACATTGTGAAAATGTCTATTTTACCCAAGGGTAATCTACTTATATAATGCAATCCCAATACAAGTTCCAGCATCATTTTTTAATGGGAGGGAGAAACAAATCACCAATTTTGTTTGGAAAGGGAAGAAGCCCTGAATAAGTAAGGTAATACTAAAGAAGAAGAACACACTGGGAGGCCTCTCATTAACTGACGTTAGAACATATTACACTGCCACAGTGGTCAAAACAGCCTGGTACTGGTACAAGAACAGATCAATCAATGGAACGGAATTGAGACTCCAGAGATGACTATCTGCCTATGAACGTCGGCCTATGAACAGCTGATATTCGACCAAGGCCCTAAGACATTAAACTGGGGAAAAAACAATCTCTTCAACAAATGGTGCTGGCAAAATTGGATGTCTGTCTGCACTAAAATTAAAACAAGACCCATATCTTACATCTTATACAAAAACCAACTCTAACTGTATAAAAGACCTAACTATGAAATCTAAAATGATAAAGGTCATCCAAGACAAGGTAGGAGCAATAATGGAAGTTTTAATACCAGCATAGACAGACCTGAATTTCTGTCAAACAAAGCACAGTCAACAGAAGATAAAATAGATAAATGGGAACTATTAAGAACCTAACACTTTTGCTCATCCAAAGACTTTATTAATACAATTAAAGGAACATCCACAGAATGGGAAAAAATATTGGGCAACTCTTTGTGAGATCGACGCCTGATCTCCATAATCTGTAAGGTACTACAAAATATCGATAAGAAGACAAATCATCCAATTAAGCAATGGGCAAAGGAGATGGACAGACATTTCTCTAAAGAGGAGATCCAGGCAGCCAAAAACCACATGTGGACATCTTCATGATCTTTAGTAATTACAGAATTTCAAATCAAAACTACAATGAGATAGCATCTCACCCCAACAAGGTTGGCCATGATCCAAAAAACACAAAACAACAAATGCTGGAGAGGCTGTGGAGAAAGTGGAACTCTCCTCCACTGTTGGGGGGGTTGCAAAATGGTCCAGCCTCTTTGGAAAGCAATCTGGCACTTCCTTAAAAAATGGATATCGATATACCATTTGACCCAGTAATTCCACTACTTGGAATATATCCTACAGAATCAAGGCCTTTCAAACCAACGGACACATGCACAAGAATGTTTATCGCAGCACAGTCCACGACAGTGAAAAGATGGAATCAACTGAGATGCCCATTAACAGAGAAATGGATAGGTAAACTATGGTATATATACTCAATGGAGCACTATGCAATGATAAGGAATAATGATGATTCCAGGAAACATCTCCTAACCTGGTTTCAACTGGAAGACATTATGTTGAGTGAGAGTAGTCAGCGACAAAAGGACAAATATTGTATGAGACCCCTACGATAAGATCTCAAAAACAGACTTAGGTATAGAAAAAAGAGTCTTTGACGGCTACAATGCAGGGGAGGGAGTTAGGGCGAGGGTGGGAGGGTTTAAACGAGATAGTTGATAGAAATTTGGTTGGGTGAAATCGGTAATAGCACACATTAGAAACAAGACCAATATTAAGTGGACTTCAACGTAACTTGTATACTCCTTCTATCTTAAAGGACAGAGTAGCTGAGGAAAGGGGCAGGAGACCATGCTCTTATGCAATACTGAGGCCGACTGGCACAATTAGCGTTTTGTTAAGAGGGCTCTCCGCACTCTACATTGGTGAGCGGCATCTGGGGTCTTAAAAGCTGCCAGGCTGCCATCCGAGGGCACAGCAAATGGTCCCAACTCAGCAGGAACAGATGCTCACCGAGGACCAAATGACATGTGGTAAGGACAACTCAGAAGATAGAGAGACCCACACCGGTGGGTGCTTACATCGACTTGGGACCGGAGAAACCGGATGGTGCCCGGCCACCACCAGTGATAGCCACGATGGAGCTCACTAAGTTGAGTCTCACTGGCAACACAAGAATAGAAAGTGATGCACCCTGAGATCTCCACTGAAAGACCACAATTGAAGGTCCAGCGACTTCAGGGTTCCCCTGGGAGCATGGCCCTTGGCCCTGATGCTGCCCTTGCCCATAAATCATAACGAAGATCCACTCTTCAGACACAAATGCACTGGACTTGGCGATGCAAAGTGACCATATATTGGATGCACTTTATGGTTCTATGCGCTTATAGGATATCCTCCTGCTGACCTCTGGTTGGAGGAAAGGGGAGTGAGTGGAGAGGAGGGGAAAGGATATTGTTGGGAGGATGAGACATGTATGGAGCAGAGAGGAATAGTGTGCTGTCACTGGGCAGGAAGAGCAGTGGAAGCTGCATATAGGTGGACATGTAAATTTATATGGGAATGTACATTTTCACTCAAAAAAAGTTAGTTTCAGCTTTCCTTGTGTTCTCTGAGTTAGCTATAATTCATATAGAAAATAGACATTTATGCAAATAATGTGTGCCTTCTATATATGCCAGTTCTGCCCTCTCTGCTCAAGGTATTTTTGTAAAAGCTGCTGTGCTGATTTTCCCTTTTTTAATGGCAAAGTTGGCATGTTAGTGTTTCTAAAAATACCTCTGATGGAGGGCACCTTTCACAAAACAAACAAACAAACAAAATACAAGAAGGTGGGTGTTACTTATGTAAAACTATGATAATCAGGACTAACCAAAGCTCAGTAGAATGCAGGGTGGTGATTTTATTTGGTATATTTAGAGAAATAGCCTTAGGACTTTGTTTTAGGATTGATTTTTCAACATAACAAATGAAAATAATAATTTAAATAATAACCAACACACATTAGTCACTTATAAGGAGGTG
The DNA here is from genome assembly GCA_028571685.1 of Heterohyrax brucei. Taxonomy (NCBI): domain Eukaryota; kingdom Metazoa; phylum Chordata; class Mammalia; order Hyracoidea; family Procaviidae; genus Heterohyrax; species Heterohyrax brucei. The sequence goes on from CM053163.1 coordinate 32,832,441, forward strand.
ATTACTGTTTAAAGTACTTTGCATAAAACATTTTATTAACTCTTGCAACAACTCTGGAAAATAGGTGCTATTATTATCCACATTTTACAGAAGAGATGCTTGAAGCACAGAGAGGATAAGTAACTCCCTCAAGACCAAATAGTAGTAGAGCCAGGATTTGTAGTCAGGAAGCCTGGTTCTAGGGTTTGTGCCTATACTATGTTAATTTACTTTCAGATCTTTTAGACAGCTCTGTTTCAGTTTTCTTACCACTAAGAAAGAAAAACATTTAGGTCTGTGTTTTCTGGCAGCCTCTCCATTCAGCCAGGGAAGTTAATGTGAAGTTCTTTTTGTGGTAATATGTATGAGAATTCGGCTGGGCTTCTAGAAATAAGTGGAAGCCCCAGATTGTCACTGCCGGTACATCAGTGAAAAGATGATTAATTCCTTTATAACTAGTTTTACTACTTCTATTTGGATAAACGATTAACAGACATTAAAATAATTTGATATTGATTTTTTTCTAGTTGAGAAATTAACATTGATAATGCTTTGAGCTATTATTAAAGTACTTTTTAATATTTTAGATTCAAAGATACATTTCAATGCTTTGTATTCCAAATATGCTACTCTGGATAAGTCCATCTGAATTGTTTAAATTAATATGGTGGTGCAAGCTATAAGTTCTACAGGTAACCTATATCTTTGGTCCTTGATCTTCCAGGTATCTTTTTCTTTTGGTTTTAATATGTTGCCAAGTAAGGTACTATGCTCAAGTGTTTTTTTCCATCCTGACAGAACAATATGACAGATGGTTTGTCATATACACGCAACTTGGAAGCACTTCTAGGTCAGTGCTATTTTTTTCCCCATCCTCCTATGCAGAAGATATTTCTCTTTATTACATACATTGTGTTATCTTTAGCTCTTTTCTTACTTTAAAAATGTTTATTTTAAAATATCAAATTTATAGAAAAGCTGGAAGAAGGACTTTTTTCCTTGAACTCTTTCAGAAGTTGTTGACACAATGCTTCATTATTTTAAAATACTTTAGTTTCTTATTCCCTACAAAAAGGGAATAGAATGAATCCTACATAACCACAAATGAATTATCAAAATGAGATTGACATTTCTATATTGTTCTCATCTAATCCTCTGACCTTTTTCAAATTCTGTCAGTTGTCCCAATCATGCCTGTTATAACAAACAGATTTAATTCAGAGTCATGCATTACATCAAGTGCCGTTATTTGTTTAACACAGAACTCTCCCTCAGTCAGTTTGAATGTATGAGTCACTCTTTGATAACCATAGGGGACAATTATAGTCCATTCTATTTGTTGTTATTTCTGTGTACATCTGACTGAAGGCAATCCTGCATAACAGAATAGAACTGCCCCATAGGGTTTCCTGATGTAATCGAGCTGCTGGACTTTTGGTTAGCAGCCATAGCTCTTAACCACTACACCACCAGGGTTTCTCTGACTTCTTGACTACTTCACCATTGGGGTTGTGGGTTGATGTAAGTCAGTGTTGACTCTATAGTGGTGGATTTATCCTTCAATATTTACTAACTTTGCCATTTTGACTACAACAGGCAGGTTATTTTTTAGAATTTTTCTCATATAGTTGTGTCTGATTTTTCTTTCTGGAAAAAATTAGTTTGTGTACTTTTGGCTGGAATACGACAGAAATGATTCTGTGTTTTTGTCATTACCTACTATCAGGAGTGACATCATTTCTATTTGTTCTTTTGCTGGTGATGTTAAATTCAATCACGTCATTAGGGTGGTGATTGTCAAGTTTCACCACTGTGTAACTAACACACATTAAGTGGAGAAGTAGGTGTCTCTGGATGTTGCAAATGGTTAAGCACTTGACTACTAACTGAAAGATTAGTGGTTTGAATCCACGCAGAGGTGACTTGAAAGTCCTTGAAATTCACTTCTGAAAGATCACAGCCATTGAAAACTCTATGGAGTGCATTTCTATTCTGAGACACATGGGGTCATAATGAATCGGAATTGACTCAACAGGAACTGGTTTGATTTGGTCGTAGTTTGTGGGGATTAAGTAAGTCTCAAAACAGATTTTGAGACTTTGTCAATATCCCATACTTTATCAGATTTCGCTGCCTGCTTTTAGGATCCATGATGTTTAATTAATTAATAGCTGGATTTATTAATACTCTGGTAGCTGTCAAATGATGATTTTTTAATTTTGTCATTGTTTATACATGTATTAAATGTTATTTTATTTTAAGAAAAGGTTTTCTTTTGTTTATTCATGGATTCTTATTTCATTTAAAGGGCTATAATTAGTTGTTCTACCACACATCTGTCAGTTTGTTGTAATATGTTTATGTTGCTATGATACTAGAAGCTTTGCCACCACATTTCAAGTACAAGCAGGGTCACTGTTTAGTCAACTGGTACTGCTTTAACAGAAATACCACAAGCGCGTGGCTTTAACAAAGAAAAAGAAAAAGTTTGTCACAGTCCAGCAGGCTAGAAATCTGAATTCAGGGCAGAGGCTCCATGGAAATGCACTCTCTCTGTCAGCTCTGGAGGAAGTTCTTTGTATTGCATCAGTCTTTGGCCTGAGAGCATCTCTGCACAAGAGCCCGAGGTCCAAAGAACATGCTCTGTTCTCAGTGCTGCTTTCTTGAGGATGTGAAGTCCTACACTCCCCTTTCCTTTTAGCCCTTGCAGGATAAAAGTATAAAAGGTGGCACAAGCCTCACTCCAGGGTAACTCCCTTAGTAAGGGTGTTTCAGTCCAACCCTAATCCTCTTTTAACATATTCCTGTCCATTAACCACAGACAGAGATTAGGACATACAATGTAGGAAATCACAAAATGGAGGACAATACTGGGAGTCATGGCCCAGCCAAACAGCTACACACATTTGGGGGCACAATTCAGTCCATGGTAGTCACCTTTGGTGAACAGATTTCAACAGTTTCCAGACTAAGACATACTAGGAAGAAGGACTTGGCTGTCTACTTCTGAAAAAACTGGCCAGTCTAAAATTTATGAATAGCAGTGGAACGTTCTCTGACACAGAGGCAGAAGATAAGTTCCTCAGGTCTGAAGGCACTTAAAATAGGACTGGGAAATAGGTGCTTCCTCAAAGTAAAGTTGACCTTAGCCATGTGTATGGATTCAAGCTTTCAAGACCTTTACAGGCTTATGAGGCATGACTCAAAATGAAAAGAGAGGATTGAGTCAAGATGGCAGACTAGACATAGGTCTTAATTGCCTCTGAAAACTAAGGCTTGGATTGATAATTAAAGGGAGCTTTCTGGACACCCAGTGAACCATAGGACACAGCATGGGGCTGTCAATTTGGACAACATACCACTGAACAGGACACTGCTTGTCTTTTGCCGAACGCTGTGCTGTCTGAATTGGCTGGCCACCATGGACTGAAAGTAACTGGCACTTTTAACTTTTTTTCCATCTTGTTGGCTGGCAGGCAAGGGATGACTTAACCAGCAGCTACACAGACCTGCAGAGCTAATGTGATCAATGGGCGGAATAGCCACTTTTTGAGAGCCTGGCTCTGGACTCAGAGCACCACAGCCCCTCCATGCTCTCTTTTCAGACCTTTGCCATAGATTCTGCTGTTTCACAAGGGTGGGACAGCTTGATGAAGACATTATCTTATTTGACTGGGAGGCAGAAATACCCAACTGGAGGACTCAGCAGGGACTAATTCCCAGGCTGGGTAACAGTCCCAGTCTGGGAAGTGCTTTTCCAGGAGAAAAGCTATGTTTAGCACAGTACACTGTCCGCCTTATGGGTGGGACCTGAAAGGTAATGACAGCAGACTAGTAGCCAGTCCTATTATGAACTACATCACAGCATCTGGGAACAGCTGACAAGGGTCATCCATTGTCAGCTGGAAAGAGAGGCTTACCACACCTGACAGCCTGACTGATTTTGGAAGTGGTCAGATAGCTATTACTTTTTAAAACAAGACTGTCTAGAGAAATAACTGTGGTGCAGCCTGATGGCATCTCTTCCAGCCTTTACTGACCCACATCATAAAGTTGGCTGACGGCTCCTCCAATGATGTTATAAGTAGGTCAGTGTCTCTGCCAGCCAGGAGGTGGAACCTGCTACCCCAGAGATTCTACTGGGCCCAGTCATTGGAGTACATAGAGGTTGCTGGTGATCAACTTGCTTCTCAAAACTGTGCCTCAGCTCCTGTTAAGGCAGCACCAGAGAAACTAAACAGCCTCTAGATGTCCTACAAGCAACAAATCATAACCAAACACTTCAAAAAATTGAACCCGGCTCCAGAAAACTCTCAAAAGAAAGAAACAAAGAACTTCCAAGATGAAGAAGCTTTCTGAAACAATTGAAGGTCAAATATTATATATAGACTCCTCCTAGACACTATACAAAATGCAGCAGAGCAAAATGAAAAATTGAGCAATCTGTTCAAACTGATGGAACACCAGCACTCTGGAATTCAACAGATCAATAGCAAAATTACTGAATTAGACAATTCAATTCAAAGCCAAAAGAGCAGAACTGAACAACTGGAAATTAGACTTACCAACCTTAAAGATAGAGCTACTGACACCAGCACTTATGAGAAGAAATCAGAGAAAAGAAATACAGAAAATGAAGAAACATTAAGAAACATATAGGACTCTATTGAAAGAAATAATCTATGATTAATTGGAGTCCCTGAACAGGGAGGGACACCTGGAAACACAGACAGTATCGTTGTTGAGTTGCTGACAGAAAACTTTCCTGAAATGATGAAAGAAGAGAACATAGATATCCAAGATGTGTAGCAAATATCACAAAACATAGACCCTAAAAGAAAGACAACAAACTATTATAATCAAGCTTAACAAAATGAAACATAAGTAGAAACTCTTAAAGGTAGTGAGACTCAAAGTAAAGCTAACATCCACAGGGACCCTAAAAGCTTTTGTCTGACTTCTCAGCAGAAACGATGTTGGCACAGAGGCAGTGGGATGACACATTCAAAGCCTTGAATGAGAATAACTTTCATCCAAGAATTATATATCCTGCAAAACTGTCTTTCAAATATGAAGATGAAATTAAGACATTCATGGATAAACACTTAGAGACTTTATAAAAAACAAACCAAAGCTTCAAGAAATACTGAAAGAGGTTCTTTGCTTAGAAAAACAAAGCCATTAAGTCTATATTTAAGGATGCAATGCAGAACACAACATCCAGAAACCTACTCAGTTAGGGAAGGCACAAAACTCAATCAAAGTTATAATATTAAAAAAAGGGATCCAGTGATCATGAAATCTATGATACCATTACATTAAAAAGAGGGATATACTACAGTAGAGGGGAAGTTAATATGATATGTAGAAGTTAAAATCAGTTTAAACTTAGATTATTAAGCCATCATAGGGCTCACAATGTTGAGTCTCAGTGGCAATATGAAAAAAAAAAGGAGTCCACCCTATGAACTCCACTAAAAGACCACAACTGATGGTCTGAAGATCTGGGAGTTCCCCTTAACCTGATGCTGCCCCTAATCATAGATCATTAGTGAGGCCAACTCTTCAGATAGAAAAAGATTGGACTTGGGGACACAAAGTGACCATATCGTGTGTACTGTACACTTTATGGTTCTGTTCATCTATAGCATATTGTCCTACTGGCCTGTTATTAGAGGGGAACAGAGTGGACAGGAGATTGTTAAGAGGATACGACATGTTTGGAACGTAAAGGAGTGTGCTGTCACCAGGCAAGGAGAGCAGAGGGAGCTGCAGATAGATGGGTGTGCCAGTTTGAATTGTATTGTGAATTTTTACTCAAGCATAATAAAAGAAAAATGAAAAAAGAAAAGAAAAGAAACAGCTGCAAAAAATCTGCTAATAATTGGAGTGTGGACTATATGAAGTAAAGGGTCTTCCAAGAAGGGTGTCCTGTATTTGAAGTTGAATGAAACAAGTTGTGTAAATGATACAGTTTTAATTGTTTTATCATTTTGAAGTATATTTGATGGCATTATATGTGGAAAACAACCCTGGGTAAACTGGTCACAAAGGCATCTACCAGATGGGGCCCAAAATAATCAGGTATCATAGCCCAATACCTTTCATCATTGACAGTCACAGCCTCTCCTCAATTCATCTTGGAAAAAATAAAGGCCAATGATTCCGCTGAACCAAAATCCACATCAAATGGTAGCTTTCTTGTATGAAGTGGGTGTTCCTGAATCTCCATTGGATTTGCATCACTCCAAATACAACAGTTTTATTTGTCACAAAATCATTCATTTCAAAAATGAGCCTTGTTGCTGAAGATGATTTTTTGGCCAAAAGCAGGGTCAACTTCCAATTTTTCCAGAGCTCAGTCAGCAAATGTACAGTGCAATCTATGGTGGTTGGACTTCTGTTCTTGAGATAAAATACTTTTATAAGGGTAAAGCTTCAAGTCCAGATTCAAAATCTGCCAAATTGTGGTCATCAAAAGCCCCGGTTCTTGAGCTCAGGAGAAATCGATCGAGATGCATTCTCGCAAACACTCTGACAAATGGTGGCAAGGTTTTCATTGGATCGTGTGGTTCATTGAGACAGAGGCATTGTCTAGTTGGCAACAGACCCGATTTTCTCAATTTTTTAAATTAAACATCAAATTCTTCTCTCAGTAGGACAATTGTGTGCAACGTTACTTAACACATGGACTGTTCGGCAAATGGAATACCCTTTTGATAATAAACTTTACTAATTTCTCTATGTTGTGGAATCGTACAACTTTTCATGGCTATTTGTCACAATTAATTAAAAAAAAAAACATGGTAGATATGGCCACTGTAGCTTCACAAATATGGCCACCATGAGCTGTCAAAAATAGGATATCCTAATAAGACTGTGAATCTAGGAAAATTGGAAGTTGTCAAAACTGAAATAGAACACATAAAGATCAATATGCTGGGTGTTAATATGCTGAAAAGGACTGGTATTTGCCATTTTGAATCAGATAGTCATATGATCTACAATGAATTGAAGAGAAATGATGTTACATTTATAGTGAAAAAGAACATTTCAAGATTTATTCTGAAGTATGACAACTATCAGTGAGAGGGCAATACTCATATACCTACAAGGAAGACCAGCTAATGTGACTATTATTCAAATTTATTCACCAATCAGTGATGTTAAAAATGAGGAAACTGAAAATTTTTAACAACTTCTTCAGTTTGAAATTGATCAAACATGCAGTCAATATACATTGGTAACTACTAGTGATTGGAATATGAAGGCTGGAAACAAGGAAGAAAGATCAGGAGTTGGAAAATATGGCTTTGTGATTGACAATGACACTGGAGATCTCAATAGGATTTTGTGAGACCTATGACTTATTCATTACAAATGCCTCTTTTCATCAACGTAAGTAGTGACTGTGTATAGACTTCATGGAATAGAAAACACAGCAATCTAACAGAATACATTTGTGGAAAAAGGTGATGGGAAAACTCAATATTATCTCTCAGAAATGCCAGGATCCCACAGCAGAACAGACCATCAATTACTCATATTCAAGTTCAAGTTGAAGATGAAGAAAATTAAAACACATCCATGAGAGGCAAAATATGGCTGTGAATATCCCACCTGAAATTGGAAGCCATCTCAATAATAGATTTGACACACTGAACACTTATGACTGAAGTACAGATGAGTTGTAGGAAGACATCAAGGACATCACAAATGAAGAAAGCAGATTATTAGAGAAAAAATAAAAGAAAAAGACTAAAATGGATGTCAGTCAGAAGAGACTCTGAAAGTTGTTTTTGAATGTAGAGTAGCAACAATGAATGGAAAAAATTATGTAAAAGAGCTGAACAGAGGTTTCAAAGTACTGTGCTTTGAAATAATAAATAAATAATAAAATGTGTAAAGACCTGGAGTTAGAAAACCCCAAAAGTGAAGAACACACTTAACATTTCTCAGTGGAAGAAGTAAAAAAAATTCAAGTCTCGAGTTGCAATTTTGAAAAATACTGTGGACAAAATATCCACTGATTCAGGGAGCACCGAAAGCAGATTCAAGGAATACATGGAATATTGTACCAAAAAGAGTTAGTTGACATTCATCTGCTTCAGGAGATAGCACATGACCAAGAACCAACAATACTGAAGGAAGAAATCCAAGTTGCACTAGAGTCATTGATGAAAAACAAGGCTCCAGGAATTGACAGAATACCAATTGAGATGTCTCAACAAATGGCTGCCATGTTGGAGGTGTTCACTTGCCTATGCCAAGAATTTTGGAAGACAGCTACCTGGACAACCAACTAGAAGAGATCCATATTGTTTCCCATTCCAAAGAACGGTGATCCAATGGAATGTGGAAATTATCAAACAATATCATTTGTATCACACACAAGTAAAATTTTGCTGAAGATATTTGAGAAGCAGTTACAGCAGTACATGAACAGGGAACTGCCAGAAATTCAAGGTGGATTCAGAAGAGCACATGGAACCAGCGATATCATTGCTGATATCAGATGGACCTTGGTTAAAAGCACAGAACACCAGAAAGATGTTTATCTGTGGCTGACTAAGCAAAGGCATTCAACTCTGTGGATCATAACAAATTATAGGAAACTTGAGGAAAATAAGAATTCCAGAACATTTCATTGTCTTCATGAGGAAACTATACATAGACCAAGAGGCAGTCATTCCAACAGAAAAAGAGGATACTACGTGGTTTAAAATCAGAAGAAGTGTTGTCCCAAATGCATCTTTCCACTATACTTATTCAGTCTGTATGGTGAGTAAATAAGAAGCTAGACTGTATGAAGAACAGAATATCAAGATTAAAGGAAGACTCATTAACAAGCTACAATACGCAAAAAACACAACTATGCTTGCTGAAGCACTTACTGATGAAGATCAAAGTATGGACTCAAGCATAGCACAGATTGTGCACAACTGGGTAGTGTTTTGTTCTATTGCACATAGGGTTGTTATGAGTCAGAACCTATTTGACAGCACCTAATAATAACAAAAAGTTCAGTTACAGAAAAACACACATTTCTTGCATGCACGCTTGAATTGGTGGACTACCTTTCTTCACCCCTATACCTAGTACTCATACACATAGATATGTCAGGATTTTATACTTTTATTTCCAAGATACCACTAAGTAAACTGGCCAAGTGTGAGAGATATTTCTGACTCAGTAGTGCTAAAAGGCTCAAAGACACTCAGTGCAACCAGGGTCTTATGAACATCATCATTTTGCAAGTGGCAGTGACTTAGGGGGGATATAATTAACTAGGACATTTCTACCCACATATGGCATCTGTTTTTCAGTTAGCTCCTACTGCCTGAATATTCTTTGGCAGTTGGCTTTACAGCAGCACAGAGGAGTCAAGTGGCTTAAACGGACCACACAGAGAGGCTGCTGCTCACTTTACCTTGGGATTTTGGAACTTGATGACATTCAATTATCCACCGTGAACACTAGATCCTCCGGCCATATGAATGCAGCTGCAGTCTCTTGCTGAAAAATTATTCTTTCACAGAGGAGGTATAATTAAGAACACAGCTGCAAATTGGCTCTTATCAATAATTTTCCATGCTGTACCATAAAATGAAAAACACAAGCCAGTACATTGATTACAGACTCTCCAGCATTTGTTGTTTTGTGTTTTTTGGATCATGGCCAACCTTGTTGGGGTGAGATGGTATCTCATTGTCATCTTGATTTGAATTTCTTTAATAACTAAAGATCACAAACATGTCCGCATGTATTTTTTGGCTGCCTGGATCTCCTCTTTAGTGAAAGATCTGTCCATCTCCTTTGCCCATTGCTTAATTGGATAATTTATCTTCTTATTATTGATATTTTGTAGTATCCTATAGATTATGGAGATCAGGTGTTGATCTGACATAGAATTGCCAAATATTTTTTCCCATTCTGTGGGTGTTCTTTTAATTCTATTAATAAAGACTTTGGATGAGCAAAAGTGTTGGATTCTTAATAGTTCCCATTTATCTATTTTCGCTTCTGATGATTGTGGTTTGTTTGACAGATTTTAGAGTCTGTCCACATTGTGTATTAAAACTTCCATTGTTGTTTCTACCTTTTCTTGAATGAGCTTTATCGTTTTAGGTTTGATATTTATGTCTTTTATCCAGTTGGAGTTGGTTTTTAGGTCTCAAGTGAGTTTCTTGTAGACAACATATGGATGGGTCATGTCTTTTGATCCAAGATGTCACTTGATGTCTCTTTACTGGAGCATTCAGTCCATTCACATTCAATGTAATTATTGATAGGTATGTGTTCACTGCTGCCATTGTGATATGTTTATTTTTGTGGTGATGTTTTCTCTGTTGTTCTTATTAGTCTGTTCTGGGACATTCCTTTTTGTGAGTTGATTTTTTCCCTTTCTCAGAGCTGGTTTTCTAGTTGTTGAAACTCCTGTGTTACATTTCTTGAAATGGTATGATACATCTTTGTTGTGCTTTACAGCTGCCCCTATGATCCCTCTTAATAAACTATATATAAATCCAATTCTAATTACTACCAGTCTTGTCATTTTCCTCTCCATCTGGAAGGACTATAACAACTGTAGTACATCCCTCTTTTTAACGTGATGGCACCATAGTTTTCATGATGATCACTGAATTGCTTCTTTCCGTATCAAAGCTGTAGTTGACTTTGGAGCCTTCCCTGTGTAGAGTTTTGAGTAGTGTGTCGTTCTAAAATATAAAGTTAGTGGTTTTGTTCTTCTAAGCCAGAGCCAAGGACTTCTTTCAGTATTTCCTGTAGTTTGAGTTTGGTTTTTACAAAGTCTCTGAGTTTCTGTTTATCTGGGAATGTCTTAATTTCATTTTTGTATTGGAAAGATAGTTTTGCAGGATATATAATTCTTGGTTGGAAGTTCTTCTCCTTCAAGGCTTTGAATGTGTCATGCCACTGTCTCTGTGCCAGCATGGCTTCTGCTGAGAAATTTGACAAGAGCCTACAGGGTTTCCCTCTGAATGTTAGCTTTGTTTTGAGTCTTGCAGCCTTTAAGAGTTGTTGCTTCTGTTTCATTTTGTTAAGCTTGATTATAATATGTCTTGGAGTCTTTCTTTTGAGATCTATATTGGGTAGTGTACAATATGCATCTGAGATGTCTACATTCTCTTCCTTCGTGATTTCTGGGAAGTTTTCTGTCAGCAATCAAAGGTTGTTCCTTTTAATAGAGTCCCACATGCTTCTTAATGCTTCTTCATTTTTCTTGTTTCTTTTTTCTGATTTCTGTTCATAGACACTGGCATCAGTAGCCCTGTCTTCCAAGTCAGAAATTCTGTTTTCCATTTGTTCCATTCTGTTTTCTTGGCTTTGAATGGAAGTTTCTATGACTTTGTTCTTGGTCTGTTGGATTTCAGAGTACTGGTGTTTCATCAGATTGAACAGCTTGTTTAATTTCTGCTTTTGTTCTGCTGCATTTTGTATAAGATCTAGAAGGGCTCTGTATATAATCATTTTGTATTCGATTTCTGATGCTTTCATAAAAGTTTTTTCATCTGGAAAACTCGTTGGTTGTTTTGTTTGTGAGCCTTCTGAAGCCATGGGTGATTTCTTGTATGCCACAAGTGTCTGCTGCTTTTTGGATCCCATATGAGTAAGTAGAGGCTGGAAGAGATACCATGAGGATCGACTGCAGATGTTTCTCTTCCCAAGTCAGTCAGGTTTTCAGGCATAGATGTCCCTCTTCCCAACTGGCAAAGTAAGCACTTTGATATCCAACCCCAGATGATACAAACTAGTTCAGAATACAGCAATGCTACTGCCCTGTTGGCTTCTGCTGACAGGGCCCAGCCTTTGGTGACACTGTGTAGAGTACTGGTTTCTGGCAGAAAAGCACTCCTGTGGGCAGGCTCTGGCTCCCAAGCTATGAATTAGGTCCAGCTGTGGCCACAGTATCCAAGATGGCGCCCTCCACACAGGCAGCAGATAGAGGGGCTAAAGGTGCTGAGAGGTAGTGATTAATCTGCTTCTGTTGCAAGGCTCCCACCATAGATTGGCACTGCATAAATTACTGCTTTTCTGTGTGAGAAGCACTGTCCTGTTTCCAGGCACTGGCACCCAGGCTAAGAATTTGGTCCCACTAAAATCTCTGTACCCAACGTGGAGTGCCGCACACTGGCAGTGGGAATCCGTACACACCCTGCTGTGGCAGAGACAAAAACAGAGGCCCAAAATGGCTAGATTAACAGAGTCCTATGTCTGGCTCTCAAAATATGAGAGTTTCACCTGCCTATCCCTCCAGCAGCATGTCTGAGTCTAGTCGCTAGGCAAGACCCAACTCCACCCACTGGCCAAGACAAAGAAAAAAAAAGTCAAAATGGTTGTTTACCTTCAGTCCTTGAGAGCCAGGGCTACCCAGGAGCGGGAGTCAGTGAAAGAGAGGAAGTTTTCGCTCCATGGTATGAAGTCCAAATTAACAGCCCTGTGCCGCGTCCTGGGGTTGATTAGGTGATCAGAAGGCTCTGTTTGATTATCAATTCAGGTCTTGGTTTCCAGGGGGATATAGGGAGACGTGTGCTTAGTCTGCCGTCTTGACTCCGCCCCCAGCATGTCTTCTTGAATTACATGAGATGATGTCTTCCACCCTTACTTCTAAGGAACATCATGGCCATATTTCTTCCAAAATAGATATGTTTGTTCTTCTGGAAGTCCATGGTATATTCAATATGTACACATATAACCAACTCTATAATTCAAATCCATCAATTCTTCTTCAGTCTTCCTTATTCATTATTTAGTGTTTCCATGCATATGAGGTAATTGAAAATAACACAGCTTGGGACAGGCACACCTTAGTCTTCAAAGTGACACTTTTGCTTTTTAATGTTTTAAAAAGGTCTTTTACAGCAGATTTGCTCAGCACAATATATCATTTGGTTTCTTGACTGCTGCTTCCATAAGCATTGATTGTGGATCCAAGTGAAATGAAATCCTTGATCTTCAATATTTTTCCTCCTTATCGTGATGTTGGTTATTGGTGAAGTTGGGAGGATTTTTGTTTTCTTTAGGTTGAAGTGTAATCCATACCAAATGATATAATCTTTGATCATCAGTAAATGCTTCAAGTTCTCCTTGCCTTCAGTAAGCATGGTTGTGTTATCTGCATATCACTGTTTGTTAATAAATAGGGAAAGGAAGTCTAAGTGTATGAACTATATATTCCAAGGGTCTTTGTTTCTATTTCAGTGTTTCATACAGCTTAACATATACCCTGGAATCTAATAACCTGAATTTACATTAAAACACAGTTCTGCATTTGTAAATTTGGAGTTATATTTGCTCTCATAGAGCTGCCATGAGCCTCAAATTAATTCACAAATGTATGTTGTCTAGTACAGTGCTTAGCATATATTAAATGCTCAATAAATGGAGCGATTACCAAAATCTTCATTGAGATAGAAATATGCCTATCAAAAGGAAACAGGGTAATTCAGCTTTATTTTAATCATGACATGTATACAAAGAATTTTTATTAGATTAGGGCTAATAACCTCAAGGAAACAATGGAGAATACTACTTTAATGAAAGTTCCGTGAGCAATCTTGTTCCGGAGAGAAAAAAAGAAACAAAAAACCAACGATGACACTCCTTGTAGCCTCATTCTAAAGGAAAAAATAGATAATACTGCTGCATTAACTTACAAGCCACCTGTGAAGGACAAAGTATAGCAAAGACATCATCAAGATACAGCTAACATTTACCTGGGTCTTTATTCACTTTATTCTGAGTTTTATCCAAATAATGAGCTTCGAGAGTATTCTTGGCAATCTCACAGCAAGCACCAAATGAATGTCCCACTTTGGATTTGCTAGTTAGTTGTAGACAATGTGCAGATTTATCCTGATAAATAGCTGGGATCACAGAGAACATGTGGCCCCAACTGTGAAATGAAACAATTATCAGTGAGAAAGTGCTTGGTCTAGATATGGCCACCAAAAGAAGCAAAAATAGCAAATGTGTAAGAGCAACTTCTAATGGAGGAGAAGTTAACACTATTCCTGCTATGCTGCTGTCCTACTTTAGCTTTTGGGAAGATACAACAGGAAGCAACTATATTCTCCCTGCAGATGGAAAGTCAGATTTTAAACTCACGGAGGACATCTCAAATCAGAAAGTAACACATTTTATTAAGTGCCTTTTCAGTTGTCCTGTGTGCTTCAGGCACATTCTCTAGTCTTTTCTACATTTATCCACAAGGAATTGCCTGATGACTTAGAAGTACATGCATAAATAACATGTTTGTTGTTAAATAAAGCATATGCTTGAATCTCTATGTTGGTACTTATTCTAATGAAAAAGATTAAATTTGTATAAAGTATTCACTTGTATAGAGAAGACAAGAGCTTTTAAGATGTGAGTAAGCCCAGATTCCCCACTGGCTTTGCGAAATCGGTGAAAATTGAAGTTCCCACAAATACCATTCAGAGCCACTGTACTTCGAGACAGATGAACATAGGACTCCTGGACTGTGTAGGTGCTACTGTTTAACCTTTGTTCTTCACATCTCTCACAGGCACAGGCAATACCTCTGTTTTCAATGTTTCTTATAAATGATTTCTCAGCTAATGGATTGTCAGGTACTCTGATTATCTGCTAAGGAAAATGAAGAGTTATACAGCTGAGAGATGAAGATTGATGTGAAAGGTCTACGTCAAGAAATGTATGTTATGCTTAGATAAACAAGAGTTTACAAAAAGGATCATGGAGAGAAATATCAGATTGATGCCGATACATATTCTGAAGAGAAAAACAGAATTTCACCAAAATTGTCTTTAATTGAATAATATGATTACAAGCTGTCACTTTTACAAGTCTAGGAATTTACAATTTACAATTTACTTTTACAAGTCTAGGAAGATTAATATGTTTCTTTGTTTATATGCACAGTAGCTTTCTCTGATGAAGATCTTAAGGCATCTCATTCAATCTGGAGTAGAGGCCAGGAATCTCCATTTAAAGTAATTTCTCTGTCTAGTGGATTTGATGGCCAGGTTGGGGAACAACAGTCAGATTGGACAAGCATGAGTGTCCACCTTTGGCACCCCGTTACCAACCCAGGCTTGCCACTCAGTTTCAGATATTAAGACTGACTTTGCCCAGTTCCATTCTCCACATTTAAGATGGCTTTCCTATTCTGCTCAATCCAGTTTAGACTAGAGAGATCTAAACATTCCCACTTCAATTCTGTGTTCAGATTTTATTCTGCTCTTGCCCCACATTAAATATATATATATCTATATTTTTCCTTAATCCATCTTTGAATAATATTTAGGAAGATACCAAGTAACTAAATATTATTAGAGTTTATTCTGAGTGGGTTCAGTTTACTAGGAATAAACCTAGAGACAGAGAAGATGGGCTAGAAATGCTACCAACTTCCTAGTTCCAACAAATACTTTATATTAGTATAAAATTGATTTGCATTTTGTTGCAAGAGAGCAATATTAACAATATTTTCTAAAGTTATTTTGGAATTCTTGCAAAGGGGAATAGAGGTAAATAAAGTGACACTATGGCCATGGCGACTGAAAACAGCAAAAGTAAGTGATCGATGGCTATGTGAAATAAATATTTATTTGTTCTGGAAGACTTAAATGATGTGGTTAGTTAGGGGAGATTTCCTACCAAAACCAGGCACGGATGTGAGTGAGAAAGCCTTTTGAAACATCCTGTATCATCTCCCTCTCACAGAGTTAGAAAACGGAATCATGAACAAGGCTACTTTGATTATATTTCACCCATGTATGTGATTCCCTGCTTTACCTTTATATATCAGAGCACAGACATGGCAGGAAAGTTCATTAGGATCCTGGACACATGTTGTCATTAGGCCTTTATCTCTTTTCCTTAATCATGATTTGTACTGCTTTAATGCCCGGGTTCACATTGCCTCTGAGGCAGGGTGTAATTCTTGTCAATAAGAGGGCACGCGGTTCTGTGTGTGTTTGTGTACATACGCTCTTCCAGTCACACTTCACCTCTTTCGAAAACCAAAATACTCCAAGTCCCTGATGACTAAATACGAAAAATACTTAGGCTTTGTTTAAAATTTTTACACAGTTGTGTTTATATTTTGTTGGTACTATGGACATGTCCCGTCTTCAAAGGGTGGGAAAAGGCAGACTATTTTGTGGCCTGGAGAAATACCGGTAGTTGCTGAAATAGGACCTCCCATGCACTTAATCTCCGACCTGAATGAAGGACATTCGGTGATTCTTTAGCTCTGTTCACATTTCAAGCCTCCCCAACTTTGTATGCATATACATATATTTCAAGTTTCTGTTTCTTCCCACCCCTTCTGTAGGCAACAGGGTATTTTTGTGATTTTTTTCCACACAGGAAATTTGGAGTATCTCATGTAACATAAATGATGAGCATCAAAACCTCAGAACTCGGCATCACCATTTTTTTTTTCATCTGTGCCAGAGGGGAAAGATTTTTAATGACCTAAAATGGCTATTGTTGTCTTTTGTGTTGAGACAATGCTAACAAATATAATCACTCTCTGCTGCATTTGCATATTCAAGGAAGGAGGCTGAAGTACATATCCAACCTAGGGAAGTCCCCTGTAAGACAGCTGTTACACATAGAGCCTGGCAAGGGCTTCTGTTTTGCTTATAGTTTGCCAGCTACTTTTGCTCACAAAGAATCTCTCTCTTTCTCGTTCTCTCTCTGCTTTTGCTCTTTAGGTTAATCTAGCCAGTATTATTGGAGTTGTACCTTGGGGATCCTTAAAGTGAGCCTTCTGTTCTCCCACCTGCAACTGCTCTGCTCACCTGCCTGAGCTACTTCCCTGCTGGTTCCATTCTTCACACTTGTTGCATTCACCCCTAAGCTGAGTTACAGCTTGGCTGTATTCCAGAAAGGTTAAGAGAGATTTCTTGAGGTGAGACAAAAACACTCAAGTGACCTCCTTCATATTGTCCTTAACTTTACTTGACAATAAGGGGATAAACAAAAATGATACTGACTTAAGGCATTGCCACCCTCCAAGCCATGAAGCTCTGATGACATTTTCAGCAGAGGACAAGAAATGATCTGGACATCTGCATCAGGTTTCCCTCAAAAAAAAAAGTTCCCATATTTTAATGGTGCCATAGTTCTTCTTCTCTCCCCACCTTCTTCTTTTAAAAAAGAGAACATCAGAGAAGGCTGACTGCAGTAGCTTTGATTGATGGCTACATCTCTGGCAGATGCCTGGCCTAGATGAAACCAAGTGTTATCTGTGGCTTTTGGAGTCACAGAATGGCTTTGTGGTGCAGCTATGTGCAGTGCTGCAGCCTTGCTGTGGCTCAGTCAGACTGTGCAGGTACTATCAGCAAGACCTCTGCATCCACACTGTCTGTTCCCAAGCACTCTGCTCTCAGGAATTTGGCCAAGGTCCTCTGTAGGCCAAGTTGAGCCAGAGTTATTGTAATATCTAGGCCAGAACCTAAATATTTTAGATGAGTACTGCTAGAAAATCACCTAAATTTCTTTCAACAACTTGAAACCCTGGTGTGGGAACTGTGTTCCACAAGTAAACACAGTTAGTTGTCATCAAATTCTATTATAGCTATATATCACGTCCTCCCTTGTTCGTAACACTGAGGATGGATGGATGCAGGCACTTGATTACTCCTCATTTTGCAGATGAATTGGTTTGAAGACTAGAACTAAAACATGAATGGTTTATCAGATAGAAAGGATAGCAACAGGAAGCCTAGAACCTTCTTTCTTTGTCTTCCTCTTTCTTTTTCCCTTTCTCTGTTCGCTTTTCAAATTATTGTTATTTGTACAGCTCACCTTAATCAAATTGATCCCTAAAATATTTTTGCTACAGCATGTAGATTCAGTTTGGAAGGAAACGTAATTGTTAGCTGTACCATTGCTATCCGCTAGAACTTTCTGCTCTTATGGAAATACTCTATACTTGAGCTGTCCAGTTCAGCAGCCATTAGCCAAATGTGGTTATTGAAATTTGATTAATGTGATGGAAGAACTGAATTTTATAATGTTTTTAATTAATTAAATTTTAAATTGTCGCTTGTGTTTATTGGCTACCATATTGTTGTTGTTTTTGTTAGGTGCCACTGAGTTGGTTCTGACTCATAGCGATCCACTGCACAAAGAACAAAACACTGTCCAGTCTTGCACCAAGCCCGCAATTATTCATATGCTTAAGCCCATTGTTGAAGCCACTGTGTCATTCCATCTCATTGAGGGTTTTAGGGTTTTCCTCTTTTTCACTGACCCTCCACTCTACCAAGCATGATGTCCTTCTTCACAGATTGATCCCTCCTGACAATGTGTCTGAAGTATGTAAGATACAGTCTAGCCTTCTTTGTTCCCACGTAGCACTCTGGTTGTACTTCTTCCAGAACATATCTGTTTGTTCTTTTGGATGTCCATGGTACAGTAAATATTCTTCTCCAAAACCACAATTCAAAGGCACCTATTCCTCTGCCTTCCTTATTCATCATGAGGCTTTCACATGCATGTGATGCAACTGAAAATACCTACTTGGGTCAGGTGCACCTTAATCTTCAAGGTGACATCTTTACTTTTTAACATTTTAAAGAGGTCCTTTGTGGCACATTTTCCCAATGCAATGCATCTTTTGATTTCTTGACTGCTATTTCCACAGGTTTTGATTGTGGAGCCAAGTAAAATAAAAGCCTTGACAACCTCAATCCTTTCTCTATTTATCAAGATGTAGCTTACTGTTCCAGTTGTGAGGATTTTTGTTTTCTTGATATTGAGGTGTAATCCATATGGAAGGCTGTGGTCTTTGATCTTCAGCAGCATCATCTACATAACTAATGCAGGTTATTAATGAGTTTTCCTCCAATCCTGATGCTTTGTTATTCTTTATATAGTCCAGCTTCTCTGATTATTTGCTTGGCATATAGATTAAAAAGGTATGATGGAAGGATACAACCCTGATACACATCTTTCCTTACTTTAAACCATGCACTGTCCCCTTGCTCTGTTTGTATGACTGCCTCTTGATCCATATACAGATTCCTCACGAGCACAGTTAAGTGTTCTGGAATTACTATTCTCCATAATGTTACCCATAATTTGTTATAATCCACACAGTCAAATGCCTTTGCATAGTTAATGAAACACAGGTAAATATCCTTCTGGTATTTTCTATTTTCAGCCAAAACACACCTGACATCAGCAATGGTATCCCTGGTTCCACCTCCTTTACCGAATTCAGCTTGAGTTTCTGGCAGTTTCCTGTCAATATATTGTTGCAGTCACTTTTGAATGATCTTTAACAAAATTTTCTTGCATGTGATATGTCATGGATTGAATTGTGTCCCCCCAGAAATATGTGGCTGGGCCATGATTCCCAGTATCTTGTGACTGTCCTCCATTTTGTGGTTTTTCCTATGCTGTATGTTAAAGGATTAGGGTGGGACTGTAAATCTCTTTACAAAATCACCTCCCTGCTCCACTGTAAAGGGAGTTTCCCTGGAGTATGGCTTGCCCCACCCTTAACTCTTTCATCCTGCAAGAGATAAAAGGAAAGAGAAGCAGGTAGAGAATTGAGAACCTCAAGAAAGCAGCACCGGGATAAGAGAGTGTCCTTCAGACCTGAGATTTCTGCGCCAAGATGATCCCTGGGCAAAGACTGATGCAGTATTAGACTTTCCTCCAGAGCAGACTAGGGCAAAAGCCTTCCCCTGGAGTGGACATTCTCAGTTTGGACTTGTAGCCTACTGGACTGTGTAAGAATAAACTTTACTTTGTTAAAGCCATCCACTCTGTGGTATTTCTGTCAGAGTAGCACAAGCTGACTAAAACATGATATTAATGATATTTTTTTGGTAATTTCCGCATTCAGTTGAATCACCTTTCTTCAGAATGGGCAAAAATATGGATCTCTTCTAGTTAGTTGGTCAGGTATCTGTTCTCCAAATTTCTTGGCATGGACGAATGAGCACTTTCAGTGCTGCATCTGTTTGTTGAAAGATCTCAGTTGATATTTCATCAATTCCTGGAGCTTTATTTTTCATCAGTGCCTTCAATCCACCTTCAACTTCTTTCTTTAGTACCATCGGTTCCAGATCATATGCTATCTCTTCAAATGGTTGAACATCAACCAGTTCTTTCTGGTATAATGAATCTGCATATTCCTTCCATCTTTTTTGATGCTTCCTGCATCATTTAATATTTTCACTGTAGAATCCTTCACTATTGCAACTCAAGGCTTGATTTTTTTTTCTTCACTTCTTTCAGCTTGAGAAATTCAGAGCATGTTCTTTCTGTGGTTTTCTATTTCCAGCTTTTTGCATATGTTGTTACATTATTTTGTCTTCTCAAGTTGCCTCTTGAAATTTTTTCTTCAGTTCTTTTACTTCACCATTTCTTCCTTTTGCTTTAACTGCTCAGTGTTCAAGAGCAAGTTTCAGAGTCTCATCTGACATCCAGTTTGGTTTTCTTTCTTTTCTGCCTTTTTAATGACACCTTGCTTTCTTTGTGGATGATGTCTTTGATGTCATTCCACAATTCATTTGGTCTTCAGTTCTTAGTGTTCAACACATCAAATACATTCTTCAGATTGTCTCTAAAACCAGATGGAATATACTTAAGGTCGTACTTTGGCTGTCTTGGACTTGTTCTAATTTTCTTCACTTTTAATTTCAACTTGCATATTAGCAATTGATGGTCTGTGCCACAGTCAGCATCTGGTCTTGTTTTGACTGCTGATAAGTTTTTCCAGTGTCTTTTTCCACAGATGCAGTTGATTTGATTTCTGTATATTCCATCTGGTGAGGCCATGGTATAGTCACTATTCATTTTGGTAAAAAAAGGTATTTGCAGCGAAGAAGTTGTTGGTCTTACAAAATTCTGTCATGCAATCTCCAGCATCATTTCTATCACAAAGGCCATATGTTTCAGCTACTGATCCTTATTTGTTTTCAACTTTTGCATTCCAGTCACCAGGAGTTATCAATGCACCCTGGTTGTGTCTTTGATCAATTCTGGACTGCAGAAGCTGGTAAAAATCTTCAATTTCTCCATCTTTGGCCTTACTAGTTGATGTGTAAGTTTGAATAATAGTTATATTAACTGGCCTTCCTTGTGGACATATGGATATTTTCTTATCATTGGCAGTATTGCACTTCAGGACAGATCTTGAAATGTTCTTTTGATGAATGCAAAGGCATTCCTCTTCGAGGTTTCATTCTGAGCATAGCAGACCATATGATTGTCTGATTCAGAATCAGCAATACTGGTCCATTTCAGCTCACTAATGCCTAGGATATCTATGTTTATGTATTCCATTTCATTTTTGATTATACCCAAATTTCTTAGCTTCATAATTCTTACATTCCGCATTCCAATTATTAATGTATGTTTGCAGCTGTTTCCTCTTTTCGAGTCATGCCACATCAGCTAGTGAAGATCCTGAAGGTTTTAATATATCCACATCATTAAAATAGACTCACTTTGAGGAGGCAGCTCTTCCATAGTTGTCTTTTGAGAGCCTTCCTGGCTGGGGAGCTCAGTTTCTGGCAATGTATCTAATAAAGTCCTGCTGCTATTCATAAAGTTTTCATTGGCTAGTTCTTTTCCAAAGTAGACTGCCAGGTCTTTTTTCTAGTCTGGAAGCTCAGCTGAAACTTGTCTACCATGAGTGACCCTGCTGGTATCCAAATACCAGTGGCATAGCTTCTAGCATCACAGAAACACACGAGCCTCCCACACTCCAAGTAGAACAAACTGACAGACAAGTGGGGGTCCTTATAGACAGGGAAAGTGAGATCAAGGGTAGTTACTGGGATTTGCCCATGAATACATAATTACTAGTGGACCCAAGCCATCTAAAAAAAGACTAGTCAGCATCTTTTACCAAATGGAATGTATTTTTGACATCTCAACATAATGTTTTAAGACAACCTGTACCTTAAAAAATAAAATAAATAGGCTAATACTAAAATATAATCACATTTTGTGCATGTCAAACTTTTGTGAGTTTCCTCTTCATGAAAAAGTAAAGGCTGACCTGCTATTCCTTAAAGGACCCTAGAGTGGAGCTGTTGTGTAATTCCTGAGTCCTGTAAAATCCAAAATTCAAAAATACAAAACAATGAAAAAAAATTTGGAAATTATTTGAGCCTTCTATAATTCAACCAAGGTTTATTCAGTTGTTGGCAGATTCTGAACTGTGTAGATGAGTAACATGCTCACTGCCATCCGAGAATTCCAAATGATGGGATGGGCGGGCGAGCCGGGCGGGCGAGCCGGGCGGGCGAGCCGGGCGGGCGAGCCGGGCGGGCGAGCCGGGCGGGCGAGCCGGGCGGGCGAGCCGGGCGGGCGAGCCGGGCGGGCGAGCCGGGCGGGCGAGCCGGGCGGGCGAGCCGGGCGGGCGAGCCGGGCGGGCGAGCCGGGCGGGCGAGCCGGGCGGGCGAGCCGGGCGGGCGAGCCGGGCGGGCGAGCCGGGCGGGCGAGCCGGGCGGGCGAGCCGGGCGGGCGAGCCGGGCGGGCGAGCCGGGCGGGCGAGCCGGGCGGGCGAGCCGGGCGGGCGAGCCGGGCGGGCGAGCCGGGCGGGCGAGCCGGGCGGGCGAGCCGGGCGGGCGAGCCGGGCGGGCGAGCCGGGCGGGCGAGCCGGGCGGGCGAGCCGGGCGGGCGAGCCGGGCGGGCGAGCCGGGCGGGCGAGCCGGGCGGGCGAGCCGGGCGGGCGAGCCGGGCGGGCGAGCCGGGCGGGCGAGCCGGGCGGGCGAGCCGGGCGGGCGAGCCGGGCGGGCGAGCCGGGCGGGCGAGCCGGGCGGGCGAGCCGGGCGGGCGAGCCGGGCGGGCGAGCCGGGCGGGCGAGCCGGGCGGGCGAGCCGGGCGGGCGAGCCGGGCGGGCGAGCCGGGCGGGCGAGCCGGGCGGGCGAGCCGGGCGGGCGAGCCGGGCGGGCGAGCCGGGCGGGCGAGCCGGGCGGGCGAGCCGGGCGGGCGAGCCGGGCGGGCGAGCCGGGCGGGCGAGCCGGGCGGGCGAGCCGGGCGGGCGAGCCGGGCGGGCGAGCCGGGCGGGCGAGCCGGGCGGGCGAGCCGGGCGGGCGAGCCGGGCGGGCGAGCCGGGCGGGCGAGCCGGGCGGGCGAGCCGGGCGGGCGAGCCGGGCGGGCGAGCCGGGCGGGCGAGCCGGGCGGGCGAGCCGGGCGGGCGAGCCGGGCGGGCGAGCCGGGCGGGCGAGCCGGGCGGGCGAGCCGGGCGGGCGAGCCGGGCGGGCGAGCCGGGCGGGCGAGCCGGGCGGGCGAGCCGGGCGGGCGAGCCGGGCGGGCGAGCCGGGCGGGCGAGCCGGGCGGGCGAGCCGGGCGGGCGAGCCGGGCGGGCGAGCCGGGCGGGCGAGCCGGGCGGGCGAGCCGGGCGGGCGAGCCGGGCGGGCGAGCCGGGCGGGCGAGCCGGGCGGGCGAGCCGGGCGGGCGAGCCGGGCGGGCGAGCCGGGCGGGCGAGCCGGGCGGGCGAGCCGGGCGGGCGAGCCGGGCGGGCGAGCCGGGCGGGCGAGCCGGGCGGGCGAGCCGGGCGGGCGAGCCGGGCGGGCGAGCCGGGCGGGCGAGCCGGGCGGGCGAGCCGGGCGGGCGAGCCGGGCGGGCGAGCCGGGCGGGCGAGCCGGGCGGGCGAGCCGGGCGGGCGAGCCGGGCGGGCGAGCCGGGCGGGCGAGCCGGGCGGGCGAGCCGGGCGGGCGAGCCGGGCGGGCGAGCCGGGCGGGCGAGCCGGGCGGGCGAGCCGGGCGGGCGAGCCGGGCGGGCGAGCCGGGCGGGCGAGCCGGGCGGGCGAGCCGGGCGGGCGAGCCGGGCGGGCGAGCCGGGCGGGCGAGCCGGGCGGGCGAGCCGGGCGGGCGAGCCGGGCGGGCGAGCCGGGCGGGCGAGCCGGGCGGGCGAGCCGGGCGGGCGAGTGGGGAATGTTTGTGTTTCTGTGTGCATGAGTGTGGGGGATACGGGGGAGAAAATATGTGTTAATAATGCTATAAACTAAACAATAAATTCTGTTACACTGGTAATGGTTGCTGGTTTCTGGTGTACGACAGAGGAAGCATAACTGAATAATTCTCTCATCCACAGAATGAAGCTAGGACTAAGCTATCCTCCCAGATGACTTCCAGCTCTGACATTCTAGAAGTTTGTGAATCTTTTAATATTCTCTGGTGTTTTCTACACTGTCAGAATTTATAAGACTAGTTACTACCCTTCAAAGCAAACTAGGATGAAAGATATTATGAAGCTGGGTTGCCTACCTATTCCCTTCAACATTTACTGAAGCGTTTGGTGACTGGAGAAGGTGGGAGATGCCAAATTTGGTGACAAGATGGTTAGTTATCTTCTCCATCCATCTTCTCGTTATTCTCACCTTAAACCTGCCAATTTCTTGGAGCAACCAAAGCACAGTCGTGTAAATTTCAGAGCTTTTTTTTTGTTTGTTCTGTTTTTGTTTTTGTTTGTTTTAAGAATCAGCAGCATTCAATGTTTCATTTATTTAGTATCTGGTTATCTTAGCCTTTCTCAGTGCTGCATTAACTTTCTGGTTCTTAACCTGTTCATATGGGTTGCTGTCACCTTGGCCTTTGACTAATTAGTGAAAGCAAAGCAGAAACTCCTGAGTGAGGCCTTCACTGTAGAAATGAGGTAGATAGACGGCCTTTGGGCTTGACTACAATTTTCTGCGTATGCAGTCCAACAGAGATTTCCAAGGTTTTAATTCTTTAATTAAAAAATGATAGTTTAAAAAGAAAGTTTAAAGATAAATTGCTTTTCAGGAGAGAGAGAAAAATAAAAACGAAAAAATGTTGTAGACTGGGTCTTAGTGATAACAGGAAAAGTAATAATGATAAGCCAGGTAGCACTTCAAACTAAGAACAGCAAATAAATAAAACTGGCCTTTGTATAAATTATAGCCATATAAAATGAATTTGTGCCCCGAGCATTCTGCTTGCTTCTGTTCTTATTTGAAAAACCATAAAATAATTGAAAAAAATGACAAAATGATGTTGTAACAATGACTCACTCATTTGTATGTGGCTTCTACTATTCTGTGTAACCTATTGCATCCTTTGACCTACCGCAAATCACCTCCAAATCTTTTTGAATTCATATTTGACAAACAAAGCACATTGGTTAGGTCTGCTTTGTAAAGTGATTCCATTTTACTTTGTTGTTGTTACTAACTGCATCTCCTGACTCATGACAATCCCATATACAACAGAGTAAACTGCTCCTGTGTCATCTCCATGATCTTTTGCAGATTTGATCCTTGTGATCCATAGAGTTTTCATCAACTGATTTTCAGAAGTATATATTCATGAAATAATAGTGAACATAAGCTACCTAAAGGAGCATATGACTAACTAAATTATATTTGGCTTAGTTTTCCATTTTTATTTCTAGCTTAGTTGTTAAAGCGATTCACTTGTGGTATTCTGAATTATTTGCATTATTGCATGAACGCTGATCTTCACAACTGAAAGACTGTAGGGTTGTATACTTGGACATTGAGGTTGTAAGCTTTAGAGCTTGTATAAAATTGTGTAAGGTTTCCTTAATAAAAGGATAAGAATTTTTTCCTGGGGAAAATTGGCATTTTCTCCATCTGTGACTGCAGTGGTGAAGCTTAAAAAGTAATTGCATAATTTGAAGTATATGTCTAAGGTGTTGCAACATAATTCTTGCTCTGAGGAGTGAGAAGATTTCTGCTGGTCCAGGTATACTATACATGTGATGCTCTCTGATGCACACCTGCAAGGAAATAAAAAGGGTAGCTAAACTAAGGGAAATGCCAATGGGTTTTGAGGTAGGGAAGAAACCACAGAAACAAGGCAAGAGTTATAGGCAGAGCTTAAAATATTTCAGAATAATGCTCTGAAAAATTTGTATTTTTATACCTAAAATTAAAAACAAGGGAAAATATGAAACCACTCAAATTCTGTTTCAGTCAATTAGTGCTGTTCTAACAGAAACACCACAGAGTAGATGGCTTTAACAAAGGAAAGTTTATTCTTACACAGTCCGGTAGGCTACAAGTCCAAATTCAGGATGTCTGTTCCAGGAGAAGGCTCTCCTCCTTGTTGGCTCTGGAGGAAACTCTGGTATTGCATCAGTCTTTGTCCAGGGAGCATCATGGCTCAGGAACCTCCAGTCTGAAGGATGCACTCTTCTCACAGAGCTGCTTTCTTTCCTTTTATCTCTTGTAGGATGAAAGGGTTAAGGGTGGGGCAAACTATACTCTAGGGAAACTCCCTTTATGGTGGAGCAGGGAGGTGATCTTTTGAAGGGATTTAGAGCCCCACCCTAATCCTTTAACATACAGTATAGGAAAATCACAAAATGGAGGACAATCACAAAATACTGGAAATCATGGCCCAGCCACAAGGCTACACATATTTTGGGGGGGACACAATTCAATCCATGACATCCCACTCTTCGGCACCCCCAAAATCACATCTTCAAAACATGTAACACATTCATCCCACTATAGCAAAATCATGTCCATCCCATATGACAGAAGCCTTAAATTAGTTCCAAGTGCAAAATTCAAAAATTTCTTTGCATCTTATGAAACCCAGAATGCAAGCTATCTGCTTCTAAAGGTCCAACAGCAAAACAGGCACAAGTTAGACATTCCTTTACAAATGGGAGAAACTGGAGAGATAGAAGACATTAGCAGGCAAGAGGAAGAGAACCTGTTGTAAATATGAAAACCAGCTAAGTCATATTAATTTCAACAAATAATATCACAATAAATGAGATGTACTGTCCAATCCAAGGCAAATCTTGCTTCTAATATATGGCATAAACATAGTACAAAGCATTACAACAATGCACAAACACCAGAAGAGAAAACTGACAACTAGGCACTCCTGAAAATCCAACACTTGTGCTGATTCAGTGACTTCACCAAAACAGTAAAAAGACAACCCCTTGGTTACATTTATTTTATTTATTTTATTCATTCAACAAAGGACATCTTTGTCTGACTGTCATTCTCAAGGGGAATGCTTTCAGATTTTCTCCACTTAGGATAATGTTGTTGTTGGCTTGGAATAAATGCTCTCTGTGATGTTGAGCAATTGCCCTTCTATACCTATTTTGCTGAGTCTTTGTCATCAGTGTTAGACTTTGTAAAATGCCTTTTCTGCATCAATTGATAAAGTCAAGTGATTCTTGTCTTTTATTTATGTGATTGATCACAATTATTGTTTTCAAATGTTGAACCATCCCACTTGGTCATGGTGAATTATATCTATGAACATATTTATCGTATTTCATTATGGTTAAGTGAAGGTTTACCATATTTACCATATTAAAGCACATACAGAGACCTCTATGCAACTCCATCTGGTATCCCAGCCCTGTGACAGCACATTCCTCCTCTCCACTCAGTTCTTTCCATATTCATTCAACCTAGTCCTGTCTCCTCTTCTCCACCTTCCTATCTCCTTACTACAGGGGAGTTGTTTCAATAGCGTCATGGCTTACAGTCCAGTCCAATTTCGTATAAACAGTTGCATTTGGTGCTGGTTTCAGCTCTGGGGTAGAAATCAGACAAGGCGCCATGCTCTTAGAGAAACTTCCAGGTTGTCAGACCATCAAGTATGGTTATTTAATAGAATTCCAGGTCTGCATCCCTATTTTTCTCTTGTTATGTCAAGGAATCTGACATTGTATCGCCTCTCAAGGCAGACAGCGTGGGTGACTGGGCACACTCTAGTTCTTCTGGTCTCGT
The DNA here is from genome assembly GCA_028571685.1 of Heterohyrax brucei. Taxonomy (NCBI): domain Eukaryota; kingdom Metazoa; phylum Chordata; class Mammalia; order Hyracoidea; family Procaviidae; genus Heterohyrax; species Heterohyrax brucei. The sequence goes on from CM053163.1 coordinate 32,860,153, forward strand.
GCTGGTGTAGATTCTGAATCACTTGGCTCCATCTGTCTCCTGGGCTTATATTGTCCTACTGTCTGTTCCAGTTGGGTTGAAACCAACTGATGCTCCTTAGATGACAGCTTGCTATGTTTTAAGACCCTAGAAGCCACTCACCAAGTTGGGATACAGATCATTTTCCTAAGAAGAAAAGGCTTAGTTGTGCCAATTAACCTAGATGTCTCCTGAAAGCAGTCCCCAGACCCCCAACACTGCTACTCTGACCTTCAAAGTTTTAGACCGTATATAGGAAATCTGTTAGTACTTGGTATAGTCCAGAAGTGTTGACAGCAGTGTATGCTGTCACTTCCTTTTCTTAACCAACTTCCTGTCTAATACCTAATCTCTGAATATCCATCCCCCTCCTTCCCTCCTGGTAATCAACAGTGATTACTTTCTTCTGTGCTTAGTCTGTTTCCTGAAGCCTCATAATAATGGCCTCATACAGTATTTGTCCTTTTGTGATTGACTGATTCCACTCAGCATAATGTCTTCCAGATGATTTCATATTGTCAGGTATTTCCAAAGAAAGTTACTGTTCTTTATCATTGCATAATAATCCATTGTGTGAATATACCATAGTTTGTTTATCCGTTCTTCTGTTGAAGGGCACTTACATTGGCTCCACCTTTTTGCTACTGTAGACAGTGCTGCATCAAACACTGGTGTATATATATCTGTAAGTGTAACAGCCCTTATTTCTCTGGGACATGTTCCAAGCGATGGGATTGCTAGACTATATGATACTTCAAATCTCTAGCTTTTTAAGAAATCACCGAACCATTCTCCAGAGTGATTGTACCATTTTGCATTCCCGTCAGCAATGTAGAAGAGTTCAGTATCTCCACAGCCTCTCCAACATTTGTAGTTTTGTGTTTTTTCGATTAACACTGGCTTCATTGGGGTAAGACGGTATCTCATGGTAGTTTTGATGTGGATTTCTCTAATGATTAATGATCATGAACATTTTCTCATTCCTCTGTTAGTTGCTTGGACATCTTTTTTGGTGAAGTGTCTGTTCACGTCCTTTGTGCTTTTTGATTATATTATTTGTTTTTTTCTTGTTGAGATTTTGAAGTACTCTGTAGATTATGGAGATCAGTCTCTAGATTTTCGATTAGTAAAAATATTTTCCCAGTCTGTAGGTTATCTTTTTACTCTCTTGATGAAGCCTTGGATGAGCATAAGTATTTGATTTTTAGAAGATTCTGTTTATCTATTTTCTCTTCTGTTGTTTGTGCATTGTTTGAGATATTCTGTAGTTTGTTTACGCCACGTTTATTAGGGCTCCGAATGTTGTCCCTATTTTTTCCTTCCAAAATCCTTGTTATTTTAGGTTTAATATTTAGGTCTATGAGCCACTTTGAGTTAGTTTTCATCCATGGTGTGAGATATGGATCTTGTTTCATTTTTTTGGAGATGGATATCCAGTTTTGCCAGCAGCATTTGCTGAAGAGATTATTTTCTTCCCAGTTCACAGACCTTTGGGCTTTGCCAAATATAGCTGTTTATAGGTGGATGAAGTTATATTTGGGTTCTCTATCCATGAGTCAGATCCATCTCGATGGCACTTGGCTGGCTGGCATCCTGTTCCACTGATCTATGTATCTGTTCTTGTACCAGTAGCAGGCTGTTTTGACTCTGTGGCAGTGTAGTAGGTTCTCAAGTCAGGTAACATGAGGCCTCCATTTTGTTTTTCTTCTTCGGTAATACTTTACTTATCTGGGGCTTCTTCCCTTTCCATGTAAAGTCAGTGGTTTGTTTCTCCATCTCCTTAAAAACTGACATTGGAATTTGTATTGGGATTGCATTTATATCTACAGATAGCTTTGGGAAGAATAGACATTTCCATGTTAAGTCTTCCAATCCATGAGCAGGGTAGCTTTCTCCACTTACATAAGTCTCTTTTGGTCTCTTGTAGTAGAGTCTTGCAATTTTTTTTCTGTAGGTCTCTTACATCTCCAATTAGATCTATTCCTAAGTATTTTTATCTTCTTGGTGGCAACTGTGAATGGTATTGATTTGGTGATTTATTCTTTGATGCTCTCTTTGTCAATGTAAAGAATCCAATTGATTTATTTATGTTTATCTTATATCCTGATACTTTGCTGAACTTTTCTATTGGATCCAATAACTCCTTTGTATATTTGTTAGGGTTTTCTGTGTACAGGATCCTATTGTCCGCAAAGAGGTATATTTTTACTTTTTCCTTGCCTGTATGTGGATGCCCTTTATTTGTTTATCTTATCTAATTGCTCCAGCTAGAACTTCCAGCACAAGCCAAGGCAAGTGCCATCAACTCAGATCTGACAGTGTTGAATAAAAGTGGTGGTAATGGAAATCCTTGCCGGTTCTCACTCTCAAGGGGAATGCTTTCAGTTTTCATCCATTTAGGTTGATGCTGGCTGTTGGCTTTGCATAGATGCCCCTTCTTATGTTGAGGTATTGTCCTTCTATTCCTATTTTCTTGTGAGTTTTTTAACATAAATGGGTGTTAGACGTGTGAAATGACTTTTCCGCATCAATTGATAGAATCGGGTGATTCTTTTGTTTTATTTATGTGGTTGATTACACTGATTGTTTTTCTAGTATTAAACCATCCCCGCATCCCTTGTATGAATCCTACTTGGCCATAGTGAATTATTTTTTTGATGTGTTGTTAGCTAAGATCTTGTTGAGGATTTTTGCTTCTATGTGCATCAGACATATTAGTCTGTAATTTTCCTTTATTTGTGTGCAATCTTTATCTAACTTTTATATGAGGGTTATGCTAGCTTCATAGAATGAATTTGGAAGTATTCTCTCCTTTTCTTTGTTTTTTTATTTAATGTGACTGAGTGAAAATGTACATTCCTATATAAATTTACATGCCCACCTATATGCAGCTTCCACTGCTCTCCCTGTCCGGTGACAGCACACTATTCCTCTCTGCTCCATACATGTCTCATTCTCCCAACAGTCTCTTTTCCCCTCCACCCACTCTCCTTCCTCCAGCCAGGTGAGCGGGATGACATCCTATAGATGTGCAGAACAATAAAGTGCATCCAACATATGGTCACTCTTGCATCGCCAAGTCCAATCTATTCATGTCCGAAGAGTGAAATTTTGTTATCATTTATGGGTGAGGACAGCATCAGAGCCAGGGGCCATGTTCCAAGGGGAACTCCCAAACCAATGGACCATCCATTGAGGTCTTTTAGTGGAGATCTCAGGATGCACCCCTTTTTATTCTTGTGTTGTCAGTGAGACTCAACTTAGTGAGCTCCATTGCGGCTATCACTGGTGGTGGCCAGGCACTATCTTGTTCTCCCGATCCCAAGTTGATGTAGGCACTCACTCATGTGGGTCTCTCTGTCTTCTGGGTTGTCTTTACCGCATGTCATTTTGGTCCTTGGTGAGCATCCGTTCCTGCTGAGTTGGGACCATTTGCTGTGCCATCGGATGGCAGCTTTTAAGACCCCAGATGCCACTCACCAATGTGAGGTACAGAGAGCCCTCTTAGCAAAATGCCAGTTGTGCCAATTGGCCTCGATTTCACCTAAGAGCATAGTCCCCTGATCCCTGCCCTAGCTACTCTATCCTTGCAATATTGGGTTAAGATAGAAGGAGTATTCAAATTATCTGAAGTCTACTTAATGTTATTCTTGTTTCTAATGTGTGCTATCACTGATTTCACCCAACCAGATTTCTAGCAACTATCTAATCTAAACTCTCCCCCCCAGTCCTCCCTCCCTCCCCTCGCTTGCAGCTGTCAAAGAGTCTTTTCTTCTATACACATGTCTGTTTTTGAGATCTTATCGTAGAGGTCTCACACAATATTTGTCCTTTTGTCACTGATTACTTCACTCAACATAATGTCTTCCAGTTGAAACCAGGTCATGAGATGTTTCTTAGAATCATCATTATTCTTTATCATTGCGTAGTGATCCATTGAGTATGTATACCATAGTTTACGTATCCATTCTTCTGTTGTTGGGCATCTGGGTTGATTCCATCTTTTTGCTATCGTGGACTGTGCTGGGAAAAACATTCTTGTGCATGTGTCCGTTGGTGTGAAAGGCCTTTATTCTGTAGGATATATTCCAAGTAGTGCAATTAATGGGTTGAATGGTATATCAACATTCATTCTTCTAAGGAAGCGCCAGATTGCTTTCCAAAGAGGCTGGACCATTTTGCAACCCCACCAACAGTGTAGGAGGGTCCCACTTTCTCCACAGCCTCTCCAGCATTTGTTGTTTTGTGTTTTCTCGATCATGGCCAACCTTGTTAGGGTGAGATGTATTTCATTGTCGTCTTGATTTGAATTTCTTTAATAACTAAAGATCGCGAACATGTTCGTGTGTGCTTTTTGGCTGCCTGGATCTACTCTTTAGAGAAATGTCTGTCCATGTCCTTTGCCCATCGCTTAATTGGATAATTTATCATTCTCTTGTTGATATTTCGTAGTATCGTATAGATTATGGAGCTCAGGCGTCGATCTGACATAGAGTTGCCAAATATTTTTTCCCATTCTGTAGGTGTTCTTTTAATTCTATTAATAGTCTTTGGATGAGCAAAAGTGTTGGATTCTTAATAGTTTCCATTTATTTTTTTTCTCTTCTGATGATTGTGATTTGTTTAACAGATTTTGGAGTCTGTCCACATTGTGTATTAAAACTTCCATTGTTGTTCCTACCTTTTCTTGGATGAGTTTTATCGTTTTAGGTTTGATATTTAGGTTTTTTATCCATTTGGAGTTGGTTTTCGTGTAAGATGTAAGATATGGATCTTGTTTCAGTTGTTCTTGTTTCAGTTCTTCTTGCAGACGGATATCCAATTTTGCCAGCCCCATTTGTTGACGATACTGTTTTTACCCCAGTTTAATGTCTTAGGGCCTTTGTTGAATATCAACTGCTCATAGGCAGATGGTGTCACCTCTGGGGTCTCAATTCTGTTCCCTTGATCGATCTTTGTCTTCTTATACCAGTACCAGGCTGTTTTGACCACTGTGGCAGTGTAATATGTTCTAAGGTCCGGTAATGAGAGGCCTTCCAGTGTATTCTTCTTCTTTAGTAGTACCTTACTTATCCGGGGCTTTTTCTCTTTCCAAACAAAATTGGTGATTTGTTTCTCCCTCTCATTAAAAAAGACGCTGGAACCTCTATTGGGATTGCATTATAAAAGCAGATTGCTTTGGGTAAAGTAGACATTTTCACAAGTTAAGTCTTCCTATCCATGAGCAGGGTAGGTTTCTCCATTTATGTAAGTCTCTCTTAGTTTCTTGTAGTAAGTGCTTGTAGTTCTCTTTGTAAATGTCTGTTATTTCTCTGGTTAGCTTAATTCTTAAGTACTTTCTCTTCTTAAGGGCTATAGTAAACGGGATGACTGGATGATTTCTTCCTTAACAATCTTGTTGTTGGTATAAAGGAATGCTACTGATTTACTTATGTTTATCCTGTATCCTGAGACTTTGCTGAACTCTTGTATCAGTTTGAGTAGTTTACTTATAGATTCCTTGGGATTCTCTGCATATACAATCATATCATCTGCAAACCGAGATTTTGACTTCTTCTTCGCCAGTGCAGATGCCCTTTATGTCTTGGTGTTGTCTAATTGCTCTGGCTAGAACTTCTAGTACAATGTTGACTAGGAGAGGTGAGAGTGGGCATCCTTGTCTAGCTCCTGTTCTCAAGGGAAAGTCTTTCAGTCTCTCTCCGTTCAGTATGACGTGGGCAATTGGCTTTGTATAAATGGCCCTTATTGTGTTGAGGAATTTGCCATCTATGCCTATTTTTCTAAGTTTTTAGCAGGAATGGGTGTTGGACTTTATCAAATGCCTTTTCTGCATCAATGGGCAAAATCAGGTGATTCTTGTCTTCTGTGTTATTTATGTGGTTAATTACATTAATAGTTTTTCTTATGTTGAACCAGCCTTGCATCCCTGGTATGAATCCCACTTGGTCAGGATGGATTATTTTCTTGATATGTTGTTGTATTCTATTGGCAAGAATTTTGTTGAAGATTTTTGCATCTAGATTCATGAGTGATATCAGTCTGTAGTTCTTCTTTGTTGGATCTTTCCCTGGCTTTGGTCTTATGTTTATGCTGGCTTCATAGAATGAGTTTGGGAGTACTCCATCCCTTTCTATACTATGAAATAGTATAAGTAGTGTTGGAGATAACTCTTCTCTAAAAGCTTGGTAGAATTCTTCAGTGAAGCCATCTAGGTCCAGGCTATTTTCTGTTGGCAGTGTTTTGATGACTTTTTCAATCTCTTCCTTTGTGATAGGTTTATTAAATTGTTATGTTTCACGTTGTGATAATTTGGGTAGGTGGTATGAGTCAAGGAATTTGCCCATTTCCTCTAGGTTTTAAAATTTGTTACTGTTACAGTCTTTCACAGTATTCTGTTATGATATTTTTTATGTCTTTTGGATCTGTGGTAACAACTCCCCACACATTTCTAATTCGGGTTATTTTTTCCTTTCCTGCTTTTCTTTAGTAAGCTTAGCCAGTGTTTTTTCAATTTTGCTGATCTTTTCAAAAAACCAGCTTTTGGTCTTTTCAATTTTTTCAATTGTTTTTCTATTCTCTAATTCATTTAGCTCTGCTCTAATCTTTGTGATCTGGTTTCTTCTGGTTCCTGAGGGGTTCCTCTGTTCTTCTCTCTCTACTTGTTCAAGCTGTAGAGTTAGTTTCTTGATTTGGTTTCTTTCTTCCTTCCAGATGTGTGCATTTATGGAGATAAACAGAACTCTAGCACTGTTTTGGCTGTATCCCATAGGTTCTGGTAGGAAGTGTTTTTGTTCTCATTGGAATCCATGATTATTTTATCCTTGATTTATTCTATAACCCATGGTATTTTGAGCAAGATGTTGCTCAGTTTCCAAGAGTTCCACTTTCTATCAATGCTTTTTCTGCTATTGATTTCAACTTTGATGGCTTTATGATCTGAGAAGATGCTTTGCAGTAATTCAATGGCATGGATTTTGTTGAGACTTGTGTATGTCCTAAGACATGGTCAATTCTGGAGAATGTTCCATGTGCACCGGAGAAGAAGGTGTAATTGTCTGCTGATGGGTGGAAAATTCTGTATATATCAATGAGGTTTAGTTGGTTAATTATGGCAATGAGGTCTTCTGTATCTTTTCTGAGCTTTTTTTCTAGATGATCTGTCCAGTATTGAGAGTGGAGTGTTGAAGTCTCCCACTATTATTGTAGAGTCACCTAACTCTTTTTTGAGTATAGTCAGTGTTTCTTCAATGTACTCAAGTGCTTTGATATTAGGTGCATAAATATTTAATATAGTTAAGTCTTCCCTGTGCACTGAACCTTTCAGCAAAACATAGTGTCCATCTTTGTCCACATGGTGGTTTTTACGTTAAAATTGATTTTCTCTGAGATCAGAATTGCCAACCCTGCTCTTCTTGGTTTGTTGTTAGGTTGATATATATTCTTCCATCCTTTAATTTTCAGTTTGTTTCTAACTTTATGTCTCAAATGAGTTTCTTGCAGACATCATATGGATGGATCATGTCTTTTGATCCAAGATGACATTCGGTGTCTCTTTACTGGAGCATTCAGTCCATTCACATTCAATGTAATTAGTGATAGGTATGTGTTCACTGCTGCCATTGTGATATGTTTATTTTTATGTTGATGTTTTCTCTGTTGTTCTTATTAGTCTCTTCTGGGACATTCTTTTTTGGGAGTTGATTTTTCACCTTTTTCAGAGCTGGTTTTGTAGTTGTTGAGACTCGTTGTTACATTTCTTGAAATGGTATGATACATCTTTGTTGTGCTTTACAGCTGCCCCTATGTTTCCCCTTAATAAACTATATATAAATCCAATTTTAATTACTACCGGTCTTGTCATCTTCTTCTCCATCTGGAAGGACTGTAACAACTGTAGTACATCCCTCTTTTACATGATGACACCATAGTTTTCATGACGATCACTGGATTGCTTCTTTCCGTATCAAAGCTTCGATTGACTTTGTAGCCTTCCCTAAAAGAGTAGAGTACCGAGTAGTGTGTCATTCTAAAATATAAAGTTAGTGGTTTCGTTCTTCTAAGCCAGAGCCAAGAACTTCTTTCAGTATTTCTTGTAGTTTGGGTTTGGTTTTTACAAAGTCTCTGAGTTTCTGTTTATCTGGGAATGTCTTAATTTCATTTTTGTATTGGAAAGATAGTTTTGCAGGATATATAATTCTTGGTTGAAAGTTCTTCTCCTTCAAGGCTTTGAATGTGTCATGCCACTGTCTCCGTGCCGGCATGGTTTCTGCTGAGAAATCTGATGAGCACCTACAAGGTTTCCCTCCTAATGTTAGCTTTGCTTTGAGTCTTGCTGCCTTTAAGAGTTGCTGCTTATGTTTCATTTTGTTAAGCTTGATTATAATATGTCTTGGAGTCTTTCTTTTTAGATCTATGTTGGGTGGCATACAATATGCATCTGAGATGTCTATATTCTCTTCCTTCGTGATTTCTGGGAAGTTTTCTTTCAGCAGCTCAGCAACAATACTCTCCGTGTTCTCAGATGTCTCACTCTGTTCAGAGACTCCAATTAATCGAAGGTTGTTCCTTTTAATAGAGTCCCACATGCTTCTTAATGTTTCTTCATTTTTCTTGTTTCTTTTTTCTGATTTCTGCTCATAGATGCTGGCCTCAGTAGCTCTGTCTTCCACGTCCGAAATTCTGTTTTCCATTTTTTCCATTCTATTTTCTTGGCTTTGAATGGAAGTTTCTATGTCTTTGACTTTGTTCTTGATCTGTTGAATTTCAGAGTACTGGTGTTCCATCAGATCGAACAGCTTGCTGAATTTCTCCTTTTGTTCTGCTGCACTTTGTATAAGGTCTAGAAGGGCTCTGTATATAATCAATTTGTATTCACTTCCTGATGCTTTCATAAAAGTTTCTTCATCTGGAAAACTCCTTGGTTGCTTTGTTTGGGAGCCTTCTGAAGACATGGGTGATTTCTTGTGTGCCACAAATGTCTGTTGCTTTTTGGGTCCCATGTGGGTAAGTAGAGGCTGGATGAGATACCATGAGGATGGACTGCAGATATTTCTCTAGACTGTCTTAAAATGTAAAACAAAAGGTATCTGACCACTTCCCAAGTCAGTCAGGTTTTCAGGCATAGAGGGCCCTCTTCCCACCTGACAAAGTAAGCACTTCTATATCCAACCCCAGATGATACAAACTAGTTAAGAATACAGCAATGCTACTGTCCTGTTGGCTTCTGCTGACAGGGCCCACCCTTCGCCAACACTGTGTAGAGTACTGATTTCTGGTAGAAAAGTGCTCTTGTGGACAGGCTCTGGCTCCCAAGCTATGAATTAGGTCCAGCTGTGGCCACCGTATCCAAGATGGCACCCTCCACACAGGCAGCAGATAGAGGGACTAAAGGTTCCAAGAGGTAGTGATTCCTCTGCTTCTGTTGCAGGGCCCCCAACGTAGGCCAGCACTGCATAAATTACTGCTTTTCTGTGTGAGAAGCGCTTTCCTGTTTGGAGGCACTAGCTCCCAGGCTAAGAATTAGGTCCCACTAAAATCTCTGTACCCAAGATGGTGTCCTGCACACTGACAGTGGGAGTCTGTACAGATCCCGCTGTGGCACAGATCAAAAGAGAGGCCCAAAGTGGCTAGATTAACAGAGTCCTAAGCCTGGCTCTCAAAATATGGGAATTTCGCCTGCCTATCCCTCCAGGAGCATGTCTGAGTCTAGCCACTAGGCAAGACCCAGCTCCACCCACCAGCCAAGACAGAGAAAAAAAAAAGTCAAAATGGCACGTTTACCTTCAGTCCGTGAGAGCCAGGGCTAGCCAGGAGCTGGAGTCGACGAGAGAGGAGGTTTTTTCACTCAGTGGTATGAAGTCCAAATTAACAGCCCTGTGCCATGTTCTGAGGCTGATTAGGTGATCAGAAGGCTCCATTTGATTGTTGATTCAGGTCTCGGTTTCCAGAGGGATATAGAGAGACCTGTGCTTAGTCCACCATCTTGACGCCACCCTTGTCTCCTTTTCTATGCCTTGAAATGCCTTCAGTAATAGTGATGATAATTCCTTTCCAAATGTTTGGTAGAATTCTGCAGTGAAGCCACCTGGAGATTATTTTGTTGAGAGTTTTTAAATTAGCTTTTTAATCTCGTCTTGTGTGACGTGTTTAGTTGAGTTGTTCTAATTCTGACTGTGTAAGTTTTCATAGGTATTTTTTTTCTAAAATTTGTCCATTTCCTCAAGTCTTTCAAATTTATTTAGAGTATAATTTTTCATAGTATTCTGAAATTATTTCTTTAATTTCACTTGGATCAATTGTTATATTGTCCATTTCATTTCTTATTCAAGATTTTTGTTTGCTCTCCTGTTTTTCTTTTGTAATTTTGATCAGTGGCTTGTCAATTTTGTTGATCTTCCCCAAAATACCAGCTTGTAGTCCTGTTAACTCTTTCTGTTGTTTTTCTAGTCTCCAATTCATTTAGTTCTTATCTAATTATTGTTATCTCTTCTGGTGTTTGACGAGTTCCTTTGCTGGTCTTTTTCTAGTTGTTAGAATTGAAGAGTTAATTATTTGATTTGGGCCCTTCTTTTTGGATGTGTATACTTACTGAGATAAATTGACTTCTAAGCACTGCTTTTGATGTGTCCCATAGGTTCTGGTAAGATGTGTTGTCATTCTCATTTGATTCTATGAATTTCTTTATTCCCTCTTTTTTTTTTCTACAATCCAAAAGTATTTGAGTATGGTGTAGTTCAGTTTCCAAGTGGTTGATTTTTACACTTGCTTTTTCTATTATTAATTTTGACTTTTACAGCTTTATGGTCTGAGAAAAATCTTTGCAATATTTCAATGTTTTGGATTTGTTGAGACTTGCTTTATGGCCTAATAATGTTCTGTGTGCACTGGAAAAGAAGGTATACTTGTCTGTTGGTGTGTTCTGTATATATTTATGAAGTTAGGTTGGTTAGTTGTGTATGTCTTTATTGAGCTTTCTTCTAGTTGTCCTGTCTATAACCAAAAGTGGTGTATTTAAGTCTCCTACTGTTATTGTGGAGCTATCTCATTTTTCTCAAATGTTAGAGTTCATTTGACGTATTTAGCAGCTCTGCCATTGGGAGCATAAATACTTAATAGGTTTCTGTCCTCATGATGTGTTGACCCTTTGAGCAGTATATAGTGACCTTCCTTGTCCACTATGGGTGAATTTTACTTTAAAGTCTATTTTATCTGAAATTAACATTGCCACACCTGCTCTTTTTAGATAACTGTTGGCTTGGTTTATATTTTTCCACCTCTTAAATTTCAGTTTGTTTGTATCTTTAAGTCTAGCATGAGTTTCCCGTAAGCAGCATATGAACAGATCATGTTTTTTCAGGCATTCTGTTAATATTTGTCTCTTTATTGGTGCATTTAAACCATTTACACTCAACGCAATTAATGACAAGTATGAATTCAGTGCTGTCATTTTGATGCTTTCTGTGGTGAGCTGTTAAGACATTCTTTGTTCCATTTATGCTGTATCATTATTCCTTGTTGGTCTTCTTCATCATTTTCATTGTTGCTGTTGTTGGTTTTGTATCTGCTTAGACTTCTTAACTTTATAGTTCTCTTTGTGGTGACTGTTTTGTTTACCCCTAGTGTTCTTAGTTTTAATCAGTCTTTAATATCATTATCCTTAAATTATTGTCCATCTGAAAGGGATGCGAATGCATCAATTTATCTCTCTTAAAGAATAATACTGTCATCATTTATTTACTGAGATGTCTGTGTCCTTTTTTATAGTATTTATGTTTGGTTTATTTTTGTGAATTTGCTAATCATGTTGAAATGTGGATGTTCTGTCTTGCTGCATCTTTGTGAGTTCTTGTCAGATATTATTGATTTTTCTGATCAAAGAACTTCTTTAGGATTTCTTGTAATTTTGGTTTGGTTTTAACAAATTCTCCAAAATTCTATTTATCTGTGAATGTTCTAAGTTTGCCATCATATTTGATAGACAGTTTTGCTAGATACATAATTCTTGATTTGTAGTGTTTTTCTTTCAAGGTCTTGTATATGTCATCACATTGCCTCTGTGCCAACATCATTTCAACTAAATAATTACAGCTAATTCACGGACACTGACCTTTGTATATATGTTTTATATACATCTTGAAGCACATAGAACTTTGTCCTTGTCCCTAATTCAGTTAAATTTGATGATAATATGTCTTGGTGTCTTTATTTTGGGGTCAAATGTGTGGAGTTCAAAGAGCATTTTAGATAGAAATTTTGTCATCTTTCATATCTATCAAGATATTCTCAACAATTACCTCTGTGTTTTCTGGCATCCCAGTTTGTTCTGGAACTCTGGTCAGCCCAAAGTTATTTCTCTTCATAGACTCCCTCATGACTCTCAGAGAATCATCATTATTTTTAAATCTTCTATCTGATTTTTCCTCCAGTATGTTAGTGTCAGTTGTTTTATCTTGAATTCCACTCATTATGCTTCCTATTGTCACGATTCCACTCCTTTAGCTTTCTACCAAGTTTTCTAAATTGGTAATTTTATTGTTAATCTGTGGAATTTCAGGTCTTTGTTCCTTAAGGATTTGTTGAAGTCCATTTAATTTTTCTACATGCTGCATTGCAGTTTGCCTAATTTCCTTCCTAATGTCTATGAGAGTTCAAAATATAACTTTTCAGTATTCTGCCTCTGATAGTTGCATGAATTCTTCTTCATCTGGAAAGTTTTTTAATTCTTTGGGGAGTTTTTCAAAGCCATAGTGGTTTGTTTCTTTAAATGATTTTAATTTGATTGTTGCCTCCAAGCCCTCAGAGGATTCTTTTAATGTCAAGTATTGAGATATGAACTAAGCACTTATGGCTTAATGTTTTTCCAGTTTCTTGAGTGTCAAAGCAGAGTAGTCATGTGTGCTGTTTTGTTGAGTGGAGCTGCAGCAGTTTTATAACCCAGTCTTCCAGTGTTTAGCCCTGTAGCTAGGCACAAGTGTCCACCTGTTAGTTGACTTCTCCTGTGTCTGTTCAGCCCGGGCACCTAGTCAGATGCCCCCCAAGTGTGCACTCTCTATGTAGGGTGATGATTAGTGCAAGTTGAAGCAGCTGGTTGCACAAACTATGAAAGCTAAAGGTACCCACCCCAGACCCAGAAAGGTGAATGTTCTGCAGATCTGAGCCTAGGGTAACTGCTTTCTGCTTCCCATAGATTCCTTTGTTTGGTGCTGACTGCCCCTCCAGGTCAGGTGCATGGCACAGCACAGAAAGGAAAGAGGAGAAGGAGGAGGGCACCTGATGGAGAAAGAGATTTTGTGCCCCCCCAAAATGTTTTATCCACATGTTAGCACCTGTACTTATCTCTTGGTGTTCAGATTCTGTTGGCATGCTTGTCTGGGTTTCAATTTCTGCACTGAGAAGAAACACTTTTCTGATGGCCTCTGCTGTGTTCCTGGGCAGTGGTTTTGTTTGCAGTGCTGGTGCACAGGGGTCCTCATGGGGAGTGCCTATCTGGTCCATCTGTGCCCATACTCCCCTCTCTGTCATCTCATTCCCCTGTCTTACCACTGGTGATCAGGGATTCAATGAAATTCTTTTAAATTTGCTTAATATTTTTCTATGCCTTAGTTGACAGAGAGATTGGAAGATGAATCTGATCAGTTGACCATGATAGCTCCACCCCTTGTTGTTGAATTCTATTGGCTAAAATTTTGTTGAGAATATTTTCATCTAAGTTTGTAAGGGGAATTTTTTGTAATTTTCTTTTTTTGTGGTGTCTTTACCTGGTTTTATTATCATGGTTATGCTGGCTTCATGGAATAAAATTTGGTGTATTCCGTCCTTTCCTATGCTCTGAAATACCTTTAGTAATAGTGATGCTAACTGTTTTTTGAAAGTTAGAATTCTACAGTGAACATCAGAGCCAGGGCTTCTTTTTGGGGAGTTCTTAAATTCTCTCTTTGATCTTGTTTTAGTCATGTAGTGCTGCTTTAACAGAAATACCACATGTGGGTGGCTTTAAAAAGAGAAATTTTATTTGTTGCAGTCTGGTAAGTTAAAGGTCAAAATTCTAAGGGTGTCACTTCCAGGGGAAAGCTTTCTCTGCTGGATCTTAAGAAAGGTCCTTGTTCTCAATCTTTCCCTAGACTGGGGGCTTCTGAGGCACAAGGATCCCAGTCCTTGCAAAAGGACATGCTCAGCTCACAGCACTGCTTTCTGATGATATGAGGCCCCTAAAAATATTTTACTTTTTAAAGATACCATATGATGCTGTAATCACTTGAATACATAACTGTTTTCTTTCTCTCCTAAAGGAAAAATAAAAATGTTCCAAATGATGATGTAATATTAAGTTGACTGTGATTTTCTCAGTCCAATTTTAAATTTTTTTCCAGAAAAAACAAATGATGCTCATTACATATCCAAATTCCCACTGGCTGAAGTCCTAAATAATAAAAATGAAATATATTTTTATAATCTAGTAGTGCAGTGGAGCTGCAGTTGGCTCAACTGTGTATAAAGAAGCCTTGTTTGGGATTTATTTTGTCAGGGATGCCTTCTCTATTTATAGGTTCTGCAATGAAGCCTTCTGGGAAAGAATTACTCTCTGCGACCATGTTTTTGTCAAAGAATCTTCAAAAAGTAAATCAATATGCAATGATACCCTGGATCAGTGACTTTTAATTTTCATGGCTTATAAAATGTCAACTGTATGAATATGTTAGTAATTTTTTTTTAAGTTTCTAAGTAGGCAGAGACAGGTCAAGATGATAAACTAGTCATGCATCTCTTCTGATCCCCCTAGCAACTAAGTCCTTCAAAGTCAGCTGAGTGGAACAAAAGGGACTTTCCAGGAGTCCCAAGATGAGTGAGAAACCTGCGAGATCTGACTGGGTGACAGGGAGTAGAGTTACTACCTTTGTCAGAGGTGAGTCCACAATGCAAGGATGCCTGCTGATGCAGTGGTGGAGAGGTAGCTCAGGTGCAGAGGCCATCTCTGTCAACTTAGAGGCAGAGACTGGGACTTCTGCCCCTGGGAGTGTGGTTGGGACTGCCTGTCACACTGAGTGGAGGCACTTGACTGGGGAATGTCTCTTTTGACGTGAAAGTTGAGCTTGGAATGGACATCTTGGGACCATGATGGTGGCTGGCAGTTGACTGTAGCAGTACCCTTCACCCCTCCCTTCTCTGAGTTATCCCTGAGGTAAAATTCTGATGCACTACTTGGACCAGAAGTGCAGCTGTCTCTGTGTTCCCTGAGATTTTCTCCCGTTCATGGAGAGGGAAACAAAGGGAAGTACACAAGCAAACCTCTGCTGAATCGCACACCATGGTTCAGAACCTGAGGCAAATTCCATCATTTCAATATAAGTTGTCGCGATTTCTCAGGGTTCAAACCTTTCCTACATGCTGATTTCCCTCCCTCTCTCCAGAATTTTCCATTTAGTTAATCTGCATTACACCAGATGATAAATTCTGGAGCACTGTCTAGGAGGAAGTGGGACACTTTACTTGTATAATCTGAGACTTTCTCCTGGTCTTGGAGAGGGAAACAAAGGGAGGTGTGTAAGAAAAATACAGCGGGATCCTATGAGTTGCTACACCTACAGAAAAAGTTCAACTTTTGTGTCTCAAACTTTTCCTATGCACTGACTCTGCTCCGGATACCCAGCCTTTTCCCCTTCCATTCTCCACGCTACACCTGCCTGTCAATTCTAGAGTACCACCTGGGCTGGTAGTAGGGTATTTTGTATATTTCCAGAGCTTTTATCCCAAACTTGGGGAGAGAAACCAAAGAATGGCTGGAAGAAGAATTCTACTGTCTTCTCTGGGCCAGCAATTCCTACTACGTTTCTCAGTGCAGTCATCACTCCAACCATTGAGACTAGGACATCAGACTTATTAAGGCTCCAATAATCACACTAGCTCAAAGGACTAGACTATTTGGACAGTCAAGATCAAATTAAACCCACCCCCCCAAATACACATGCACACACACACACTCTTTAGATTGCAATAACATAACAATTAAATCACTGCAGCTTTCTGATGGCTCAGAGACAACAGTCAGTCTCTAGAAATTTTAAAAAGCAGTCCACCATGGCTCAAGAAAACTTCCAAAATAATCAAATAATTTCTCTGATTAAAAAGCCTTTCTGAAATTATCAAAGGTAGAATATGAAAGAATTATGTATACAGCCTTTCTATTTCTTTAGTAAGTTTAGCCAACTGTTTGTCAGTTTTGTTGATTTTTTCAAAAAAACAGCTTTTAGTTTTTTCAATTGTTCTTCTATTTTCTAATTCATTTAGTTCTGCTCTAATTTTTATTATGTTTTCTTCTGGTGCCTGAGGAGTTCCTCTGTTGCTCTCTCTCTACTTGTTCAAGCCGTAAGGTCAGTTCTTTGATTTGATTTCTTTCTTCCTTCTAGATATGTGGATTTCTGTAGCTAAACTGACCTCAGAGCACTGCTTTGGCTGTATCCCATAGGTTTAGGTAGGAAGTGTTTTCATTCTCATTGGAATCCATACCTTTCTTTATTTCATCTTTGATTTCTTCTATAACCCATGGTTTTTTGAGCAAGATATCGTTCAGTTTCCATGAGTTCTTCTTTCTATCTATGTTTTTTCTTCTATTGATTTTGACTTTCTGGTTTTATGATCTGAGATGATGCTTTGCATTAATTCAATGGTATGGATTTTGTTGAGAATTGCTTTATGTCCTAACACATGGTCTATTACTAGAAAAGAAAGTGTAGTTGTCTGCTGAGGGATAGAAAGTTCTGTATATGTCAATGACGTCTAGTTGGTTAATAGTGGCAATAAAGTCTTTATTGAGCTTTTTTCTAGATGATCTGTCCAATATTGAGAGTGGAATGTTGAAGTCTCCTACTATTATTGTGAAGTGATTTATTTCTTTTTTTAGTATAGTCAGTGTTTCTTTGATGTATTTACGTGCTCCTGATATAAGGTACACAAATATTTAATACTGTGAAGTTCTGCTTATGTATTGAATCTTTGAGCAATAAATAGTGTCCATCCTTGTCCATGATGGTGGATTTTACATTAAAATTGATTTTATCTGAGATTAGAATTGCTGCATCTGCTCTTCTTTATTCATTGTTAGCTTGATGTACATTCTTCTATCCTTTAATCTTTGATTTGTTCCTACCTTTAAGTCTAAGGTGAGTTTCTTGTAGTCAACATGTAGATGGGTCATGTCTTTTGATCCAAGATGTCACTTGATGTCTCATTACTGGAACATTCAGTCCATTCACATTCAGCGTAATTATCGATAGGTATGTGTTCGGTGCTGCCATTGCAATATATCTATTTTTTGTGTTGATGTTTTCTCTGTCATTCTTATTAATCTGTTCTGTGACCTTCTTTGTGAGTTGATTTTTTCACCTTTTTCAGCATTGGTTTTGTAGTTGTTGAGACTCCTGTATTATATTTCTTGATATGGTATGTTGCTTCTTTATTGTGCTTTACAGCTGCCTCTATGATCCCGTTTAATAAACTATATATAAACCCAGTTTTTATTGCTATCAATCTTGTCAACTTCCTCTCAGTCTAGGACTATAACAACTGCAGTACATCCCTCTTTTTAATATGATGATATCATAGTTTGCACGATATGATCACTAGATCTTTTTTTTCACTGTTACAGCTTTGATTGTGTTTGGAGCCTTCCCTGAGTAAGATTCTGGATAATGTGTCCTTCTGAAACATAAAGTTAGCGACTTTGTTCTTCCAAGCCAAGAGATCCTTTCGGTATTTCTTATACCTTTGGTTTGGTTTTTACAAAGTCTCTGAGTTTCTGTTTCTCTGTGGGTGTCTTAATTTCATTTTCATATTTGAAAGTTAGTTTTTCAGAATATATAATCCTTGGTTGGAAATTCTTCTCCTTCAAGGCTTTGAATGTGTCATGCCACTGTCTCTGTGCCTGCATCATTTCCCGTCAAAAGCCTATGGGGTTTCCCTCTGAATGTTAGCTTTGCTTGAGTCTTGCTGCCTTTAATAGTTTCTGCTTATGTTTCATTTTTTTAAGCTTGATTATAATATGTCTTGGAGTCTTTCTTTTGAGATCTATATTGAGTGGTGTTCAATATGTATCTTGTATATATATATTCTCTTCTTTCATTATTTCTGGGAAGTTTTCTGTCAACAGCTCAACAACAATCGTCTCTGTGTTCTCAGGTGTCTCGCCCTGTTCAGGATCTCCAATTAATCATAGATTGTTCCTCTTAATAGAGTCCCACATGTTTCTTAATGCTTCTTCATTTTTCTTGTTTCATTTTTCTGATTTCTCCTCATAGATGCTGGAGTCAGTAGGTCTGTCTTCCAAATCAGAAATTCTCTTTTCTGTTTGTTCCATTCTGTTTTCTTGGCTTTGAATTGAAGTTTCTATGTCTTTGATTTTGTTCTTGATCTGTTGGATTTCCAAGTACTGATGTTACAGTAGATTGAACAGCTTGCTTAATTTTTCATTTTGCTCTGCTGCATTTTGTATAAAGTCTAGGAGGGCTCCCTATTTAATCATTTTGTATTCACCTTCTGATATTTTCAGAAAAGCTTTTTCATTTAGGAAGTTCTGAGGTGGTTTCTTCTGGGAGCCTTCTGATGCCATGGGTGATTTCTAGGTTGCCATCTTCTCTAAAGTTTGTTGCTTTGGGGGCTTCATGTGGGTCAGCAGAGGCTGGGAGAGATGCTGTGAAGATGGACCACAGTTGTTTCCCTACGCTGTCTTAAAATGAGAAGTAAAAAGTATTTGACAACTTTCAAAGTCAGTCAGGTTTTCAGGTGTATATGTCCCTCTGCCCAACTGGAAAAGTAAGCACCTCTATATTGAATCCCAGATGTTATAAACTAGCTCAAAATACAGAAAGACTACTGGCTTGCTGGCCTCTGCTGTCAGGCCCCAGCTGTAGGCAATACAGTGTAGAATTCTGCTTTTCTGCTGGAAAAGTGGTCTCTTCTGGTTAGATGCTGCCTCCCAGCTCAGGAATTAGGTCCAGCTGAGGCTTCTGTATGGATGATTCTGCCTCCCAGAGAAACAAGATTGCACCCCTCACAGCCAGGACTAGGGTATAGAGCCTTTCTAGATCTTATGATGGAGATTAGACAAAGTGCAGCAGAACAAAATGAAAAATTAAATAAGCTACATGAATTTCTGGAACAACAACATCCTAAAATTTAGCATATTAATAATAAAATCATGGAGTTAAACAATGCAAGTGAAAGTCAAAGGAGAAGGATTGAGGCTATGGAATGCAGAATTTTCCAAACAGAAGGTGAAGCAACATCAGTATTAATCATAAAAAAAATCAGACAAAAGAAAAATGAAGAATCATTGAGTTATGTGGAACTCTATCAAGAGGAATAATTCACAAATGATTGGAGTAACCGAACAGGGAGGGATAGCAGAAAGTAGAGAGAATTCTTGAAGAGTTGCTGACGGAAAATTTCCCTGACATCATGAAAGATGAGAAGATAGCTATCCAAGATGCTCATCAACTCCACAAAAGGTAGATCCTGAAAGAAAGACACCAAGATACGTTATAATCAAGGTTAACACAATTAAACATAAGGAGATGCTCGTAAAGGCCATTAGGCTTAAATCAAAATTAACTTACAAAGGAGAGTCCTTTAGATTGACCTCAATTATTCAGCTGAAAACATGTTGGCAAAAAGACAGTGGGATGACACATATAAAGATTTGGAAGAAAAAGAAAACTTCCAACGAAGAATTACAAATTCTGCAAAATTGTCTCTCAAATATGATGTTGAAATTAGGAAATTCCCAAACAGAAGCTTAGATACTTTGTAAAAAAACAAGCCAAAATTATAAAAAATACTGAAGAAAATTCTTTAATTAGAAAATCAGTAATATCTCACATACCATCAAAGATGCAAGTTAGGACACAGCACCCAGAGATTTACAATGTTCGATTGAAAAAGTAATAAAAAAGACTACCAACTAAAGAAAGTCTTGGTCCCGATGCCTTCACTGGAGAATTCTATCAAACTTTTAGAGAGGAGTTAATACTAATACCATTGAAGCTACTCCACAGTATATAAAAAGATGAAGCACTCCCAGATTCAATCTGTGAAGCCAGAATCACAGTGACATCAAAGCTGGATAAAGATAGCACACAAAAAAAATTACAGGCCAATATCTCTCATGAACCTAGATGCAAAGATCCACAACAAAATTCTAGCCAATAGGATTCAACAACAGATCAAAAAATTAATTCACCACTTCAAAATAGGATTTATACCCAGGACACAGGTTTGGTTCAACAGCAGAAAAACAATTAATGTAGTCAACAACATAAATAAAATGAAAGATAAGAATCATCTGATTTTATCAATTGATGCATGAAAGGCATTTGGCAATGTCCAACACCCATTCATGTTAAAAACTCTCAGCAAACTAGGTATAGAAGAAAAATTCCTCAATAGAATAAGGGGCATCAATGCAAAGCCAACAGCCAACATCATCCAGAATGGAGAGAGACTGAAAGAAATCCCCCTGAGAACAATAACCAGACAAAGATGTCCATTGTCACCACTTATATTCTACATTGTACTGGAGGGTCTAGCCAGAGCAATCAGACAAATTAAAGATATAAAAGGTATCCACATTGGTAAATAAGAAGCAAAGTCTGTCTATTTGAAGACGATATGATCTTATTCGCAGAAAACGCTAAAGATTTTATAAAGAAACTACCAGAACTAATAGAAGGGTTCAGTGAAGTGTTAAGATACAAGATAAACATAAGTAAGTCAGTAGGATTCATTTACACCAACAGAGAGACCATCAAAGAGGAAATTACAAAATCAATACCGTTTACAACCTTAAGAAGATAAAATACCTAGGAATAAATCTAACCAGAGATGTCAGTGAACTATACAAAAACAAAACAACAACAAAAACAAAAACAAGATCCTACAGCAGAAAACCAAAAGACACTTAAGTAAGTGGAGAAACCTGCCTTGATTGTAGATAGATAGGCTTAACATTGTGAAAATGCCTATTCTACCCAAAGCCATCTGTCTTAGGCTGGGTTTCTAGGGAAGCAAAACCAGTAATACATACAACATGCAGGGAAAAATATGTATAAGGGAAACCGCAATTGTATAAGCTGAAACATCTGAAGTCCTGGCACAATCTTCATGTGGCCACGGAAACTGTTGAACCCAAGGTCATCAGGTTAGAGATTCAAGTTTCAGATAAGTGACTGTGTAGGTCAGTGGACCTTAGGATGGCAGGTGAAATTGCAAGATTTCTTCTAATTCATGAAGCTGCCGGGGCTGGTGAACTCAAGATTGGCAGGTTAGGGAACAGGACTCTCACTCGCTGACTCTAAGGGTTGATGAATCCAACAGCTGCTAGTTAAAGTCCCATGAATCAGACACAAAAAAGGAGAAGACAGTAGGAGTTGCTAGCACTGTAAGCAGACAGGAAATAAGTGGTGGAAGGTGGAGAGATGAGAGCTGAGGGATGGGAATCTGCTGTAGACCCCTCCCCTGCCATTTGATATAGCTGCCAAACATGGAGAATCATTGTTCAGCCAAGCTGACACAGTCTTAACCATTACACCATCTATACATGCAATGTAATCCCAATACTAATCCCAATGTCATTTTTTAATGATACAGAGAAATTTTTTAATGATATGAAGAAATTTCCAAAAAATTCATTTGGAAATGGAAGAAACCCCAGATAAGTAAAGCACTACTGAAGAAAAGGAACATAGTGAAAGGCCTCACACTACCCAAACTTAGAACCTATTACATTGCCACAGTAATCAAAACAGCCTTGTACTCATACAAAAACAGATATATCCTAGAACAAAACAGAGAATCCAGAAGGCCTCCATCCACCTGTGAACAGCTGATGTTTAGCAAAGGCCCAAAGACTGTGAACTGGGGGAAAAACAGTCTCTTTAACAAATGGTGTCAAAATTAGATACCTGTCTTCAAAACACTGAAACAAGACCCATATCTCACACCTTATACAAAAACTAACTGAAAATGGATCAAAGACTCAAATATCAAATGAGAGATCATGGTTGACAAAAAAGAGACAACACTAGAAACCTTAATACATAGCTTAAACAGACTATGACATGTTACTAAGAATGCACAAACAGCAGAAGAGAAACTAGATAAATGGGAACTACTAAAAATCAGATACTTATGCTCATCCAAAGACTTTAAGAAGAGAATGAAAAGACTGCCTACAGAACGGGAAAAAAATATTTGGCAATCACATATCTGATCAACATCTAATTTCTACCATCTGAAAGGTACTACAACATATAAAGAAGAAAAATACAAACAACCCAATTAAACAGTGCTCAAAGGATCTGGACAGACACTTCTCCACAGAAGACATCCAAACAGATAAAAAACACATAAGGAAATGCTCACGATCATTAGCCATTTAAAAAATCAAAATCAAAACTACAGAGATACCACCTCACCCCAATAAGGTTAGCACTAATCCGAAAAACACGAAACAACAAATGTTGGAGAGGATGTAGAAAGACCGGAACCCATCTACACTGCTGGTGGGACTGTAAAATAGTAAAAATTTTTTGGAAAGTAATTTAATGCTTTCTTTAAAAGCTAGAAATACAAATGTCATGTGATCCAGCAATCCTACTGCTTGAAACATATCCTAGAGAAACAAGGGCTGTCACATAAACAGATACATGCACACAAATGTTTATTGCAGCACTGTCCACAGTAGCTAAAAGATGTAATCAATCTAGGTGCCCATCAACAATTGAATAGATAAACAAACTATGGTTACTATACACAACAGAACACTGTATGATGATAAAGAACAACAAGAATTTTATGAAACATCTCATAACCTGGAATCAACTGAAATCAGTCAGCTGCAAAAAGACAAGTATTGTATGAGACCACTATTATAAGGACTTAAAAAGGACTAATATACAGAAGAAAAGACTCTTTGATGGCTACAATGGTGGGAAAGGAAGGAGATTTTTCGTAGATTAAATAGTCAATAGGAATTTGATTAGGTGAAGGGAGTGACAGCATGCAGTAGAAAGCATAACTAGACTACACCGTAGCTAAAAGGTTTTCTAATTCAACTCAACATTTCAGAGGACAGAATAGCAGGGACAGGAGTCTGGAGACCATGTTTTCAGGGGACATTGAGGTCAATTGGCATAACTAGTCTTTTTCTAAGGGAGTCTTCGGCAACCCATATTGGTCAGTGATGCCTGGGGTCTCAACAGCAAGCAAGCTGCCATTTGAGGAACACTGATTGGTCCCACCCTCCTGGAGTGGACAAAAACCAAGAACACCAAAGACAAGAGGAAAAACAAGCCCAGAAGATAGAAGGACTCATACGAGTGGAAGACTACATCAGCATGAAACCGAAGTACTAGATGGTGCCCAGCCACCACCAAAGGCAGCCCTGATAACGGACACAGTGAGCAGTCTCTGACATAGCATGAGAAAAAGGAATGCACAGATTAAGAATCCTATCTTGATGGCCGTACAACCTGGAGGGTTCCCTGAGAACAAGGCCCCTAGACTTGCTCCTACCCCAGAGCTGAAACCAGCAGTGATACTTCAGACAAAAAATGAACTGGACTTGAGGACAGAGTGTTGCATGTGGTATGTATACTTTGTGGTTTAATATATATATGTGAGGCTGTCCTACTGACAGAGGAGAGAAGAGAGAGTTGAGAGGAGGGGACAATTGGTTGAATGGATACTGGTGATAAAGTGAAAAAGAAAAATGTGTTGTCACAGGGTGAAGAGAACAAATAGAGATGCAGAGAGGCAAGTACTCAGAGTTTTATATCAAAAACTAACTTGAATTGTAAACTTTCATTTAATCACAGTAAATTATTATTATTTTTTGAAGTTTCTAAGTAGAACAAATGCTGAAATTCAAGATAGTTTCATTACCTATTTTACTCATGAGTGTCACATTTTATTTCAGGTAAAGTTCATAGTCATTAGTATCTTCAGTCTGTAAGCATAATGCTGTCCAAATTTTTCTTTTCCAACAATAGATTTTCTGGCTGTTGTTTACTACAGTGAAATACTTGCCACTTATGTTAAAATGTTACCATTTATGAGATAGCAATTATTACTACTTGTGAAGATACTACATCTTTATATATTATATCTTATATATTAAAAACCTTACATTTATAGAGATCTAGTATAAGTAAAACTTTTTATAAGTAAAATGCTGTACAACTGCTTATGAAGTGTAATAATCCACTATAATCTTGGTCCTGTATGTGGTTGCTATGTGCTACTCTGCTGTGGTTTATTCAGTGATTTCCCTATTCCAATTTAGGTGGACAGTCTCTTCTTCCCTTTTCTCTTTCTCTTCTTATTTCTTCTGTTCTTTTTTCCTGTTTTTCTAACTTCTTTACTTTTATAAACATTTAAAATATTATTATAAATTTAAGTCATGCTTCTTTTGTAAAATTATGCAAAAACAGAAAAGTGTAAAATAAATAAGATAAATCCCATCCTTCACATGTGGTATACATTTAGTTTTGTATTTGTCACTTTCACTAAACCTGTGTCAAATATACTTTTGTTCTATTAAAAGCTCTTTAATGTCCCATTTAAATGATTTATTCCCACAACACACTATCTGAAAGTGTGGAAAGCCTGTATCATTTTAACAACTGTGTACTTTTTTTCAATAATGTTAATCTTTTACTCTCAGCCACTTCCATCTACAGCTTCTGAAAGTATGTACAGCCCTCTGCCATCTTAAACATAATATTTTCTAACCCTATGTTGCCCTCTCCCTGTGCCTTATTGTCCTTTTTCCTTTTCTTGAGAGTCAACCTTCCATTCACTGTTAAAACAATTTTGTTTAGACATCGGACTCCAAACAACTACATAACCTACTCTGAAAAATGACACCATTGACTTCAGAGTCACTCAGTTCATATTGTTTCTTTAAAATCTTTTCTTGATTTCCTCTTGTCACTTATTTTTGTATGCAACAACTCTTCCTTTGGCTATTCTTTCATGTGTAGGTGGTGCCCAGAGTTCTGTGCTCGCTCCTTTTTCCATTCTTCAGTGGTAATTTCTACCACAACACATATATTCATTATTCTCAAGCCCTAACTTCAGAGCTAATTTTCTACTGGCTGTTGTCACTGATGCCCTTCACACAATTCCAACTTTTAATGCCTAAACATTATAGTTGCACGTTTCTCTCTGCTTCATTTTGTTTGGCTTCCTTTTCTTACTTCCTGGTCCCAAAGTTAGAATTTTGGGAAATATCTTTATTCCTTCATCTCCCCCTGCCCATGCTCTGTGTTCAACAGCTCATAAAGTTCAGAAAGAGAAACTATCTCACAGCACTTAAGTTCATGGACTTGCCACTGTGCACTTAAATTGGCAGCACTGTACAAACAACTCAGTAAATTTTCATAACAGTGGTATATCAGTGTCTCACAGTGGTGCTTATGTTGACGTGTGGCTGTGGCAGTGTTTTGCTGAGTGGAGTTCGTTACCGTTGTTACATGTTCTTGTGTGTGGTCGCAAGAATGTTAGAGCTTGAATTAGAACAATGAACAAACACTAAATTTCTTGTTAAATTTGACGAGAGTAGAAATGAAATAAGGGACATTAGAACAATGAACGAACACTAAATTTCTTGTTAAATTTGATGAGCGTGGAAATGAAGTAAGGGACATGTTAGTCTAAGTTTATGGTGATAATTCCATGAAGAAAATAGCAGTGTACAAATGGATTAAATGTTTTTCTGAGGGCAGAGAAAGTGTCACTGATGAGGAGAGGTCAGGGTAACAAGCAGAACTGGTGACATCATTGCCAAAATTCATTGAATTGTTGTGTCAAAGTAGTCAGCTCAGTGTCAGAAGCATAGCAGACCAAGCAAACATCAATAGAGAAACAGGAAACTCTTAACTGAAAATCTTAGCATGAGAAAGGTGTGTACAAAAAATGGTCCCAAAGGAGCTCACTGAGGAACAAAAGTTTGTCAAGACTTTTTGGAGAGGTAAGATCATGTTTGGGGCCTTATTATTATTAGTGAAGAAACGTGGGTGTACCAATACATCCCTGAAACAAAGTGTCAATGTGCACAATGGAAGTCAGCCAATTCTCCATGACCAAAAGATTCCATCAATCTATACCATAGCTTTTTTGTTTGTTTGTTTTGAAAGTACTGAAAAGGGTGTTTGAAAAAGTTAGACAAAAATTACCTGAGCTTTTCACTAACAATTTGTAGCTTTTGCATCATAACAATGCAGCAGCTAACACAGTGCTGTTTGTGAGGGAGTTTTTAGCCAGTGAACAAATAAGTGTATTGGAACACCCTCACTACTCACCTGATCTGGTCCCCAATGACTTTTTTCTTTACCCAAAGATAACGGAAATATTGAAAGGAAGTCATTTGTATGGCATTTAGGACATGAAGGGTAATACAATGACATCTCAGAAAAAAGAGTTCCAAAATTGCTTTGAAGGGTGGACTAGATGCTGGTGTTGGTGCATAGCTTCCCAAGGAAAGTACTTTGAAGGTGACTGTAGTGATATACAGCAATGGGTTATGGTTGCACTTTTTCTAGGATGAATTTGTGAATGTAATTGTCAGATACCTATTTTCTCCTTTTCAATACTACTGCTCAGTTGAGTCCTAAGATATTGTTAGCATGAATTTCCCTAACTGCTTCCTCATTTGTTTCTTTGCCTCCTGGCTCCCACAACTCTATTTCTGTTTAACTACTGCTAGTTATTTTATTGTGCGTTAAGTGAAAATTAATTTGCCATGTAAAATCCTGCACTCACACCACTGTGCAACTCTAGCTGTTCTCCTGACACTATGACAGGACGTTACTCATATCCATTCCGTACTTTCTGTAATTCATTCAGCCAACTCCTGTCTCATCCTCTCCTCGCTCTCACCTTGCCTCTGGTCAGGAGCTGCTTCAACAGCCTCATGTATATTTTTAGGCTGAGATGCACACTCTTCACTAGCATTAGTCTATGTCTATAGTCCAGTCCAACATTTGTCTGAAGAGTTGGCTTCTGTATTCATTTCAGTTCTGGGATAGCAGAGAGTCTGGGAGTCATGTCCTCAGGTGATCCTCCAGTCTGCCAGACCAACTGTGATCTATTAATAGGGTTCTGGATTTGCAGTCTCATTTTTCTCTCACTGCACTGGAGACTCTACGTTGTGTTCCCTGTCAGGGAAATTGCTGGTGGCAACCAGGCACCATCTACTTCTTCTGGTCTCGTGCTGATGTAGTCTCCAAATCATGTGGACCCTTGTGTTTCCTGGGCTCGTGTTTTCTTCATGTCTTGATGTCATTCATTTTCCCCTGCTCCAGGTGCATTGGGACCAATGTATCTATTCATGTGACAGACATCATTTTTCTAAGATATTTCCAGCCGTAGGATTGCTAGATCACATGGTATTTCTATTTCTAGCTTTTTAAGAAAGTGCTGAATGGCTTTCCAAAGTGATTGTACCATAATAACATTTCTCACCAGCTGTGAAAAAGAGCTCCAGTCTCTCCACAGCCTCTCCAACATTTATTATTTTATGTTTTTGGATTAATGTCAACCTTATAGAGATGAAATTTTATCTCGTTGTAGCTTTGATTTGGATTTCTCTAATGTCTAATGATCGCGAGCATTTCATAATGTATCTTTCAGCAGCCCACATGTCTTCTTTGGTGAAATACCTGTTCATATCCTTCACCCATTTTTTGAATTGGTTATTTGTCTTTTTTCTTGTTAAGGTTTTGCAATATCTTGTAGACTGTGGAGATTAGACACTAATTCGATTCATGGTTGCCAAAATTTCTTCCTTGTCTGTAAGTAGTCTTTTTATTCTAGTGGTGAAGTATTTGGATGAGCTTAAATGTTTGGTTTTTAGAAATTCCCATTTACCATCTGGTGGTGGTAAATTGTTAGTAATATTTTGTAGCCTACTTATGTAGGGCTTATTAGGGCTCCCAATATCATCCTCCGACTCGACTGCACTTGGCTAATATCATCCCTATTTTTTTTCCGTGATCTTTATCATTTTGTATTTAGTTATTTGATCCATTTTCAGTTAGTTTTTGTGCCTGGTGTGAAATATGGGCTTTGGTTCACTTTCTGGGGATGGATATCCAGTTTTGCCAATATCACTTGTTGAAGAGACTATTTTATCCCCAGTTCATGGACTTTTAGCTTTTGTGAAATATCAGGTGTTCGTAGGCAGATGTTATATCTCTATTCTCTATTCTGTTGCATTGGTTTATGTACCTGCTCCCCTCCCACTAGAACCAGGCTGTTTGTCTACTGTAGCAATGCAATAGGTTCTAAAGTCAGATAATGTGTGGCCTCCCACTTTGTTCTTCTTCAGTAATGCTGTACTTACCTGGCACTTCTCTTTCCATATGAAATTGGTTGTTCGTATCTCTATCTCATTATTATTTTACTTCTTTCTTACCAATTTGGATGTCCTTTATTTGTTTATCTTGCCTGATCGCCATGGCTAGAACCTCTTGCACAAAACCAAAAAACAAGACCCACTGTTGTCAAGTTGGGTCCAACTCATAGAGATCCTGGAAGTCAGAACCCCCATGAGGTTTCCAAGGAACACCTGGCAGATTTAAATTGCCAACCGTTTCATTGGCCCACATAACACTTAACCCACTACACCAGGAGGTTTCCAACCTCCTGCACAACACTGAATGAGAGTGATGACAAAGGGCATCCTTGTCTGTTTTCTGTTCTCAAGGGGAATGCTTTCAGACTCTGTATTTAGGGTGATATTGGCTGTTAGCTTTGCATAGATACCCATCATTATGTTGAGGAGTTTCTCTTTTATTCCTATTTGGTGTTGGACTTGGTCAAATGCCTTTTTCTGTATCAATTTATCAATTGATGAAATCAGTGATTTCACTGTGATAGATTTTATTTTAAAGTATTTTGTCTGATGTCATTATTACCATTGCTGCTATTTTTGAATGCCGCTAGCTTGGTATATATTTTTCCATTCTTTAAATTTCAGTTTGTGTCTTCAAGTCTAAGGTATCTTGTAGTCAGCAGATTGTGTTTATTATCGATTCTGTTATTCTTTGTCTCTTTATTGGTACATTTAATGCATTTACATTTAATGTAATTATTGATGGGTAAGAATTTAGTGCTGGCTGTCATTTTAGTGTCCTTTTATGTATTAACAGTTTATTATATTTGATTTTCTGTGCTAATTTGTTCTTCTTTTTGGATTTTCTTTTTATCTTTTTCATTGTTGGTGGTTTTATATTTTCTGAGACCTCTGGATTTTGTTTCTTATTTTGATGTGCAGGATTATCAATTTCCTTTGCAGTTACCTTAATATTTACCTCTAATATTCTAAGTTTAAACCATTCTTTATTTTCTTCATAATTCCTTGACTTCCTCTGCATATGAAAGGTCTGCGAATACATTTTTTGGTCCCTCTTTTTGATATACTGACTATACTGTTTTAGTCCTCTAGTGCTGCTCTAACAGAAATACCATGAGTGGATGGCTCCCAAAAAGAGAAATTTTATTTTGTCACCGTCCAGTCAGTTAAAAGTTTAAATTCAGGGTGTCAACTCCAGCAGAAGTTTTTCTCTGCTAGTTTTGCAATAAGGTACTTGTTGTCAATCTTTACCTGGACTAGAAGCTTCTGAGGTGCAGCTGACATGCTCATCTTCTAGCACAGCTGCTTGGTGATATGAGGTCCTCAAATCTCCTTGCTAGCTTCTTTTCTTTCTATTGCAAGAGACTGCCTCAAGGCACAAAACAACTTTACCTTGAGTCCTGCCCCACCAGCACAACTGCTGCCCATCCATCCTTATTAACATCATAGAGGCAAGATCCATAGTGTGGAGGAACATAAAACATGGAGTAGCTAATTGGCTACATAGATCAGTGGGGGAACACAACTCAATCCATAACACACACACACACACACACACACACACACACACACTTTCCCTATTTTTTAGTGTTTTAGCTTTGATTTATTTTTGTGATTTCCCCCTATGTGTTGATGTCTGGATACTCTGTCCTGCATTGTGTCTTTAAGTATATATCTGATGCTATTGATTTTCTAACTGAAGAACTTCCTTCAGTTTTTCTTGCAATTTCAGTTTAGTTTTTGCACATTCTCTAAACTTCTGTTTATCTGAGAATGTTTAATTTCACCATCATATCCGAGAGACATTCTTCAGGACATATTATATATATATATAGTTGGCAGCTTTGTTTCCTTCAAGGCTTTGTGTATGACATTCCATTGCCTTCTTGCCAGCATGGTTTCTGTTGAGTAATACACACTTAGTCTTGTTGACTGTCCTTTGTAGTTTTTTTTTTTGGTTTTGTCTATTTGTCTAAGCCTAGCTGCCTTTGAAAGTTTCTTCTTATCCTTAGTTTTGATGAGTTTGATTATAATATATCTTGGTGTTTTTTGTTTTGGGATCTTCTTTGTGTGGAGTTCAAATGAGCATCTTGGATATCTTCTCGTCTTTCATGATATCATGGAAGTTTTAAGTCAACATATCTTCAAGAATTCTCTCTGTATTTTCTCATGTCTCCATGTTTTAGTACTCAAATTGCTAATAAATTATCCCTTTTGATAAGAGTACCACATAACTCTTAATGACTCTTCATTTTAAAAAAAATTTTCATTTTCCCTTAAATATGCTAGTTTCAGATGTTTTATCTTCAATCTTACTAATTCTGGGTTCTGTTGTCTTGATTCTGTTCCTTTAACTTTCTACTGAATTTTCTAATTCTCTGATTTTATTATTAATCTGATAAATTTCAGATCTTTGTTGCTAAGTATTCCCTGAAGCATGTTTAATTTTTCACTCTGCTTTGCTTCACTTTGTCTAATCTCCTTCTGATGTCTTGAAGAATTCTAAATATTGCTCTATTGTATTCTCCCTCCAATAATCACAAGAAGTCTTCATCAAGAAAATTTTTTTATTTTTTGTTTTGGGAGGTCATTGTGATCTAGCTTTTTAAATGATTTGAAGTTGACACTGGTATCCAAGACAACAGAAAGTTGTCATAATTTACCTATTTTTGGTTATTGTTTTCATATATGTGTATTTTTAGTTTCTAAGTGCCCAAGTAGGTTGATTACTGGAGACTTAGAAATTTCAGCACCCTGTACTCGCTGATTAGAATGGTATTCATCTTGGAAGTCCAGTTAGTAATGATGATTTGTGTGGGCTCTGGCTGCTGATTGTGAGTGTTCTGAGAAAGGTAGAGGAAGTTCTCAGCTCAGGGGAGACGGTAGACCTCTCACTGCTTTATTTCCCTCCCTAAGTACAGGAAAATAGCTCAGGGAACTGCTAAGGGATCCCACTTCTGGCCCAGGTAGTGCACCAGAGTTTAACTCCCAGTGCAGAACAGGGAAAGAAGGAAGAAGTGCTGGGGTAAGGAGGACAAGATCAGCCCAAATAAAAGACTTAAGTCTATATGAGTTTGCAAGAACTTGGTGACACTCAAATGGGAGTCCTCTGAGAGTCTGTAAGCACAACCATCTGAAGCGCAGCCTCTCTGCTTAGAAAGATGTGCTTTGCTTGCCTTGCCACTGCTTCATTGTTTGCTTTATTGACAGTAGCAGGTCCTTATGTGAGATGCAAAGTTAATTTTGTGTGAGCTAGTTTCTTCTGGACTTACTCTTCCCTACCTGTCACCCAGTCCAGTCTCTCAGCTTTCTTCTGATATTCAGGGCTCCTAGAATGCCCAACATAATCTATTCAGTTGTTTTTCTGGTTCTTTGTTGTTAGAGGGCTCACAGGCTGTGTGTGGCTACTGTGCCTTCTTAGCCCTACCCCTTCTAATGTTAGTGTTCTTTAGTCAGTTTACCAAATACACGAGTTTCAAGACTTAGATTAAATCTCCTCAATGTAAAGCTGAACATTCTTTATAATTCTTCTTTATACTGTGCACATATCATGACACCAACCGCTGATGTATTTACATGTCTTCTCTCTACAATAGATACTAGCTCAATACAAGGAAGGGAACATACTTATAAAAGTATGTATTATAAGTCTTCGTATCTCTTGTGATTGGAATATAGGCAATGTGTAATAAGTGGTAAATGAACAAATGGCTAGATTCAGAATATTTAATATTTACTTTAGTTAAATATTTAAACATTGCCAGTTTACTCCATATACATAATGTAAATAATTTTTTATTCTTTCCCTGGGTTAGTACTAATCCCCAGAAGTGGGATTATTGGAACAAAGAATGTATTGGTCATCTAGTGCTTCTATAACAAAAATACCACAAGTGGATGGTTCTGATAAACAGAAGTTTATCATGTCACAAATCAATAGGCCAATAGTCCAAATTCAGATCAGCTTCAGGGGAAGACTTACCTCTCTCTGTAAGCTCTAGAGAAAAATCCTTGTCATGAATCTTCTTGTGATCTAGTAGCTACTCAGCCCAAGGATCACAGGTGCATAGGACACAGTATACATGCTTCTTTCTTGGTGGTATGAGGTCCCCAATTGTTTAAGCTTGCTTCTCTCGTATCTCAGAAGAGATTGTCTTAAATTGTAGATTAATCTTGTAGATTGAGTTTACATAATTGCTACTAATCTCATAACATCAGAATCATAGATACAGGATTTATAACACATAGAAAAATTGCATCAGAAGACAAAATAGTGGACAATCATACAATGTTGAGAATTACAGCCTAGCCAAAGTGAGGCACATATTCGGGGGGACACAATTCAATACATGACAAAAAATACAGACATTTTACAGGTTGTTGATACATGTTGCCTAAGAATGTATCAGAACATTGATAAAATTTTGTTGTTAAAATAGTACTTGGCTGGCTTGTAAATTAGTTGAACTGCCTGCTACAGAATTATTTTTTGGAGTGGGTAATATTCAGTTTCTGTTTGCAAAGTGATAGAGCAACATGTTGAAGTTAGTAATATTAAATTAAATTACACTTTTTCTCCCTTAGCTATTGAAAGTATGGAAGGTATCATTCAACTTAAGCCAGACAGGTGATGTATCAAAGCTGAAACTTTTTTCTTTATTCTTTTTTTGTTTCAGTCTAATAAATTCCTAGTGGACTTCAATTATTAAGACACTTATTCAACTTAAGCTGCCTTTTAAAAATTCAATATGCGTATCTGGGGAGTTTGCTACCTCTGTGCTTTACAGCAAAGTTGTGAGGATTAAAACATTTGCAGAGCATTATATGCATCTTGAATGAAAGGTTTAGTATACAATGTAACTTTAATATTGTTATTTTAAAGTAAACTTTGGGGAAATAAAAAGGGCTTCCACAGTGTGAGTAATAGTATGTATTGCAGCACTTTTTATCAAAAGATGATCTCCAAGGAAGGAATGAAAACTGTATAGCTTGCCATTTTCTGGCACAAAGAAACATAAAGAAAATAATATGAATCATTTTTGTCTATCTATTTTAAATCAGCATGGCCTTAATTTGGCCTCAGCTTATTTTGATGGCCCTGAGCTTATCGTTGTGTTTTATTTATATTTTGAATCACTTCTTGCTTGATTTTAATTGCTTATTGGGGCTTAATTTGTGTGAATGATTCCTGGTCTGGGCCTCTGTTTTCTACAGAATGAATTCCATGTGATTGGGAATGCATGGTGTTTTGGTAGATGTGGTGACCAAGCCATAAACCTTGATGGGTGGCAGGTGCTCTAAGCACTTTAACTATTAGAACTTTCTGGGCACTCAGTGTGTTCAGCCAAGAATTATATTTGCCCATAGAGATCACAGAGGTCACATCAAATCTTAGGAATCAATTCTAACACCAGCACTTTTGGAACTGTGATATACTTATTTAAAATATAGAAGAGAAAATGTATTCATTAAGCTTTTAAATACTAGGGCTAGGGGTGAGAATAAGAACATGGTAGGCAACCTGTTAGATAACAGAAAAAAAAGATTAAAAAATCATCAGTTAAACTGAAGTTGTTGTAATCCATGGAAATGTACTTAATATCAGAAAGAATGGCTTAAAAATGAGAAGTATGCTAGTACACTGAAGGTGAAACAATTCAGAAGGGTTTAAATGTATAAGAAAACAAAAAGTACTAGAGCTCTTAATAGAAAATATTGCAATTAAGAGAAATATTGTTGTTAGCTGCCATCTAGTTGACACCTAACTCATGAAGACCCCATGTGCAATGGAATAAAATGCTATCTAGTTCTGCAACATTCACATGATCAGTTGGGTATTGGACTATTGTAATCCGCAGACTTTTTGTTGGGTGATTTTCAGAAGTAGATTGTAGGCCTTTCTTCATAATCTGGAATCTCTTCTGAAATCTTTTCAGCATAGTGAAAATGCAAGCCTCCACTAGTAGGTATGAGTGGTGGTTGCACATGGGATACACTGGCCAGGAATAAAAACTGGGTCTCTCTCATGGCAGGGGAGAATTACTATTGAGCTATTACTTCCTCTCCAAGAGTGCTATTTAATAAATCAGGAAATTCAGAAACTTGTAGGTTCAAATTGATAAACAAACACATAAGGTAGTTACAGATGATTGAACAAGTCAAAATTAAAGAGAATATGGAAAAAGGCAAAATTAAAATTGGCCTTCAAGAAATTCCTTCTGTCACCTAGAACTTCCGGTTACCGTAGTGTTTTAGTCAGCTAGCGCTGCTCTAACAGAAATACCACAGAGTAGATGGCTTTAACAAAGTAAGATTTATTCTTACACAGTCTTGTAGACTACAAGCTCAAATTCAGAATGTCTTCTCCAAGGGAAAGTTTTTGCCTTGTCGGCTCTGGAGGAAAGTCAGGTGTGGCATCAGTCTTTGTCCAGGGAGTATCTTGGCACGGGAACCTTGGGTCTGAAGGATGCACTCTTCTCCCAGTGCCATTTTCTTGATGGTGTGAGGTTCCCAATTCTCTGTTTGCTTCTCTTTCCTTTTATCTCTTGTAGGATGAAAGGATTAAGAGTAGGGCAAGCCATACTTACAGTGGAGCAGGGAGGTAATCCTCTGAAGAGATTTACAGTCCAACCCTAATCCTTTACCATACAGCATAGGAAAATCACGAAATGGAGGACAATCACAAAATATTGGGAATCACGGCCTAGCCACATGGCCACACATATTTTTGGGGGGACACAATTCAATCTATGACACCTAGGTTAAAACGGGCTATAAGCAATTTTAAAAAGCCATAAAGACATTTCTAGGCAGTATATTCTACTAAATGTTAGAAAATCTTTATTTGTGGGGGTGGGAATTTTGAAATTGTCCTTGTAAAGGTCTATAAAAACAGGCAGATTTTTGGGTGTATGTGTTGTTATTAAAGATAAGTAGTTGAATGACCCAGTTTTGTGCTTCTAAACTCCAATAGTCTTTAAGGGCAACAAGAGCTGCTGAGCCTCATCTAAGGCAAGAACCTGGAACTGAAAATATATTAGGTATCAAGACAATCACCTCTTATACTCCTTTGTAACTCCATGTACCTAGTGTCAAATGCAAAACCGTTTATATGGCCAAAATAATTGATAAAAGACTTTGAGCTCCAACTTCAAATTCTTGTGACATTCTAAGAAGACACGTTTTTATCACTTGTATGTGCTGAAGCTGATTAGGTCCTGGCCAGGAACATATTAGCATATGGCACTGGTTTTTCAACTTGTGGTCATTACATAAGCAACTGTGTTTAAAACACTGAAAGCTTGTTAAAAATGCCAATTCTTAGACCCTACCTCAGACTTTCTAGATAAAAAATTCTGGAGGCAGGCCCAGAAATCTGTGTTTTAACAAGACCTACAGGTAGTTATTCAAATTTACCCACAAACCACTATGGCCAAACATGAAGGAATTGAAGGTTTTTATTTACTTCTGCGGTTTTAAACTCACCAAACATTCAATGAAAATGCATTGATGATTCCTGGTGATTGAAACGTAACAGTTGGAAAATACGACCTTGGTTACAGAAATTATGCTGGAGAACATATGGTAAAATTTTGTAACACCAATGCAAATACAAGCAGCTTTTTCAAAAACATAAGCAGTGTCTACACACATGGACCTCACTGGATGAAGTACACAAGAATTAAAGCAATTACATGTGCGGAAAGAGACAACAGAAAAGCTCAATGCTATCAGTCATAACAAGACCTGTCAGTCAGTTATGACCTATCAGTCATAACAAGTTGACTACAAGGTAGATCATCAGCTGCTCACATGCAAGTACAAATCGAAGCTGAAGAAAATTAGAACAAGTCCACAAGAGCCAAAACCGAATCTTGATTATATTTACCCAAATTTAGAGACTATCTCAGGAATAGATTTGATGCATTGAACACTAATTATGAAAGACAAAATGTACTGTGGGATGACATCAAGGACATTATACATGAAGAAAGCAGAAGGCCATTGAAAAAGCAGGGGGAAAAAGCATGTTTCAAGAGACTCCGAAACTTGCCCTTAAATATTGAGAAGCTAAAGTAAATGGAAGAAATGATGAAATAAAAAAGCTGAACAGAAGACTTCATAAGACTAGTGCAGGAAAAAAAGTATAATGGAATCTGCAAAGACTTGGCAGTAGAAAACTGGAAGAGAAGATCACACTCAGCGTTCCTGAAGCTGAAAGAACTGAAAAAAAAATTCAAACATTGAATTGCAATTTTGAAGGATTCTATGGGCAAAACATTGAATGACCCAGGGAGCATCAAAAGAAAATGAAATGAATACACAGATTTACTGTACCAAAAAGAACTGTTCGACTTAACAATCACAGGAGGTAACTTATGACTGAAACCAATGGCACTGATGGAAGAGGTTCAAGCTGCACAGATGGCATTGGTGAAAAATCAGGGCTCTAGGAATTGACAGACTATCAACCGAGATGTTTCAACAAATGGATGTAGCACTGAAGTTTACCTGACTGACTGGGAGAGATTCATATCTGTAGTTATTCTAACAGAATGTGGAAATTATTGTAAAATATCATTACTATTGCACACAAGTAAAATTTTGTTGGAGCATTCGAAAGTAACACATCAACAGGGAACTGGCAGAAATTCAAGCCAGATTCAGAAAAGCACGTGGATGTAAGATAGATCATGGCTAAAAGCAGAGAACACCAGAAAGACGTTTACCTGTGTTTTATGGACACAGCAAGTTATAGATAACATTGCGAAGAGTGGGAATTCCAGAACACTGAATTGTGCTCAAGAAAAATCTGTACTTAGATCAGGAGGCAGTCTTTTGACCAAGACAAAAGGGAATCCACACGGTTCAAAGTCAGGAAAGGTGTGTGTCAGAGTCGTAACCTTTCACCATAATAATTCAATCTGTATGATGAGTAAATAATATGAGACACTGGGCTATATGAAGAAGAATGGAGCACCAGGATTGGAGTGAGACTTATTAACAACTACAATATGCAGATAGCTTGCTGAAGGTGGTAAGGACTTGAAGGACTTACTGACGAAGATCAAAGGCCACAACCTTCAGTAAGGATTAAATCTCTACACGAAAAAAACAAAAATCCAGACATCTGGATCAATAAGCAATATCCTGGAATTGGAGAAAAGATTGAAGTGGTCAAGGATTAATTTTACTTGGATCCACAATCAACAGCCAAGAAAGCAGCAGTTAGAAAAATCAAAGATGCATTGTATCGGGCAACTCTGTTGCAAGAGAAGACTTTAAAGTGCTCAAAAGTAAAGATTTCACTTTGAGGACTGATGTGCACTTGATCCAAGTCAGCATGTTTTCAGTCACCTCATACGGATGTGAAAGCTAAACAATGAATAAGAAAGACTGAAGAACTGACGACTTTGAATTATGTTGTTGGGTAGCATGTTGAATATACAATGGACTTCTAAAAGAACTAAAACTGTGTCTTGGAGGAAGTACATCCATGCTCCTTAGAAATAAGGATGGCCAGACTTTGTCACATACTGTAGACATGTTACCAGGAAAGGCCTGTCTCAAGGCTCAGCCCAAAAGAGGACTCTCAAGGAGAGGAACTGGCACCATGGCTGCAACAATTTGTTCACGCATAACAACTATTGCAAGAATGGTGCGGGGTGGGGCAGTGTTTTTTTCTACCATACCTAGGTTCACAGTGAGTTGGGAGCAACTTGACTGTACCTAACAACAGCAATAGAGGTACGGGAGCTGGTACTCAGACAAGGGGCCTGGAAGGAACTCTTAGATACAAGTAAGGTAGATAAATGAGTATCACTACTAATTTTCAAAGAAAAAGAAAAGTTCCCAATTTTGATTGTATGTGAGCAATTACCCCTGTTCCAATCCAAATGGAAAAATTACATTTAGTTACTAAAACAACTGTCTCTGAGTTCGTCTGGCATCCAGGTGTATTCTTTTAATGTCTTACTTGAATCTTTTTAAAAAGTGATGAGTACTCCAAAATTAGATAATCAAAATATCTTTCAGAACATTAATCATCTATGATTGGCTTCTTTTTGCAAATCTGAGTTAAATAATAAAATTATCAAAATTAACCATAATAGCAGTGATGAATTCAGATGTATTACAGCTACTTCTGCTTTGAAAATACAAGGTCAAAGCAATATATTTGCAAATAAATTTTAATTTGTGAAAATCAGAATTTCACCTTACAGAACTCGAGCAACTCAAGAAACCAATTTGTTGCTGTGGTTAATCAAATGTATTCCATTACTGAGCTCATTCCTGGGAAGGGCTCCTTTCATTGTTTGTTCTTTCCAGAAATCTGAGACTCAAGGCAGTTGTCACTCTACATTAAATGAAAAATTTCTAAACAGCTTCATGGTAACGAAAAAAATATTTCATCATGGACAGTTTGAAAGATGTAAATGTTATTCTCTGTCACTGAGATTTTATTGGGAAAGCTGGTTCTAAGCAGTACCTTTCTTAGCTTTTCAGCAAACCAACACTATTGAAAACATTTAGAAGTTTCAGCATAGCACAGAAATTATCTCCATAGAAAATTATAGCTTTTTTTTTTTTTTTTTGCGTTTCTGTTGCTTCAGTGTTGCCAATGCCTACTACTGCTCCAAACCCTAAAGGAGATGTGAACAGAGTCATATACTGGAAAATATGATAGCTGTGCATTCAAAGGAAATTTTTATGGAACAAAATGCATTAATGCATCTAGCTGCATTAAAATTGATAGCAAATTCAAGGAATTATATTAATTGAGATTTCAAAGAGACACATTCTCCTGATTTAAAACATGTAAAGGGGAACAGCTCAGGATACTTACAGAATTTTCAAATTTACTAATATTGCAAAGGCTATCTATGGTAGAACATTTTTATTAACCAAAACAAATAACATGTTTTATTTTTCTACAGGGAAAGTTTAACTTCTAAGGAAAAAGTACTATGTAAGGCATGAAACTTACTTATGCACTCTGCTCAATCAAATAAACTGATTAATGGTACACCAAAGTTTAACTCATTTATGTAAGAGGTGCTTTGATGAATATGCGTTTATATGTGCCTGCTTTATAAGTTAATCCTGGATCAAACAAGAATTGGTAGGTGAATCCAAATCAGTTTACGGAATGATTATTTCCAAAATACTTTAAAGTGAAATATTAAATTGTTTGTGTATTTCTAAACCTTGGGATAGTTAAACACCATAGAGAGGAATTAGTCCTATGTTTAAGTGCTTTAATTTTGCACTTATTCTAAACAAACATCAGAGAGGAACTTGCTGTATTGTCATTAAATTACTGAATTTATCTACATTAAAGCCATTTCCTAGTTGGACATCTGAGAAAACTGCAACCATGACTTGACCAAGTTTTCAAGGTGCAAGGTTAGATGTAACCTAACTGATGGTATAATGCATATAAATTTGATAATTGTATATCAAATAAAGCAAAATAGAGCTCTGTCTTTTAAGTCATTGATTATTGTTGTAAAAATATAGATAACTCATTTGGCAATTCAACATTTGTCGCTTATATAAATCAGTGAAACCGATTACATCAGTCACGTTGTGCAACCATCACCACTATTCTTTGTCATAATTTCTGACCACATAAACAAAAAACTTAATGCTACCCAGACAAAGAGCCAAAGCTAAGTAACTTGTTTTCCTCTTTGAGTCCTCACTCCTGCTCTTCAGCAGGAAATTTAAACTTCTTTTTTTAACCTCTGGATACTCACATCCTATACTGAACAACACAAAAAGTGTCTAAAGAGGATGGAAGGAATACAAAGAGTTCCTGAAACAAAAAAATTCATCACCGTACAACCATTTCAGGAGGTGGCAAATGATCAAGAACCAGTGGTATCAAAGGAAGAAGTCCAAGCTGCACTGAAGGCACTGGTGAAAAACAAAGATCCAAAAATTGACAAAATTTATCAATTCAGATGTTTCAACAAATGGATACTCCGTTGTCACTTGGAAGACAGCTACCTGGCTAACCACCAGGAAGAAAATTTATCTGTGCACATTCCAAAGAAAGAGAATCCAACAGAATGCTAAATTATTTTAAAGAATATCAGTCACACACAAATAAAGTTTTTTTGTAATTTTTTTTATTTTTATTTAACATAACTGAGTGAAAATGTACATTCACATGTAAATTTACATGCCCCTCATATGCAGCTTCCACTGCTCTCCCTGTCCGGTGACTGCACACTATTGCTCTCTGCTCCATACATGTCTCATCCTCCCAACAGTCTCCTTTCCCCTCCTCTCCGGCCACTCGCCTTCCTCCAGCCAGAGGTCAGCAAGATGATATCCTATAGACGTACAGAACCATAAAGTGCTTCCGATATATGGTTACTCTGCATTGCCAAGTCCATTCCATTCCTGTCCAAAGAGTGGACCTTTGTTATAATTTATGGGAACGGGCAGCATCAGGGCTGGGCGCCATGCTCTCAGAGGAACCCCAAAACCGCTGGACCATCAATTGAGGTCTTTTAGTGGAGATCTCATGATGCACCTCTTTTTATTCTTGTGTTGCCAGTGAGGCTCCTCTCTGTGAACTCCGTCGTGGCTGTCACTGGTGGTGGCCGGGCACCATCCGGTTCCTCCGGTCCCAGGTCGATGTAGGCACCCACTCTTGTGGGTCTCTCTGTCTTCTCGGTTGTCTTTACCGCATGCCATTTTGGCCCTCGGTCAGCATCCGTTCCTGCTGAGTTGGGACCATTTTCTGTGTCCTCGGATGGCAGCTTGGCAGCTTTTAAGACCCCAGACGCCACTCACCAATGTGGGGTGCAGAGAGCTCTCTTAGCAAAACGCTAGTTGTGCCAATTGGCCTGGAATTCGCCTAAGAGCATGGTCCCCCGTCCCCCGCCCCAGCTACTCTATCCTTGCAGTATTGAGTTAAGATGGAAGGAGTACACAAGTTATGCTGAAGTCCACTTAATGTTGTTCTTGTTCCTAATGTGTGCTGTCACCGCTTTCTCCCAACTAGATTTCTAGTAACTACCTAAACTAAACCCTCCCCCCCTCGCCCTCCCTCCCTCCCTCCCCTCCCTTGCAGCTGTCAAAGAGTCTCTTCTTCTATACACAAGTCTGTTTCTGAGATCTTATCGTAGAGGTCTCATACAGTATTTGTCCTTTTGTTGCTGACTACTCTCACTCAACATAATGTCTTCCAGTTGAAACCAGGTTAGGAGATGTTTCCTGGAATCATCGTTATTCTTTATCATTGCATAGTGCTCCATTGAGTATATGTACCACAGTTTACCTATCCATTCTTCTATTGTTGGGCATCTGGGTTGATTCCAGCTTTTTGCTATTGTGGACTGTGCCGCGATAAACATTCTGGTGCATGTGTCCGTTGGTGTGAAAGGCCTTGAATCTGTAGGATATATTCCAAGTAGTGGAATTACTGGATCAAATGGTATATCAATATCCATTTTTTTAAGGAAGCGCCAGATTGCCTTCCAAAGAGGCTGGACCATTTTGCAACCCCACCAACAGTGTAGGAGGGTTCCACTTTCTCCACAGCCTCTCCAGCATTTGTTGTTTTGTGTTTTCTGGATCATGGCCAATCGATTTCAATTTCTTTAATAGCCAGTGATCGTGAGCATGTCAGCATGTGTTTTTTGGCTGTCTGGATCTCCTCTTTAGAGAAGTGTCTGTCCATCTCCTTTGCCCATCGCTTAATTGGATGATTTATCCTTTTCCTACCAATATTTTGTAGTACCTTATAGATTATGGAGATCAACCGTCGATCTGAGACACAGTTGACCAATTTTTTTCCCATGGTGTAGGTGGTCTTTTAATTTTTTGATGATGTCTTTGGATGAGCAGAAGTGTTGGATTCTTATTAATTCCCATTTATCTATTTTCTCTTCTGATGAATGTGCTTTGTCAGATTTTGTCAGATTTTGTCTATACTGCATATCAACACTTCCATTATCGATCCTATTTTATCTTGGATAAGCTTTATCATTTTAGATTTTACATTTAGGTCTTTTATCCAATTTGAGTTGATTTTTGTATAAGGTGTGAGATATGAGTCTTGTTTCAGTTTTTTGCAGATAGATATCCAATTTTGCCTGCACCATTTGTCAAAGAGACTGTTCTTACCCCAGTTTAAAATCTTAGGGCCTTTGTCAAACACCGACTGGTTCATAGGAAGATGAAGGCATCTCTGGGGTCTCTAGTTTGTTCAGTTGGTCTATATGTCTCTTTTTGTACCAGTGCTAGGCTGTTTTGATGACTGTGGCAGTGCAATAGGTTCTAAAGTCAGATAGTGAAAGTCCTCCCAGTGTATTCTTGTTCTTCAGTAGTGCTACAGTTACACGGGGCTTCTTCCCTTTCCAAACAAAGCTGATGATTTGTTTCTCCACCTCTTAAAAAAATGTCTCTGGAATTTGTATTTGAATTGCATTATGTAAGTAGATTGCTTTGGGCAAAATAGACATTTTCACTATGTTGAGTCTTACTATCCGTGAGCAGGGCAGATTACTCCACTTATGTAAGTCTCTCCCAGTTTCTTGAAGTAAGGTCTTGTTTCTCTAGTTAGATTTATTCTTAGGTATTTTATTTTCCTGGGAGCTATAGTAAATGGAATTGATTCGGTGATTTTCTCTTTAATAATCTCGTTGTTGGTATAAAGAAATCTTACTGATTTGCTTATGTTTATCTTGTATCCCGATACTTTGCTGAACTCTTCTATTAGATCCAATAGCTTACTTATGGATTTCTTTGGATTCTCTGTGTAAACAATCATACCATCTGCAAAGAGGGAAGTCTTCTTCATTACCGGTACGGACGCCCTTTATTTCTTTGACTTGTCTAATTGCTCTGACTAGAAGTTCTAGCACAATGTTGAATAGAAGTGGTTAGAGTGGACATCCTTGTCTAGTTCCCATTCTAAGAGGGAATTCTTTCAGTCTTTCACCATTCAGGATGATGAAGGCAGTTGCCTTTGCATAGATGCTACTGATTACATTGAGGAATTTCCCCTCTATTCCTATTTTTCTGAGAGTTTTAAGCATGAATGGGTGTTGAACTTTGTCAAATGTCTTTTCTGCATCAACTGACAAAATCAGGTGATTTTTATCTTTTGTGTTATTAATGTGGTTGATTACATTAATTGTTTTTCTGATGGCGAACCAGCCTTGCATCTCTGGAATGAAACCAACCTGATCATGATGAATTATTTTTTTTATATGCTGTTGAATTACATTGGCTAGAATTTTGTTGAAGATTTTTGCATCTAGGTTCATGAGTAATACTGGTCTGTAACTTTCTTTTTTTTGTGGGATCTTTCCCTCATTTTGGTATCAGGGTTATGCTGGCTTCATAGAATGAATTTGGGAGTATTCCATCCCTTTCTGTGGTGTGAAATAGCCTCACTAGTATTGGAGTTAACTCTTCTCTGAAAGCTCTGTAGAATTCTCTTGGGAAGCCATCTGGGCCAGGACTGTTTTTGATTGGTAGATTTTTTTTTAATGAAATTTCCATCTCTTCCTTTGTGATAGATTTATTAAGTTGATCTACTTCTCCTTGTGATAATCTTGGTGAGTCATATGAATCTAGAAATTTGTCCATTTTCCCTA
Organism: Heterohyrax brucei; assembly: GCA_028571685.1. Taxonomy (NCBI): domain Eukaryota; kingdom Metazoa; phylum Chordata; class Mammalia; order Hyracoidea; family Procaviidae; genus Heterohyrax; species Heterohyrax brucei. The sequence continues at coordinate 32,904,196 of CM053163.1, forward strand.
GATTTTCAAACCTGTTAAAGTACAGCCTTTTATAGTATTCTGTTATGTTATTTTTTACTTCAGCTGGGTCTGTTGTAATATCCCCCATTTCATTTCTTAATCAGGTTATTTGTATCTTCTGCTGTTTTTCTTTTTTAAGTTTAGCCAGTAGTTTATCCATTTGGTTGATCAGCTTTTAGTTTTGTTAATTTTTTCCATTGTTTTTCTGTTCTCTAATTCATTCAGTTTTGCTCTAATACTTATAATCTGTTTTCTTCTGGTGCCTGAGGGGTTCCTCTGTTGCTCTCTTTCTATTTGTTCAAGTTGTAAGGTTAATTCTTTAATTTGGGCCCTTCTTTCTCGATGTGTGCAGTTATAGAGATAAACTGACCTCTGAGCACTGTTTTTGCTGTATCCCATAAATTCTGGTAAGATGTGTTTTCATTCTCATTTGAATATATAAATTTATTTATTTTGTCCTTAATTTCTTCTATAACCCAAGGCTTTATGAGCAAAGTTTTGTTCAGTTTCCACAAGTCTGAATTTCTACCTACAAATTTTCTATGATTGATTTCAACTTTTATAGCTCTATGGTCTGAGAAGATACTTTGCAGTAAATCAATGGTTTGGATTTTATAGAAAATTGTTTTATGACCTAACACATGGTCTATTCTGGAGAATGTTCCATGCGGATTGGAGAAGAAGGTGTATTTATCTGCTGATGGATGAGAAGATCTGAATATGTAGGTAAGATCAAGTTGGTTGATTGTTGCAATAAGATCTGCATCTTTACTGAGTTTTTTTCTGGATGATCTATCCATACTGAAAGGGGAGTGCTGAAGTCTCCAACCATTATTGTGGAATGATCAGTCTCATTTTTCAGTGTTGTCAGTATTTGTTCAATGTATTTGGGTGCTCTGGTATTGGGTGCATAAATATTTAATATTGTTAAGTCCTGCTTGAGTACTGAACCTTTCAGCAATCAATAGTGACCATCTGCCTTAGGCTGGGTTTTCTAGGTAAGCAAAACCAGTAACATGTGTAGGTACAAGGAAAGATTTATAATATATAGATAGATATAGATATAGGAAACAGCTCACATAATCACAGAAGCTGAATGTTCCAAGTTCTGGCACAAGCCTCACGTGGCCACAGAAGCTGAGGAAACCAAAGTCAGCAGGTCAGAGACCAGAGTTCTAGATCACCGGTTGTGTAGGTCAGTGGATCCCAAGCCAGTGGCGAGACGAAGCAGTAGAAGCTGGCAAACTCAGAATCGGCAGGTCAGGGAGCAGGACTCTCAAGTGCCAACTGTAAGGACTGATGAATCCAACAGCTGCTAGTTCAAGTCCCGGAACCAAACTCCAGAAGAAGAGAACAGGAGCTCCTGGCTACATGAGCAGACCAGCAGTAGCAGTGGAGATGAGAGCTGAGGGGCAGGGAGCTACCACAAACCCCACCCTGCCACTTAATCAGCAGCCAGATATGGAGTAGCCAAGTTGACATAATCCTGACCACCACACCATCCTTGTCTACAATAGTGAATTTTACATTAAAAACTATTTACCTGAGATTAATATTGCCACACCTGCTCTTCTTTGTATATTGCTAGCCTGATATATATCATTCCAAATTTAATTCTCAACTTGTTCATGCCTTTAAGTTTAAGGTATGTTTCTTGTAAGGAACATATAGACAGGTCATATCTTTTGATGTAGGATGTCACTCGATGCCTTTTTACTGGAGGGTTAAGTCCATTTACATTCAATGTAATTTTTGATAGATATGTGCTTAGTGCAATCATTTTTATGGAATTACTTTTGTGTTGATGTTTTCCATATTATTCTTAATGTTCTGTTCTGGGGCATTCTTCTTTATGGGTTGGTGTTTCACTGTTGGTTTTGTGTTCGTTGAGACTCTTGTATTTCTTATTTTGATACAACACATTGTTAATCTGCTTTATGGCTACATGTATCATCACCCTTAACATACTAAGATTAAACCTAATTTTGACTACTTCATAATTCTGAAACTTTCAGTGGATCTAAAACAACTATAAATATTGTAGTGTATTCCTCTTTTAATGTGATGGTATTATAGTTGTCATGATACGATCACAGATTCCCTTACTATAATACTGTAGCTTTGGTGAAGTTTTGTGGCTTCCTTAACTGATTAGTATCTTGGATAAAATGTCCTAAATTGTCACCTAAAATATACACATAAGGAAGAGCTTCTTTCAATATTTCATGTAATTTTGGTTTAGTGTTAAGGAAGTCTCTAAATTTCTCTTTATTTTCAAAAGTCTTAATTTCTCCAGTATATTTGATAGATAGACAATTTTGCAGGATAAATAATTCTAGGATGGAAGTTTTTTTCCTTCAGAGCTTTGAATGTGTCTGCCCACTGTTTCCTAGCCAGCATTGTTTTGGCAGAAAAGTCAGATGAAAGCCTACAGGGATTCCCTCGGACTGTTAGTTTTGCTTTGAGCCTTGCTGCCTTCAGAAGCATTTATGTTTCAGCTTATTACACTTGATTATAATATGCCTTGGCATCTTTCTTTTCAGGTGTAACTTTTGTGGTGTTCGATAAACATCTTAGATAACTCTGTTCTCTTTGCTCATAATTTCAGGAAAGTTTTCTGTCAGCATCTCTACAGCAATACTCTCTACATTGTCATTAATCCTCCCTTGTTCAGGAACTCCAACTAAACATAAATTATTCCTTTTCATGGAGTCCCACATGTTTCTTAATGCTTCTTCATTTTTATTATTTCTTTTCTCTGATTTCATCTCATAAATTCTGTGTCAGTTACTCTGTTTTCTAGGTTACTGAGTCTAACTAGTATCTGTTCAATCCTACTCTTTTGGCTTTGGATAGAATTATCTAATTCTGTAATTTTGTTATTAATCTGATGTATTTCAGATTGTTGATGTTCCAGCATTTCAGATAGCTTACCAAATTTTTCATTTTGTTCTACTGCATTTTGTTCAATCCCTAGGAGGGTTCTACATATAATTGCTTTGTATTCAACCTCTGATAGATTCAGAAAGGCTTTTTCATCTGGGAAATATTTTGAATCTTTATTTATGGAATTTTCTGGAGCATTTGAAGGCTGCTTCTTTAAATGATTAATTATGGTCTGCTGCCTGCATGCCATCTAGACACTGTTTGATTTCTATGGTAATTGATCTAAGAGAATTGTTGGTCACCAGCTAACTCTAATACTGTAGTGATTTGCCCCTGGTGGACTCTCAAAGGTGGAAGACACTGCTTATAGCAAAGAGGTTGTTCTGCTCATGGAGAAACTGGGGGCTGTCCACCAACCCTATAATGTGAGTGAGAGAAAAGAGGAAGGAAAAGCTGAGGCTTCTGAACAGACAGATGTCCGGGCAGATACACAAGCCTCTCAGCCTTGAAAGTAAACTGCATTTCTATGCAGAGAGCTGTCCAGGTGCTGAACTGGGAGCTGGGAACTGTCCAGCAGGCTGGCCTGAACAGTAGTCAGGAACAACAGACTCCACCTGCCACCTTACAATGAAAGTATGCTACCAGCTGTTTGTGGAAGCTGCAGTTCTCTGATACAATGAAACAGCAGAAGCAGAGATCAGATGGAGCTTGATCGTTTTTGAGAGGGGAAGATTAGTCTGATACTGTTGCCTAGTCAAATATGTTAGATCCTAAGGCTCCCCAGACATTCAATGCTCCATATAAATATCACCCAGGCCTTAGGCCTCAGAGGGATATGAGGAGATGTCTGTTTACTCCACCATCTTTTAACTCCCTATTATCAGTTTTCCTGTCCCCTTCTGCCTGCATGTCCTTGCCCCTGGGCTGACATGTGACTTTAGTTTTGTTTTATTTTATGTGCCTCTGTAATCTTTTAGTGAAGTGTGAATGAACTCCTAAAGTAGCTTCCTTACTGAGCTAAAAGTCTATCTGGGGCTATGCCCTCAGGGTTTCTCTAGTCCCTGTCAAATGAGTAAGTCTGGTCTTTTTTAATGTGTGTGTGAATTAGAATTTTGTTCTTTTTTATTTTTTTTTCCAGCTCTGTATGGGATCCTCTGTTTTGATCCTTGTCAGAGGAGTCAGTGGTGGTAGCTGACACCATGAAGGTATACTAGACTCGATGTGGTGTAGGCTGTAATAGACGTGCTCCTTTGGTCGTTTGTACTAATCTTTCCATTGTGTCTTTAGTTTTCTTAATTCTTCCTTGCTCCTGAAGGTGTGAGACTGGTGGAATAGGCTAGATGGCTGCTGGCAGACTTTGGAAACCCCAGATGGTATTCACCAAAGTAGAATGTAGGACATTTTCTTTATGAACGGTGACATGGCCAAATTTAATATTTTAATGATGAAATGAAATCAAAGCAAGTTCCTCATAGTAAAGCATTTTTGCTACACACTTTGAGCTAACTTTCTAAAGATATTTAAGTTGCTTCATGTATTTCCACAAGGTTTTTTCTTGTACAATATTATATATATGACATCATATACCACTGTACTGTAAAATTGAGATCCGTGTTTCTTAATTCTTTGTGCTTGGCATTTAACATAAATTTTGAAACTAATATGCTTTAAAAATTATGCTCTGGAATTTACCATGTGTGGTAGTTTTCTATTGCTGCTGTAACAAACCACCACATACTTAGCAGTTTAAAATAACAAACAAAAATATATATTTTCTCCCGGTTTTGGAGGTCAGAAGCCCAATGTGAGTCTCACTGGGTTAAGACTGAGGTGTTGACATTCCTCTCTGGAAGCTCCAGAGGCTAATTAACTTCTGTGTCTTTTCCAGTTTTTAGAGGGTGTTCAAATTTTTTTGTTCCTGGCCTCCTTCATCTATCAACAAAGTTAGCAATGTGACGTCTCTCTGACCATTATTCTGTGGTCCTGTCTTTCTCTCAATTAACCAATAAAGATTCTCCACTTTAAGGACCCATGTGATTAGATTAGGCCTACTTGGTAACCTGAAACCACTGCCCCATTTTAAGATTGTGCAATTTAACTACACTGGTAAAGTCTTCTTTTTTTTCCTTTGCCATTGGAAGCTATGTTTCTGTCTACCTCACTGTGTTTTTCTAAAACGAAATTACCTTTAAGATTCAAATTTTTACAAAGAAGTGCTTCATGTAACATAAAAGTTAGGAGCTGGTTTAAATCTCACATTCACAGTGGTGATTTTACAGTGAGATTTTCTTCTTTTTCTCTATGAAATCAACAAAATATTTTATCATTTTCTGAAGCACTTACCAGTCCCTTTATACCTTAAATGTGTGCAGAAGCTTGTATATTCCACATAAATTGTTTTTCTTTGATTATTTCCTCTCCCCAAGCATTCTTTTATTTGTTCATTATCTTTACATCAAAACATTTCTCTAATTGACATTTTCCTTCCAAGGTTGTAACCTCCCACTGCACAGGATTTCTATTGCTTCACCAGAGAAACTCATCACAAAGTTGTTTTTGTTCACTTCCTGATTGTTTTACTTCCTGACACTAATGTCATTTTGACCTCTTATAAGTACAGATGTTTCCTACAGTATTTATCAGCAAAGAAGGTTGTAGTTGAAGACAGTTACAATTCTTTTGGTGTTCTAAAATTGATAGTCTTGATGTTTCTCTTATTTATACATATATACATATTACATAGTCAGATAGCTATACAGCTTCCACTGAGTCAGCGCTAACTCATGGTGACCCTATGTACAGCAGAAAAAAATGTTGCCTTTTGAGTATCACCTTCACAATCACAGGCTTGAGTCCATCCTTGACGATCCATCACAGCTGGGTCTTCCTTGCTTTCATAGGCCCCTGTCACCAACCATGATGTCTTTCTTTAGTTATTGATCCCTCTTGACGACATGTCCAACATAACTGGTGAAATAATCCATAAGATTTTTTTATTGTTAATTTGTGGAATCAGATAGCCATGCCCTTTTCCTTTGTCTTTGTTAGGAATTTCCATTAAAACCATTCACCATGGTTGATCCTGGTCATGTTTGACAAACCTGTGACATAGCTTTCAGCTAACATAACACACAAACTGTTTTACAAACTTACAGATAGCTATGTTTGTGAATATATATGTGTATAAATATTTATATTTTTAATAAATTTGTAATCTCTTCTCATTTTCTTATAACTTGGTAGTCTGACTATCTGTGAGATAACTAGACTACTAGATACTTAGGATTCCATGGAAAGTTCAAATACAAGTAGAAAAGTGTTTGACACATGCAGTCATCAACATTATAAATGCTTCTGTTGCCATTACTTTTAAAGATTGCCCAAGCTTGTTTTATTAGAGTTCTCATTAACCCCTTCACCCAGAGATGTGGATTTAGAGTTCTAGTTCTTTAAGTAAGTCTTAAACTGGAAAAGTACCTGATAGTGCATTTGTGTATCTATTCTACTTAGCAAGAAGGACCAAAAAAAACTTCTCACATGTTTTGTCATTTAATTTGTTCTATCTCTACATTTTTGGAAATATTGTGGATATTCTTTGAAAAGTCTCTAATTTTCAAATAGAATGATTATTCATTAGAGGATTTCAATTTTCAACACTTACCTTTCTCTTTTCTTCTTTAAACTTGTAACTTAAATTGTGAAAATGACAGTTTGAACTTCAACTACTCAAGTCCAAGTATTGACTGAAGTCTCCTTTACTTCTGTGATATTTTATCTTTGCTCATATTTCCAAATTTTTATTTCACATTGTCATGGATTGAATTGTGTCCCCCAAAAATATGTGTAGTAATTTGGCTGGGCCAGGATTCCCTGTATCCTGTGATTGCACTCCATTTTGTGATTTTCTGATGCTGTAAATCCTAATCTCTGCTTGTGCTTAACAGAATGGATTATGTTAAAGAGGAATAGGGTGGGACTTTAAATCCTTTCATAAAATCACCTCCCTGCATAAAGGGAGTTTCCCTGGAGCATGGCTGGCTTGTATTACCCATTATCCTTTCATTCTTCAAGAAGTAAAAGGGAAGGAAAGCATGCAGGGAATTGGAAACCTAACACCATCAAGACAGCAACACTGGGAGAAGAGTATGTCCTTCAGACCTGAGGTTCCTGCACCAAGATGCTCCCTGAACAAAGACTAATGCAACACAAGGACTTTCCTCCAGAGCTGACAACAGGGAGAGCCTTCCCTTGGAGCAGACATCCTGAATTTGGACTTGTAGCCTACTGGACTGTGTAAGAATAAACTTTCCTTTGTTAAAGCCATCCACTCTGTGGTATTTCTGTTGCAGCAGCACTAGCTGACTAAAATACACATGTAGGGAATGCACTCTATGCTTCAGAGTAAGAGATAGGTTTGGTCTAGGACCAGGTGGCTTCTGGAGATTACAGATTTCTTTTTCCTTTCAGGTTTTCTGCCTTTGTTTCTAACATTTTAATTGTGGTTAAGTTTCCTTGCAGATTAATGACATACTTTGAATTTCCATGAAATGAGTGTGTGAATCACAACTGACAAATGAAGGTAAAGACTAGGTAACACCATGGTGTGATGCTACTGGGGAAGCTGGGTTACTAGGAATGGCTTATGATGAATCAGTTAACATTGATCTCTGAGTTAAAACATATGAACCTTTTGAAAAGTATACTTCAGTATAAAGTACCATAATTTAGGAAAATATGCAGGACTGTAAAATAGTGACTGGGCAAATTTGCAATGTCACTGCTCAACTTGTGAAAATATTTAGGTCAATTTACACCAATTTGAAAATACTGTATTTGCAGACAAATGGCATAACTATATCAGAGGCGTAAACACTGGTTTCTAGAATAATTTAAACATTATATATAGCCAAGCCAAGCCAAGTGCTGTCGAATCAAGATATTTAAAGGGTATGCTTGAGGAACTGCATGTCATAAGAAAATAAAGAACTCAGTGCTAGAGAAACTGATGTTATGCTAGAAAGTTCTTTATCTGAAATATGTATGCAAGCTGTCAAGGGGAAGAGAAAATCATTTGCAGAACATGTGAATTCAAAGCATTGGAAACAAAAATTTAGGTTGTAATGAGTGTAGCTCAATATTTTAATTCTTTCATTAAAATATTGCTTGTAATAATTCTTAAACAATTATACATTGATGGAGTGAAAAACTTTTTGTAGGTTGCTGTTGGATATTCAAAGTTGAATTCAATGTGGACTGTGCCTTCATAGCTTTTTAAAGTGGAGACAAAATTTCGAGCAGGAAGATAGTGATTGAAATTGGTAAATGGTGCTAATGCCAAAAAAAGGTACAGTGTGGATATTGTAGAACTTCAGGGGAGAAACAGTTACTTTGAAGTGCTCAGTGGAAAAACTTAGTGAAGTTGGTATTTGGAACGGGCCTTGAAGCTTACCTATAATCTCAGAGTTCAGAAGGAACAGTACATGAGAGGTGTGGAAACGTAGGAGAACAAAGATGTAATTCAATACATCAGTGCAACACAATACATCACGAAGACTATCTGCTTTTTTATTTTGAATTAACTTTCTACATTCAAAAATCGGGAGATTTTATAGAAATATACAAACTTTTTTTAACCGAAAAACATTTCTGGTTTCTTTAGAGACATTAGAGATGATATCTCAAGTCACAATGTTGTCCATGGCAACCAATAGCACAAGCTGAGTAGTTGCAATCCTCTTGACATGGGACCTACAAGATAGCATCTGGCTGGGATAAACTGTTAAGTGTTCAGCTGCTAAATGAAAGTTTAATGGCTTAGGTTCATCCATAGGCTCTTTGGAAGAAGCCTTAGGAATCAGCTTCCAAAAAATGAGCCACTGGAAACTCTATGAAGTACTCTATACAGTTCTACATTGACACACATGGGATGATCTCCGTGAGTCAAAATGACTCAAAGGCAACTGGTACTAGTATGGGGACTATGATTTTCTCTGGTTTTTGTCTACACCAGGTCCACTTCATTCATTAATGTAACCAACTCACCTATGTTGGTGTTTCAAATTGTAATCCCTAAGTGATTCAAATAATGAGGAATCTTGTAATAACAAGCTAGTAAGTTTAACTTTTTTATAGACAATGTTTTCCTGAGGAAAGGAATGACATAACCATAGCAATGTTTCAGGAATTTTTATATGGGAGCTGAATGGATTAGAAAGGTGGGGAATTAGAGGTGGTAAGAAAAACTGGAAAGTTGTCAAAATAAATCAGATGAGAAATAATGAGAGTGAAACTAGGAAAATGGCCACTTAGAGAAATCATGAAAGTAGAAGTCATAAGATTTTACAGTTGTTCACTTATGTAGGTTGAGAGGGGAAGGAAATCAACTATTTTATTTGTCTCCATATCTCTTTCACTCCGTGTCTACCACATAGTTAACTTGTACTTAAGGGATATCTGAAGAAATGACCCTATGAAACTTTTTATTTATTGTGAGAATGCTATGGATATTTCATACATTACATAGAAACTTTTATTGTTATCCCAATGCCAGAAATACCACAAGTGGATGACTTTAAAAAGAGAAATTTTATTTTGTTACAGTCCAGTGAACTAAAATGTCACATTCAGGGTGTCTGATTCAGGTGGAGGCTTTCCTTCTTTGTCAACTCTGGAGGAAGACCCTTGGGTTGCATCAGTCTTTGGTCAGGGAGCATCTTGGGGCAGGAATCTTGAATCTGAATATATACTCTACCCCTGGTGCTACTTTCTTGATGGTATGAAGTTACCCCAAACGTCTCTGCTGGCTTCTTTCCTTTACATCTCAAGTGACTGCCTCAAGGCACGAAAAACAGTCTCACACACTGAGTCCTGCCCACCATCACAACTCCTGCCCATTTACCCTCATTATCATCATACAGTTAGGATTTACAACATGAAGGAACATCACATGATACCAGGAATCACGGCCTAGCTAAGTGGCTACACAGATTTTTTGGAAATATAATACAGTCCATGACATCCATGAAAGAAATTTCTCTCCAGTTTAAGTACCAGAAACATTTATGCTTTTCCTGAGTAGTGTGGTAGCTTTTTCTTTGTATGAATACTGTGACCAGCTAACTGCTCCTGTTGTTGTCGTTAGGTGCCCTTGAGTAAGTTCCGACTCATAGTGATCCTGTGCACAACAGAATGAAATGCTGCCTGGTCTTGCGCACAATCGTTTTTATGTTTAAGCCCATTGTTGCAGACCCTCATCGAGGGTTTTCCTCTTTCTCCCTGACCCTCCACTCTACTAAGCATGATCTCCTTCTCCAGGGAATGGACCCTCCTGACAACATGTCCAAAGTATGTAAGACACAGTCTTGTCATCTTTGCTTCCAAGGAAGACTCTGTTGTACTTTTTTCAGAGCAGATTTATTTGTTCTTTCGGTGATCCATGGTGCATTCAACATTCTTCTCCAGCACCACAGTCCAAAGACATCAATTTTTCTTTTGTCTTCTTTGTTCATTGTCCAGTTTTCGCATGCGTATCACGTGATTGAAAATACCATGTTTTGGGTCAGGAGCACTTTAGTCTTCAAGGTGACAGCTTTACTTTTCAGTACTGTAAAGAATTCCTTTGCAGCAGATTTTCCCAGTGCAATGCATCTTTTGATTCCATGACTGCTGCTTTTATGGGCATTGATTGTGGAGCCAAGTAAAATAAAATCCTTGACAACTTCAATCCTTTCTCCATTCATCATGACGTTGCTTACTGGTTCAGTTGTGAAGATTTTTGTTTTCTTGATGTGGAGGCTCAATCCATACTGAAGAGTGTAGTCCCTGGTCTTCAACAGTGTCTCAAATCTTCATTTCCAGAAAATAAGGTCTGCATAACACAGGTTGTTAATGTGTCGTCCTCTCATCCTGATGACTTGTTCTTCTTCATATAATCCAGCCTCTCAGATTATTTCCTCACCGTATAGATTGAAAAGGTGTAGTGAAAGGACACAACACTGATGCACACCTCTCCTGACTGTTCCTTTTTTTTTTTTTTTTTTGGTATGATATAGAAAGTACAGGGCAACACATGTGCCTACATTAACTTCCCCAAAAGCACTTTGTATACTACCTTTATTCCTGGCTTCATCTTCAGTTTTTTTTAAATCTATTTTCTTTGTCTAATTTTATTTACTATTTATTTAGAAGTTTGTGTGATTTCATGATATTTAAAAAGTTGCCTAGCAATATGGGATATAAAAATATAATCATATTAACTAATCTTATATTTAAGACTGAGATTTACCTTTTAATAATTTTATAAAGATTTATTTATGTATTTTGAAATGTATTTCAATAATTATTTCTAAATTTGTATTTAGAAAGGAAACCAGGCTTGATAAAAAGTAAAACAAAGATTACACCTCTTGCCCACTAAGAACTCTTTCAGTTTGAATATTTTAAGATTTTCAAGGTTTTTGAAAATCTAGGAAAAATTCATAGGCAACAAAAAAATTTTAGGCATAAATGGGAACGTTAATAAATGGGAACTTATATCATCAAAGGAATATATAATAAGAAGAAATCTTGTTCCAGTATGAAACACTATTTAAAAATATACATATTTCCAGCATTGTTTAAGATGTTTGTCTTGATTTAGATAAAATTTTAACCTAAAGTTTTATCTGAAAACCAATTTTGCACACTTGGGAAAAAACTGTTTGCCTTAACTCAAAAATTGATTAAGGAATGCAACCAGTGAATTCAAACATTCTATTAAGAAGCAGATACTAAGCCAATATGATAATTTTATTCCTTGACTATTATTTTAACTTGGATTTTTCAAACAATCACATATGTTCATTCATATCCTGGAAATGCTTAAGTGAGCAAGAGAGCTTCCTCCTCTTAGAATGGAAAAAACTGAGTCCCAGACAATGATGAAAACATTAAAAACAAACAGTGACAACAAAAAACTGAGTCAATTGAAACTCACACTTCAGGATAGAGAAGCCCCATTGAGTTTCCAAAGAGTGCCTGGTGGATTTTACCTGCTGAAATTTAAAGTAACAGCTGCACTTCTTAACCACTGTGCCTTCAGGGTTTCTGAAAACTTTGAGCAGATTGAAATCATTATACATACGTATTTAATTTATGTAAGAAACTTAATTTCTGGAACTGATAATAAGAAATTCAGAAAATTAATAAAAGTACAGAATCAGACACCTCAAGAGAAAGTGAAATGAGCAGAATTGAGGAAATGTAAGGCTGGATTAGTGAGACTGAAGACAAAGCATATGATGTGGATATATTTGAGGAAAAATCAGATGAAAAATTTAAAAAATCAAGATACACGAAGAATTATGTGGAACTCTATCAAGAGGAATAATCTATGAATGACTGGAGTATCAGAACAGGGAGGATAACAGAAAATACAGAGAGTTGTCAAAGATTTGCTGACAGAAAACTTCTTTAATACTATGAAAGATGAGAAAATATCGATCTAAGATGCTCATCAAACTCCACACAAGGTAGATTCCTAAAGAAAGGTACCAAGTCATATTGTAATGAAACTTGCTAAAATTAGTGATAAAGAGACAATTTTAGAAGAAGCTAAGGATAAAAGGGAAACCCTGGTGGCATAGTGGGTTGAGTGCTACTTCTGCTAACCAAAAGGACGGCAGTTCAAATCCACCAGGTGCTACTTGGAAACTCTATGGGGCAGTTCTACTCTGTCTATAGGGCTACTGTGAGTTGGATTCGACTTGATGACAGTGGGTTTGGGTATTTTTTGGTTTAGGGATAAATGAAAAGTAACTTACAAACAAGAATCAAGACTAAGCTCAGACTACTCAGCAGAAGTTATGCAGGCAGGATGGCAGTGGGATGATAGATACAATCCCATGAAGGAAAACAATTGTCAGCCAAGAATATTATCTCCAGCAAAATTGTCTCTAAACCATGATGGCAAAATTATGAAATTTCAGTGGATGAGGCCAAGGTGGCAGATTAGACACAGGTATCCTTGATTCCTTCTGAGAACTAAGGCATGAAATGATAACTGAATGGAGCAGCATGGACATCTGGGGAGCCCCAGGATCTGGAATAGGGTTGTCAGATTGGACTAGGTACCAGTAATGGACAAACTACCTCTCTCAAAGATGAGGCAGCAGCATGCTGTGTCCTGCTTCTGCTGACTCATTGTTTGGGAAGACTGCAGGTACTAACACTTTCTTTGTGATCCAGGAGGCAGGGACTGGGCATGAGCCATCTAATATTAAGGAAACAGTATATACAGCAGCAGAGGGACAGCGTTTGGGATGGCCACGTATTGAGAGCCTGGCTGCCGACTGAGAGCACCACTGCCCCTCCACTCTCTCTTCTCTGAACTGCACCATAGACTCTGCTGTTTCACAGCAGGAAGGACAGCTCAAGTGGGACACCATCAAGGTCAGCTGGGAGGCAGAATCATCTACATGGAGGTCTTAGCTAGGGCTAATTCTCACGCTGAGAAGCAGTGCAAGTACAGAATATTCTTGTCTAACAGAAAAGCTGTATTTAAGTGGGTGATGCTTAGAGTTATGGGTGAGGTCTGGCAGAGGAAGTTAGGGGTAGGCCCTAACCCCTGCTTTCTTTGAACCACATCATAGTGTCTAGGGACAGCCTATGGGTGCTTTCATTGCTAGCTGGAAGGCAGAGGTGCCACACCTGAGGGCCTGAGTAATTCTGGCAGCGGTTGAACAGCTCCATGCTTAGCAGCAAAGTACATGTTGAAAATAAGACCACCTGTAGAATCGACTGCTCAGCAGCCTGGAAGCATCTCCCCCATCCTTCACTGATCCACATCATAGCATCAGCTTACAGTCCCCAGTGACTCCATAAGTATGCAGAGCCCACCATTCCAGAGTCCACCTGGGGCCAGTCAGTAGAATACACCAAGGCAGCTAGTGGCCAACTTCCCTCTTGAAACTATGCCTCAGGTACTGTTGAGGCAACACCAGAGAAACCAAGAGCTTCTAGATGGCATGAAGACAACAGTCAATAGCTAACTGTTTAAAGAAGCAATCCACAATGCCTCTGGAAAACTCCCAAAGTAAAGAATCAAACACTTTCCAGATGTAAAAGACTTTCTTAAACTATTAGAGGTCACATACAAAAGAACTGTGTATACAGCCCTCCTAGAGACTAAACAAAATGCAGCAGAACAAAATAAAAAGTTAAGCAAGCTATTTGAACTCATGGAACATCAACAATTTAAAATCCAACAGACCGATAATAAAATTACAGAATCAGACAATTCAATCCAAAGACAAAAGAGCAGAACTGGGCAGAAGGAAGCCAGAGTTAGTGAACTTGAGGACAAAGTAACTGACACCAGCATTTATGAGGAGAAATCGGAGAAAAGAGACAAGGAAAATAAAGAAACATTAAGAAACATGTGGTATTCTATTAAGAGGAATAGTCTGCATAATTGGACTTCCTGAACAGGCAGCCAGAACAGGCAGGGATACTTTAAAATACAGAGAGTATTGTTGTAGAGTGGCTGACAGAAAACTTCCCTGAACTTGTTAAAGAATAGATGTATCCGAGATGCTTATTGAATGCCACAAAACCTAGACCCTAAAAGAAAGACACCGAGGCTATTAAAATCAAGCTTAATAAAATGAAACATAAAGAAAAGTTTTGTGGCTTGGCTTCAAAGAAAGGCTTTTAAATGCAGCAAGGCTTAAAGCAAAGCTAACATACATAGGGAAACCATGTAGACTTTCATCTGACTTATCAGCAGGAAGATGTTGGCAAGAAGGCAGTGAAATGAAACATTCAAAGAAAAACTTCTAACCAAGAATCATATATTCTGCAAAATTTTCTCTCAAATATCATGGTGAAATTCAGACATTTGAGGATAAATAGAAGCTTAGAGACTTTTAAAAATCAAACAAAAACTACAAGAAATGCTGAAAGAAACTTTTTGTTTAGGGAAACCAAAACATCACGTATATACTTGAAGAGGCAATGCAGGACACAGCAAATAGTGTCCTACTCAGTTGGGAAAGTCACAGAGCTCAAACAAAGTTACAATGCTAAAAGAAAGGAGCCAATGATCTTAACACAAAAACTGATATCATCACATTAAAAAGAGGGATGCATTACAGTAGTTATAACCCTTTCAGATGGACAGGAAATTAAAAGGATATGCAGAAGTTAAAGTCTGGTTTAAGCTTAGATTATTAAGGGGCAACATAGGAGTAGCTGCAAAGCAAAACAACAATGTGACATATCAACACAAGAAACAATACAGGAGTCTCACCAAATACAAAGCCAACACTGAAAAGGTGAAAAGTGAATCCATAAAGAAGAATGACCTAGAACAGAGTATCAAGAGCAACATTGAATATATCAACAACACAAAAATAAGGGCATCAAAATGACAGCACTAAACACACACTTATCAATAATTACACTGAATTTAAACAGAATGAATGCTTCAATAAAGACACAGAAAGTGACATCCTGGATCAAAAGACACTATCTATTTATGTGTTGTTTACAAGAAATGTACCTTAGACTCATAAATATGAACAAACTGAAAATCAAATGATGGAAAAATAAACCAAGCTAACAACATACAAAGAAGAGCAGGAGTGACAATATTAATTTCAGATAAAATAGACTCTAATGTAAAATCCATCATTGTGGACAAGGATGGTCACTATTTATTGTTTGAAAGTTCAATACATAAGCAGGACATAGCAATATTAAACATTAATGCACCCAATACCATAGCATTTAAATGTACCAAACAAGCACTGACAACATTGAAAACTGAGAAAGCTCACTCTACAATAATAGTTGGAGTCTTCAACACTCCACTTTAAGTAAAGGACAGAACATCCTGGAAAAAAAAAACTCACTAGAGATATAGCAGACCTTATTGTGACAACTAACCAACTAGTTCTCTTCAACATATACAGAATGTTTTACCCACTAACAGGTAAGTAAACCTTCTTTTACAATGCAACCAGAAGATTTTCCAGGAAAGACTATGTGTTAGGATGTAAAGAAAGTCTCGACAAAATCTGAATCACTGAATTGCAAAGCATCTTCTTGAACTGTAAAGCCATAAAAGTTTAAATCAATAGCAGTAAACAGATAGATAGAAACTGGAACTTACAGAAACTGAAGAACACCTTGCTCAAAATGTCATGGGTAACAGAAGAAATCAAAGACAAAATAAAGAAATTCATGGAATCAAATGAGAATGAAAACACATACTATTAGAACCTATGGGATACAGCCAAAGCAGTGCTCTGAGGTCAGTTTATTCCTATAAATGCACACATTTGGAATGAAGAAAGGATCCAAACCAAAGAATTAACCTTACAGCTTGAACAAGTAGAAAGAAAGCAACACAGGAACTAGAGGAAAACAGATAACAAAGATTAGAGCAGACCTAAATGAATTAGAGAATAGAGCAATTGAAAAAAATCAACAAAACCAAAAGCTCCTTATTTGAAAAGATCAACAAAATTGATAAAACACTGGCTAAATTTACAAAAGAAAAACAGGGGAGGAAACAAATAACCTGAATAAGAAATGAGACAGGAAATGTCACAACAGACCTAACTGACATCAGAACTGTCAGAATACTACAAAAGACTGTACTCTAATAGATTTGAAAATCTAGAAGAAATAGACAAATTGTTAGATTCATATCACCTACCAAAATTATCAAAAGGAGAATAAAAATAACTTAATAAACTCATCACAAAGGAAGAGATTGAAAAAGTCATAATAATAAAAAAAAAACTACCAGTTCCACATGGCTTCACCAGAGAATTCTACCAAACCTTTACAGGGAAGTTAGTTCCAATACTACTGAGGCTCTTTTACAGCATAGAAAGGGAGGTAATACTACCAAATTCATTCTATGAAGCCAGCATAGCCCTGATACCAAAGTAAGGGAATGATCCCACAAAAAAAAGTTACAGACCAACATTACTCATGAAGCTGGATGCAAAGATCTTCAAAACAATGCTAGCCAATAGAATTCAAGGACATATCAAAAAAAATAATTCGTCAGAACCAAGATGGGATTCATCCATGGACACAAGACTGGTTCAGCACCAGCCAAGTGCCATCGAGTCGGATCCGACTCAGAAAAGCAATTAATGTGATCAACCACGTAAATAACACAAAAGATAAGAATCACCTGATTTGGTCAATTGATGCGGAAACGGCATTTGACAAAGACCAATGCTCATTCATGCCAAAAACTCTCAGCAAGATGAGAACAGAAGGGAAATTTCTCAAAGCAATAAAGGGTGTCTGCACAAAGCCTTATATAATACGAAATGGAGAGAGACTGAAAGAATTCCCTTGAGAATGGGAACTAGACAAGGATGCACACTGTCACCTCTTCTATTCAACACCGTACTAGAGGTTCTAGTCAGAGCAATTAGACAAGAAAAAGACAGGGCATTTGCACTGGCAAAGAAGTAAAAATCTCCCTGTTTGCAGATGATATGACTGTATACACAGAGAACCTTAAAAAAGCCATAAGTAAACTACTGGAGCTAATAGAAGAGTTCGGCAAAGTATCAGGATACAATATAAACACAAGTAAGATAGGATCAGTAGGATTCCTTTACACCAAAAAAAAGGTAATGAAAAAAGAAATTTCCAAATCAATACCACTTACTATAAACCCCATGAAGATAAAATATCTAGGAATAAATCTAATTAGAGAAATAAGAGACCTATCCAGAGAGAAATACAAGACCTTAGTGTAAGAAACCAAAAGAAACTTACTTAAATATATAAACCTAGCCTGCCCATGGTAGGAAGACTTAACATTGTGAAAATGGCTAGTTTCCCAAAGTGGTCTACATATACAATGCAATATCAATGCAAATTTGATTGTCATTTTTTAATGAAATGGAGAAACAAATCACAAATTTGTTTGGAAAGGGAGGAAACTCTAGATCAGTAAAGCACTACTGAAGAAGAGGAACACAGTGGGAGGCCTCATGCTCCCCATCTTTAGAACCTATTACACTGCCACAGTAGTCAAAACAGCTGGTACTGGTGCAAAAAGAGACATACGGAGCAATTGAACAGAGTTAGAATTCCAAAGATGCCACCATCTTTTTACGAACAGCTGATATTTGACAAAGCCCCTAAGATTGCAAACTGTGTTAAAAACATTCTCTTTAACAAATGGTATTGGCAAAATTGGATATCCATCTGCAAAACACTGAAACAAGACCCATATCTCACACCTTACACAAAAACTAACTCAAAACAGATCAAGGACCTAAGTATTAATCCTAAAACAATAAAGATCCTGCAAGAAAAATAGGGCTGACAATGAAAGTTCTAATACATGGCTTAGAGAGACTTCAAAATGTGACAGCAGTGCATGATCAATAGAAGATAAAATAGATAAATGGAAACTACTAAGAATCAAACACTTTTGCTCATCCAAAGACTTTACCAAAAGAGTTAAAAGATGACCTACAGGATGGGAAAAATTATTTGGCAACTGCATATTGGACTGACGTCTGATCTCCATAATCTACTAGGTACTGCAAAATATGAACAAGAGAAAGCTAAATAACCCAATTAAGTGATAGGCAAAGGAGATGGGCAGATACTTCACCAAAGAGGACATCCAGGTAGCAAAAAAAAAAAAGAAGGAAATGCTCACAATCATTGGCTATTAAAGAAATCTGAATCAAAACTACAATGAAATACCATCTCATGCCAACAAGGTTGGCCATAATCCAAAACAATACAAACAGCAAATGCTGGAGAGGCTGTGCAGACATGGAACTCTCTTACATTGCTGGTGGGAGTTCAAAATGGTAAAACCTCTTTAGAAAGCAATTTGTCACTACCTTAAAAAGCTGGAAACAGATATACATTTGATCCAATAATTCCACAGCTTGTAACATATCCTACAGAAACAAAGGCTGTCACATGAACAGATATATGCACACAAATTTTCATTGCAGCATAGTCCATAAAACCCAAAAAAATGGAATCAATCTATATTCCAGTGGATAAACAAACCATGGTACATGCACTCAATGGAACACTATGCAATGATAAGGGACAGTAATGATTTTAGGAAGCATCTCATAACCTGGTTGCAAGTAGAAGACGTTATACTGAGCGAAATCAATCAGTGGCAAAAGGACAAATATTATATGAGTCCCTTGCTATAGGGACTTAAAAAAAACCTTATGTATAGAAGAAAAGACTCTTTGATGGCTACAAGGGTGGGTAGGGGCAGAGATGGTTGATTATAGATTAGATAGTTGATAGAAATTTGGTTAGGTGAAAGCAGTGACAGCACACAGTAGAAAAAACATCAACTTAACTGGGCTTCAACATAAACTGAAAGCTCTTCTAATTTCAACCCAATATTGCAAGGATAGAGTAGTGGGGTCTGGGTCTGGGGACTACACTGTCAGTGAACACCGAGTAAAGTTGCTATAACTAGCCTATTGGTAAGAGAATCTTCTGCACTCCATATTAGTGAGTGGTATCTGGGGTCTTAAAAGCCAGCAAGCTGCCATCTGAGGTATACCAAATAGTCCCAACTCATCTGGAACAGCTGATCACCTAGAACAACAAGGACATGAGGGAAAAAGAGCCCAGAAGACAAAAGGATCCATGTGAATGGAAGACAGTATCAACATGTGACCAGAAGAGCCAGACGATGCCTGGCCACTACCACAGACAGCTGTGATGGGGCACACAATGTTGAGTTCATGTATCAACATGAGAAAAAGAGTGATTGAGCTCAAGAACTCTACTAAAAGACCACAAGTAATTGTCAGACAGCTTGGGGGAATCTCCTTGGAGCATGGCCTCTAGACCCACTTCTGCCGCTGACTAGAAAACACCATTAAGGTCAACTCTTCAGACAATAATGAACTGTACTGGGAACACTGTGTGACCATATGGTGTGTGTACTTTATGGCTGTATGCGTATATAGGACGCTGTCTTACTGGTATCCTAGATAGAAAAGGATGGAGAAGAGGGGACAAGGGCATGTTAAGAGTACATGACCAGTATAGAATGAAAAGGGAGAGTGTGGTATGATGGGACAAGGAGAACAGAAGGAGCTGCAGACAGGTAGGCATTCAACATTAATTCAGATTTTATACTTTCACTTAATCACTGTAAAAAAAAGAGTAAAACCTAACCACACATAAAATACACAGAAAGAATGCTACAACATTCTACTGCAAGAAGCCCAAGGAACCCTATATAAGCAAAAAAATGTACCACACACATGTGTAGGAAGACTCAGCGTTGTGAAAGTGTCTGTTCTACCCAAAGAGATCTACAGATATAATGCAATCCTGATTCAAATTCCAATGACATGTTTTAATGAGATAAAGAAATCAGTGACTTCATATGGAAAGGGAAGAAGCTCCAGATAAGTAAAGCATTACTGAAGAAAAATAAAGTAGGAGACCTTGCACTACCAGATTTTAGAACCTATTTACCCACATGGTGGTAAGAACAGCTTGGTACTGGTACAAATACAGACTCATAGACCAATGTAACAGAATTGAGAACCCAAATCCATGCACCTCTGAGCAGCTGATACTTGACAAAAACTCAAAGTCTGTTAAGTCTTTTTATACCGATAATGCTGGGGTAAGATGGTATCTCACTGAGATTTTGAATAGCATTTGTCTAATAGCTAGAGACTGTGAGCATTTGCTCATGTGGGAAAACAGTCTGTTTAACAAATGGTGCTGGCATAACTGGATAACTATCTGCAAAAATAAAACAAGTGTATACCTTACACCATGTGCAAACACTAACTCTAAATGGATCAGACATAAATAAAAAAATCTAACATGATATAGATCATGGAAGAAAAATGGAAAAATCAGGACAACTCCAGGAAACCACAATGTATGGTATAAGTAGTATATAATCTATAACACAAATACAAGAAAAACCTGCAGACTGGCAAAAATAATTGGCTACAACATATCCAATAAGCATCTAATCTCTAAAATCTTTAAGATATTGCAACAACTCATCAACAAAAAGAAAACTCAATTAAAAAATGGTCAAAGGAAATGAAGGAGCACATCACCTAAGAGGACATTCGAGTGGCTAATAGACACATGAACAAATGCTCACAGCCTCTAGCCATTAGAGAAACGCACATCAAAATCTTAGTGAGATACCATCTCACTCCAGCATTACCGGTATAAAAAGAAAAAACAGAAAATAAGCAATGTCAGAGAGGATGTGGGGAGATTGGAACACTGCTGGCAGGAATACAAAATGGTACAAACATTTGAAAAACAACATGATGCTTTCATAGAAAGCTAGAAATAGAAATACCATGTGATCCAGAATCTCAGTCCTTGGAACATATTGTAGAGAAAGAAAAGCCATCCCACAAATAGACATATACACACTCATGTTAACTGCAGCATTGTTCACAGCAGAAAAAGATGAAAACAACCTAGATATTCATCCACAAATGAACAGATAAGCAAATGCACACACACACAATGCAAAGATAAAGAACAATGATGAATCAGTGAAGCATCTCACAGCATGCAGGAATCTATAGGACACTGTGCTGAGGCAAATAAGTCAATCACAAAGGGATAAACATGGGATGAGATCACTGCTAAAAAAAAAAACTCGTAGGGGGAGGAAACAAAATGGCATGGTAGTTGGACACTGGAATCCCTCTAACAAACAAACCCCCAAAGAACAAATAAATTGATTACATATAATATTCTAGGAGGCCTGAACATCAAAGGGAAAGTCAAGAAATCAGACTGAACAGTAGGGAAGGCAGAAGTACCTAGGACTGACCAGACCTGAACCACTGGGAATCAGCTGCAGCCACCAAGGTGAGCAGAGCAGTGGCATTTGGATGATGTCCTCCTCAACAGGAAAAAGTGACAGGAGAATACACTGGCATCTCCAGAACCAGTGAAAAACAGCTCTAGGTGGTCAAAAGCTCAGTCTTTGCTTGTAACCTACTGCATGTGTCAATCTATGTCTTACTTTCAGGATAAATCTCTCTCCCTTCATCCAGTGCTTCCCCTGCCCTTGTATGTACTGTGCCTAGGACTGGAGTCTGATGCCATTAATTCAGCAGAAAGTAGAACTGCTGAAACCTGACCTGAGCTATTATGTGAAAATCGGAGAGGGGACAATTAAACAACTGGAGAAAGTAAAGAACAAATCTGCCAAGACCCCTAAGCTGGAAATTCATGGCATAACAACTTCTTCACCTAGATTCAGACATAACGGGCTACACTATCCTCACAGACACTGAAGGATAGCTATTGGCCCAGTGCCTTTTCCAGCACCTGAAGACAGATCCCTGTGGCTACACCAATCAATCCTGCCAAAATAGGACACAAGGGGCTAGCCTTCACTACACACTTGATGGAAGGCTACTGATACCTGAGCTGAATGCATACAAGAAAAATAACCAGACTCTTGGGCTTGCTTGTCTAGTAACAGTTCAAACTACCTGGTGACAGGACATTAGAGCTCGAAAGCCACCAGCAGCCAATCTAGCACACATGACCAGCCTATTGGGAGTTTTCAAAACAAGGTAAAACAAGAAGCTAGAATATGGTAGGCAAACATAAAATAAATACAAGTTACTGATGGCTCAAGCACATAAACAGGCAGACCATGATGGCTTCAGAAAGCTCCCCCAAAAAAGAATTAAGAACTTTTCCAGATGGAGAGAACTTCCTGGAAGTACTGGTGGTAGAACAGAAAAGACAAATATTAATGATATTAAGAAGGAGATAAGGAAAAACCCTGCAGCGTACAATGAAAAATTGAATAAACTTCAAGAAAACACAGAAACAAGAATTACAAATTCAGAAAATTATTAACAAAATCCAGGGGGAGGACTGGATGAAGGGAGAGAGATTTATCCTGAAAGTGAGGTATAGATTGCCACACACAGTAGGTTATACTCAAAGACTGAGCTTTTGACCACCTAGAGCTGTTTTTCACTGGTTCTGGAGATGCCAGTGTATTCTCCTGTCAGTTTTTCCTGCTGAGGAAGACATCATCCAAATGCCACTATTCTGCTCACCATGGTAGCTGCAACCAATCCAGTAGTTCAGGTCTGGTTAGTCCTAGAAAATTCAATAGAAAGTCAAAGGAAAAGAACTGAGGCCATAGAACGCCAAAGCAGTGACACTGAAGATAAGGTGAGTGACACCAACACACTCGATTAAAAAAAAAAATCACAATTTTTTTTTTAAAAAAAATCAAGAAAGACTTCAAATTACATGAGGCTCCATCAAGAGGAATAATCTACAAAAGACTGAAGTACCAGAATGAGGGAGTGGGGAAATAACAGTAAGTAGAGAAAGAATTGTTTTAAAGATTTATTGACAGATGACTTCCTTGATTTCAGGAAAGATGAGGAGATATCTAAGTCACTTAATAAACTCCACACAAGGTAGACCCCAAAAGAAAGACATCAAGACATATTGTAATCACACTTGCAAAAACTAAAGAAAAGAAGACAACTTTAAATGTAGCTAGGGACCTTGGTGGCACAGTGGTTAAGTGTTACATCTGTTAACCAAAAGGATGGCAGTTGAGGTCCCCCAGGTGCTCCCTGGAAATTCTACAGGGCAGTTCTACTCTGACCTGTAGGGTCGCTATGATTTGGAATGAATTCAATGGCAGTGGGGTTTTTTTTAGGGATAAACAAAAGATTATCTACAAAGGAGAGTCAGTAAGACTAAGCTTGGATTAGTCAGCAGAAACCATGCTGGCAAATATGATGATGAAATTAGAACACTTTCAGATAAACAGAAATTTAGGGAATTTGAAAAACAAAACCAAAGTTATAAGAAATACTAAAGGGAGTCTTGTTGTTAGAAAATCAATAACATGATAACAACTCAACACTAGATCACAGAACAGTAAAACTAGAGATCTACCTAAGTAGGGAAATCAAATAAATAAAATGCAGAACACTGAAAATCAGAAAACAGAGAAGTCATTATGTAAATATTTTACCAAAAAAGAGGGACTTAAAAACATACTGGAATCATCAATCTTTCGTATGGAAAGGAAGTGCAAGGAGATATAAAAAAAAACGAAAGGCTTGTTTAAATTTAGAAAAATAGATGTAAATGTTGAAGTAACCACAAAGAAAATTATCAATCCTACACATCAAATAAAAAACAGGAGAAACATGAATTCTCAGCAAATACAAAATGATCAACAATGACAATGATAAAAAGAAAGTACATGAAAAATAACTCACCAGAGAAGATTAGATAGAACAAAAGAGTTGTCTACAACAAAGACAGACATCAAAATGACAGCATGAAACTCATACCTACTAATAGTTATGGTGAATGTAGATGGATTAAATGCACAGGTAAAGAGATCGGGAGTGGCAGATTGGCTAAAAACCCACAGGCTGTCTATGTGCTACCTACAAGGAACACACTATAGTCTGCAAGGCAAGAGCAAATTAAAACTCAAAAGATTGAAAAAAATATATCAAGCAAACAATTTTGAAAAAGAGCAGGAGTGGCAATATTAATTTCTAGTAAAACAGACTTTTAAATAAAATCTACTGCACTAGATAAGGAAGGACATTATATAATGAGTTTTCTTTTTGTTGATGAGTTGGTGCAATATCTTAAAGATTTTAGAGATTAGATGCTTATTGGATATATTGTAGCCAATTATTTTTGCCAGTCTGCAGATTTTTCTTGTATTTGTGTTATAGATTATATACTACTTATACCATACATTGTGGTTTCCTGGAGTTGTTCTGATTTGACTGTTGATTTGGACTGAAGGAAATTTTTTGGTCATGTAGAATTGGCTGACTTCCATTGTGCACTTTGATGCTTTGTTTCAGGGTTGCACTGGTACATGCACGTTTTGTTATCAGTGATAACATGGCCCCAGACATTGCCTTGCCTCTCTGAAAGGTCTTGGCAAACTTTGACTAGCTTTTGCTTGTGTTCACCGGTGAGCTCCTTTGGGACCATTTCTGCACACACCTTTCTCATGCCAAGATTTGCAGTTAAGATTTTCCTGTTTATCAACGTTTACTTGGTCTGCTATGCTTCCCACAGTCAGCCAATGATTTTGACGCACAATTTGACAAATTTTTCCAATGTTTTCTTGGTTCTCCTTGTCACTGGCCACCTTCACCTCTCTTCATCAATGATGCTTGCCTCTGCTCAGAAAAACTTCTAATCTTTTTGTATACTGCCGTTTTCTTCATGACATTATCCTTATAAATGTAGACTAAAATGTCCCTGATTTCACTTCCACTCTTTCCAAATTTCTTTAAGAAATTTAATGTTTGTTCATTGAATTAGAGCATTCAAGCTCCAACATTTTCATGTCAGCATACAGAACACACAACGAGTGCCACTCAGAAAGACACCACCACATATTGACACCAACACAACTGTGAGACACTGATACACCAAGGTTATGAAATCTTAGCGAGTCATTTGTACAATTCTGCCAACATAAGTGCAGGGTGACAAGTTTGAGAACTCAATTGTCAGACCTTGTACATGCACACCAATGTTTATTACAGCACTGTCTTCAAAAGCAAAAAGATGAAGTCAACCTAGGTGCTCATCAACAGATAAATGGATAAACTATAATATATTCACACAATGGAATACTATGCAGTGATAAATAACGATGATCTTGGGAAACACAACATAGAGGAATCTAGAAGACATTATGCTGAGTGAAATGAGTCAGTTTCAAAAGGAAAAATATTCTACAAGACCACTATTATAAGGTCACAATAAAAGGTTTAAACACAGAAGAACACAGTCTTTGATGATTACAAGGGTGGGGAGATTGGGAGCATTATATTCATTGATTAGATAGCAGATAGTAATTAGGTAAGATGAAGGAAATGACAGAGTTCAGTAGAAGGGAGGACAGCATAACTGGACTAAACAAAATTAAGAGGTTTCTTAAACATAACTCCAAACTTCGAAGAACAGCATAGCAAGGACAGGGGTTTGAGGACTATGTTTCCAGGGGATGTCTCAGTCAACTGGCACAGTGATTTTTTTTTTTAAAGAAATTGTTCTGTACCCGACTTCTGTGAATGATACCTGGGGTCATCTAATCTATTAATCTCACCCCATCTGGAGCAAAGGAGAATAAAGAAGTCAAAAACAAAAGGAAAGTATTCATCCAGAGGACTAATGGCCACAGCTACAAAGTCCTCTGCATGACTAATTTTAACATAACTAGATGTTGCTCAGCTACCACCACAAACTACTCTGGCAGAGATCACAATAGAGTCAGGGACAGAGTTAGACTGAAATGTAGAACGAAATTCATACTTACAGAAAAAAGATCCAACTTACTGGCCTGACAGATATTGGAGAAACTCCAAGAGTATGGCCCCTGCACAAACTTTTAGCTCAGTAATGAAGTCACTCCTGAGATTTATCCCTTAGCCAAAGATTAGACAAGCCCATAAAACATAGATATTGACATATGCTTTATTAACTATGCAAAGGCACTGGACTGTGTAGATCATAACAAATTATTTTGTAACATTGCAGAGAAGAGGAATTCTGGAACTCTTAATCATGCTCATGAGGAATCTGTACATGGGTCATGAGGCAATCTTTTGAATACAACAAGACAGCATTGCATGGTTTAAAGTCAGGAAGCATGTGTGTCAGAACTGTATACTGTCACCATACCTTTTCAATCTGTATGCTCAGCAAGTACTCTGAGAAGCTGGACTATAGGAAGAAGAAAGAGGCATCAAGATTGGAGGAGGATTCACAACTTGTTATACGCAGGTGATACAACCTAACTTGGCAGAAACTGAAGAGGATTTGGAACACTTACTGATGAAAATCAAAGGCCACAGCCCCAACAAGAAAACAAAAATCCTCACAAGGGAGCCAGTAAGCATCATCGTGATAAACTGAGAAAAGATTGAGGTTATCAAGCATTTCATTTACTTGGCTTCACAATCAATATCCGTGGAAGCAGCAGTCAAAAAAATCAAAAGACAAATTGCATTAGGAAAATCAGCTGCAAAGGACCTCTTTAAAACTGGAAAAGACAAGACATCACATTGAAGACTAACATGTACTTGACTAAAGCCATTGTATTTTTGATCACATCATATACATGTGAAAGCTGGACAATGAATAAGGAAGACAGAAGAAGAATTGATGCCTTTGAATTGTGATGTTGTAAAAGACTATCAGAAGAACAGATCTGTCCTGGAAGAAGCACAACCAGGGTGCTCCTAAGAAGCAAGAATAGTGAGACATGTTGTCAGGGGGGATCAATCCCTGGAGAAGGACATCATGCTTGGTAAAGTAGAAGGTCAGTGAAAAAGAGGAAGACTGTCAAGGAGATAGATTGACAGTGGCTACAACAACGGGCTTAAGCATAAAAATGATTGTGGGCATGGCATAGGGCCTTACAGTGTTTCGTTCTGTTGTGCAAGGGTCACTATGAGTGGGAACCAATTTGATGGCATCTAACAACAGCATACAACAAAATAAGGCTAAAGGGACACACTAGCCCAGGAGCAATAACTAGAAGGCAGGATGGTAGAGGAAAGGTAGTAGTAGGTAAACCAAGGTCAAGAGAGTTACACATTGTGGCGCTGGCAACCAATGTTGCGAAACGATATGTGTAGTAATTGTTTAGTGAGAAGCTAGTTTTTTTTTCTGTAAATCTTCTTCTAAAGTACAATAAAAAGATTTAATTAAAAAAAAGAAAGAAAAGAGCAAAGTACAAATTCACTTCACCTAAGAGGACATTCAGTTGGCAAACACATACATGAGAAAATGGTTGTAATCATTTGCTATTAGAGAAATGCAGATCAAAACTACATTGAGAAACCATCTCACTTCAACAAAGCTGAAACTAATTCAAAACAACATGAAACAATACATGTTGGAGAGGTTGTCGAGAGACTGGAACACATATGTACTGTGGGTAAGAATATAAAATGGTACAACCAGTTTGGAAAATGATGCAGCACTTCATTTTGCCCAAAAGCTAGAAACAGAGGTACCATAGAATCCAGCAATCTCACTTGTCTTAGGCTAGGTTCTCTAGAGAAGCACAACCAGTACCTGAGAGAAATAAGAGCTATGACATGGATAGACACATGCATCCATGTTCATTGCATTACTGTTCACAATAGCAAAATGGAAACAACCTAGATGCCTATCAACAGGTGAATGAATATACAAATATGGGACATATACACAATGGAATGATATGCAATGACAAAGAACAATGATAAATCTCAGAAATATCTCACTATGTGGATGAAACTGGAGGTCATTAAGCTGAGCATAATTCAGCAGTTGCAAAAGGCAAAGGGACAATCATTGTATGAGACCACTATCATAAAAATTGAAGAAAAGGTTTAAACTCCGAAGAAAGCGTTCTTTGACAGTTACTAGATGGGGAGGGAGAGGGGATGGAATTCACTAACCAGATAGTAGACAAAGATCATCTTCACTGAAAGAATAGATATCACACAATAGAAGAGTTAAGAAAACAAATAAATTTAAGAAGTTTTTTTATTGTAATTGAAGTTTACAGTACAATTCAAATTTGCATACCCGCCTATCTGCAGCTCCCTCTGCTCTCCCTACTTGGTGACAACATGCTTCTCCTTTCCCTTCTACACATGTCACATCCTCTCTATAATCTGTCCCCTCCTCTTCACTCCCTTCTAGTAAGAGGCCAGTAGGACAACATCCTACAGATCCACAGAATCACAAAGTGGACACATGATATGGTCTCCTTGTGTCCCCAAGTCCATTCAATTCCTATCTGAAGAGCAGAACTCACTAATGATCTAAGATCAGGGGTAGCATCAGGACTAGGGGCCACACTCCCAGGGGAACTCTCAGGCCTTTGACAGTCAACTGTGGTCTTTTAGGGAACTTAGGTGCTCCCCTTTTTTTCTCATGTTGCCATTGAGACTAAATATTGTGAGCCCCATCACGGCTGTCATTGCTGGTGGCCAGGCACTATCTTGTTCTTCTGGTCACGTGTTGATATAGTCACCCATTCATATGGGTCTTTCTGTCTTCTGGGCTCTTTTCCCCTCATGTCCTTGGTTGTTGTTGTCCTTGGTGATCATGTATTCCAGATGAGCTGGGATGATTTCATGTACCTTAGATAGCAGCTTGCTAGCTTTTAAGACCCCAGATGCCACTCACCTATATGGGGTACAGAAGACTCTCTTAGCAATAGGCTAATTGTGCCAATTAGCCTTGATGTCCTCTGAGAGCATGGTCCCCAGACCCCAACAAGCTACTCTATCCTTGCAATATTGGGTTAAGATAGGAAGAGTTTCAGGTTACAGTGAAGTCCAGTTGAACTGATATTCTTTCTAAGGCATGCTGTCACTGATTTCACCCAACCAAATTTCTATCAGCTATTTAATCTATAATCAGCCCTCTTCCCCCCTCCCTCACCACCATTGCAGCCATAAAGAGTTTTTTCTTCTGTACATGAGTCTGTTTTTAAGTCCTTATGGTAGGGGTCTCATATAGTACCTCTCCTTGTGTCATTGATTTCACTCAGCATAATGTCTTCCAATTGAAACCAAGTTATGAGATGTTTCCTAAAGTCATCACTGTTCTTTATTATTGTGTAGTGTTCCATTGAGGATATATATATATGTGTATATATATATATATATATATATATATATCTAATAGTTTGTTTATCCGTTCATCTGTTGTTGGGCATCTATCATGAACTGTGCTGCAATAAACATTCATGTGTATGTATCTGTTTGTGTGACTGCTGTTACTTCCACAGAATATATTCCAAGCAGCAGGATTACTGGGTCAAAAGGTATATCTGTTTCCAGCTCTTGAAGGAAGTTCCAGATTGCTTTTCAAAGAGATTGTATCATTTTGTAGTCCTACTAGCAATGTAGTAGAGTTCCGATTTCTCCATAGCCCCTCCAGCATTTGTTGTTTTGTGTTTTTTGGATCAGGGCCAACCTTGTTGGTGTGAGATGGTATCTCATCATCATTTTGACCTGAATTTCTTTAGTAGCTAATGATTGTGAGCATTTCTGCTTGTGTCTTTTGGCTGCCTGGATATCCTTTTTAGTGAGGTGTCTGTCCATCTCCTGTGTGCAGCACTGAATTGGGTTATTTATCCTTTTCTTGTCGATATTTTGGAGTACCTTGTAGATTATGGAGATCAGACGTCAGTCTGACATATAGTTGCCAAATATTTTTTCAAATTCTGTAGGTGGTCTTTTAATTCTTTTTATAAAGTCCTTGGGTGATCAAAGTGTTTGACCCCTACTAGTTCTGATTTCTATTTTCTCTTCTGTTGATCATGCTTTGTCAGATTTTGAAGTCTGTCTAAATTGTGTGTAAAAACTTCCATTGTTGATCCTATTTTTTCTTGCATGATCTTTATCATTTCAGGTTTGACATTCAGTCCTTTATCCAATTAGAGTTGGGATTTGTGCAAGGTGTGAGATATGGGTTTTGTTTCAGTGTTTTGCAGACGGATATCCAATTTTGCCAGCATCATTTGTTAAAGAGACCATTTTTACCCCAGTTTAAAATCATAGAGCTTTTGTCAAATATCAGCTTTTCATAGCAGGATGGTGGCATCTCTGGGGTCTCAACTCTGTTCCATTGTTCTATATGTCTCTTATTATACAAGTACCAGGCTGTTTTGACTACTGAGACAGTGTAATAGGTTCTAAAATTGGGTAGTGAAAGGCCTTCTAGTGTGTTCTTCTTCAGTGGTGCTTTGCTTATCCTGGGTTTCTTCCCTTTCCTAACAAAGTTGGTAATTTTTTCTCCATCTCACTGAAGAATGTCACTGAAATTTGTGTTGGGATTGCATTGCGTGTGTAGATCACTTTTGATAAAATAGATGTTCTCACAATGTTAAGTCTTCCTGTCCATAAACAGGGTGGGTTTCTCCATTCGTGTAAGTCTCCCTTAGTTTCTTGCAGTAAGATCTTGTAGCTCTCTTGGTGTAGGTCTCTTATTTCTCTAGTTAGATTTATTCCTAAGTATTTTATCTTCTTGGGGGCTATAGTAAATGCTAGTGATTTGGAGATTGCTTCTTTCATCATCCCTCTGTTGCTATAAAGGAACTCTACTGATTTCCTTATGTTAATCTTGTATCTTGATATTTTGCTAAACTCTCCTATTTGTTTGAGTAGTTTACTTACGGATTCTCTGTGTAATACAATCATTACACCTGAAGATAGGGAGATTTTTACTTCTTCCTTGCTGATACGGATGCACTTTCTATCTTTTTCTTGTCTAGTTGCTAGGGCCAGAACTTCTAGTACAATGTTGAATAGGAGAGGTGAAAATAGGCATCCTTGTCTACTTCCTGTTCTCAAGCAGAATTCTTTCAATCTCTCTCAATTCAGGATGCTAGCAGTTGGTTTTGCATAGATGGCCCTTATTGCACTGAGGAATTTACCTTCTAATTCTATTTGGCTGAGTGTTTTTAGCATCAATGGGTGTTGGACTTTGTCAAATGCCTTTTCTGCATCAATTGATCAAATCAGGTGATTCTTATCTTTTGTGTTATTTATGTGTTTCATCATACTGTTTTTCTGATGTTGAACCGGGCTTGCATTGTAGGTATGAATCCAACTGGGTTGTGATGAATTATTTTTTTAATATATTGTTGAATTCTATTGGCAAGGATTTTGTTGAAGAGTTTTGCATCTAGGTTCATGAGTGATATTCGGTCTGTAGGTTTCCTTTTTGTTGGATCCTTCCCTGGTTTTGGTATGAGGGTTATGCTGGCTTCATAGAATGAATTTGGGAGTATTCCATCCCTTTCTATGCTGTGAAATAGTCTCAGAATTATTGAAGTTAAATCTCTAAAAGTTTGGTAGAATACTGCAGTGAAGCCATCTGGGTCAGGGCTTATTGTGGTTGGTTGTTTTTTGATGACTTTTTCAATCTTTTCCTTTGGGATGGGTTTATAAAGATGTTCTACTTCTCCTTGTTATAATTCTGGTAGATGATATCAATCTGTTAGAGTACAGTCTTTCGTAGCATTCTGTTATGATACTTTTGATTTCTGTTGGATGGGTTGTGAAATCTCCCATCTCATGTCTTATTTGAGTCATTTGTTTTCTGTTCTGTTTTTCTTTAGTCAGTTTAGCCAATGGTTTGTCTATGTTGTTGATATATTAAAAAAAGACAATCTTTGGTCTTATCAATTTTTTTCAATTGTTCTTCTATTCTCTAATTCACTCAGGTATGCCCTGATCTTTATGATCTGATTTTTTCTGGTGCCTGAGGGGTCCCTGTGTTGTTCTCTTTCTACTTGTTCAAGCTGTAGGATTAATTCTTTGCTTTGGGGCCATTCTTCCTTCCAGATGTGTGTATTTATAGAGATAAAATAACCTCTGAGCACGCTTTGGCTGTATCCCATAGGTTTAGGCAGGAAGTGTTTTCATTCTCATTTGAATCCATGAATTTCTTTATTTGATCCTTGATTTCTTCTATAACCCAAGGCTTTTTGAGCAAGGTGTTGTTCAGTTCCTATGAGTTCCACTTTCCATCTATGTTTTTCCTTCTATTGATCTTGACTTTTCTGGCTTTATGATCTGAGAAGATGCTTTGCAATGATTTAACGTTTATGTCCTAACACTTGTTCTATTCTGGAAAATGTTCCATGTGCACTGGAGAAGAAGGCGTAGTTACCTGTTGATGGATAAGCATTTCTGTATATGTCAATGTGGTCTAGTTGGTTAATTGTGGCAATATGATCTTCTGTGTCTTTACTGAACTTTTTTCTATAAGATCTGTCCAATACTGAAAATGGAGTGTTGAAGTCTTCCACTATTATTGTGGAGTGATCTGTCTCAGTTTTGAATGTAGTCAGTGTTTCTTTGATGTATTTAGATGCTGTAGTATTGGGTGCATAAATATTTAATATTGTTAAGTCCTGCTGGTGTATTGAGACTTTCAGCAGTAAATAGCGACCATCCTTGTCCATGATGGTTGTTTTTGCATTCAAATCTATTTTATCTAAGATTAATACTGCCACACCTGCTCTTGTTTGTATATTGTTAGCTTGGTATATATTATTCCATCCTTTAGTTTTCAGTTTGTTCATATCTTTAAGTCTAAGGTGAGTTTCTTGTAAGCAACCTATAGATGGGTCATGTCTTTTGATCCAAGATGTCACTTTACTGGAGCATTCAGTCCATTTATGTTCAGTGTAATTATTGATGTGTTTAGTGCTGTCATTTTGATGTATTTATTTTTGTGTTGGTCTTTTCTCTGTTCTTAATATTCTGTTCTGGGTCATTCTTCTTTGTGGGTTGATTTTTCACCCTTTTCTGTATGGGTTTTATGTTTGTTGAGACTCCTGTGTTATGTTTGTTGCTTTGATATGCTTCATCTTTATTGTGCTGTGTAGCTACCCCTGTGATCCCTTTAATAAACTAAGTTCAAACCCAATTTTAACTTCTACATATCTTATTAACTTCCTCTCCATCTGAAAGGAGTGTAACTGTAGCCTAGCCCTCTTTTGTGTGTGTGTGCATGTATTTTCTTTTAGTTATTCAGCTGTAAGTACATGATAGTTTACATTTTATTTTATTTATTATTATTTTATATTTATTATGATTGAATGAAAATGTACATTCCCATATAAATTTGCATGCTCATCTATATGCAGCTCCCACTGTTCTCCCTGCCCGGTGACAGCACACCCTTCCTCTCTACTACATATATGTCTTATCCTCCCAGCAGTCTCCTATCCCCTCTTCTCAACCCACTCCCCTTCCTCCAGTAAGAGGTCAGCAGGATGACATCCTATAGATGCATAGAACCATAAAGTTCCCACGAGATACGGTCACTCTGCATCTGAAAAGTTGATTCTCATTATGATTTATGGACAAGGACAGCATCAGGGCCAGGGGCCATGCTTCCAGGAGAACCCCAAAGCCCCTGGACCATCATTGTGGTCCTTTAGTGGAGATCTCAGGGTGTACCCCTATTTATTCTTGTGTTGCCAGTGAGACTAAATTTTGTGAGCTCCGTCGTGGCTAAGCATATCCCTCTATTTAATGTGATGTTATCACAGTTTTCATGATATGATCACTGGGTCCCTTCTTTTAATGTTATAGCTTTGATGGAGTTTTGTGCCTTCTCTAGCTGAGTAGGTTTCTAGATGTTAAGTCCTTCATTGTCTCCTAAAATATGGAGTTACTGACTTTGTTTTTCTAAGCCAAGAGCTTCTTTCAGTGTTTCTTGTAGCTTTGGTTTGGTTTTCACATCTCTAAGCTTGGGCTTATCTGTGAATGTCTTTATTTCATCTTCATATTTGAAAGACAGTTTTACAGGGTATATAATTCTTGGTTGGAAGTTTTTCTCCTTTTACGTTTTGAATGTGTCTTTCTGTTGCCTCCGTGCCAACATAGTTTCTGTGGAAAAGTCAGACAAAAGCCTGTAGAGCTTCCTTCTGAATGCTTACTTTGCTTTGAGTCTCATCACCTTTTAGAGCTTTTTCTTATGTTTCATTTGATTAAGCTTGATTACAACGTATCTTAGAGTCTTTCTTTTAGGGTCTATCCTTTGTGGTGCTTGATACACATCTTGGATTTCCATGTTCTCTTCTTTCACAATTTCAGGGAAGTTTTCTGTCAGCAATACAACAACAACACTGTTTGTATTTTCAGGTATCTCTCCCTGTTAAGGAATTCCAATTAATTGCAGATATTCCTCTTGATAGAGTCCCATATGGTTCTTAATGCTGCTTCATTTTTCTTGTTTCTTTTCTCTGATTTCTCCTCAGAAATGCCGGTGTCAGTAGCTGTGTCTTCAAGGTCAGTGAATCTAATATCCAGTTGTTCAATTCTGCTCTTGTGGCTTTGAATTGAATTTTCTAATTCTGTAATTTTGGTATTGATATGCCAGATTTCAGAATGCTGGTGTTCCATCAGTTCAAACAGCTTGCTTAATTTTTCATTTTACTCTGCTGCATTTTGTATAATGTCTAGTTAGGGTCTCTATACAAATCCCTTGTACTTGACTTCTGATAATCTCAGGAGGCTTCTTCATCTGGAAAGTCCTTTGGTTTTTTATTTTGAGAGTTTTCTGGAACCATGGGTGGAATTTTCTTTAAATACTTGGCCAGGGTTTGTTGCTTTTGGGACATCAAGAGTCTGTTTAGTTTCTCTGGTGTTGCCTTAACAGGAGCTGTGGCACAGTTCTGAGAAGGAAGTTGATTACCCTCCACCTCTATGTACTCCAGTGACTGGACCCAGTGGAACCTCTGAGGTAGCAGACTCCACTTCCTGGCTGGCAAAGACACAGCCCTACTTATGGAGTCACTGGGGGGGCCATCAGCCACCCCCATGATGCGGGCCAATAAAGGTTGGAATAGACGCAATCAGGATGTACCACAGTTATTTATCTAGGAAGTCTTAGTTTGAAAGGTAAAAGCTACTGATAGTTGCCCCAGTCAGCCAAGCCCTCAGGTGTGCAAGCCCCTCCTTCTGAATGGCATTGGAGGCACCTCTACAGACATCCACAGATGCTGTGATGTGAATCAAAGTATGGACAGGCTACTGTCCTAGTGTCATTCCCTGTTGGGCCCCACCTTCAAAGCTACACTGTGCTAATCACAGCTTTTCCACTGGAAAATCACTCCCCAGGCTGACACTGCTTCCCAGCCTGGGTATCAACCCTGCTGAGGCCTCTGTTTGGGTACTTCTGCCTCCAAGTTGAACAAGATAGTGTCCCAGAAAAGCTGACCCACCCACTGTGAAATTGCTGAGTTTATGACAGAGGTCCAAAAAGAGAGGTGGATGGCTATGGTGCTCTGAATCCAGAGCCAGGCTCTTAAAAGGTGGCTATTCCACCCACTGATCACTTCAGCAGTGTGGCTGAGCTTTACTACCAGTTAAGTTCATCCCCTGCCTGCTTGCTAACAAAAAGAAAAAAAGTTGAAAATGGCAGTTACCTTCAGTTCGAGGGAGTCAGCCTTTTAACAAGGGAGAGAAGGTCTGTGAGAGATAAGAAGTTTCCCATTTAGTGGCATGTAGTTCAGACTGACAGCCTATGCTTTCTGCTTGGTTTCACTGGGTGTCAAGTACATTTCATTTAATCATCAATCCAGGCCTTAGTTTTCAGAGAGAATTAAGGACATGTGTCTAGTCCACTATCTTGACTCTGTCAAGAAGATTTTTTTTTAAGAAGATTTTTTGAAAAAAATTTAATTAAAAAGAAAGAAAAAGTTATGTTCCAGCTTTCCTGAAGGGTTAATTGGTTAAAAAATAAATAAATAAACAAACCTATATTCAAGTTAAATTTCAAATTGCCCAAAATATTCCTGGCTACTTGTAAAAGAAATTCAGCTAGGAAAGGGCCAGTGAAAGAGATTTTGTTCAGTATCTACCGCATATTAGGTGCTGTGCAAATCACTTCATCCTAATGTGTATGCTAGGTAGTCTTATCCCAGTTTTAAAGATGAGAAAATATCTGCTTATGAAATTAAGAAAATTTTCCCAGCATATACGCAATGCAATTTCATGCTTTTCTTTACACATTTGTGCTTCCTGGTTCCTAGTTGTAGTTTGTCTTGGTTTGTCCTGGTTTTAGCACTAAAGCCATGCAAGGCTGAAAATGCCTGAGTCTCAGGTAAATAGGATGGCTCTACCTACATATTGAAATCAGTGGGTGTTTCAAAAATTCAGATGCCTGGATCTCACCTGCATGAAAATCTGATTTAATGATTCTGAGGTGGGATCTATTGTTAGTATTTTTTAAAAGGTAGAATTATTTGATTCTAATGTATGGCTAGGGTTGTGAACTGCTGCACTATACCATGCTCCACCTAGGAAGTCAACAGCCTGATTTCCATCATCTTTTTCTCCTCTCTGCTATGTGAACCACTAAGTGTAGGGGTTATTCTTGTACACAACATAAATAAAAAGAGAAGATGCTAGACTTAAGTTTCATATCAAAATGACCTGCTGAATGTTTTTTAAGTCCCTTTTTTAAAATTATAATGTTACCATCTTTTACATATGACATCTGTTTCCCTGTTTTCAGCATTTTATCTTATTTTTGTGATTTTTCTACCTGGGTTGACATCTGGTTGATCTGTTTGGCATTCTAGTCTTGGGTTCTTATCTGATGTTATTGATTTTTCTAACCACAGTACTCCCTTTAACATTCTTTGTAATTTTGGTTTGGATTTTGCGTACTCCTCAAATTTCTGTTTATCTGAAAATGTCCTAATTTCACCATCATACTTGAGAGACAGTTTTACTGGATACTTCTTGGCTGCCAACTTCTTTTTTTCCTCTAAGCCTTGTATGTGTTATCCCACTGCCTTCTAGCCTGCACAGTTTCTGTTGAGTAATGTGGGCTTGGTCTTATCGTTTATTCTTTGTAAGTTTTTTCCCCCATGTATCCCTTGCTACTTTTAAATTTGTTTTTTTTCTTATCTCTAGTTTTTGCAAGTTTGATTATAATATACCTTGGTGTCTTTATTTTGATTTACCTTGTGTGGAATTTGAAGAGTATTTTGGATAGATATTTTTTCATATTTCATGATATCAGGAAAGTTTTCTGTCAACAAATCTTTGAGAAATCTTTCTGTATTTTCTGTTACTGCTCACCCTACCATTCTCATACTCCAGTCATTGGTAGATTACTCCTCTTGATAGAGGTCCAAATACTTCTTAGTGTTTCTTTATCTTTTAAAATTCTTTTATCTGATTTTTCCACAAATACGTTGACGTCACATGATTTGTCTTTAGTTTCACCATTTCTGCCTTCCATTGCCTCAGTTCTACTCCTGTGACTTTCTGTTGAGTTGTCCAATTCTGTAATTTTTTAAATTAATTTTCCAAATCTATGCTTCCTATATCTGTATGCTTTCATGCCATCTGTTAAATTTATCATTATGCTCTACTGCATTTTTCCCGATCTCTTTGAAATTTCTAAATAGTCATCTCTTATACTCTACCTCCAGTAATTCTAGGAAATTCACTTCATCTGGAAAATTTCTTGATTCTTTGTTTTGGTAGCTTTCTGAAACCATTATGGTCCTCAACTTTAACTGATATAATATTGACTACTGTCTCTAAGACATCGGTTAATTGTTTTGTTTATTTATTTTATATTTCCTAACTATGTTCTAGCTTCTTGTTTTGTTTGGGAATGTTCAAATAGGCTTGTCGTGTGTGCTAGTTTGGTCCCTGGTGCCTTTGAAGATCGAACATCTTATCACGATGTGGTTGGAGATGTTACTGGGTATGGTAGCCCAGGAGTCCATTTATTTTTCTTGTATGGATTAAGCTCAGGCATCCAGATAGTCACCAAATGCGTGCTACAGGCTCTCCCCTATAGTTCAAGATGGGCAAAGGTATTTGGTGTAGGTGTAGGTATCTGCCTGCATGCTCTGAGAAAGGCAGGGAGCTGGATGGTCAAAGCAGGAAGCATGAGAAAGTAATTGCAGGAGAGGGGAACTGTAGAGGCAATATGAAAAAGGAACTGTAGAGGCCTAGTTTCCTGAGTAACTGTAGCATTTTTTCTATATGACTTATATGGTTAATATTCATATGTTTTGATGACTTCATGGTTTATGATTTGCTTCCCCTCTTCCACCTTCCATTTTTTGTATTCTTTGAAGTTTAAAATTAACGTGTGTTTTTCCTAGAGAAGCCAAACAACAACCATAGAGCTTATTAGAGAAGCCAAACAGCAACCAGGAGACCTGAAGTAAGACAACCAGACAAACAGGGCCCATCTTGTTACTGAAACCAGGGTAATGCTAACAGGCCTTGAAAAAATACTCTCAGGAAGTCAACTTGCTCACCTGAAAGGGGAACTGACATTCCATTCAAGAACTAATGTTCTTCCAATCAATCAAGCTTAATTCCTGAGCCTATAATACACTCTGGTCAATCTGAATGGACAGACAGATTTTTTTGAGGAGCTCATTCCCCTCTGTCTTTTGTATATCTGCATACATTAAAGCCATTTTGTTACTTACCTCACCCCGTCTCAATATTGGCTTTGTAGCCAG
The DNA here is from genome assembly GCA_028571685.1 of Heterohyrax brucei. Lineage (NCBI taxonomy): Eukaryota > Metazoa > Chordata > Mammalia > Hyracoidea > Procaviidae > Heterohyrax > Heterohyrax brucei. Next base: position 32,943,164 of record CM053163.1, read on the forward strand.
CCTCTCAAATTCATGTTTTACAGAAATAAATTCTTGTGCCCAATGTGGGGCTTTGTTCCTTGAGACACCATGGCCCTGGAGTGATGCTGAGACGGACTGACAGCCATCCCAGTGAAATGGCTGCAGGAAGAGGTCTCATACATCTCTAGGAGGGCCACTGATCAGTCCTATGCCTCCCACAGCACCTCCAGCCCCTAACCACATCTATTAGGGAAAGTAAAGGAAGACTGGCCTGGGAAAATCCCCATGGAGTGAGTCTGCAATTCCACTATCTGTTGCACTCACAGAAGGAGTGTGTAGGGCAGGTTGACAGGAAACCTGTCTGATCCCTTGGTTTCTGGAGCAGGTGGCACTTCAGGTGACCAACTACATGAATAGGATTGCCCTGAAAGAGAACTCTGGGTGACTCCAGGGTCCTGGTTTATGGGTTTGTGAGTGAGATTAGGCTGTCAAGATCACCTCTGTCATTCCTGTGAGTGTCTGAGAGGTCGAGACTGCAGGAGATCGAGCCTGTGAGGATTACCTCTGTCATTTTTATGAGTGTTTGAGGGATTGAGGCCACCAGGAACGACAGGAGGTCTGGTCAAGTTATGTGTATTTGTGAGTTTGTGTATGTTTTCTCTTGACTCCCCTGTCTTTTGTCCTGGCACTGACACCAACCTTAGTTGTATCAGATCCCTAGTTTGGTTTTAGAATATTTCTTGTCTAAGTTTTCAAAGCTGGCAACTAGTTCTGCTGATGCAAAGAGGCCTATCATGCTTAGATGCTTTTAAAGAAGTGCCTTGACCACAGGAGAGTAGGGCACCCATGGGGAGATTCAGGAAATTTTTAGCAGTACTGGTTAAAAATTAATGAAGAAGTAGAAATTCAAGTGGACCAATTAATAGCCTGCCATTGAGATAAGGAAACAAAATCCAGCCTAAGATCTGGCCTAAACAACAGAAAAAGTATTAGAGAGCAGGATGAGAACAAGATCATCTAACCCAGAAAAATTGCCGCTAGGGTACATTCTAGCAAATTGAAAGAAGTATAATTATGACCAAGAAACACGTAACACATTTATGTCATACTGTGTGGCCACAATATCAATCACGGTACAATGAATTTTGGCTGTCACAAGTTTTTGACTTACAATTTTTCAGCTTGGTCTATTTTACAGGAGAACAAAAAGGTGAGATGAACTCTCCTACATATAAGCTTTATGTCTTTGTTCCAAAATATAAATCCTTTTAGTCAAGACCTCCTTCAGGAGAAGTCTAAACTTGAGGCTCTGCCTGAGTACTCACCAGAAGATCTGCTTCAGGATAGTTGGACTGCAGGGTCTGTCTTGGATCTCCTTCTCCCATAATGGGAAAGAATGGTAGAAGCTGAAAGGCCAGATCAGGGGGCTGCCGTGAAACTCCTCTCTGAGGATGACCAGGCCTGATTTCAGCTCTGCAGTTTCGCAAAAAATCACCAAGAAGAAGAAAAAGATCTGTGAAGGTTTGACTTCATCAGGTTATGGTCTTCTCCATGTATACTGGTCAGAGTATGGCTTTAGGTGATGGTGCCAATGAATTCTGAGTAGGGCCATTTCCTCCAAAAACAGTTGATGTGGGGCTAGATGCAAATGAGCATCACCTTCATAAGTGGAAAAAATCATAACCCTTTACGTTGAAGTGATTGGGCCCCAGAACCTAAAAACTTGTAAAAAGTCAGAAAAATATCTTCTTAGAATGACAGATGCATTTCACCCATAAACAGATATTTACCATGAAGAGCCAAATAATACTCATCATATAAAGCTGATATTTATTTCTCAAAGTACCCTAGAGTCTCCTGCTTTTCAGAAACACAAAGGACAGCCACTTTATTAACATGGCTGTGTTCTGCTCAATTTGGATATACAGATTTGGACTTATAGAAAAACCCCTATGTGAGGCTCCTACAGAGGAGTAAAAGGAGCCTTTGCTATGGACAAAGGAGTGTCAGCAGACATGAAAAGATTAAGTAAAATTGATGACACACCTGGAACTGGGGCTGCCTGACCTCCAAAAACCTCTCAAACAATTTGTATATGAAAAGACAGGAACTGCTTCAGGAGTATTAACTCAAACTCTGGCGCTGACCAGACAACTGATAACTTGTTTTCCCAAGCAGTTGAACAGTGTAGTCCAGAGCTGGTCTTTTGCCTTTGAGCACTGGTTGCAATTTATAAGCTGCTACAAGAAGCAGAGAAGTTCACTCTTGGACAAAAGGTAAGAGTAAACACGTCACACGTGGTTTTGCGTCTTCTTGGACAAAAGTGGGATTTGGATCAATGGGTGGATACCAGGCAATCTTTCTGGACAACCCAAATATGGTTTTAAATGCTGTCACCTTCCTAAATCCTCCCACATTGCTGCCCGTTTCAGAAGGTACTCCCATACACATCTACTGAAGATAATTGAAAGAGTTTACTGTAGCTGACCAGACTTCTCAAAAGTTTCCCTTGTGGGACTCAGAAACTTAAAGGTATACACATAGTAGCAGCTTTTTATATGAGGGACATTGAAGAGCAAGACATGTGGTGGTAATTCAGACTGAGATTCTAGAAGCAGTCACCCTCCCTGGTGGGACTACTGCACAGAAGGTGAAACTCATAGCTCTCAGGTGAGCCTTGTAGTTGACGGCAGGAAAACATAAATGTGTATACAGACAGCAGATATGCTTATATGGTCCTCCACTCCCGTAGGCCTTTGTGAAAAGAAAGAGGACTTCTGACTGCTGCCAACAAGGAAATAAAACATGTGCTAGAGATTCTTGAACTTTTGGAGGCAGTCAATGATTCCCTCCAGGTGGCAGTGGTATACTGTCCTGGACATCAAAAGCAACAGCTGCCTGAAGCCCTGGGATATGAGAAAGCATATGTAGAGGCAAAAAAAGGCTGCCGTAGAAGGGGATAAGGCAGGATAAGAACTAACCTTAATCTCTCATCTAGACCTCATCGATCTTCCTACATCAACTTATACCACCCAGGAATTAGAAAGAGCAAAAGAGTAGAGTTTTCATCCAGCATTCCACTCTGATTGGCTAGTGAGCCCTGAAGGGAAGGTCTTGTTGCCAGAAGCTCCAGCCTTACATGATGGAGTTCATTATGAGAACGATACTAGTCTGGAGTGGATCCAGTAGATGATTGCAGGACCAAATCTCAGAGGTGTACAAGAAGTCACCAGGAGATGTCATTTGTATGTGAAAAATAATCCAAATGATGTGCCAGACCCAACAAAACCAGGAGGCCAACACTGGGGGAGAAACATGAAAAATGATTGGGCAGGTAAATTTCACAGTGGTGCCCTGCCCTGGAAACTTTAGGACATCTACTCATGATAGAGACTTTCCCTTGTTAGACTGAACAAACTGGAGATGTGATAAAAGTGTTACTTAAAAGAAATAATTCCTTAACTCAGTCTAACATTTTCAGTCCAAAGCAACAATGGAGAAGGCTTTGTGGGACAAATAAATCAAGAGATCAGTAAAGACTTAAGTATAAATTGAAAATTATGTTCTGCCTGGAGGCCACAGTCAACAAGAAAGACAAGAAAGATAAATCACTCCTTAAAGGAGACCCTGAAAAACTTTTCCAGGAAACAAATTTCACCTAGATATGTCTTGCCCATAGCCCCGCTTAAAATCTGGTGGCTCTTTGAAGTGGACTTAAGTTAAGCCCTCATAAATTAATATATGGGATGCCATTCCAAAAAAAAAAAAGTCAACCTTTCCTATCTCTGTAATGTCTGAAGTAAACAGACTGGATCTGCTCTCTGGGAGTTGTCATTAACACCATTAATCACTATGCTTCCTCTCATCTATCCTTCCTCTCTAACATACCCCAGCACAGGTTTCGGCCAGGCAATCAGATTATGTTAAAGATTTGGAGAAACCAACATCCAAAAGACCAGCTGTACTCTAAGTGAGAAAGGCCATTTGAAGTCCTCCTGATTACCCACTCAGCTTTGAAGTTAGTGGGAGTAGCAGCCTGGGTACATCACATGAGAATGAAGGCAGCCCTTCCAAAAGAAAAAAAAGACAGTCAATGTTCTGGAAGGCTGAAAGTAAATATCCCAAAATTTTCCCCATAGCTGGCATACACACGAAAATTCCAGGAAAACTGAGATTTTTCTATGGTTGTCTCAGAAGTGACCCTGTCTAATATAGAAATAGTAATTATTTTAATATACATCTATGTTCCTGTTTTATAAAAAATCTTGGTGAAAGGGACTACAGATACTCTAAAAGCTGGAGAAATTTTGCTTTGTATCTTAGGCTGGGTTTTCTAGGGTAGCAAAGCCAGTAACACATGTATGTACAAGGAACAATTTACATACAAAGTACAAGGAAAGATTTATATATAAAGGAACTGTACATGCTGAATGGCCCAAGTGCTGCCATAAGCCTCACATGGCCATGGGAGCTGGTGAACCCAAGGTCAGAAGGTCAGATACCACAGTTCTAGATCACCAGTTGTGTAGATTGGTGGAGCCCACGCTGGTGATGAGACTGAAAGGTCACTGCTGACTCACAGAGCTGCAGAGGCTGGCGAACCTAGGATTGTCAGGTCAGGGAACAGGTCCCTCAAGTGCCAGCTGTAAGCATTGATGTATCTAACAGCTGCTAGTTAAGGTCCAGGAACCAGATGCCAGGAGAGAGCAGGCACTGCTGACTATGTGAGCAGATAGGAAGTAGGTGGAGGAAAGCAGAAAGATGAGAGCTGAGGGGAGGGAAGCCACCACAGGCCTCACCCTGCCACTTGATACAGCAGCCAAACATGAAGTAGCCATGTTGATACAATCCTGACCACCACACTCTTGTAAGTCAAGAAAATGCTTATCAGATCAGGGAAATGCCTGTCATCAAATTCACCAACATGTAACTGCCTTCCCCATAAACCCCACAACGTCATCCATAATAGATACTGGAAGTGTCTATGCCCCTAATCAATATGAAGTATTTAGAGAAGAGAGACACCCTGTTTCCCAAGGTTGAGAAACTTCCAATAAAAGGGGAGATTGAAATGGGCAGCATGAGAAAGAAATTGTAGGAGAGAGGAACTGTAGAGGCAGTATGAGAAAGGAACTGTAGAGGCCTATTTTCCTGAGTAACTGTAGCATTGTTTCTGTATGGCTTATATGGTTAACTTTCATATGCTTCAATGATTTTGTGATTTATGATTTACTTCCCTTCTTCTACCTCCTATTCTTCACATTCTATGAAGTTTAAAAATTAAACTATGCAGCTGTTATAGAACCCAAAAACAACCATAGAGCTTATTAGAGAGAAGCCAAATAGCAACCAGAAGACCTGACACAACCAGACAATGGGGGCCCATTTGTAACTGAAATCAGGGTGATGCTAACAGATCTTGACAAAATACTCTCAGGAAGTCAACTTGCCCACATTCAAGAACTGACATTCTTCCAACCAATCAAGCCTAAGCCCTGACCCTATAAAACACTCTGGTCAGTCTGAAATGGGAAGATAAAGTTTTCTCAGGAGCTCATTCCCCTCAGTCTCTTGTATGCCTGCACACAATAAAGCCCTCTTGCTACTGGACTCACTTCTGTCTTAATATTGGGCTTTGTGGCAGGTGGCAGGAACCCATTTTTACAGTAACAAGATGTCCCTGAGTGTCTGGGAGGAGAGGGTGTTCTATTATACCTGAACCTAAGTAAAGGAACTGTTTCTGTCCTGAGTTCCGGGCTCAAGGATGTTGGGAGATTTTTTTTTTTTTTTGCCCTTTGGTCTGTTTGTTGATTGTTGTCTCTCCAAGTATGGAAGAATGACTCAAAGCACGTGTAAAGATTCTCACTTCCCCATGTCAATCCATCTCATTGGAAGTATCAGAGGTAGAATACAAAAGATTAGTACTTGGAACTCTTCAAGATATCACGAAGGAAATGAGGCAAATAGAGCATAGCACAACAAAATGAACAGGCTACAGGAAAGCATACAGCTACAAGAACTAGAACTTCAGCAAATCAATAAAAAAAACTACAGAATTAGACAACTTAATAGAAAGGCAAAGGAGCGATGAAAGGCAGAATTAGTGAGACTGAAGATAAAGCACACAACATATTTGAGAAAAAAAATCAGGTAGAAGAATTAAAGAAAATCAAGAAACACTACGAATTATATGGAACGCTACAAAAAAGAATACTCTATAGCAGAAAATAGAGAATTGTTGAAGATTTGTCAACAGAAAACTTCCCTGATGTCATGAAAGATGAGAAGATATCTTTCCAAGATGCTCATTGAACTCTATACAAGTTAGATCCCAAAAGAAAGACACTCAATCATGTTATAATCAAACTTGCCAGAATTAAAGATAAAGGGCAATTTTAAGAATGGCTAGGGATAAATGAAAAATAACCTACAAAGGAGAATCAATAAGACCAAGCTCAGTCTACTCAGTGGAAACAATGCAGTCATGAAGGCAATAGGATGACACATACAAAACCTTGAAGGGAAAAATGTTGCGAGCCAAGAATTAAATAAGGACTACCAATTAAGTTCACAAATTCATCCTAGATAAGGTGCTACCTACCTTACTGCTGAATATCATTATGGTCACCTTCATAGTAAGCCCCTTGGGAAGCTATGCACTGAGGTCAGCACCTAGTCCACCCTTCAAAGCAATTTTGGAACTTTTTATCTTGAATGACCATCAGAGCTGTCTTCCTATTACCCTTGATGTCCTGAATGTCATCAAAATGTCTTCCTTTCATTATCTCCTTTATCTTTGGGTAAAGAAAAGTCACTGAGGGCCAAGTCAGATGAGTAGGTAGGGTACTCCAATACAGTTATTTGTTTGCTGGCTAAAAATTCTTTCATAGTTAACTATACAGTTAAGTTCATGAACTTGCCACCATGTACAATGGCCATTCAAGAAAGAGTTCCAAAATTGCTTTGAAAGGTGGACTAGAAACTGTCATTGGTGCATAGCTTCCCAAGAGGAGTACTTCAAAGGAGACCACGGTGATATTCACAGTAAGATATGTAGCACTTCAAACAATTACATTCATGGACTTAACTGCCAGACCACATATATCCAGCAAAGGTGTGTCTCAAATAGGACGGCAAAATTAGGACATTTCCAGATAAACAGAAATCTAGGGAATATGCAAAAACCAAAAGAAAATTATAAGAAATACTAAAGGGAGTCTTTTGCTTAGAAAATCAATAACATGAGCTAACAACACAAAACTAGAACACAGAACAGAGCAACTGGATATAAACTCAAACACGTGAATCACAAAAACAAATCAAAGGCAAAACAATACAAATAGGGAAATAAGCCAAGTAAAATGTAATGATAGATCTTTCATGTGGAGAGGAAGTCAATGCAATATAAAGAAATTAGAGACTCATTTAAATTTAGAAAAACAGGGGTAATTATTAAGGTAATCAGAAAAGATTCTATCAACCCTAGGTGTCAATATAATAAACAACAAAGACATGAAGTCTCAGCAAATACAAAACCACCAACATTGAAAAATACGAAAACATAAAGAAAAAACACTCAGCAAAGAATATTAAATGGAACAAAGGAAATGACTACAATGTACAAAAATGACATCAAAATGACAGCACTAAACTCATGCTTATCAGTAATCACACTGAATATAAATAAACGTAAAGAGATGGGGAGTGGTTGACTGGATAAAAAGCAAAAACAAACAAACAAAATAACAGCCTAACGATTAAGCCTGTAAACTTAATTGTTCTAAGTGCTACATACTTCACTGCTTAATATCACTACAGTCACCTTCAAAGTACTCCCCTTGGGAAGCTATGCAATGACAACAATGCCTACTCCACCCTTCAAAGCAGTTTTGAAACTCTTTCTTGAATAGCCGTTGTGCACAGTGGCACAGTGGCAAGTTCATGAACTTAATTTTATAGTTATCTGTGAGGGAGTTTTTAGCCAGTAAACAAACAACTGTACTGGAAAACCCTCCCTACTCACCTGACCTGGCTTCCAATGATTTTTTTTTTTACCCAATGATAAAGGAAACATTGAGAGGAAGACATTTCATTTGGACGACATTCAGGAAATCAAGGGTAATATGATGACATCTCTGATGGTCATTCTAGAAAAGAGTTCCAGAATCACTTTGACAGGTGAATTAGGTACTGGCATCAATGCATAAATTCCCAAGGGCAGTACTTCAAAGGTGACCACAGTGATACTAATCAGTGTGGTATGTAGCACTTTTTCTAGGATGAGTTCACAAATGTAACTGTCAGACATCATATGCTGTGTATAGGAAGCGCACCTTAGACTTAAAGACACAAAGAAACTAAAACTCAAAGGATAGAAAATGTATACATCAAGCAAACAACATTCAAAAAAGAGTAAAAGTGTCAATAACATTGACTGATAAGATAGACTTTAAAGTAAAATTCACACATTCAGCAAGGAAAATTGCATTGGTATTGAGTCAATTCTGACTCATAGCAACCATATAGGACAGAGTAGAACTGCCCCATGGAGTTTCCAAGGAAGGATACCATATGATGATTAAAGACTGAGTACTTCAGGAGGAAATAACCATATTAAATATCTATGGATCCAATGATAGGGCTCCAAAATACATAAAACACATTCTAACCTCACTTAAAACAGAAATAGAGAGCTCCACAGTAATAGCAGGACGCTTCAACATACTACTTTAGGTGAAGGACAGACCATCCAGGAAAAAAGCTCAATAAACGTTGAAATATCTAAATGCCACATCAACCGACTTTTCCTCATAGACTTATACACAACCCTCCATCCAGCAGCAGCCAAGTATATTTTCTTTTTCAATCCACTAGAAACATTCTCCACAACTGATCATACATTAGGCCACAAAGCAATCCGTAACAAAATTAAAAATATTGAAATGTTGAAAAGCATCTTTTCATATCATAAAGCCATATTAATAGTAACAAATAACAGAAAAAGAAAGGAAAAATGTAAACAGAAGGAAAAAGAACAAAACCTTACTCTAAACTACTGGGTTATAGAAGAAATCAAGAATGGGACAAAGCATTTCACAGAATCAAATGAGAATGAAAATATGTTCTACCCAAAACTTTAAGACATGGCAAAAGCCCTGCTAAGAGGTCAATTTACTTCAATGCACACATCCAAAAAGAAGAAAGGGCTCAAATGAAAGTGAAAGAAACTCTCAGGCATCAGAAAAAAGCAAAAAATAAAAATTAGAGCAGAACTAAAAGAGTCAGAGAACAGAAGAAAAAAAATGAGAATTAAGACAAAAAGCTGATTCTTTGAAAAGTTCAACAAAAGTGATAACCGTTGGCCAAACTGACAAAAGAAAACAACAGAGGAAGCAAATAACCCAAATAAGAAATAAGATGGGCTGTATCACAATAGACTCAAGTGAAATTAAAAAAAAAAAAAAACAATCATGCTAGAATACCATGAAAAACTGCACTCTAATAGCTTTGAATACCACAGGAAATCGACAAATTTCTAGAAAGACACTACTTACCCAAGTCAACACAAACAGAAGCAGAGCAGCTGAATAAACCCATCAGAAAAGACAAGATTGTCAAGGTAAAAAAAAAAAAAAAATTCTCAATCTAAAAAAGCTCTGGGTTTAATGGCTTCACTGGAGAGTTCTACCAAACTTTTAGAGAAGAGTTAACACCATTACTAATGGTATTTCAGAGCATAGAAAAGGATGGAATACTGCCAAATTGATTCCAGGAAGCTACCATAACCCTGATACCAAAACCAGGTAAAGACAGTACAATCAAGGAAATTTAAAGACCAGTATCCCTCATGAACTTAAGATGTAAAAAGCTTCAACAAAATTCTGACTAATAAAATTCAACCACATATGGGAAAAAAAAATCACCATCCTTAAAGAGGGTTCATTTCAAGGATATAGGGATGGCTCAATGTTAGAAAAACAATGACATCAATCACATAAACAAGATTCTTCATTTTATCAATTGATGCAGAAAAGGCATTTGACAAAGTCCAAAAGCCAGTCATATTAAAAACTCTCAGTAAAATAAGAATAAAAGGCAAATTCCTCAACATCATAAAGATCATTTAATTGAAGCCAACAGCCAACATCATCCCAAATAGAGAATCTGAAAGTGTTTCCCTTGAGAATGGGAACCAGCTAGGATGACTTCTGTAACCACCTTTTTTCCAACATTGTGCCGGAGGTTCTAGCTAGAGCGAGCAGGCAAGATGAAGAAATAAAGGGCATCCAAATTGGTAAAGAAGAAGTAAAAGTGTCTTTATTTGTAGCTGATATTATCTTACACACCGAACACTCTAAAACAAACAAACAAAGAAACTACTGAAATGAACACAAGAGTTCAGCAAACGATCAGGAAAAAAGATAAACATACAACAATCAGTTGGTTCCTTTACGCCAACAAAGAGAATATCAAAGGAAATTGCTGAAACAATAACATTTATAATAATCCCCCAGAATTTAAAATACTTCAGAATAAATCTAGCCAGAGATATTAAAGACAAATACAAATACAAATAGCTTACTGACTCTAGAAACCAAAAAGTAAAAACACTCTACTGCAAGAAAACAAAACAGACGAACCCAAGTAGAGAAACCTACTTTGATCATGGAGAAGACTCAACATTGTGAAAATGTCTACTCCACCACCCTAAGCAATCTTTAATGCAATACAATCCCAATACAAAATAATGAGATAGAGAAACAAATACCAACTTCATGTGGAAAGTGAAAAAGTACAAGTATGTAAAGCATTACTGAAGAAGAATAAAGTGAGAGGCCTCACAATACCTGACTGTAGAAGATATTACACTGTCATGGTAGTCAGAACAGCTTGGTACTAGTACAAAAACAAATACACAGACCAATGAAACAGAATTGAGAATCCAAACAGAAAATTATCCACCTATGAGCAGCTTACATTAGAGAAAGGCCCAAAGTCTGTAAACTGAGAAAAAGACAGTCCCTTTAACAAATGTTATTGGTATAACTGGATATCCACCTGCAACAAACTGAAACAAGATCCATATCTCATACCATGCACAAAAACTAACTCAAAATGGATCAAAGACCTAAATATCAAGTCTACAATGATAAAGATCATGAAAGATAAAATAGGGACAACACTGGGAACCCTGACACACAACAGAAACAGACTAAATAACATTATTAATAATGTACAAATTGCAGAAGAAAAAATGAATAACTGGCAACTCCTACAAATCAAACACTTGTGCTCATCCAAAGATTTCACCAAAACAGTAAAAAAACAACCTTCGGACTGGGAAAAAAAATTGGGTTATGACAAATCTGATCAGCATCTAATCTCCATAATCCATGAGATACTGTAAAACATCATCAACAACTAAGTTAAAGAATCCAGTTTAAAAACAAAAAGGGATATGAACAAGCACTTCATCAAAGAAGACATCAGGTGCCTAACAGATACCAAGGAAATGCTCACAATCATTAGCCATTAGAGATATCCCAACCAAAACTACAATGAGAGACCATCCAAAAACCACAAAATAATAAATCTTGGAGAAGCTGTGGAAAGACTGGAACACTTACACACTGCTGGTGGGAATGTAAAATGGTGCAACCACTTTGGAAATTGATTTGACACTTTCTTAAGAAGCTAGAAATAGAAATACCATATAATCCAGCAATCCTGCTTTTTGAAATATATCTGAGAGAAATAAAGACTGTCACATGAATAGCTACACACATACCAATGCTTATTGCAGCTCTGTCCACATAACAAAGGTTGGAATTAAACTAGTTGCTTACCAACAGATGAATGGATAAACATACTATGGTATATTCACACAATGGAATACTATGGAATGATAAAGGACAGTGAAGTACTTGGGAAACAGTTCGTAACCTAGAAGAGTTGGAAAGACGTTATGCTGAGTGAAATGAGTCAGTTGCAAAAAGACAAAGATTGTACAAGATCACCCTTAATGGAACTAAAGAAAAGGTTTAAACACAAAAGAAAAGTCTTTGATAGTTACAAAAGTGGGAATAATGGACGTGGGATGTTCATCGATTAGAGAGTAAATAGGAATTGGTTTAGGGGATGGGAGGGACAGCATGTAGTGGAAGGGAGGTCAGCACAGCTGGACTAAATCCAAAGCCAAGAGGTTTCATAAATACAGTCTAGCGCTTTGAAGGAGAGAATAGCAAAGGCTGGGGTCTAGGGACCATGGTTTCAGGTGACATCTAGGTCAATTGGTGTAACTTTCTTTAAGAAAATATTCTGCATCTTGCTTTAGTGAGTGGTGTGTGGGGTCTTATAAGCTAGCAAGGAGCCGTCTAAGTCATGTCAGTTGATCACAACCTACCTTTGCAGCAGCAGTGAATTAAAGACATAAAGAACATATGAGCACAAGAGACAGAAAGGACCATACAATTCAGGGACTATACCAGCATGAGATCAGAAGAATAAGATAATGCCTGACCACCACCAATAACTCCATGACAGGGAATAAAACACAGAGTCCTGGCACATTGGGTGAAAAATGAATGTATAGAACTAGAACACTACTGCAAGACCAGACTTGTGGTCCAACAGTCTGAAGGGTCCCTGGAGGACATATCCCCTGGACTGTCTGTTAGACCAGAGGTGAAACCAGTTCCAAAGCCAACTCTCCAAAGAGTAGACTAGAGCATAATAAGACATAAAATGATACTGGCAAAGAATGTGCTTCTTGGCTTAAATATATGCATGTGACTAGCTTATCAGCTCCTATTGAGAGGAGAAATGGAAGAATGGAGGAGAACAGAATCCAGTTGAACACACACAGAAATTACAAGACATAAAGGAAAAATATTCTGTCATGAAGTGGGGCGAGCAGACAGAGTTACATAGCAATGTGTGCGCAAGGTTTTGTATAACAAATTGACTTGGATTTTAAACTTACATTTAAGCACAATAAAATATTTAAAAATAAATAAATAAAAGACTTTCAAATTAAAAAAGAAACAAGGAAGGTGTGACTACTGTCACATACTTTGGACCTATTTTCAGGAGAGATCAGCCCCTGAAGAAGGGTGTAATGTATGCTAAGCAGAGGGCCAGTGAAAAAGAGGAAGACACTTAATGAGACAGATTGACACAGTGGCTGTGGAACAATGAGCTGCAGCATATCAGCAAGAATGGTGCAAGACCAAGCTGTGCTTTTTGTTCTTTTGTGTATGGGTTTGCTATGAGTTGGAACCAACTCAGTGGCACCTAACAACAATGACAACGACAGTGCTGTCACTTAAGGCTCTGTTCTAGCAGTTCTTGGCTACACTGGCTGTCTCTTAGATTAACAGTTACTCTCTAGTATAATTAGTGTCGTGTAAACTAAGAAATGGAATATTTGTATACACTTACCCAATATTTTTTTCCATTATATATTCCCAAATATGTACAGCCCTTTAAAAGTTTGGTACATAATTAATTGCTTACTAAGAAGTTAATATCAATTTATATTTCATTAACATGTGCATAGTGCCACAACCTAGACCAATGTTGTTACTTCTCAAGGTCTTTGATTTTTGTGCCACCCAGTGCCCTTGAGTCAGATCTGACTCAAGGTGACGCTAGAGGCCAGAGTAGAACTGCCCCCTAGAGTATTCAGGGAGCACCTGGTGGATTTGAAATTTTGTCAGATAATTGAATAATGATATTACATTATTACCTTAATTTGCATGTTAAATGACTTTATATTCTCCCTTTGTAAGTACTTGTTTGTGACCTTCATCAATTTGATTATACTTTATTAGTATGGGAGCTGTTTAAATGGACTATTTAAAAATGTATATAACATATATATTATATAGACATTTATGTCAGATCCTACAATTAAGTTCACAAACTTAATTGTTCTAAGTGCTACATACTTCATTGCTGAATGTCATGACAGTCAACTTCAAAGTATTCCCTCCCATTGGAAAGCTATGCACTGACACCCACACCTAGTCTACCTTGCAAAGTAATTTTGGAACTCTTTCTGGAATGGCCACTGCACACGGTGGCAAGCTTATGAACTTAATTATGTAGTTGTCTGTGAGGGAGATTTTAGCTAGTAAACAAATAACTTTATTGTAACACCCTCCCTACTCACCTGATCTGGCCCCAGTGACTTTTTTCTTTACCCAAAGATAAAGAAAATATTGAAAGGAAGACATTTTGATAACATTCAGGACATCCAGAGTAATACAACAACTCTGATGGCCATTCCAGAAAAAGAGTTCCAGAATTGCTTTGAAAGGTGAACTAGACATTGGCATTGGTGCATACCCTCTGAAAGGAAGCTCAGAAAAAACTGAGCAATTGTCACAGAGCCCTTATGACTGACAAAGCCAAAAATATTTACTCTTTGAACCTACAGAAGTTTTTCCAGTCCCAGAGACTGATTACTCTTTGGGAGGGTGATTCACTTGGCCACCAAAGATGATGCTTCTGATGTAGTGACTACCATTTGTTTATAAACATACTCATGTTTCTTTAAGTATTGTTGAATAGGCAATTTATAAAATGAAAGTAAAACTCCTTGGCTTCTTGTTTTGCTTCTGAAAGACCACTGTTGTTAATTGGTTCAGGTATCTTTCTGGAAATATTCCACATCCATACAATGCTACATGTTTATAACTGACTCTTTTTGAATACACAGCATACAAAGTATCTTGGAAATTGTTCCATAAACATGCATATAGAACTGTTTTATTTTTAACAACTGATAAAATTTCATTATATTATTTTATAATTTATTTAGAATTCTACTAATGGATATTTTGGTTTTGGTTATATGTGCTGTTATAAAATTCTACAATTATATGTGTGCATTTTTGTACACATGTCCAAATATCTCTGTAGGATAATTTCCTACAAATGGATTCTACACTTCAAAAAAATTTCTGTTTTGGGTATTTTGACACTGCAGGATTGAAAGAGTACCAATTTTTATCCCTGCTCACAAGTTATGAGTGCCTGTAACTGCACACACATGCTAACAGAATGCATTCTAAACTTCCTGATATTTCCTGTCTTATAGGAGAAAATACATAGCACTGTAGTTTTAATTTACATTTAAGCTGTTATTTATTTATGTCGATGTTATTAGGTACTGTCGAGTTCACTGTGACTTATAAAGACCCTGTAAGATGGTTTCCGAGGAGTAACTGGTAAATTTGAACTGCCAGCCTTTTGGTTAATAACCTAGTTCTTAACCACTACACCACTAGGGCTCTTATTTATTTATACAAGTATTTCCATTTCTATGAACAGTCAGTTCATGTTGTATAATTTATTATTATTTAAATTTCTTTTTCCTGCTACCAGCTTTTTTATTTCCACTCTGACTGTAACTAACAACTGTGCTTTGGTAGAAGTTAAGTAGGCTGACCTCTCTTGTCTCTGGCCACTTTAAAAGAACTGTGTTGAGCTTTTGAACTGAGAACATGTTGTGTTTTACTTTCCTTCATAATTTGGTTTCTTTAGAAACACATAATCTTCTGTTATGGATTGAATTATATCCCCCCCAAAATGTGTGCCAACATGGGTAGGCCATGATTCCAGTACTGTGTGATTCATCTGATATGATTTTTTTGTATTTTGTAAATCCTACCTCTATGATGTTAATGATATAGGATTAGAGGCAGTTATATTAATGAGGCAAAACCCAATTTATAAGCCTAGTCTGCTTTTTTAATCAGTCCTTTTGATATATATAAGAAGCAAGCAGAGAGATAGGGAAACTCATACCACCAGGAATAAAGAATCAGGAGGAAAGCATATCATTTAGACCTGGGGTCCTTGAGCTAGAGGCTCCTAGACCAGGGGAAAATTGATGACAAGGACCTTTCCCTAAAGCTAACAGACAGAGAAGGCCTTCTTTTAGAACTGGCACTCTAAATCCAGACTTCTAACCTCCTAAACTGTGATAGAATAAACTTATCTTTGTTAAAGCCATCCACTTACAGTATTTCTGTTACAGCATCAGTAGATAACTAGTAAGGCACTTTCTTATTGGGGACCTACAGTTTAATATATCCCTATCAATACTCATTGAGGGAGCCTTAGCTGTGCAGTGTTTAAAGTACTTACCTGCTAATTGAAAGGTTGGCAGTTTGAACTCATCAATTGTTCTGTGAAGAAAGGTGGCAGTTTGCTTCTATATAGACTATAGCCATGAAAACCCTGTATTGGCAGTTATACTCTGCTATGAGGTTGCTGTGAGTCAGAATTGACTCAATGATAACAAGTTCACACTCACAGAGGAAAGAGAGGATAGCTCTTAATCTACGACAGTAAATTTAAACATAATTTTTATGATAGACATAGTGTCTCAATCTAAAATCTTATGTACATATCTAAATAAAACTGGTTAGTTATCAAAATGCAATTTAAAAGAAACTACTTGCAATCCCAATACAAGTTCCAGCATCATTTTTTAATGAGATGGAGAAACAAATCACCAGTTTTGTTTGGAAATGGAAGAAGCCCCAGATAAGTAAGGTACTACTAAAGAAGAAGAACACACTGGGAGGCCTCTCATTACCTGACCTTAGAAGATGCTACACTGCCACAGTGCTCAAAACAGCCTGGTACTGGTACAAGAACAGACAGATGTATCAATGGAACAGAACTGAGACCCCAGAGATGACACCATCTGCCTATGACCAGTTGATATTCGACAAAGGCCCTAAGACATTAAACTGGGGTAAAAACAGTCTCTTCAACAAACGGTGCTGGCAAAATTGGTTATCCATCTGCAATAAACTGAATCAAGATCCATATCTTATACCTTATACAAAAACCAACTTCAACTGGATAAAAGACCTAAATATCAAAACTAAAACGATAAAGCTCATTCAAGAAAAGGTAGGAACAACAATGGAAGTTTTAATACACAATGAGGACAGACTCCAAAATCTGTCAAAGAAACCTCAATCAACAGAAGAGAAAATAGATAAATGGGGACTATTAAGAATCAAACACTTTTGCTCATCCAAAGACTTTATTAATAGAATTAAAAGAACACCCACAGAATGGGAAAAAATATTTGGCAACTCTACCGATGCCTGATCTCCATAATCTATAAGATACTACAAAATATCAATAAGAAGAAAATAAACCATCCACTTAAGCAATGGGCAAAGGAGATGGACAGACACTTCACTAAAGAGGAAATCCAGGCAGCCAAAAAACACATGCGGACATGTTCACGATCTTTAGTTATTAAAGAAATTCAAATCAAGACAACAATGAGATACCATCTCACCCCAACAAGATTGGCCATGATCCAGAAAACACAAAACAACAAATGCTGGAGAGGCTGTGGAGAAAGTGGAACACTCCTACACTGTTGGTGGGGTTGCAAAATGGTCCAGCCTCTTTGGAAAGCAATCTGGTGCTTCCTTAAAAAAATGGATATCGATATACCATTTGACTCGGTAATTCCACTACTTGGAATATATCCTACAGAATCAAGGCCTTTCACACCAACAGACACATGCACGAGAATGTTTATCGCAGCACAGTCCACGATAGCAAAAAGCTGGAATCAACCCAGATGCCCAACAACAGAAGAATGGATAGGTAAACTATGGTACATATACTCAATGGAGCACTATGCAATGGTAAAGAATAACGATGATTCCAGGAAACATCTCCTAACCTAGTTTCAACTGGAAGACGTCATGTTGAGTGAAAGTAGTCAGTGACAAAAGGACAGATACTGTATGAGACCTCTATGATAAGATCTCAAAAACAGACTTGTGTATAGAAGAAAAGACTCTTTGACAGCAGCAAGGGAGGGGAGGGAAAGAGGGGGGAGGGTTCAGTTTAGATAGTTGCTAGAAATCTGGTTGGGAGAAATCAGTGATAGCACACATTAGAAACAAGAACAACATTAAGTGAACTTCAGCATAACTTGAGTACTCCTTCGATCTTAACCCAATATTGCAAGGATAGAGCAGCTGGGGAAGGGGGCAGGGGACCATGCTCTTAGGCGAAATCGAGGCCAATTGGCACAACTAGAGTTTTCCTAACAGAGCTCTCTGCACCCCACATTGGTGAGTGGCGTCTGGGGTCTTAAAAGCTGCCAAGCTGGACACAGCAAATGGTCCCAACTCAGCAGGAACGTATAGCTCACCGAGGACCAAAATGACGTGCGGTAAAGACTACCTAGAATACAGAGAGACCCGCAAGAGTGGGTGCCTGCATCGACTTGGGACCGGAAGAACTGGATGGTATCCGGCCACCACCAGTGATAGCCACGATGGAGCTCACTAGGTTGAGTCTCACTGGCAACACAAGAATAAAAAAGGGTGCATCCTGAGATCTCCACTAAAGACCTCAATTGGTGGTCCAGTGGTTTCGGGGTTCCCCTGAGAGCATGGCCTCTGGCCCTGATGCTGCCCTTACCCATAAATCATAATGAAGGTCCACTCTTTGGACAGGAATGGATTGGACTTGGTAATGCAGAGTGATCATATAATGGATGCACTTTATGGTTCTATACATCTATAGGTTATCATCCTGCTGACCTCTGGCTGGAGGAAGGAGAGTGGGTGGAGAGGAGGGGAAAGGAGACTGTTGGGAGGATGAGACATGTATGGAGCAGAGAGGAATAGTGTGCTGTCACCGGACAGGGAGAACAGTGGAAGCTGCATATAGGTGGGCATGTAAATTTATATGGGAATGTACATTTTCACTCAGTCATGTTAAATAAAAAAGAAAAGAAAAAAGAATTTATATAAGTTATCCTATTACCTTTCTGCCTGCATGGTTTCTGCAGAATGGTCTGAACTTAGTCTTATTAACTCTCTTTTGTAGATGACTTTATTAGGGTTTCTTCATTTTTGTAAATTCTTTTGTCTGAGTTTTCCTCAAATATGTTAGTGTCAATTACTTTATCTTCATTGTCATTAATTCTGACTTCCATTTCTTCAGTTCTGCTCCTGTGACTTTCTATTGAGTTGTCCAATTCTTAAAATTTATAGTCAATCTTCCGGATTTCTGTTTGCTATCTCTTTATGGATTCTTGCAGCCTGTTAAATCTGTAATTATTATACTCTTCTCTAATATTTTTAATTTCCACTGTTGCTATGTCTGTATTCTCCTTGGCTTTTTCTGCATTTTTGCCTGATCTTCTTCTTGGTCTCTTGAAGAGTTCTGTATATTAATATTTTGCGTTCTGCCTCCAGTAATTCCAAAAGTTCCCTTTATCTGGATGATTTATTGATTCTTCAGTTTGGAAGCTTTCTGAAACCATCATGGTCTGCCTCTTTTTGTGATTTGCTATTGACTATTGCCTCTGAGCCTTCAATAAGTTACTGTATTTATTTATTTTATATCTGTTTACTGTGTCTTAGCTTCTTATTTTGTTGTGATATGCTCAAATAGGCTAGTCATGTGAGCTAATTTGGTTAGAGCTTTTAATTAGGTGTGTGAGCCCAGGAGTAAGTTATTATTCTCTATGGATTCAGTTCAGGTATCAGGTGGGCTTGGCTTGGCCATCAGGTAGTGAGTCACCCAATGTGTGGTGCAGTGTCTCACAGTCCTAAATGGGCAGGGGTGATTGGAGTAGGCACAGGTATCTGGTTGTAGTAGGGGGTCATGCACTGAGCAATGCAGTAACCTGACAGCCACCATTGAGTGGCTGTGAGGAAAGTGTGTCCCTATTTTCTAGAACTCATAGGTGAGTGGTTTTTGTAGCCAGACTAGGGGTCTCTGATGCTGTTAGCTGTAAAGACTGGGAGGCATCATCTATTCTTGGGCCTCTATGGTGGGTGGCTTGGTGACATAGGTGGAGCTACCAGTCCTTAGGCCTCTGTCTTGGGTATGTGAGAACCCTGGCAACAGCCAGGACTCACACCTAAGAAGGGGGTCATCAGTTGAGGAATCTGGAAGTGCTCTAAGTTTTTGCTTACTCTGGAAGAGAACCTGGTTAAAAGGTGTTAGGGTTTGAGAGAGAGAGAGATAAAGGCTTGACTATAGGGCATCTCGTCCTACTTCTTTTCTCTTCTGCAGAATAAATCAAGTTGTAGAACTCTACTAGAGTTTAAAGATCCAAATTTCAGCCACTGTTCCTGATCTCCCAGTGACTACTGAGGCCATATATTGTTGTGCAAAAATATTTTTTTCTTAGTTGTTAGTTCATAACTATGTCTTTTCTAATTGGCCAGAATGCATCCCCAGGAGGCACTCAGCAGGGATAGAAAAACTTACCCTCGTCTCAGCTACCACAAGTTGAAATCTTCTTTTTCTAGCTTACTGGAAAAATGCTTAAAATCTACCCTAAAAGTGACTTCCTTTCTAATGAGATCTAACTCAGTATTCCCCATAGTCTAATCTTTGGACTCCAACTTCCCTAGGGCACGCTTCCAAAAACCCTTGTGTGCACCATACTACTTCTATCTTTTGGTGCCTAGGTCCTAGAAAATTGAATTGTTCTCAGAAGTGTGCTAGAACCTGGCAGTGTGTCTTGTACAAGTATGAATTAGCACAGTAATGAAGAAGACATTGCCAAGCCCTTTCACAAGGACAATCACGTCAGCACAAATACAAAGTTTCACTGTTATGCATTCACTCCACCAAACGCATGATGGGTCTTCTTTCTCGCCCTCTCTTCCCCTCTTCCCCCTTCTCTCTCAGCTGTCTGGGGGAAACAACCAGGGAAATTAGCCACATTCACACAACAAGGCCATGCAGAGTCTTTCTAAGCAATTCTGCTCATGGAGTCAGGTGTCCAAAGCCTATCCAGGAACATCTGAAGTGCTATTCATCCCAGGAACCATCTGAAGAGCTGCTTACCTCAGCAACACATGGGGAACAATTTGCCCTAGGACCTAAGGTACGACTCAGCAACACACTCAGCTCAGACCTCCCCTAGGTCTTCCCCATCGTTCTGGTACTAAGTGCAACAGGGAGAAGAGTTGCAGACTTGCACTTCAAGGATTTCTCGCAGACAGACATCTTGATTACTCACCTCAGGAAACACGATTAGGGACCGATGGTACCCTGGCAGGTGCAGGACAGATCAGCTCTCCTAGAGATAAATGTAACCTCCTATATCCACTTACTGGGATAGTTGCCAATCAGTTCTAAGTTCTACCCCAAAGTCACTTTATCTCAAGCTGTACTGCCCCATGCTTGGCACCAGTTTGTTGCTGTAAAATACAGATACACGCTGCCTACCACAAAGCCAATATGGAGACATGGGTGAGGTGGGTTATCAAGAGGTTTAGTGTATATTGATATATAATAGACAGGAGGAATCAAGTCTGCCAAAGCTTCTCTGACTTCTTCAGTGAGGCTAAGGATTTTTACTGGTGAACAAAGGTGAGTGGTTGCATGTAAACATTTAGGTATGGAGAACAGTAATCATGGAAGAAAGTAAATAATTCATGGAGTGAGATCTCAAGATGAATGTCTAGAGCCTGAAGGGGGTCTGTTTGAAGTTCTTGCAGGTTTTCGTCTCTGGTGGTAGCTATCTGGATAGGGAGTCAGTGACTGGAAACTTCACCTGTCCGGTGATCCAGAGAGAACTTGAAACAAACCAGCTGCAAAGATTTTATTATACCTCGTACCTGGTGCATCACTTTCCATCCTCTTAGTTCCGATGGGTTATAAGTTAATGTGTAATCACCTCGGGGCTAGGCAGTGCAAGGAAGCTAGGACTTCAAGAATAAAAACAAATAAACAAAAAACAGTTTAGTAAGTCCTGTTCAATTCTTTATGCTGCCTACTTCACTAGTCTGCATTTAGGTTGTGTGCAGGTCTGCACTTTCTCCAAAGGGTATAGTGTAAGATCTTTTCTTGTCTCTTAACTTTTGGCAGTCCCAGATATTCTTTGTGTCTAGATGGATCATCACTTGACTATCTCTTCTGACTACATTTGTATCTCTTTCTTTTTTGTATAAAGATATCACTTAAAATGGGTCACCACTATATTAGGATCCATATCACTCCCTTATAAATCCAAAACAAACCCATTTCCATTGAGTCAATTTCAACTTATAGTGACCCTAAAGGACAAAGCAGAACCAACTCATGGGGTTTCTAAGGAGAGGCTGGTGGATTTGAACTGCTGAGCTTCCAGTTAACAGCTGAACACTTTTAATCACTGTGTTAAGTGGGCTTCTACTCTAGTACGACCTAACATTAACTGATTTTAATTTTAATATTATCAAAAGCCTTATTTCCAAATAAGGTTATGTTTACAATACCAGGGGTTGGAACTTCGACATATCTTTTTGGTGTACACAATTCAGACCATAACAATAGTCAATACTCCTTCCACACTGGAAGCCTCTTATTTACTCTTTTTTTGCTCTACCCTGTTTGGCATTGTGTAAAATAAGTTGACCTTGAGTTTGTTAGTGAAAAACTGTATTTTGACAAAATGCTTCAATTTTCTGCTTCAGTTCTTTCATAGAAAAGGACAATAGTAATATTTTCATGAAACAAAAAGTTTACAAAATACCAGTAATAGCCTGGATGTAGTGACGAATAAACAGGAACTCTCTAGTGTCAATGTTTTGGTTTTTAACAAATTTTACCAAAAATCTTATAGTAATTCACTTTTATAAGAACAGGACCAGGTGAAAATATTCATTTTAAAGACTGTTTTAAAAATTTTTTAATAGAATTTAGTTAAATATCATTACTTTGGGCCATCTATTAAATAGATGTCTCTATAGTGTGCATTAAAAACTCTTCTATTCGGAAAATATTTAGAATTTTTTTTTTAAATGCTGGCTTTTTTTTTATTATTTAATATGACTGAGTTAAAAATGTACATTCCCGTATAAATTCACATGCCCAGCTCTATGCAGTTTCCACTGCTCTCCCTGTCCGGTGACAGCACACTATTCCTCTCTGCTCCATACATGTCTCATCCTCCCAACAGTCTCCTTTCCCCTTCTCTCCATCCACTCTCCTTCCTCCAGCCTGAGGTCAGCAGGATGATATCCTATAGATGTGTAGAACCATAAAGTGCATCCACTGTATGATCACTCTACATTGCCAAGTCCAATCCATTCCTGTCCAAAGAGTGGACCTTCATTATGATTTATGGGTAAGGGCAGCAACAGGGCCAGAGGCCATGCTCGCAGGGGAACCCTGAAACCGCTGGACCATCAACTGAGGTCTTTTAGTGGAGATCTCAGGATGCACCCCTTTTTATTCTTGTGTTGCCAGTGAGACTCAACCTAGTGAGCTCCATCGTGCCTATCACTGGTGGTGGCCAGGCACCATCCGGTTCTTCCGGTCCCAAGTCGATGTAGGCACCCACTGATGTGGGTCTCTCTATCTTCTAGGTTGTCTTTACCCCATGTCATTTTGGTCCTTGGTGAACATCTGTTCCTGCTGAGTTGGGACCATTTGCTGTGACCTCGGATGGCAGCTTGGCAGCTTTTAAGACCCCAAATGCCACTCACCAATGTGGGGTGCAGAGAGCTCTCTTAGCAAAACACTAGTTGTGCCAATTGGCCTCGATTTCGCCTAAGAGCATGGTCCCCTGCCCCCAGCCCCAGCTACTCTATCCTTGCAATATTGGGTTAAGATCGAAGGAGTACTCAAGTTATGCTGAAGTTCACTTAATGTTGTTCTTGTTTCTAATGTGTGCTATCACCGATTTCTCCCAACCAGATTTCTAGCAACTATCTAATCTAAACCCTCCCCCATCCCCCCTTCCTCCCCTCCCTTGTAGCTGACAAAGAGTCTTTTCTTCTATACACAAGTCTGTTTTTGAGATCTTATCATAGAGGTCTCATACAGTATTTGTCCCTTTGTCGCTGACTACTTTCACTCAACATAATGTCTTCCAGTTGAAACCAGGTTAGGAGATGTTTCCTGGAATCATCGTTATTCTTTATCATTGCATAGTGCTCCATGGGTATATGTACCATAATTTACCTATCCATTCTTCTGTTGTTGGGCATCTGGGTTGATTCCAGCTTTTTGCTATCGTGGACTGTGCTGCGATAAACATTCTCGTGCATGTGTCTGTTGGTGTGAAAGGCCTTGATTCTGTAGGATATATTCCAAGTAGTGGAATTACCGAGTCAAATGGTATATCGATATCCATTTTTTTAAGGAAGCACCAGATTGCTTTCCAAAGAGGCTGGACCGTTTTGCAACCCCACCAACAGTGTAAGAGTGTTCCACTTTCTCCACAGCCTCTCCAGCATTTGTTGTTTTGTGTTTTCTGGATCATGGCCAATCTTGTTGGGGTGAGATGGTATCTCATTGTTGTCTTGATTTGAATTTCTTTAATAACTAAAGATCGTGAACATGTCCGCATGTGTTTTTTGGCTACCTGGATCTCCTCTTTAGTGAAATGTCTGTCCATCTCCTTTGCCCATCACTTAATTGAATGATTTATCTTCTTCTTATTGATATTTTGTAGTATCTTATAGATTATGGAGATCAGGCATCGGCCTGCCATAGAGTTGCCAAATATTTTTTCCCATTCTGTGGGTGTTCTTTTAATTCTATTAATAAAGTCTTTGGATGAGCAAACATGTTTGTTTCTTAAATATTTTTGAAAAGAGTTATTTTACAAAATAATAACCATGCTCAGGAGTAGCAAGAAATGAAAAATAATAGAAAAGCCATCAGTCCATTTCATAGGCTGTTCCTTATGAACCCCAAACCAAACCCACTGCTGTCAAGTCAATTCTGACTCACAGTGATCCTATAGGACAGAGTAGAACTGTTCCATAGAGTTTCCAAGGAGCACCTGGTGGACTCAAACTGCCAACCTCTTGGTTAGCAAATGTAACACGTAACCAATATGCAACCAGGTTTCCATTTATGATGGAAGGGACTTCAAAAATCTTTTAATCCAAACTTTTATTTTACAAATGAGACAACAGAGGAGACGTGACTTGCCAAAAGTATCATAAGTGTTGGTAGAGCAAGTATCAAGATTCAACTTCCAGCAAAACCCAAAAACCACACTGTCATCCATTCTATACCTACTCACAGAAACCCTACAGGACAAAGTAAAACTCTCCCAGGGCTTTTAAAACTGTAATCTTTACAGAGGAGACAGTCTTTCCCACCAAGAGGCTGGTAGTTTTGAACTGCTGACCTTTAGGTTAGCAGACCAGCACTTAGCCACTGAAACAACAGGGGTCCTTCTTGACATCAGGCAGCCTCCTTGAAAGAAAAATTATTATTATTATTATTTTTTTTAAAAAAGCTGTTTTTTTCTCTTTTGACTAGAAAGTTATCTGTGGCTCCAAAAGAAAATGATTTCAGAATGCCACAGTCTAGGACTTCTGAAGCCTATGTATGTCGACTTCAATAGCTTCTTGCCTTTGAGAAAATACATTACATTAAAGAGTCATTTTTATTATTACCCATGTAACTTATTTGAATGTTTAAAAGTTTCCTTGAACTTCATTCTTACAGGGCAATCATGATGAACCATTTTGCTGACCAATCTTTTACGCTAATCATCTCTAAATATCATTTATCATGCAGTATTTCTAGAGGCTGCCTCTCCGAAAGACTGAAGAATCAGCACTAAAAAACATGAGCCTTTTCTCCACATACTAAAGTCTTGAGGAAGAGCAGAGAAGCAAATAGAGTTTAATACAGACAACAAAACACAGATAAAATAATCCAATCAGGCGTGATGAAAGAAAAATATCAGAGCAAGAGGGTATGCAACAATAGACATGTAAGACCACAACCATGTTAAATAACAACTGAGCTTTCACACTTATTCTGGGAAAATTTAACAGCCCTATTACAGGAGCAGGAAATGGACATCCTGAAAGGGAAACTATGCAGCCAGTGAAGACAAGTTCACAAGATACTTTCAGAAATGCTGCAGGCATGATACCCCCAAATGTTTGCTCTCCTTTCTTTTCCAAGTCACATGAGGAATTTTATAATGAAGAAATCTGAGATGTCACAAAAGTAGTGTCTTTCCCATGTAATTGTGAGAAGAAAACAAAGCCACTTTATAAAAATTCTCTTTTATGGTATTTCTCTTTTAAAAACACCAAACAGCTTCTTCAAAAATATTAGTTTGGGGGAGGTTAACTTGCAATTGTGTTTCCGTAAGTGAAATGAGCCAAGCCAAGTGCCGTCGAGTGAATGAAAGCTGTCTTATTCTAACAATAATAGAGATAATTACATGCTAAAATAAATAATACAGATAATAATAACATATACATAGTCCACAATTTCATGTCCACTACCAAGTCCTGGCCACCATCATCTCTTGCTTTATTTTCTGAAAAAGCACCCTCTCTCTTGTTTCAGTCTTGCTCTGCAGCCTGAAGTTTTGAAATGTAAATCAAACTGTATCTTTCCTGTTTGTACTCTGCAATGGCTCTTTGATCCCTTTAGAATGTATTCCAGCATTTCTACCTGCAGTCACAGGTTATGAGTAGTCTGTCCCTTGTCTGTTCCTGATCCCTATCTTTCCCACCTTACTCACCACTCTCCGGCCACGTTCGGTTTTGCACTGTTCTTGAAACATGCCAGATTCTCTCCTATTTCAGGGCTTTTTCCCTGAAACACATTTTCAACAAGTCTTGTGTCTCATTCTAATTCTTCTTATTCCAGTGTCTAGATAAAACTTGCTTACTTAGAAAACTTACATCATCACGCTATCTAAAGCTTGCGCCTCAGTCTACAATTACTCTCCTTCTCTTCACCCCAGTTTTGCCATTTTACACTTTAAAGAGTTCTTTTGCAGCAGATTTGTCCGATGCAATGCATCATTTCGTTTCTTGTCTGCTGCTTCCATGGACGTTGTTTGTGAATTCAAGTAAAATGAAACCCTTAGCAACTTTAACATTTTCTCTGCGTGTCATGAAGCTGCTTATTGGTCCAGTTGTGAGATTTTTTTTGCTTTTATGTAGGGGTGAATACATAACAAAGGCTACATAGTTTTTGATCTTCATCATCAAGTGCTTCAAGTCCTCTTCGCATTCCAGTTGTGTCATTTGCATATCAAAAGTTGTTAACGAGTCCTCTTCCAACCGTGATGCCCTGTTCTTCTCCATATAATACAGCATTTTCTCAGCATACATTCTGAATAAGTATGATGACAGGATACAACCTTGACACATACCTTTCCTGATTTTAAATCATATAGTATCTCCTTGGTCTATTTGAATAACTGACTCTTAGTCCTCATGACAATTAAGTATTCTGGAATTCCCATTCTTTGCAGTGTTATCCATAATTTGTTGTGATCCACACAATCAAATGCCTTTGCATTGTCAATAAAACAGAGGTAAACATCTTTCTGTTAATCTCTGCTTTTGGCCAAAATCCATCTGACATCTGCAATGATATTCCTGATTCCATCACCTCTTCAGAATCCAGCTTGACTTTCTAGAATTTCTGTGTTGATGTACTGCTGCAAATGTTCTTGAATTATCTTCAGCATAATTTTACTTGCATGTGATATTAATGATACTGTTTGGTAATGTCTACATTCTGTTGAATCACCTTTATTGGAATGGGCATGAATATAAACCTTTTCCGGGGAATTGTTCAATAGCTGTCTTCCAAATTTCTTGGTGAAAACAAGTGAATGTTTACAACGTTGCATTCCTTTGTTGAAACATTTCAGCTGATAGTCAGTTCCTGGGTTCTTGTTGGTCATCAGCGCCTTCAGTGTAGTTTCGCCTTCTTCATTGCCATTAGTTCTTAATCATATGTTATTTCCTGGAATCACTGAATATCACACAATTCTTCTTTTTTTTTTTTTAATAATGACTTGGTATGTTCATTTCACCTTCTTTTGATGGTTCCTGTATCAATCAATTTTTTGCCCATAAGCCCATTGCCATCAAGCTGATTCTGACTCATAGTAACACTATAGAATCCTTTAATATTGCAACTTTAGGCTTGAACTTTTAAAGTTCTTTCAGCTTCAGAAACAACAAGTGTGCTCTTCGTTTTTGGTTTTGTAACTCTGAGCCTTCGCTCATTTCATTATAGCACATACTTTGTCTTCTTTAAATCTTCTGTCCAGCTCTTTGACTTTATCATTTCTTTCTTCTGCTTCAGTTACTCCATATTAAAGAACAAGTTTTCAACAGAAAGAACACCAAAGAGGAAATCCCTGAAACATACCATTTACAATAGCCCCCGAGAAGATAAAATACTTATGAATAAATCAAAGCAGAGATGTTAGAGGCCTATACAAAAAAAGTACAGGACACTTCTGCAAGAAACCAAAATAGGCTTACCTGAGTGCAGAAATCTACCTTGCTCATGAATAAGAAGACTCACCATTGTCAAAATGTCTATTCTACCCAAAGTGATCTATAGATACAATGTATTTATACATTGTATACAAATTCCAAGGCATTTTTTAATGAGATGTGGATACAAATCACCAGCTTCATATGGAAAAAGAAGAAGCCCCAGACACGTAAAGCATTACTGAAGAAGAAGAACAAAATGGGAGGCTCACACTACCTGATTTTTGAAGCTGTTACACTGCCACAGTAGTCAAACAAGCCTGGTACTTGTACAAAAACAGATACACAGACCAATAAAAGAGAAATAAAAATCTGGACATAAAATCGTCCACTTATGAACAGCTGATATTTGACAAATAGCCCAAATTCTTTAATTGGGGAAAGACAGTCTCTTTAATAAATGATGTTGGTATAACTGAATATCTATCTGCAGAAAAATGAAACAAGACCCATATCCCACACCATGTACAAACACTAACTCAAGTTGGATCAAAGACCTAAATATAAAATCTAAAATGATAAAAAACAAAAAGGAAGAAAAAATAAGGTGGAATATAAACACTTTGGAATTTGATCTGGTATTTTCTTAAAAAGCTAAGATTAGCAACCTCACTTCTTAGACTATATCCTAGAAATATGAGTTGTCACACAAATAGACTTATGCACACCAGTGTTCATTGTAAAACTATTCACAATAGCAAGAAGATGCAATTCAACCTAGGTGTCATCAACAAATTAAAGGATAAACAAACTATGGTATATCACACAATGGATCATGCAATGATAAAGAATACCAACGAAATTAGACATAACATGGTAGAATTTGGAAGGCATTATGTTGAATGAAATGAATCAGTGGCAAAAGGACAAATATTGTTTAAGGCCACTATTATAAAGTCTCAAGAGAAAGTTTAAACACAGAGGAAAACAGTCTTTGATGGTTATGAGAGTGGGTAGGGAAGGAGAATGGTATTCACTAATGAAATAACAGACAAGAATTATTTTAGGTGAAGGGAATGGTAACAGTAGAGGAGAAGTCAGCACAACTGGACTAAATCAAAAGCTAAGAAGTTTCCCAAATACATCTAAACACTTTGAGGGACAGAGCAGCAGGGGCAAAGTTCTGAGTGTATGATTTTGAGGGAACACCTAGATCAAATGGCATAACAAAATTTATTTAAAAAGTGTTTTGCATCCCACTTTGGTGAGTGGTGTCTGGAGTCTTAAAAGCTGGCAAGTAGCTACCTAAGAAACCTGAACTGGTCTCAACTCACCTGGAGCAAAGGAGGACAAGCATCAAAGAAAAAGAGAAAATGTGAGCCTAAGAGACAGGAAAGACCACATATACAGGAAACTATATCAACATGAGATTGGAATAACTAGACATTCCCAGCTACTACTAATGACTGCTATTTCAGGGAACTGAGTGAAGAGTCCCTGATGGAGTGGAAGAAACATACAGTGCAGTTCTCATACTCTACTAAAAATATCAGATTTAGTTGTCTCACAGATTGAAGGGTCCCTAGAAGACATGCCCCCTAGACTCTCTGTTGGCCCAGTAATGAAACCATTTGTGAAGTCAAGTCATTGGCCAAAGATTAAACTGGTCTGTAAGACATAAAATCATACTGGTAAAGACTATACTTCTCAGTCTAAGTAGACTCAGGAGACTAACTGAACAGCTACCGTCTGGAGGTGAGAAGAGAAGCAGGATAGGAGCTGGTTAAATGGACACAGGAAATAAAGAGTGATGAGGAGGTGTGTGCTATCGCAGTGTAGGCAGAACTACTAGGGTCACATAACAAAATGTGTGTAACTTACTGTGTGAACAACTGACTCGTAAGCTTTCACTTAAAACACTATATAAATTTTTTTTTAAAAAAAAGAGGATAGAGTTGGGAACGCTAACACAGGATCATTCTATTCCAAGTGTTTTGTTTACTAAAAAGTGCCAACTGGGAGGAGCAAGGGCCGAGATGGTAGACTACTCACATGTCTCCTTGATTCCATCTGAGAACTAAGGTCTAGAAAACAACTAAACAGAACAGAATGGACATTTGATGAGCCCCAAGATCAAGCAGAAAGTTGTGAGATCAGACTGGGAAAGAGAAAGGGAAAAACTACATTTGTTGGAGATATGTTAGCAACACAAAGTGTTCTACTTCTGCTGGTGCAGCTGTAGAGATGCTTGCAGGTACAGATGCCATTTTGTCAGCCAGGAGACTGGGAATGGGGATGCTGTGCCTGATAACCTGGCTGGGCCTGGCTGCTGCACTAAGCAGCAGCACCTGATTAGACAGTGTCTCTCCCAGCAGAGAAGCTTAGGACAGTCACATCTAGAGAACCCAACAGTGGCTGGTGGCCAAGTGCAGAAGTGCTCTACCCACGTATCATCTCTGAGCTATGCCATAGATTCTGCTTGTGCAGCCACGAGAAGTGGCACAGGTAGGATACCATCTTAGTCAGCTGATAGATGGAGTCAG
The DNA here is from genome assembly GCA_028571685.1 of Heterohyrax brucei. Lineage (NCBI taxonomy): Eukaryota > Metazoa > Chordata > Mammalia > Hyracoidea > Procaviidae > Heterohyrax > Heterohyrax brucei. Next base: position 32,973,906 of record CM053163.1, read on the forward strand.
CCACTCCTGAGGGCCTGGCTGGGGCAGGCTGTCACAGTTAGCAGCAGCACCTGACTGGGCAGCACCTCTCGCAACAGATAACCACACCTACAGAACACAGCAGTGGTTGATGGCCAAGTGCAGCAGAATACTTATCCCATCCATTCTCTGAGCCATGACAGAGGGTACACTAAGACATCTCCAGAGATACTACACATGTAGGTCACCATCTTTGTCAGCTGGGAGGCGGAGCCTTCTGAGCCTGAGGGCCTCGCTGGGATTGGTTGCCACCGGACAGCATCTCTCTCAGCAGAGAAGGTTTTCTTAAGGCAGCCACACCTAGGGAATGCAGAGGCAGTGGGTGGCAGAATGCAGCAGCACCTTTAACTCCTCTCTTCTTTGAGTTATGCTGTAGTGTCTGGTGGTGCAACACCAGAGAAGCTGAACAGCTTTCCAATGGTGTGAAGACAACAATCAATATCTAACCATTTAAAGAACAGACCAGGCCACCAGAGCTCTGGAAAACTCCTAAAATAAAGAATCAAGAAACTTCCCAGATAACGAAACCTTCCCGAAATTATTGGAGGTAGAATACAAAAAAAATTATGCATAGAGTACTTCTAGCAATCAAGAAGGAGACTAGACAAACTGCAGTAGAACAAAATGTAAAAATAAGCTATAAGGACTGCTAGGACAGCACTGATCTGAAGTAGATCAAGAATTAAATCATAGAGTTAGACAATTCAGTTGAAAGCCAAAAGAGCAGAACTGAGGAAATGGAATGCAGAATTAATGAAATTGAAGATAAAACAACTGACAACCAGCTTTTATTTGGATAAATCAGATATACGAATCAAGAAAAATGGAAAATCATTAAGAATTATATGGGATTCTATGAAGAGGAACAATTTATGAGTAACTGAAGTTCCAGAACAGAGGGGGACAGCAGAATATACAGAGAAAATTGTTAAAGAGTTGCTGACAGCAAACTTCCAAGACATCATGAAAGAAGAGAAGATATCCATTCAAGATGCTGATCGAACTCCACAAAAGGTAAACAATGAAAGAAAGATGCCAAAACATATTATAATCAAGCTTAACAAAATGAAACATAAGGAGAGGCACTTAAAATCAGCTAGGTTCAAACCAAAACTAACATGCAAAGGGAAGTGTTTTAGACTGGCCTCCAAGTTTTCAGTCAAAACCATATTGGCAAGAAAGCTATGGGATGGCACATACAAAGCCTTGAAAGAAAAACAAAAATGACAACAACAAAAAAACTTCCAACCAAGAATTATATATTCTACAAAATTATCTCTCAAATATGACAACGAAATTAGGACATTCTCAGACAAACAGGTTAGAGACTTTGCAAAACCACAAAGTTACAAGAAATAATAAAAGAAGTTCTCCAATTAGAAAATCAGTAACACCAGATGTATATTCAAGGATACAATGAAGGACACAGCGTCCAGAGTTTTACTTAGTTAGGGAACTCACAAAGATAAAATATTAAAATGAGGGAAACAGATCTCAACATGTGAACTATGACAACGTTACACTATAAAGAGATATACTTTCAGATGGAGAGGAAGTCAAGGAGATATAAAGAAGTGAAAGACTGGTTTAAACTTAGCACATTAGGGGGAAACAAAGGGGTAGCCCAAAAGCAAACTGACAATACTAGATATCAAAACAAGAAACACAATACAGAAGTCTCAACAGACAAAACACCAACACTGAAAAGGATGGAAAGAAACTCATAAAGAAAAATGACCCAGAATAGCACATTAAATGGAGCAAGAAAATGTCAACAACATTAAAATAAAGGCACCAAAATGACAGCACTAAATACATTTCTATCAATAATTACGCTGAATGTAAATAGACTGAATGTTCCAATAAAGAGACAGAGAGTAACAGGTTGGAGCAAAAAACACTATCCATCTACATGCTGCTTATAAAAAACACATCTTAGAATCAAAGATATGAACAAACTGAAAATCAAAAGATGGAAAAAATACATTCTAATTTAACAACATGCAAAGAAGAGCAGGAGTGGCAATATTACAGTCAGATAAAACAGATTTTAAAATAAAATCCACCATTGTGGACAGGGATGGTTGCTATTTATTGCTTAAAGGTTCAATACTTAAGGAGGATATGAAAGTATTAAATGCAACATACCATATCAAGAAATGTAACACAGGAGTCTCAACAGCTACAAAAACAGCTCTGAAAAAGGTGAAAAATCAACTCACGAGAAAGAATGTCCCAGAACAGACTAATAAGAACAATAGAGAAAACATCAACACAAAAATAAACATGTCACAATGGCAGCAGTGAAAACATACCTATCAATAATTACGTTGAATGGGAATGGACTGAATGTTCCAGTAAAGAGACATTGAGTGACATCTTGGATTAAAAGACATGACCCATCCATATGCTGTCTACAAGAAACTTACTTGAGACTTAAAGATAGAAACAAATTGAAAATTAAAGGATGGAAGAATATATATCAAGGTAACAATGAACAAAGAAGAGCAGGGTAGCAATTCTAACCTCAGACAAAATCAATTTTAATGTAAAATCCACCATCGTGGACAAGGATGGACACTATCTATTGCTGAAAGGTTCAGTACACAAGCAAGACTTAACTATATTAAATATTTATGCACCTAATATCAGAGCACCTAAATACATCAAAGAAACACTGACTACACTCAAAAAAGAGATTACTCCACAATAACTGTAGGAGACTTCAACCCTCCACTGTCAGTGCTGGACAGATCATCTAGAAAAAAGTTCAGTAAAGATGCAGAAGACCTCATTGCCACAATCAACCAATTAAACCACATTGATTTATACAGAACTTTCTACCCATCAGCAGACAACAACACCTTCTTCTCCAGTACACATGGAATATTCTCCAGAATTGACCATGTCTTAGGACATAATGCAATTCGCAACAAAATCCATACCATTGAATTAATGCAAAGCATCTTCTCAGATCATAAAGCCATAAAAGTCTAAATGAATAGCAGAAGAAACATAGATAGAAAGTGAAACTCTTGGAAACTGAACAAAATCTTGCTCAAAAAACTATAGGTTGTAGAAGAAATCAAGGATGACATAAAAGAAGTTTATGGATCCCAACTCAATGGCACTTGGCTGGCTTGGCAAAGAGAGTGAAAACACTTCCTACCGGAACTTAAGGGATACAGCCAAAGCAGTGCTCAGAGGTGTGTTTATCTCCATAAATGCACACAGCTGGAAGGAAGAAAGAAACCAAATCAAGAAACTAACCTTACAGCTTGAACAAGTAGAGAACAACAGACGAACACTTCAGGCACCAGAAGAAAACAGATCATAAAGATTAGAGCAGAACTAAATGAATTAGAGAATAGAAAAACAATTGAAAAAAATAAAAAGACCAGAAGCTGGTTTTCTGAAAAGATCAACCGAATTGAGAAACCACTGGCTACACTTACTAAAGAAAAACACGAAAGCAAACAAATAACCCAAATTAGAAATGAGAGGGGAGTTGTCACAACAGATCCAACAGAAATAAAAAATATCAAAACAGAATACTATGAAAGACTGTACTCTAATAAATTTGAAAACCTAGAGGAAATGGACAAATTCCTTGATTCTTATCACCTACCTGAATTATCACAAGATGAAGCACAACAACTTAATAAACCCACTACAAGGGACAAGATTGAAAAAGAAATCGAAAAACTGCCAGCCAAAAAAGCCTGGGCCCAGATAGCTTCACTGCAGAATTCTACCAAGCTTTTAGAGAAGAGTTATCTCCAGTACTACTGAGACTATTTCACAGTATAGAAAGGGATGGAGTACTCCCAAACTCATTCTATGAAGCCAGCATAACCCTGATACCAAAGCCAAGGAAAGACCCAACAAAAAAGGAGAACTGCAGACCCATATCACTCATGAATCTAAACACAAAGATCTTCAACAAAATTCTTGCCAATAGAATACAACAACATATCAAAAAAATAATCCATCATGACCAAGTTGGGTTCTTGAATGCAGGGCCAGTTCAACATCAGAAAAACAGTTAATGTGATTAACCACACAAATATCACAAAAGACAAGAATGACCTTATTTTGTCCATTGATGCAGAAAAGACATTTGATAAAGTCCAACCTCCATTCCTGCTAAAAACTCTTAGTAAAATAGGCATAGATAGAAAATTCCTCGATGCAATAAGGGCTATTTATACATAGCCAACTGCCCATGTCATCCTGAATGGAGAGAAGCTGAAAGACTTTCCCTTGAGAACAGGAACTAGACAAGGATGCCCACTCTCACCTCTCCTATTCAAAATTGTGCTAGAAGTTCTAGCCAGAGCAATTAGACAAGACCAAGAAACAAAGAGCATCTGCATCGGCAAAGCAGAAGTCAAAATCTCCCTATTTGGCAGGGGGCAGGGGACCATGCTCTTAGGTGAAGTCGAGGCCAATTGGCACAACTAGCGTTTTGCTAAGAGGACTCTCTGCACCTCACTTTGGTGAGTGGTGTCTGGGGTCTTAAAAGCTGCCATCCGAGGACACAGCAAATGGTCCCAACTCAGCAGGAACAGATGTTCACCAAGGACCAAAATGACATGGGGTAAAGACAACCTACAAGATAGAGAGACCCACCTCAGTGGGTGCCTACATCAAACTGGGACCGGAAGAACTGGATGGTGTCCGGCCACCACCAGTGATAGCCACAATGGAGCTCATGAGATGAGCCTCACTGGCAACACAAGAATAAAAAGGGGTGCATCCTGAGATCTCCACTAAAAGACCTCAGTTGATGGTCCAGCAGTTTCGGAGTTCCCCTGAGAGCATGGCCTCTGGCCCTGTTGCTGCCCTTACCCATAAATTATAATGAAGGTCCACTCTTTGGACAGGAAAGGATTGGACTTGGCAATGCAGAGTGACCATATATTGGATGCACTTTATTGTTCTCTACATCTATAGGATATCATCCTGCTGACCTCTGGCTGGAGGAAGGAGAGTGGGTGGAGAGGAGGGGAAAGGAGGCTGTTGGAAGGATGAGACATGTACGGAGCAGAGAGAAATAGTGTGCTGTCACCGGACAGGGAGAGCAGTGGAGGCTGCATACAGGTGGGCATGTAAATCTATACGGGAATGTACATTTTCACTCAGTCATTTTAAAAATAAATTTTAAAAAATCTCCCTATTTGCTGATGATGGGATTGTGTATACAGAGAATCCCAAAGAATCTATAAGTAAACTACTCAAACCGATAGAAGAGTTCAGCAAAGTCTCAGGATACAAGAGAAACATAAGTAAATCAGTAGGATTTCTTCATACCAACAATGAGACCATTAATGAAGAAATCGTCAAATCAACACCATTTATTATAACCCCTAAGAAGATAAAGTACCTAGGAATTAATCTAACCAGAGAAATAACAGACCTTTACAAAGAGAACTAAAAGCCCTTACTACAAGAAACTAAGAGAGACTTAGAGAAATAGAAAAACCTACCCTGCTCATGGATAGGAAGACTTAACATTGTGAAAATGTCTATCTTACCCAAAGCAATGTACTTATATAATGCAATCCCAATACTAGTTCTAGCATCATTTTTTAAGGAGATGGAGAAACAAATTACCAATTTTGTTTGGAAAGGAAAGACGCCCTGGATAAGCAAAGTACTACTAAAGAAGAAGAACACACTGGGAGGCCTCTCATTACCTGACCTCAGAACCTATTACACTGCCACAGTAGTCAAAACAGCCTGGTACTGATACAAGAACAGACAGATGAATCAATGGAACAGAATTGAGAGGCCAGAGATGACACCATCTGCCTATTAACAGTTGATATTCGACAAAGGACTAAGACACTAAACTGGGGTCAAAACAATCTCCTCAACAAATGGTGCTGACAAAATTGGATATCCATCTGCAATAATTTCAAACAAGACCCATATCTTACACCTTATACAAAAATCAGCTCAAATTGGATAAAAGACCTAAATATCCAATCTAAAACAATAAAGCTCATCCAAGAAAAGGTAGGAACAACAATGGAAGTTTTAATACATAACGTAGACAGACTTCAAAATCTGTCAAGCAAACCACAATCAACAGAAGAGAAAATATATAAATGGGAACTATTAAGAATCAAACACTTTTGCTCATACAAAAACTTTATTAATAGAATTAAAAAACCACCTACAGAGTGGGAAAAAATATTTGGCAACTCTATGTCCGACCGACGCCTGACCTCCATAATCTACAAGGTACTACAAAATATCAATAAGAAGATAATTAAGTGATGGGCAAAAGGATATGGACAGACATTTCTCTAAAGAGGAGATCTAGGCAGCCAAAAAACACATGTAGACATGTTTGTGATCTTTAGTTATTAAAGAAATTCAAATCAAAATGACAATGAGATACCATTTCTCCCCAACAATGTTGGCCATGATCCAAAAAACACGAAACAACAAATGCTGGAGAGGTTGTGAAGAAAGTGGAACACTCCTACACTTGGTGGGGTTGCAAAATGGTCCAGCCTCTTTGCAAAGCAATCTGGCACTTTCTTAAAAAAATTGATATAGGTATACCATTTGACACAGTAATTCCATTACTTTGAATATATCCTACAGAATCAAGGCCATTCACACCAACAGATACATGCACAAGAATGTTTATCACAGCACAGTCCATGATAGCCGAAAGATGGAATCAAGCCAGATGCCCAACAACAGAGGAATGGATAGGTAAACTATGGTATATATACTCAGTGGAGCACTATGCAATGATAAAGAACAATGATGATTCCAGGAGACATCTCATAACCTGGTTTCAACTGGAAGACATTATGCTGAGTGAGAGCAGTCAGCAACAAAAGGGCAAATACTGCATGAGACCCCCTACGATAAGAACTCAAGAACAGGCTTATGCTTAGAAGAAAAGATTCTCTGATGGCTGCAAGGGAGGGGAGGGAGGAAAATCAGAAAGAAGTTCTACTCTTCGGACAGGAATGGATTGGACTTGGTGACGCAGAGGGACCATGTATTGGGTGCACTTTATGGTTCTATGCTTCTATAGGGTATCATCCTGCTGACCTCTGGCTGGAGGAAGGGGAGTGGGTGGAGAGGAGAGAAAAGGAGACTGTTGGGAGGATGAGACATGTATGGAGCAGAGAGGAATAGTGTGCTGTCACCGGCAGGGAGAGCAGTGGAAGCTGCATATAGGTGGACATGCAAATTTATATGGGAATGTACATTTTCACTCAGTCATAATAAATAAAAATACAAAAAGAAAAAATAAGAATCTCTTGATTTTATCAACTGATGCAGAAAAGGCATTTGACAAAGTCAAATGTTAAAAACACTCAGGAAAAATAAGAATAGCAGGGCAATTCCTCAACATAATGAGGGGCATCTATGCAAAGTCAACAGCAAATATCATCCTGAATGAAAAGAGACTGAAAAAAATTCCCCCTGAGAATAGGAAGTAGACAAGAATGCCCACTATCACCACTTCTCTTTAACATTGTGCTACAGGTTCTGGCTAGAGCCGACAAGACAAAGAAATAAAGGGCATCCACACTGGTAAAGAAGAAAGAAAAGTATCCCTATATGCAGGTGATATGACATACACACAAAATGCTAAAGATTTCATAAATGAGCTACTGGAACTAATAGATTTCAGCAAAGTATTAGGATATAGGATAAACATAAATAAATCAGTAGGATTCCTTTACACTAACAAAGAGATTATCAAAGAGGAAATCACCAAATCAACACCATTTACAATAGGTCCCTCGAAGATAAAATACCTAGGAATAAATGTAACTGGAGACATAAAAGACCTGTATAGAGAAAATTACAAGAGCCTTAGCAAGAAAGTATTATTCAAACTTACGTGTCAACCGCTAAGGGCAAAATGAAGAGACTGAAGATTTTTATCAGCTTCTGCAGGCTGAAATTAATTGAACATGCAATCAGGGTACAATCATAATTCATGGTGACTGAAACGCAAAAGTTAAAAATAAAGAAGAATCAGTGATTGGAAAATATGGCCTTGGCTGGAGGATAGAATTCTGCAAGACCAATGACTCCTTTATTGCAAATACCCTTTTTAACCAACACAAACCACAACTGTACACACGAACCTCACCAAATGGAATACACAGGAGCTAACAAGTATATCTGTGGCAAAAGATAATGGAAAAGCTCCTTGTCAGCAGTCGGAATAAGACCAAGTGCTGACTGTGGCACAGATCATCAATTACTCATATGCAAATTCAAATTGAAGCTGAAGAAAATTAGAACAAGAGCCCAGCTATGACCTTGAGTATATCCCTCCTGAGTTTAAAGACCATCTCAAGAACAGATTGTTGACCACTAGTGACCAAAGACCAGATGAACTGTGGAATGACGTGAAAGACATCATCCATGAAGAGAGCAAGAGGTCATTAAAAAGACAGGAAAGAAAGAAAAGAACAAATTGGGTGTCAGAAGATTGAAACTTGCTCAGTGTTGAGCAGCTTAAGCGAAAGGAAGGAATGGCAAGATAAAAGACATCAACAGAAGATTTCAAAGGGTAGCTCAAAAAGACAAAAGAAAGTATTATAATGATATGTGCAAAGAACTGGAAAAGAAGGGAAGAACACGTTCTGTGTTTCTCAAACTGAAATAACTGAAGCAGAAATTAAAGCCTTGAGTTACAATAATGAACGATTCTACAGGGAAAATGTAGAATCACTCAAGGAGCATCAAAACAAGATGGAAGGAATACACAGAGTCATACCAGAAAGAACTGGTCAGTGTTCAGCCATTTGAAGAGGTAGCATCTAATCAGGAAACAATGGTACTGAAGGAAGAAATTGAAGGTGCATTGAAGGCATTGGCAAAAAGCAAGACCACAGGAATTGATGGAACATCAGTTGAGATAGTTCAACAAACAGATGCAGTACTGGAAGTGTTCACTCCTCTGTGACAAGAAATTTGGAGGAGAACTACCTTGCTACTGACTGGAGGAGACCTATATTTACACGCATTCCAAAGAAAGGTGATCCAACCAAGTGTGGAGATTACTAAACAATATCATTAATATCACACGCAAGTACAGTTTTGCTTAAGATCATTCAAAAGCAAATGCAACAGTATATTGACAAGGTACTGCCAGAAATTCAAGCTGCATTCAGAAGAGGATGTGGATCCACAGATATCATTGCTGATGTCAGATGGATCTTGGCTGAAAACAGAGAATACCAGAAAGATGTTTATTTGTGTTTCACTGACTAAGCAAGGCATTGACTGTGTGGATTATAACAAATTATAGCTAACAATGAGGAAAATGGGAATTCCAGAACACTTAATTGTGCTCTTAAAGAATCTGTATATGGATCAAGAGGCAGTTGTGCAACAGAACAAGGGGACACTGCATGGTTTAAAGTCAGGAGAGGTGTGCATAAGGGCTGTATCCTTTCACTGCACCTTTTCAGTCTGTATGCTGAGCAAATAATCTGAGAAGTTGGATTATACAAAGGAGAACGAGGTATCAGGATTGGAGGATGACTCATTAACAACTTGCATTATGGAGACAACATCACCTGACTTACCAGAAGTGAAGATTTGAAACACTGATGAAAATCAAGGATCACAGCCTTCAGTATGGATTGCATTCAACATCAAGAAAACAAAAATCATAACAACTGGACAAGTAAGCAACATCATGGTAAGTGGAGAAAGGATTGAGGTTGTTAAAGAATTCATTTTACTTGGGTCCACAATCAATGCTCATGGAAGCAGCAGTCAAGAAATCAAAAGACACTTTGCATTGGGAAAATCTGCTGCAAAAGATCTCTTTCAAGTACTGAAAAGTAAAGATGTCACCTTGAAGACTACAGTGTGCCTGACCCAAGCCATCATACACATGCGAAAGTTGGACAATGAACAAAGGAAACAGAAGAGTTGATATTTTTGAATTGTGGTGTTGGCGAAGAATGTTCAATATGCCGTGGACTGCCGAAAAGCAAACAGATCTGTTCTAGAAGAAGTACAGCCAGAGTGCTCTTTGGAAGCAAAGATGGCAAGACCGTGTCTTACATAATTTGGGCATGTTATGAAAAGAGATTAGTCCCTGAAGAAGGACATCATGCTTGGTGGAGTGGAGGGTCAGTGAAAAAGAGGAAGAGCCTCAACAAGATGCATTGACACAGTGACCACTACAATGGGCTTAAGTATAAAAATGATTGTGGACATGGCACAGGAGCAGGTAGTGTTTCCACTGGGAATATGATTCGGAACCGACTCAACAGTGCCTAAAAACATCAGGTGAGGTCTCATGTTCCCAGATATGGTGTTCTTTCCCCTTTACTGAACATCTACACTGTTACGTATGCACTCCCAAGGAGGAAATCTTGTGCTTTATTTCCTACTCCTGTTTGGAATACAGCTTCCAAAGACAACTCTGACTAGGAGCTGCCACACAAATCATGTCTGAATGATTTGGAATGTGTTAATCCAACTTCATATTTAAGGTTCATCTGTAAAGTTCACACTTTTTACTCAGGAGTATTTCATAAGGAAAAATATTCCTCACTAGTAAATTAAACTAATAAAATAAACACCAGGTTATCAAACTCCAGCTCCTCCAAACTGAAGTCACATGGGATTTAATTTAGATAAATGATATCCTCTCAATTTCCCCTTACGTTTAGAAATTCTGGTGACGTAGTGATTAAGTGTGACCTCTGCTAACCAAAAAATCAGCTCAAATCTGCCAGGTGATCCCTGGAAACTTTATGAGACACTTCTACTCTCTATGAGTCAGCATGAACTCAATGGTAGTGGATTTTGTTTTGGTTTTAGTGTCCTTGAAATGCATCTAAACAGTTACAGAAAAAAACAGTAACTTAAGTTTTCAGTTGAATTAAGGAAAATGTGTGCTGCTTGCAAAACAGTTTGTGATGAAAAGTTATTTTCTATTTTATCAAATATAATTAGCAACTATCTATAATTAAACTTTACAGTTGCTATAGAAAATGTACGTCATTCATTTCTTTTAATAAAATTCATACTGTACACAGAAAATACCTAAAAGGCGATATACTTAAAAGATGCAATTTTGTGATTTCCTCCTACAATACTTTTTGAAATCTGCAGCAAATGATGTCTACCACAAAAATTAGCACAAACTTTAACAAGGCATGGTTTTTACCACTGAGTGGTAAAACAGTGTTCTGGAAGCACATTATGATGCGTTGAACTGTGACCCCGAAAAATATGTGTAGCCATGCGGCCGGGAAACAACTCCCAGTATCTTGTGACTGTCCTCCATTTTGTGCTTTAACTAAAATGTATGCTAAAGCATTAGGGGGGGTGGAGAGGGGCTATAATTCCTTAATAGGATTACTTCCCTCATCTGCTGTGAAAGGAGATTCCCTGGAGTATGGATAGCGATAACCTTAATCCTTTCACCCTGCAAGAGGTAAAATGAAAGAAAAGCAAGCAGAGAAATGGGAAAGTGGCACCATCAAGCAAGCAGCACGGGGACAACAGGCTGACCTTCAGACATGTGCGTCCTGCGCCATGACGCTCCCTGGACAAAGACTGATGCAATACTGAACTTTCTTCCAGAGCCGACAAGGGGAAAGCCTCCCCTGTTCCGGAAACCCTGAATATGGACTTGCAACCAAGCACACTGTGTAAGAGTAAACCTTCCTTTGTTAAAGCCATCTACTCTGTGGTATTTCTGTTAGAGCAGCACCAGCTTTCTAAAATAGAATTTCGTGCCATGAGAGTGGGATGCTGCTCTAGCAAATAGCTAAAATGTGGAAGCGTCCTTGAAACTGCGAATGGATAGAAGATTGAGAAGGAATGAAGTAGGTGCAGATGGTGAGAAACAACACAGGACCGGAAGCAACAGCAGCGCTGGGGCCAAAACCTGGAGCTAGAGAGGTCAGAACCTGCGCAGAGCTTTCCTCGCGGAACGGGGTGCCTCTGGGCACTCAAATCGCTGGAGCTGGCCTTGCTGACCCACAGAGCAAGAGAGCTGAGTGCCTCTGGGCAGGACTCTTTCCAGCAAGAGTGGAGCTCCTCTGACCCTCAAATCAGTAGAGCTACAGAGCTTTGGAAAACTTCCCTGGCAGGGCAGATGTGGGCCTGAGGGTCAAGTCATGCGGTTATAGGAAGCTGAAGCTGAAGAGACAAACAGCATGAGAAGCTGAGCTGCCTGAGTCTCTACAGGTATGGCCAAGAATTCAGGGGTTTGAAAGGGTGGAAACATTGCATCCTGTGTTCCTAAGGGTATAATTGCCACTCAGTTGACCTCAGGGTGATCCTAAAGTCAATGGGGCAGAGTTTCTGTCCAAGTGGGCCTTAAAGCAGGGTTGTAGCACAGGCTGGGGTCTCCACTCAGAATCTAGAGTGTGGCCAATACCTGAGTCTGGAGGGCAGGGGCATTGTTTAGAAGGTCTCAGAAAATGTAAGAGTATTTCCAAAGCTTTCAGGGCTAATGTAATGTGTTCTGTTGACTTGCCTGTTGCCTGTTAATGCCTTCTTTCCCTGCAATTTCTCCCCTTTGTAATGGAAAATGTCTAACTTGTGCCTGTTCTGCCACTGTACCTTTTGAAACAGCTTACCTTCTCGGTTTCAGAGATGCAGACAAACTTTTGTTTTTTGGACTTGGAACAGATTTAAGACTGCTGTATTGAATGGACAGGACTTTGCTATGGTGAGGTGAATGTGTTCAATATTTCTGTGATGTGATTCTTGGCTTGTGAAAGGAGGGGATGTCATGGGTTGAACTGCATCCCCCAAAAATACGTGTAGCCATGTGCTAGGACGTGATTCCCAGTGTCTTCTGACTGTCCCCCATTTTGTGGTTTCCTGAAATTGTATGTTAAAGGACTGGGGGTGGTGGCACTGTAAATTCCTTCCATTGGATTACTTTCATGCTCTGTTGTAAAGGGAGTTTCCCTTGAGTATGGCTGACCCATTCTAAATGATATCAGCCCGCAAGAGGTAAAAGGAAAGAGAAGGAAGCAGAGAAGTGGGAACCTGGCACCATCAAGCAAGCAACACGGGGACAACAGGCTGTCCTTCAGACGTGTGCATCCTGCGCCATGACGCTCCCTGGACAAAGACTAATGCAATACCGGCTTTCTTCCAGAGCTGACAAAGGGAAAGCGTTCCCCTGGCGTGGATATTCTGAATATGGACTTGCAACCAAGCGGACTGTGTAAGAGTAAACCTTACTTTGTTAAAGCCATCCACTCTGTGGCATTTCTGTTAGAGCAGCCTCAGCTTTGTGCAACAGAATTTGGTGCCGTGAGACTGGACTGCTGCTCTAACAAATACCTAAAACGTGGAAGCCTAATTGAAACTGCGAATGGATAGATGATTCAGAAGGAACGAAGAAGGTGCAGATGGTAAGAAACAACAGAGAACCGAACCGTGGAGCGAGAGAGGTCAGAACCTGTGCAGAGCTTTCCTCGCGGAACGGGGTGCCTCTGGGCACTCAAATCGCTGGAGCTGGCCTTACTGACCCACAGAGCGAGAGAGCTGAGTGCCTCTGGGCAGGACTCTTTCCAGCAAGAGTGGAGTTCCTCCGGGCCCTCAAATTAGTGGAGCTACAGAGCTTTGGAACACTTGCCTGGGAGGGCAGATGTGGGCCTGAGGGCCAGGCCATGTGGTCATAGGAAGCTGAAGCTGAAGAGACAAACAGCATGAGAAGCTGAGCTGCCTGAGTCTCTAGAGGTAAGGCCATGACCTCAGGGGTTTGAAAGGGTGGAACCACGGCATCCTGTGTTCCTAAGGGTAGAATTGCCACTCAGTTGGGCTTAGGGTGGTCCTAAAGCCAATGGGTCAGAGTTTGTGTCCAAGTGGGCCTTAAAGCAGGGTTGTAGCACAGGCTGGGGTCTCCACTCAGAATCTAGAGTGTGGCCAATACCTGAGTCTGGAGGGCAGGGACATTGTTTAGAAGGTCTCAAAAAATGTAAGTGTATTTCCAAAGCTTTCAGGGCTAATGTAATGTGTTCTGTTGAACTGCCTGTTGCCTGTTAATGCCCTCTTTCCCTACAATTCCTCCCCTTTGTAATGGAAAGTGTCTCACTTGTGCCTATTCTGTCACTGTACCTTTGGAAAGAGCTAACCTTATGGATTTCGGAGATACAGACGAATTTTTGTTTCTTGGACTTGGAACAGATTTAAGAATGTTGTTCTGAATGGACAGGACTTTGCTATGGTGAAGTGAATGTGTTCAATGTTTCTGTGATGTGATTCTTGGCTTGTGAAAGGAGGGGATGTCGTGGGTTGAACTGCGTCCCCCAAAAATACGTGTAGCCCTGTACTAGGACGTGATTCCCAGTGTCTTGTGACTGTCCTCCATTTTGTGGTTTCCTTAAATTGTATGTTAAAGGATCTGGGGTTGGGGCGCTGTAAATTCCTTCCATTGGATTACTTCCCTGCTCTGTTGTAAAGAGAGTTTCCCTTGAGTATGGCTGACGCATCCTAAATGTTTGCAGCCCGCGAGAGGTAAAAGGAAAGAGAAGGAAGCAGAGAAGTGGGAAACTGGCACGATTAAGTAAGCCGCATGGGGACAACAGGCTGTCCTTCAGACACACGCGTCCTGCGCCATGACGCTCCCTGGACAAAGACTGATGCAATACCGGCTTTCTTCCGGAGCCGACAAAGGGAAAGCGTCCCCCTGGCGTGGATACCCTGAATATGGACTTGCAACCAAGCGCACTGTGTAAAAGTAAACCTTCCTTTGTTACAGCCATCCACTCTGTGGTATTTCTGTTAGAGCCGCCTCAGCTTACTAAAACAGAATTTGGTGCCCTGAGACTGGGCTGCTGCTCTAACAAATACCTAAAACGTGGAAGCCTCCTTGAAACTGCGAATGGATAGAGGATTCAGAAGGGACGAAAAAGGTGCAGATGGTGAGAAACAACAGAGGACCGGCAGCAGCAGCAGCGCTGGCGCCGAACCGTGGAGCCAGAAAGGTCAGAACCTGTGCAGAGCTTCCCTCGCGGAACGGGGTGCCTCTGGGCACTCAAATCGCTGGAGCTGGCCTTGCTGACCCACAGAGCGAGAGAGCTGAGTGCCTCTGGGCAGGACTCTTTCCAGCAAGAGTGGAGTTCCTCCGGGCTCTCAAATCAGTGGAGCTACAGAGCTTTGGAACACTTGCCTGGCAGG
Source organism: Heterohyrax brucei (assembly GCA_028571685.1). Lineage (NCBI taxonomy): Eukaryota > Metazoa > Chordata > Mammalia > Hyracoidea > Procaviidae > Heterohyrax > Heterohyrax brucei. Next base: position 32,989,089 of record CM053163.1, read on the forward strand.
GCAGATGTGGGCCTGAGGGCCAGGCTATGTGGTCATAGGAAGCTGAAGCTGAAGAGACAAACAGCATGAGAAGCTGAGCTGCCTGAGTCTCTAGAGGTAAGGCCATGACCTCAGGGGTTTGAAAGGGTGGAACCAGGGCATCCTGTGTTCCTAAGGGTGGAATTGCCACTCCGTTGGGCTCAGGGTGATCCTAAAGCCGATGGGGAAGAGTTTGTGTCCAAGTGGGCCTTAAAGCAGGGTTGTAGCACAGGCTGGGGTCTCCACTGCGAATCTAGAGTGTGGCCAATACCCGAGTCTGGAGGCCCGGGGCGTTGTTTAGAAGGTCTCAGAAAATGTAAGAGTCTTTCCAAAGCTTTCAGGTCTAATGTAATGTGTTCTGTTGAACTGCCTGTTGCCTGTTAATGCCTTCTTTGCCTGCAATATCTCCCCTTTGTAATGGAAAATGTCGAACTTGTGCCTGTTCTGCCACTGTACCTTTAGAAGCAGATAGCTTGCCTTCTCGGTTTCAGAGATGCAGGCGAATGTTTGTTTTTTGGACTTGGAACTGATTTAAGACTTGTGTTGTATGGAATGGACAGGATTTTGCCATGGTGAGATGAATGTGATAAATGTTTCTGTGATGTGATTCTTGGGGTGAGAAAGGAGGGGATGTCATTGGTTGAATTGTAGCGGCCCGTGAAATACGTGTAGCCATGTGCTGGGACATGATTCTCAGTGTCTTGTGACTGACCTCCATTTTGTGGTTTCCCTGAATTGTATGTTAAAGGATGGGGGTGTATTGTAAATTCCTTCCATGGGATCACTTCCCTGCTCTGTTGAAAAGGGAGTTTCCGTGGAGTATGGCTGGCCCCTTCGTAAATGTTTTCAGCCCACAAGAGGTAAAAGGAAAGAGAAGGAAGCAGAGAAGTGGGAACGTGGCACCATCAAGCAAGCAGGACGGGGACAACAGGCCGTCCTTGAGACATGTGCGTCCTGCGCCGTGACGCTCCCTGGACAAAGACTGATGCAATACCGGCTTTCTTCCGGAGCCGACAAAGGGAAAGCGTCCCCCTGGCGTGGACACCCTGAATATGGACTTGCAATCAAGCGGACTGTGTAAGAGTAAACGTTCCTTTGTTAAAGCCATCCACTGTGTGGTATTTCTGTTAGAGCAGCCTCAGCTTTCTGAAACAGAATTTGGTGCCGTGAGACTGGGCTGCTGCTCTAGCAAATACCTAAAACGTGGAAGCCTCCTTGAAACTGCGAATGGATAGATGATTCAGAAGGAACGAAGAAGGTGCAGATGGTGAGCAACAACAGAGGACCGAACCGTGGAGCGCGAGAGGTCAGAACCTGCGCAGAGCTTTCCTCGCGGAACGGGGTGCCTCTGGGCACTCAAATCGCTGGAGCTGGCCTTACTGACCCACAGAGCGAGAGAGCTGAGTCCCTCTGGGCAGGATTCTTTCCAGCAAGAGTGGAGTTTCTCCGGGCCCTCAAATCAGTGGAGCTACAGAGCTATGGAACACTTGCCTGGGAGGGCAGATGTGGGCCTGAGGGCCAGGCCATGTGGTCATAGGAAGCTGAAGCTAAAGAGACAAACAGCATGAGAAGCTGAGTTGCCTGAGTCTCTAGAGGTAAGGCCAAGACCTCAGGGGTTTGAAAGGGTGGAACCACGGCATCCTGTGTTCCTAAGGGTGGAATTGCCACTCAGTTGGGCTTAGGGTGGTCCTAAAGCCAATGGGTCAGAGTTTGTGTCCAAGTGGGCCTTAAAGCAGGGTTGTAGCACAGGCTGGGGTCTCCACTCAGAATCTAGAGTGTGGCCAATACCTGAGTCTGGAGGGCAGGGACATTGTTTAGAAGGTCTCACAAAATGTAAGAGTCTTTCCAAAGCGTTCAGGGCTAATGTAAAGTGTTCTGTTGAACTGCCTGTTGCCTGTTAATGCCTTCTTTCCCTGCAATTCCTCCCCTTTGTAATGGAAAATGTCTAAGTTGTGCCTATTCTGCCACTGTACCTTTGGAAAGAGCTACCCTTATCGATTTCAGAGATGCAGAGGAATTTTTGTTTCTTGGTCTTGGAACAGATTTAAGACTCTTGTACTGAATGGACAGGACTTTGCTATGGTGAGGTGAATGTGTTCAATGTTTCTGTGATGTGATTCTTGGCTTGTGAAAGGAGGGGATGTCGTGGGTTGAACTGCATCCCCCAAAAATACGTGTAGCCATGTGCTAGGACGTGATTCCCAGTGTCTTCTGACTGTCCCCCATTTTGTGGTTTCCTGAAATTGTGTGTTAAAGGATCTGGGGTTGGGGCGCTGTAAATTCCTTCCATTGGATTACTTCCCTGCTCTGTTGTCAAGGGAGTTTCCCTTGAGTATGGCTGACGCATCCTAAATGTTTGCAGCCCGCGAGAGGTAAAAGGAAAGAGAAGGAAGCAGAGAAGTGGGAAACTGGCACGATTAAGCAAGCCGCATGGGGACAACAGGCTGTCCTTCAGACACACGCGTCCTGCGCCATGACGCTCCCTGGACAAAGACTGATGCAATACCGGCTTTCTTCCGGAGCCGACAAAGGGAAAGCGTCCCCCTGGCGTGGATACCCTGAATATGGACTTGCAACCAAGCGCACTGTGTAAAAGTAAACCTTCCTTTGTTACAGCCATCCACTCTGTGGTATTTCTGTTAGAGCCGCCTCAGCTTACTAAAACAGAATTTGGTGCCCTGAGACTGGGCTGCTGCTCTAACAAATACCTAAAACGTGGAAGCCTCCTTGAAACTGCGAATGGATAGAGGATTCAGAAGGGACGAAAAAGGTGCAGATGGTGAGAAACAACAGAGGACCGGCAGCAGCAGCAGCGCTGGCGCCGAACCGTGGAGCCAGAAAGGTCAGAACCTGTGCAGAGCTTCCCTCGCGGAACGGGGTGCCTCTGGGCACTCAAATCGCTGGAGCTGGCCTTGCTGACCCACAGAGCGAGAGAGCTGAGTGCCTCTGGGCAGGACTCTTTCCAGCAAGAGTGGAGTTCCTCCGGGCTCTCAAATCAGTGGAGCTACAGAGCTTTGGAACACTTGCCTGGCAGGGCAGATGTGGGCCTGAGGGCCAGGCTATGTGGTCATAGGAAGCTGAAGCTGAAGAGACAAACAGCATGAGAAGCTGAGCTGCCTGAGTCTCTAGAGGTAAGGCCATGACCTCAGGGGTTTGAAAGGGTGGAACCAGGGCATCCTGTGTTCCTAAGGGTGGAATTGCCACTCAGTTGGGCTCAGGGTGATCCTAAAGCCGATGGGGAAGAGTTTGTGTCCAAGTGGGCCTTAAAGCAGGGTTGTAGCACAGGCTGGGGTCTCCACTGCGAATCTAGAGTGTGGCCAATACCCGAGTCTGGAGGCCCGGGGCGTTGTTTAGAAGGTCTCAGAAAATGTAAGAGTCTTTCCAAAGCTTTCAGGTCTAATGTAATGTGTTCTGTTGAACTGCCTGTTGCCTGTTAATGCCTTCTTTGCCTGCAATATCTCCCCTTTGTAATGGAAAATGTCGAACTTGTGCCTGTTCTGCCACTGTACCTTTAGAAGCAGATAGCTTGCCTTCTCGGTTTCAGAGATGCAGGCGAATGTTTGTTTTTTGGACTTGGAACTGATTTAAGACTTGTGTTGTATGGAATGGACAGGATTTTGCCATGGTGAGATGAATGTGATAAATGTTTCTGTGATGTGATTCTTGGGGTGAGAAAGGAGGGGATGTCATTGGTTGAATTGTAGCGGCCCGTGAAATACGTGTAGCCATGTGCTGGGACATGATTCTCAGTGTCTTGTGACTGACCTCCATTTTGTGGTTTCCCTGAATTGTATGTTAAAGGATGGGGGTGTATTGTAAATTCCTTCCATGGGATCACTTCCCTGCTCTGTTGAAAAGGGAGTTTCCGTGGAGTATGGCTGGCCCCTTCGTAAATGTTTTCAGCCCACAAGAGGTAAAAGGAAAGAGAAGGAAGCAGAGAAGTGGGAACGTGGCACCATCAAGCAAGCAGGACGGGGACAACAGGCCGTCCTTGAGACATGTGCGTCCTGCGCCGTGACGCTCCCTGGACAAAGACTGATGCAATACCGGCTTTCTTCCGGAGCTGACAAAGGGAAAGCGTCCCCCTGGCGTGGACACCCTGAATATGGACTTGCAATCAAGCGGACTGTGTAAGAGTAAACGTTCCTTTGTTAAAGCCATCCACTGTGTGGTATTTCTGTTAGAGCAGCCTCAGCTTTCTGAAACAGAATTTGGTGCCGTGAGACTGGGCTGCTGCTCTAGCAAATACCTAAAACGTGGAAGCCTCCTCGAAACTGCGAATGGATAGATGATTCAGAAGGAACGAAGAAGGTGCAGATGGTGAGCAACAACAGAGGACCGAACCGTGGAGCGCGAGAGGTCAGAACCTGCGCAGAGCTTTCCTCGCGGAACGGGGTGCCTCTGGGCACTCAAATCGCTGGAGCTGGCCTTACTGACCCACAGAGCGAGAGAGCTGAGTCCCTCTGGGCAGGATTCTTTCCAGCAAGAGTGGAGTTTCTCCGGGCCCTCAAATCAGTGGAGCTACAGAGCTATGGAACACTTGCCTGGGAGGGCAGATGTGGGCCTGAGGGCCAGGCCATGTGGTCATAGGAAGCTGAAGCTAAAGAGACAAACAGCATGAGAAGCTGAGTTGCCTGAGTCTCTAGAGGTAAGGCCAAGACCTCAGGGGTTTGAAAGGGTGGAACCACGGCATCCTGTGTTCCTAAGGGTGGAATTGCCACTCAGTTGGGCTTAGGGTGGTCCTAAAGCCAATGGGTCAGAGTTTGTGTCCAAGTGGGCCTTAAAGCAGGGTTGTAGCACAGGCTGGGGTCTCCACTCAGAATCTAGAGTGTGGCCAATACCTGAGTCTGGAGGGCAGGGACATTGTTTAGAAGGTCTCACAAAATGTAAGAGTCTTTCCAAAGCGTTCAGGGCTAATGTAAAGTGTTCTGTTGAACTGCCTGTTGCCTGTTAATGCCTTCTTTCCCTGCAATTCCTCCCCTTTGTAATGGAAAATGTCTAAGTTGTGCCTATTCTGCCACTGTACCTTTGGAAAGAGCTACCCTTATCGATTTCAGAGATGCAGAGGAATTTTTGTTTCTTGGTCTTGGAACAGATTTAAGACTCTTGTACTGAATGGACAGGACTTTGCTATGGTGAGGTGAATGTGTTCAATGTTTCTGTGATGTGATTCTTGGCTTGTGAAAGGAGGGGATGTCGTGGGTTGAACTGCATCCCCCAAAAATACGTGTAGCCATGTGCTAGGACGTGATTCCCAGTGTCTTCTGACTGTCCCCCATTTTGTGGTTTCCTGAAATTGTGTGTTAAAGGATCTGGGGTTGGGGCGCTGTAAATTCCTTCCATTGGATTACTTCCCTGCTCTGTTGTCAAGGGAGTTTCCCTTGAGTATGGCTGACGCATCCTAAATGTTTGCAGCCCGCGAGAGGTAAAAGGAAAGAGAAGGAAGCAGAGAAGTGGGAAACTGGCACGATTAAGCAAGCCGCATGGGGACAACAGGCTGTCCTTCAGACACACGCGTCCTGCGCCGTGACGCTCCCTGGACAAAGACTGATGCAATACCGGCTTTCTTCCGGAGCCGACAAAGGGAAAGCGTCCCCCTGGCGTGGATACCCTGAATATGGACTTGCAACCAAGCGCACTGTGTAAAAGTAAACCTTCCTTTGTTACAGCCATCCACTCTGTGGTATTTCTGTTAGAGCCGCCTCAGCTTACTAAAACAGAATTTGGTGCCCTGAGACTGGGCTGCTGCTCTAACAAATACCTAAAACGTGGAAGCCTCCTTGAAACTGCGAATGGATAGAGGATTCAGAAGGGACGAAAAAGGTGCAGATGGTGAGAAACAACAGAGGACCGGCAGCAGCAGCAGCGCTGGCGCCGAACCGTGGAGCCAGAAAGGTCAGAACCTGTGCAGAGCTTCCCTCGCGGAACGGGGTGCCTCTGGGCACTCAAATCGCTGGAGCTGGCCTTGCTGACCCACAGAGCGAGAGAGCTGAGTGCCTCTGGGCAGGACTCTTTCCAGCAAGAGTGGAGTTCCTCCGGGCTCTCAAATCAGTGGAGCTACAGAGCTTTGGAACACTTGCCTGGCAGGGCAGATGTGGGCCTGAGGGCCAGGCTATGTGGTCATAGGAAGCTGAAGCTGAAGAGACAAACAGCATGAGAAGCTGAGCTGCCTGAGTCTCTAGAGGTAAGGCCATGACCTCAGGGGTTTGAAAGGGTGGAACCAGGGCATCCTGTGTTCCTAAGGGTGGAATTGCCACTCCGTTGGGCTCAGGGTGATCCTAAAGCCGATGGGGAAGAGTTTGTGTCCAAGTGGGCCTTAAAGCAGGGTTGTAGCACAGGCTGGGGTCTCCACTGCGAATCTAGAGTGTGGCCAATACCCGAGTCTGGAGGCCCGGGGCGTTGTTTAGAAGGTCTCAGAAAATGTAAGAGTCTTTCCAAAGCTTTCAGGTCTAATGTAATGTGTTCTGTTGAACTGCCTGTTGCCTGTTAATGCCTTCTTTGCCTGCAATATCTCCCCTTTGTAATGGAAAATGTCGAACTTGTGCCTGTTCTGCCACTGTACCTTTAGAAGCAGATAGCTTGCCTTCTCGGTTTCAGAGATGCAGGCGAATGTTTGTTTTTTGGACTTGGAACTGATTTAAGACTTGTGTTGTATGGAATGGACAGGATTTTGCCATGGTGAGATGAATGTGATAAATGTTTCTGTGATGTGATTCTTGGGGTGAGAAAGGAGGGGATGTCATTGGTTGAATTGTAGCGGCCCGTGAAATACGTGTAGCCATGTGCTGGGACATGATTCTCAGTGTCTTGTGACTGACCTCCATTTTGTGGTTTCCCTGAATTGTATGTTAAAGGATGGGGGTGTATTGTAAATTCCTTCCATGGGATCACTTCCCTGCTCTGTTGAAAAGGGAGTTTCCGTGGAGTATGGCTGGCCCCTTCGTAAATGTTTTCAGCCCACAAGAGGTAAAAGGAAAGAGAAGGAAGCAGAGAAGTGGGAACGTGGCACCATCAAGCAAGCAGGACGGGGACAACAGGCCGTCCTTGAGACATGTGCGTCCTGCGCCGTGACGCTCCCTGGACAAAGACTGATGCAATACCGGCTTTCTTCCGGAGCCGACAAAGGGAAAGCGTCCCCCTGGCGTGGACACCCTGAATATGGACTTGCAATCAAGCGGACTGTGTAAGAGTAAACGTTCCTTTGTTAAAGCCATCCACTGTGTGGTATTTCTGTTAGAGCAGCCTCAGCTTTCTGAAACAGAATTTGGTGCCGTGAGACTGGGCTGCTGCTCTAGCAAATACCTAAAACGTGGAAGCCTCCTCGAAACTGCGAATGGATAGATGATTCAGAAGGAACGAAGAAGCTGCAGATGGTGAGCAACAACAGAGGACCGAACCGTGGAGCGCGAGAGGTCAGAACCTGCGCAGAGCTTTCCTCGCGGAACGGGGTGCCTCTGGGCACTCAAATCGCTGGAGCTGGCCTTACTGACCCACAGAGCGAGAGAGCTGAGTCCCTCTGGGCAGGATTCTTTCCAGCAAGAGTGGAGTTTCTCCGGGCCCTCAAATCAGTGGAGCTACAGAGCTATGGAACACTTGCCTGGGAGGGCAGATGTGGGCCTGAGGGCCAGGCCATGTGGTCATAGGAAGCTGAAGCTAAAGAGACAAACAGCATGAGAAGCTGAGTTGCCTGAGTCTCTAGAGGTAAGGCCAAGACCTCAGGGGTTTGAAAGGGTGGAACCACGGCATCCTGTGTTCCTAAGGGTGGAATTGCCACTCAGTTGGGCTTAGGGTGGTCCTAAAGCCAATGGGTCAGAGTTTGTGTCCAAGTGGGCCTTAAAGCAGGGTTGTAGCACAGGCTGGGGTCTCCACTCAGAATCTAGAGTGTGGCCAATACCTGAGTCTGGAGGGCAGGGACATTGTTTAGAAGGTCTCACAAAATGTAAGAGTCTTTCCAAAGCGTTCAGGGCTAATGTAAAGTGTTCTGTTGAACTGCCTGTTGCCTGTTAATGCCTTCTTTCCCTGCAATTCCTCCCCTTTGTAATGGAAAATGTCTAAGTTGTGCCTATTCTGCCACTGTACCTTTGGAAAGAGCTACCCTTATCGATTTCAGAGATGCAGAGGAATTTTTGTTTCTTGGTCTTGGAACAGATTTAAGACTCTTGTACTGAATGGACAGGACTTTGCTATGGTGAGGTGAATGTGTTCAATGTTTCTGTGATGTGATTCTTGGCTTGTGAAAGGAGGGGATGTCGTGGGTTGAACTGCATCCCCCAAAAATACGTGTAGCCATGTGCTAGGACGTGATTCCCAGTGTCTTCTGACTGTCCCCCATTTTGTGGTTTCCTGAAATTGTGTGTTAAAGGATCTGGGGTTGGGGCGCTGTAAATTCCTTCCATTGGATTACTTCCCTGCTCTGTTGTCAAGGGAGTTTCCCTTGAGTATGGCTGACGCATCCTAAATGTTTGCAGCCCGCGAGAGGTAAAAGGAAAGAGAAGGAAGCAGAGAAGTGGGAAACTGGCACGATTAAGCAAGCCGCATGGGGACAACAGGCTGTCCTTCAGACACACGCGTCCTGCGCCGTGACGCTCCCTGGACAAAGACTGATGCAATACCGGCTTTCTTCCGGAGCCGACAAAGGGAAAGCGTCCCCCTGGCGTGGATACCCTGAATATGGACTTGCAACCAAGCGCACTGTGTAAAAGTAAACCTTCCTTTGTTACAGCCATCCACTCTGTGGTATTTCTGTTAGAGCCGCCTCAGCTTACTAAAACAGAATTTGGTGCCCTGAGACTGGGCTGCTGCTCTAACAAATACCTAAAACGTGGAAGCCTCCTTGAAACTGCGAATGGATAGAGGATTCAGAAGGGACGAAAAAGGTGCAGATGGTGAGAAACAACAGAGGACCGGCAGCAGCAGCAGCGCTGGCGCCGAACCGTGGAGCCAGAAAGGTCAGAACCTGTGCAGAGCTTCCCTCGCGGAACGGGGTGCCTCTGGGCACTCAAATCGCTGGAGCTGGCCTTGCTGACCCACAGAGCGAGAGAGCTGAGTGCCTCTGGGCAGGACTCTTTCCAGCAAGAGTGGAGTTCCTCCGGGCTCTCAAATCAGTGGAGCTACAGAGCTTTGGAACACTTGCCTGGCAGGGCAGATGTGGGCCTGAGGGCCAGGCTATGTGGTCATAGGAAGCTGAAGCTGAAGAGACAAACAGCATGAGAAGCTGAGCTGCCTGAGTCTCTAGAGGTAAGGCCATGACCTCAGGGGTTTGAAAGGGTGGAACCAGGGCATCCTGTGTTCCTAAGGGTGGAATTGCCACTCCGTTGGGCTCAGGGTGATCCTAAAGCCGATGGGGAAGAGTTTGTGTCCAAGTGGGCCTTAAAGCAGGGTTGTAGCACAGGCTGGGGTCTCCACTGCGAATCTAGAGTGTGGCCAATACCCGAGTCTGGAGGCCCGGGGCGTTGTTTAGAAGGTCTCAGAAAATGTAAGAGTCTTTCCAAAGCTTTCAGGTCTAATGTAATGTGTTCTGTTGAACTGCCTGTTGCCTGTTAATGCCTTCTTTGCCTGCAATATCTCCCCTTTGTAATGGAAAATGTCGAACTTGTGCCTGTTCTGCCACTGTACCTTTAGAAGCAGATAGCTTGCCTTCTCGGTTTCAGAGATGCAGGCGAATGTTTGTTTTTTGGACTTGGAACTGATTTAAGACTTGTGTTGTATGGAATGGACAGGATTTTGCCATGGTGAGATGAATGTGATAAATGTTTCTGTGATGTGATTCTTGGGGTGAGAAAGGAGGGGATGTCATTGGTTGAATTGTAGCGGCCCGTGAAATACGTGTAGCCATGTGCTGGGACATGATTCTCAGTGTCTTGTGACTGACCTCCATTTTGTGGTTTCCCTGAATTGTATGTTAAAGGATGGGGGTGTATTGTAAATTCCTTCCATGGGATCACTTCCCTGCTCTGTTGAAAAGGGAGTTTCCGTGGAGTATGGCTGGCCCCTTCGTAAATGTTTTCAGCCCACAAGAGGTAAAAGGAAAGAGAAGGAAGCAGAGAAGTGGGAACGTGGCACCATCAAGCAAGCAGGACGGGGACAACAGGCCGTCCTTGAGACATGTGCGTCCTGCGCCGTGACGCTCCCTGGACAAAGACTGATGCAATACCGGCTTTCTTCCGGAGCTGACAAAGGGAAAGCGTCCCCCTGGCGTGGACACCCTGAATATGGACTTGCAATCAAGCGGACTGTGTAAGAGTAAACGTTCCTTTGTTAAAGCCATCCACTGTGTGGTATTTCTGTTAGAGCAGCCTCAGCTTTCTGAAACAGAATTTGGTGCCGTGAGACTGGGCTGCTGCTCTAGCAAATACCTAAAACGTGGAAGCCTCCTCGAAACTGCGAATGGATAGATGATTCAGAAGGAACGAAGAAGGTGCAGATGGTGAGCAACAACAGAGGACCGAACCGTGGAGCGCGAGAGGTCAGAACCTGCGCAGAGCTTTCCTCGCGGAACGGGGTGCCTCTGGGCACTCAAATCGCTGGAGCTGGCCTTACTGACCCACAGAGCGAGAGAGCTGAGTCCCTCTGGGCAGGATTCTTTCCAGCAAGAGTGGAGTTTCTCCGGGCCCTCAAATCAGTGGAGCTACAGAGCTATGGAACACTTGCCTGGGAGGGCAGATGTGGGCCTGAGGGCCAGGCCATGTGGTCATAGGAAGCTGAAGCTAAAGAGACAAACAGCATGAGAAGCTGAGTTGCCTGAGTCTCTAGAGGTAAGGCCAAGACCTCAGGGGTTTGAAAGGGTGGAACCACGGCATCCTGTGTTCCTAAGGGTGGAATTGCCACTCAGTTGGGCTTAGGGTGGTCCTAAAGCCAATGGGTCAGAGTTTGTGTCCAAGTGGGCCTTAAAGCAGGGTTGTAGCACAGGCTGGGGTCTCCACTCAGAATCTAGAGTGTGGCCAATACCTGAGTCTGGAGGGCAGGGACATTGTTTAGAAGGTCTCACAAAATGTAAGAGTCTTTCCAAAGCGTTCAGGGCTAATGTAAAGTGTTCTGTTGAACTGCCTGTTGCCTGTTAATGCCTTCTTTCCCTGCAATTCCTCCCCTTTGTAATGGAAAATGTCTAAGTTGTGCCTATTCTGCCACTGTACCTTTGGAAAGAGCTACCCTTATCGATTTCAGAGATGCAGAGGAATTTTTGTTTCTTGGTCTTGGAACAGATTTAAGACTCTTGTACTGAATGGACAGGACTTTGCTATGGTGAGGTGAATGTGTTCAATGTTTCTGTGATGTGATTCTTGGCTTGTGAAAGGAGGGGATGTCGTGGGTTGAACTGCATCCCCCAAAAATACGTGTAGCCATGTGCTAGGACGTGATTCCCAGTGTCTTCTGACTGTCCCCCATTTTGTGGTTTCCTGAAATTGTGTGTTAAAGGATCTGGGGTTGGGGCGCTGTAAATTCCTTCCATTGGATTACTTCCCTGCTCTGTTGTCAAGGGAGTTTCCCTTGAGTATGGCTGACGCATCCTAAATGTTTGCAGCCCGCGAGAGGTAAAAGGAAAGAGAAGGAAGCAGAGAAGTGGGAAACTGGCACGATTAAGCAAGCCGCATGGGGACAACAGGCTGTCCTTCAGACACACGCGTCCTGCGCCGTGACGCTCCCTGGACAAAGACTGATGCAATACCGGCTTTCTTCCGGAGCCGACAAAGGGAAAGCGTCCCCCTGGCGTGGATACCCTGAATATGGACTTGCAACCAAGCGCACTGTGTAAAAGTAAACCTTCCTTTGTTACAGCCATCCACTCTGTGGTATTTCTGTTAGAGCCGCCTCAGCTTACTAAAACAGAATTTGGTGCCCTGAGACTGGGCTGCTGCTCTAACAAATACCTAAAACGTGGAAGCCTCCTTGAAACTGCGAATGGATAGAGGATTCAGAAGGGACGAAAAAGGTGCAGATGGTGAGAAACAACAGAGGACCGGCAGCAGCAGCAGCGCTGGCGCCGAACCGTGGAGCCAGAAAGGTCAGAACCTGTGCAGAGCTTCCCTCGCGGAACGGGGTGCCTCTGGGCACTCAAATCGCTGGAGCTGGCCTTGCTGACCCACAGAGCGAGAGAGCTGAGTGCCTCTGGGCAGGACTCTTTCCAGCAAGAGTGGAGTTCCTCCGGGCTCTCAAATCAGTGGAGCTACAGAGCTTTGGAACACTTGCCTGGCAGGGCAGATGTGGGCCTGAGGGCCAGGCTATGTGGTCATAGGAAGCTGAAGCTGAAGAGACAAACAGCATGAGAAGCTGAGCTGCCTGAGTCTCTAGAGGTAAGGCCATGACCTCAGGGGTTTGAAAGGGTGGAACCAGGGCATCCTGTGTTCCTAAGGGTGGAATTGCCACTCAGTTGGGCTCAGGGTGATCCTAAAGCCGATGGGGAAGAGTTTGTGTCCAAGTGGGCCTTAAAGCAGGGTTGTAGCACAGGCTGGGGTCTCCACTGCGAATCTAGAGTGTGGCCAATACCCGAGTCTGGAGGCCCGGGGCGTTGTTTAGAAGGTCTCAGAAAATGTAAGAGTCTTTCCAAAGCTTTCAGGTCTAATGTAATGTGTTCTGTTGAACTGCCTGTTGCCTGTTAATGCCTTCTTTGCCTGCAATATCTCCCCTTTGTAATGGAAAATGTCGAACTTGTGCCTGTTCTGCCACTGTACCTTTAGAAGCAGATAGCTTGCCTTCTCGGTTTCAGAGATGCAGGCGAATGTTTGTTTTTTGGACTTGGAACTGATTTAAGACTTGTGTTGTATGGAATGGACAGGATTTTGCCATGGTGAGATGAATGTGATAAATGTTTCTGTGATGTGATTCTTGGGGTGAGAAAGGAGGGGATGTCATTGGTTGAATTGTAGCGGCCCGTGAAATACGTGTAGCCATGTGCTGGGACATGATTCTCAGTGTCTTGTGACTGACCTCCATTTTGTGGTTTCCCTGAATTGTATGTTAAAGGATGGGGGTGTATTGTAAATTCCTTCCATGGGATCACTTCCCTGCTCTGTTGAAAAGGGAGTTTCCGTGGAGTATGGCTGGCCCCTTCGTAAATGTTTTCAGCCCACAAGAGGTAAAAGGAAAGAGAAGGAAGCAGAGAAGTGGGAACGTGGCACCATCAAGCAAGCAGGACGGGGACAACAGGCCGTCCTTGAGACATGTGCGTCCTGCGCCGTGACGCTCCCTGGACAAAGACTGATGCAATACCGGCTTTCTTCCGGAGCTGACAAAGGGAAAGCGTCCCCCTGGCGTGGACACCCTGAATATGGACTTGCAATCAAGCGGACTGTGTAAGAGTAAACGTTCCTTTGTTAAAGCCATCCACTGTGTGGTATTTCTGTTAGAGCAGCCTCAGCTTTCTGAAACAGAATTTGGTGCCGTGAGACTGGGCTGCTGCTCTAGCAAATACCTAAAACGTGGAAGCCTCCTCGAAACTGCGAATGGATAGATGATTCAGAAGGAACGAAGAAGGTGCAGATGGTGAGCAACAACAGAGGACCGAACCGTGGAGCGCGAGAGGTCAGAACCTGCGCAGAGCTTTCCTCGCGGAACGGGGTGCCTCTGGGCACTCAAATCGCTGGAGCTGGCCTTACTGACCCACAGAGCGAGAGAGCTGAGTCCCTCTGGGCAGGATTCTTTCCAGCAAGAGTGGAGTTTCTCCGGGCCCTCAAATCAGTGGAGCTACAGAGCTATGGAACACTTGCCTGGGAGGGCAGATGTGGGCCTGAGGGCCAGGCCATGTGGTCATAGGAAGCTGAAGCTAAAGAGACAAACAGCATGAGAAGCTGAGTTGCCTGAGTCTCTAGAGGTAAGGCCAAGACCTCAGGGGTTTGAAAGGGTGGAACCACGGCATCCTGTGTTCCTAAGGGTGGAATTGCCACTCAGTTGGGCTTAGGGTGGTCCTAAAGCCAATGGGTCAGAGTTTGTGTCCAAGTGGGCCTTAAAGCAGGGTTGTAGCACAGGCTGGGGTCTCCACTCAGAATCTAGAGTGTGGCCAATACCTGAGTCTGGAGGGCAGGGACATTGTTTAGAAGGTCTCACAAAATGTAAGAGTCTTTCCAAAGCGTTCAGGGCTAATGTAAAGTGTTCTGTTGAACTGCCTGTTGCCTGTTAATGCCTTCTTTCCCTGCAATTCCTCCCCTTTGTAATGGAAAATGTCTAAGTTGTGCCTATTCTGCCACTGTACCTTTGGAAAGAGCTACCCTTATCGATTTCAGAGATGCAGAGGAATTTTTGTTTCTTGGTCTTGGAACAGATTTAAGACTCTTGTACTGAATGGACAGGACTTTGCTATGGTGAGGTGAATGTGTTCAATGTTTCTGTGATGTGATTCTTGGCTTGTGAAAGGAGGGGATGTCGTGGGTTGAACTGCATCCCCCAAAAATACGTGTAGCCATGTGCTAGGACGTGATTCCCAGTGTCTTCTGACTGTCCCCCATTTTGTGGTTTCCTGAAATTGTGTGTTAAAGGATCTGGGGTTGGGGCGCTGTAAATTCCTTCCATTGGATTACTTCCCTGCTCTGTTGTCAAGGGAGTTTCCCTTGAGTATGGCTGACGCATCCTAAATGTTTGCAGCCCGCGAGAGGTAAAAGGAAAGAGAAGGAAGCAGAGAAGTGGGAAACTGGCACGATTAAGCAAGCCGCATGGGGACAACAGGCTGTCCTTCAGACACACGCGTCCTGCGCCGTGACGCTCCCTGGACAAAGACTGATGCAATACCGGCTTTCTTCCGGAGCCGACAAAGGGAAAGCGTCCCCCTGGCGTGGATACCCTGAATATGGACTTGCAACCAAGCGCACTGTGTAAAAGTAAACCTTCCTTTGTTACAGCCATCCACTCTGTGGTATTTCTGTTAGAGCCGCCTCAGCTTACTAAAACAGAATTTGGTGCCCTGAGACTGGGCTGCTGCTCTAACAAATACCTAAAACGTGGAAGCCTCCTTGAAACTGCGAATGGATAGAGGATTCAGAAGGGACGAAAAAGGTGCAGATGGTGAGAAACAACAGAGGACCGGCAGCAGCAGCAGCGCTGGCGCCGAACCGTGGAGCCAGAAAGGTCAGAACCTGTGCAGAGCTTCCCTCGCGGAACGGGGTGCCTCTGGGCACTCAAATCGCTGGAGCTGGCCTTGCTGACCCACAGAGCGAGAGAGCTGAGTGCCTCTGGGCAGGACTCTTTCCAGCAAGAGTGGAGTTCCTCCGGGCTCTCAAATCAGTGGAGCTACAGAGCTTTGGAACACTTGCCTGGCAGGGCAGATGTGGGCCTGAGGGCCAGGCTATGTGGTCATAGGAAGCTGAAGCTGAAGAGACAAACAGCATGAGAAGCTGAGCTGCCTGAGTCTCTAGAGGTAAGGCCATGACCTCAGGGGTTTGAAAGGGTGGAACCAGGGCATCCTGTGTTCCTAAGGGTGGAATTGCCACTCCGTTGGGCTCAGGGTGATCCTAAAGCCGATGGGGAAGAGTTTGTGTCCAAGTGGGCCTTAAAGCAGGGTTGTAGCACAGGCTGGGGTCTCCACTGCGAATCTAGAGTGTGGCCAATACCCGAGTCTGGAGGCCCGGGGCGTTGTTTAGAAGGTCTCAGAAAATGTAAGAGTCTTTCCAAAGCTTTCAGGTCTAATGTAATGTGTTCTGTTGAACTGCCTGTTGCCTGTTAATGCCTTCTTTGCCTGCAATATCTCCCCTTTGTAATGGAAAATGTCGAACTTGTGCCTGTTCTGCCACTGTACCTTTAGAAGCAGATAGCTTGCCTTCTCGGTTTCAGAGATGCAGGCGAATGTTTGTTTTTTGGACTTGGAACTGATTTAAGACTTGTGTTGTATGGAATGGACAGGATTTTGCCATGGTGAGATGAATGTGATAAATGTTTCTGTGATGTGATTCTTGGGGTGAGAAAGGAGGGGATGTCATTGGTTGAATTGTAGCGGCCCGTGAAATACGTGTAGCCATGTGCTGGGACATGATTCTCAGTGTCTTGTGACTGACCTCCATTTTGTGGTTTCCCTGAATTGTATGTTAAAGGATGGGGGTGTATTGTAAATTCCTTCCATGGGATCACTTCCCTGCTCTGTTGAAAAGGGAGTTTCCGTGGAGTATGGCTGGCCCCTTCGTAAATGTTTTCAGCCCACAAGAGGTAAAAGGAAAGAGAAGGAAGCAGAGAAGTGGGAACGTGGCACCATCAAGCAAGCAGGACGGGGACAACAGGCCGTCCTTGAGACATGTGCGTCCTGCGCCGTGACGCTCCCTGGACAAAGACTGATGCAATACCGGCTTTCTTCCGGAGCCGACAAAGGGAAAGCGTCCCCCTGGCGTGGACACCCTGAATATGGACTTGCAATCAAGCGGACTGTGTAAGAGTAAACGTTCCTTTGTTAAAGCCATCCACTGTGTGGTATTTCTGTTAGAGCAGCCTCAGCTTTCTGAAACAGAATTTGGTGCCGTGAGACTGGGCTGCTGCTCTAGCAAATACCTAAAACGTGGAAGCCTCCTCGAAACTGCGAATGGATAGATGATTCAGAAGGAACGAAGAAGCTGCAGATGGTGAGCAACAACAGAGGACCGAACCGTGGAGCGCGAGAGGTCAGAACCTGCGCAGAGCTTTCCTCGCGGAACGGGGTGCCTCTGGGCACTCAAATCGCTGGAGCTGGCCTTACTGACCCACAGAGCGAGAGAGCTGAGTCCCTCTGGGCAGGATTCTTTCCAGCAAGAGTGGAGTTTCTCCGGGCCCTCAAATCAGTGGAGCTACAGAGCTATGGAACACTTGCCTGGGAGGGCAGATGTGGGCCTGAGGGCCAGGCCATGTGGTCATAGGAAGCTGAAGCTAAAGAGACAAACAGCATGAGAAGCTGAGTTGCCTGAGTCTCTAGAGGTAAGGCCAAGACCTCAGGGGTTTGAAAGGGTGGAACCACGGCATCCTGTGTTCCTAAGGGTGGAATTGCCACTCAGTTGGGCTTAGGGTGGTCCTAAAGCCAATGGGTCAGAGTTTGTGTCCAAGTGGGCCTTAAAGCAGGGTTGTAGCACAGGCTGGGGTCTCCACTCAGAATCTAGAGTGTGGCCAATACCTGAGTCTGGAGGGCAGGGACATTGTTTAGAAGGTCTCACAAAATGTAAGAGTCTTTCCAAAGCGTTCAGGGCTAATGTAAAGTGTTCTGTTGAACTGCCTGTTGCCTGTTAATGCCTTCTTTCCCTGCAATTCCTCCCCTTTGTAATGGAAAATGTCTAAGTTGTGCCTATTCTGCCACTGTACCTTTGGAAAGAGCTACCCTTATCGATTTCAGAGATGCAGAGGAATTTTTGTTTCTTGGTCTTGGAACAGATTTAAGACTCTTGTACTGAATGGACAGGACTTTGCTATGGTGAGGTGAATGTGTTCAATGTTTCTGTGATGTGATTCTTGGCTTGTGAAAGGAGGGGATGTCGTGGGTTGAACTGCATCCCCCAAAAATACGTGTAGCCATGTGCTAGGACGTGATTCCCAGTGTCTTCTGACTGTCCCCCATTTTGTGGTTTCCTGAAATTGTGTGTTAAAGGATCTGGGGTTGGGGCGCTGTAAATTCCTTCCATTGGATTACTTCCCTGCTCTGTTGTCAAGGGAGTTTCCCTTGAGTATGGCTGACGCATCCTAAATGTTTGCAGCCCGCGAGAGGTAAAAGGAAAGAGAAGGAAGCAGAGAAGTGGGAAACTGGCACGATTAAGCAAGCCGCATGGGGACAACAGGCTGTCCTTCAGACACACGCGTCCTGCGCCATGACGCTCCCTGGACAAAGACTGATGCAATACCGGCTTTCTTCCGGAGCCGACAAAGGGAAAGCGTCCCCCTGGCGTGGATACCCTGAATATGGACTTGCAACCAAGCGCACTGTGTAAAAGTAAACCTTCCTTTGTTACAGCCATCCACTCTGTGGTATTTCTGTTAGAGCCGCCT
The DNA here is from genome assembly GCA_028571685.1 of Heterohyrax brucei. NCBI lineage: Eukaryota > Metazoa > Chordata > Mammalia > Hyracoidea > Procaviidae > Heterohyrax > Heterohyrax brucei. The sequence continues at coordinate 33,007,023 of CM053163.1, forward strand.
CAGCTTACTAAAACAGAATTTGGTGCCCTGAGACTGGGCTGCTGCTCTAACAAATACCTAAAACGTGGAAGCCTCCTTGAAACTGCGAATGGATAGAGGATTCAGAAGGGACGAAAAAGGTGCAGATGGTGAGAAACAACAGAGGACCGGCAGCAGCAGCAGCGCTGGCGCCGAACCGTGGAGCCAGAAAGGTCAGAACCTGTGCAGAGCTTCCCTCGCGGAACGGGGTGCCTCTGGGCACTCAAATCGCTGGAGCTGGCCTTGCTGACCCACAGAGCGAGAGAGCTGAGTGCCTCTGGGCAGGACTCTTTCCAGCAAGAGTGGAGTTCCTCCGGGCTCTCAAATCAGTGGAGCTACAGAGCTTTGGAACACTTGCCTGGCAGGGCAGATGTGGGCCTGAGGGCCAGGCTATGTGGTCATAGGAAGCTGAAGCTGAAGAGACAAACAGCATGAGAAGCTGAGCTGCCTGAGTCTCTAGAGGTAAGGCCATGACCTCAGGGGTTTGAAAGGGTGGAACCAGGGCATCCTGTGTTCCTAAGGGTGGAATTGCCACTCAGTTGGGCTCAGGGTGATCCTAAAGCCGATGGGGAAGAGTTTGTGTCCAAGTGGGCCTTAAAGCAGGGTTGTAGCACAGGCTGGGGTCTCCACTGCGAATCTAGAGTGTGGCCAATACCCGAGTCTGGAGGCCCGGGGCGTTGTTTAGAAGGTCTCAGAAAATGTAAGAGTCTTTCCAAAGCTTTCAGGTCTAATGTAATGTGTTCTGTTGAACTGCCTGTTGCCTGTTAATGCCTTCTTTGCCTGCAATATCTCCCCTTTGTAATGGAAAATGTCGAACTTGTGCCTGTTCTGCCACTGTACCTTTAGAAGCAGATAGCTTGCCTTCTCGGTTTCAGAGATGCAGGCGAATGTTTGTTTTTTGGACTTGGAACTGATTTAAGACTTGTGTTGTATGGAATGGACAGGATTTTGCCATGGTGAGATGAATGTGATAAATGTTTCTGTGATGTGATTCTTGGGGTGAGAAAGGAGGGGATGTCATTGGTTGAATTGTAGCGGCCCGTGAAATACGTGTAGCCATGTGCTGGGACATGATTCTCAGTGTCTTGTGACTGACCTCCATTTTGTGGTTTCCCTGAATTGTATGTTAAAGGATGGGGGTGTATTGTAAATTCCTTCCATGGGATCACTTCCCTGCTCTGTTGAAAAGGGAGTTTCCGTGGAGTATGGCTGGCCCCTTCGTAAATGTTTTCAGCCCACAAGAGGTAAAAGGAAAGAGAAGGAAGCAGAGAAGTGGGAACGTGGCACCATCAAGCAAGCAGGACGGGGACAACAGGCCGTCCTTGAGACATGTGCGTCCTGCGCCGTGACGCTCCCTGGACAAAGACTGATGCAATACCGGCTTTCTTCCGGAGCCGACAAAGGGAAAGCGTCCCCCTGGCGTGGACACCCTGAATATGGACTTGCAATCAAGCGGACTGTGTAAGAGTAAACGTTCCTTTGTTAAAGCCATCCACTGTGTGGTATTTCTGTTAGAGCAGCCTCAGCTTTCTGAAACAGAATTTGGTGCCGTGAGACTGGGCTGCTGCTCTAGCAAATACCTAAAACGTGGAAGCCTCCTCGAAACTGCGAATGGATAGATGATTCAGAAGGAACGAAGAAGCTGCAGATGGTGAGCAACAACAGAGGACCGAACCGTGGAGCGCGAGAGGTCAGAACCTGCGCAGAGCTTTCCTCGCGGAACGGGGTGCCTCTGGGCACTCAAATCGCTGGAGCTGGCCTTACTGACCCACAGAGCGAGAGAGCTGAGTCCCTCTGGGCAGGATTCTTTCCAGCAAGAGTGGAGTTTCTCCGGGCCCTCAAATCAGTGGAGCTACAGAGCTATGGAACACTTGCCTGGGAGGGCAGATGTGGGCCTGAGGGCCAGGCCATGTGGTCATAGGAAGCTGAAGCTAAAGAGACAAACAGCATGAGAAGCTGAGTTGCCTGAGTCTCTAGAGGTAAGGCCAAGACCTCAGGGGTTTGAAAGGGTGGAACCACGGCATCCTGTGTTCCTAAGGGTGGAATTGCCACTCAGTTGGGCTTAGGGTGGTCCTAAAGCCAATGGGTCAGAGTTTGTGTCCAAGTGGGCCTTAAAGCAGGGTTGTAGCACAGGCTGGGGTCTCCACTCAGAATCTAGAGTGTGGCCAATACCTGAGTCTGGAGGGCAGGGACATTGTTTAGAAGGTCTCACAAAATGTAAGAGTCTTTCCAAAGCGTTCAGGGCTAATGTAAAGTGTTCTGTTGAACTGCCTGTTGCCTGTTAATGCCTTCTTTCCCTGCAATTCCTCCCCTTTGTAATGGAAAATGTCTAAGTTGTGCCTATTCTGCCACTGTACCTTTGGAAAGAGCTACCCTTATCGATTTCAGAGATGCAGAGGAATTTTTGTTTCTTGGTCTTGGAACAGATTTAAGACTCTTGTACTGAATGGACAGGACTTTGCTATGGTGAGGTGAATGTGTTCAATGTTTCTGTGATGTGATTCTTGGCTTGTGAAAGGAGGGGATGTCGTGGGTTGAACTGCATCCCCCAAAAATACGTGTAGCCATGTGCTAGGACGTGATTCCCAGTGTCTTCTGACTGTCCCCCATTTTGTGGTTTCCTGAAATTGTGTGTTAAAGGATCTGGGGTTGGGGCGCTGTAAATTCCTTCCATTGGATTACTTCCCTGCTCTGTTGTCAAGGGAGTTTCCCTTGAGTATGGCTGACGCATCCTAAATGTTTGCAGCCCGCGAGAGGTAAAAGGAAAGAGAAGGAAGCAGAGAAGTGGGAAACTGGCACGATTAAGCAAGCCGCATGGGGACAACAGGCTGTCCTTCAGACACACGCGTCCTGCGCCGTGACGCTCCCTGGACAAAGACTGATGCAATACCGGCTTTCTTCCGGAGCCGACAAAGGGAAAGCGTCCCCCTGGCGTGGATACCCTGAATATGGACTTGCAACCAAGCGCACTGTGTAAAAGTAAACCTTCCTTTGTTACAGCCATCCACTCTGTGGTATTTCTGTTAGAGCCGCCTCAGCTTACTAAAACAGAATTTGGTGCCCTGAGACTGGGCTGCTGCTCTAACAAATACCTAAAACGTGGAAGCCTCCTTGAAACTGCGAATGGATAGAGGATTCAGAAGGGACGAAAAAGGTGCAGATGGTGAGAAACAACAGAGGACCGGCAGCAGCAGCAGCGCTGGCGCCGAACCGTGGAGCCAGAAAGGTCAGAACCTGTGCAGAGCTTCCCTCGCGGAACGGGGTGCCTCTGGGCACTCAAATCGCTGGAGCTGGCCTTGCTGACCCACAGAGCGAGAGAGCTGAGTGCCTCTGGGCAGGACTCTTTCCAGCAAGAGTGGAGTTCCTCCGGGCTCTCAAATCAGTGGAGCTACAGAGCTTTGGAACACTTGCCTGGCAGGGCAGATGTGGGCCTGAGGGCCAGGCTATGTGGTCATAGGAAGCTGAAGCTGAAGAGACAAACAGCATGAGAAGCTGAGCTGCCTGAGTCTCTAGAGGTAAGGCCATGACCTCAGGGGTTTGAAAGGGTGGAACCAGGGCATCCTGTGTTCCTAAGGGTGGAATTGCCACTCAGTTGGGCTCAGGGTGATCCTAAAGCCGATGGGGAAGAGTTTGTGTCCAAGTGGGCCTTAAAGCAGGGTTGTAGCACAGGCTGGGGTCTCCACTGCGAATCTAGAGTGTGGCCAATACCCGAGTCTGGAGGCCCGGGGCGTTGTTTAGAAGGTCTCAGAAAATGTAAGAGTCTTTCCAAAGCTTTCAGGTCTAATGTAATGTGTTCTGTTGAACTGCCTGTTGCCTGTTAATGCCTTCTTTGCCTGCAATATCTCCCCTTTGTAATGGAAAATGTCGAACTTGTGCCTGTTCTGCCACTGTACCTTTAGAAGCAGATAGCTTGCCTTCTCGGTTTCAGAGATGCAGGCGAATGTTTGTTTTTTGGACTTGGAACTGATTTAAGACTTGTGTTGTATGGAATGGACAGGATTTTGCCATGGTGAGATGAATGTGATAAATGTTTCTGTGATGTGATTCTTGGGGTGAGAAAGGAGGGGATGTCATTGGTTGAATTGTAGCGGCCCGTGAAATACGTGTAGCCATGTGCTGGGACATGATTCTCAGTGTCTTGTGACTGACCTCCATTTTGTGGTTTCCCTGAATTGTATGTTAAAGGATGGGGGTGTATTGTAAATTCCTTCCATGGGATCACTTCCCTGCTCTGTTGAAAAGGGAGTTTCCGTGGAGTATGGCTGGCCCCTTCGTAAATGTTTTCAGCCCACAAGAGGTAAAAGGAAAGAGAAGGAAGCAGAGAAGTGGGAACGTGGCACCATCAAGCAAGCAGGACGGGGACAACAGGCCGTCCTTGAGACATGTGCGTCCTGCGCCGTGACGCTCCCTGGACAAAGACTGATGCAATACCGGCTTTCTTCCGGAGCCGACAAAGGGAAAGCGTCCCCCTGGCGTGGACACCCTGAATATGGACTTGCAATCAAGCGGACTGTGTAAGAGTAAACGTTCCTTTGTTAAAGCCATCCACTGTGTGGTATTTCTGTTAGAGCAGCCTCAGCTTTCTGAAACAGAATTTGGTGCCGTGAGACTGGGCTGCTGCTCTAGCAAATACCTAAAACGTGGAAGCCTCCTCGAAACTGCGAATGGATAGATGATTCAGAAGGAACGAAGAAGGTGCAGATGGTGAGCAACAACAGAGGACCGAACCGTGGAGCGAGAGAGGTCAGAACCTGCGCAGAGCTTTCCTCGCGGAACGGGGTGCCTCTGGGCACTCAAATCGCTGGAGCTGGCCTTACTGACCCACAGAGCGAGAGAGCTGAGTCCCTCTGGGCAGGATTCTTTCCAGCAAGAGTGGAGTTTCTCCGGGCCCTCAAATCAGTGGAGCTACAGAGCTATGGAACACTTGCCTGGGAGGGCAGATGTGGGCCTGAGGGCCAGGCCATGTGGTCATAGGAAGCTGAAGCTAAAGAGACAAACAGCATGAGAAGCTGAGTTGCCTGAGTCTCTAGAGGTAAGGCCAAGACCTCAGGGGTTTGAAAGGGTGGAACCACGGCATCCTGTGTTCCTAAGGGTGGAATTGCCACTCAGTTGGGCTTAGGGTGGTCCTAAAGCCAATGGGTCAGAGTTTGTGTCCAAGTGGGCCTTAAAGCAGGGTTGTAGCACAGGCTGGGGTCTCCACTCAGAATCTAGAGTGTGGCCAATACCTGAGTCTGGAGGGCAGGGACATTGTTTAGAAGGTCTCACAAAATGTAAGAGTCTTTCCAAAGCGTTCAGGGCTAATGTAAAGTGTTCTGTTGAACTGCCTGTTGCCTGTTAATGCCTTCTTTCCCTGCAATTCCTCCCCTTTGTAATGGAAAATGTCTAAGTTGTGCCTATTCTGCCACTGTACCTTTGGAAAGAGCTACCCTTATCGATTTCAGAGATGCAGAGGAATTTTTGTTTCTTGGTCTTGGAACAGATTTAAGACTCTTGTACTGAATGGACAGGACTTTGCTATGGTGAGGTGAATGTGTTCAATGTTTCTGTGATGTGATTCTTGGCTTGTGAAAGGAGGGGATGTCGTGGGTTGAACTGCATCCCCCAAAAATACGTGTAGCCATGTGCTAGGACGTGATTCCCAGTGTCTTCTGACTGTCCCCCATTTTGTGGTTTCCTGAAATTGTGTGTTAAAGGATCTGGGGTTGGGGCGCTGTAAATTCCTTCCATTGGATTACTTCCCTGCTCTGTTGTCAAGGGAGTTTCCCTTGAGTATGGCTGACGCATCCTAAATGTTTGCAGCCCGCGAGAGGTAAAAGGAAAGAGAAGGAAGCAGAGAAGTGGGAAACTGGCACGATTAAGCAAGCCGCATGGGGACAACAGGCTGTCCTTCAGACACACGCGTCCTGCGCCATGACGCTCCCTGGACAAAGACTGATGCAATACCGGCTTTCTTCCGGAGCCGACAAAGGGAAAGCGTCCCCCTGGCGTGGATACCCTGAATATGGACTTGCAACCAAGCGCACTGTGTAAAAGTAAACCTTCCTTTGTTACAGCCATCCACTCTGTGGTATTTCTGTTAGAGCCGCCTCAGCTTACTAAAACAGAATTTGGTGCCCTGAGACTGGGCTGCTGCTCTAACAAATACCTAAAACGTGGAAGCCTCCTTGAAACTGCGAATGGATAGAGGATTCAGAAGGGACGAAAAAGGTGCAGATGGTGAGAAACAACAGAGGACCGGCAGCAGCAGCAGCGCTGGCGCCGAACCGTGGAGCCAGAAAGGTCAGAACCTGTGCAGAGCTTCCCTCGCGGAACGGGGTGCCTCTGGGCACTCAAATCGCTGGAGCTGGCCTTGCTGACCCACAGAGCGAGAGAGCTGAGTGCCTCTGGGCAGGACTCTTTCCAGCAAGAGTGGAGTTCCTCCGGGCTCTCAAATCAGTGGAGCTACAGAGCTTTGGAACACTTGCCTGGCAGGGCAGATGTGGGCCTGAGGGCCAGGCTATGTGGTCATAGGAAGCTGAAGCTGAAGAGACAAACAGCATGAGAAGCTGAGCTGCCTGAGTCTCTAGAGGTAAGGCCATGACCTCAGGGGTTTGAAAGGGTGGAACCAGGGCATCCTGTGTTCCTAAGGGTGGAATTGCCACTCAGTTGGGCTCAGGGTGATCCTAAAGCCGATGGGGAAGAGTTTGTGTCCAAGTGGGCCTTAAAGCAGGGTTGTAGCACAGGCTGGGGTCTCCACTGCGAATCTAGAGTGTGGCCAATACCCGAGTCTGGAGGCCCGGGGCGTTGTTTAGAAGGTCTCAGAAAATGTAAGAGTCTTTCCAAAGCTTTCAGGTCTAATGTAATGTGTTCTGTTGAACTGCCTGTTGCCTGTTAATGCCTTCTTTGCCTGCAATATCTCCCCTTTGTAATGGAAAATGTCGAACTTGTGCCTGTTCTGCCACTGTACCTTTAGAAGCAGATAGCTTGCCTTCTCGGTTTCAGAGATGCAGGCGAATGTTTGTTTTTTGGACTTGGAACTGATTTAAGACTTGTGTTGTATGGAATGGACAGGATTTTGCCATGGTGAGATGAATGTGATAAATGTTTCTGTGATGTGATTCTTGGGGTGAGAAAGGAGGGGATGTCATTGGTTGAATTGTAGCGGCCCGTGAAATACGTGTAGCCATGTGCTGGGACATGATTCTCAGTGTCTTGTGACTGACCTCCATTTTGTGGTTTCCCTGAATTGTATGTTAAAGGATGGGGGTGTATTGTAAATTCCTTCCATGGGATCACTTCCCTGCTCTGTTGAAAAGGGAGTTTCCGTGGAGTATGGCTGGCCCCTTCGTAAATGTTTTCAGCCCACAAGAGGTAAAAGGAAAGAGAAGGAAGCAGAGAAGTGGGAACGTGGCACCATCAAGCAAGCAGGACGGGGACAACAGGCCGTCCTTGAGACATGTGCGTCCTGCGCCGTGACGCTCCCTGGACAAAGACTGATGCAATACCGGCTTTCTTCCGGAGCTGACAAAGGGAAAGCGTCCCCCTGGCGTGGACACCCTGAATATGGACTTGCAATCAAGCGGACTGTGTAAGAGTAAACGTTCCTTTGTTAAAGCCATCCACTGTGTGGTATTTCTGTTAGAGCAGCCTCAGCTTTCTGAAACAGAATTTGGTGCCGTGAGACTGGGCTGCTGCTCTAGCAAATACCTAAAACGTGGAAGCCTCCTCGAAACTGCGAATGGATAGATGATTCAGAAGGAACGAAGAAGGTGCAGATGGTGAGCAACAACAGAGGACCGAACCGTGGAGCGCGAGAGGTCAGAACCTGCGCAGAGCTTTCCTCGCGGAACGGGGTGCCTCTGGGCACTCAAATCGCTGGAGCTGGCCTTACTGACCCACAGAGCGAGAGAGCTGAGTCCCTCTGGGCAGGATTCTTTCCAGCAAGAGTGGAGTTTCTCCGGGCCCTCAAATCAGTGGAGCTACAGAGCTATGGAACACTTGCCTGGGAGGGCAGATGTGGGCCTGAGGGCCAGGCCATGTGGTCATAGGAAGCTGAAGCTAAAGAGACAAACAGCATGAGAAGCTGAGTTGCCTGAGTCTCTAGAGGTAAGGCCAAGACCTCAGGGGTTTGAAAGGGTGGAACCACGGCATCCTGTGTTCCTAAGGGTGGAATTGCCACTCAGTTGGGCTTAGGGTGGTCCTAAAGCCAATGGGTCAGAGTTTGTGTCCAAGTGGGCCTTAAAGCAGGGTTGTAGCACAGGCTGGGGTCTCCACTCAGAATCTAGAGTGTGGCCAATACCTGAGTCTGGAGGGCAGGGACATTGTTTAGAAGGTCTCACAAAATGTAAGAGTCTTTCCAAAGCGTTCAGGGCTAATGTAAAGTGTTCTGTTGAACTGCCTGTTGCCTGTTAATGCCTTCTTTCCCTGCAATTCCTCCCCTTTGTAATGGAAAATGTCTAAGTTGTGCCTATTCTGCCACTGTACCTTTGGAAAGAGCTACCCTTATCGATTTCAGAGATGCAGAGGAATTTTTGTTTCTTGGTCTTGGAACAGATTTAAGACTCTTGTACTGAATGGACAGGACTTTGCTATGGTGAGGTGAATGTGTTCAATGTTTCTGTGATGTGATTCTTGGCTTGTGAAAGGAGGGGATGTCGTGGGTTGAACTGCATCCCCCAAAAATACGTGTAGCCATGTGCTAGGACGTGATTCCCAGTGTCTTCTGACTGTCCCCCATTTTGTGGTTTCCTGAAATTGTGTGTTAAAGGATCTGGGGTTGGGGCGCTGTAAATTCCTTCCATTGGATTACTTCCCTGCTCTGTTGTCAAGGGAGTTTCCCTTGAGTATGGCTGACGCATCCTAAATGTTTGCAGCCCGCGAGAGGTAAAAGGAAAGAGAAGGAAGCAGAGAAGTGGGAAACTGGCACGATTAAGCAAGCCGCATGGGGACAACAGGCTGTCCTTCAGACACACGCGTCCTGCGCCGTGACGCTCCCTGGACAAAGACTGATGCAATACCGGCTTTCTTCCGGAGCCGACAAAGGGAAAGCGTCCCCCTGGCGTGGATACCCTGAATATGGACTTGCAACCAAGCGCACTGTGTAAAAGTAAACCTTCCTTTGTTACAGCCATCCACTCTGTGGTATTTCTGTTAGAGCCGCCTCAGCTTACTAAAACAGAATTTGGTGCCCTGAGACTGGGCTGCTGCTCTAACAAATACCTAAAACGTGGAAGCCTCCTTGAAACTGCGAATGGATAGAGGATTCAGAAGGGACGAAAAAGGTGCAGATGGTGAGAAACAACAGAGGACCGGCAGCAGCAGCAGCGCTGGCGCCGAACCGTGGAGCCAGAAAGGTCAGAACCTGTGCAGAGCTTCCCTCGCGGAACGGGGTGCCTCTGGGCACTCAAATCGCTGGAGCTGGCCTTGCTGACCCACAGAGCGAGAGAGCTGAGTGCCTCTGGGCAGGACTCTTTCCAGCAAGAGTGGAGTTCCTCCGGGCTCTCAAATCAGTGGAGCTACAGAGCTTTGGAACACTTGCCTGGCAGGGCAGATGTGGGCCTGAGGGCCAGGCTATGTGGTCATAGGAAGCTGAAGCTGAAGAGACAAACAGCATGAGAAGCTGAGCTGCCTGAGTCTCTAGAGGTAAGGCCATGACCTCAGGGGTTTGAAAGGGTGGAACCAGGGCATCCTGTGTTCCTAAGGGTGGAATTGCCACTCAGTTGGGCTCAGGGTGATCCTAAAGCCGATGGGGAAGAGTTTGTGTCCAAGTGGGCCTTAAAGCAGGGTTGTAGCACAGGCTGGGGTCTCCACTGCGAATCTAGAGTGTGGCCAATACCCGAGTCTGGAGGCCCGGGGCGTTGTTTAGAAGGTCTCAGAAAATGTAAGAGTCTTTCCAAAGCTTTCAGGTCTAATGTAATGTGTTCTGTTGAACTGCCTGTTGCCTGTTAATGCCTTCTTTGCCTGCAATATCTCCCCTTTGTAATGGAAAATGTCGAACTTGTGCCTGTTCTGCCACTGTACCTTTAGAAGCAGATAGCTTGCCTTCTCGGTTTCAGAGATGCAGGCGAATGTTTGTTTTTTGGACTTGGAACTGATTTAAGACTTGTGTTGTATGGAATGGACAGGATTTTGCCATGGTGAGATGAATGTGATAAATGTTTCTGTGATGTGATTCTTGGGGTGAGAAAGGAGGGGATGTCATTGGTTGAATTGTAGCGGCCCGTGAAATACGTGTAGCCATGTGCTGGGACATGATTCTCAGTGTCTTGTGACTGACCTCCATTTTGTGGTTTCCCTGAATTGTATGTTAAAGGATGGGGGTGTATTGTAAATTCCTTCCATGGGATCACTTCCCTGCTCTGTTGAAAAGGGAGTTTCCGTGGAGTATGGCTGGCCCCTTCGTAAATGTTTTCAGCCCACAAGAGGTAAAAGGAAAGAGAAGGAAGCAGAGAAGTGGGAACGTGGCACCATCAAGCAAGCAGGACGGGGACAACAGGCCGTCCTTGAGACATGTGCGTCCTGCGCCGTGACGCTCCCTGGACAAAGACTGATGCAATACCGGCTTTCTTCCGGAGCCGACAAAGGGAAAGCGTCCCCCTGGCGTGGACACCCTGAATATGGACTTGCAATCAAGCGGACTGTGTAAGAGTAAACGTTCCTTTGTTAAAGCCATCCACTGTGTGGTATTTCTGTTAGAGCAGCCTCAGCTTTCTGAAACAGAATTTGGTGCCGTGAGACTGGGCTGCTGCTCTAGCAAATACCTAAAACGTGGAAGCCTCCTCGAAACTGCGAATGGATAGATGATTCAGAAGGAACGAAGAAGGTGCAGATGGTGAGCAACAACAGAGGACCGAACCGTGGAGCGCGAGAGGTCAGAACCTGCGCAGAGCTTTCCTCGCGGAACGGGGTGCCTCTGGGCACTCAAATCGCTGGAGCTGGCCTTACTGACCCACAGAGCGAGAGAGCTGAGTCCCTCTGGGCAGGATTCTTTCCAGCAAGAGTGGAGTTTCTCCGGGCCCTCAAATCAGTGGAGCTACAGAGCTATGGAACACTTGCCTGGGAGGGCAGATGTGGGCCTGAGGGCCAGGCCATGTGGTCATAGGAAGCTGAAGCTAAAGAGACAAACAGCATGAGAAGCTGAGTTGCCTGAGTCTCTAGAGGTAAGGCCAAGACCTCAGGGGTTTGAAAGGGTGGAACCACGGCATCCTGTGTTCCTAAGGGTGGAATTGCCACTCAGTTGGGCTTAGGGTGGTCCTAAAGCCAATGGGTCAGAGTTTGTGTCCAAGTGGGCCTTAAAGCAGGGTTGTAGCACAGGCTGGGGTCTCCACTCAGAATCTAGAGTGTGGCCAATACCTGAGTCTGGAGGGCAGGGACATTGTTTAGAAGGTCTCACAAAATGTAAGAGTCTTTCCAAAGCGTTCAGGGCTAATGTAAAGTGTTCTGTTGAACTGCCTGTTGCCTGTTAATGCCTTCTTTCCCTGCAATTCCTCCCCTTTGTAATGGAAAATGTCTAAGTTGTGCCTATTCTGCCACTGTACCTTTGGAAAGAGCTACCCTTATCGATTTCAGAGATGCAGAGGAATTTTTGTTTCTTGGTCTTGGAACAGATTTAAGACTCTTGTACTGAATGGACAGGACTTTGCTATGGTGAGGTGAATGTGTTCAATGTTTCTGTGATGTGATTCTTGGCTTGTGAAAGGAGGGGATGTCGTGGGTTGAACTGCATCCCCCAAAAATACGTGTAGCCATGTGCTAGGACGTGATTCCCAGTGTCTTCTGACTGTCCCCCATTTTGTGGTTTCCTGAAATTGTGTGTTAAAGGATCTGGGGTTGGGGCGCTGTAAATTCCTTCCATTGGATTACTTCCCTGCTCTGTTGTCAAGGGAGTTTCCCTTGAGTATGGCTGACGCATCCTAAATGTTTGCAGCCCGCGAGAGGTAAAAGGAAAGAGAAGGAAGCAGAGAAGTGGGAAACTGGCACGATTAAGCAAGCCGCATGGGGACAACAGGCTGTCCTTCAGACACACGCGTCCTGCGCCATGACGCTCCCTGGACAAAGACTGATGCAATACCGGCTTTCTTCCGGAGCCGACAAAGGGAAAGCGTCCCCCTGGCGTGGATACCCTGAATATGGACTTGCAACCAAGCGCACTGTGTAAAAGTAAACCTTCCTTTGTTACAGCCATCCACTCTGTGGTATTTCTGTTAGAGCCGCCTCAGCTTACTAAAACAGAATTTGGTGCCCTGAGACTGGGCTGCTGCTCTAACAAATACCTAAAACGTGGAAGCCTCCTTGAAACTGCGAATGGATAGAGGATTCAGAAGGGACGAAAAAGGTGCAGATGGTGAGAAACAACAGAGGACCGGCAGCAGCAGCAGCGCTGGCGCCGAACCGTGGAGCCAGAAAGGTCAGAACCTGTGCAGAGCTTCCCTCGCGGAACGGGGTGCCTCTGGGCACTCAAATCGCTGGAGCTGGCCTTGCTGACCCACAGAGCGAGAGAGCTGAGTGCCTCTGGGCAGGACTCTTTCCAGCAAGAGTGGAGTTCCTCCGGGCTCTCAAATCAGTGGAGCTACAGAGCTTTGGAACACTTGCCTGGCAGGGCAGATGTGGGCCTGAGGGCCAGGCTATGTGGTCATAGGAAGCTGAAGCTGAAGAGACAAACAGCATGAGAAGCTGAGCTGCCTGAGTCTCTAGAGGTAAGGCCATGACCTCAGGGGTTTGAAAGGGTGGAACCAGGGCATCCTGTGTTCCTAAGGGTGGAATTGCCACTCAGTTGGGCTCAGGGTGATCCTAAAGCCGATGGGGAAGAGTTTGTGTCCAAGTGGGCCTTAAAGCAGGGTTGTAGCACAGGCTGGGGTCTCCACTGCGAATCTAGAGTGTGGCCAATACCCGAGTCTGGAGGCCCGGGGCGTTGTTTAGAAGGTCTCAGAAAATGTAAGAGTCTTTCCAAAGCTTTCAGGTCTAATGTAATGTGTTCTGTTGAACTGCCTGTTGCCTGTTAATGCCTTCTTTGCCTGCAATATCTCCCCTTTGTAATGGAAAATGTCGAACTTGTGCCTGTTCTGCCACTGTACCTTTAGAAGCAGATAGCTTGCCTTCTCGGTTTCAGAGATGCAGGCGAATGTTTGTTTTTTGGACTTGGAACTGATTTAAGACTTGTGTTGTATGGAATGGACAGGATTTTGCCATGGTGAGATGAATGTGATAAATGTTTCTGTGATGTGATTCTTGGGGTGAGAAAGGAGGGGATGTCATTGGTTGAATTGTAGCGGCCCGTGAAATACGTGTAGCCATGTGCTGGGACATGATTCTCAGTGTCTTGTGACTGACCTCCATTTTGTGGTTTCCCTGAATTGTATGTTAAAGGATGGGGGTGTATTGTAAATTCCTTCCATGGGATCACTTCCCTGCTCTGTTGAAAAGGGAGTTTCCGTGGAGTATGGCTGGCCCCTTCGTAAATGTTTTCAGCCCACAAGAGGTAAAAGGAAAGAGAAGGAAGCAGAGAAGTGGGAACGTGGCACCATCAAGCAAGCAGGACGGGGACAACAGGCCGTCCTTGAGACATGTGCGTCCTGCGCCGTGACGCTCCCTGGACAAAGACTGATGCAATACCGGCTTTCTTCCGGAGCCGACAAAGGGAAAGCGTCCCCCTGGCGTGGACACCCTGAATATGGACTTGCAATCAAGCGGACTGTGTAAGAGTAAACGTTCCTTTGTTAAAGCCATCCACTGTGTGGTATTTCTGTTAGAGCAGCCTCAGCTTTCTGAAACAGAATTTGGTGCCGTGAGACTGGGCTGCTGCTCTAGCAAATACCTAAAACGTGGAAGCCTCCTCGAAACTGCGAATGGATAGATGATTCAGAAGGAACGAAGAAGGTGCAGATGGTGAGCAACAACAGAGGACCGAACCGTGGAGCGAGAGAGGTCAGAACCTGCGCAGAGCTTTCCTCGCGGAACGGGGTGCCTCTGGGCACTCAAATCGCTGGAGCTGGCCTTACTGACCCACAGAGCGAGAGAGCTGAGTCCCTCTGGGCAGGATTCTTTCCAGCAAGAGTGGAGTTTCTCCGGGCCCTCAAATCAGTGGAGCTACAGAGCTATGGAACACTTGCCTGGGAGGGCAGATGTGGGCCTGAGGGCCAGGCCATGTGGTCATAGGAAGCTGAAGCTAAAGAGACAAACAGCATGAGAAGCTGAGTTGCCTGAGTCTCTAGAGGTAAGGCCAAGACCTCAGGGGTTTGAAAGGGTGGAACCACGGCATCCTGTGTTCCTAAGGGTGGAATTGCCACTCAGTTGGGCTTAGGGTGGTCCTAAAGCCAATGGGTCAGAGTTTGTGTCCAAGTGGGCCTTAAAGCAGGGTTGTAGCACAGGCTGGGGTCTCCACTCAGAATCTAGAGTGTGGCCAATACCTGAGTCTGGAGGGCAGGGACATTGTTTAGAAGGTCTCACAAAATGTAAGAGTCTTTCCAAAGCGTTCAGGGCTAATGTAAAGTGTTCTGTTGAACTGCCTGTTGCCTGTTAATGCCTTCTTTCCCTGCAATTCCTCCCCTTTGTAATGGAAAATGTCTAAGTTGTGCCTATTCTGCCACTGTACCTTTGGAAAGAGCTACCCTTATCGATTTCAGAGATGCAGAGGAATTTTTGTTTCTTGGTCTTGGAACAGATTTAAGACTCTTGTACTGAATGGACAGGACTTTGCTATGGTGAGGTGAATGTGTTCAATGTTTCTGTGATGTGATTCTTGGCTTGTGAAAGGAGGGGATGTCGTGGGTTGAACTGCATCCCCCAAAAATACGTGTAGCCATGTGCTAGGACGTGATTCCCAGTGTCTTCTGACTGTCCCCCATTTTGTGGTTTCCTGAAATTGTGTGTTAAAGGATCTGGGGTTGGGGCGCTGTAAATTCCTTCCATTGGATTACTTCCCTGCTCTGTTGTCAAGGGAGTTTCCCTTGAGTATGGCTGACGCATCCTAAATGTTTGCAGCCCGCGAGAGGTAAAAGGAAAGAGAAGGAAGCAGAGAAGTGGGAAACTGGCACGATTAAGCAAGCCGCATGGGGACAACAGGCTGTCCTTCAGACACACGCGTCCTGCGCCGTGACGCTCCCTGGACAAAGACTGATGCAATACCGGCTTTCTTCCGGAGCCGACAAAGGGAAAGCGTCCCCCTGGCGTGGATACCCTGAATATGGACTTGCAACCAAGCGCACTGTGTAAAAGTAAACCTTCCTTTGTTACAGCCATCCACTCTGTGGTATTTCTGTTAGAGCCGCCTCAGCTTACTAAAACAGAATTTGGTGCCCTGAGACTGGGCTGCTGCTCTAACAAATACCTAAAACGTGGAAGCCTCCTTGAAACTGCGAATGGATAGAGGATTCAGAAGGGACGAAAAAGGTGCAGATGGTGAGAAACAACAGAGGACCGGCAGCAGCAGCAGCGCTGGCGCCGAACCGTGGAGCCAGAAAGGTCAGAACCTGTGCAGAGCTTCCCTCGCGGAACGGGGTGCCTCTGGGCACTCAAATCGCTGGAGCTGGCCTTGCTGACCCACAGAGCGAGAGAGCTGAGTGCCTCTGGGCAGGACTCTTTCCAGCAAGAGTGGAGTTCCTCCGGGCTCTCAAATCAGTGGAGCTACAGAGCTTTGGAACACTTGCCTGGCAGGGCAGATGTGGGCCTGAGGGCCAGGCTATGTGGTCATAGGAAGCTGAAGCTGAAGAGACAAACAGCATGAGAAGCTGAGCTGCCTGAGTCTCTAGAGGTAAGGCCATGACCTCAGGGGTTTGAAAGGGTGGAACCAGGGCATCCTGTGTTCCTAAGGGTGGAATTGCCACTCAGTTGGGCTCAGGGTGATCCTAAAGCCGATGGGGAAGAGTTTGTGTCCAAGTGGGCCTTAAAGCAGGGTTGTAGCACAGGCTGGGGTCTCCACTGCGAATCTAGAGTGTGGCCAATACCCGAGTCTGGAGGCCCGGGGCGTTGTTTAGAAGGTCTCAGAAAATGTAAGAGTCTTTCCAAAGCTTTCAGGTCTAATGTAATGTGTTCTGTTGAACTGCCTGTTGCCTGTTAATGCCTTCTTTGCCTGCAATATCTCCCCTTTGTAATGGAAAATGTCGAACTTGTGCCTGTTCTGCCACTGTACCTTTAGAAGCAGATAGCTTGCCTTCTCGGTTTCAGAGATGCAGGCGAATGTTTGTTTTTTGGACTTGGAACTGATTTAAGACTTGTGTTGTATGGAATGGACAGGATTTTGCCATGGTGAGATGAATGTGATAAATGTTTCTGTGATGTGATTCTTGGGGTGAGAAAGGAGGGGATGTCATTGGTTGAATTGTAGCGGCCCGTGAAATACGTGTAGCCATGTGCTGGGACATGATTCTCAGTGTCTTGTGACTGACCTCCATTTTGTGGTTTCCCTGAATTGTATGTTAAAGGATGGGGGTGTATTGTAAATTCCTTCCATGGGATCACTTCCCTGCTCTGTTGAAAAGGGAGTTTCCGTGGAGTATGGCTGGCCCCTTCGTAAATGTTTTCAGCCCACAAGAGGTAAAAGGAAAGAGAAGGAAGCAGAGAAGTGGGAACGTGGCACCATCAAGCAAGCAGGACGGGGACAACAGGCCGTCCTTGAGACATGTGCGTCCTGCGCCGTGACGCTCCCTGGACAAAGACTGATGCAATACCGGCTTTCTTCCGGAGCCGACAAAGGGAAAGCGTCCCCCTGGCGTGGACACCCTGAATATGGACTTGCAATCAAGCGGACTGTGTAAGAGTAAACGTTCCTTTGTTAAAGCCATCCACTGTGTGGTATTTCTGTTAGAGCAGCCTCAGCTTTCTGAAACAGAATTTGGTGCCGTGAGACTGGGCTGCTGCTCTAGCAAATACCTAAAACGTGGAAGCCTCCTCGAAACTGCGAATGGATAGATGATTCAGAAGGAACGAAGAAGGTGCAGATGGTGAGCAACAACAGAGGACCGAACCGTGGAGCGCGAGAGGTCAGAACCTGCGCAGAGCTTTCCTCGCGGAACGGGGTGCCTCTGGGCACTCAAATCGCTGGAGCTGGCCTTACTGACCCACAGAGCGAGAGAGCTGAGTCCCTCTGGGCAGGATTCTTTCCAGCAAGAGTGGAGTTTCTCCGGGCCCTCAAATCAGTGGAGCTACAGAGCTATGGAACACTTGCCTGGGAGGGCAGATGTGGGCCTGAGGGCCAGGCCATGTGGTCATAGGAAGCTGAAGCTAAAGAGACAAACAGCATGAGAAGCTGAGTTGCCTGAGTCTCTAGAGGTAAGGCCAAGACCTCAGGGGTTTGAAAGGGTGGAACCACGGCATCCTGTGTTCCTAAGGGTGGAATTGCCACTCAGTTGGGCTTAGGGTGGTCCTAAAGCCAATGGGTCAGAGTTTGTGTCCAAGTGGGCCTTAAAGCAGGGTTGTAGCACAGGCTGGGGTCTCCACTCAGAATCTAGAGTGTGGCCAATACCTGAGTCTGGAGGGCAGGGACATTGTTTAGAAGGTCTCACAAAATGTAAGAGTCTTTCCAAAGCGTTCAGGGCTAATGTAAAGTGTTCTGTTGAACTGCCTGTTGCCTGTTAATGCCTTCTTTCCCTGCAATTCCTCCCCTTTGTAATGGAAAATGTCTAAGTTGTGCCTATTCTGCCACTGTACCTTTGGAAAGAGCTACCCTTATCGATTTCAGAGATGCAGAGGAATTTTTGTTTCTTGGTCTTGGAACAGATTTAAGACTCTTGTACTGAATGGACAGGACTTTGCTATGGTGAGGTGAATGTGTTCAATGTTTCTGTGATGTGATTCTTGGCTTGTGAAAGGAGGGGATGTCGTGGGTTGAACTGCATCCCCCAAAAATACGTGTAGCCATGTGCTAGGACGTGATTCCCAGTGTCTTCTGACTGTCCCCCATTTTGTGGTTTCCTGAAATTGTGTGTTAAAGGATCTGGGGTTGGGGCGCTGTAAATTCCTTCCATTGGATTACTTCCCTGCTCTGTTGTAAAGGGAGTTTCCCTTGAGTATGGCTGACGCATCCTAAATGTTTGCAGCCCGCGAGAGGTAAAAGGAAAGAGAAGGAAGCAGAGAAGTGGGAAACTGGCACGATTAAGCAAGCCGCATGGGGACAACAGGCTGTCCTTCAGACACACGCGTCCTGCGCCATGACGCTCCCTGGACAAAGACTGATGCAATACCGGCTTTCTTCCGGAGCCGACAAAGGGAAAGCGTCCCCCTGGCGTGGATACCCTGAATATGGACTTGCAACCAAGCGCACTGTGTAAAAGTAAACCTTCCTTTGTTACAGCCATCCACTCTGTGGTATTTCTGTTAGAGCCGCCTCAGCTTACTAAAACAGAATTTGGTGCCCTGAGACTGGGCTGCTGCTCTAACAAATACCTAAAACGTGGAAGCCTCCTTGAAACTGCGAATGGATAGAGGATTCAGAAGGGACGAAAAAGGTGCAGATGGTGAGAAACAACAGAGGACCGGCAGCAGCAGCAGCGCTGGCGCCGAACCGTGGAGCCAGAAAGGTCAGAACCTGTGCAGAGCTTCCCTCGCGGAACGGGGTGCCTCTGGGCACTCAAATCGCTGGAGCTGGCCTTGCTGACCCACAGAGCGAGAGAGCTGAGTGCCTCTGGGCAGGACTCTTTCCAGCAAGAGTGGAGTTCCTCCGGGCTCTCAAATCAGTGGAGCTACAGAGCTTTGGAACACTTGCCTGGCAGGGCAGATGTGGGCCTGAGGGCCAGGCTATGTGGTCATAGGAAGCTGAAGCTGAAGAGACAAACAGCATGAGAAGCTGAGCTGCCTGAGTCTCTAGAGGTAAGGCCATGACCTCAGGGGTTTGAAAGGGTGGAACCAGGGCATCCTGTGTTCCTAAGGGTGGAATTGCCACTCAGTTGGGCTCAGGGTGATCCTAAAGCCGATGGGGAAGAGTTTGTGTCCAAGTGGGCCTTAAAGCAGGGTTGTAGCACAGGCTGGGGTCTCCACTGCGAATCTAGAGTGTGGCCAATACCCGAGTCTGGAGGCCCGGGGCGTTGTTTAGAAGGTCTCAGAAAATGTAAGAGTCTTTCCAAAGCTTTCAGGTCTAATGTAATGTGTTCTGTTGAACTGCCTGTTGCCTGTTAATGCCTTCTTTGCCTGCAATATCTCCCCTTTGTAATGGAAAATGTCGAACTTGTGCCTGTTCTGCCACTGTACCTTTAGAAGCAGATAGCTTGCCTTCTCGGTTTCAGAGATGCAGGCGAATGTTTGTTTTTTGGACTTGGAACTGATTTAAGACTTGTGTTGTATGGAATGGACAGGATTTTGCCATGGTGAGATGAATGTGATAAATGTTTCTGTGATGTGATTCTTGGGGTGAGAAAGGAGGGGATGTCATTGGTTGAATTGTAGCGGCCCGTGAAATACGTGTAGCCATGTGCTGGGACATGATTCTCAGTGTCTTGTGACTGACCTCCATTTTGTGGTTTCCCTGAATTGTATGTTAAAGGATGGGGGTGTATTGTAAATTCCTTCCATGGGATCACTTCCCTGCTCTGTTGAAAAGGGAGTTTCCGTGGAGTATGGCTGGCCCCTTCGTAAATGTTTTCAGCCCACAAGAGGTAAAAGGAAAGAGAAGGAAGCAGAGAAGTGGGAACGTGGCACCATCAAGCAAGCAGGACGGGGACAACAGGCCGTCCTTGAGACATGTGCGTCCTGCGCCGTGACGCTCCCTGGACAAAGACTGATGCAATACCGGCTTTCTTCCGGAGCCGACAAAGGGAAAGCGTCCCCCTGGCGTGGACACCCTGAATATGGACTTGCAATCAAGCGGACTGTGTAAGAGTAAACGTTCCTTTGTTAAAGCCATCCACTGTGTGGTATTTCTGTTAGAGCAGCCTCAGCTTTCTGAAACAGAATTTGGTGCCGTGAGACTGGGCTGCTGCTCTAGCAAATACCTAAAACGTGGAAGCCTCCTCGAAACTGCGAATGGATAGATGATTCAGAAGGAACGAAGAAGCTGCAGATGGTGAGCAACAACAGAGGACCGAACCGTGGAGCGCGAGAGGTCAGAACCTGCGCAGAGCTTTCCTCGCGGAACGGGGTGCCTCTGGGCACTCAAATCGCTGGAGCTGGCCTTACTGACCCACAGAGCGAGAGAGCTGAGTCCCTCTGGGCAGGATTCTTTCCAGCAAGAGTGGAGTTTCTCCGGGCCCTCAAATCAGTGGAGCTACAGAGCTATGGAACACTTGCCTGGGAGGGCAGATGTGGGCCTGAGGGCCAGGCCATGTGGTCATAGGAAGCTGAAGCTAAAGAGACAAACAGCATGAGAAGCTGAGTTGCCTGAGTCTCTAGAGGTAAGGCCAAGACCTCAGGGGTTTGAAAGGGTGGAACCACGGCATCCTGTGTTCCTAAGGGTGGAATTGCCACTCAGTTGGGCTTAGGGTGGTCCTAAAGCCAATGGGTCAGAGTTTGTGTCCAAGTGGGCCTTAAAGCAGGGTTGTAGCACAGGCTGGGGTCTCCACTCAGAATCTAGAGTGTGGCCAATACCTGAGTCTGGAGGGCAGGGACATTGTTTAGAAGGTCTCACAAAATGTAAGAGTCTTTCCAAAGCGTTCAGGGCTAATGTAAAGTGTTCTGTTGAACTGCCTGTTGCCTGTTAATGCCTTCTTTCCCTGCAATTCCTCCCCTTTGTAATGGAAAATGTCTAAGTTGTGCCTATTCTGCCACTGTACCTTTGGAAAGAGCTACCCTTATCGATTTCAGAGATGCAGAGGAATTTTTGTTTCTTGGTCTTGGAACAGATTTAAGACTCTTGTACTGAATGGACAGGACTTTGCTATGGTGAGGTGAATGTGTTCAATGTTTCTGTGATGTGATTCTTGGCTTGTGAAAGGAGGGGATGTCGTGGGTTGAACTGCATCCCCCAAAAATACGTGTAGCCATGTGCTAGGACGTGATTCCCAGTGTCTTCTGACTGTCCCCCATTTTGTGGTTTCCTGAAATTGTGTGTTAAAGGATCTGGGGTTGGGGCGCTGTAAATTCCTTCCATTGGATTACTTCCCTGCTCTGTTGTCAAGGGAGTTTCCCTTGAGTATGGCTGACGCATCCTAAATGTTTGCAGCCCGCGAGAGGTAAAAGGAAAGAGAAGGAAGCAGAGAAGTGGGAAACTGGCACGATTAAGCAAGCCGCATGGGGACAACAGGCTGTCCTTCAGACACACGCGTCCTGCGCCGTGACGCTCCCTGGACAAAGACTGATGCAATACCGGCTTTCTTCCGGAGCCGACAAAGGGAAAGCGTCCCCCTGGCGTGGATACCCTGAATATGGACTTGCAACCAAGCGCACTGTGTAAAAGTAAACCTTCCTTTGTTACAGCCATCCACTCTGTGGTATTTCTGTTAGAGCCGCCTCAGCTTACTAAAACAGAATTTGGTGCCCTGAGACTGGGCTGCTGCTCTAACAAATACCTAAAACGTGGAAGCCTCCTTGAAACTGCGAATGGATAGAGGATTCAGAAGGGACGAAAAAGGTGCAGATGGTGAGAAACAACAGAGGACCGGCAGCAGCAGCAGCGCTGGCGCCGAACCGTGGAGCCAGAAAGGTCAGAACCTGTGCAGAGCTTCCCTCGCGGAACGGGGTGCCTCTGGGCACTCAAATCGCTGGAGCTGGCCTTGCTGACCCACAGAGCGAGAGAGCTGAGTGCCTCTGGGCAGGACTCTTTCCAGCAAGAGTGGAGTTCCTCCGGGCTCTCAAATCAGTGGAGCTACAGAGCTTTGGAACACTTGCCTGGCAGGGCAGATGTGGGCCTGAGGGCCAGGCTATGTGGTCATAGGAAGCTGAAGCTGAAGAGACAAACAGCATGAGAAGCTGAGCTGCCTGAGTCTCTAGAGGTAAGGCCATGACCTCAGGGGTTTGAAAGGGTGGAACCAGGGCATCCTGTGTTCCTAAGGGTGGAATTGCCACTCAGTTGGGCTCAGGGTGATCCTAAAGCCGATGGGGAAGAGTTTGTGTCCAAGTGGGCCTTAAAGCAGGGTTGTAGCACAGGCTGGGGTCTCCACTGCGAATCTAGAGTGTGGCCAATACCCGAGTCTGGAGGCCCGGGGCGTTGTTTAGAAGGTCTCAGAAAATGTAAGAGTCTTTCCAAAGCTTTCAGGTCTAATGTAATGTGTTCTGTTGAACTGCCTGTTGCCTGTTAATGCCTTCTTTGCCTGCAATATCTCCCCTTTGTAATGGAAAATGTCGAACTTGTGCCTGTTCTGCCACTGTACCTTTAGAAGCAGATAGCTTGCCTTCTCGGTTTCAGAGATGCAGGCGAATGTTTGTTTTTTGGACTTGGAACTGATTTAAGACTTGTGTTGTATGGAATGGACAGGATTTT
Organism: Heterohyrax brucei; assembly: GCA_028571685.1. NCBI lineage: Eukaryota > Metazoa > Chordata > Mammalia > Hyracoidea > Procaviidae > Heterohyrax > Heterohyrax brucei. Next base: position 33,029,362 of record CM053163.1, read on the forward strand.
GCCATGGTGAGATGAATGTGATAAATGTTTCTGTGATGTGATTCTTGGGGTGAGAAAGGAGGGGATGTCATTGGTTGAATTGTAGCGGCCCGTGAAATACGTGTAGCCATGTGCTGGGACATGATTCTCAGTGTCTTGTGACTGACCTCCATTTTGTGGTTTCCCTGAATTGTATGTTAAAGGATGGGGGTGTATTGTAAATTCCTTCCATGGGATCACTTCCCTGCTCTGTTGAAAAGGGAGTTTCCGTGGAGTATGGCTGGCCCCTTCGTAAATGTTTTCAGCCCACAAGAGGTAAAAGGAAAGAGAAGGAAGCAGAGAAGTGGGAACGTGGCACCATCAAGCAAGCAGGACGGGGACAACAGGCCGTCCTTGAGACATGTGCGTCCTGCGCCGTGACGCTCCCTGGACAAAGACTGATGCAATACCGGCTTTCTTCCGGAGCCGACAAAGGGAAAGCGTCCCCCTGGCGTGGACACCCTGAATATGGACTTGCAATCAAGCGGACTGTGTAAGAGTAAACGTTCCTTTGTTAAAGCCATCCACTGTGTGGTATTTCTGTTAGAGCAGCCTCAGCTTTCTGAAACAGAATTTGGTGCCGTGAGACTGGGCTGCTGCTCTAGCAAATACCTAAAACGTGGAAGCCTCCTCGAAACTGCGAATGGATAGATGATTCAGAAGGAACGAAGAAGCTGCAGATGGTGAGCAACAACAGAGGACCGAACCGTGGAGCGAGAGAGGTCAGAACCTGCGCAGAGCTTTCCTCGCGGAACGGGGTGCCTCTGGGCACTCAAATCGCTGGAGCTGGCCTTACTGACCCACAGAGCGAGAGAGCTGAGTCCCTCTGGGCAGGATTCTTTCCAGCAAGAGTGGAGTTTCTCCGGGCCCTCAAATCAGTGGAGCTACAGAGCTATGGAACACTTGCCTGGGAGGGCAGATGTGGGCCTGACGGCCAGGCCATGTGGTCATAGGAAGCTGAAGCTAAAGAGACAAACAGCATGAGAAGCTGAGTTGCCTGAGTCTCTAGAGGTAAGGCCAAGACCTCAGGGGTTTGAAAGGGTGGAACCACGGCATCCTGTGTTCCTAAGGGTGGAATTGCCACTCAGTTGGGCTTAGGGTGGTCCTAAAGCCAATGGGTCAGAGTTTGTGTCCAAGTGGGCCTTAAAGCAGGGTTGTAGCACAGGCTGGGGTCTCCACTCAGAATCTAGAGTGTGGCCAATACCTGAGTCTGGAGGGCAGGGACATTGTTTAGAAGGTCTCACAAAATGTAAGAGTCTTTCCAAAGCGTTCAGGGCTAATGTAAAGTGTTCTGTTGAACTGCCTGTTGCCTGTTAATGCCTTCTTTCCCTGCAATTCCTCCCCTTTGTAATGGAAAATGTCTAAGTTGTGCCTATTCTGCCACTGTACCTTTGGAAAGAGCTACCCTTATCGATTTCAGAGATGCAGAGGAATTTTTGTTTCTTGGTCTTGGAACAGATTTAAGACTCTTGTACTGAATGGACAGGACTTTGCTATGGTGAGGTGAATGTGTTCAATGTTTCTGTGATGTGATTCTTGGCTTGTGAAAGGAGGGGATGTCGTGGGTTGAACTGCATCCCCCAAAAATACGTGTAGCCATGTGCTAGGACGTGATTCCCAGTGTCTTCTGACTGTCCCCCATTTTGTGGTTTCCTGAAATTGTGTGTTAAAGGATCTGGGGTTGGGGCGCTGTAAATTCCTTCCATTGGATTACTTCCCTGCTCTGTTGTCAAGGGAGTTTCCCTTGAGTATGGCTGACGCATCCTAAATGTTTGCAGCCCGCGAGAGGTAAAAGGAAAGAGAAGGAAGCAGAGAAGTGGGAAACTGGCACGATTAAGCAAGCCGCATGGGGACAACAGGCTGTCCTTCAGACACACGCGTCCTGCGCCATGACGCTCCCTGGACAAAGACTGATGCAATACCGGCTTTCTTCCGGAGCCGACAAAGGGAAAGCGTCCCCCTGGCGTGGATACCCTGAATATGGACTTGCAACCAAGCGCACTGTGTAAAAGTAAACCTTCCTTTGTTACAGCCATCCACTCTGTGGTATTTCTGTTAGAGCCGCCTCAGCTTACTAAAACAGAATTTGGTGCCCTGAGACTGGGCTGCTGCTCTAACAAATACCTAAAACGTGGAAGCCTCCTTGAAACTGCGAATGGATAGAGGATTCAGAAGGGACGAAAAAGGTGCAGATGGTGAGAAACAACAGAGGACCGGCAGCAGCAGCAGCGCTGGCGCCGAACCGTGGAGCCAGAAAGGTCAGAACCTGTGCAGAGCTTCCCTCGCGGAACGGGGTGCCTCTGGGCACTCAAATCGCTGGAGCTGGCCTTGCTGACCCACAGAGCGAGAGAGCTGAGTGCCTCTGGGCAGGACTCTTTCCAGCAAGAGTGGAGTTCCTCCGGGCTCTCAAATCAGTGGAGCTACAGAGCTTTGGAACACTTGCCTGGCAGGGCAGATGTGGGCCTGAGGGCCAGGCTATGTGGTCATAGGAAGCTGAAGCTGAAGAGACAAACAGCATGAGAAGCTGAGCTGCCTGAGTCTCTAGAGGTAAGGCCATGACCTCAGGGGTTTGAAAGGGTGGAACCAGGGCATCCTGTGTTCCTAAGGGTGGAATTGCCACTCAGTTGGGCTCAGGGTGATCCTAAAGCCGATGGGGAAGAGTTTGTGTCCAAGTGGGCCTTAAAGCAGGGTTGTAGCACAGGCTGGGGTCTCCACTGCGAATCTAGAGTGTGGCCAATACCCGAGTCTGGAGGCCCGGGGCGTTGTTTAGAAGGTCTCAGAAAATGTAAGAGTCTTTCCAAAGCTTTCAGGTCTAATGTAATGTGTTCTGTTGAACTGCCTGTTGCCTGTTAATGCCTTCTTTGCCTGCAATATCTCCCCTTTGTAATGGAAAATGTCGAACTTGTGCCTGTTCTGCCACTGTACCTTTAGAAGCAGATAGCTTGCCTTCTCGGTTTCAGAGATGCAGGCGAATGTTTGTTTTTTGGACTTGGAACTGATTTAAGACTTGTGTTGTATGGAATGGACAGGATTTTGCCATGGTGAGATGAATGTGATAAATGTTTCTGTGACGTGATTCTTGGGGTGAGAAAGGAGGGGATGTCATTGGTTGAATTGTAGCGGCCCGTGAAAAACGTGTAGCCATGTGCTGGGACATGATTCTCAGTGTCTTGTGACTGACCTCCATTTTGTGGTTTCCCTGAATTGTATGTTAAAGGATGGGGGTGTATTGTAAATTCCTTCCATGGGATCACTTCCCTGCTCTGTTGAAAAGGGAGTTTCCGTGGAGTATGGCTGGCCCCTTCGTAAATGTTTTCAGCCCACAAGAGGTAAAAGGAAAGAGAAGGAAGCAGAGAAGTGGGAACGTGGCACCATCAAGCAAGCAGGACGGGGACAACAGGCCGTCCTTGAGACATGTGCGTCCTGCGCCGTGACACTCCCTGGACAAAGACTGATGCAATACCGGCTTTCTTCCGGAGCCGACAAAGGGAAAGCGTCCCCCTGGCGTGGACACCCTGAATATGGACTTGCAATCAAGCGGACTGTGTAAGAGTAAACGTTCCTTTGTTAAAGCCATCCACTGTGTGGTATTTCTGTTAGAGCAGCCTCAGCTTTCTGAAACAGAATTTGGTGCCGTGAGACTGGGCTGCTGCTCTAGCAAATACCTAAAACGTGGAAGCCTCCTTGAAACTGCGAATGGATAGATGATTCAGAAGGAACGAAGAAGGTGCAGATGGTGAGCAACAACAGAGGACCGAACCGTGGAGCGAGAGAGGTCAGAACCTGCGCAGAGCTTTCCTCGCGGAACGGGGTGCCTCTGGGCACTCAAATCGCTGGAGCTGGCCTTACTGACCCACAGAGCGAGAGAGCTGAGTCCCTCTGGGCAGGATTCTTTCCAGCAAGAGTGGAGTTTCTCCGGGCCCTCAAATCAGTGGAGCTACAGAGCTATGGAACACTTGCCTGGGAGGGCAGATGTGGGCCTGAGGGCCAGGCCATGTGGTCATAGGAAGCTGAAGCTAAAGAGACAAACAGCATGAGAAGCTGAGTTGCCTGAGTCTCTAGAGGTAAGGCCAAGACCTCAGGGGTTTGAAAGGGTGGAACCACGGCATCCTGTGTTCCTAAGGGTGGAATTGCCACTCAGTTGGGCTTAGGGTGGTCCTAAAGCCAATGGGTCAGAGTTTGTGTCCAAGTGGGCCTTAAAGCAGGGTTGTAGCACAGGCTGCGGTCTCCACTCAGAATCTAGAGTGTGGCCAATACCTGAGTCTGGAGGGCAGGGACATTGTTTAGAAGGTCTCACAAAATGTAAGAGTCTTTCCAAAGCGTTCAGGGCTAATGTAAAGTGTTCTGTTGAACTGCCTGTTGCCTGTTAATGCCTTCTTTCCCTGCAATTCCTCCCCTTTGTAATGGAAAATGTCTAAGTTGTGCCTATTCTGCCACTGTACCTTTGGAAAGAGCTACCCTTATCGATTTCAGAGATGCAGAGGAATTTTTGTTTTTTGGTCTTGGAACAGATTTAAGACTCTTGTACTGAATGGACAGGACTTTGCTATGGTGAGGTGAATGTGTTCAATGTTTCTGTGATGTGATTCTTGGCTTGTGAAAGGAGGGGATGTCATGGGTTGAACTGCATCCCCCAAAAATACGTGTAGCCATGTGCTAGGACGTGATTCCCAGTGTCTTCTGACTGTCCCCCATTTTGTGGTTTCCTGAAATTGTGTGTTAAAGGATCTGGGGTTGGGGCGCTGTAAATTCCTTCCATTGGATTACTTCCCTGCTCTGTTGTCAAGGGAGTTTCCCTTGAGTATGGCTGACGCATCCTAAATGTTTGCAGCCCGCGAGAGGTAAAAGGAAAGAGAAGGAAGCAGAGAAGTGGGAAACTGGCACGATTAAGCAAGCCGCATGGGGACAACAGGCTGTCCTTCAGACACACGCGTCCTGCGCCATGACGCTCCCTGGACAAAGACTGATGCAATACCGGCTTTCCTCCGGAGCCGACAAAGGGAAAGCGTCCCCCTGGCGTGGATACCCTGAATATGGACTTGCAACCAAGCGCACTGTGTAAAAGTAAACCTTCCTTTGTTACAGCCATCCACTCTGTGGTATTTCTGTTAGAGCCGCCTCAGCTTACTAAAACAGAATTTGGTGCCCTGAGACTGGGCTGCTGCTCTAACAAATACCTAAAACGTGGAAGCCTCCTTGAAACTGCGAATGGATAGAGGATTCAGAAGGGACGAAAAAGGTGCAGATGGTGAGAAACAACAGAGGACCGGCAGCAGCAGCAGCGCTGGCGCCGAACCGTGGAGCCAGAAAGGTCAGAACCTGTGCAGAGCTTCCCTCGCGGAACGGGGTGCCTCTGGGCACTCAAATCGCTGGAGCTGGCCTTGCTGACCCACAGAGCGAGAGAGCTGAGTGCCTCTGGGCAGGACTCTTTCCAGCAAGAGTGGAGTTCCTCCGGGCTCTCAAATCAGTGGAGCTACAGAGCTTTGGAACACTTGCCTGGCAGGGCAGATGTGGGCCTGAGGGCCAGGCTATGTGGTCATAGGAAGCTGAAGCTGAAGAGACAAACAGCATGAGAAGCTGAGCTGCCTGAGTCTCTAGAGGTAAGGCCATGACCTCAGGGGTTTGAAAGGGTGGAACCAGGGCATCCTGTGTTCCTAAGGGTGGAATTGCCACTCAGTTGGGCTCAGGGTGATCCTAAAGCCGATGGGGAAGAGTTTGTGTCCAAGTGGGCCTTAAAGCAGGGTTGTAGCACAGGCTGGGGTCTCCACTGCGAATCTAGAGTGTGGCCAATACCCGAGTCTGGAGGCCCGGGGCGTTGTTTAGAAGGTCTCAGAAAATGTAAGAGTCTTTCCAAAGCTTTCAGGTCTAATGTAATGTGTTCTGTTGAACTGCCTGTTGCCTGTTAATGCCTTCTTTGCCTGCAATATCTCCCCTTTGTAATGGAAAATGTCGAACTTGTGCCTGTTCTGCCACTGTACCTTTAGAAGCAGATAGCTTGCCTTCTCGGTTTCAGAGATGCAGGCGAATGTTTGTTTTTTGGACTTGGAACTGATTTAAGACTTGTGTTGTATGGAATGGACAGGATTTTGCCATGGTGAGATGAATGTGATAAATGTTTCTGTGATGTGATTCTTGGGGTGAGAAAGGAGGGGATGTCATTGGTTGAATTGTAGCGGCCCGTGAAATACGTGTAGCCATGTGCTGGGACATGATTCTCAGTGTCTTGTGACTGACCTCCATTTTGTGGTTTCCCTGAATTGTATGTTAAAGGATGGGGGTGTATTGTAAATTCCTTCCATGGGATCACTTCCCTGCTCTGTTGAAAAGGGAGTTTCCGTGGAGTATGGCTGGCCCCTTCGTAAATGTTTTCAGCCCACAAGAGGTAAAAGGAAAGAGAAGGAAGCAGAGAAGTGGGAACGTGGCACCATCAAGCAAGCAGGACGGGGACAACAGGCCGTCCTTGAGACATGTGCGTCCTGCGCCGTGACGCTCCCTGGACAAAGACTGATGCAATACCGGCTTTCTTCCGGAGCCGACAAAGGGAAAGCGTCCCCCTGGCGTGGACACCCTGAATATGGACTTGCAATCAAGCGGACTGTGTAAGAGTAAACGTTCCTTTGTTAAAGCCATCCACTGTGTGGTATTTCTGTTAGAGCAGCCTCAGCTTTTTGAAACAGAATTTGGTGCCGTGAGACTGGGCTGCTGCTCTAGCAAATACCTAAAACGTGGAAGCCTCCTCGAAACTGCGAATGGATAGATGATTCAGAAGGAACGAAGAAGGTGCAGATGGTGAGCAACAACAGAGGACCGAACCGTGGAGCGAGAGAGGTCAGAACCTGCGCAGAGCTTTCCTCGCGGAACGGGGTGACTCTGGGCACTCAAATCGCTGGAGCTGGCCTTACTGACCCACAGAGCGAGAGAGCTGAGTCCCTCTGGGCAGGATTCTTTCCAGCAAGAGTGGAGTTTCTCCGGGCCCTCAAATCAGTGGAGCTACAGAGCTATGGAACACTTGCCTGGGAGGGCAGATGTGGGCCTGAGGCCCAGGCCATGTGGTCATAGGAAGCTGAAGCTAAAGAGACAAACAGCATGAGAAGCTGAGCTGCCTGAGTCTCTAGAGGTAAGGCCAAGACCTCAGGGGTTTGAAAGGGTGGAACCACGGCATCCTGTGTTCCTAAGGGTGGAATTGCCACTCAGTTGGGCTTAGGGTGGTCCTAAAGCCAATGGGTCAGAGTTTGTGTCCAAGTGGGCCTTAAAGCAGGGTTGTAGCACAGGCTGCGGTCTCCACTCAGAATCTAGAGTGTGGCCAATACCTGAGTCTGGAGGGCAGCGACATTGTTTAGAAGGTCTCACAAAATGTAAGTGTATTTCCAAAGCTTTCAGGGCTAATGTAAAGTGTTCTGTTGAACTGCCTGTTGCCTGTTAATGCCTTCTTTCCCTGCAATTCCTCCCCTTTGTAATGGAAAATGTCTAAGTTGTGCCTATTCTGCCACTGTACCTTTGGAAAGAGCTACCCTTATCGATTTCAGAGATGCAGAGGAATTTTTGTTTTTTGGTCTTGAAACAGATTTAAGACTCTTGTACTGAATGGACAGGACTTTGCTATGGTGAGGTGAATGTGTTCAATGTTTCTGTGATGTGATTCTTGGCTTGTGAAAGGAGGGGATGTCATGGGTTGAACTGCATCCCCCAAAAATACGTGTAGCCATGTGCTAGGACGTGATTCCCAGTGTCTTCTGACTGTCCCCCATTTTGTGGTTTCCTGAAATTGTGTGTTAAAGGATCTGGGGTTGGGGCGCTGTAAATTCCTTCCATTGGATTACTTCCCTGCTCTGTTGTAAAGGGAGTTTCCCTTGAGTATGGCTGACGCATCCTAAATGTTTGCAGCCCGCGAGAGGTAAAAGGAAAGAGAAGGAAGCAGAGAAGTGGGAAACTGGCACGATTAAGCAAGCCGCATGGGGACAACAGACTGTCCTTCAGACACACGCGTCCTGCGACATGACGCTCCCTGGACAAAGATTAATGCAATACCGGCTTTCTTCCGGAGCCGACAAAGGGAAAGCGTCCCCCTGGCATGGACACCCTGAATATGGACTTGCAACCAAGCGCACTGTGTAAGAGTAAACCTTCCTTTGTTAAAGCCATCCACTCTGTGGTATTTCTGGTAGAGCCGCATCAGCTTTCTAAAACAGAATTTGGTGCCGTGAGATTGGGGTGGTACTCTAGCAAATACCTAAAACATGGAAGCCTCCTTGAAACTGCGAATGGATAGAAGATTCAGAAGGGACGAAGAAGGTGCAGATGGTGAGAGACAACAGAGGAGCGGCAGCAGCAGCAGCGCTGGCACCGAACCGTGGAGCCAGAAAGGTCAGAACCTGTGCATAGCTTCTCTCGGGGAACGGCGTGCCTCTGAGCACTTAAATCGCTGGAGCTGGCCTTGCAGACCCACAGAGCGAGAGAGCTGAGTGCCTCTGGGCAGGACTCTTTCCAGCAGGAGTGGAGTTCCTCTGGGCTCTCAAATCAGTGGAGCTACAGAGCTTCTAACACTTGCCTGGCAGGGCAGATGTGGGCCTGAGGGCCAGGCCATGTGGTCATAGGAAGCTGAAGCTGAAGAGACAAACAGCATGAGAAGCTGAGATGCCTGAGTCTCTAGAGGTAAGGCCATGACCTCAGGGGTTTGAAAGGGTGGAACCAGGGCATCCTGTTTTCCTAAGGGTGGAATTGCCACACAGTTTGGCTCAGGGTGATCCTAAAGCCGATGGGTCAGAGTGTGTGTCCAAGTGGGCCTTAAAGCAGGGTTGTAGCACAGGCTGGGGTCTCCACTGCGAATCTAGAGTGTGGCCAATACCTGAGTCTGGAGGCCCGGGGCATTGTTTAGAAGGTCTCAGAAAATGTAAGAGTCTTTCCAAAGCTTTCAGGTCTAATGTAATGTGTTCTGTTGAACCGTCTGTTGCCTGTTAATGCCTTCTTTGCCTGCAAGATCTCCCCTTTGTAATGGAAAATGTCTGACTTGTGCCTGTTCTGCCACTGTACCTTTAGAAGCAGATAGCTTGCCTTCTCGGTATCAGAGATGCAGGCGAATGTTTGTTTTTTGGACTTGGAAATGATTTAAGACTTCTGTTGTATGGAATGGACAGGATTTTGCCATGGTGAGATGAATGTGATAAATGTTTCTGTGATGTGATTCTTGGGGTGAGAAAGGAGGGGATGTCATTGGTTGAATTGTAGCGGCCCGTGAAATACGTGTAGCCATGTGCTGGGACATGATTCTCAGTGTCTTGTGACTGACCTCCATTTTGTGGTTTCCCTGAATTGTATGTTAAATCATCGGGGGTATTGTAAATTCCTTCCATTGGATTACTTCCCTGCTCTGTTGAAAAGGCAGTTTCTGTGGAGTATGGCTGGCCCCATCCTAAATGTTTTCAGCCCACAAGAGATAAAAGGAAAGAGAAGGAAGCAGAGAAGTGGGAAAGTGGCACCATGAAGCAAGCAGCACGGGGACAACAGGCCACCCTTCAAATATGTGCGTCCTGCGCCATGACGCTCCCTGGACAAAGACTGACGCAATACCGGCTTTCTTCCGGAGCCGACAAAGGGAAAACGTCCCCTTGGAATGGACACCCTGAATATGGACTTGCAACCAAGTGGACTGTGTAAGAGTAAACCTTCCTTTGTTAAAGCCATCCACTCTGTGGTATTTCTGGTAGAGCCGCCTCAGCTTTCTAAAACAGAATTTGGTGCCGTGAGACTGTGCTGCTGCTCTAGCAAATACGTAAAACGTGGAAGTGTCCTTGAAACTGCGAATGGATAGAAGATTCAGAAGGGACGAAGAAGGTGCAGATGGTGAGAAACAACAGAAGACCGGCAGCAGCAGCAGCGCTGGCGCCGAACCGTGGAGCCAGAGAGGTCAGAACTTGCACAGAGCTTTCCTCGCGAAACGGGGTGCCTCTGGACACTCAAATCGTTGGAGCTGGCCTTGCTGACCCACAGAGCGAGAGAGCTGAGTGCCTCTGTGCAGGACTCTTTCCAGCAAGAATGGAGTTCCTCCGGTCAATCAAATCAGTGGAGCTACAGAGGTTTGGAACACTTGCCTTGCAGGGCGGATGTGGGCCTGAAGGCGAAGCCATGTGGTCATAGGAAGCTGAAGCTTAAGATACAAACAGCATGAGAGGCTCAGCTGCCTGAGTCTCTAGAGGTAAGGGCATGACCTTAGAGGTTTGAAAGGTGGAACCACCACAGCATCCTGTGTTCCTAAGGGTGGAATTGCCACTCAGTTCGGCTTAGGGTGATCCTAAAGCCGATGGAGCAGAGTTTGTGTCCACATCGGCCTTAAAGCAGGGTTGTACCACACGCTGGGGTCTCCACTCAGAGTCTAGAGTGTAGCCAATACCTGAGTCTGGAGGGCAGGGGCATTGTTTAGAAGGTCTCAGAAAATGTAAGAGTATTTCCAAAGCTTTCAGGGCTAATGTAATGTGTTCTGTTGACTTGCCTGTTGCCTGATAATGCCTTCTTTCCCTGCAATTCCTCCCCTTTGTAATGGAAAATGTCTAACTTGTGCCTATTCTGCCACTGTACCTTTGGAAAGAGCTAACCTTATCGGTTTCAGAGATGAAGACGAATTTTTGTTTTTTGGACTTGGAACAGATTTAAGACTCTTGTACTGAATGGACAGGACTTTGCTGTGGTGAGGTGAATGTGTTCAATGTTTCTGTGATGTGATTCTTGGCTTGTGAAAGGACGGGATGTCATGGCTTGAACTGCATCCCCCAAAAATACGTGTAGCCATGTGCTAGGACATGATTCCCAGTGTCTTGTGACGTTCCTCCATTTTGTAGTTTCCCTAAATTGTATGTTAATGGATTAGGGGTGGTGGCACTGTAAATTCCTTCTATTGGATTACTTCCCTGCTCTGTTGTAAAGGGAGTTTCTCTTGAGTATGGCTGACCCATCCTAAATGATGTCAGCCCGCAAGAGGTAAAAGCAAAGAGAAGGAAGCAGAGAAGTGGGAACCTGGCACCAACAAGCAAGCAGCATGGGGACAACAGTCAGTCCTTCAGACACGTGCGTATTGCGCCATGATGCTTCCTGGACAAAGACTGATGCAATACCGGCTTTCTTCCAGAGCCGACAAAGGGAAAGCCTCTCCGTGGCGTGGACACCCTGAATATGGACCTGCAACCACGCGGAATGTGTAAGAGTAAACCTTCCTTTGTTAAAGCCATCCACTCTGTGGCATTTCTGTTAGAGCCGCCTCAGCTTTCTAAGACAGAATTTGGTGCCCTGAGACTGGGCTGCTGCTCTAACAAATACCTAAAACGTGGAAGCCTCCTTGAAACTGCGAATGGATAGAGGATTGAGAAGGAACGAAGAAGGTGCAGATGGTGAGAAACAACAGAGGACCGAACCGCAGAGCGAGAGAGGTCAGAACCTGCGCAGAGCTTTCCTCACGGAACGGGGTGCCTCTGGGCACTGAAATCGTTGAAACTGGCCTTGCTGACCCACAGAGCGAGAGCGCTGAGTGCCTCTGGGCAGGACTCTTTCCAGCAAGAGTGGAGTTCCTCCGGGCTCTCAAATCAGTGGAGCTACAGAGCTTTGGGACACCTGCCTGGCCGGGCAGATGTGGGCCTGAGGGCCAGGCCATGTGGTCATAGGAAAGTGAAGCTGAAGAGACGAACAGCATGAGAATCTGAGCTGCCTGCGTCTCTAGAGGTAAGGCCATGACCTCAGGGGTTTGAAATGGTGGTACCACGGCATCCTGTGTTCCTAAGGGTGGAATTGCCACTCAGTTGGGCTTAGGGTGATCCTAAAGCCCATGGGGCAGAGTTTGTGTCCATGTGGGCCTTAAAGCAGGGTTGTATCAGAGGCTGAGGTCTCCACTGAGAATCTAGAGTTTGTCCAATACCTGAGTCTGGAGGGCAGGGGCATTGTTTAGAAGGTCTCAGAAAATGTAAGAGTATTTCCAAAGCTTTCAGGGCTAATTTAATGTTTTCTGTTGACTTGCCTGTTGCCTGTTAATGCATTCTCTCCCTGCAATTCCTCCCCTTTGTAATGGAAAATGTCTTAAGTTGTGCCTATTCTGCCACTGTACCTTTGGAAAGAGCTAACCTTATCGATTTCAGAGATGCAGATGAATTTTTGTTTTTTGAACTTGGAACAGATTTAATAGTGTTGTACTGAATGGACAGGACTTTGCTATGGTGAGATGAATGTGTTAAATATTTCTGTGATGTGATTCTTGGCTTGTGAAAGGAGGGGATGTCATGGGTTGAATTGCATCCCCCAAAAATACGTGTAGCCATGTGCTGGGACATGATTCCCAGTGTCTTGTGACTGTCCTCCATTTTGTGGTTTCCTTAAATTGTATGTTAAAGGATCTGGGGTTGGGGCGCTGTAAATTCCTTCCATTGGGTTACTTCCCTGCTCTGTTATAAAGGGAGTTTCCCTTGAGTATGGGTGACCTATCCTAAATGTTTTCAGCCCGCAAGAGGTAAAAGGAAAGAGAAGGAAGCAGAGAAGTGGGAAATGGGCACCATCAAGCAAGCAACACGGGAACAACAGGCTGTCCTTCAGACACGTGCGTCCTGCGCCATGACGCTCCCTGTACAAAAACTGATGCAATACCTGTTCTTCCCTCCACAGCAGACAAGAGGAAAGCCTCCCCCTGGCGTCGACACCCTGAAAATGGACTTGCAACCAAGCGGACTGTGTAAGAGTAAACCTTCCTTTGTTAAAGGCATCCACTCTGTGTTGTTTGTGTTAGAGCAGCCTCAGCTTTCTAAAACAAAATTTGGTGCCGTCGTAGTGGGATGATGCTCTAGCTGGTGCATAAAACGTGGAAGCCTCCTTCAAACTGGGAATGGATAGAAGATTCAGAAGGGACGAAGAAGGTGCAGATGGTGAGAAACAACAGAGGACCAGTAGCAGCAGCAGCTCTGGCGCCGAACCGTGGAGCCAGAGAGGTCAGAACCTGCGCAGAGCTTCCTCGCGGAACGGGGTGCCTCTGGGCACTTAAATCGCTGGAGCTGGCCTTGCTGACCCACAGAGCGAGAGAGCTGAGTGCCTCTGGGCAGGACTCTTTCCAGCAAGAGTGAAGTTCCTCCGGGCCCTCAAATCAGTGGAGCTACAGAGCTTTGGAACACCTGCCTGGCAGGGCAGATCTGGGCCTGAAGGCCAGGCCATGTGGTCATAGGAAGCTGAAGCTGAAGAGACAAACTGCATGAGAAGCTGAGCTGCCTGAGTCTCTAGAGGTAAGGCCATGACTTCAGGGGTTTGAAAGGGTGGAACCAGGGCCTCCTGTTTTCCTAAGGGTGGAATTGCCACTCTGTTGGGCTCAGGGTGATCCTAAAGCCGATGGGGAAGAGTTTGTGTTCAAGTGGGCCTTAAAGCAGGGTTGTAGTGCAAGGCTGGATCTCCACTGAGCATCTAGAGTGTGGCCAATACCTGATTCTGGAGGGCCGGGGCATTGTTTAGAAGGTCTCAGAAAATGTGATAGTATTTCCAAAGCCTGCAGGGCTAAAGTAATGTGTTCCGTTGACTTGCCTGTTGTCCATTAATGCCTTCTTTCCCTGCAATTTCTCCCCTGTGTAATGGAAAATGTCTAACTTGTGCCTATTCTGCCATTGTAGCTTTAGAAGCAAATACCTTTCCTTCTCAGTTTAACAGATGTAGAGGAGTTTCTTTATTTTGTACTTAGAACTGATTTAAGACTTCTGTTGTGTGGGATGGACAGGATTTTTCTATGGTGAGGTGAATGTGTTAAATATTTCTGAGATGTCATTCTTGGGTTGTGAAAGTGGGGGATGTTATGGGTTGAATTGTGTCCTCCAAAAAATACGTGTAGCCATGTGGCTGGGACATGATTCCCCGTATCTTGTGACTGTCCTCAGTTTTGTTTTTTGCCTAAATTGTATGTGAAATGATGGTGGCGTGCTGTAAATTCCTTCTATTGGATTACTTCCCTGCTCTGTTGTAAAGGGAGTTTTCGTGGAGTATGGCTGGCCCCATCCTTAATGCTTTCAGCCTGCAAGAGGTAAAAGGAAAGAGAAGCAAGCAGAGAAGTGGGAACCCTGCACCATCAAGAAAGCAGCATGAGGACAAGAGCGTGTCCTTCAGACATGTGCATCCAGCACCATGATGCTCCCTGGACAAAGACTGATGCAATACCGGGCTTTCTTCCACAGCCGACAAGGGAAAGCCTCCCCTGGCACAGACATCCTGAATATAGACTTGCAACCAACCGGACTGTTTAAAAGTAAACCTTCCTTTGTTGATGCCATCCGTTCTGTATTATTTCTGTTCGTGCAGACCTTGCTGACTAAAGGAGACATAATTTTGTTTCATAAGCAGAGTGAATACAACGTAAGTTTAGCCTGTGAAAAAATGTAGAAATACTCCTATATCTGGTAGGTTTTCTTGTTTATATTTGTTTCTGTTGTTTTGACTTAAGTAGGAAAATAGTTTCTGTTAGTATAAGTTATTTAAGTAAGAATCACACATCTACTTGTGAAGTAGTATTTCAATTCAAAGCATGACTTCAGTGTCTAACTTTGATGCTTCTTGTTGCTGTGTTTTTAGGTGTCCTTGAGTCAGCTTTGACTCTTAGCAATCCTATGTGCAACAGAAGGAAACACTGCCTCGTTCTGTGCTATCCTCACAAACATAGTTATGCATAAGCCCGCTGCTACAGCCACTGTGTCAGTCCGTCTTGTTCAGGGTCTTCCTCCTTTTTGATGACCTTCTAGTTTACCAGCCATGATGTCCTCTTCCAAAGCCTAATTTATTCTGATAACATGCTCAAAGTATATAAGACATTTCTCCCCATTCTTGCTTCTAGGAGCATTCTGGTTGTACTTCTTCCAAGGCAAATTTATTAGTTATTTTGGCAGTCCATGGTATATTCAACATTCTTCATGAGCACTACAATCAAAAGGCATCAATTCTACTTCAGTCTTCCTTATTCATCATACAGTGTCTTAATGTCATTTCACAGCTTGCCTGGTCTTTAATCCTTAAAGTTCAGTGTGTCAAACTTGTTTTTGACATGGTGTCTAAATTCATCTGGGATATATTCAAAGTCACACTTTGGCTCTTACAGACTTTTTCCAGTTTTCTTCCCAGAAGCAACTGATGATTTGTTTTTCCATGGTCGCTGGCCTTTTTCTGACTGATGGTACTGAGCATCATGTCTTTCCAGAGACCTAGTCAGTTTAACTCCTGTGTATATCTGGTTAGGTCCACACGTGTAGTTGCTCTTTATGTTTATTAAAAAAAGTATTTGTAATGAAGAAGTCATTCATCTTGTAAAATTGTTAAGAGATCTCTGGTATCCTTTCTATTTACCAAAGCCATATTTTCCAAATACCTATTCTTGTTTCCAACTTTCAGATTCCAATCATCAGTAATTATCAATGCTTGCAGATAGCATGTTTAATCAGTTTTGTTTTCTTTTACTATAATCTTTTTTTCTGTGGTTACGGAAAAGTTACAATTGAAGTCAATTTTCCATGTTCAAGTGTGTACAGAGACCCCTATGCACCTGTATCCAGTATCCCAGCACATTCTTCCTTTCCATTCCTGTTCTTTCCATATTCATTCAGCATAGCCCTATCCCCTCTTCTCCACCCTTTCATCTCATTACTATAGGGGATCTGTTCCAGTCCAATTTTGTATAAAGAGTTGGTTTCAGTTCTGGGATAGGAGTGAGACATGTTTGATCAACTTTGGACTGCAGATGTTGGTAAAAATCTTCAGTGACTTCTTCTTTGGCTTTCATGGTTGGTGGGTACATTTAAATAATAGTTGTATTAACTAGTCTTCCTCATAACCCACTGCCATTCAGTCGATTCCAACTTGCAGTGACCATATGGGGCACAGTAGAACTTCCCGACAGAGTTTCCAAGGAGTGTCTGGTAGATGTGAACTGCTGACCTTTCGGTTAGCAGCCACATCACTTAACCACTACATTACCATGGTTTCCAATCTTTTGCATAGGTGTATGGATATTATCTTACTACTGATGGGGTAAATCCTGAAGTATTGACTTAGTGTTGAGTTGATGGATGATGAAGAATCCAATGTCCAGTTACAGCACTGCTGTAACAGAAATGCTACAAGTGAATGCTTTTAACAAACAAATTTATTTCCTCATGTTTTAAGGAGCTAGAAGTCCAAATTCAGGACAATGGCTTTAGAGGAAGTCTTTCTTTCTGTCTTCAGGATGGATTCTAAAGTGGGCATAGTTGACCATATGAGTGTCTGATTCAAAATGACCAATACTAATTCATTTCAGCTTACTAATGCCTAGGATACTGATGCTTCATTTTTTGACTATTCTAAATTATGCTAGGTTTATAGTTCATACATTTCACTCTCTGATTGTTAATGGAAGTTTGTAGCTTTGATGCTTGGTATACATTAAAAATAAATTCATAGGTATTTAGAAAAAAAAAACCCAAAATTTAAAGAGTACAAAAGCTTCCTGAAGTCAGAATGATTGTGTATCATGTGCATGGCTATTTTCCATGCCTGACACACAGCAAGCACTTACTAGGAATATGTCAGCAAATATGGGAGTATCCGTACTTTCTGTAGCAGTCAAAATGCTCAGTGACAACCAGTAAAAAACAGAAGTTTAAGCAGAAACTGGACTTGTTAAGTTAGGTAACTGTCAGAACTTACATGAGAAAAAGAAGGAAAGACCTGTAGGCTCTGCATTTAGAAACATTTCCTATACCCATGGCTCTGGGCACTGGATGGCAATGGTCCCTTAAAATGTACACTACTTTTGTGCCTTTTCTTCTCTGAGCTTATTGCTTTCTTGCTATTTCTTCCTGATTCTATCAGCAACAACCAACATTGAGTGTTAACATCTGCTTTCTGATCATTTCCTCTAGTGGTAGTATCATTAAGCACATGATCTTCTTTCTAGGTGACAATTTTAACCAATGTTTTCTTCTTTAACAAGATACAGCACTGTTAGGATTAAATTGCAACCTTTGAAACATGTGTCATAAATCCTAATGTCTATGCATGAGGTCATAATCCCTTTGCGAATGGATTATCTTTTTTATGCTAATGAGACAGAATTAGTGCAGAGTGTGTTTCAGGTCAATCTCTTTTAATCAAGCAGAGACAGGTAAAAAGGGATGATAAGCTACATGATAACTACCTATTACAAGAAGCTTAGAAGAGACAAAGACCTTCTCACAGGGAAGACAGAGATAACGACTTCCTCTAAAGTGATTGTTCAGAATTTGAACTTCTAGCTCCTTAAAACATGAGGAAATAAATTTGTTTGTTAAAAGCATTCACTTGTGGTGTTTCTTTTATAGCGGTGCTGTAACTGGACATTCTCTTCATCATCCACCAACTGACCACTAAACCAATACTACAAAGTTTAGGTTTTTGTTATACCAGCACCTGAATTATGATTACTAAAGGATGCACCGAAAAGAACTCAACTGTGACAAATTTTCCAAAATTCTCAGTCAAATAAAAATGAATGAAGAGGTACACATGGGCTACTAAAGGCCCCACTTACTTGTCATTGACCAAAGTAAAGCACACAATGATGCCTAACTGCAAAAGGAACATGGAAGTACAATTCTGATTGCCTGAAAAGAAAAAACACACATGATTGGGTTTATAACATTTATCCCTAAAATCACTTTTGGGAGGCAAAGCTCATAACGTCAGAAATTTCTGAAACATAGAGCACATGTCTGAAAGATCCTGGGTAGATATCAAAAATGACAAATACTTTAATTAAAACCTAAAATGGTTACTCTAAAATATATGCTATAAATTATACATACAAATTAATTTTTAACTTACAATTTAAATTGAACCAGAAAATTGTAGAATTTGATTAATTATAATTGATGTACTAATTTCATGCATGACTGATAGGCCCTAAAGTGACTCCCAATAATTCCAACCTGCTGGTGTCCATGACTGTGTGTAACTCCCTTTCCTGAGTGTGAGAAGGATTTGTTTCTGACTCATGGAACTGGCACAGGTAATGGAGTGTAACATCCTGATTACCATAAAAATATGACAAAGACATCAGATCTCCTTATTTAACTTTATGAGGGAGAAGGAGAACCACCATTAGCATCAGCAACCCAAGACTGATTGCTAGGAGGTGTGGAGGTCAGAGATACTTCCTTTCTCCAATATTTTTACCAATTCCTACACCAGCCATCACCATTAGTAACAACAATCACACAGACATCTCCAGAGAGAATACACAGGAGTCAAAACAACTGTTGAAAGAGATCACAGGAAAGTTCAGTATCATCAGACAAAACAAGGCCAGAGGCCAACTGTGGAACAGACAGACCATCAGCTGCTCATATGCAAGTTCAGGTAGAAATGAAAGAAAATTAGAACAACTCCACCATAGCCTACATTTAGAGATCATTTCAAAAACAGATTAGACAAATTAAACATTAATTACTGAAATGAGACAAGTTGTAGAGTGACATCAAGGCGGCACCATACATGAAGAAAACAAGAAGTCATTAAAATGACAGGAAAGAAAGGACTAAAAAAGATGTCAGAAAAGACTGAAACTTGTTTTTGAGTGTAAAGTGCCTAAAGTGAAAGGAAGAAACAAAGAAGCAAAAGAACTGAGTGGAAGATTTCAACAGATGACTCAAGAAGACAGTAATACATATTGAAATGTGCAAAGACTTATTGTTAGAAAATCGAAAAGGAAGAATATTTCCAACATTTATGAAGTCAAAAAACTTAAGAAAAATTCAAGCCTTAAGTGGCAATGCTAATGTATTCTACAGGGAAAATCCTAAATCATGAAGGAATCATCAAAAGAAGATGGAAAGAATATACAAAGCCACTTTATCAAAAAGTATTGGCAGACATTCGACCATTTCAAGAGGCAGCGTATGATCAAGAACTTGTGGAAATAAAGGAAGAGGTCCATGCTGCACTAAAGGTGTTGGTTAAAAACAACATTTCAGGAATTGACAGAATACCAACTAAGATATGTCAACAAACAGATTCAGTGGTAGAACTGCTCAGTCACCTAGAACATGAAATTTGGAAAACAGCTACCTTGCCAAACAACTGGAAGAAGTCTACACTTATACTCATTCCAAAGCAAAGTGATCCAGCAGAAAGTGTTGAAAAACAGCTCTAATATCACACACACAAAAAGAATCAAATCTTATTGCCAGCCAGTCACTTCTGACTGATGGCTACCATGTAGGATAGACCATAATTGCCCTCATAGGGTTTCCGAGAAGCAACTGGTAGATTCTAACTGCCAAAGCTTGGATAGCAACTCAACTGCTGCAACAGCAGAAGTAAAAAATTGCTGAAAGTGATTCAAAAAATAGATGCAGTAGTACATTGACAGGGAACTGCCTAGAAAGTCAAGTCAGATTCAGAAGAGAATGTAGAATCAGAGATACTATTACTGATGTCAGATGGATCCTGGCTGAAAGCAGCAAATGCCAGAAAGATGTTTATATGTGTCTAATTGGCTATGCCAAAAAGATTCAACTATTTGGCTTGTAACAAATTGCAAAGAATGGGAATTTCAGAATGCTTAATTGTGCTCATGAGGAAACTGTACGTAGATCAAGAGGCAGTCGTTGGAAGAGAACAAGAGGATACAGCTTGGTTAAAAGTCAACAAAGTGTGTCAGTGTTGTATACTTTCAACTGTTCTTATTCAATCTGTGTGATGACCAAATAATCAGAAAAGCTGGACTGTATGAAAATGAATGTGGCATCAGGATTAGAAGAAGACACATTAACAACTTGCAGTATGTGGATGACATAACCTTGCTTGCTAAAAGTGAAGAGAATTTGGAACATTTGCCAATGAAGATTGAAAACCACCATCTTCAGTATGGATTTCAAATCAACGTAAACAAAAATCCTCACAACTGGACTAATAAATAACATCACAGTAAGTGGAGAAAATATTGAAGTTGTCAAGGATTTCATTTTGTTTGGACTGACAATGAATACCCACTAAAGCAGCAGTCAAGGAATCAGGTGGTGCATTGCATTGGGAAAATCTGCTGCAAAAGACATTTTTAAAGTATTAAAAAACAAAAATGTCATCTTCCAGACTAAGGTGCACTTGAGCTAAGCCATAGTGTTTTCAATCCCCATATACACCTATGAAGGCTAAGACAGTGAATAAGGAAGAGTAATGAAGAACTGATGTCTTCGAATTACGGTATTGGCAAAGAATATTGAATATACCACAGACCATAGTGGTATATGTTCAAAAAGGTTCAAAAGATTTCCTTTAGGTTTTCAATTTTGTTGGAGTATAGGTATTTCTTTTTTTGTTGTTATACCTTTTATTTCATGTGGGTCTGTAGTAATGTCTACTATTTTGTGTGTGTGAGAGAGAGAGATTGAGAAATCCCTTATTTTTCTTGTTAGTTTGACCAATGGTTTACTGATTTTTGTTGCTGTTATCTATTACTTCTTCATTTTCGCCTCAGTAGGTCAGGAGGCTCACCATGCTGCCTTCTGCTGGTCTCCTAGTTCTGCTACAAGTGCTTTTCTGCTACTGCTTCTTGTTGTGTTGCCGTCTTCTGTGTTACAGTTCTCTCTGTCTCCTGGATCTGGGAGGGTATTAGTGCAAGGAACCCAGGTCCAAAGGAAAAGCTCTGCTTCTGTCTCTTCTTTGGTAGTAGTTAGTTTCCCTCTGTTCTGGAAATGCTTCTCTTTTAAGCCCAGCGGGATGGCAAAATTGATCAATCCCTTTGTTAGAGTGCTGTACGACTTATTTGCATGGTCCCACCTCTGCAAGTGTGCCATGTACATTATTTGTATTAAAGGCTAGTTGTACAATCCCCTGAATATGTCACAAATGCCTTATTTGCTTAACCTTTTCCAGTCATTTGGACTGGGATCGCATTGTATCTGCAGATTGTTTTGGGTAGAATTGCCACTTTTCAAAAAGTTATGTCTGTCTATCCACAAGCTTGACATGTTTTCCCGTCTATGCAGATCTCTTTTGGTTTCTTGTAGTAGTATTTAGCGGTTTTCTTTGTACAGGCCTTTTAGATAACTGGTTAGATTCATTCCTAAGTACCGTATTTTTTTTTAAGAAAGCTATAGTGTTACTGTAAGTTGGAGTAGACAAGATGTCAGTGAGTTCGGTTTTTGAAGTTTTATTATAAATGGGATTGCTTTATAGATTTCCTTTTTGTAGTTCCCTTAATTGGTGTATATGAATCAAATTGATTTTTGTATGTTTATCTTATTCTTGTTACTCTGCTCACTCTTTCTATTAGTTCCATTTTTCATGTGGAGTCTTTTGGATCTTTATATAGATCATCATATCTGCAAATGCGGATAGTTTTACTTCTTCATTACCAGTTTGGATGTGCTTTATTTCTTTTTCTTACCTTATCGCTCTAGCTAGGACTACCAGCACAATGTTAAATAGGAGTGGTAATAAATGGCATCCTTGCGTTGTGGCCATTCTCAGGGGGAACATTTTCAGCCTCTTTCTGTCGAGAATGACATTAGCTATTGGTTTAGTACAATAGGTAGCCTTTATTGTGTTGAGGAATTTCCCTTCTATACATATTTTATTTTGTTTTTATCAGGAATAGGTGTTGGATTTCAACAAAATCCTTTTTGTATATCAATTGAGTGGATTGTGTGATTTTTTTTTAATTTATGTGGTGGATTTATTGACTGATTTTCTAATATTGAACCATCATTGCATATCTGGTAAGATTCCCACTTGTTTGTGACATACATACACATATACATATACATATATGTATATGTATATAATGCTGAATTCTATTTGCTAGAATTTTGTTGAGAATTTTTGTGTCTATTCATGAGAGCTAGTGGTCTGTAACTTTCTTTTTGTGATGTCTGTACTTGGTTTTGGTGTTGGGGTTATACTGGCTTCAGAGACTGAATTTGAAGTATTCTATTTCTTTTCTATGTTATGAAATAGTTTGAATAATACTGGTGTAAGATCTTTTCTGAATGTTTGGTAAAATTATTCAGTGAAACCACCTGGGACAAAACTTTCATCTGTTGAGAGTTTTGTTGCTGTTATTGTTATTACCTATTCTATGTCTTCTTTTGTTATAGATCTGTTCAGATTGTCTAACTCAGCTTGCATTAGTTTAGACAGGTAGTGTGCTTCTAGAAATTAATTGATTTCCTCTAGGTTTTCAAATGTATTGGAGTATAGATATTTCCTTTTCTTGTTGTTACATTTTATTTCACTTAGTCGGATCCAACTCGACGGCTCTTGGCTTGGCTGAATCTGTAGTAATGTCTACTATTTTCTTTCTGTTTGTGTATGTGTAGGGGGGTGGGTGTGTGTAGGGGAATGTGTCATCCCTTGTTTTTCTTTTGTTAGTTTGGCCAGTGGTTTATTGATTTATTGATCCTTTCAAAGAACCAACTTCTGGTTTTGTTGATTCTATTTTTCTATTCTCTATTTCTTTTATTTCTGCTTTTGTCTTTATTATTTCTTTCTTGTGTCTGCAGCCTTCTTTTGCTCTTCTCTATTTGCTCACATTGCAAAACTAATATTTTTTGTCTCTTTCTTCATACTGCTGTGTGTATCTGTTGTTATAAATTTGGCTTCTGAGAACTGCCTTTGATGTGTCCCAAAGACTTTGCTGTGATATGTTTTCATTCTCATTTGATTCTAGGGATTTTTGTTGTTATTGTTGTTCCATCTTTGATTTCTTCTAGTACCCAGGGGTTTCTAAAGCAAGATATATTCAGTTTCCATGTTTTTAAGCTTTTCCCCTGCTCTTCCTGTTACTAATTTCTACCTTTATTGTGTTGTGATCAGAGAAGATGCTTTGTATTATTTCAATTTTTGGATTTTCTTGAGGGTTGTTTTGTGGCCTAAAATTTGGTTTAGTTTGGAGAATTTTACATGTGTGTTTGAAAAGAATGTATATTTTGCTGCTGTTGATTGGAGTGTACTATGTATGTCTATGAGATCAGTTTGATTGATTAAGGCCTATAGACCTGTATCTTGGTTGAGTTTCTTTCTAGATATTCTGTCGTTTATCAAGAATGGTGTGTTGAAATCTCCTATTATCATTGTGGAACTGTTAATTTCTCTTTTCAGCATTGTTTATTGTGGAACCCTGTCCATGAGCATGTACATATTTAGTAAGCCTAAGTCATCATAGTAGATTGTCCATTTAGCCATTATATAATGTCCTTGTCTTTTTTTGGCTTAGCCCTTAAAAGCTCTGGCTACTAAGCAAAAGATTGACAGTTTGAATCCACCAGGTGCTCCTTGTAAACTTCATGGAGCAGTTCTAATCTGTCCTATAGAGTCACTATAAGTTGGAACTGACTTGAGAACAATGGAATTTTGGAACCAAAAGATTGGCAGCTTGAATCTACCAGCCATTCTTTTGAAACTCTGTGGGGACATTCTATTCTGTCCTATAGGGTTACTGAGAAAGCTCTGCTAACATAGTAGTTAGGTGCCTATGGCTGTTAACCAAAAGGTTGATACTTCAAATCCACCAGGAGATCCTTGGATATCTTAGAGTGCAGTTCTACTCTGTCATGTGAGTTGGAATTGACTCAACAGTAGTATGGTTTTTTTTTAATGGTGGATTTTGTATTAAAGTATATTTTATCTGAGATTAGTATTTCTATTTCTCCTTTTTTATTTCTGTTTGCTTGATATATTTTTTCTATCCTTTGATTTTTTTAAATGTATTTATGTCTTTGTTTCTAAGGTGTGTCTTTTGTATATAACGTATTGGTTGAATGGTCTTTTATCCATTTTACCACTTTCTTTTTATGGGGCATTTCAACCATTTAGGTTTGGTGTGATTGTTAATAGGTATGAGTTTATTACTGTCACTTTGTAGATTTCCGTTTATTTGTGTTCGTGGTGCTCATACTTTCTTTTTTATTCCTCTTCTCCTGTACTGAGTATCTTCTGTTTTGAATTTATTTTTTATTTTTGTAGATTTTGCATTTACTGAGACTTCATGTTTTTCTTCTCTATTTTGATGAGTGGACTTATTAACTTTCTTTGTGGTTACCTTGACATTTACCTCTATCTTCCAAAGTTTGAACCCGTCTTTTATTACTTGATGTCACCTTTAGTTTCTCTCTGTTTGAAAGTTCTGTACTGTACTTGCACCATTTATTCCTTTTTTTCATTCTTCTTATACTATTGCCATTTACAGATTGACATCCCAGGTTCCCTGTTGCAATTTTTTTAGTTCTGTTTTATCTTTTAGAGTTTATAGCTTATGACGGTATCTGTCTGATGCTGTCCTGTGTCCTAGATTCTAGTGTTTGTCTGATGCTGTTGCTTGTCTAGCTGAAGGATTCTCCTTAATAATTTTAATAAATTTGCTTTAGTTTTTACATATTCCCTTAATTTCTGTTTATTGGGAAATACCTTAATTTTGCCATCATATTTAAGCAAGTGATTTGTAGGATATGTTATTCATGGCAGGCTTTTTTTTTTTTTTTCAATTTCAAGGTTTTATGTATGTCATCCCAGTACCTTCTTGTCTGCATGATTTCTGCTGAGTTTCTGCTGAGTAATCAGAGCTTAGTCTTATTTTTTCCCCTTTGTGACTTTTATTTTTTAGCTGCTCTTAAGAGTCTTTCTTTGGCTTTGGTTTTGGTGGCTGTTCTTGTAATACATACTGGTGACTTTCTTCTGGGGTCTCTCCTATCTGGAGTTTGTTGAGCTTCTTGGATGGTCAGTTCTCACCTTTCATGATATCACGGAAGTTTTGCTGTCAACAAATCTTCAACGATCCTCTCTGTGTTTTCTGCATTCTCTCTTCTGGAACTCTCAGAGTGTGCAAAATTTTGTTCTCTATTTTACCACCCATAGTTCTTGAATTTTTTCTGATTGTTTTCTGATTTTTCCTCAAGTAGTATCCACATATTTGTCTTCAATTTCACTGATCTTGCCTTATTTTGTTTTGCATGTGCTCCACAAACCTTCTATTTTGTTGTCCATTTCTGAAATCTTGTTTACTTTTTGATTTCTAATTGCTCTTTTTAAAATGATTCTTATTGTTTATTTTGACTTTTTCTTGTATTGTTTTTTCTAAATTCTTCCTGATTTTTGTCTGAAATTTGTATGATTTTATCTATTTTTTTTACTCATCTTGTTTCCTTCATCTTGTTGCTAAGATTTTGGAGCTCTCTGGATATTAAACTTTTGAATTCCCTATTAGGTAATTCCAGTGCCTTTTCTTCTTTCCAAAGGTCATCGGTCTTAATTTGAGAGTATTCTGGAGCCACCCTGTAGGGTTTTTTTGTTTTGTTTTGTTGGTGTGCATGTGTGTGTGTGTGTGCACACATGCATGTGTGTGTTTTAAGTATGTTCTGATATTGTCTGTAGTCTCCGAAACATTCAGGAGCTTTATTCCTTCATTCATTGGCAGTATCTTTGTTTCATCCTGCTTTTTTGTTTGATTTAGTTATTTATTGGTGGAAAGACTGGGAAATTTTTGTTGCTTGTTTGACTCTGGACATAATAGTTCTCACTACCATGGCCAGATAGACAGGACCGGTTGTAACAGGGCAGAACCAGCAGGAAACAGAGGTGCATGAATAGTGTTTTAGTCACCTGGTACTACTCTAATACAGATACCACAAAGTAGAAGGCTTTAGCAAAGAAAAGTTTATTCTTATGCACTAAGGTAGGCTATAAGCCTGAATCATGGGTAGGCTTTTCCACTTTGTCGGCTGTGAAGGAAAGCCCTTGTGTCTTTGACTGCAGAGCATCTCGGCACAGGAACCTCAGGTCTTAAGGACGTGCTCTTCTCCCACTGCTTCTTTTCTGATAGCATGATGTGCCCAACTTTCTACTTGCTTCTCTTTCCTTTAATATCTTGTAGGATAAAAGGATAAAGGGTGGTGCAAGCCAATAGAGCAGGGAGGTGACCTTAGGAAGGGGTTTACAGTCTCACCCTAATCCTCTCTAACATAATCCATTCTGTTAACCACAGGCAGAGATTAAGATTTATAGCATCTGAAAATCGTAAAATGGAGGGCAATCACAGAATACAGCTAATCCTGGCCCAGCCAAATTACTACACACATTTTCTGGGAGACAGAATTCAATCCATGATGGATAGGTTATTTGTGACAGTAACCAGAGCCAGTAGAGTGAGTCTAAGAGTGCCACTCAGAGCTCTGTGCCTATAGATAGCAAACAGTAGAATCTACAGGACTAGAAGTCCACACTAGTCACCCTCAGAGTTGCAACTTTTGGTTGGGTGGGGCCAGGATGAGGCACTTGGTGCAGTCCACAGGTCCACACCAATCTCATACAAGGACTTGGTGCTAGGAGGTGATATGTGGTGGGGCTGAGGGCTCTGGTGGTCTTCAGTGGTTCCATTTAGGGGCATGGCACTTGGCAGGGCAGGTCTAGGGGATGGCACAGGGTGGGGTCTTCTCTTGTGTTTCAGTGTCACTCAGAGGCATGGTACTTAGTGGAGCTGGGCTGAGGGGCAGTAAGGGATAGAGTCTGAGGCTCCAGAGGTCTGTGCTGGTGCCTGTTGTGGATGTAGCAATTATTGAGCAATGTAGAGACGTGGAAAGGAAGAGAGAGGATGTGATGTGCAGAGCTAGGTGGAAGGAAGAAAGAAAAAAGAGAGTAGAAACAAAAGCAAAAATAAATGGGATGCAGTGGGAGCAAATGGGGGCATGGCAGACCATGGGAGGCTGTGTGCCAGTAGCTCTTTAGCTGAATGGTGCATCATGGCCCATTGGAAGGGATGGAAGAATCCTGTGGGGCTATGCGAGTGGGAGAAAGAAAAAGAGATGAAAGAGACAAGTATACAATGCTGAGGGAACTAGCCATTGGGGATGGGACAAAATTGGGCTGATAGCAAGCTGGTCTCTCTCTTGCAGATAGTGTGACACAGAGTATCAAGAAGGGAAGGAAGTAATGCAAGTAGCTAGGTGGGAGAGAGAAGGGAAAGGATTAAAGAGAAAGAAAAATAAATAAATAAAATTATGGCTCTGAGAAAGCTGACCAGTGGGGCAGGGTGAACCCACAGTGACAGTGAGTCTGTGTCTCTCTGGTCAAGCAACTATGGCCTGTTGGAAAGTGGCAGAATGTACAGTACCGAAGGGTCAGGGTTCAATGTACATCTTGTTATCAGAGGCTCTGTCTCATGTTGGGGATCTATGAAATTGCCATACTGTACTCCTTGTCTGGGATCATTCCTGACTGTGTTCCAAGGTAGTAAGCTGTACCACAGCAGACGGTAGGGTACCTCCACTCTGTAGCCCTCTGTGTTCTATGTTCTCTGTTAGTTTCTTTTCCCATTCAGTTTTTGATTTAGTTCTTTATCTCTTCATTTGCAGCTTAGGATTCCAGGATACAAATTTCCATCTTTTTTGCTTAGTTTTTCTTGTCCTTGCTATAGAGAGGTGGCATGGTGCCTCATGTTTGCACTGCCCCCTTCTAAGACCTGTCCACATGACGTCAAGTTGACAAAAGCAACATAAAAGATTAAACAGGACACTTGCCTGTTACTATTTTCTGTCCAGCTGATTCTGACTAGAGATTACAAGGAGTGGCTAGTAGGTTCCAACTACCAAACTTTTTGCTAGAGGCCAGATTTTTAACTTAGAGTGCAACAAGTCTAAATTAATGGGGGAAGAGCAACTTGGAAAAGGATATTGGGAATGGTTGTACAACTCCAAAAAAAAAAAAAAGATGTCACTGATTTGTGCATGTAAAAAGTGATAAATTGTTCTGTGGATATTCTCAGCAATAAAAAAAATAAATTAAAACAAATTTAAAAAACACTGTTATTTACAGTAGTTCCAAAATACAAAACAAAGACCCCCCCAAAACCAATTGCCACCAAGCTGATTCTAATACACAGTGACCCTACAGAACAGAGTAAAACTGCTTCATAGGGTTTCTAAGGAGCTGATGATGGATTTGAACTTCTGGCCTTTTGGTTAGCAGTTCAGCTCTTTAGCACTCTGCCACGAGGACTCCAAAATATATAATACTTAGATACAATTCTAATAAATTATGTGCAAAATATGTATTCTTAAATCCACAAAATGCAGATGAATGAAGTAAAAAAGACACAACTAAAAAAAAAAGATTAAGTCTATTATTTATTGAATATCTGGTAAGTGATTTACATACGTTATCTCATTTAATAATTAAAATAAATATGCCACATGGGTGATGTTATCCCGCATTTTGCAGTTGAGAAAAACTGGGCCCATTTACAAGATTAAGGAGAGAAATCTATGAAAATCACAACCCTAGGAAGAGGCATTGGAATTGCAAACAAGGTCCATATATCTCAGAGTGTTCCTTTCACCATTATACTGAAATGGAAACATTGGTACCAGAACTTTTCTGATATTGAAAAATGAAGTCTCAAGAAACTAAGATCATTCATTGGATGATAGAATAAATAGAGCAAAATACACTGCAAAAGACCTTTTTAAAGCTTTAAAAAGCAAAGAAGTCATTTTTAAGACTAAGGTACAGCCATGGTATTTTCAAGTGACTCATATACATATGAGAGCTAGACAATGAATAAGGAAGACAGAATAATTGATGCCTTTGAATTATGATATTGGCAAAAAGTACTGAATGTACCATGGACAACCAGAAAAATGAACAAATCTGTCTTGGAAGAAGAATAGCCAGACAGGTTTTTAGAAGCAAGGATGGCAAGACCTCATTTCGCATATTGTGGACAGGTTATCAGGAGAGACCAGCTCTGTAAGAAAGACATAATGCTTTACAAAGCAGAAGATCATTAAAAAAGAGGAAGACCTTCAGTGAGATGGATTAACACAGTGGCTGCAACAATAGGATCAAGCATAATAACAATTGTGAGAATGGTGCAGAGTTAGGCAATGTTTCATTCTATTCTACTTAGGGTCACCGTGAGTGGAACCAACTCAACAGCACCTAACAACAACAAGGTAAAGTAGCATAATATGATAAGATCCTAGATTGTAGCAATATTGCCACATGCAGCAAGTATGAGTGTTAACATGAATCATGGGTTAGAGCCACTTGCTGCGGAAAGCCAGTTCTTGAGAAAGGGGTGAAACGAGTAGTAAGAGTTGTCTTATATATCAGAATATAAGGAGACAAGACGAAATGAAGTCCTCCAGAAACCTATCTCCATGAACAAAGAGCTGTGAGAAATTTTACAGTATATAGGAAAAGAGAAGTTATACATATTCCTTAAATTTCTGGGAAATATCATGCAGATTAAAAAGGGGTGAGACTGAGAGTTGGCATGAAAATTCACTCCCAAATTGGGTCTAATAATGACCCAGTGACATGTATCTGATGCTTTTTGGTTCCTTGACACAAATTTCTTCATTCCTAGGCAGAACTCATTATGAGATGTAGTCACTTGGCAATCATCCAAGCTTCTTGTTGGCACAGTTCTGGGCAGCTAATCTGAAAAGAAACTACAAACAAAGAGACAAGAGGGGAGTAAGATGAGGGTTCCCAGTCTGTTTTCCTTTTGTGTTGTCACAGTGGTTGCATTTCAGGCATGATGACCACTTATCACCACTGTGGACTCAAATTGGTATTATTTGTTCTCTACAGTTTGAAAGGACAGTAATCATTAGTAAAGGTTTAATGTGAAGGAGGAACTAAATAATAGAATCATATTTAGAGCCATAAATAAGTTTAGAAGGAAATAATAGAGTACATCATTTTAT
Organism: Heterohyrax brucei; assembly: GCA_028571685.1. Classification (NCBI taxonomy): domain Eukaryota; kingdom Metazoa; phylum Chordata; class Mammalia; order Hyracoidea; family Procaviidae; genus Heterohyrax; species Heterohyrax brucei. Next base: position 33,059,088 of record CM053163.1, read on the forward strand.
TTTTTTATCAATATTAGCATATTGTTAGAACCTATTACGTAAGGCCTACCATCATAGATTCAGGTATAGATTCATACTTATAGATTCATACTTATAGATTCATACTTACATAGATGCACACTTATGTAGCAAGTTTGAGAAAGAATGTAAACTGAGAGAAAAATTTATACTTATGGTCCTTATTGGTGGTCTTTCGTGTTAAAGAATTGTGAAAGTCAAGTATTTATAATGCAATAAGATTATTGAGAATATGTTTCCAATTCATAGCTACTGTAAGCAAACTCTCTTTTTGTGTGTGTGGTTAAGTGAAAGCATACAATCCAAGTGATTTTTGTATGCCCACCTTTCTGCAACTCTGTCTGCTCTCCACACTGTGATAGCACATTCTTCCTTTTCACTATTTACTTTAGTATCCTCTTAATGAATATCTGTCCCCTCTTCTCCACTGTAACCTCTGCCTTCGAGAAAGAAACTAGTAGGACTGCCTCCTATAAATGTATAAAACCATAAAGTATACATACCACATGCTCACACTGTGTCCCTGAGTCCAGTATATTTGTCTGAAGTGTTTTGACCTCAGCACTGGTTTCAGGTCTTGGGCAGCAGCAAGTCTAGGGGCTATGTTCCCAGGGGACACTCCTGGTTGTTGGACCATCAGTTCTGGTCTTTTAGTAGAGTTCTTGATCTGCACACATCTTTTTCTTGTGCTATGTCAGGGACTCTACATTGTGTGCCCTGTCAACAGACTGTCTGGTGATAGCTAGACACCATATGATTCTTCTGGTCTCATGCTGATGAGTCGTATGGGTCGTATGAGTCGTATGGGTCCTTCTATCTCCTGGGTTAATTTTTCCTTGTGTCTTTGATGTTTTCAGTCATCATCTCTTCCAGATGGGTTGAGATCAGCTGATGCTCGTCCGACAGCAGCTTGCTGGCTTTTAAGGCCCCGGGCCCCACTCACCAATATGCAGTGCAGAAGACTGTCTTAGCAAAAGACTAGCTGTGTCAATTGACCTTGATATTCCCTGAAAAATGGCCTCCAGACCCTTGGCCCTCGTATTCGGTCTTTTGAAATGTTGGGTTGAGTTTAGAAAACATTTTGATTTATGGTGCAGTCCAGGTGTGCTGACCTGCCTTCTACTGCATGCTGTCACTTCCTTCAACTAACCAAGTTCCTACTGACTATCTAATCTATGAATAAGCCTCTCCCTTCCTCCCCACCCTTGTAGCCATGGAAGAGTCTTTTCTTCTGCACAAGTCCTTTTATACGTCCTTATAACAGTGTTCTCATACAATCCTTGTTCTTCTGTTCTAAGCATGTTTGCTTTATTTGTAACACAAAACATTCTTTGTTAAAATAGAAAATAAACTTTATTTAGTTTTTGTAATTAAAAGGGCTTGACGGTCATATAGGTGTTAGACTGAAACCCAAACCTTCCTCCCACCCAGAAATGCCTCCACCACCTCTGGAGAGTCCCTAGTTATTTCTCTCTCATTCAAATGAGACTGACTGCTGCTTCCTCCCCATAGGCTCTACTAGTCTTCTCCTCACCTCACCCCACTGAAACGACAATCTTTATGCTAATCGAATGGTCCTAATCGTCCACAACCCCAATGGTTACTTGACAACAGTAAGGATCCTCAACAAGGTCCACCTCCACTCTTTGTAAATCCCCGACTCCCCAGCCATCACGCTGTTTTGCAGACTCCCTCCCGAGAACTCTGTAAAGCTGCCTTGGACGCAAATAAACCTTTTCTCCCTCTTTCTCTCTTTCCCCGGTCTCCTTTTATGGCATAATTTAGACTAAATAAAACCTTTTACATTTAAAACCTCTAATAACAGGTATCTTTTTCTTTTTTGTAACTTTCTTCTCTCTGGTCTCCCCCTTACATTTTCAACATTTGGCATTTCTTAGGTATACTAGATATGTTTCCTTTGGTCCTAACCAGTCATTCTTATGCCTTGAATAATTTTTTAAAAACTTCAAAATATCTTTGCATCTTCTGCTGTTTTTCTTTTGTAAGTTTGGTTATCAGAGAAATCCAAATCAAAACTACAATGATATACCATCTCACCTCAACAAGGGTGACCATGATCCAAAAAACAAAACAAAAATGCTGGAGAGGCTATGAAGAGATTGGAACTCTCCTACACTGCTGGTGGGCTTGCAAATTGGTACAACCTCTTTGAAAAGCAATCTGGTGCTTCCATAAAAAGCTAGAAATAGATATACCATTTGATCCAGTAATTCCACTGCTTGAAATTTATCCTTCAGAAACACAGGCTGTCACATGGACAAATGTACACAAATGTTTATTGCAGCACAGTCTACAATAGCTAAAAGGTGGAATCTACCCAGATGCCCATCAACAGATGAATGGATAAACCAACTATAGTACATATACTCAATGGAACACTATGTTATGATAAAAAACAATGACAATTTTAGAAAACATCTCATAACATGATTTCAATTCGGAGATATGCTGAGTGAAATCAGTCAGCGTCAAAAGGACAAATATCATGTGAGACCCTGTTATAAGGACTTAAAAACAGAATTATCTACAGAAGAAAAAACTTTGATGGCTATAAGGGTGGGGTGGTGAAGGTTTATCATAGATGAGATAATTGATAGATGTTAGAAACTTTACTGATTTACTGTAATAAACAAATGAAAAAGTCTGTATTTTGTAGTATTGTGTCATTACATCAACTGTAAAATTTTTTTTTGCAGGTTGTGTATGTGTGCACTTTAGATGAAATTTTACAGAAAAATTAGTTTCTCATTAAACAGTTAACACACAAATCATTTTGTGGCATTGGCTGCTGTTATGGATTAAATTGTGCCCCCCTCACCAAAATGCATACAGCAATTGGCTAGGCCAAGATTCTCAGTATTGTGTGATGTCCCTATGCGTTATAAATCCTGCCTCTTTTATGTTAATTAAGGAGGATGTGTGGCAATTGTGTTGATGGTACGGAACTCAATGTGTAAGATTTTATTGAACCTTGAAGCAATCTCTTGGGATATAAAGGAAAAAAAAGCAAGTTAGAGAGTTGAGGATCTCACACCACCATGGAGCAATGAAGGAAGCAGTCATTTGGAAAGGACCCAGGGTCCCTGCATTTCAAAAGCATCCAGTCCAGGGGACCATTGACAATAAGTGTCTTCCTCCAGAGCTAACATAGAAAAACTTCCCCTGAAACTGATGTCCTGATTTTTGACTTCTGTCTACTTTTCTACAATAAAACAAATTTCTCTCTTTAAAGTCATTCACTTGTAGTATTCCTGTTACAGCGGCACTTCTCTAAGACAGTTGCCAATCCTGTGATGTATCAGCACTCTCCCCCTCTCTACACTGGGTACCCTGTTTCCATCAGTCCAATTTTCACATTCTTTTCTACTTTTTCATCTTTGTTTTTAGTTGGTGTGCCCGTTAGTCTTGTGTGAGGGATGACAAGTTTGGGAACTCATCCTAGTAAAAGTGCTAAATACCTCGTTGCTGCATAGCACTACAATCACCTTCAAAGTATTCCCCTTGGGAAGCTATACACTGATGCCAGTAGGATTCCTTTATACCAACAAAGAGATCATTAAAGAAGAAATCACCAAATCAATGCCATTTACTACAGCCCCCAAGAAGATCAGATGCATCATCCTGGAAAGCAATTTTAGAACTCTTCCTGGAATGGCATTCAGAGACATTAGGCCATCATTATGTTGCTCTTGATGTCCTCAATGTCATCAACTGTCTTCCTTTCAATATTTTCTTTATCTTCAGATAAAGAAAAACTTCACCGAGGGCCAGATAAAGTGAGTAGGGAGAGTGCTGTAATAAAGTTTTTTGTTTACTGGCTAAAAACTTCCTCACAGACAACTATACAATTAAGTTTGTGAACTTACTACCTTGCCACCATGAGCAATGGTCATTCCAGAAAGAGTTCCAAAATTGCCTTGAAGAGTGGACTAGGTGTGGGAGTTGGTGCTTCTAAAGGGGAGTACTTTGAAGATGACCATAGTGGTATTCAGCAATAAGGTATGTAGAACTTCAGAAAATTAAGGTCATGACTTAACTGTCAGATCTTGTATACTGGATACAGCTGTGAAGCATGTTGTTTCCCTCACATGTGTTATTGCTGGCCCTATAAAACAAAAACAAAAATAAAACAAAACTGTCCAGTTGATCTTGTATAGGACAAAGTAGAGCTGCTCCTTAGAGTTTCCAAGGAACGCCTGGTGGATTCAAACTGCTATGCATTTGATTAGTAGACATAGCACTTAACCACTACGCCAGCAGGGCTTCCTTTGCCCCTATAGACTGTATAATCTTTGACTGACAAGTGAACCTCAGAAGACCCTTCAGTACTGCTTGAAATTGTTGTTTAACTCCCAATTACCTTTTTAAAAATTATACAATTTTTCTGTCACAGTGCTTTCTGTCTTACAACTTTCTCTTCAGCTATTCCTCCTCTTCAAAATGTTTCTCTAAAAAAATGAGCTGTATGTCACAAGTCTCTCATTATCTGTGGATATTCTGTCTTAATGATTGATGTGGTAATATTCAAGACCTAACTCCTTAGGGCAAAAGGGTTTCCTTTCCTTGGTAATATTTTATTTCCTAAACCACACAGCAAGCAATAAAGAAACATTATGAAGTAATTAAAAGTTATTTCCTGACATTTTATTACTATATATAGGTAGTATATATGATAATCATCAAGGCAGTGGAGTCAAACTGGCATACTAGACACACATCCCCTTAATCCCCTCTGAAAACTAAGGCCTGGATGGATAATTGAATGGAGCTTTCTGGACATCCGGTGGGCCCTAGGGGACTCAGCATAGAGCTCTCGGTTTGGACTACATGCCATTAAATGGGAAAATTCTCTCTTGCTGAGCCCTATTTGCACAGACTGAAGGTATTGGCATTTTTAACTTTTTTTTCTTTTTGTTGGCTGGTAACATGGGTAATTGGCATGAACTGGCACATGTACTGAAATGAAGTGCTGAAGTGAACAGAGTGTGCCACAGCAGAGAGATAGTGTGTGGGATAGGAGGGCCCAACAGCTTCTCTACACTCTCTTTTCCAAGCTCTGCCATAGATTTGGCTATTTTGCAGCAAGAGAGTCAGCTTGGCCAGGACACCATCTTGGTGAGATGAGTAACATCTGGAAGCCTCAGCAGGGGCAATGCCCATGCTGGGAGGGAGTGCTAGTCTTGGGAGAGCTTCTCCAGCAGAGAGACTGTGCTTAGCACAATGTTACTTTACAGGTAAGACCCAGTGGGGGATGGTAACTGCTTCGTAGCAACTGAGGACAGCTCAAGAGGTGCCTCCATTGTCAGCTAGAAGGCAGGGCCAGCCACACCTGGCAGCCTGACTGATTTTGGAAGCTGTCAGATAGCTTTTAGCTTTTTAAAATAAGGCTGCCTGTAGAAATAACTATTGTGTAGTCCAAGGGCATCTCTTCCAGTCTTTACTGACCCACATCATAGAGTCACTTGACAGCCTCCCAGTGACTACATAAGTAGGGTGATGTCTTTACCAGCCAGGAGGTAGAGCCTACCACCCAAGAGAGTCCACTGTGACTAGTCATTGGAGTACCTAGAGGCTGCTGTTGAACAACTCCCTTCTCAGAATTACACCTCTGTTTCTGTTGAGACAACACCAGAGAAATGAAACAGCCTCTAGATGTCCCAAAAGCAACATACCATCACAAAGCATTTTAAAAAACAGCCTGCAACAGCTCCAGAAAACTTCAAACACAAAGTATCAAAAAACTTCCCAGATGAAGAAGCCCACCTGAAGCTATCACCTTCCCATTGACTACATAAGTAGGGTAATGTCTTTACCAGCCAGGAGTGGAGCCTGCCACACAAGAGAGTCCACTGGGACCAGTCAAGTACAAAAGAATTATACATATAACTCTCATAGAGACTGTCATGGGTTAAACTGTGTCCCCCCAAAAATATGTGTAGCATGTGGCTGGGATATGATTCCCAGTATCTTGGGACTGTCCTCCATTTTGTGGTTTCCCTAAATTGTATGTTAAAGGACTAGAGTGAGGCTGTAAATTCCTGCATAGGATTACTTCCCTGCTCTGCTGTAGGGGGAGTTTCCCTGGAGTATGGCTTGCCCCACCCTTAATCCTTTCAGCTTGCAAGAGCTAAAAGGAAAGAGAAACAAGGAGAATTGGGAACCTCGCACCATCAAGAAATCTGCACCAGGAGAAGAGCACGTCCTTCAGACCTGAGGTTGCTGCGCCAGGATGCTCCCTGGATGAAGACTGATGCAATACCGGACTTTCCTCCAGAGCCGACAAGGGGAAAGCCTTCCCCTGGAGTGGACACCCTGAATACGGACTTGCAACCTACCAGACTGTGTAAGAATAAACCTTCCTTTGTTAAAGCCGTCTACTCTGTTGTATTTCTGTTAGAGTAGACTGGCAGCCTGACTGGTTTTGGAAGCTGTCAGATAGCTTTTAGCTTTTTAAAATAAGGCTGCCTGTAGAAATAACTATTGTGTAGTCCAAGGGCATCTCTTCCAGTCTTTACTGACCCACATCATAGAGTCACTTGACAGCCTCCCAGTGACTACATAAGTAGGGTGATGTCTTTACCAGCCAGGAGGTAGAGCCTGCCACCCAAGAGAGTCCACTGCGACCAGTCATTGGAGTACCTAGAAGCTGCTGTTGAACAACTCCTTTCTCAGAATTACACCTCTGTTTCTGTTGAGACAACACCAGAGAAATGAAACAGCCTCTAGATGTCCCAAAAGCAACATACCATCACAAAGCATTTAAAAAAACAGCCTGCAACAGCTCCAGAAAACTTCAAACACAAAGCATCAAAAAACTTCCCAGATGAAGAAGCCCATTTGAAACTATCAGAGGTCAAATACAAAAGAATTATACATATAGCTCTCATAGATACCAAAATGAAAAATTAAGCAAGCTGTTTGAACTGATAGAATATCAACATTCTGAAATCCAACAGATCAGTAACAAAATTGCAAAATTAAACAATTTGATCCAAACCAAAAGAGCAGAATTGAGGAGATAAAAGTCAGACTTAGCAACTGTGAAGACAGAACAACTAATACCAGTATTTATGATAAAAAAAAATCAGAGAAATCAGAAAAATTAAGGTGCATTAAGAAACATATGGGACACTATCAAGAGGAATAAACTAAGTTTAATTGGAGTTCCTGAACACGGAGGGAGAAAACACAGAGCCTTGTTGTTGAGTTGCTGACAAAAAATTTCCCTGAAGTTATGAAAGAGAATATAGATATCCAAGACGTGTATTGAATCCCACATAAATTACACACCAAAACACAGACACCAAAACATATTATAATGATGCTTAATACAGTGAAACATAAGCAGAAACTCTTAAAGGCAGTGAGACTCAAAGTAAAGTTAATATTTGGAGTGAAGCCTTGTAGGCTTTCATCTGACTACCCAGCAGAAACAAATTTGGCATTGAGAAAGTGAGATGACACTTTCAAAGCTTTGAAGGAGAAAAATTTCAAACTAAGAATTACATGCCAAAGCCAGCCTGCAAAAATCTCTTTCAAATATGAAGGTGAAATTAAGACATTCACAGATAAACAGGACTTTACAGACTTTGTGTAAACCAAACTAAAACTACAATAAATACTGAAAGAAGCTTTGAGAAAACAAAACCATTAAGTCTATATTTAAGGAAGCAATACAGGACACGACATCCAGAAACCTCCTCAGTTAGGGAAGGCACAAAACTTAAAGATATAACATTCAAAGAAGGCAATCAGTGATCATATCACGAAAACTAAGACACTATCACATTAAAAACAAGGATGTACTACAGTAGTGACAGTCCTTTTAGATGGACAGGAAGTTAATAAGAAATGTAGAAGATTAAAGTAGGTTTAAACTTAGAATGTTAAGGGGGATTAGAAGGGTAGCTGTAAAGCACAATAACAATGTAATATATCAAAACAAGAAACACAATACGGGAGCCTCAATAAATGCAAATCTAACACTGAAAAAGATGAAAGGTCAACCCATAAAGAAGAATGACCCACAACAGAATATCAAGAGTGGCATAGAAAACATCAACACAAAAATAAATACATCTAAACGACAGCACTAAACACATGCTTATTAATAATTACAGTGAATGTAAACAGACTGAACGATCCTATAAAGAGACAAAGAGTGACATCTTGGATCAAAAGACACAACTCGTCTATATGCTGCTTACAAGAAGCACACCTTAGATTTAAAGATAGAAACAAACTGAAAATTAAGAGATGGAATAATATATTCCAAGGTAACAAGATACAAAGAAGAGCAGGTGTGGCAATACTACTCTTAGATAGAATGCCAAGCCAACAGATTTTAATATAATATCCACTGTCATGGATAAGGACAGTCGCTATTGCTGAAAGGTTCAATACACAAGCAGGACTTAACAAAATTAATGTTTATTCTCCCTATGCTAGAGGATCTAAATATATTGAACAAACACTGACTACACAGAAAAATGAGATAGATCACTCCACAATAACAGTTCAAGACTTCAACATTCCGCTTTCAGTAATGGGTAGATCATCTAGAAAAACAGCTCAGTAAACACACAGATCTTATTGCCACAATTAATCAATTAGACCTCATCAACATATACAGAACTATTTACCCATCAACAGATAAGTACACCTTTTTCTTCAATGCACATGGAACATTTTCCAGAATAGACCGTGTGTTAGGACATAAAGCAAATCTCAACAAAATCCAAACCACTGAATTATTGCAAAACATCTTCTCAGACAACAAAGACATAAAAGTCAAAATCAATAGCAGAAAAACCATAGAAATTGTAACTCAAGTAAACTGAACAATACCTTGCTGAAAAAGCAATGGGTTATAGAAGAAACCAAGGACAAAATAAATTTATGGATTCAAATGAGAATGAAAACACAGCATACCAGAACCTATGGGACACAACCCAACTAGTGCTCACAGGTTAGTTTATCTCTATAAACGCACATGTCTGGAAGGGAGAAAGGACTCAAACCAAAGAATTAACCCTACAGCTTGAAGAAGTAGAAAGCGAGCAACAGAGGAACCCCTCAGACACCAGAAGAAAACACCATCATAAAGATTAAAGCAGAACTAAATGAATGAGAGAATTGAAGAACAATGGAAAAAATTGGCAAAACCAAAAGCTGTTTTTTTGAGAACATCAACAAAATTAACAAATCGCTAAACTTGTGAAAGAAAAACAGGAAACAATCAAAATCAGAAATCACATGGGAGCTGTCACAGTAGATCCAACAGAAATCAAAAGTATCATAACAGTATACTATGAAAGACCGTACTCTAACAGATTTGAAAACCTGGAGGAAATGGAAAAATTCCCAGATATCACCAACCAAAATTATCACAAGGAGAAGTAGAACAACTAAACCCATCACAGAGGAATAGATTGAAAAAGTCATCAAAAAACTACCAACTGAGAAAAAGCATTGGCTCAGATGGCTTCATGGCAGAATTCTACTAAGCTTTTAGACAAGAATGAACTTCAATACTACTGAGACTATATTACAGCATATAAAGGGATGGAATACTCCCAAATTCATTCTATGAAGCCAGCATAACCCTGATACCAAAGCCATGGAAAGATCCCACAGCAAAGGAAAATACATACCAACATCACTCATGAACCTAGATGCAAAAATCTTCAACAACATCCTTGGAAATAGAATTCAACAACATATCAAAAAAATAATTCACCATGACCAAGTTGGACTCATACCAAGAATGCAAGACTGGTTCAGCATTAGAAAAACAATTAATGTGATGAACCACATAAGCTAAACAAAAGATAAGAATCACCTGATTTTGTCAATTGATGCAGAAAATGCAGCTGACAAAGTCCAACACACATTCATGCTAAAAACTCTCAGCAAAATAGGAATAGAAAGCAAATTCCTCATGCAATAAGGTGCATCTATACAAAGTCAACTGCCTATATCATTGTGAATGGAGAGACACTGAAAGAATTCCCCTTGAGGACAAGAACTAGACAAGGATGCCACTCTCACGTCTTCTATTCAACATTGAACTAGAAGTTCTGACCAGAGCAATTAGACAAGATCAAGAAATAAAGGGCATCCATATTGGCAAAGAAGAAGTAAAAATCTCCACGTTTGTGATGATATGATTGTATACACAGAGAATCCTAAAGAATCCCTAAGTAAACTACTTGAACTAACAGAACAGTTCAGCAGAGTATTAGAATATAAGACAAACAGAAGTAAATCAGTAGGATTCCTTTATACCAACAAAAAGATCATTAAGGAAGAAATCACCAAATCAATGCCATTTACTAAAGCCCCAAGAAGATCAAATACCTAGGAATAAATCTTACTAGAAAAATAAAAGACCTATACAAAGAGAACTATAAGCCCTTACTGCAAGAAACCCAGAGAGACATAAATGGAGAAATCTACCCTGCTCATGGATAGGAAAACATAACATTGAGAAAATGGCTACCCAAAGTGATCTACATATACAATTCAATTCCCATACAAATTCCAGGGACAGTTTTCATTGAGATGGAGAAAAAAATCACCAACGTTGTTTGGAAAGGGAAGAAACCCTGAATAAGCAAAGCACTACTGAAGAAGAACACAGTGGGAGACCTCTCACTACCTGACCTTAGAACTTCTGGCACTGCCACCGTAGTTGAAACAGCCTAGCACTGGTACAAAAAGAGACATACAGCCCAGTGGAAAAGAGTTGAGTGCCCAGAGATGCCACCATTCTCCTATGAACAGGTGATATTCAACAAAGGCCCTAAGATTGTAAACTGGGGTAAAAATGGTCTCTTTAACAAATGACACTGGAAAGATTGAATATCTATCTGCAAAACAAGTCTTAACAAAATCCAAACCATTGAAGTATTGCAAATCATCCTCTCAGACCATAAAGCCATGAAAGTCAAAATCAATAGAATAAAAAATGTAGGTAGAAATTTGAACTCATGGAAACTGAACAACTCCTTGCTCAAAAAGCCATGGGCTATAGAAGAAATCAAGGGTGAAATAAATAAATTTATGGAATCGAATGACAATGAAAACACAGGCTATCAGAACCTATGAGGTAGAGCAAAAGCAGTGCTCTGAAGTCAATTTATCTCTGTAAACGCACACATCTGGAAGGAAGAAAGCGCCAAAACAAAAGAAGTAGCCCTACAGCTTGAATGAGTAGAAAGAGAGCAACAGAGGAACCCCTCAAGCACTAGAAGAAAACAAATAATAAAGAATAGAACATAAGTAAATGAATAAGAGAACAGAAAAACGGTAGAAAAAATGAACAATACCAAAAGCTGGTTCTTGAAAAGGTCAACAAAACTGATAAACCACTGGATAAACTTACAAAGGAAAAACAAGAAAGGAAACTGATAACCTGGATAAGAAATGAAATGAGATATGTCACAACAGATCCAAGTGAAATTGAACATATCATAACAAAATATTACAAAAGACTGTATTCTAACAGATTTGTTAGACTTGTTTTGTGTGCTAACACATAGTCTGTTCTGGAAAATGTTCTATGTGCGTTGGAGAAGGTGTACTTATTTGGTGGGAAAAATTCTGTACGTGTCCGGGAGGTCTAGTTGGCTAATTGTTGCAATAGGAACTCTTGTATCTTTACTGAGTTTTTTACTGGATGACCTGGGCATTACTGACAGTGGAGTGTTGAAGTGTCCCACTAATACTGAGGAGTGATTGATCTCATTTTTCAATGTAGTGTTTGTTGGACTTGTTTAGATGCTCTGGTATTGGGTGCATAAATATTTAACATTGTTATGTCCTACTTATGCATTGAAACTTTCAGCAATATATCATGACCATTCTTGTCCATCATGGTGGATTTTGCATTAAAGTCTATTTTATCTGAGATTACTATTGCCACTCCTGAACTTCTTCATATGTTGTTGGCATGGCATATATTTTTCCATCCTTTGACTGTCAGTTTGCTCATATCTTTGAGTCTAAGATGCGTTTCTTGTAAGCAGCATGTAGCGAGATTATGTCTTTTACTCCATAATGTCACTTGCTGTCTCTTTCTTGGAGCATTCAGTCCATTTACATTCAGTGTAATTATTGATAGGTATGCGTTTAGTGCTGTAATTTTGATGCATTTATTTTTGTGTTGCTGATGTTTTTATGTTACTCCTAATATTCTGTTCAGGGTCATTCTTCTCTATGGCTGACTTTTCATCTTTTCAGTGTTGGTTTTGCATTCCTTGAGACTCCTGTGTTATGTTTCTTATTTTGATGTGTTGCATTGTTGTTTTGCTTTTCGGCTACCCCTATGATTTCCCTCAGTATTCTAAGTTTAAGCCAGAGTTTAACTTCCACATATTGTTTTAATTTCCTTTGCATCTGAAGTTATAACTACTGGAATATATCCTTCTTTTCAGAATAATCATGTCATAGTTTTCATGTTCTGATCACTGGTTCCCTTCTTTTAGGTGTAGCTTTGATTGAGGTTTGTGGTTTCCGTAACTGAGTAGGATACTGGGTGCTGTGTCCTTTGCCTCCTGAAGTATGTACTTGATGTTTTTGTTTTTTCTAAGCAAAGAGCTTCTTTCAACATTTCTTGTAGATTTGGTTTGGTTTGTACACAGTCTCTAAGCTTCTGTTTATTTGTTAGTGTTTTAATGTCACCACCATGTCTGAGAGATAATTTTGCAGGATATATAATTATTGGTTGGAAATTTTTCTCCTTCAAGGCTTTGAATGTGTTTTCCCACTGCCTTCTTTCCAACATCATTTCTGCCAAGAAGTCAGATGAAATCCTACAGGGCTTCCCTCTGAATGTTATCTTTGCTTTAAGCCTTGTTAACTTTAAAAACCTTTGTTTATATTTCATTTTAATACATGATTATAATATGTCTTCGTATCTTTCTTTTGGGGTCTAGTTTTTGTGGCATTCAATAAACATCTCGAATATCTATGCTCCGTTTCGTAATTTCAGGGAAGTTTTCTGTCAGCATCTCTACAGCTATACTCCCTAAATTTTCAGTTATTCCTCTCTGTTCTGGAACTCCAGTTATTTGTAGATTATTCTTCTTGATAGAGCCCCACATGTTTCTTATTGCTTCTTCACTTTTTGATTTCTTTTCTGTGAGTTCTCGTAAATGTTAGCATCAGTTGCTCTATCCTCAAGCTCACTGACTCTGGCTGTCATTTCCTCAATTTTGCTCTTTGGGCGTTGGATTGAATTGTCTAATTCTGTAATTTTATTATTGATCTTGTGGATTTCAGGTTGTTGATGTTCTATCAGTTCAAATAGCTTACTTTATTTTTCATTTTGTTCTGCTGCGTTTTGTTTAGTCTATAGGAGGAATCTATACACAATTCTTTCTTACTTGATCTCTGATAGCTTCAGAAAGCCTTCTTCATCTGGGAAGTCTTTTGTTTATTTTGGTAGCTTTCTGGTGCCATCGTGAGCTACATCTTTAAGTGGTTAGCTATTAATTGTTGCCTTCATGCCATCTAGTGTTACTTCATCAGTAGCTGAGGCATAGTTCAAAGAGGGGAGTTGGTTGCCAGCCACCTTTGTGTACTCTAGCCACTGGTACCAAGTGGACTCTCTGGGGTGGCATGCTCTGCCCTATGGCTGGCAAAGATGATGCCCTACTTATGGAGCCACTGGGGTACCATCAGCAGTCACTATGATGTGGATCAGAGAATGGTGCAGGAGATGCTGCTATTGTGCTCAGCAGTCAGTTCTCCAGGTTATCTTATTTTAAAAAAAGGACTTTGCTGCTAAGTGAGAAGCTGTCCAACAACTGCCAAAATTGGTCAGGTTCTCAGGTGTGTCAGGCCCCACCTTTCAGCTGACAACAGAAGCACCTCATACACTGTCCTCAGAAGCTATGAAGTGGTACAAAGTAGGGAGGGGCTATGGCCTTGCTGCCATACTCTTCCAGGCCCCAGCCATAATTCTAGGCACCACTGTTATAAACAGCTTTTCAGCTGCAGAAGCACTTTCCAGACAGGCACTGATTCTTGGCATGAGTATTAGCCCCAGCTAAGACCTCCAGGGTGGTGACTCCACCTCCCAGCTGACCAAGGTGGCATCCCACCTGAGCTGCCCTTCCTGCAGTGAAACAGTTGAATTGATGGTGCAGCTCAAAGACACAAGAGTGGAGGGGCAGTGGTGCCCTCCATCAGCAACCAGGCTCTCAAAATGTAGCTATCCCAAGCACTGTCTCTCCGTTGCACTATGCACTGTTTACTTAAGCACTGCAGCTTGGTGTATTTGCTGTCTCATGCCCAGTCCCCACCTTCTCAAAAAACAAAGAAAGTATCAGTACCTGCAGTCATCCCAAACAGCAAGTTAGCAGAAGCAGAACTCAGCATGAGTCTACCTTGTGTTAGAGAGAGTTACATTTCCCTTCACCAGAAGCCAGTTGAATCTGACAGCCTTATGCCAGGTCCTAGGGCTCCCTGAATGTCCATGCTGCTCTGTTCAACTATCATTCCAGGTCTTAGTTCTCAGAAGATATCAAGGAGATGCATGTCTAGGCCATCTTCTCGGCCCCATGTCCCCCATTTCATTGATACAAACCTCTCTTTGTGTATATATTTATACTGTTTGTTGGTTTTCCTTCCCTAGAGAACCCAGGCTGAAGTCATTTGGTACTGAGAGTGGTTCTAGAGAAATAAATTTGTAAGAATGAGTTTACTAAATGGGTTCTCAAGTACAGTTTATCTTGGAGATGTTAATGACTGCTTACAACAGTAAAGAGGGTACTGCTTATCAATGGAGTGAGTTGGCAATATAAAAATGCAAAATATCAAAACCAGTAGATCAGATATTGGTGAAAGGCAAGGCTCTGGATGATTGCATTTTGCCAGAATCAGATGTATAAGGAAGCTGGTTGGTTGTTCATACTTTTGCTAGGAACTAGTGAAAGAGACACTGTCAAGGCTTAATGGCAAAGTTCATGTGATGCATAAATGAACTCAAAGTTTCTATTTGTGCTTTGAAAGAATCTTATTTCTTGTAGTAACAGAGCTGATGTTGCCAAAAACCAAACCCAAAGTCTTGTAAGAGTGGCTGAATTGTAACAGCAACTTAATTTCCAACCTTGAAAGGTGGCCAAAGGTGAGGTAAAGGCATTGACTGGGAAGATGTGGTATCCTGAAACTTTGGATGGGGTCATAAGGGCAGGAAGCTTGGGATACTAAGCCCCTAGATTCCACTGAATCCCTCCTGCCAACAGAACCACTCTTCTCACTGTCATCTGAGATTACCTCATGCTTGTCTGTTAAACCACTCTGACCAGCAAAATCATTAGCCCCTCCCATTTAATAAGGTTAACCTAGCAGCCTCTAAAGAACTCTTGTCTAAGTCATTGCATTTTGTCTAAGTTATTGTATCACCTGAGGCAGATGCCTTACAAGACAAAGCTAAGTGTTCTCAAAAACCCTTTCACTACTGAGTTGGACTTCTAGACCTATACCTAGACTTACTTCCCCACAAGCTCCAAAAGATAAGGTACAAAGTGTGACCTAGGAGTAGGTCCTCTTCACTACAGAAGAATTGATCGAGTTGTCTAATATATACAAACAAAAACCAGGGAATATCTGTGGAAATGCCTATTAAGGGTGTGGGATAATGGTACAAGGAACATAAAGATGGAACAGTTTGAGTTTATTGATAAGGCCCACTAAGCACAGATTCTTTATTTAATGCTTCAGTTTGAGAAGTTAGGAAAAGATCTAATAACTTATTTTGTTGGGTCGCTGAAGCATGGATTCTGTGGTGGCCTACACCAAATCCAGTAGTAGTATCCAGGCTACCTTGATGTGTTATACAAGAAGATCTCCAAAGGCTTAGGGAAATTGGCATGCTAGAGTAGTTTTATCAGGTTTGACACACAGAGCCACACATGAAGTGTCCTAGAGGACACATCTGTTACCACAATGGTGAGGAGGAAATTTGTGAAAGGAGCCACAGTGGCCTTGAAGACTGCTGTTACTACTTTATGTAAGTCAGATTTGACATTAGAGCTTCCCTAAACAAATTAAGACATACAAGTTCAATGGGGCTGATTAGACCCATGATAGTAATTTCAAATGGTGGCACTTAAATTGACAAAGTTGATGTGGTTGTGATTGCAGTAACAGACAGTGGAGTTAAAGCAGTAATCAGGATAATCTGATTCATACGAACTTACAGCATTGGCTACATGGTGTCCCCAGGAATAAGATCAGTAGGAAATCTATTAAATATCTATGGAAAAGTGAGTAACTCTGGATTTCTTGGTGAAATATTTACATGCAAGAAGGTGGGAAACCAATCCTACAAAACCTTAGGAACCTTCCATCTCACTGAAATGTCTAGAGGTCCAGTTGTGTAGTAGCAAGTCAGGATATTCCTTCTAAAGTAGGAGATAAATTACTGCACCTAGCTGCTACCACAACTAAAAAGGAAGAGCAATGTCTAGTGGGCCTCTTTGGATTCTGGAAGCAACATAGTCCTCATCTGAGTGTACTACACTACCCCATTTATCAAGCGACTAAAAAAGCTGCTTATTTTGTGTGCATCCCAGAACAAGGAGGAGGTTCCACGACATCTTCAAGGTACTGAGCAAGCCACTCTGCCACTTGGGCCATATGATTCAGCTGATCCAACGGTGCTTGAAGGGGCAGCAGCAGATACAAAGTCTATTTGGAGTCTTTGGCAAGCCCATATTGGTTAATTACAGTTCAGACTCTTAGGATTTTGGAGCAAAGTCCTGCCTTTTTTTGTATACAACCACTCTTCTTTTGAAAAACAACTTTTAGCTTGTTACCGGGCCTTAGTAGAGACTGAACGCTTATCCATGAGATACAAAATCACCAAGTGGCCTGAGCTACCTGTCGTGAATTCAATACTGTCTGAGTTACAGAGTCAAAAATTTGGATGTGCACAGCAGCACTCTCTTATTAAATGGGAGTGGTATATATGATATCAGGCCTTAGTAGGACCTGAAGATAGATGTAATGCCCATGATAACCATTCCTGTTGGATTACCTTCACTTTGCAGTCTGCACATATGGCCTCAAGTGGAGGTCCTCATGATCATTTGATGCAGAAAGGTAAAACTTGTGCCTGAATGAATATATTCATGGGATGTGGCCAATGGTTAGGCTGGATCATCAGGTACTGGAAAGGAACATGAACAGAAAATTGGCAGCAAGTATGGGTATATGGATAGATGTGATGGTTAAAATTGTGTGTCAACTTGCCTGGACCATGGTTATCAGTGTTTGTGTGTGATTGCTGCCATAATTGCATGCGAATAGTCAATAAGTTAAAAGACAATTTCCTTGGAGGTGCTCCCTGCTTCCAAACACAAGCACAAGTTCTGGCTTTTTTGCTAACTCTGCATCCTACAGATGCCTCTTGTTTCTCTGACTTCTAGCTCTTGAGACTTGAACTATCAGCTTATCTGTAGATCTCAGAATTCGTTAACCTTCACAGCCTGAGAGTAGAGCCCTGCTCTCCAACCTGACAATCTTGGGTTCACTAGCTCCTGCAGCTACATGAATTGAGAGATGACATTATACTCATATCCATTGACTTGGGACATCCCAGCTTCTACAACTGAATGAAATGTTTCCTTGATATGAATTTTTCAATATGTATATAACTAGACATTTTTATGGTCTTGCTTCTCTAGACAACCCAACCTAAGACAACAGACCTCTAATGATGGGCAAAGAAGTGAAAATATTTGTGTCTCATGTGAATGTTCACATCAGCAAAGGAAGATTTTAACAATCAAGTGGATTGGATGCTGTTTTGTGGAAACCAGTGATGCTCTTTTTTCCAGCTACTCCTGTCATTGTTCAACAGGCTCATGAACAAAGTGGCCACAGTGGCGGGGATGGAGATTATGAATGAACTCAGCAACATGAACTTCACTCACCAAGGCCACTTGACTAAATCCATGGCTGGGAGCTCATTCCTTGAGATGATCAGCCAGCAACCTGGTGACATGTTGATTACATTGGGCCGCTTCCATCATGGAAAAGGTAGCATTTTGTTCTCACTGGGATAGACATTTACTCTGGGTATGGATTTGCCTTCCTTGCATGTGATGTTTCTTCCAAAACTACCATTCATGGACTTGAAAAGCACCTTCTCCACCTTCATGGTATTCCACCCAGCTTCTCCTCAAATCGAATATCTCACTTCACAAAAAATTAAGAGCAACAGTGGACCCATCCTCAGGTAATTCACTGGTCTTCCTGAGTTCCTTTTCATCCTAAAGTAGCTGGATTTATAGAATAATGGAATGGCCTTCTAAAGACACAATTACAGTGCTAGTTAGCTGGCGATACCTTGCAGGGTTGAGGCAATACTCCCCAGGTGGCTTTATGTGTTCCAAACTAGCATTCAATATATGATGTGTCTCCCATAGCCAGAATTTATCTAGTCTAGGGATCAAGGGGTTGGAAATGGCAATGGCACCACTTATTATTGCCTCTATTGACCCAGGTACAAGATTATACTTCCTGTATCCATGAACTTATGCTCTGAAGTTCTAGATGTCTTTGTTTCAAAGGGAGAAGTGTTTCCATCCTGAAACACATCACTGATTCTATTAAACTGAAAACTAAGAGTGCCGTCTGACTACTTTGGGCTCCTTATGCTTCTGG
This sequence comes from Heterohyrax brucei, assembly GCA_028571685.1. NCBI lineage: Eukaryota > Metazoa > Chordata > Mammalia > Hyracoidea > Procaviidae > Heterohyrax > Heterohyrax brucei. The sequence continues at coordinate 33,077,805 of CM053163.1, forward strand.
ATCAACATGCAAAGATGAGGTTACCATACTGGCTAGTGTGATTGATCATAATTACTACAGGGAATCAGATTGATATTACACAACAGAGATGAAGAAGAATATGTCTGGAATGCAGGAGATCCATTAAGATGTCTCTTAGTACTACCATGCCATATGATTAAAGTCAATGGAAAACTACAATAAGTCAGTTCCAACACGACTGCTAATTGATCAGACCCTTCAGGAATAAAGGTTTCAGTCACCATCCAGGTAAAGAACTGTGAACAACCAGTTAAGGTGCTTGCTGAGGGCAAAGGGAATATAGAATTTGTGGTAGAAGAAAGCAGATCTAAATACTAGTTAGAATCATGTGACCAGTTTCAGCAATGAGGGCTATAATTGCTGTATTTCTCCTTTGTATGTATGCATCAAACATTTTTCGTTTTCTTCACTTTATAAAGTACAAGATATAAACCGAGCTAATACATTTTCAGTTTTATGTAAGTTCATTGTATCATGTTAGGAGGAAGAATGGCTTTACATTTGTCTTTATTCAGAAATTATGTACGATTTAAGGAGATGTATACAGGTGCCAAGTCAACAAGAGGTGAATTGTGATGGTTAGGATTGTGCGTTATTTTGGCTGGGCAATGATACTCAGCGTTTTGGATAATCATACTATGATTACTTCTATAATTAGATTTAACACAGCATGATCACATCCATGATGCAATCTTCTGTGAGTAGTCAATTAGTTGAAACAGTGTTTCCTTGAGTGTGTAGCCTGTATTGACTATGAATGGACACTTATATTCCTACAAAGCACATGGGTTATTGCTTTCCCTAGATCCTGCAGCTTGAGCTAGTTCATTTGACCTCCAATTCTTGAGACTTGAGCTAACAGCGAACCTGCTGTCTTGCCTGCTGGTCTTGGAGTTTGGCAATCTTTGCAGCCTGTAAGCCAGAGCCAAGTCATCTAACCTGCTAATCTTGAGTTCACCAGTACCTGAGGCTGTGAATCAAATGAGGCCTCTATCCTGACTCACAGACTTGGAGCATTCCAGCCTCTTCAACCACATGAGCAATTTCCTAGATATAAATCTCTACATATAAATCAGAGGAAGCCTCTGTCCTGACCCATGAACCTGGAACATTCCAGCAGCTACAACCAAGTGAGCCATTTTCTTAATATAAATCTCTCTATATATGTCATGGAAACTCTGGTGGCAGAGTGGTTAAGTGCTACAGCTGCTAATAAAAATGTTGACAGTTTGTGAAAGCTCTTCTAATCTCAACCAAATATTGCAAGGATAGAGTAGCAGGGGTGGTGGTCTGGAGACCATGCTTTAGGGGGACATCAAAGCCAATTGGCATAATTAGTGTATTGCTAAGAGTCTTCTGCACCCCATATTGGTGAGTAGTGTCTGGGGTCTTAACAGCTAGCAAGGTGCCATCTGAGATACACCAAATTGTCCCAACTCATCCGGAACAGATGACAACCGAGAACAACAAAGACACAAAGAGCCCAGGAGACAGAAGGACCCATGTGATTGGGTGATTGTATTGACACGTGACCAGAAGAACCAGATGATTTCTGGCCACCATCAAAGACAGCTGCGATGGGGCACACAATGCAAAGTCCCTGTGGCAACACAAGAAAAAGAGTTGTGCAGCTCAAAAACTCTACTAAAATACCAGAACTAATGGTCTGACAGCCTTGGGGATCCCCTGAGAGCATGGCCCTTAGACCTGCTGCTGCACCTGCACAGAAAACACTGCTGAGATCGACTCTTCAGATAAAAATAGTCTGGACCTGGGGACACAGTGTGATCATATGGTATGTGTACTTTATGATTCTGTACCTTTACAGGAGACTGTTTTAGGGGTCTCTCTCTCTCAGTGGATGAGAGAAGTCTGGAGAGGAGAGGACAGGAACTTGTTAAGAGGATACCACAAGTATATAATGAAAAGGAGAAGGGTTCTGTCACTGGGCACGGAGAGTAGAAAGAGTTGTAGATAGGTGGGCATGTGACATTATTTGGATTGTATATTTTATACAATTAAAAAAACAAGAGAGATTGGCAGTTTGAATCTGCCAGACTTTCCTTGGAAACTCTATGAGGCAGTTCTATGCTCACCTACAGAGTTGCTATCAGTTAGAATCAACTCAGGAAACAGATTTTTTTCTAATAATATTATGGTTAAGTGAAAATTTACAAAGTCAATTTGCTGTACATCATACAGAGACATTATTGCAACTCCATTTGCTATCCCAGCCCAATGACAGCACATTCATCCATTATACTTCAACCATATTCATTCAACCTAGTCCTGTCCTCTCATCTCCACTCTCTCATTACTATTACTCTGACAGTCTCATGTCCTATAATCCGGTTAATTTTTATCTAAAGAGTTATCTTTGCTGCTAGTTTCATCTCTGGGTTAAGAGTAAGACCAGGGGCCACGCTCTTGGGTGACCCTCTCGGATGCTGAACTATCAAGTCTGGTCTTTTAACAGAATTCTAGATCTGTACACTCATTTTTCTGCCTCTGTGTCAGGGAGTCTGACACTCCATTGCCTCTCAAGGCGGGCACTGGAGGTGACTGGGCACCATTTAGTTGTTCTAGTCTCATGCTTGTGTAGACTCTGGGTCATTCGGCCCTTCTGTCTCCTGAGTTCACGTTTTCCTCCTATCTTGGGTGTACTTCGTTCTCCTCTGTTCCAATTGGATTGGGACCAGTTGATGCTCCTTAGAGGGCAGCTTGAAAGCTTTTAAGATCCCAGACACCACTCACCTATGTGGAATGCAAACCATTTTCTTAAAAAGAAAATGTTTAGTTGTACCAATTTACCTAGATATTCCCTGAGGACACAGTCCCCAAACCCTTGCTCCTGCTCCTCTAATCTTCAAAGTATTAGGATATATACAGGAAATCTTTTAGCTCTTCATATGTTCCAGCAGTGTTGGTCTCCCTTGTAGTATGTGCTATCACTTCTTTCACTTAACCCAGTTCCTATTTAACATCTAATCTCTGAATGTTCATCTCCCTTGCCTCCCCTTCCCCCAATAACCAATAAACATTTTCTTCTGTGCATAGTCTTTTTCCTGAAGCCTTATAAAAATGATCTCATACAGTATTTGTCCTTTTGTGACTGACTGATTTCACTCAGCATAATGTCTTCCAGAGAACTCCACTTTGTCAGGTGTTTCAAAGATTGTTGTTTTTCTTTATCACTGCATAGTATTCCACTGTGTGAATATATCGTACTTTGTTTATGCATTCTTCTGTTGAAGGGCACCTAGGTTGATTTCATCTTTTTGTTATTGTGGACAGTGCTGCAACGACCATTGGAATGCAAGTATCTGTGTGGCAGCCATTATTTCTCTAGGATGTATTACAAGCAGTGGGACTGCTGGATCATACGGCATTTCTATCTCTATCTTTTTAAGAAATCGCGAAACTGTTTTCCAGTGTAATTGTACCTTTTGCATTCCGACCAGCAGTGTAGAAGGGTTCCAGTCTCTCGAAAGCCTCTCCAACATTTGCAGCATTGTATTTTTTTTATTTCTTTATTTTTTATTATGATTGAGTGAAAATGTACATTCCCATATAAATTTCCACCCCACCTATATGCCGCTTCCACTTATCTCCCTGTCCGGTGACAGCACATTATTCCCCTCTGCTCCATACATGTCTCATCTTCTCAACAGTTTCCTTTCCCCTCCTTTCCACCCACACCCCTTGCTCCAGCCAGAGGTCCACAGGATGATATCCTATGGATGCATGGAACCATAAAGTGCATCCAATATGTGGTCTCTCTGCATCGCCAAGTCCAATCCATTCATGTTTGAAGAGTGGACCTTCATAAGCACTGTATTTTTTTGATTAATGCCAACTTTGTTGGAGTGTGATTGTATCACATTGTAGTTTTGATTAAGATTTCTCTGATCACTAATGATCCTGAGCATTTTCTCATGTGTCTGCTAGCTGCTCAAATATCTTCTTTGGTGAAGTGCTTTTTCATATCCTTTGCCCATTTTTTGATTGGATTCTTTGTTTTTCTTTTTGGTTAAGGTTTTGAAGTACTGTGTAGATTATGGAGAATAGGCGCTGACCACATTGTTGGTTAGCCAGTTTGTTCCCCCAGTCTGTAGGTTATCTTCTTGCTCTCTTGATGAAGTCTTTGGATGAATATAAAAGTCTGATTTTTAGAAGTTGTCATTTATCGATTTTCTCTTCTGTTGCTTGGGCATTGTTGGTGATATTTTGCAGTTTGCTGATACCATTTATTAGGGCTCCCAATGTTGTCCCTATTTTTTTCTTCCAAGGTCCTTAATATTTTAGGCTTAATATTAGGTCTATGATCCACTTTACTTTGGTTTTACTTCATGGTGTGAGATATGGGTCCTGTTTCATTTTTTGACAAGCGGATATCCAGTTTTGCCAGCATTACTTGCTGAAGAGATTTTTTACCCCAGCTCCTGGACCTTATGGCTTTGTCAAATATCAGCTGCTTATAGGTGGTTGGAGTTATATTTGGGTTCTCTATCCTGTTCTATTGACCTATGTATGCATCTCTTTTTGTGCCAGTACCAGACTATTTTGACTACTGTGGCAGTGTAATAGATTCTCAAGCCAGGTAGTGTGAGGCATCCCACTTTGTTTCTCTTCTTCAGTAATGCTTTATTTATTCAAGGCTTCTTTCCTTTCTGTATGAAGTTAGTGATTTGTTTCTCCATCTCACTAAAAACTGACATTGGGATTTGTATTAGGATTTCATTGTATCTATAGATAGCTTTTCGGATAAGAGACATTTTCACAATGTTGAGACATCCTATCCATGAGCATGGTAGGTTCTTCCACTTATATAAGTCTCTTTTGGTCTCTTGGATTAGAGTCTTATAAATTTCTTTGTATAGGTCTTTTGCATCTCTGGTTATATTTATTCCTAGGTATCTTATCTTCTTGGTGGCAATTGTGAATAGTATTGATTTGATCATTTTTTCTTTGATGATCTCTGTGTTAGTGTAGAGGAATCCAACTGATTTATTTACGTTTATCGTACATCTGATACTTTGCTGAATTCTTCTATTAGACTGAGTAGTTTGTAGATTCTTTAGGGTTCTCTGTGTACAGGATCATAGCATCTGCAAATAGAGATATTTTTATATGTTCCATACCAGTGCGGATGCCCTTTATTTCTTTATCATGTCTTCTTTCTTTATCTTCTCTCGCTAGAGCTTCCAGCACGATACTGAATAAAAGTGATGATAATGTACATCCTTGTCTCATTCCTGTTCTCAAGGGGAATGTTTTCAGTCTCTACATTTAGGACAATGTTGGCTGTTGGTTTTGCATAGAAGTCCCTTGTTACATTCAAGAATTACTCCTCTATTCCTATGTTCTTGAGAGTTTTTAACATGAATGGGTGTTGCACTTTGTCAAATACCTTTTCTGGGTCAATTGATAGAATCAAGGGATTCTTGTATTTACGTGGTTGCTTACACTGATTGTTTTTCTAATATTGAACCATCCCTGCATTCCTGGTGTGAATCCTACTTATGGTAAATTATTTTTTTGATATGTTGTTGAATTCTATTGGCTAGAATTCTGTTGAGCATTTTTGCATCTAAGTCATGAGAGGCATTCATCTATAATTTTCATTTTTCATGCTGTCTTTACCTGACTTTGGTATCAGGGTCATGCTAGCTTCATAGAATGCATTTGCAAGTATTTCCTCCTTTTCCATGCTGTGAAATACCTTAGTAATAGTGATGACGACTCCATCCGGGCCAGGACTTATTTTGGTTGGGAGTTTTTAAATTACCTTTTCAATCTCACATTGTGTGACAGTTTTACTAACTTGTTCTACTTACAATTGTGTTCGTTTTGGTAAGTAGTTTCTAGAAATCCGTCCATATCCTCTGTGTTTCAAATTTATTATAGTTTTGCATAGCATCCTAACAAGTTGGTCTTGTGTGTGTGTGTGTGTTGTGTGTGTGTTTATTTCAGTTAGGTCAATTGTGATAGGCCCATCTCATTTCTTATTCAAGTTGTTTGCTGTCCTGTTTTTCTTTTGCCAATTTGGCCAGCGGTTTGTCAATTTTGTCGATTTTCTCAAAATAACAGCGTAATTCTTTCAACCGTTTTTCTAGTCTCTAGTTTATTTAGTTCTGCTCTAAATCTTATGAGTTAGATCCAACTCGATGGCACTTGGCTGGCTAATTCTTATTATCTCTTCTGGTGTTTGAAGGGTTCTTTTGTTGCTCTTTTCTTACTTGTTTGAGTTGTACAGTTAATCCTTTGGTTTGGGCCCTTAAATCTTTATGGATGTGTGCATTTATTGAGATAAACTGACCCCTGAGCACTGCCTTTGCTGTGTCCCATAGGTTCTGGTAGGATGTGTTTTCATTCTCATTTGATTTTATGGATTTCTTTTTTCCATCATTATTTTTTTTTCCTACAACCCAAAAGTATTTGAACATGATGTGTTTCAGTTTCCAAGTATCTGATTTTAGGTGCTTACTTTTTCTACTGTTGATTTAAACTTTTATAGCTTTATGGTCTGAGAAGCAGCTTGGCAATATTTCAGCATTTTAGATTTTCTTGAGAATTGCTTTATGGCTAATAAGTGGTATATTCTGGGAAACATTTCATGTGCATTGAAAAAGAAGATGTACTTCTCTGTTGACCGGTAGAATATGTAGAATAGGTAGAATATGTAGAATAGGTAGAATATGTTTGTGAAGTCAAGTTTTTTGGTTGTGTCATTCAGGTCTTTCATTTCATTATTGAACTTCTTTCCTGTTGTTCTATCCTTCACCTAAAGTGGTATATTTAAGTCTTCTACTATTATTGTGGACCTATCTAACTTATTTTTCAGCAATGTTACAGTTCATTTGACATTTTTGTTTCTTTTTAAGTACAATTTAGTAATCATAGAGATAGGGAAAGCACAACTCACGGTGGAAAAGCAGTTGTTTTTCTACAAGAGAAAATGTGATCTTTTGCAAGGGTATTTTACAGAAAATGGAAGTAGAGGCGCTGATGTTGGAAAAATACTACAAAAATACACCTACTAACAGGAACCATCTTACTTGCAAGGTTCAATGACAAAGCCAAGGTTCCTGCTTTCACAGTGAAATCCGGGGTAAGATTCTCTGGTAGACACTTGACCTCCTTCTAGCTCAAATTGTTCTTGTCATTCAACTTTCAATGCTCAGTGAAAAGTGTTGTTATCTAGGTAGATGAATCACTGTGTACTTTCTCTTCTTTCTATCTGCTACCAATCTTAAGATACTCATACATTCTCTGTTCACGGTTTCGCTGTCTTAGAGAAGTAGATTTCCTTCCGCGAAAGTGAAGTTTTCACAATGCTAAGTACTCCCAACTCTATCAACAATGTAGGTTTCACCAGTTTTCTAAATCTCTCTCATTTTCCTGTAGTTATACTTGGAATTCTCTGTGTAAACCTCTGTAACTTCTCTAGGTAGATGAATCACTGTGTAATTTCTCTTATTTCTAACTGCTACCAATCTTAAGAAACTGTTACATTCTCTGTTCATTGTTTCTCGGTCTTAGAGAAGTAGATTTTTTTCTGCGAAAGTGATGTTTTCACAATGCTAAGTACTCCCGACTCTATCAACAATGTAGGTTTTACCAGTTTTCTAAGTCTCTCTCATTTTCTTGTAGCTATACTTTAAATTCTCTGTGTAAACCTCTGTAACTTATCTAGGTAGATGAATCACTGTGTACTTTCTCTTGTTTCTATCTGCTACCAATCTTATGAAACTCATACATTCTCTGTTCACTGTTTCTCGGTCTTAGAGAAGTAGATTTGTTTCTGCGAAAGTGATGTTTTCAAAATGCTAAGTACTGACAACTCTATCAACCATGTAGGTTTCACCAGTTTTCTAAGTGTCTCTTATTTTCTTGTAGTTATACTTCGAATTCTCTGTGTAAACCTCTGTAACTTCTCTAGGTAGATGAATCACTGTGTACTTTGTCTTGTTTCTATCTGTTACCAATCTTAAGAAACTCATACATTCTCTGTTCACTGTTTCGTGGTCTTAGAGAAGTAGATTTCTTTCGCGAAAGAGATGTTTTCACAATGCTAAGTCCTCTCAAGTCTATCAACAAGGTAGGTTTCACCAGTTTTCTGAGTATCTCTTATTTTCTTGTAGTTATACTTGGAATTCTCTGTGTACACCTCTGTAACTTTTCTAGGTAGATGAATCACTGTGTACTTTCTCTGGAATCTATCTGCTACCAATCTTAAGAAACTCATACATTCTCTGTTCACTGTTTCTCAGTCTTAGAGAAGTAGAATTGTTTCCGCGAAAGTGATGTTTTCACAATGCTAAATACTCCCAACTCTATCAACAATGTAGGTTTCACCAGTTTTCTAAGTATCTCTTATTTTCTTGTAGTTATACTTGGAATTCTCTGTGTAAACCTCTGTAACTTCTCTAGGTAGATGAATCACTGTGTACTTTCTCTTGTTTCCATCTGCTACCAATGTTAAGAAACTCTTACATATTCTTTTGACTGTTTCTTGGTCTTAGAGAAGTAGATTTGTTTCCGTGAAAGTGATGTTTTCACAATGCTAAGTACTCCCAACTCTATCAACCATTTAGGTTTCACCAGTTTTCTAAGTATCTCTTATTTTCTTGTAGTTATACGTGGAATTCTCTGTGTAAACCACTGTAGCTTCCCTAGGTAAATGAATCACTGTGTACTTTCTCTTGTTTCTATCTGCTACAAATCTTAAGAAACTGTTACATTCTCTGTTCACTATTTCTCGGTCTTAGAGAAGTAGATTTTTTTCTGCGAAAGTGATGTTTTCACAATGCTAAGTACTCCCAAATCTATCAACCATGTAGGTTTCACCGGTTTTCTAAGTATCTCTTATTTTCTTGTAGTCATACTTGGAATTTTCTGTGTAAACCTCTGTAACTTATCTAGGTAGATGAATCACTGTGTACTTTCTCTTCTTTCTATCTGTTACCAATCTTAAGATACTCATACATTGACTTTTCACCGTTTCGCGGTCTTAGAGAGGTAGATTTGCTTCCGAGAAAGTGATGTTTTCACAATGCTAAGTACTCCCAACTCTATCAATGTACGTTTTATCAGTTTTCTATGTATCTCTTCTTTTCTTGTAGTTATACATGGAATTCTCTGTGTAAACCTCTGTAACTTATCTAGGTAGATGAATCACTGTGTACTTTCTCTTCTTTCTATCTGTTACCAATCTTAAGATACTCATACATTCTCTGTTCACTGTTTCGCGGTCTTAGAGAAGTAGATTTGTTTCCGCGAAAGTGATGTTTTCACAATGCTAAGTACTTCCAACTCTATCAACCATGTACGTTTTACCAGTTTTCTAAGTATCTCTTATTTTCTTGTAGTTATACTTGGAATTCTCTGTGTAAACCTCAGTAACTTCTCTAGGTAGATGGATCACTGTGTACTTTCTGTTGTTTCTATCAGCTACCAATCTTATGGAACTCATACATACTCAGTTCACTGTTTCTCGGTCTTAGAGAAGTTGATTTTTTTCTGCGAAAGTGATGTTTTCACAATGCTAAGTACTCCCAACTCTATCAACAATGTACGTTTTACCAGGTTTCTAAGTCTCTCTTATTTTCTTGTAGTTATACTTGGAATTCTCTGTGTAAACCTCTGTAACTTCCCTAGGTAGATGAATCACTGTGTACTTTCTCTTGTTTCTATCTGCTACCAATGTTAAGAAACTCTTACATATTCTGTTCACTGTTTCTCGGTCTTAGAGAAGTAGATTTGTTTCCACGAAAGTGATGTTTTCACAATGCTAAGTACTCCCAACTCTATCAACAATGTATGTTTTACCAGTTTTCTAAGTATCTCTTATTTTATTGTAGTTATACTTGGAATTCTCTGTGTAAACCTCTGTAACTTCTCTAGGTAGATGAATCACTGTGTACTTTCTCTTGTTTCTATCGGCTACCAATCTTATGAAACTCAGACATTCTCTGTTCACTGTTTCTCAGTCTTAGAGAAGTTAATTTTTTTCTGCGAAAGTGATGTTTTCACAATGCTAAGTTCTCCCAACTCTATCAACAACGTAAGTTTCACCAGTTTTCTAAGTATCTCTTATTTTCTTGTAGTTATACTTGGAATTCTCTGTGTAAACTTCTGTAACTTATCTAGGTAGATGAATCACTGTGTACTTTCTCTTCTTTCTATCTGTTACCAATCTTAAGATACTCATACCTTCACTGTTCACTGTTTCGCGGTCTTACAGAAGTAGATTTGTTTCCGTGAAAGTGATGTTTTCACAATGCTAAGTACTCCCAACTCTATCAACCATGTAGGTTTCACCAGTTTTCTAAGTATCTATTATTTTCTTGTAGTTATACTTGGAATTCTCTGTGTCAACCTCTGTAACTTCTCTAGGTAGATGAATCACTGTGTACTTTCTCTTGTTTCTATCTGCTACCAATGTTAAGAAACTCTTACATATCCTGTTCACTGTTTCTCGGTCTTAGAGAAGTAGATTTGTTTCTGCGAAAGTGATGTTTTCACAATGCTAAGTACTCCCAACTCTATCAACAAGGTAGGTTTCACCAGTTTTCTAACTATCTCTTATTTTCTTGTAGTTATACTTGGAATTCTCTTTGTAAACCTCTGTAACATATCTAGGTACATGAATCACTGTGTACTTTCTCTTCTTTCTATCTGTAACCAATCTTAAGATACTCATACATTCTCTGTTCACTGTTTCGCGGTCTTAGAGAAGTAGATTTGTTTCCGCGAAAGTGATGTTTTCACAATGCTAAGTACTCCCAACTCTATCAACCATGTAGGTTTCACCAGTTTTCTAAGTATTTCTTATTTTCTTGTAGTTATACTTGGAATTCTCTGTGTAAACCTCTGTAACTTCTCTAGGTAGATGAATCACTGTGTACTTTCTCTTGTTTCTATCTGCTACCAATGTTAAGAAAATCTTACATATTCTGTTCACTGTTTCTCGGTCTTAGAGAAGTAGATTTGTTTCCACGAAAGTGATGTTTTCTCAATGCTAAGTACTCCCAACTCTATCAACAATGTATGTTTTACCAGTTTTCTAAGTATCTCTTATTTTATTGTAGTTATACCTGGAATTCTCTGTGTAAACCTCTGTAACTTCTCTAGGTAGATGAATCACTGTGTACTTTCTCTTGTTTCTATCGGCTACCAATCTTATGAAACTCAGACATTCTGTGTTCACTGTTTCTCAGTCTTAGAGAAGTTAATTTTTTTCTGCGAAAGTGATGTTTTCACAATGCTAAGTACTCCCAACTCTATCAACAACGTAAGTTTCACCAGTTTTCTAAGTATCTCTTATTTTCTTGTAGTTGTACTTGGAATTCTCTGTGTAAACCTCTGTAACGTATCTAGGTAGATGAATCACTGTGTACTTTCTCTTCTTTCTATCTGTTACCAATCTTAAGATACTCATACATTGACTTTTCACCGTTTCGCGGTCTTAGAGAGGTAGATTTGCTTCCGAGAAAGTGATGTTTTCACAATGCTAAGTACTCCCAACTCTATCAATGTACGTTTTATCAGTTTTCTATGTATCTCTTCTTTTCTTGTAGTTATACATGGAATTCTCTGTGTAAACCTCTGTAACTTATCTAGGTAGATGAATCACTGTGTACTTTCTCTTCTTTCTATCTGTTACCAATCTTAAGATACTCATACATTCTCTGTTCACTGTTTCGCGGTCTTAGAGAAGTAGATTTGTTTCCGCGAAAGTGATGTTTTCACAATGCTAAGTACTTCCAACTCTATCAACCATGTACGTTTTACCAGTTTTCTAAGTATCTCTTATTTTCTTGTAGTTATACTTGGAATTCTCTGTGTAAACCTCAGTAACTTCTCTAGGTAGATGGATCACTGTGTACTTTCTGTTGTTTCTATCAGCTACCAATCTTATGGAACTCATACATACTCAGTTCACTGTTTCTCGGTCTTAGAGAAGTTGATTTTTTTCTGCGAAAGTGATGTTTTCACAATGCTAAGTACTCCCAACTCTATCAACAATGTACGTTTTACCAGGTTTCTAAGTCTCTCTTATTTTCTTGTAGTTATACTTGGAATTCTCTGTGTAAACCTCTGTAACTTCCCTAGGTAGATGAATCACTGTGTACTTTCTCTTGTTTCTATCTGCTACCAATGTTAAGAAACTCTTACATATTCTGTTCACTGTTTCTCGGTCTTAGAGAAGTAGAATTGTTTCCACGAAAGTGATGTTTTCACAATGCTAAGTACTCCCAACTCTATCAACAATGTATGTTTTACCAGTTTTCTAAGTATCTCTTATTTTATTGTAGTTATACCTGGAATTCTCTGTGTAAACCTCTGTAACTTCTCTAGGTAGATGAATCACTGTGTACTTTCTCTTGTTTCTATCGGCTACCAATCTTATGAAACTCAGACATTCTCTGTTCACTGTTTCTCAGTCTTAGAGAAGTTAATTTTTTTCTGCGAAAGTGATGTTTTCACAATGCTAAGTACTCCCAACTCTATCAACAACGTAAGTTTCACCAGTTTTCTAAGTATCTCTTATTTTCTTGTAGTTATACTTGGAATTCTCTGTGTAAACCTCTGTAACTTCTCTAGGTAGATGAATCACTGTGTACATTCTCTTGTTTCTATCTGCTACCAATGTTAAGAAACTCTTACATATTCTGTTCACTGTTTCTCGGTCTTAGAGAAGTAGATTTGTTTCCACGAAAGTGATGTTTTCTCAATGCTAAGTACTCCCAACTCTATCAACAATGTATGTTTTACCAGTTTTCTAAGTATCTCTTATTTTATTGTAGTTATACCTGGAATTCTCTGTGTAAACTTCTGTAACTTATCTAGGTAGATGAATCACTGTGTACTTTCTCTTCTTTCTATCTGTTACCAATCTTAAGATACTCATACCTTCACTGTTCACTGTTTCGCGGTCTTACAGAAGTAGATTTGTTTCCGCGAAAGTGATGTTTTCACAATGCTAAGTACTCCCAACTCTATCAACCATGTAGGTTTCACCAGTTTTCTAAGTATCTATTATTTTCTTGTAGTTATACTTGGAATTCTCTGTGTCAACCTCTGTAACTTCTCTAGGTAGATGAATCACTGTGTACTTTCTCTTGTTTCTATCTGCTACCAATGTTAAGAAACTCTTACATATCCTGATCACTGTTTCTCGGTCTTAGAGAAGTAGATTTGTTTCTGCGAAAGTGATGTTTTCACAATGCTAAGTACTCCCAACTCTATCAACAAGGTAGGTTTCACCAGTTTTCTAACTATCTCTTATTTTCTTGTAGTTATACTTGGAATTCTCTTTGTAAACCTCTGTAACATATCTAGGTACATGAATCACTGTGTACTTTCTCTTCTTTCTATCTGTAACCAATCTTAAGATACTCATACATTCTCTGTTCACTGTTTCGCGGTCTTAGAGAAGTAGATTTGTTTCCGCGAAAGTGATGTTTTCACAATGCTAAGTACTCCCAACTCTATCAACCATGTAGGTTTCACCAGTTTTCTAAGTATTTCTTATTTTCTTGTAGTTATACTTGGAATTCTCTGTGTAAACCTCTGTAACTTCTCTAGGTAGATGAATCACTGTGTACATTCTCTTGTTTCTATCTGCTACCAATGTTAAGAAACTCTTACATATTCTGTTCACTGTTTCTCGGTCTTACAGAAGTAGATTTGTTTCCACGAAAATGATGTTTTCTCAATGCTAAGTACTCCCAACTCTATCAACAATGTATGTTTTACCAGTTTTCTAAGTATCTCTTATTTTATTGTAGTTATACCTGGAATTCTCTGTGTAAACCTCTGTAACTTCTCTAGGTAGATGAATCACTGTGTACTTTCTCTTGTTTCTATCGGCTACCAATCTTATGAAACTCAGACATTCTCTGTTCACTGTTTCTCAGTCTTAGAGAAGTTAATTTTTTTCTGCGAAAGTGATGTTTTCACAATGCTAAGTACTCCCAACTCTATCAACAACGTAAGTTTCACCAGTTTTCTAAGTATCTCTTATTTTCTTGTAGTTGTACTTGGAATTCTCTGTGTAAACCTCTGTAACGTATCTAGGTAGATGAATCACTGTGTACTTTCTCTTCTTTCTATCTGTTACCAATCTTAAGATACTCATACATTCTCTGTTCACTGTTTCGCGGTCTTAGAGAAGTAGTTTTGTTTCCGCGAAAGTGATGTTTCAACAATGCTAAGTACTCCCAACTCTATCAACAATGTACGTTTTACCAGTTTTCTAAGTATCTCTTATTTTCTTGTAGTTATACTTGGAATTCTCTGTGTAAACCTCTGTAACTTCTCTAGGTAGATGAATCACTGTGTACTTTCTCTTGTTTCTATCTGCTGCCAATCTTATGAAACTCATACATTCTCTCTTCACTGTTTCTCAGTCTTAGAGAAGTAGATTTGTTTCCGTGAAAGTGATGTTTTCACAATGCTAAGTACTCCCAACTCTATCAACCATGTAGGTTTCACCAGTTTTCTAAGTATCTCTTATTTTCTTGTAGTTATATTTGGAATTCTCTGTGTAAACCTCTGTAACTTCTCTAGGTAGATGAATCACTGTGTACTTTCTCTTGTTTCTATCTGCTACCAATGTTAAGAAACACTTACATATTCTATTCACTGTTTCTCGGTCTTAGAGAAGTAGCTTTGTTTCTGCGAAAGTGATGTTTTCACAATGCTAAGTACTCCCAACTCTATCAACAACGTAACTTTCACCAGTTTTCTAAGTATCTCCTATTTTCTTGTAGTTATACTTGGAATTCTCTGTGTAAACCTCTCTAACTTCTCTACGTAGATGAATCACTGTGTACTTTCTCTTGTTTCTATCTGCTACAAATCTTAAGAAACTGTTACATATTCTATTCACTGTTTCTCGGCCTTAGATAAGTAGATGTGTTTCTGTGAAAGTGATGTTTTCACAATGCTTAGTACTCCCTACTCTATCAACAAGGTAGGTTTCACCAGTTTTCTAAGTATCTCTTATTTTCTTGCAGTTATACTTGGAATTCTCTGTGTAAAACACTGTAACTTCCCTAGGTAGATGAATCACTGTGTACTTTCTCTTGCTTCTATCGGCTACCAATCTTATGAAACTCAGACATTCTCTGTTCACTGTTTCTCAGTCTTAGGGAAGTTAATTTTTTTCTTTGAAAGTGATGTTTTCACAATGCTAAGTACTCCCAACTCTATCAACAACATAAGTTTCACCAGTTTTCTAAGTATCTCTTATTTTCTTGTAGTTATACTTGGAATTCTCTGTGTAAACCTCTGTAACGTATCTAGGTAGATGAATCACTGTGTACTTTCTCTTCTTTCTATCTGTTACCAATCTTAAGATACTCATACATTCTCTGTTCACTGTTTCGCGGTCTTAGAGAAGTAGTTTTGTTTCCGCGAAAGTGATGTTTCAACAATGCTAAGTACTCCCAACTCTATCAACAATGTACGTTTTACCGGTTTTCTAAGTATCTCTTATTTTCTTGTAGTTATACTTGGAATTCTCTGTGTAAACCTCTGTAACTTCTCTAGGTAGATGAATCACTGTGTACTTTCTCTTGTTTCTATCTGCTTCAAATCTTAAGAAACTGTTACACATTCTGTTCACTGTTTCTCGGTCTTAGAGAAGTAGATGTGTTTCTACGAAAGTGATGTTTTCACAATGCTAAGTACTCCCAACTCTATCAACAAGGTAGGTTTTACCAGTTTTCTAAGTATCTCTTATTTTATTGTAGTTATACCTGGAATTCTCTGTGTAAACCTCTGTACCTTCTCTAGGTAGATGAATCACTGTGTACTTTCTCTTGTTTCTATCGGCTACCAATCTTATGAAACTCATACATTCTCTGTTCACTGTTTCTCGGTCTTAGAGAAGTAGATTTGTTTCCGTGAAAGTGATGTTTTCACAATGCTAAGTACTCCCAACTCTATCAACCATGTAGGTTTCACCAGTTTTCTAAGTATCTCTTATTTTCTTGTAGTTATATTTGGAATTCTCTGTGTAAACCTCTGTAACTTCTCTAGGTAGATGAATCACTGTGTACTTTCTCTTGTTTCTATCTGCTACCAATGTTAAGAAACACTTACATATTCTGTTCACTGTTTCTCGGTCTTAGAGAAGTAGCTTTGTTTCTGCGAAAGTGATGTTTTCACAATGCTAAGTACTCCCAACTCTATCAACAACGTAAGTTTCACCAGTTTTCTAAGTATCTCTTATTTTCTTGTAGTTATACTTGGAATTCTCTATGTAAACCTCGGTAACTTATCTAGGTAGATGAATCACTGTGTACTTTCTCTTCTTTCTATCTGTTACCAATCTGAAGATACTCATACATTCTCTGTTCACCATTTCGCAGTCTTAGAGAAGTAGATTTGTTTCTGAGAAAGTGATGTTTTCACAATGCTAAGTACTCCCAACTCTATCAATGTACGTTTTACCAGTTTTCTAAGTATCTCTTATTTTCTTGTAGTTATACTTGGAATTCTGTGTGTAAACCTCTATAACTTCTCTAGGGAGATGAATCACTGTGTACTTTCTCTTGTTTCTATCTGTTACAAATCTTAAGAAACTGTTACATTCTCTGTTCACTGTTTCTCGGTCTTAGAGAAGTAGATGTGTTTCTGCGAAAGTGATGTGTTCACAATGCTAAGTACTCCCAACTCTGTCAACCATGTAGGTTTCACCAGTTTTCTAAGTATGTCTTATTTTCTTGTAGTTATACTTGGAATTCTCTGTGTCAACCTCTGTAACTTCTCTAGGTAGATGAATCACTGTGTACTTTCTCTTGTTTCTATGTGCTACCAATGTTAAGAAACTCTTACATATCCTGTTCACTATTCCTCGGTCTTAGAGAAGTAGATTTGTTTCTGCGAAAGTGATGTTTTCACAATGCTAAGTACTCCCAACTCTATCAACAAGGTAGGTTTCACCAGTTTTCTAAGTATCTCTTATTTTCTTGTAGTTATACTTGGAATTCTCTGTGAAAACCTCTGTAACATACCTAGGTACATGAATCACTGTGTACTTTCTCTTCTTTCCATCTGTAACAAATCTTAAGATACTCATACATTCTCTGTTCACTGTTTCTCGGTCTTAGAGAAGTAGATTTGTTTCCGCGAAAGTGATGTTTTCACAATGCTAAGTACTCCCAACTCTATCAACCATGTAGGTTTCACCAGTTTTCTAAGTATCTCTAATTTTCTTGTAATTATACTTGGAATTCTCTGTGTAAACCACTGTAACTTCCCTAGGTAGATGAATCACTGTGTACTTTCTCTTGTTTCTATCTGCTACAAATCTTAATAAACGATTACATTCTCTGTTCACTGTTTCTCGGTCTTAGAGAAGTAGATTTTTTTTCTGCCAAAGTGATGTTTTCACAATGCTAAGTACTCCCAACTCTATCAACAACGTAAGTTTCACCAGTTTTCTAAGTATCTCTTATTTTCTTGTAGTTATACTTGGAATTCTCTGTGTAAACCTCTGTAACGTATCTAGGCAGATGAATCACTGTGTACTTTCCCTTCTATCTATCTGTTACCAATCTTAAGATACTCATACATTCTCTGTTCACTGTTTCGCGGTCTTAGAGAAGTAGATGTGTTTCTGCGAAAGTGATGTTTTCACAATGCTAAGTACTCCCAACTGTATCAACAAGGTAGGTTTCACCAGTTTTCTAAGTATCTCTTATTTTCTTGCAGTTATACTTGGAATTCTCTGTGTAAAACACTGTAACTTCCCTAGGTAGATGAATCACTGTGTACTTTCTCTTGTTTCTATCCGCTACCAATGTTAAGAAACTCTTACATATTCTGTTCACTGTTTCTCCGTCTTAGAGAAGTAGATTTGTTTCCACGAAAGTGATGTTTTCACAATGCTAAGTACTCCCAACTCTATCAACAATGTATGTTTTACCAGTTTTCTAAGTATCTCTTATTTTATTGTAGTTATACCTGGAATTCTCTGTGTAAACCTCTGTACCTTCTCCAGGTAGATGAATCACTGTGTACTTTCTCTTGTTTCTATCGGCTACCAATCTTATGAAACTCATACATTCTCTGTTCACTGTTTCTCGGTCTTAGAGAAGTAGATTTGTTTCCGTGAAAGTGATGTTTTCACAATGCTAAGTACTCCCAACTCTATCAACCATGTAGGTTTCACCAGTTTACTAAGTATCTCTTATTTTCTTGTAGTTATATTTGGAATTCTCTGTGTAAACCTCTGTAACTTCTCTAGGTAGATGAATCACTGTGTACTTTCTCTTGTTTCTATCTGCTACCAATGTTAAGAAACACTTACATATTCTGTTCACTGTTTCTCGGTCTTAGAGAAGTAGCTTTGTTTCTGCGAAAGTGATGTTTTCACAATGGTAAGTACTCCCAACTCTATCAACAACGTAAGTTTCACCAGTTTTCTAAGTATCTCTTATTTTCTTGTAGTTATACTTGAAATTCTCTGTGTAAACCTCTGTAACTTATCTAGGTAAATGAATCACTGTGTACTTTCTCTTCTTTCTATCTGTTACCAATCTGAATATACTCATACATTCTCTGTTCACCGTTTCGCAGTCTTAGAGAAGTAGATTTGTTTCTGAGAAAGTGATGTTTTCACAATGCTAAGTACTCCCAACTCTATCAATGTACGTTTTACCAGTTTTCTAAGTATCTCTTATTTTCTTCTAGTTATACTTGGAATTCTGTGTGTAAACCTCTATAACTTCTCAAGGGAGATGAATCACTGTGTACTTTCTCTTGTTTCTATCTGCTACAAATCTTAAGAAACTGTTACATTCTCTGTTCACTGTTTCTCGGTCTTAGAGAAGTAGATTTTTTTCTGCGAAAGAGATGTTTTCACAAGGCTAAGTACTCCCAACTCTATCAACAACGTAAGTTTCACCAGTTTTCTAAGTATCTCATATTTTCTTGTAGTTATACTTGGAATTCTCTATGTAAACCTCTGTAACTTCTCTAGGTAGATGAATCACTGTGTACTTTCTCTTCTTTCTATCTGTTACCAATCTTAAGATCCTCATACATTCTCTGTTCACTGTTTTGCGTTCTTAGAGAAGTAGATTTGTTTCCACGAAAGTGATGTTTTCACAATGCTAAGTATTCCCAACTCTATCAAGAACGCAAGTTTTACCAGTTTTCTAAGTATCTCTTATTTTCCTGTAGTTATACTTGGAATTCTCTGTGTAAACCTCTGTAACTTCTCTAGGTAGATGAATCACTGTGTACTTTCTCTTGCTTCTATCGGCTACCAATCTTATGAAACTCAGACATTCTCTGTTCACTGTTTCTCAGTCTTAGAGAAGTTAACTTTTTTCTGCGAAAGTGATGTTTTCACAATGCTAAGTACTCCCAACTCTATGAAAAACATAAGTTTCACCAGTTCTCTAAGTATCTCTTACTTTCTTGTAGTTATACTTGGAATTCTCTGTGTAAACCTCTTTAACGTATCTAGGTAGATGAATCACTGTGTACTTTCTCTTCTTTCTATCTGTTACCAATCTTAAGATACTCATACATTCTCTGTTCACTGTTTCGCGGTCTTAGAGAAGTAGTTTTGTTTCCGCGAAAGTGATGTTTCAACAATGCTAAGTACTCCCAACTCGATCAACAATGTACGTTTTACCAGTTTTCTAAGTATCTCTTATTTTCTTGTAGTTATACTTGGAATTCTCTGTGTAAACCTCTGTAACTTCTCTAGGTAGATGAATCACTGTGTACTTTCTCTTGTTTCTATCTGCTGCCAATCTTATGAAACTCATACATTCTCTGTTCAAAGTTTCTCGGTCTTAGAGAAGTAGATTTGTTTCCGTGAAAGTGATGTTTTCACAATGCTAAGTACTCCCAACTCTATCAACCATGTAGGTTTCACCAGTTTTCTAAGTATCTCTTATTTTCTTGTAGTTATACTTGGAATTCTCTGTGTAAACCTCTGTAACTTCTCTAGGTAGATGAATCACTGTGTACTTTCTCTTCTTTCTATCTGCTACCAATGTTAAGAAACTCTTACATATTCTATTCACTGTTTCTCGGTCTTAGGGAAGTAGATTTGTTTCTGCGAAAGTGATGTTTTCACAATGCTAAATACTTCCAACTCTATCAACAAGGTAGGTTTCACCAGTTTTCTAAGTATCTCTTATTTTCTTGTAGTTATACTTGGAATTCTCTGTGTAAACCTCTGTAACTTCTCTAGGTAGATGAATCACTGTGTACTTTCTCTTGTTTCTATCTGCTTCAAATCTTAAGAAACTGTTACACATTCTGTTCACTGTTTCTCCGTCTTAGAGAAGTAGATGTGTTTCTGCGAAAGTGATGTTTTCACAATGTTAAGTACTCCCAACTCTATCAACAAGGTAGGTTTCACCAGTTTTCTAAGTATCTCTAATTTTCTTGTAGTTATACTTGGAATTCTCTGTGTAAACCACTGTAACTTCCCTAGGTAGATGAATCACTGTGTACTTTCTCTTGTTTCTATCTGCTACAAATCTTAATAAACGGTTACATGCTCTGTTCACTGTTTCTCGGTCTTAGAGAAGTAGATTTTTTTCTGCCAAAGTGATGTTTTCACAATGCTAAGTACTCCCAACTCTATCAACAACGTAAGTTTCACCAGTTTTCTAAGTATCTCTTATTTTCTTGTAGTTATACTTGGAATTCTCTGTGTAAACCTCTGTAACGTATCCAGGTAGATGAATCACTGTGTACTTTCCCTTCTTTCTATCTGTTACCAATCTTAAGATACTCATACATTCTCTGTTCACTGTTTCGCGGTCTTAGAGAAGTAGATTTGTTTCCGCGAAAGTGATGTTTTCACAATGCTAAGTACTCCCAACTCTATCAACAATGTACATTTTACCACTTTTCTAAGTATCTCTTATTTTCTTGTAGTTTTATTTGGAATTTTCTGTGTAAACCTCTGTAACTTTTCTAGGTAGATGAATCACTGTATACTTTCTCTTGTTTCTATGTGCTACCAATGTTAAGAAACTCTTACATATTCTGTTCACTGTTTCTCGGTCTTAGAGAAGTAGCTTTGTTTCTGCGAAAGTGATGTTTTCACAATGCTAAGTACTCCCAACTCTATCAACAACGTAAGTTTCACCAATTTTCTAAGTATCTCTTATTTTCTTGTAGTTATACTTGGAATTCTCTGTGTAAACCTCTGTAACTTATCCAGGTAGATGAATCACTGTGTACTTTCTCTTCTTTCTATCTGTTACCAATCTGAAGATACTCATACATTCTCTGTTCACTGTTTCGCAGTCTTAGAGAAGTAGATTTGTTTCTGAGAAAGTGATGTTTTCACAATGCTAAGTACTCCCAACTCTATCAATGTACGTTTTACCAGTTTTCTAAGTATCTCTTATTTTCTTGTAGTTATACTTGGAATTCTGTGTGTAAACCTCTATAACTTCTCTAGGGAGATGAATCACTGTGTACTTTCTCTTGTTTCTATCTGCTACAAATCTTAAGAAACTGTTACATTCTCTGTTCACTGTTTCTCGGTCTTAGAGAAGTAGATTTTTTTCTGCGAAAGTGATGTTTTCACAATGCTAAGTACTCCCAACTCTATCAACAACGTAAGTTTCACCAGTTTTCTAAGTATCTCTTATTTTCTTGTAGTTATACTTCGAATTCTCTGTGTAAACCTCTGTAACTTCTCTAGGTAGATGAATCACTGTGTACTTTCTCTTCTTTCTATCTGTTACCAATCTTAAGATACTCATACATTCTCTGTTCACTGTTTTGCGGTCTTAGAGAAGTAGATTTGTTTCCGCGTAAGTGATGTTTTCACAATGCTAAGTATTCCCAACTCTATCAAGAACGCAAGTTTTACCAGTTTTCTAAGTATCTCTTATTTTCCTGTAGTTATACTTGGAATTCTCTGTGTAAACCTCTGTAACTTCTCTAGGTAGATGAATCACTGTGTACTTTCTCTTGCTTCTATCGGCTACCAATCTTATGAAACTCAGACATTCTCTGTTCACTGTTTCTCAGTCTTAGAGAAGTTAAATTTTTTCTGCGAAAGTGATGTTTTCACAATGCTAAGTACTCCCAACTCTATCAACAACATGAGTTTCACCAGTTCTCTAAGTATCTCTTATTTTCTTGTAGTTATACTTGGAATTCTCTGTGTAAACCTCTGTAACTTCTCTAGGTAGATGAATCACTGTGTACTTTCTCTTCTTTCTATCAGCTACCAATCTTATGAAACTCATACATTCTCTGTTCACTGTTTCTAGGTCTTAGAGAAGTTGATTTTTTTCTGCGAAAGTGATGTTTTCACAATGCTAAGTACTCCCAAGTCTATCAACAACGTAAGTTTCACCAGTTTTCTAAGTATCTCTTACTTTCTTGTAGTCATACTTGGAATTCTCTGTGTAAACCTCTGTAACTTATCTAGGTAGATGAATCACTGTGTACTTTCTCTTGTTTCTATCTGCTACCAATGTTAAGAAACTCTTACATATTCTGTTCACTGTTTCTCGGTCTTAGAGAAGTAGATGTGTTTCTGCGAAAGTGATGTTTTCACAATGCTAAGTACTCCCAACTCTATCAACAACGTAAGTTTCACCAGTTTTCTAGGTATCTCTTATTTTCTTGTAGTTATACTTGGAATTCTCTGTGTAAACCTCTGTAACTTATCTAGGTAGATGAATCACTGTGTACTTTCTGTTGTTTCTATCTGCTACCAATGTTAAGAAACTCTTACATATTCTGTTCACAGTTTCTCGGTCTTAGAGAAGTAGATTTGTTTCTGCGAAAGTGATGTTTTCACAATGCTAAGTACTCCCAACTCTATCAACAAGCTAGGTTTCACCAGTTTTCTAAGTATCTCTTATTTTCTTGTAGTTATACTTGGAATTCTCTGTGTAAACCTCTGTAACTTCTCTAGGTAGATGAATCACTGTCTACTTTCTCTTGTTTCTATCTGCTACCAATCTTATGAAACTCATACATTCTCTGTTCACTGTTTCTCGGTCTTAGAGAAGTAGATTTGTTTCCGCGAAAGTGATGTTTTCACAATGCTAAGTACTCCCAACTCTATCAACAATGTACATTTTACCAGTTTTCTACGTATCTCTTATTTTCTTGTAGTTATACTTGGAATTCTCTGTGTAAACCTCTGTAACGTATCTAGGTAGATGAATCACTGTGTACTTTCCCTTCTTTCTATCTGTTACCAATCTTAAGATACTCATACATACTCTGTTCAGCGTTTCGCGGTCCTAGAGAAGTAGATTTGTTTCCGAGAGAGTGATGTTTTCACAATGCTAAGTACTCCCAACTCTATCAACCATGTAGGTTTCACCAGTTTTCTAAGTATCTCTTATTTTCTTGTAGTTATACTTGGAATTCTCTGTGTAAACCTCTGTAACTTCTTTAGGTAGATGAATCACTGTGTACTTTCTCTTGTTTCTATCTGCTACCAATCTCATGAAACTCATACATTCTCTGTTCACTGTTTCTCGGTCTTAGAGAAGTAGATTTTTTTCTGCGAAAGTGATGTTTTCACAATGCTAAGTACTCCCAACTCTATCAACCATGTAGGTTTCACCAGTTTTCTAAGTATCTCTTATTTTCTTGTAGTTATACTTGGAATTCTCTGTGTACACCTCTGTAACTTCTCTAGGTAGATGAATCACTGTGTACTTTCTCTTCTTTCTATCTGCTGCCAATGTTAAGAAACTCTTACATATTCTGTTCACTGTTTCTCGGTCTTAGAAAAGTAGATTTGTTTCTCCGAAAGTGATGTTTTCACAATGCTAAGTACTCCCAACTCTATCAACAACGTAAGTTTCACCAGTTTTCTAAGTATCTCTTATTTTCTTGTAGTTATACTTGGAATTCTCTGTGTAAACCTCTCTAACTTCTCTAGGTAGATGAATCACTGTGTACTTTCTCTTCTTTCTATCTGTTACCAATCTTAAGATACTCATACATTCTCTGTTCACCGTTTCGCGGTCTTAGAGAAGTAGATTTGTTTCCGAGAAAGTGATGTTTTCGCAATGCCAAGTACTCCCAACTCTATCAATGTACGTTTTATCAGTTTACTAAGTATCTCTTATTTTATTGTAGTTATACTTGGAATTCTCTGTGTAAACCTCTGTAACTTCTCTAGGTAGATGAATCACTGTGTACTTTCTCTTGTTTCTATCTGCTACCAATGTTAAGAAACTCTTACATATTCTGTTCACTGTTTCTCGGTCTTAGAGAAGTAGATTTGTTTCTGCGAAAGTGATGTTTTCACAATGCTAAGTACTCCCAACTCTATCAAGAACGTACGTTTTACCAGTTTTCTAAGTGTCTCTTATTTTCTTGTAGTTATACTTGGAATTCTCTGTGTAAAGCTCTGTAACTTCTCTAGGTAGATGAATCACTGTGTACTTTCTCTTGTTTCTATCGGCTACCAATGTTATGAAACTCATACATTCTCTGTTCACTGTTTCTCAGTCTTAGAGAAGTTAATTTTTTTCTGCGAAAGTGATGTTTTCACAATGCTAAGTACTCCCAACTCTATCGACAACATAAGTTTCACCAGTTTTCTAAGTATCTCTTATTTTCTTGTAGTTATACTTGGAATTCTCTGTGTAAACCTCTGTAACATACCTAGGTACATGAATCACTGTGTACTTTCTCTTCTTTGTATCTGTTACCAATCTTAAGATACTCATACATTCTCTGTTCACTGTTTCGCGGTCTTAGAGAAGTGGATTTGTTTCCGCGAAAGTGATGTGTTCAAAATGCTAAGTACTCCCAACTCTGTCAACCATGTAGGTTTCACCAGTTTTCTAAGTATGTCTTATTTTCTTGTAGTTATACTTGGAATTCTCTGTGTCAACCTCTGTAACTTCTCTAGGTAGATGAATCACTGTGTACTTTCTCTTGTTTCTATCTGCTACCAATGTTAAGATACTCTTACACATCCTGTTCACTGTTTCTCGGTCTTAGAGAAGTAGATTTGTTTCTGCGAAAGTGATGTTTTCACAATGCTAAGTACTCCCAACTCTATCAACAAGGTAGGTTTCACCAGTTTTCTAAGTATCTCTTATTTTCTTATACTTATACTTGGAATTCTCTGTGTAAACCTCTGTAACATACCTAGGTACATGAATCACTGTGTACTTTCTCTTCTTTCCATCTGTAACAAATCTTAAGATACTCATACATTCTCTGTTCACTGTTTCGCGGTCTTAGAGAAGTAGATTTGTTTCCGCGAAAGTGATGTTTTCACAATGCTAAGTACTCCCAACTCTATCAACCATGTAGGTTTCACCAGTTTTCTAAGTATTTCTTATTTTCTTGTAGTTATACTTGGAATTCTCTGTGTAAACCTCTGTAACTTCTCTAGGTAGATGAATCACTGTGTACTTTCTCTTGTTTCTATCTGTACCAATGTTAAGAAACTCTTACATATTTTGTTCACTGTTTCTCGGTCTTAGAGAAGTAGATTTGTTTCTGCGAAAGTGATGTTTTCACAATGCTAAGTACTCCCAACTCTATCAACAAGGTAGGTTTCACCAGTTTTCTAAGTATCTCTTATTTTCTTTTAGTAATACTTGGAATTTTCTGTGTAAACCGCTGTAACTTATGTAGGTAGATGAATCACTGTGTTCTTTCTCTTCTTTCTATCTGTTACCAATCTTAAGATACTCATACATTCTCTGTTCACTGTTTCGCGGTCTTAGAGAAGTAGATTTGTTTCCGGGAAAGTGATGTTTTCACAATGCTAAGTACTCCCAACTCTATCGACAATGTACGTTTTACCAGGTTTCTAAGTATCTCCTATTTTCTTGTAGTTATACTTGGAATTCTCTGTGTAAACCTCTGTAACTTCTCTAGGTAGATGAATCACTGTGTACTTTCTCTTGATTCTATCAGCTACCAATCTTATGAAACTCATACATTCTCTGTTCACTGTTTCTAGGTCTTAGAGAAGTTGATTTTTTTCTGCGAAAGTGATGTTTTCACAATGCTAAGTACTCCCAACTCTATCAACAACGTAAGTTTCACCAGTTTTCTAAGTATCTCTTACTTTCTTGTAGTCATACTTGGAATTCTCTGTGTAAACCTCTGTAACTTATCTAGGTAGATGAATCACTGTGTACTTTCTCTTGTTTCTATCTGCTACCAATGTTAAGAAACTCTTACATATTCTGTTCACTGTTTCTCGGTCTTAGAGAAGTAGATGTGTTTCTGCGAAAGTGATGTTTTCACAATGCTAAGTTCTCCCAACTCTATCAACAACGTAAGTTTCACCAGTTTTCTAGGTATCTCTTATTTTCTTGTAGTTATACTTGGAATTCTCTGTGTAAACCTCTGTAACTTATCTAGGTAGATGAATCACTGTGTACTTTCTGTTGTTTCTATCTGCTACCAATGTTAAGAAACTCTTACATATTCTGTTCACTGTTTCTCGGTCTTAGAGAAGTAGATTTGTTTCTGCGAAAGTGATGTTTTCACAATGCTAAGTACTCCCAACTCTATCAACAAGGTAGGTTTCACCAGTTTTCTAAGTATCTCTTATTTTCTTGTAGTTATACTTGGAATTCTCTGTGTAAACCTCTGTCACTTATCTAGGTGGATGAATCAATGTGTACTTTCTCTTCTTTCTATCTGTTACTAATCTTAAGACACTCATACATTCTCTGTTCACCCTTTCGAGGTCTTAGAGAAGTAGATTTGTTTCCGCGAAAGTGATGTTTTCACAACGCTAAGTACTCCCAACTATATCAATGTACGTTTTATCAGTTTTCTAAGTATCTCCTATTTTCTTGTAGTTATACTTGGAATTCTCTGTGTAAACCTCTGTAACTTATCTAGGTAGATGAATCACTGTGTACTTTCTCTTCTTTCTATCTGTTACCAATCTTAAGAAACTCATACATTCTCTTTTCACTGTTTCGCGGTCTTAGAGAAGTAGATTTGTTTCCGCGAAAGTGATGTTTTCAGAATGCTAAGTACTCCCAACTCTATCAACAATGTACGTTTTACCAGTTTTCTAAGTATCTCTTATTTTCTTGTAGTTATACTTCGAATTCTCTGTGTCAACCTCTGTAACTTCTCTATGTAGATGAATCACTGTGTACTTTCTCTTGTTTCTATCTGCTACCAATGTTAAGAAACTCTTACATATTCTGTTCACTGTTTCTCGGTCTTAGAGAAGTAGATTTGTTTCTGCGAAAGTCATGTTTTTACAATGCTAAGTACTCCCAACTCTATCAACAAGGTAGGTTTCACCAGTTTTCTAAGTATCTCTTATTTTCTTGTAGTTATGCTTGGAATTCTCTTTGTAAACCTCTGTAACATATTTAGGTACATGAATCACTGTGTATTTTCTCTTCTTTCTATCTGTAACCAATCTTAAGATACTCATACATTCTCCGTTCACTGTTTCTCGGTCTTAGAGAAGTAGATTTGTTTCCGCGAAAGTGATGTTTTCACAATGCTATGTACTCCGAACTCTATCAACCATGTAGGTTTCACCAGTTTTCTAAGTGTCTCTTATTTTCTTGTAGTTATACTTGGAATTCTCTGTGTAAACCACTGTAACTTCTCTAGGTAGATGAATCACTGTGTACTTTCTCTTGTTTCTATCTGCTACCAATGTTAAGAAACTCTTACATATTTTGTTCACTGTTTCTCGGTCTTAGAGAAGTAGATTTGTTTCCGCGAAAGTGATGTTTTCACAATGCTAAGTACTCCCAACTCTATCAACAAGGTAGGTTTCACCAGTTTTCTAAGTATCTCTTATTTTCTTGTAGTTATACTTGGAATTCTCTGTGTAAACCACTGTAACTTCTCTAATTAGATGAATCACTGTGTACTTTCTCTTGTTTCTATCTGCTACAAATCTTAAGAAACTGTTACATTATCTGTTCACTGTTTCTCGGTCTTAGAGAAATAGATTTTTTTCTGCGAAGGTGAGGTTTTCACAATGCTAAGTACTCCAAACTCTATCAACAACGTAAGTTTCACCAGTTTTCTAAGTATCTCTTATTTTCTTTTAGTTATACTTGGAATTCTCTGTGTAAACCGCTGTAACTTATGTAGGTAGATGAATCACTGTGTACTTTCTCTTCTTTCTATCTGTTACCAATCTTAAGATACTCATACATTCTCTGTTCACTGTTTCGCGGTCTTGGAGAAGTAGATTTGTTTCCGAGAAAGTGATGTTTTCGCAATGCTAAGTACTCCCAACTCTATCAATGTACGTTTTATCAGTTTTCTAAGTATCTCTTATTTTCTTGTAGTTATACTTGGAATTCTCTGTGTAAACCTCTGTGACTTCTCTAGGTAGATGAATCACTGTGTACTTTCTCTTGTTTCTATCTGCTACCAATCTGATGAAACTCATACATTCTCTGTTCACTGTTTCTCGGTCTTAGAGAAGTAGATTTTTTTCTGCGAAAGTGATGTTTTCACAATGCTAAGTACTCCCAACTCTATCAACCGTGTAGGTTTCACAAGTTTTCTAAGTATCTCTTATTTTCTTGTAGTTATACTTGGAATTCTCTGTGTACACCTCTGTAACTTCTCTAGGTAGATGAATCACTGTGTACTTTCTCTTCTTTCTATCTGCTGCCAATGTTAAGAAACTCTTACATATTCTGTTCACTGTTTCTCGGTCTTAGAAAAGTAGATTTGTTTCTCCGAAAGTGATGTTTTCACAATGCTAAGTACTCCCAACTCTATCAACAACGTAAGTTTCACCAGTTTTCTAAGTATCTCTTATTTTCTTGTAGTTATACTTGGAATTCTCTGTGTAAACCTCTCTAACTTCTCTAGGTAGATGAATCACTGTGTACTTTCTCTTCTTTCTATCTGTTACCAATCTTAAGATACTCATACATTCTCTGTTCACCGTTTCGCGGTCTTAGAGAAGTAGATTTGTTTCCGAGAAAGTGATGTTTTTGCAATGCTAAGTACTCCCAACTCTATCAATGTACGTTTTATCAGTTTTCTAAGTATCTCTTATTTTATTGTAGTTATACTTGGAATTCTCTGTGTAAACCTCTGTAACTTCTCTAGGTAGATGAATCACTGTGTACTTTCTCTTGTTTCTATCTGCTACCAATGTTAAGAAACTCTTACATATTCTGTTCACTGTTTCTCGGTCTTAGAGAAGTAGATTTGTTTCTGCGAAAGTGATGTTTTCACAATGCTAAGTACTCCCAACTCTATCAAGAACGTACGTTTTACCAGTTTTCTAAGTGTATCTTATTTTCTTGTAGTTATACTTGGAATTCTCTGTGTAAAGCTCTGTAACTTCTCTAGGTAGATGAATCACTGTGTACTTTCTCTTGTTTCTATCGGCTACCAATGTTATGAAACTCATACATTCTCTGTTCACTGTTTCTCAGTCTTAGAGAAGTTAATTTTTTTCTGCGAAAGTGATGTTTTCACAATGCTAAGTACTCCGAACTCTATCGACAACGTAGGTTTCACCAGTTTTCTAAGTATCTCTTATTTTCTTGTAGTAATACTTGGAATTCTCTGTGTAAACCTCTGTAACATACCTAGGTACATGAATCACTGTGTACTTTCTCTTCTTTCTATCTGTTACCAATCTTAAGATACTCATACATTCTCTGTTCACTGTTTCGCGGTCTTAGAGAAGTGGATTTGTTTCCGCGAAAGTGATGTGTTCACAATGCTAAGTACTCCCAACTCTGTCAACCATGTAGGTTTCACCAGTTTTCTAAGTATGTCTTATTTTCTTGTACTTATACTTGGAATTCTCTGTGTCAACCTCTGTAACTTCTCTAGGTAGATGAATCACTGTGTACTTTCTCTTGTTTCTATGTGCTACCAATGTTAAGAAACTCTTACATATCGTGTTCACTGTTTCTCGGTCTTAGAGAAGTAGATTTGTTTCTGCGAAAGTGATGTTTTCACAATGCTAAGTACTCCCAACTCTATCAACAAGGTAGTTTTCACCAGTTTTCTAAGTATCTCTTATTTTCTTGTAGTTATACTTGGAATTCTCTGTGTAAACCTCTGTAACATACCTAAGTACATGAATCACTGTGTACTTTCTCTTCTTTCCATCTGTAACAAATCTTAAGATACTCATACATTCTCTGTTCACTGTTTCGCGGTCTTAGAGAAGTAGATTTGTTTCCGCGAAAGTGATGTTTTCACAATGCTAAGTACTCCCAACTCTATCAACCATGTAGGTTTCAACAGTTTTCTAAGTATGTCTTATTTTCTTGTAGTTATACTTGGAATTCTCTGTGTAAACCTCTGTAACTTCTCTAGGTAGATGAATCACTGTGTACTTTCTCTTGTTTCTATCTGTACCAATGTTAAGAAACTCTTACATATTTTGTTCACTGTTTCTCGGTCTTAGAGAAGTAGATTTGTTTCTGCGAAAGTGATGTTTTCACAATGCTAAGTACTCCCAACTCTATCAACAAGGTAGGTTTCACCAGTTTTCTAAGTATCTCTTATTTTCTTTTAGTTATACTTGGAATTCTCTGTGTAAACCGCTGTAACTTATGTAGGTAGATGAATCACTGTGTGCTTTCTCTTCTTTCTATCTGTTACCAATCTTAAGATACTCATACATTCTCTGTTCACTGTTTCGCGGTCTTAGAGAAGTAGATTTGTTTCCGGAAAAGTGATGTTTTCACAATGCTAAGTACTCCCAACTCTATCGACAATGTACGTTTTACCAGGTTTCTAAGTATCTCTTATTTTCTTGTAGTTATACTTGGAATTCTCTGTGTAAACCTCTGTAACTTCTCTAGGTAGATGAATCACTGTGTACTTTCTCTTGTTTCTATCAGCTACCAATCTTATGAAACTCATACATTCTCTGTTCACTGTTTCTAGGTCTTAGAGAAGTTGATTTTTTTCTGCGAAAGTGATGTTTTCACAATGCTAAGTACTCCCAACTCTATCAACAACGTAAGTTTCACCAGTTTTCTAAGTATCTCTTACTTTCTTGTAGTCATACTTGGAATTCTCTGTATAAACCTCTGTAACTTATCTAGGTAGATGAATCACTGTGTACTTTCTCTTGTTTCTATCTGCTACCAATGTTAAGAAACTCTTACATATTCTGTTCACTGTTTCTCGGTCTTAGAGAAGTAGATGTGTTTCTGCGAAAGTGATGTTTTCACAATGCTAAGTACTCCCAACTCTATCAACAACGTAAGTTTCACCAGTTTTCTAGGTATCTCTTATTTTCTTGTAGTTATACTTGGAATTCTCTGTGTAAACCTCTGTAACTTATCTAGGTAGATGAATCACTGTGTACTTTCTGTTGTTTCTATCTGCTACCAATGTTAAGAAACTCTTACATATTCTGTTCACTGTTTCTCGGTCTTAGAGAAGTAGATTTGTTTCTGCGAAAGTGATGTTTTCACAATGCTAAGTACTCCCAACTCTATCAACAAGGTAGGTTTCACCAGTTTTCTAAGTATCTCTTATTTTCTTGTAGTTATACTTGGAATTCTCTGTGTAAACCTCTGTAACTTCTCTAGGTAGATGAATCACTGTCTACTTTCTCTTGTTTCTATCTGCTACCAATCTTATGAAACTCATACATTCTCTGTTCACTGTTTCTCGGTCTTAGAGAAGTAGATTTGTTTCCGCGAAAGTGATGTTTTCACAATGCTAAGTACTCCCAACTCTATCAACAATGTACATTTTACCAGTTTTCTAAGTATCTCTTATTTTCTTGTAGTTATACTTGGAATTCTCTGTGTAAACCTCTGTAACGTATCTAGGTAGATGAATCACTGTGTACTTTCCCTTCTTTCTATCTGTTACCAATCTTAAGATACTCATACATTCTCTGTTCAGCGTTTCGCGGTCCTAGAGAAGTAGATTTGTTTCCGAGAAAGTGATGCTTTCACAATGCTAAGTACTCCCAACTCTATCAACCATGTAGGTTTCACCAGTTTTCTAAGTATCTCTTATTTTCTTGTAGTTATACTTGGAATTCTCTGTGTAAACCTCTGTAACTTCTCTAGGTAGATGAATCACTGTGTACTTTCTCTTGTTTCTATCTGCTACCAATCTCATGAAACTCATACATTCTCTGTTCACTGTTTCTCGGTCTTAGAGAAGTAGATTTTTTTCTGCGAAAGTGATGTTTTCACAATGCTAAGTACTCCCAACTCTATCAACCATGTAGGTTTCACCAGTTTTCTAAGTATCTCTTATTTTCTTGTAGTTATACTTGGAATTCTCTGTGTACACCTCTGTAACTTCTCTAGGTAGATGAATCACTGTGTACTTTCTCTTCTTTCTATCTGCTGCCAATGTTAAGAAACTCTTACATATTCTGTTCACTGTTTCTCGGTCTTAGAAAAGTAGATTTGTTTCTCCGAAAGTGATGTTTTCACAATGCTAAGTACTCCCAACTCTATCAACAACGTAAGTTTCACCAGTTTTCTAAGTATCTCTTATTTTCTTGTAGTTATACTTGGAATTCTCTGTGTAAACCTCTCTAACTTCTCTAGGTAGATGAATCACTGTGTACTTTCTCTTCTTTCTATCTGTTACCAATCTTAAGATACTCATACATTCTCTGTTCACCGTTTCGCGGTCTTAGAGAAGTAGATTTGTTTCCGAGAAAGTGATGTTTTCGCAATGCCAAGTACTCCCAACTCTATCAATGTACGTTTTATCAGTTTTCTAAGTATCTCTTATTTTCTTGTAGTTATACTTGGAGTTCTCTGTGTAAACCTCTCTAACTTCTCTAGGTAGATGAATCACTGTGTACTTTCTCTTGTTTCTATCTGCTACCAATGTTAAGAAACTCTTACATATTCTGTTCACTGTTTCTCGGTCTTAGAGAAGTAGATTTGTTTCTGCGAAAGTGATGTTTTCACAATGCTAAGTACTCCCAACTCTATCAAGAACGTACGTTTTACCAGTTTTCTAAGTGTCTCTTATTTTCTTGTAGTTATACTTGAAATTCTCTGTGTAAAGTTCTGTAACTTCTCTAGGTAGATGAATCACTGTATACTTTCTCTTGTTTCTATCGGCTACCAATGTTATGAAACTCATACATTCTCTGTTCACTGTTTCTCAGTCTTAGAGAAGTTAATTTTTTTCTGCGAAAGTGATGTTTTCACAATGCTAAGTACTCCCAACTCTATCGACAACATAAGTTTCACCAGTTTTCTAAGTATCTCTTATTTTCTTGTAGTTATACTTCGAATTCTCTGTGTAAACCTCTGTAACATACCTAGGTACATGAATCACTGTGTACTTTCTCTTCTTTCTATCTGTTACCAATCTTAAGATACTCATACATTCTCTGTTCACTGTTTCGCGGTCTTAGAGAAGTAGATTTGTTTCCGGGAAAGTGATGTTTTCACAATCCTAAGTACTCCCAACTCTATCGACAATGTACGTTTTCCCAGTTTTCTAACTATCTCTTATTTTCTTGTAGTTATACTTGGAATTCTCTGTGTAAACCACTGTAACTTCTCTAGGTAGATGAATCACTGTGTACTTTCTCTTGTTTCTATCTGCTACAAATCTTAAGAAACTGTTACATTCTCTGTTTACTGTTTCTCGGTCTTAGAGAAGTAGATTTTTTTCTGCGAAAGTGATGTTTTCACAATGCTAAGTACTCCCAACTCTATCAACAACGTAAGTTTCACCAGTTTCTAAGTATCTCTTATTTTCTTGTAGTTGTACTTTGAATTCTCTGTGTAAACCTCTGTAACATATCTCGGTAGATGAATCACTGTGTATTTTCTCTTCTTTCTATCTGTAACCAATCTTAAGATACTGATACATTCTCCGTTCACTGTTTCGCGGTCTTAGAGAAGTAGATTTGTTTCCGCGAAAGTGATGTTTTCACAATGCTAAGTACTCCGAACTCTATCAACCATGTAGGTTTCACCAATTTTCTAAGTATCTCTTATTTTCTTGTAGTTATACTTGGAATTCTCTGTGTAAACCACTGTAACTTCTCTAGGTAGATGAATCACTGTGTACTTTCTATTGTTTCTATCTGCTACCAATGTTAAGAAACTCTTACATATTTTGTTCACTGTTTCTCGGTCTTAGAGAAGTAGATTTGTTTCCGCGAAAGTGATGTTTTCACAATGCTAAGTACTCCCAACTCTATCAACAAGGTAGGTTTCACCAGTTTTCTAAGTATCTCTTATTTTTTTGTAGTTATACTTGGAATTCTCTGTGTAAACCACTGTAACTTCTCTAGGTAGATGAATCACTGTGTACTTTCTCTTGTTTCTATCTGCTACAAATCTTAAGAAACTGTTACATCATCTGTTCACTGTTTCTCGGTCTTACAGAAGTAGATTTTTTTCGGCGAAAGTGATGTTTTCACAATGCTAAGTACTCCCAACTCTATCAACAACGTAAGTTTCACCAGTTTTCTAAGTATCTCTTATTTTCTTTTAGTTATACTTGAAATTCTCTGTGTAAACCGCTGTAACTTATGTAGGTAGATGAATCACTGTGTACTTTTTCTTGTTTCTATCTGCTACAAATCTTAAGAAACTGTTGCATTCTCTGTTTACTGTTTCTCGGTCTTAGAGAAGTAGATTTTTTTCTGCGAAAGTGATGTTTTCACAATGCTAAGTACTCCCATCTCTATCAAGAATGTAGGTTTCACCAGTTTTCTAAGTATCTCTTATTTTCTTGCAGTTATACTTGGAATTCTCTGTGTAAAACACTGTAACTTCCCTAGGTAGATGAATCACTGTGTACTTACTCTTGTTTCTATCTGCTACCAATGTTAAGAAACTCTTACATATTCTGTTCACTCTTTCTCGGTCTTAGAGAAGTAGATTTTTTTCGGCGAAAGTGATGTTTTCACAATGATAAGTACTTCCAACTCTATCAACAACGTAAGTTTGACCAATTTTCTAAGTATCTCTTATTTTCTTGTAGTTATACTTGGAATTCTCTGTGTAAACCACTGTAACTTCTCTAGGTAGATGAATCACTGTGCACTTTCTCTTGTTTCTATCTGCTACAAATTTTAAGAAACTGTTACATTCTCTGTTCACTGTTTCTCGGTTTTAGAGAAGTAGATTTTTTTCTGCCAAAGTGATATTTTCACAATGCTAAGTACTCCCAACTCTATCAACAACGTAAGTTTCACCAGTTTTCTAAGTATCTCTTATTTTCTTGTAGTTATACCTGGAATTCTCTGTGTAAACCTCTGTAACTTATCTAGGTAGATGAATTAGTGTGTACTTTCTTTTCTTTCTATCTGTTACCAATCTTAAGATACTCATACATTCTCTGTTCACTGTTTCGCGGTCTTAGAGAAGTAGATTTGTTTCCGAGAAAGTGATGTTTTCACAATGCTAAGTACTCCCAACTCTATCAATAATGTACGTTTTACCAGTTTTCTAAGTATCTCTTATTTTCTTGTAGTTATACTTGGAATTCTCTGTGTAAACCTCAGTAACTTCTCTAGGTAGATGAATCACTGTGTACTTTCTCTTGTTTCTATCTGCTACCAATCTTAAGAAACTGTTACATTCTGTGTTCACTGTTTCTCGGTCTTAGAGAAGTAGATTTTTGTCTGCGAAAGTGATGTTTTCACAATGCTAAGTACTCCCAACTCTATCAACCATGTAGGTTTCACCAGTTTTCTAAGTATCTCTTATTTTCTTGTAGTTATACTTGGAATTCTCTGTGTACACCTCTGTAACTTCTCTAGGTAGACGAATCACTGTGTACTTTCTCTTCTTTCTATCTGCTGCCAATGTTAAGAAACTCTTACATATTCTGTTCACTGTTTCTCGGTCTTACAAAAGTAGATTTGTTTCTCCGAAAGTGATGTTTTCACAATGCTAAGTACTGCCAACTCTATCAACAACGTAAGTTTCACCAGTGTTCTAAGTATCTCTTATTTTCTTGTAGTTATACTTGGAATTGTCTGTGTAAACCTCTCTAACTTCTCTAGGTAGATGAATCACTGTGTACTTTCTCTTCTTTCTATCTGTTACCAATCTTAAGATACTCATACATTCTCTGTTCACCGTTTAGCGGTCTTAGAGAAGTAGATTTGTTTCCGAGAAAGTGATGTTTTCGCAATGCTAAGTACTCCCAACTCTATCAATGTACGTTTTATCAGTTTTCTAAGTATCTCTTATTTTATTGTAGTTATACTTGGAATTCTCTGTGTAAACCTCTGTAACTTCTCTAGGTAGATGAATCACTGTGTACTTTCTCTTGTTTCTATCTGCTACCAATGTTAAGAAACTCTTACATATTCTGTTCACTGTTTCTCGGTCTTAGAGAAGTAGATTTGTTTCTGCGAAAGTGATGTTTTCACAATGCTAAGTACTCCCAACTCTATCAAGAACGTACGTTTTACCAGTTTTCTAAGTGTCTCTTATTTTCTTGTAGTTATACTTGGAATTCTCTGTGTAAAGCTCTGTAACTTCTCTAGGTAGATGAATCACTGTGTACTTTCTCTTGTTTCTATCGGCTACCAATGTTATGAAACTCATACATTCTCTGTTCACTGTTTCTCAGTCTTAGAGAAGTTAATTTTTTTCTGCGAAAGTGATGTTTTCACAATGCTAAGTAATCCCAACTCTATCGACAACGTAAGTTTCACCAGTTTTCTAAGTATCTCTTATTTTCTTCTAGTTATACTTGGAATTCTCTGTGTAAACCTCTGTAACATACCTAGGTACATGAATCACTGTGTACTCTCTCTTCTTTCTATCTGTTACCAATCTTAAGATACTCATACATTCTCTGTTCACTGTTTCGCGGTCTTAGAGAAGTGGATTTGTTTCCGCGAAAGTGATGGTTTCACAATGCTAAGTACTCCCAACTCTATCAACCATGTAGGTTTCACCAGTTTTCTAAGTATCTCTTATTTTCTTGTAGTTATACTTGGAATTCTTTGTGTAAACCACTAACTTCTCTAGGTAGATGAATCACTGTGTACTTTCTATTGTTTCTATCTGCTACCAATGTTAAGAAACTCTTACATATTTTGTTCACTGTTTCTCGGTCTTAGAGAAGTAGATTTGTTTCCGCGAAAGTGATGGTTTCACAATGCTAAGTACTCCCAACTCTATCAACAAGGTAGGTTTCACCAGTTTTCTAAGTA
Organism: Heterohyrax brucei; assembly: GCA_028571685.1. NCBI lineage: Eukaryota > Metazoa > Chordata > Mammalia > Hyracoidea > Procaviidae > Heterohyrax > Heterohyrax brucei. Next base: position 33,114,943 of record CM053163.1, read on the forward strand.
TCTCTTATTTTCTTGTAGTTATACTTGGAATTCTCTGTGTAAACCACTGTAACTTCTCTAGGTGGATGAATCACTGTGTACTTTCTCTTGTTTCTATCTGCTACAAATCTTAAGAAACTGTTACATTATCTGTTCACTGTTTCTCGGTCGTAGAGAAGTAGATTTTTTTCGGCGAAAGTGATGTTTTCACAATGCTAAGTACTCCCAACTCTATCAACAACGTAAGTTTCACCAGTTTTCTAAGTATCTCTTATTTTCTTTTAGTTATACTTGGAATTCTCTGTGTAAACCGCTGTAACTTATGTAGGTAGATGAATCACTGTGTACTTTCTCTTGTTTCTATCTGCTACAAATCTTAAGAAACTGTTACATTCTCTGTTTACTGTTTCTCGGTCTTAGAGAAGTAGATTTTTTTCTGCGAAAGTGATGTTTTCACAATGCTAAGTACTCCCATCTCTATCAAGAAGGTAGGTTTCACCAGTTTTCTAAGTATCTCTTATTTTCTTGCAGTTATACTTGGAATTCTCTGTGTAAAACACTGTAACTTCCCTAGGTAGATGAATCACTGTGTACTTACTCTTGTTTCTCTCTGCTACCAATGTTAAGAAACTCTTACATATTCTGTTCACTGTTTCTCGGTCTTAGAGAAGTAGATTTTTTTCGGCGAAAGTGATGTTTTCACAATGATAAGTACTTCCAACTCTATCAACAACGTAAGTTTGACCAGTTTTCTAAGTATCTCTTATTTTCTTGTAGTTATACTTGGAATTCTCTGTGTAAACCTCTGTAACTTATCTAGGTAGATGAATCACTGTGTACTTTCTCTTGTTTCTATCTGCTACCAATGTTAAGAAACTGTTACATATTCTGTTCACTTTTTCTCGGTCTTAGAGAAGTAGATGTGTTTCTGCGAAAGTGATGTTTTCACAATGCTAAGTACTCCCAACTCTATCAACAAGGTAGTTTTCACCAGTTTTCTAAGTATCTCTTATTTTCTTGTAGTTATACTTGGAATTCTCTGTGTAAACCTCTGTAACTTCTCTAGGTAGATGAATCACTGTGTACTTTCTCTTGTTTCTATCTGCTACAAATCTTAAGAAACTGTTACATATTCAGTTCACTGTTTCTCGGTCTTAGAGAAGTAGATGTGTTTCTGCGAAAGTGATGTTTTCACAATGCTATATACTCCCAACTCTATCAACAACGTAAGTTTCACCAGTTTTCTAAATATCTCTTATTTTCTTGTAGTTATAATTGGAATTCTCTGTGTAAACCTCTGTAACTTCTCTAGGTAGATGAATCACTGTGTACTTTCTCTTGTTTCTATCTGCTACAAATCTTAAGAAACTGTTACATATTCTGTTCACTGTTTCTCGGTCTTAGAGAAGTAGATGTGTTTCTGCGAAAGTGATGTTTTCACAATGCTAAGTACTCCCAACTCTATCAACAACGTAAGTTTCACCAGTTTTCTAAGTATCTCTTATTTCCTGTAGTTATACTTGGAATTCTCTGTGTAAACTTCTGTAACTTATCTCGGTAGATGAATCACTGTGTACTTTCTCTTCTTTCTATCTGTTACCAATCTTAAGATACTCATACCTTCACTGTTCACTGTTTCGCGGTCTTACAGAAGTAGATTTGTTTCCGCGAAAGTGATGTTTTCACAATGCTAAGTACTCCCAACTCTATCAACCATGTAGGTTTCACCAGTTTTCTAAGTATCTATTATTTTCTTGTAGTTATACTTGGAATTCTCTGTGTAAACCACTGTAACTTCTCTAGGTAGATGAATCACTGTGTACTTTCTCTTGTTTCTATCTGCTACAAATCTTAAGAAACTGTTACACATTCTGTTCACTGTTTCTCGGTCTTAGATAAGTAGATGTGTTTCTGCGAAAGTGATGTTTTCACAATGCTAAGTACTCCCAACTCTATCAACAAGGTAGGTTTCACCAGTTTTCTAAGTATCTCTTACTTTCTTGTAGTTATACTTGGAATTCTCTGTGTAAACCACTGTAACTTCCCTAGGTAGATGAATCACTGTGTACTTTCTCTTGTTTCTATCTGCTACAAATTTTAAGAAACTGTTACATTCTCTGTTCACTGTTTCTCGGTTTTAGAGAAGTAGATTTTTTTCTGCCAAAGTGATGTTTTCACAATGCTAAGTACTCCCAACTCTATCCACAACGTAAGTTTCACCAGTTTTCTAAGTATCTCTTATTTTCTTGTAGTTATACCTGAAATTCTCTGTGTAAACCTCTGTAACTTATCTAGGTAGATGAATTAGTGTGTACTTTCTTTTCTTTCTATCTGTTACCAATCTTAAGATACTCATACATTCTCTGTTCACTGTTTCACGGTCTTAGAGAAGTAGATTTGTTTCCGAGAAAGTGATGTTTTCACAATGCTAAGTACTCCCAACTCTATCAACCATGTAGGTTTCACCAGTTTTCTAAGTATCTCTTATTTTCTTGTAGTTATACTTGGAATTCTCTGTGTACACCTCTGTAACTTCTCTAGGTTGATGAATCACTGTGTACTTTCTCTTCTTTCTATCTGCTGCCAATGTTAAGAAACTCTTACATATTCTGTTCACTGTTTCTCGGTCTTAGAAAAGTAGATTTGTTTCTCCGAAAGTGATGTTTTCACAATGCTAAGTACTCCCAACTCTATCAACAACGTAAGTTTCACCAGTGTTCTAAGTATCTCTTATTTTCTTGTAGTTATACTTGGAATTGTCTGTGTAAACCTCTCTAACTTCTCTAGGTAGATGAATCACTGTGTACTTTCTCTTCTTTCTATCTGTTACCAATCTTAAGATACTCATACATTCTCTGTTCACCGTTTAGCGGTCTTAGAGAAGTAGATTTGTTTCCGAGAAAGTGATTTTTTCGCAATGCTAAGTACTCCCAACTCTATCAATGTACGTTTTATCAGTTTTCTAAGTATCTCTTATTTTATTGTAGTTATACTTGGAATTCTCTGTGTAAACCTCTGTAACTTCTCTAGGTAGATGAATCACTGTGTACTTTCTCTTGTTTCTATCTGCTACCAATGTTAAGAAACTCTTACATATTCTGTTCACTGTTTCTCGGTCTTAGAGAAGTAGATTTGTTTCTGCGAAAGTGATGTTTTCACAATGCTAAGTACTCCCAACTCTATCAAGAACGTACGTTTTACCAGTTTTCTAAGTGTCTCTTATTTTCTTGTAGTTATACTTGGAATTCTCTGTGTAAACCTCTGTAACTTCTCTAGGTAGATGAATCACTGTGTACTTTCTCTTGTTTCTATCGGCTACCAATGTTATGAAACTCATACATTCTCTGTTCACTGTTTCTCAGTCTTAGAGAAGTTAATTTTTTTCTGCGAAAGTGATGTTTTCACAATGCTAAGTAATCCCAATTCTATCGACAACGTAAGTTTCACCAGTTTTCTAAGTATCTCTTATTTTCTTCTAGTTATACTTGGAATTCTCTGTGTAAACCTCTGTAACATACCTAGGTACATGAATCACTGTGTACTTTCTCTTCTTTCTATCTGTTACCAATCTTAAGATACTCATACATTCTCTGTTCACTGTTTCGCGGTCTTAGAGAAGTGGATTTGTTTCCGCGAAAGTGATGTGTTCACAATGCTAAGTACTCCCAACTCTATCAACCATGTAGGTTTCACCAGTTTTCTAAGTCTCTCTTATTTTCTTGTAGTTATACTTGGAATTCTCTGTGTAAACCTCTGTAACTTCTCTCGGTAGATGAATCAGTGTGTACTCTCTCTTGTTTCTATCTGTTACCAATCTTGAGAATGTCATACATTCTCTGTTCACTGTTTCCCTGTCTTAGAGAAATAGATTTCTTTCTGCTAAAGTGCTGTTTTCACAGTGCTAAGTACTCCCAACTCTATCAACAATGTAGGTTTTACCAGTTTTCTAAGTCTCTCTTATTTTCTTGAAGTTACACTTGGATTTCTCTGTGTAAACCTCTGTAACTTCTCTAGATAGATGAATCACTGTGGACTTTCTCTTGTTTCTATCTGTTACCAATCTTGAGAAACTCATACATTCTCTGTTCACTGATTCCCAGTCTTAGAGAAGTAGATTTCTTTGTGCGAAAGTGCTGTTTTCACAGTGATAAGTACTCCCAACTCTATCAACAATGTAGGTTTTACCGGTTTTCTAAGTCTCTCTTATTTCCTTGTACTTATACTTGGAATTCTCTGTGTAAACCTCTGTAACTTCTCTCGGTAGATGAATCACTGTGGACTTTCTCTTGTTTCTATCTGTTACCAATCTTGAGAAACTCATACAGTCTCTGTTCACTGTTTCCCGGTCTGAGAGAAGTAGATTTCTTTGTGCGAAAGTGCTGTTTTCACAGTGCTAAGTACTCCCAACTCTATCAACAATGTAGGTTTTAATAGTTTTGTAAGTCTCTCTTATTTTCTTGCACTTATACTTGGAATTCTCTGTGTAAACCTCTGTAACTTCTCTAGGTAGATGAATCACTGTGTACTCTCTCTTGTTTCTATCTGTTACCAATCTTGAGAAACTCATACATTCTCCGTTCACTGTTTCCCGGTCTTAGAGAAGTAGATTTCTTTGTGCGAAAGTGCTGTTTTCACAGTGCTAAGTACTCCCAACTCTATCAACAAGGTAGTTTTTACCAGTTTTCTAAGTCTCTCTTATTTTCTTGTACTTATACTTGCAATTCTCTGTGTAAAGCTCTGTAACTTCTCTCGGTAGATGAATCACTGTGGACTTTCTCTTGTTTCTGTCTGTTACCAATCTTGAGAAACTCATACATTCTCTGTTCACTGTTTCCCGGTCTTAGACAAGTAGATTTCTTTCGGCGAAAGTGCTATTTTCACAGTGCTAAGTACTCCCAACTCTATCAACAATGTAGGTTTAACCAGTTTTCTAAGTCGTTCTCATTTTCTTGTACTTATACTTGGAATTCTCTGTGTAAACCTCTGTAACTTCTCTCGTTAGATGAATCACTGTGTACTTTCTCTTGTTTCTATCTGTTACCAATCTTGAGAAACTCTTACATTCTCTGTTCACTGTTTCCCGGTCTTAGAGAAGTAGATTTCTTTCTGGGAAAGTGCTGTTTTCACAGTGCTAAGTACTCCCAACTCTATCAACAATGTAGGTTTTACCTAGTTTTCTAAGTCTCTCTTATTTTCTTATACTTATACTTGGAATTCTCTGTGTAAGGTTAGGGTTAGGGTTAGGGTTAGGGTTAGGGTTAGGGTTAGGGTTAGGGTTTCAGGGTTAGGGTTTCAGGGTTAGGGTTTCAGGGTTAGGGTTTCAGGGTTAGGGTTTCAGGGTTAGGGTTTCAGGGTTAGGGTTTCAGGGTTAGGGTTTCAGGGTTAGGGTTTCAGGGTTAGGGTTTCAGGGTTAGGGTTTCAGGGTTAGGGTTTCAGGGTTAGGGTTTCAGGGTTAGGGTTTCAGGGTTAGGGTTTCAGGGTTAGGGTTTCAGGGTTAGGGTTTCAGGGTTAGGGTTTCAGGGTTAGGGTTTCAGGGTTAGGGTTTCAGGGTTAGGGTTTCAGGGTTAGGGTTTCAGGGTTAGGGTTTCAGGGTTAGGGTTTCAGGGTTTTAGGGTTAGGGTTTTAGGGTTAGGGTTTTAGGGTTAGTGTGAGGGATAGGGTTAGGGTTAGGGTTAGGGTTAGGGTTAGGGTTAGGGTTTGGGTTTTAGGGTTTGGGTTTTAGGGTTAGGGGTAGGGTTAGTGTTAGGGTTAGGGTTAGGGTTAGGGTTTGGGTTTTAGGGTTAGGGTTAGGGATAGGGTTAGGGATAGGGTTAGGGTTAGGGTTAGGGTTAGGGTTAGGGTTAGGGTTAGGGTTTGGGTTTTAGGGTTTGGGTTTTAGGGTTAGGGTTAGGGATAGGGTTAGGGTTAGGTTTAGGGTTAGGGTTAGGGTTAGGGTTAGGGTTAGGGTAACTTCTCTAGCTAAATGAATCAGTGTGTACTTTCTTTTGTTTCTATCTGTTACCAAACTTGAGAAAATCATACATTCTCTGTTCACTGTTTCCCTGTCTTACAGAAGTAGATTTCTTTGTGAGAAAGTGCTGTTTTCACACTGCTAAGTACTCCCAACTCTATCAACAATGTAGGTTTTACGAGTTTTCTAAGTCTCTCTTATTTTCTTGTACTTATACCTGGAAATCTCTGTGTAAACCTCGTTAACTTCTCTAGCTAGATGAATCACTGTGTACTATCTCTTGTTTCTATCTGTAACCAATCTTCAGAAACTCATACATTCTCTGTTCACGGTTTCACGGTCTTAGAGAAGTAGATTTCATTCGGCGAAAGTGATGTTTTCACAATGCTAAGTACTCCCAACTCTATCGACAAGGTAAGTTTCACCAGTTTTCTAAGTATCTCTTATTTTCTTGTAGTTATACTTGGAATTCTCTGTGTAAACCTCTGTAACTTCTCTAGGTAGATGAATCACTGTGTACTTTCTCTTGTTTCTATCTGCTACAAATCTTAAGAAACTGTTACATTATCTGTTCACTGTTTCTCGGTCGTAGAGAAGTAGATTTTTTTCGGCGAAAGTGATGTTTTCACAATGCTAAGTACTCCCAACTCTATCAACAACGTAAGTTTCACCAGTTTTCTAAGTATCTCTTATTTTCTTTTAGTTATACTTGGAATTCTCTGTGTAAACCGCTGTAACTTATGTAGGTAGATGAATCACTGTGTACTTTCTCTTGTTTCTATCTGCTACAAATCTTAAGAAACTGTTACATTCTCTGTTTACTGTTTCTCGGTCTTAGAGAAGTAGATTTTTTTCTGCGAAAGTGATGTTTTCACAATGCTAAGTACTCCCATCTCTATCAAGAAGGTAGGTTTCACCAGTTTTCTAAGTATCTCTTATTTTCTTGCAGTTATACTTGGAATTCTCTGTGTAAAACACTGTAACTTCCCTAGGTAGATGAATCACTGTGTACTTACTCTTGTTTCTCTCTGCTACCAATGTTAAGAAACTCTTACATATTCTGTTCACTGTTTCTCGGTCTTAGAGAAGTAGATTTTTTTCGGCGAAAGTGATGTTTTCACAATGATAAGTACTTCCAACTCTATCAACAACGTAAGTTTGACCAGTTTTCTAAGTATCTCTTATTTTCTTGTAGTTATACTTGGAATTCTCTGTGTAAACCTCTGTAACTTATCTAGGTAGATGAATCACTGTGTACTTTCTCTTGTTTCTATCTGCTACCAATGTTAAGAAACTGTTACATATTCTGTTCACTTTTTCTCGGTCTTAGAGAAGTAGATGTGTTTCTGCGAAAGTGATGTTTTCACAATGCTAAGTACTCCCAACTCTATCAACAAGGTAGTTTTCACCAGTTTTCTAAGTATCTCTTATTTTCTTGTAGTTATACTTGGAATTCTCTGTGTAAACCTCTGTAACTTCTCTAGGTAGATGAATCACTGTGTACTTTCTCTTGTTTCTATCTGCTACAAATCTTAAGAAACTGTTACATATTCAGTTCACTGTTTCTCGGTCTTAGAGAAGTAGATGTGTTTCTGCGAAAGTGATGTTTTCACAATGCTATATACTCCCAACTCTATCAACAACGTAAGTTTCACCAGTTTTCTAAATATCTCTTATTTTCTTGTAGTTATAATTGGAATTCTCTGTGTAAACCTCTGTAACTTCTCTAGGTAGATGAATCACTGTGTACTTTCTCTTGTTTCTATCTGCTACAAATCTTAAGAAACTGTTACATATTCTGTTCACTGTTTCTCGGTCTTAGAGAAGTAGATGTGTTTCTGCGAAAGTGATGTTTTCACAATGCTAAGTACTCCCAACTCTATCAACAACGTAAGTTTCACCAGTTTTCTAAGTATCTCTTATTTCCTGTAGTTATACTTGGAATTCTCTGTGTAAACTTCTGTAACTTATCTCGGTAGATGAATCACTGTGTACTTTCTCTTCTTTCTATCTGTTACCAATCTTAAGATACTCATACCTTCACTGTTCACTGTTTCGCGGTCTTACAGAAGTAGATTTGTTTCCGCGAAAGTGATGTTTTCACAATGCTAAGTACTCCCAACTCTATCAACCATGTAGGTTTCACCAGTTTTCTAAGTATCTATTATTTTCTTGTAGTTATACTTGGAATTCTCTGTGTAAACCACTGTAACTTCTCTAGGTAGATGAATCACTGTGTACTTTCTCTTGTTTCTATCTGCTACAAATCTTAAGAAACTGTTACACATTCTGTTCACTGTTTCTCGGTCTTAGATAAGTAGATGTGTTTCTGCGAAAGTGATGTTTTCACAATGCTAAGTACTCCCAACTCTATCAACAAGGTAGGTTTCACCAGTTTTCTAAGTATCTCTTACTTTCTTGTAGTTATACTTGGAATTCTCTGTGTAAACCACTGTAACTTCCCTAGGTAGATGAATCACTGTGTACTTTCTCTTGTTTCTATCTGCTACAAATTTTAAGAAACTGTTACATTCTCTGTTCACTGTTTCTCGGTTTTAGAGAAGTAGATTTTTTTCTGCCAAAGTGATGTTTTCACAATGCTAAGTACTCCCAACTCTATCCACAACGTAAGTTTCACCAGTTTTCTAAGTATCTCTTATTTTCTTGTAGTTATACCTGAAATTCTCTGTGTAAACCTCTGTAACTTATCTAGGTAGATGAATTAGTGTGTACTTTCTTTTCTTTCTATCTGTTACCAATCTTAAGATACTCATACATTCTCTGTTCACTGTTTCACGGTCTTAGAGAAGTAGATTTGTTTCCGAGAAAGTGATGTTTTCACAATGCTAAGTACTCCCAACTCTATCAACCATGTAGGTTTCACCAGTTTTCTAAGTATCTCTTATTTTCTTGTAGTTATACTTGGAATTCTCTGTGTACACCTCTGTAACTTCTCTAGGTTGATGAATCACTGTGTACTTTCTCTTCTTTCTATCTGCTGCCAATGTTAAGAAACTCTTACATATTCTGTTCACTGTTTCTCGGTCTTAGAAAAGTAGATTTGTTTCTCCGAAAGTGATGTTTTCACAATGCTAAGTACTCCCAACTCTATCAACAACGTAAGTTTCACCAGTGTTCTAAGTATCTCTTATTTTCTTGTAGTTATACTTGGAATTGTCTGTGTAAACCTCTCTAACTTCTCTAGGTAGATGAATCACTGTGTACTTTCTCTTCTTTCTATCTGTTACCAATCTTAAGATACTCATACATTCTCTGTTCACCGTTTAGCGGTCTTAGAGAAGTAGATTTGTTTCCGAGAAAGTGATTTTTTCGCAATGCTAAGTACTCCCAACTCTATCAATGTACGTTTTATCAGTTTTCTAAGTATCTCTTATTTTATTGTAGTTATACTTGGAATTCTCTGTGTAAACCTCTGTAACTTCTCTAGGTAGATGAATCACTGTGTACTTTCTCTTGTTTCTATCTGCTACCAATGTTAAGAAACTCTTACATATTCTGTTCACTGTTTCTCGGTCTTAGAGAAGTAGATTTGTTTCTGCGAAAGTGATGTTTTCACAATGCTAAGTACTCCCAACTCTATCAAGAACGTACGTTTTACCAGTTTTCTAAGTGTCTCTTATTTTCTTGTAGTTATACTTGGAATTCTCTGTGTAAACCTCTGTAACTTCTCTAGGTAGATGAATCACTGTGTACTTTCTCTTGTTTCTATCGGCTACCAATGTTATGAAACTCATACATTCTCTGTTCACTGTTTCTCAGTCTTAGAGAAGTTAATTTTTTTCTGCGAAAGTGATGTTTTCACAATGCTAAGTAATCCCAATTCTATCGACAACGTAAGTTTCACCAGTTTTCTAAGTATCTCTTATTTTCTTCTAGTTATACTTGGAATTCTCTGTGTAAACCTCTGTAACATACCTAGGTACATGAATCACTGTGTACTTTCTCTTCTTTCTATCTGTTACCAATCTTAAGATACTCATACATTCTCTGTTCACTGTTTCGCGGTCTTAGAGAAGTGGATTTGTTTCCGCGAAAGTGATGTGTTCACAATGCTAAGTACTCCCAACTCTATCAACCATGTAGGTTTCACCAGTTTTCTAAGTCTCTCTTATTTTCTTGTAGTTATACTTGGAATTCTCTGTGTAAACCTCTGTAACTTCTCTCGGTAGATGAATCAGTGTGTACTCTCTCTTGTTTCTATCTGTTACCAATCTTGAGAATGTCATACATTCTCTGTTCACTGTTTCCCTGTCTTAGAGAAATAGATTTCTTTCTGCTAAAGTGCTGTTTTCACAGTGCTAAGTACTCCCAACTCTATCAACAATGTAGGTTTTACCAGTTTTCTAAGTCTCTCTTATTTTCTTGAAGTTACACTTGGATTTCTCTGTGTAAACCTCTGTAACTTCTCTAGATAGATGAATCACTGTGGACTTTCTCTTGTTTCTATCTGTTACCAATCTTGAGAAACTCATACATTCTCTGTTCACTGATTCCCAGTCTTAGAGAAGTAGATTTCTTTGTGCGAAAGTGCTGTTTTCACAGTGATAAGTACTCCCAACTCTATCAACAATGTAGGTTTTACCGGTTTTCTAAGTCTCTCTTATTTCCTTGTACTTATACTTGGAATTCTCTGTGTAAACCTCTGTAACTTCTCTCGGTAGATGAATCACTGTGGACTTTCTCTTGTTTCTATCTGTTACCAATCTTGAGAAACTCATACAGTCTCTGTTCACTGTTTCCCGGTCTGAGAGAAGTAGATTTCTTTGTGCGAAAGTGCTGTTTTCACAGTGCTAAGTACTCCCAACTCTATCAACAATGTAGGTTTTAATAGTTTTGTAAGTCTCTCTTATTTTCTTGCACTTATACTTGGAATTCTCTGTGTAAACCTCTGTAACTTCTCTAGGTAGATGAATCACTGTGTACTCTCTCTTGTTTCTATCTGTTACCAATCTTGAGAAACTCATACATTCTCCGTTCACTGTTTCCCGGTCTTAGAGAAGTAGATTTCTTTGTGCGAAAGTGCTGTTTTCACAGTGCTAAGTACTCCCAACTCTATCAACAAGGTAGTTTTTACCAGTTTTCTAAGTCTCTCTTATTTTCTTGTACTTATACTTGCAATTCTCTGTGTAAAGCTCTGTAACTTCTCTCGGTAGATGAATCACTGTGGACTTTCTCTTGTTTCTGTCTGTTACCAATCTTGAGAAACTCATACATTCTCTGTTCACTGTTTCCCGGTCTTAGACAAGTAGATTTCTTTCGGCGAAAGTGCTATTTTCACAGTGCTAAGTACTCCCAACTCTATCAACAATGTAGGTTTAACCAGTTTTCTAAGTCGTTCTCATTTTCTTGTACTTATACTTGGAATTCTCTGTGTAAACCTCTGTAACTTCTCTCGTTAGATGAATCACTGTGTACTTTCTCTTGTTTCTATCTGTTACCAATCTTGAGAAACTCTTACATTCTCTGTTCACTGTTTCCCGGTCTTAGAGAAGTAGATTTCTTTCTGGGAAAGTGCTGTTTTCACAGTGCTAAGTACTCCCAACTCTATCAACAATGTAGGTTTTACCTAGTTTTCTAAGTCTCTCTTATTTTCTTATACTTATACTTGGAATTCTCTGTGTAAGGTTAGGGTTAGGGTTAGGGTTAGGGTTAGGGTTAGGGTTAGGGTTAGGGTTTCAGGGTTAGGGTTTCAGGGTTAGGGTTTCAGGGTTAGGGTTTCAGGGTTAGGGTTTCAGGGTTAGGGTTTCAGGGTTAGGGTTTCAGGGTTAGGGTTTCAGGGTTAGGGTTTCAGGGTTAGGGTTTCAGGGTTAGGGTTTCAGGGTTAGGGTTTCAGGGTTAGGGTTTCAGGGTTAGGGTTTCAGGGTTAGGGTTTCAGGGTTAGGGTTTCAGGGTTAGGGTTTCAGGGTTAGGGTTTCAGGGTTAGGGTTTCAGGGTTAGGGTTTCAGGGTTAGGGTTTCAGGGTTAGGGTTTCAGGGTTAGGGTTTCAGGGTTAGGGTTTCAGGGTTTTAGGGTTAGGGTTTTAGGGTTAGGGTTTTAGGGTTAGTGTGAGGGATAGGGTTAGGGTTAGGGTTAGGGTTAGGGTTAGGGTTAGGGTTTGGGTTTTAGGGTTTGGGTTTTAGGGTTAGGGGTAGGGTTAGTGTTAGGGTTAGGGTTAGGGTTAGGGTTTGGGTTTTAGGGTTAGGGTTAGGGATAGGGTTAGGGATAGGGTTAGGGTTAGGGTTAGGGTTAGGGTTAGGGTTAGGGTTAGGGTTTGGGTTTTAGGGTTTGGGTTTTAGGGTTAGGGTTAGGGATAGGGTTAGGGTTAGGTTTAGGGTTAGGGTTAGGGTTAGGGTTAGGGTTAGGGTAACTTCTCTAGCTAAATGAATCAGTGTGTACTTTCTTTTGTTTCTATCTGTTACCAAACTTGAGAAAATCATACATTCTCTGTTCACTGTTTCCCTGTCTTACAGAAGTAGATTTCTTTGTGAGAAAGTGCTGTTTTCACACTGCTAAGTACTCCCAACTCTATCAACAATGTAGGTTTTACGAGTTTTCTAAGTCTCTCTTATTTTCTTGTACTTATACCTGGAAATCTCTGTGTAAACCTCGTTAACTTCTCTAGCTAGATGAATCACTGTGTACTATCTCTTGTTTCTATCTGTAACCAATCTTCAGAAACTCATACATTCTCTGTTCACGGTTTCACGGTCTTAGAGAAGTAGATTTCATTCGGCGAAAGTGATGTTTTCACAATGCTAAGTACTCCCAACTCTATCGACAAGGTAAGTTTCACCAGTTTTCTAAGTATCTCTTATTTTCTTGTAGTTATACTTGGAATTCTCTGTGTAAACCTCTGTAACTTCTCTAGGTAGATGAATCACTGTGTACTTTCTCCTGTTTCAATCTGTTACCAATCTTGAGAAACTCATACATTCTCTGTTCACTGATTCCGAGTCTTAGAGAAGTAGATTTCTTTGTGTGAAAGTGCTGTTTTCACAGTGCTAAGTACTCTCAACTCTATCAACAATGTAGGTTTTACCGATTATCTAAGTCTCTCTTATTTGCTTGTACTTATACTTGGAATTCTCTGTGTAAACCTCTGTAACTTCTCTAGGTAGATGAATCACTGTGTACTTTCTCTTGTTTCTATCTGTTACCAATCTTGAGAAACTCATACATTCTCCGTTCACTGTTTCCCGGTCTTAGAGAAGTAGATTTCTTGGTGCGAAAGTGCTGTTTTCACAGTGCTAAGTACTCCCAACTCTATCAACAACGTAGGTTTTACCAGTTTTCTAACTCTCTCTTATTTTCTTGCACTTATACTTGGAATTCCCTGTGTAAACCTCTGTAACTTCTCTAGGTAGATGAATCACTGTGTACTTTCTCTTGTTTCTATCTGTTACCAATCTTGAGAAACTCATACATTCTCTGTTCACTGTTTCCCGGTCTTAGAGAAGTAGATTTCTTGGTGCGAAAGTGCTGTTTTCACAGTGCTAAGTACTCCCAACTCTATCAACAATGTAGGTTTCACCAGTTTTCTAAGTCTCTCTTATTTGCTTGTACTTATACTTGGAATTCTCTGTGTAAACCTCTGTAACTTCTCTAGGTAGATGAATCACTGTGTACTTTCTCTTGTTTCTATCTGTTACCAATCTTGAGAAACTCATACATTCTCTGTTCACTGATTCCCAGTATTATAGAAGTAGATTTCTTTGTGCGAAAGTGCTGTTTTCACAGTGCTAAGTACTCCCAACTCTATCAACAAGGTAGTTTTTACCAGTTTTCTAAGTCTCTCTTATTTTCTTGTACTTATACTTGCAATTCTCTGTGTAAAGCTCTGTAACTTCTCTCGGTAGATGAATCACTGTGGACTTTCTCTTGTTTCTGTCTGTTACCAATCTTGAGAAACTCATACATTCTCTGTTCACTGTTTCCCGGTCTTAGACAAGTAGATTTCTTTCGGCGAAAGTGCTATTTTCACAGTGCTAAGTACTCCCAACTCTATCAACAATGTAGGTTTAACCAGTTTTCTAAGTCGTTCTCATTTTCTTGTACTTCTACTTGGAATTCTCTGTGTAAACCTCTGTAACTTCTCTCGTTAGTTGAATCACTGTGTACTTTCTCTTGTTTCTATCTGTTACCAATCTTGAGAAACTCTTACATTCTCTGTTCACTGTTTCCCGGTCTTAGAGAAGTAGATTTCTTTCTGGGAAAGTTCTGTTTTCACAGTGCTAAGTACTCCCAACTCTATCAACAATGTAGGTTTTACCTAGTTTTCTAAGTCTCTCTTATTTTCTTATACTTATACTTGGAATTCTCTGTGTAAGGTTAGGGTTAGGGTTAGGGTTAGGGTTAGGGTTAGGGTTTCAGGGTTAGGGTTTCAGGGTTAGGGTTTCAGGGTTAAGGTTTCAGGGTTAGGGTTTCAGGGTTAGGGTTTCAGGGTTAGGGTTTCAGGGTTAGGGTTTCAGGGTTAGGGTTTCAGGGTTAGGGTTTCAGGGTTAGGGTTTCAGGGTTAGGGTTTCAGGGTTAGGGTTTCAGGGTTAGGGTTTCAGGGTTAGGGTTTCAGGGTTAGGGTTTCAGGGTTAGGGTTTCAGGGTTAGGGTTTCAGGGTTAGGGTTTCAGGGTTAGGGTTTCAGGGTTAGGGTTTCAGGGTTAGGGTTTCAGGGTTAGGGTTTCAGGGTTAGGGTTTCAGGCTTAGGGTTTCAGGGTTAGGGTTTCAGGGTTAGGGTTTCAGGGTTAGGGTTTCAGGGTTAGGGTTTCAGGGTTAGGGTTTCAGGGTTAGGGTTTCAGGGTTAGGGTTTCAGGGTTAGGGTTTCAGGGTTAGGGTTTCAGGGTTAGGGTTTCAGGGTTAGGGTTTCAGGGTTTTAGGGTTAGGGTTTTAGGGTTAGGGTTTTAGGGTTAGTGTTAGGGATAGGGTTAGGGTTAGGGTTAGGGTTTGGGTTTTAGGGTTAGGGTTAGGGATAGTGTTAGGGATAGGGTTAGGGTTAGGGTTAGGGTTAGGGTTAGGGTTAGGGTTAGGGTTAGGGTTTGGGTTTTAGGGTTTGGGTTTTAGGGTTAGGGTTAGGGTTAGTGTTAGGGTTAGGGTTAGGGTTAGGGTTAGGGTTTGGGTTTTAGGGTTAGGGTTAGGAATAGTGTTAGGGATAGGGTTAGGGTTAGGGTTAGGGTTAGGGTTAGGGTTAGGGTTAGGGTTTGGGTTTTAGGGTTTGGGTTTTAGGGTTAGGGTTAGGGATAGGGTTAGGGTTAGGTTTAGGGTTAGGGTTAGGGTTAGGGTTAGGGTTAGGGTAACTTCTCTAGCTAAATGAATCAGTGTGTACTTTCTTTTGTTTCTATCTGTTACCAATCTTGAGAAACTCATACATTCTCTGTTCACTGATTCCCAGTCTTAGAGAAGTAGATTTCTTTGTGTGAAAGTGCTGTTTTCACAGTGTTAAGTACTCCCAACTCTATCAACAATGTAGGTTTTACCGGTTTTCTGAGTCTCTCTTATTTGCTTGTACTTATACTTGGAATTCTCTGTGTAAACCTCTGTAACTTCTCTCGGTAGATGAATCACTGTGGACTTTCTCTTGTTTCTATCTGTTACCAATCTTGAGAAACTCATACAGTCTCTGTTCACTGTTTCCCGGTCTTAGAGAAGTAGATTTCTTTGTGTGAAAGTGCTGTTTTCACAGTGCTAAGTACTCCCAACTCTATCAACAATGTAGGTTTTAATAGTTTTGTAAGTCTCTCTTATTTTCTTGCACTTATACTTGGAATTCTCTGTGTAAACCTCTGTAACTTCTCTAGGTAGATGAATCACTGTGTACTCTCTCTTGTTTCTATCTGTTACCAATCTTGAGAAACTCATACATTCTCCGTTCACTGTTTCCCGGTCTTAGAGAAGTAGATTTCTTTGTGCGAAAGTGCTGTTTTCACAGTGCTAAGTACTCCCAACTCTATCAACAAGGTAGTTTTTACCAGTTTTCTAAGTCTCTCTTATTTTCTTGTACTTATACTTGCAATTCTCTGTGTAAAGCTCTGTAACTTCTCTCGGTAGATGAATCACTGTGGACTTTCTCTTGTTTCTGTCTGTTACCAATCTTGAGAAACTCATACATTCTCTGTTCACTGTTTCCCGGTCTTAGACAAGTAGATTTCTTTCGGCGAAAGTGCTATTTTCACAGTGCTAAGTACTCCCAACTCTATCAACAATGTAGGTTTAACCAGTTTTCTAAGTCGTTCTCATTTTCTTGTACTTATACTTGGAATTCTCTGTGTAAACCTCTGTAACTTCTCTCGTTAGATGAATCACTGTGTACTTTCTCTTGTTTCTATCTGTTACCAATCTTGAGAAACTCTTACATTCTCTGTTCACTGTTTCCCGGTCTTAGAGAAGTAGATTTCTTTCTGGGAAAGTGCTGTTTTCACAGTGCTAAGTACTCCCAACTCTATCAACAATGTAGGTTTTACCTAGTTTTCTAAGTCTCTCTTATTTTCTTATACTTATACTTGGAATTCTCTGTGTAAGGTTAGGTTTAGGGTTAGGGTTAGGGTTAGGGTTAGGGTTAGGGTTAGGGTTAGGGTTTCAGGGTTAGGGTTTCAGGGTTAGGGTTTCAGGGTTAGGGTTTCAGGGTTAGGGTTTCAGGGTTAGGGTTTCAGGGTTAGGGTTTCAGGGTTAGGGTTTCAGGGTTAGGGTTTCAGGGTTAGGGTTTCAGGGTTAGGGTTTCAGGGTTAGGGTTTCAGGGTTAGGGTTTCAGGGTTAGGGTTTCAGGGTTAGGGTTTCAGGGTTAGGGTTTCAGGGTTAGGGTTTCAGGGTTAGGGTTTCAGGGTTAGGGTTTCAGGGTTAGGGTTTCAGGGTTAGGGTTTCAGGGTTAGGGTTTCAGGGTTAGGGTTTCAGGGTTAGGGTTTCAGGGTTTTAGGGTTAGGGTTTTAGGGTTAGGGTTTTAGGGTTAGTGTTAGGGATAGGGTTAGTGTTAGGGTTAGGGTTAGGGTTAGGGTTAAGGTTAGGGTTTGGGTTTTAGGGTTTGGGTTTTAGGGTTAGGGTTAGGGTTAGTGTTAGGGTTAGGGTTAGGGTTAGGGTTAGGGTTTGAGTTTTAGGGTTAGGGTTAGGGATAGGGTTAGGGATAGGGTTAGGGTTAGGGTTAGGGTTAGGGTTAGGGTTAGGGTTTGGGTTTTAGGGTTTGGGTTTTAGGGTTAGGGTTAGGGATAGGGTTAGGGTTAGGTTTAGGGTTAGGGTTAGGGTTAGGGTTAGGGTTAGGGTTAGGGTAACTTCTCTAGCTAAATGAATCAGTGTGTACTTTCTTTTGTTTCTATCTGTTACCAAACTTGAGAAACTCATACATTCTCTGTTCACTGTTTCCCTGTCTTACAGAAGTAGATTTCTTTGTGAGAAAGTGCTGTTTTCACACTGCTAAGTACTCCCAACTCTATCAACAATGTAGGTTTTACGAGTTTTCTAAGTCTCTCTTATTTTCTTGTACTTATACCTGGAAATCTCTGTGTAAACCTCGTTAACTTCTCTAGCTAGATGAATCACTGTGTACTATCTCTTGTTTCTATCTGTAACCAATCTTCAGAAACTCATACATTCTCTGTTCACGGTTTCACGGTCTTAGAGAAGTAGATTTCATTAGGCGAAAGTGATGTTTTCACAATGCTAAGTACTCCCAACTCTATCGACAACGTAAGTTTCACCAGTTTTCTAAGTATCTCTTATTTTCTTGTAGTTATACTTGGAATTCTCTGTGTAAACCTCTGTAACTTCTCTAGGTAGATGAATCACTGTGTACTTTCTCCTGTTTCAATCTGTTACCAATCTTGAGAAACTCATACATTCTCTGTTCACTGATTCCGAGTCTTAGAGAAGTAGATTTCTTTGTGTGAAAGTGCTGTTTTCACAGTGCTAAGTACTCTCAACTCTATCAACAATGTAGGTTTTACCGATTATCTAAGTCTCTCTTATTTGCTTGTACTTATACTTGGAATTCTCTGTGTAAACCTCTGTAACTTCTCTAGGTAGATGAATCACTGTGTACTCTCTCTTGTTTCTATCTGTTACCAATCTTGAGAAACTCATACATTCTCCGTTCACTGTTTCCCGGTCTTAGAGAAGTAGATTTCTTTGTGCGAAAGTGCTGTTTTCACAGTGCTAAGTACTCCCAACTCTATCAACAAGGTAGTTTTTACCAGTTTTCTAAGTCTCTCTTATTTTCTTGTACTTATACTTGCAATTCTCTGTGTAAAGCTCTGTAACTTCTCTCGGTAGATGAATCACTGTGGACTTTCTCTTGTTTCTGTCTGTTACCAATCTTGAGAAACTCATACATTCTCTGTTCACTGTTTCCCGGTCTTAGACAAGTAGATTTCTTTCGGCGAAAGTGCTATTTTCACAGTGCTAAGTACTCCCAACTCTATCAACAATGTAGGTTTAACCAGTTTTCTAAGTCGTTCTCATTTTCTTGTACTTATACTTGGAATTCTCTGTGTAAACCTCTGTAACTTCTCTCGTTAGATGAATCACTGTGTACTTTCTCTTGTTTCTATCTGTTACCAATCTTGAGAAACTCTTACATTCTCTGTTCACTGTTTCCCGGTCTTAGAGAAGTAGATTTCTTTCTGGGAAAGTGCTGTTTTCACAGTGCTAAGTACTCCCAACTCTATCAACAATGTAGGTTTTACCTAGTTTTCTAAGTCTCTCTTATTTTCTTATACTTATACTTGGAATTCTCTGTGTAAGGTTAGGTTTAGGGTTAGGGTTAGGGTTAGGGTTAGGGTTAGGGTTAGGGTTAGGGTTTCAGGGTTAGGGTTTCAGGGTTAGGGTTTCAGGGTTAGGGTTTCAGGGTTAGGGTTTCAGGGTTAGGGTTTCAGGGTTAGGATTTCAGGGTTAGGGTTTCAGGGTTAGGGTTTCAGGGTTAGGGTTTCAGGGTTAGGGTTTCAGGGTTAGGGTTTCAGGGTTAGGGTTTCAGGGTTAGGGTTTCAGGGTTAGGGTTTCAGGGTTAGGGTTTCAGGGTTAGGGTTTCAGGGTTAGGGTTTCAGGGTTAGGGTTTCAGGGTTAGGGTTTCAGGGTTAGGGTTTCAGGGTTAGGGTTTCAGGGTTTTAGGGTTAGGGTTTTAGGGTTAGGGTTTTAGGGTTAGTGTTAGGGATAGGGTTAGTGTTAGGGTTAGGGTTAGGGTTAGGGTTAGGGTTAGGGTTAGGGTTTGGGTTTTAGGGTTTGGGTTTTAGGGTTAGGGGTAGGGTTAGTGTTAGGGTTAGGGTTAGGGTTAGGGTTAGGGTTTGGGTTTTAGGGTTTGGGTTTTAGGGTTAGGGGTAGGGTTAGTGTTAGGGTTAGGGTTAGGGTTAGGGTTTGGGTTTTAGGGTTAGGGTTAGGGATAGGGTTAGGGATAGGGTTAGGGTTAGGGTTAGGGTTAGGGTTAGGGTTAGGGTTTCGGTTTTAGGGTTTGGGTTTTAGGGTTAGGGTTAGGGATAGGGTTAGGGTTAGGTTTAGGGTTAGGGTTAGGGTTAGGGTTAGGGTTAGGGTAACTTCTCTAGCTAAATGAATCAGTGTGTACTTTCTTTTGTTTCTATCTGTTACCAAACTTGAGAAACTCATACATTCTCTGTTCACTGTTTCCCTGTCTTACAGAAGTAGATTTCTTTGTGAGAAAGTGCTGTTTTCACACTGCTAAGTACTCCCAACTCTATCAACAATGTAGGTTTTACGAGTTTTCTAAGTCTCTCTTATTTTCTTGTACTTATACCTGGAAATCTCTGTGTAAACCTCGTTAACTTCTCTAGCTAGATGAATCACTGTGTACTATCTCTTGTTTCTATCTGTAACCAATCTTCAGAAACTCATACATTCTCTGTTCACGGTTTCACGGTCTTAGAGAAGTAGATTTCATTCGGCGAAAGTGATGTTTTCACAATGCTAAGTACTCCCAACTCTATCGACAAGGTAAGTTTCACCAGTTTTCTAAGTATCTCTTATTTTCTTGTAGTTATACTTGGAATTCTCTGTGTAAACCTCTGTAACTTCTCTAGGTAGATGAATCACTGTGTACTTTCTCCTGTTTCAATCTGTTACCAATCTTGAGAAACTCATACATTCTCTGTTCACTGATTCCGAGTCTTAGAGAAGTAGATTTCTTTGTGTGAAAGTGCTGTTTTCACAGTGCTAAGTACTCTCAACTCTATCAACAATGTAGGTTTTACCGATTATCTAAGTCTCTCTTATTTGCTTGTACTTATACTTGGAATTCTCTGTGTAAACCTCTGTAACTTCTCTAGGTAGATGAATCACTGTGTACTTTCTCTTGTTTCTATCTGTTACCAATCTTGAGAAACTCATACATTCTCCGTTCACTGTTTCCCGGTCTTAGAGAAGTAGATTTCTTGGTGCGAAAGTGCTGTTTTCACAGTGCTAAGTACTCCCAACTCTATCAACAACGTAGGTTTTACCAGTTTTCTAACTCTCTCTTATTTTCTTGCACTTATACTTGGAATTCCCTGTGTAAACCTCTGTAACTTCTCTAGGTAGATGAATCACTGTGTACTTTCTCTTGTTTCTATCTGTTACCAATCTTGAGAAACTCATACATTCTCTGTTCACTGTTTCCCGGTCTTAGAGAAGTAGATTTCTTGGTGCGAAAGTGCTGTTTTCACAGTGCTAAGTACTCCCAACTCTATCAACAATGTAGGTTTCACCAGTTTTCTAAGTCTCTCTTATTTGCTTGTACTTATACTTGGAATTCTCTGTGTAAACCTCTGTAACTTCTCTAGGTAGATGAATCACTGTGTACTTTCTCTTGTTTCTATCTGTTACCAATCTTGAGAAACTCATACACTCTCCGTTCACTGTTTCCCGGTGTTAGAGAAGTAGATTTCTTGGTGCGAAAGTGCTGTTTTCACAGTGCTAAGTACTCCCAACTCTATCAACAATGTAGGTTTTACCAGTTTTCTAAGTCTCTCTTATTTTCTTGGAGTTACACTTGGATTTCTCTGTGTAAACCTCTGTAACTTCTCTAAGTAGATGAATCACTGTGTACTTTCTCTTGTTTCTATCTGTTACCAATCTTGAGAAACTCATACATTCTCTGTTCACTGATTCCCAGTCTTAGAGAAGTAGATTTCTTTGTGTGAAAGTGCTGTTTTCACAGTGTTAAGTACTCCCAACTCTATCAACAATGTAGGTTTTACCGGTTTTCTGAGTCTCTCTTATTTGCTTGTACTTATACTTGGAATTCTCTGTGTAAACCTCTGTAACTTCTCTAGGTAGATGAATCACTGTGTACTTTCTCTTGTTTCTGTCTGTTACCAATCTTGAGAAACTCATACATTCTCTGTTCACTGATTCCCGGTCTTATAGAAGTAGATTTCTTTGTGCGAAAGTGCTGTTTTCCCAGTGTTAAGTACTCCCAACTCTATCAACAATGTAGGTTTTACCGGTTTTCTGAGTCTCTCTTATTTGCTTGTACTTATACTTGGAATTCTCTGTGTAAACCTCTGTAACTTCTCTAGGTAGATGAATCACTGTGTACTTTCTCTTGTTTCTATCTGTTACCAATCTTGAGAAACTCATACATTCTCTGTTCACTGATTCCCAGTCTTATAGAAGTAGATTTCTTTGTGCGAAAGTGCTGTTTTCACAGTGCTAAGTACTCCCAACTCTATCAACAAGGTAGTTTTTACCAGTTTTCTAAGTCTCTCTTATTTTCTTGTACTTATACTTGCAATTCTCTGTGTAAAGCTCTGTAACTTCTCTCGGTAGATGAATCACTGTGGACTTTCTCTTGTTTCTGTCTGTTACCAATCTTGAGAAACTCATACATTCTCTGTTCACTGTTTCCCGGTCTTAGACAAGTAGATTTCTTTCGGCGAAAGTGCTATTTTCACAGTGCTAAGTACTCCCAACTCTATCAACAATGTAGGTTTAACCAGTTTTCTAAGTCGTTCTCATTTTCTTGTACTTCTACTTGGAATTCTCTGTGTAAACCTCTGTAACTTCTCTCGTTAGTTGAATCACTGTGTACTTTCTCTTGTTTCTATCTGTTACCAATCTTGAGAAACTCTTACATTCTCTGTTCACTGTTTCCCGGTCTTAGAGAAGTAGATTTCTTTCTGGGAAAGTTCTGTTTTCACAGTGCTAAGTACTCCCAACTCTATCAACAATGTAGGTTTTACCTAGTTTTCTAAGTCTCTCTTATTTTCTTATACTTATACTTGGAATTCTCTGTGTAAGGTTAGGGTTAGGGTTAGGGTTAGGGTTAGGGTTAGGGTTAGGGTTTCAGGGTTAGGGTTTCAGGGTTAGGGTTTCAGGGTTAAGGTTTCAGGGTTAGGGTTTCAGGGTTAGGGTTTCAGGGTTAGGGTTTCAGGGTTAGGGTTTCAGGGTTAGGGTTTCAGGGTTAGGGTTTCAGGGTTAGGGTTTCAGGGTTAGGGTTTCAGGGTTAGGGTTTCAGGGTTAGGGTTTCAGGGTTAGGGTTTCAGGGTTAGGGTTTCAGGGTTAGGGTTTCAGGGTTAGGGTTTCAGGGTTAGGGTTTCAGGGTTTTAGGGTTAGGGTTTTAGGGTTAGGGTTTTAGGGTTAGTGTTAGGGATAGGGTTAGGGTTAGGGTTAGGGTTTGGGTTTTAGGGTTAGGGTTAGGGATAGTGTTAGGGATAGGGTTAGGGTTAGGGTTAGGGTTAGGGTTAGGGTTAGGGATTGGGTTTTAGGGTTTGGGTTTTAGGGTTAGGATTAGGGTTAGTGTTAGGGTTAGGGTTAGGGTTAGGGTTAGGGTTTGGGTTTTAGGGTTAGGGTTAGGGATAGTGTTAGGGATAGGGTTAGGGTTAGGGTTAGGGTTAGGGTTAGGGTTAGGGTTAGGGTTTGGGTTTTAGGGTTTGGGTTTTAGGGTTAGGGTTAGGGATAGGGTTAGGGTTAGGTTCAGGGTTAGGGTTAGGGTTAGGGTTAGGGTTAGGGTAACTTCTCTAGCTAAATGAATCAGTGTGTACTTTCTTTTGTTTCTATCTGTTACCAAACTTGAGAAACTCATACATTCTCTGTTCACTGTTTCACTGTCTTACAGAAGTAGATTTCTTTGTGAGAAAGTGCTGTTTTCACACTGCTAAGTACTCCCAACTCTATCAACAATGTAGGTTTTACGAGTTTTCTAAGTCTCTCTTATTTTCTTGTACTTATACCTGGAAATCTCTGTGTAAACCTCGTTAACTTCTCTAGCTAGATGAATCACTGTGTACTATCTCTTGTTTCTATCTGTAACCAATCTTCAGAAACTCATACATTCTCTGTTCACGGTTTCACGGTCTTAGAGACGTAGATTTCATTCGGCGAAAGTGATGTTTTCACAATGCTAAGTACTCCCAACTCTATCGACAACGTAAGTTTCACCAGTTTTCTAAGTATCTCTTATTTTCTTGTAGTTATACTTGGAATTCTGTGTGTAAACCTCTGTAACTTCTCTAGGTAGATGAATCATTGTGTACTTTCTCTTGTTTCTATCTGTTACCAATCTTGAGAAACTCATACATTCTATGTTCACTGATTCCGAGTCTTACAGAAGTAGATTTCTTTGTGCGAAAGTGCTGTTTTCACAGTGCTAAGTACTCCCAACTCTATCAACAATGTAGGTTTTACCGGTTTTCTAAGCCTCTCTTATTTGCTTGTACTTATACTTGGAATTCTCTGTGTAAACCTCTGTAACTTCTCTAGGTAGATGAATCACTGTGTACTTTCTCTTGTTTCTATCTGTTACCAATCTTGAGAAACTCATACATTCTCCGTTCACTGTTTCATGGTCTTAGAGAAGTAGATTTCTTTCTGCGAAAGTGCTGTTTTCACAGTGCTAAGTACTCCCAACTCTATCAACAATGTAGGTTTTACCAGTTTTCTAAGTCTCTCTTATTTTCTTGGAGTTACACTTGGATTTCTCTGTGTAAACCTCAGGAACTTCTCTAGGTAGATGAATCACTGTGTTCTTTCTCTTGTTTCTATCTTTTACCAATCTTGAGAAACTCATACATTCTCTGTTCACTGTTTCCCGGTCTTAGAGAAGTAGATTTCTTGGTGCGAAAGTGCCGTTTTCACAGTGCTAAGTACTCTCAACTCTATCAACAATGTAGGTTTTACCGATTTTCTAAGTCTCTCTTATTTGCTTGTACTTATACTTGGAATTCTCTGTGTAAACCTCTCTAACTTCTCTAGGTAGATGAATCGCTGTGTACTTTCTCTTGTTTCTATCTGTTACCAATCTTGAGAAACTCATACACTCTCCGTTCACTGTTTCCCGGTGTTAGAAAGGTAGATTTCTTGGTGCGAAAGTGCTGTTTTCAGAGTGCTAAGTACTCCCAAATCTATCAACAATGTAGGATATACCAGTTTTCTAAGTCTCTCTTATTTTCTTGGAGTAATACTTGGAATTCTCTGTGTAAACCTCTGTAACTTCTCTAGGTAGATGAATCAGTGTGTACTCTCTCTTGTTTCTATCTGTTATCAATCTTGAGAAAGTCATACATTCTCTGTTCACTGTTTCCCTGTCTTAGAGAAATAGATTTCTTTCTGCGAAAGTGCTGTTTTCACGGTGCTAAGTACTCCCAACTCTATCAACAATGTAGGTTTTACCAGTTTTCTAAGTCTCTCTTATTTTCTTGAAGTTACACTTGGATTTCTCTGTGTAAACCTCTGTAACTTCTCTAGGTAGATGAATCACTGTGGACTTTCTCTTGTTTCTATCTGTTACCAATCTTGAGAAACTCATACATTCTCTGTTCACTGATTCCCAGTCTTAGAGAAGTAGATTTCTTTGTGCGAAAGTGCTGTTTTCACAGTGATAAGTACTCCCAACTCTATCAACAATGTAGGTTTTACCGGTTTTCTAAGTCTCTCTTATTTCCTTGTACTTATACTTGGAATTCTCTGTGTAAACCTCTGTAACTTCTCTCGGTAGATGAATCACTGTGGACTTTCTCTTGTTTCTATCTGTTACCAATCTTGAGAAACTCATACAGTCTCTGTTCACTGTTTCCCGGTCTTAGAGAAGTAGATTTCTTTGTGCGAAAGTGCTGTTTTCACAGTGCTAAGTACTCCCAACTCTATCAACAATGTAGGTTTTAATAGTTTTGTAAGTCTCTCTTATTTTCTTGCACTTATACTTGGAATTCTCTGTGTAAACCTCTGTAACTTCTCTAGGTAGATGAATCACTGTGTACTCTCTCTTGTTTCTATCTGTTACCAATCTTGAGAAACTCATACATTCTCCGTTCACTGTTTCCCGGTCTTAGAGAAGTAGATTTCTTTGTGCGAAAGTGCTGTTTTCACAGTGCTAAGTACTCCCAACTCTATCAACAAGGTAGTTTTTACCAGTTTTCTAAGTCTCTCTTATTTTCTTGTACTTATACTTGCAATTCTCTGTGTAAAGCTCTGTAACTCCTCTCGGTAGATGAATCACTGTGGACTTTCTCTTGTTTCTGTCTGTTACCAATCTTGAGAATCTCATACATTCTCTGTTCACTGTTTCCCGGTCTTAGACAAGTAGATTTCTTTCGGCGAAAGTGCTATTTTCACAGTGCTAAGTACTCCCAACTCTATCAACAATGTAGGTTTAACCAGTTTTCTAAGTCGTTCTCATTTTCTTGTACTTATACTTGGAATTCTCTGTGTAAACCTCTGTAACTTCTCTCGTTAGATGAATCACTGTGTACTTTCTCTTGTTTCTATCTGTTACCAATCTTGAGAAACTCTTACATTCTCTGTTCACTGTTTCCCGGTCTTAGAGAAGTAGATTTCTTTCTGGGAAAGTGCTGTTTTCACAGTGCTAAGTACTCCCAACTCTATCAACAATGTAGGTTTTACCTAGTTTTCTAAGTCTCTCTTATTTTCTTATACTTATACTTGGAATTCTCTGTGTAAGGTTAGGTTTAGGGTTAGGGTTAGGGTTAGGGTTAGGGTTAGGGTTAGGGTTAGGGTTTCAGGGTTAGGGTTTCAGGGTTAAGGTTTCAGGGTTAGGGTTTCAGGGTTAGGGTTTCAGGGTTAGGGTTTCAGGGTTAGGGTTTCAGGGTTAGGGTTTCAGGGTTAGGGTTTCAGGGTTAGGGTTTCAGGGTTAGGGTTTCAGGGTTAGGGTTTCAGGGTTAGGGTTTCAGGGTTAGGGTTTCAGGGTTAGGGTTTCAGGGTTAGGGTTTCAGGGTTAGGGTTTCAGGGTTAGGGTTTCAGGGTTAGGGTTTCAGGGTTAGGGTTTCAGGGTTAGGGTTTCAGGGTTAGGGTTTCAGGGTTTTAGGGTTAGGGTTTTAGGGTTAGGGTTTTAGGGTTAGTGTTAGGGATAGGGTTAGTGTTAGGGTTAGGGTTAGGGTTAGGGTTAGGGTTAGGGTTTGGGTTTTAGGGTTTGGGTTTTAGGGTTAGGGGTAGGGTTAGTGTTAGGGTTAGGGTTAGGGTTAGGGTTTGAGTTTTAGGGTTAGGGTTAGGGATAGGGTTAGGGATAGGGTTAGGGTTAGGGTTAGGGTTAGGGTTAGGGTTAGGGTTTGGGTTTTAGGGTTTGGGTTTTAGGGTTAGGGTTAGGGATAGGGTTAGGGTTAGGTTTAGGGTTAGGGTTAGGGTTAGGGTTAGGGTTAGGGTTAGGGTAACTTCTCTAGCTAAATGAATCAGTGTGTACTTTCTTTTGTTTCTATCTGTTACCAAACTTGAGAAACTCATACATTCTCTGTTCACTGTTTCCCTGTCTTACAGAAGTAGATTTCTTTGTGAGAAAGTGCTGTTTTCACACTGCTAAGTACTCCCAACTCTATCAACAATGTAGGTTTTACGAGTTTTCTAAGTCTCTCTTATTTTCTTGTACTTATACCTGGAAATCTCTGTGTAAACCTCGTTAACTTCTCTAGCTAGATGAATCACTGTGTACTTTCTCTTGTTTCTATCTGTTACCAATCTTGAGAAACTCATACATTCTCCGTTCACTGTTTCCCGGTCTTAGAGAAGTAGATTTCTTGGTGCGAAAGTGCTGTTTTCACAGTGCTAAGTACTCCCAACTCTATCAACAACGTAGGTTTTACCAGTTTTCTAACTCTCTCTTATTTGCTTGTACTTATACTTCGAAATCTCTGTGTAAACCTCTGTAACTTCTCTAGGTAGATGAATCACTGTGTACTTTCTCTTGTTTCTATCTGTTACCAATCTTGAGAAACTCATACACTCTCCGTTCACTGTTTCCCGGTGTTAGAGAAGTAGATTTCTTGGTGCGAAAGTGCTGTTTTCACAGTGCTAAGTACTCCCAACTCTATCAACAATGTAGGTTTTACCAGTTTTCTAAGTCTCTCTTATTTTCTTGGAGTTACACTTGGATTTCTCTGTGTAAACCTCTGTAACTTCTCTAAGTAGATGAATCACTGTGTACTTTCTCTTGTTTCTATCTGTTACCAATCTTGAGAAACTCATACATTCTCTGTTCACTGATTCCCAGTCTTAGAGAAGTAGATTTCTTTGTGCGAAAGTGCTGTTTTCACAGTGTTAAGTACTCCCAACTCTATCAACAATGTAGGTTTTACCGGTTTTCTGAGTCTCTCTTATTTGCTTGTACTTATACTTGGAATTCTCTGTGTAAATCTCTGTAACTTCTCTAGGTAGATGAATCACTGTGGACTTTCTCTTGTTTCTATCTGTTACCAATCTTGAGAAACTCATACATTCTCTGTTCACTGATTCCCAGTCTTATAGAAGTAGATTTCTTTGTGCGAAAGTGCTGTTTTCACAGTGTTAAGTACTCCCAACTCTATCAACAATGTAGGTTTTACCGGTTTTCTGAGTCTCTCTTATTTGCTTGTACTTATACTTGGAATTCTCTATGTAAACTTCTTTAACTTCTCTAGGTAGATGAATCACTGTGTACTTTCTCTTGTTTCTATCTGTTATCAATCTTGAGAAACTCATACATTCTCTGTTCACTGATTCCGAGTCTTAGAGAAGTAGATTTCTTTGTGCGAAAGTGCTGTTTTCACAGTGCTAAGTACTCCCAACTCTATCAACAATGTAGGTTTTACCGGTTTTCTAGGTTTCTCTTATTTGCTTGTACTTATACTTGGAATTCTCTGTGTAAACCTCTGTAACTTCTCTAGGTAGATGAATCACTGTGTACTTTCTCTTGTTTCTATCTGTTACCAATCTTGAGAAACTCATACATTCTCTGTTCACTGATTCCGAGTCTTAGAAAAGTAAATTTCTTTGTGTGAAAGTGCTGTTTTCACATTGCTAAGTACTCTCAACTCTATCAACAATGTAGGTTTTACCGATTATCTAAGTCTCTCTTATTTGCTTGTACTTATACTTGGAATTCTCTATGTAAACCTCTGTAACTTCTCTAGGTAGATGAATCACTGTGTACTTTCTCTTGTTTCTATCTGTTACCAATCTTGAGAAACTCATACATTCTCCGTTCACTGTTTCCCGGTCTTAGACAAGTAGATTTCTTGGTGCGAAAGTGCTGTTTTCACAGTGATAAGTACTCCCAACTCTATCAACAATGTAGGTTTTACCAGTTTTCTAAGTTTCTCTTATTTGCTTGTACTTATACTTGGAATTCTCTGTGTAAAGCTCTGTAACTTCTCTAGGTACATGAATCACTGTGTACTTTCTCTTGTTTCTATCTGTTACCAATCTTGAGAAACTCATACATTCTCTGTTCACTGATTCCCAGTCTTAAAGCAATAGATTTCTTTGAGCGAAAGTGTTGTTTTCACAGTGCTAAGTACTCCCAACTCTATCAACAATGTAGGTTTTACCGCTTTTCTGAGTCTCTCTTATTTGCTTGTACTTATACTTAGAATTCTCTGTGAAAACCTCTGTAACTTCTCTAGGTAGATAAATCACTGTGTACTTTCTCTTGTTTCTATCTGTTACTAATCTTGAGAAACTCATACATTCTCCGTTCACTGTTTCCCGGTCTTAGAGAAGTAGATTTCTTTCTGCAAAAGTGCTGTTTTCACAGTGCTAAGTACTCCTAACTCTATCAACAATATAGGTTTTACCAGCTTTCTAAGTCTCTCTTATTTTCTTGCAGTTATACTTGGAATTCTCTGTGTATACCTCTGTAACTTCTCTAGGTATATGAATCACTGTGTATTTTCTCTTGTTTCTATCTGTTATCAATCTTGAGAAACTCATACATTCTCTGTTCACTGTTTCGCGGTCTTAGAGAATTAGATTTCTTTGTGCGCAAGTGCTGTTTTCACAGTGCTAAGTACTCCCAACTCTATCAACAATGTAGGTTTTAACAGTTTTCTAAGTCTCTCTTATTTTCTTGTACTTATACTTGGAATTCTCTGTGTAAACCTCTGTAACTTCTCTAGGTAGATGAATCACTGTGTACTTTCTCTTCTTTCTATCTGTTACCAATCTTGAGAAACTCATACATTCTCCGTTCACTGTTTCCCGGTCTTAGAGAAGTAGATTTCTTGGTGCGAAAGTGCTGTTTTCACAGTGCTAAGTACTCCCAACTCTATCAACAGTGTAGGTTTTACCGGTTTTCTAAGTCTCTCTTCTTTTCTTGTACTTATACTTGGAATTCTCTGTGTAAACCTCAGTAATTTCTCTCGGTAGATGAATCACTGTGGACTTTGTCTTGTTTCTATCTGTTACCAGTCTTGAGAAACTCATACATTCTCTGTTCACTGATTCCGAGTCTTAGAGAAGTAGATTTCTTTGTGTGAAAGTGCTGTTTTCACAGTGCTAAGTACTCTGAACTCTATCAACAATGTAGGTTTTACCGATTATCTAAGTCTCTCTTATTTGCTTGTACTTATAGTTGGAATTCTCTGTGTAAACCTCTGTAACTTCTCTAGGTAGATGAATCACTGTGGACTTTCTCTTGTTTCTATCTGTTACCAATCTTGAGAAACTCATACATTCTCCGTTCACTGTTTCCCGGTCTTAGAGAAGTAGATTTCTTGGTGCGAAAGTGCTGTTTTCACAGTGCTAAGTACTCCCAACTCTATCAACAACGTAGGTTTTAACAGTTTTCTAACTCTCTCTTATTTTCTTGCACTTATACTTGGAATTCCCTGTGTAAACCTCTGTAACTTCTCTAGGTAGGTGAATCACTGTGTACTTTCTCTTGTTTCTATCTGTTACCAATCTTGAGAAACTCATACATTCTCTGTTCACTGTTTCCCGGTCTTAGAGAAGTAGGTTTCTTGGTGCGAAAGTGTTGTTTTCACAGTGCTAAGTACTCCCAACTCTATCAACAATGTAGGTTTTACCGATTTTCTAAGTCTCTCTTATTTGCTTGTACTTATACTTGGAATTCTCTGTGTAAACCTCTGTAACTTCTCTAGGTAGATAAATCACTGTGTACTTTCTCTTCTTTCTATCTTTTACCAATCTTGAGAAACTGATACACTCTCCGTTCACTGTTTCCCGGTGTTAGAGAAGTAGATTTCTTGGTGCGAAAGTGCTGTTTTCACAGTGCTAAGTACTCCCAACTCTACCAACAATGTAGGTTTTACCAGTTTTCTAAGTCTCTCTTATTTTCTTGGAGTTACACTTGGATTTCTCTGTGTAAACCTCTGTAACTTCTCTAAGTAGATGAATCACTGTGTACTTTCTCTTGTTTCTATCTGTTACCAATCTTGAGAAACTCATACATTCTCTGTTCACTGATTCCCAGTCTTAGACAAGTAGATTTCTTTGTGTGAAAGTGCTGTTTTCACAGTGTTAAGTACTCCCAACTCTATCAACAATGTAGGTTTTACCGGTTTTCTGAGTCTCTCTTATTTGCTTGTACTTATACTTGGAATTCTCTGTGTAAACCTCTGTAACTTCTCTACGTAGATGAATCACTGTGGACTTTCTCTTGTTTCTATCTGTTACCAATCTTGAGAAACTCATACATTCTCTGTTCACTGATTCCGAGTCTTAGAGAAGTAGATTTCTTTGTGCGAAAGTGCTGTTTTCACAGTGCTAAGTACTCCCAACTCTATCAACAATGTAGGTTTTACCGGTTTTCTAGGTTTCTCTTATTTGCTTGTACTTATACTTGGAATTCTCTGTGTAAACCTCTGTAACTTCTCTAGGTAGATGAATCACTGTGTACTTTCTCTTGTTTCTATCTGTTACCAATCTTGAGAAACTCATACATTCTCTGTTCACTGATTCCGAGTCTGAGAAAAGTAAATTTCTTTGTGTGAAAGTGCTGTTTTCACATTGCTAAGTACTCTCAACTCTATCAACAATGTAGGTTTTACCGATTATCTAAGTCTCTCTTATTTGCTTGTACTTATACTTGGAATTCTCTATGTAAACCTCTGTAACTTCTCTAGGTAGATGAATCACTGTGTACTTTCTCTTGTTTCTATCTGTTACCAATCTTGAGAAACTCATACATTCTCCGTTCACTGTTTCCCGGTCTTAGACAAGTAGATTTCTTGGTGCGAAAGTGTTGTTTTCACAGTGCTAAGTACTCCCAACTCTATCAACAATGTAGGTTTTACCGCTTTTCTGAGTCTCTCTTATTTGCTTGTACTTATACTTGGAATTCTCTGTGTAAACCTCTGTAACTTCTCTAGGTAGATAAATCACTGTGTACTTTCTCTTGTTTCTATCTGTTACCAATCTTGAGAAACTCATACATTCTCCGTTCACTGTTTCCCGGTCTTAGAGAAGTAGATTTCTTTCTGCAAAAGTGCTGTTTTCACAGTGCTAAGTACTCCTAACGCTATCAACAATATAGGTTTTACCAGCTTTCTAAGTCTCTCTTATTTTCTTGCAGTTATACTTGGAATTCTCTGTGTATACCTCTGTAACTTCTCTAGGTAGATGAATCACTGTGTATTTTCTCTTGTTTCTATCTGTTATCAATCTTGAGAAACTCATACATTCTCTGTTCACTGTTTCGCGGTCTTAGAGAATTATATTTCTTTGTGCGAAAGTGCTGTTTTCACAGTGCTAAGTACTCCCAACGCTATCAACAATGTAGGTTTTAACAGTTTTCTAAGTCTCTCTTATTTTCTTGTACTTATACTTGGAATTCTCTGTGTAAACCTCTGTAACTTCTCTAGGTAGATGAATCACTGTGTACTTTCTCTTGTTTCTATCTGTTACCAGTCTTGAGAAACTTATACATTCTCCGGTCACTGTCTCCCGGTCTTAGAGAAGTAGATTTCTTTGTGCGAAAGTGCTGTTTTCACAGTGCTAAGTACTCCCAACTCTATCAACAATGTAGGTTTTACCAGTTTTCTAAGTCTCTCTTCTTTTCTTGTACTTATACTTGGAATTCTCTGTGTAAACCTCTGTAACTTCTCTAGGTAGATGAATCACTGTGTACTTTCTCTTGTTTCTATCTGTTACCAATCTTGAGAAACTCATACACTTTCCGTTCACTGTTTCCCGGTCTTAGAGAAGTAGATTTCTTGGTGCGAAAGTGCTGTTTTCACAGTGCTAAGTACTCCCAACTCTATCAACAATATAGGTTTTACCAGTTTTCTAAGTCTCTCTTATTTTCTAGGAGTTACACTTGGATTTCTCTGTGTAAACCTCTGTAACTTCTCTAAGTAGATGAATCACTGTGTACTTTCTCTTGTTTCTATCTGTTACCAATCTTGAGAAACTCATACATTCTCTGTTCACTGATTCCCAGTCTTAGAGAAGTAGATTTCTTTGTGCGAAAGTGCTGTTTTCACAGTGTTAAGTACTCCCAACTCTATCAACAATGTAGGTTTTACCGCTTTTCTGAGTCTCTGTTATTTGCTTGTACTTACACTTGTAAACCTCTGTAACTTCTCTAGGTAGATAAATCACTGTGTACTTTCTCTTGTTTCTCTCTGTTACCAATCTTGAGAAACTCATACATTTTCCGTTCACTGTTTCGCGGTCTTAGAGAAGTAGATTTCTTTGTGCGAAAGTGCTGTTTTCACAGTTCTCAGTACTCCCAAATCTATCAACAATGTAGGTTTTAACAGTTTTCTAAGTCTCTCTTATTTTCTTGTACTTATACTTGGAATTCTCTGTGTAAACCTCTGTAACATCTCTAGGTAGATGAATCACTGTGTACTTTCTCTTCTTTCTATCTGTTACCAATCTTGAGAATCTCATACATTCTCCGTTCACTGTTTCCCTGTCTTAGAGAAGTAGATTTCTTTGTGCGAAAGTGCTGTTTTCACAGTGCTAAGTACTCCCAACTCTATCAACAACGTAGGTTTTACCAGTTTTCTAAGTCTCTCTTCTTTTCTTGTACTTATACTTGGAATTCTCTGTGTAAACCTCTGTAATTTCTCTCGGTAGATGAATCACTGAGGACTTTGTCTTGTTTCTATCTGTTACCATTCTTGAGAAACTCATACATTCTCTGTTCACTGATTCCCAGTCCTAGAGAAGTAGATTTCTTTGTGCGAAAGTGCTGTTTTCACAGTGCTAAGTACTCCCAACTCTATCAACAATGTAGGTTTTACCAGTTTTCTAAGTCTCTCTTATTTGCTTGTACTTATACTTGGAATTCTCTGTGTAAACCTCTGTAACTTCTCTAGGTAGATGAATCACTGTGTACTTTCTCTTCTTTCTGTCTGTTACCAATCTTGAGAAACTCATACATTCTCTGTTCACTGATTCCCAGTCTTAAAGCAATAGATTTCTTTGTGCGAAAGTGTTGTTTTCACAGTGCTAAGTACTCCAAACTCTATCAACATTGTACGTTTTACCGGTTTTCTAAGTCTCTCTTATTTACTTGTACTTATACTTGGAATTCTCTGTGTAAACCTCTGTAACTTCTCTAGGTAGATGAGTCACTGTGTACTTTCTCTTGTTTCTATCTGTTACCAATCTTGAGAAACTCATACATTCTCCGTTCACTGTTTCCCGGTCTTAGAGAAGTAGATTTCTTTCCGCGAAAGTGCTGTTTTCACAGTGCTAAGTACTCCCAAATCTATCAACAATGTAGGTTTTAACAGTTTTCTAAGCCCTCTTATTTTCTTGTACTTATACTTGGAATTCTCTGTGTAAACCTCTGTAACTTCTCTCGGTAGATGAATCACTGTGGAGTTTCTCTTGTTTCTATCTGTTACCAATCTTGAGAAACTCATACATTCTCTGTTTACTGTTTCGCGGTCTTAGAGAAGTAGATTTCTTTGTGCGAAAGTGCTGTTTTCACAGTGCTAAGTACTCCCAACTCTATCAACAATGGAGTTTTTAATAGTTTTCTAAGTCTCTATTATTTTCTTGCACTTATACTTGGAATTCTCTGTGTAAACCTCTGTAACTTCTCTAGGTAGATGAATCACTGTGTACTTTCTTTTGTTTCTATCTGTTACCAATCTTGAGAAACTCATACATTCTCTGTTCACTGATTCCCAGTCTTAGAGAAGTAGATTTCTGTGTGCGAAAGTGCTGTTTTCACAGTGTTAAGTACTCCCAACTCTATCAACAATGTAGGTTTTACCGGTTTTCTGAGTCTCTCTTATTTGCTTGTACTTATACTTGGAATTCTCTGTGTAAACCTCTGTAACTTCTCTAGGTAGATGAATCACTGTGTACTTTCTCTTGTTTCTATCTGTTACCAATCTTGAGAAACTCATACATTCTCTGTTCACTGATTCCGAGTCTGAGAAAAGTAAATTTCTTTGTGTGAAAGTGCTGTTTTCACATTGCTAAGTACTCTCAACTCTATCAACAATGTAGGTTTTACCGATTATCTAAGTCTCTCTTATTTGCTTGTACTTATACTTGGAATTCTCTATGTAAACCTCTGTAACTTCTCTAGGTAGATGAATCACTGTGTACTTTCTCTTGTTTCTATCTGTTACCAATCTTGAGAAACTCATACATTCTCCGTTCACTGTTTCCCGGTCTTAGACAAGTAGATTTCTTGGTGCGAAAGTGTTGTTTTCACAGTGCTAAGTACTCCCAACTCTATCAACAATGTAGGTTTTACCGCTTTTCTGAGTCTCTCTTATTTGCTTGTACTTATACTTGGAATTCTCTGTGTAAACCTCTGTAACTTCTCTAGGTAGATAAATCACTGTGTACTTTCTCTTGTTTCTATCTGTTACCAATCTTGAGAAACTCATACATTCTCCGTTCACTGTTTCCCGGTCTTAGAGAAGTAGATTTCTTTCTGCAAAAGTGCTGTTTTCACAGTGCTAAGTACTCCTAACTCTATCAACAATATAGGTTTTACCAGCTTTCTAAGTCTCTCTTATTTTCTTGCAGTTATACTTGGAATTCTCTGTGTATACCTCTGTAACTTCTCTAGGTAGATGAATCACTGTGTATTTTCTCTTGTTTCTATCTGTTATCAATCTTGAGAAACTCATACATTCTCTGTTCACTGTTTCGCGGTCTTAGAGAATTATATTTCTTTGTGCGAAAGTGCTGTTTTCACAGTGCTAAGTACTCCCAACTCTATCAACAATGTAGGTTTTAACAGTTTTCTAAGTCTCTCTCATTTTCTTGTACTTATACTTGGAATTCTCTGTGTAAACCTCTGTAACTTCTCTAGGTAGATGAATCACTGTGTACTTTCTCTTGTTTCTATCTGTTACCAATCTTGAGAAACTTATACATTCTCCGGTCACTGTCTCCCGGTCTTAGAGAAGTAGATTTCTTTGTGCGAAAGTGCTGTTTTCACAGTGCTAAGTACTCCCAACTCTATCAACAATGTAGGTTTTACCAGTTTTCTAAGTCTCTCTTCTTTTCTTGTACTTATACTTGGAATTCTCTGTGTAAACCTCTGTAACTTCTCTAGGTAGATGAATCACTGTGTACTTTCTCTTGTTTCTATCTGTTACCAATCTTGAGAAACTCATACACTTTCCGTTCACTGTTTCCCGGTCTTAGAGAAGTAGATTTCTTGGTGCGAAAGTGCTGTTTTCACAGTGCTAAGTACTCCCAACTCTATCAACAATATAGGTTTTACCAGTTTTCTAAGTCTCTCTTATTTTCTAGGAGTTACACTTGGATTTCTCTGTGTAAACCTCTGTAACTTCTCTAAGTAGATGAATCACTGTGTACTTTCTCTTGTTTCTATCTGTTACCAATCTTGAGAAACTCATACATTCTCTGTTCACTGATTCCCAGTCTTAGAGAAGTAGATTTCTTTGTGCGAAAGTGCTGTTTTCACAGTGTTAAGTACTCCCAACTCTATCAACAATGTAGGTTTTACCGCTTTTCTGAGTCTCTGTTATTTGCTTGTACTTACACTTGTAAACCTCTGTAACTTCTCTAGGTA
Organism: Heterohyrax brucei; assembly: GCA_028571685.1. Taxonomy (NCBI): domain Eukaryota; kingdom Metazoa; phylum Chordata; class Mammalia; order Hyracoidea; family Procaviidae; genus Heterohyrax; species Heterohyrax brucei. The sequence goes on from CM053163.1 coordinate 33,151,012, forward strand.
GATAAATCACTGTGTACTTTCTCTTGTTTCTCTCTGTTACCAATCTTGAGAAACTCATACATTTTCCGTTCACTGTTTCGCGGTCTTAGAGAAGTAGATTTCTTTGTGCGAAAGTGCTGTTTTCACAGTTCTCAGTACTCCCAAATCTATCAACAATGTAGGTTTTAACAGTTTTCTAAGTCTCTCTTATTTTCTTGTACTTATACTTGGAATTCTCTGTGTAAACCTCTGTAACATCTCTAGGTAGATGAATCACTGTGTACTTTCTCTTCTTTCTATCTGTTACCAATCTTGAGAATCTCATACATTCTCCGTTCACTGTTTCCCTGTCTTAGAGAAGTAGATTTCTTTGTGCGAAAGTGCTGTTTTCACAGTGCTAAGTACTCCCAACTCTATCAACAACGTAGGTTTTACCAGTTTTCTAAGTCTCTCTTCTTTTCTTGTACTTATACTTGGAATTCTCTGTGTAAACCTCTGTAATTTCTCTCGGTAGATGAATCACTGAGGACTTTGTCTTGTTTCTATCTGTTACCATTCTTGAGAAACTCATACATTCTCTGTTCACTGATTCCCAGTCCTAGAGAAGTAGATTTCTTTGTGCGAAAGTGCTGTTTTCACAGTGCTAAGTACTCCCAACTCTATCAACAATGTAGGTTTTACCAGTTTTCTAAGTCTCTCTTATTTGCTTGTACTTATACTTGGAATTCTCTGTGTAAACCTCTGTAACTTCTCTAGGTAGATGAATCACTGTGTACTTTCTCTTCTTTCTGTCTGTTACCAATCTTGAGAAACTCATACATTCTCTGTTCACTGATTCCCAGTCTTAAAGCAATAGATTTCTTTGTGCGAAAGTGTTGTTTTCACAGTGCTAAGTACTCCAAACTCTATCAACATTGTACGTTTTACCGGTTTTCTAAGTCTCTCTTATTTACTTGTACTTATACTTGGAATTCTCTGTGTAAACCTCTGTAACTTCTCTAGGTAGATGAGTCACTGTGTACTTTCTCTTGTTTCTATCTGTTACCAATCTTGAGAAACTCATACATTCTCCGTTCACTGTTTCCCGGTCTTAGAGAAGTAGATTTCTTTCCGCGAAAGTGCTGTTTTCACAGTGCTAAGTACTCCCAAATCTATCAACAATGTAGGTTTTAACAGTTTTCTAAGCCCTCTTATTTTCTTGTACTTATACTTGGAATTCTTTGTGTAAACCTCTGTAACTTCTCTCGGTAGATGAATCACTGTGGAGTTTCTCTTGTTTCTATCTGTTACCAATCTTGAGAAACTCATACATTCTCTGTTTACTGTTTCGCGGTCTTAGAGAAGTAGATTTCTTTGTGCGAAAGTGCTGTTTTCACAGTGCTAAGTACTCCCAACTCTATCAACAATGGAGTTTTTAATAGTTTTCTAAGTCTCTATTATTTTCTTGCACTTATACTTGGAATTCTCTGTGTAAACCTCTGTAACTTCTCTAGGTAGATGAATCACTGTGTACTTTCTTTTGTTTCTATCTGTTACCAATCTTGAGAAACTCATACATTCTCTGTTCACTGATTCCCAGTCTTAGAGAAGTAGATTTCTGTGTGCGAAAGTGCTGTTTTCACAGTGTTAAGTACTCCCAACTCTATCAACAATGTAGGTTTTACCGGTTTTCTGAGTCTCTCTTATTTGCTTGTACTTATACTTGGAATTCTCTGTGTAAACCTCTGTAACTTCTCTAGGTAGATGAATCACTGTGTACTTTCTCTTGTTTCTATCTGTTACCAATCTTGAGAAACTCATACATTCTCTGTTCACTGATTCCCAGTCTTAGAGAAGTAGATTTCTTTGTGCGAAAGTGCTGTTTTCACAGTGCTAAGTACTCCCAACTCTATCAACAATGTAGGTTTTAACAGTTTTCTAAGTCTCTCTTATTTTCTTGTACTTATACTTGGAATTCTCTGTGTAAACCTCTGTAACTTCTCTAGGTAGATGAATCACTGTGTACTTTCTCTTCTTTCTATCTGTTACCAATCTTGAGAAACTCATACATTCTCCGTTCACTGTTTCCCGGTCTTAGAGAAGTAGATTTCTTTGTGCGAAAGTGCTGTTTTCACAGTGCTAAGTACTCCCAACTCTATCAACAATGTAGGTTTTAACAGTTTTCTAAGTCTCTCTTATTTTCTTGCACTTATACTTGGATTTCTCTGTGTAAAATTCTGTAACTTATCTAGGTGGATGAATCACTGTGTACTTTCTCTTGTTTCTATCTGTTACCAATTTTGAGAAACTCATACATTCTCTGTTCACTGTTTCGCGGTCTTAGAGAAGTAGATTTCCTTGTGCGAAAGTGCTGTTTTCACACTGCTAAGTATCTCAACTCTATCAATAATGTAGGTTTTACCAGTTTTCTAAGTCTCTCTTATTTTCTTGTAGTTATACTTGGAATTCTCTGTGTAAACCTCTGTAACTTCTCTCGGTAGATGAATCACTGTGGACTTTCTCTTGTTTCTATCTGTTACCAATCTTGAGAACCTCATACATTCTCTGTTTACTGTTTCGCGGTCTTAGAGAAGTAGATTTCTTTGAGCGAAAGTGCTGTTTTCACAGTGCTAAGTCCTCCCAACTCTATCAACAATGGAGTTTTTAATAGTTTTCAAAGTCTCTATTATTTTCTTGCACTTATACTTGGAATTCTCTGTGTAAACCTCTGTAACTTCTCTAGGTAGATGAATCACTGTGTACTTTCTCTTGTTTCTATCTGTTACCAATCTTGAGAAACTCATACATTCTCTGTTCACTGTTTCCCGGTCTTAGAGAAGTAGATTTCCTGGTGCGAAAGTGCTGTTTTCACAGTGCTAAGTACTCCCAACTCTATCAACAATGTAGGTTTTACCAGTTTTCTAAGTCTCTCTTATTTTCTTGGAGTTACACTTGGATTTCTCTGTGTAAACCTCTGGAACTTCTCTAAGTAGATGAATCACTGTGGACTTTCTCTTGTTTCTATCTGTTAACAATCTTGAGAAACTCATACATTCTCTGTTCACTGTTTCGCGGTCTTAGAGAAGTAGATTTCTTTGTGCGAAACTGCTGTTTTCACAGTGCTAAGTACTCCCAACTCTATCAACAATGTAGGTTTTACCAGTTTTCTAAGTCTCTCTTATTTTCTTGTACTTATACTTGGAATTCTCTGTGTAAACCTCTGTAACTTCTCTCGGTAGATGAATCATTGTCTACTTTCTCTTGTATCTATCTGTTACCAATCTTGAGAAACTCATACATTCTCTGTTTACTGTTTCGCGGTCTTAGAGAAGTAGATTTCTTTGTGCAAAAGTGCTGTTTTCACAGTGCTAAGTACTCCTAACTATATCAACAATGTAGTTTTTACCAGTTTTCTAAGTCTCTCTTATTTTCTTGAAGCTACACTTGGATTTGTCAGTGTAAACCTCTGTAACTTCTCTAGGTAGATGAATCACTGTGTACTTTCTCTTGTTTCTATCTGTTACCAATCTTGAGAAACTGATACATTCTCTGTTCACTTATTCCCAGTCTTAGAGCAGTAGATTTCTATGTGCGAAAGTGCTTTTTTCACAGTGCTAAGTACTCCCAACTCTATCAAAAATGTATGTTTTACCAGTTTTCTAAGTCTCTCTTATTTTCTGGTACTTATACTTGGAATTCTCTGTATAAACTCCTGTAACTTCTCTCGGTAGATGAATCACTGTGGACTTTCTCTTGTTTCTATCTGTTACCAATCTTGGGAAACTCATACATTCTCTGTTCACTGTTTCGCGGTCTTAGAGAAGTAGATTTCTTTCGGCGAAAGTGCTGTTTTCACTGTGCTAAGTACTCCATACTCTACCAACAATGTAGGTTTTACCGGTTTTCTTAGTCTCTCTTATTTGCTTGTACTTATACTTGGAATTCTCTGTGTAAACCTCTGTAACTTCTCTAGGTAGATGAATCACTGTGTACTTTCTCTTGTTTCTATCTGCTACCAATCTTGAGAAACTCATACATTCTCTGTTCACTGATTCCGAGTCTTAGAGAAGTAGATTTCTTAGTGTGAAAGTGCTGTTTTCACAGTGCTAAGTACTCCCAACTCTATCAACAATGTAGGTTTTACCGATTTTCTAAGTCTCTCCTATTTGCTTGTACTTATACTTCGAAATCTCTGTGTAAACCTCTGTAACTTCTCTAGGTAGATGAATCACTGTGTACTTTCTCTTCTTTCTGTCTGTTACCAATCTTGAGAAACTCATACATTCTCTGTTCACTGATTCCCAGTCTTAAAGCAATAGATTTCTTTGTGCGAAAGTGTTGTTTTCACAGTGCTAAGTACTCCAAACTCTATCAACATTGTACGTTTTACCGGTTTTCTAAGTCTCTCTTATTTACTTGTACTTATACTTGGAATTCTCTGTGTAAACCTCTGTAACTTCTCTAGGTAGATGAGTCACTGTGTACTTTCTCTTGTTTCTATCTGTTACCAATCTTGAGAAACTCATACATTCTCCGTTCACTGTTTCCCGGTCTTAGAGAAGTAGATTTCTTTCCGCGAAAGTGCTGTTTTCACAGTGCTAAGTACTCCCAAATCTATCAACAATGTAGGTTTTAACAGTTTTCTAAGCCCTCTTATTTTCTTGTACTTATACTTGGAATTCTCTGTGTAAACCTCTGTAACTTCTCTCGGTAGATGAATCACTGTGGAGTTTCTCTTGTTTCTATCTGTTACCAATCTTGAGAAACTCATACATTCTCTGTTTACTGTTTCGCGGTCTTAGAGAAGTAGATTTCTTTGTGCGAAAGTGCTGTTTTCACAGTGCTAAGTACTCCCAACTCTATCAACAATGGAGTTTTTAATAGTTTTCTAAGTCTCTATTATTTTCTTGCACTTATACTTGGAATTCTCTGTGTAAACCTCTGTAACTTCTCTAGGTAGATGAATCACTGTGTACTTTCTTTTGTTTCTATCTGTTACCAATCTTGAGAAACTCATACATTCTCTGTTCACTGATTCCCAGTCTTAGAGAAGTAGATTTCTGTGTGCGAAAGTGCTGTTTTCACAGTGTTAAGTACTCCCAACTCTATCAACAATGTAGGTTTTACCGGTTTTCTGAGTCTCTCTTATTTGCTTGTACTTATACTTGGAATTCTCTGTGTAAACCTCTGTAACTTCTCTAGGTAGATGAATCACTGTGTACTTTCTCTTGTTTCTATCTGTTACCAATCTTGAGAAACTCATACATTCTCTGTTCACTGATTCCCAGTCTTAGAGAAGTAGATTTCTTTGTGCGAAAGTGCTGTTTTCACAGTGCTAAGTACTCCCAACTCTATCAACAATGTAGGTTTTAACAGTTTTCTAAGTCTCTCTTATTTTCTTGTACTTATACTTGGAATTCTCTGTGTAAACCTCTGTAACTTCTCTCGGTAGATGAATCATTGTCTACTTTCTCTTGTATCTATCTGTTACCAATCTTGAGAAACTCATACATTCTCTGTTTACTGTTTCGCGGTCTTAGAGAAGTAGATTTCTTTGTGCAAAAGTGCTGTTTTCACAGTGCTAAGTACTCCTAACTATATCAACAATGTAGTTTTTACCAGTTTTCTAAGTCTCTCTTATTTTCTTGAAGCTACACTTGGATTTGTCAGTGTAAACCTCTGTAACTTCTCTAGGTAGATGAATCACTGTGTACTTTCTCTTGTTTCTATCTGTTACCAATCTTGAGAAACTGATACATTCTCTGTTCACTTATTCCCAGTCTTAGAGCAGTAGATTTCTATGTGCGAAAGTGCTTTTTTCACAGTGCTAAGTACTCCCAACTCTATCAAAAATGTATGTTTTACCAGTTTTCTAAGTCTCTCTTATTTTCTGGTACTTATACTTGGAATTCTCTGTATAAACTCCTGTAACTTCTCTCGGTAGATGAATCACTGTGGACTTTCTCTTGTTTCTATCTGTTACCAATCTTGGGAAACTCATACATTCTCTGTTCACTGTTTCGCGGTCTTAGAGAAGTAGATTTCTTTCGGCGAAAGTGCTGTTTTCACTGTGCTAAGTACTCCATACTCTACCAACAATGTAGGTTTTACCGGTTTTCTTAGTCTCTCTTATTTTCTTGTACTTATACTTGGAATTCTCTGTGTAAACCTCTGTAACTTCTCTAGGTAGATGAATCACTGTGTACATTCTCTTGTTTCTATCTGCTACCAATCTTGAGAAACTCATACATTCTCTGTTCACTGATTCCGAGTCTTAGAGAAGTAGATTTCTTAGTGTGAAAGTGCTGTTTTCACAGTGCTAAGTACTCCCAACTCTATCAACAATGTAGGTTTTACCGATTTTCTAAGTCTCTCCTATTTGCTTGTACTTATACTTCGAAATCTCTGTGTAAACCTCTGTAACTTCTCTAGGTAGATGAATCACTGTGTACTTTCTCTTCTTTCTGTCTGTTACCAATCTTGAGAAACTCATACATTCTCTGTTCACTGATTCCCAGTCTTAAAGCAATAGATTTCTTTGTGCGAAAGTGTTGTTTTCACAGTGCTAAGTACTCCAAACTCTATCAACATTGTACGTTTTACCGGTTTTCTAAGTCTCTCTTATTTACTTGTACTTATACTTGGAATTCTCTGTGTAAACCTCTGTAACTTCTCTAGGTAGATGAGTCACTGTGTACTTTCTCTTGTTTCTATCTGTTACCAATCTTGAGAAACTCATACATTCTCCGTTCACTGTTTCCCGGTCTTAGAGAAGTAGATTTCTTTCCGCGAAAGTGCTGTTTTCACAGTGCTAAGTACTCCCAAATCTATCAACAATGTAGGTTTTAACAGTTTTCTAAGCCCTCTTATTTTCTTGTACTTATACTTGGAATTCTCTGTGTAAACCTCTGTAACTTCTCTCGGTAGATGAGTCACTGTGTACTTTCTCTTGTTTCTATCTGTTACCAATCTTGAGAAACTCATACATTCTCCGTTCACTGTTTCCCGGTCTTAGAGAAGTAGATTTCTTTCCGCGAAAGTGCTGTTTTCACAGTGCTAAGTACTCCCAAATCTATCAACAATGTAGGTTTTAACAGTTTTCTAAGCCCTCTTATTTTCTTGTACTTATACTTGGAATTCTCTGTGTAAACCTCTGTAACTTCTCTAGGTAGATGAATCACTGTGTACTTTCTCTTCTTTCTATCTGTTACCAATCTTGAGAAACTCATACATTCTCCGTTCACTGTTTCCCGGTCTTAGAGAAGTAGATTTCTTGGTGCGAAAGTGCTGTTTTCACAGTGCTAAGTACTCCCAACTCTATCAACAGTGTAGGTTTTACCGGTTTTCTAAGTCTCTCTTCTTTTCTTGTACTTATACTTGGAATTCTCTGTGTAAACCTCAGTAATTTCTCTCGGTAGATGAATCACTGTGGACTTTGTCTTGTTTCTATCTGTTACCAGTCTTGAGAAACTCATACATTCTCTGTTCACTGATTCCGAGTCTTAGAGAAGTAGATTTCTTTGTGTGAAAGTGCTGTTTTCACAGTGCTAAGTACTCTGAACTCTATCAACAATGTAGGTTTTACCGATTATCTAAGTCTCTCTTATTTGCTTGTACTTATAGTTGGAATTCTCTGTGTAAACCTCTGTAACTTCTCTAGGTAGATGAATCACTGTGGACTTTCTCTTGTTTCTATCTGTTACCAATCTTGAGAAACTCATACATTCTCCGTTCACTGTTTCCCGGTCTTAGAGAAGTAGATTTCTTGGTGCGAAAGTGCTGTTTTCACAGTGCTAAGTACTCCCAACTCTATCAACAACGTAGGTTTTAACAGTTTTCTAACTCTCTCTTATTTTCTTGCACTTATACTTGGAATTCCCTGTGTAAACCTCTGTAACTTCTCTAGGTAGGTGAATCACTGTGTACTTTCTCTTGTTTCTATCTGTTACCAATCTTGAGAAACTCATACATTCTCTGTTCACTGTTTCCCGGTCTTAGAGAAGTAGGTTTCTTGGTGCGAAAGTGTTGTTTTCACAGTGCTAAGTACTCCCAACTCTATCAACAATGTAGGTTTTACCGATTTTCTAAGTCTCTCTTATTTGCTTGTACTTATACTTGGAATTCTCTGTGTAAACCTCTGTAACTTCTCTAGGTAGATAAATCACTGTGTACTTTCTCTTGTTTCTATCTTTTACCAATCTTGAGAAACTGATACACTCTCCGTTCACTGTTTCCCGGTGTTAGAGAAGTAGATTTCTTGGTGCGAAAGTGCTGTTTTCACAGTGCTAAGTACTCCCAACTCTACCAACAATGTAGGTTTTACCAGTTTTCTAAGTCTCTCTTATTTTCTTGGAGTTACACTTGGATTTCTCTGTGTAAACCTCTGTAACTTCTCTAAGTAGATGAATCACTGTGTACTTTCTCTTGTTTCTATCTGTTACCAATCTTGAGAAACTCATACATTCTCTTTTTACTGATTCCCAGTCTTAGACAAGTAGATTTCTTTGTGTGAAAGTGCTGTTTTCACAGTGTTAAGTACTCCCAACTCTATCAACAATGTAGGTTTTACCGGTTTTCTGAGTCTCTCTTATTTGCTTGTACTTATACTTGGAATTCTCTGTGTAAACCTCTGTAACTTCTCTACGTAGATGAATCACTGTGGACTTTCTCTTGTTTCTATCTGTTACCAATTTTGAGAAACTCTTACATTCTCTGTTCACTGATTCCGAGTCTTAGAGAAGTAGATTTCTTTGTGCGAAAGTGCTGTTTTCACAGTGCTAAGTACTCCCAACTCTATCAACAATGTAGGTTTTACCGGTTTTCTAGGTTTCTCTTATTTGCTTGTACTTATACTTGGAATTCTCTGTGTAAACCTCTGTAACTTCTCTAGGTAGATGAATCACTGTGTACTTTCTCTTGTTTCTATCTGTTACCAATCTTGAGAAACTCATACATTCTCTGTTCACTGATTCCGAGTCTGAGAAAAGTAAATTTCTTTGTGTGAAAGTGCTGTTTTCACATTGCTAAGTACTCTCAACTCTATCAACAATGTAGGTTTTACCGATTATCTAAGTCTCTCTTATTTGCTTGTACTTATACTTGGAATTCTCTATGTAAACCTCTGTAACTTCTCTAGGTAGATGAATCACTGTGTACTTTCTCTTGTTTCTATCTGTTACCAATCTTGAGAAACTCATACATTCTCCGTTCACTGTTTCCCGGTCTTAGACAAGTAGATTTCTTGGTGCGAAAGTGCTGTTTTCACAGTGATAAGTACTCCCAACTCTATCAACAATGTAGGTTTTACCAGTTTTCTAAGTTTCTCTTATTTGCTTGTACTTATACTTGGAATTCTCTGTGTAAACCTCTGTAACTTCTCTAGGTACATGAATCACTGTGTACTTTCTCTTGTTTCTATCTGTTACCAATCTTGAGAAACTCATACATTCTCTGTTCACTGATTCCCAGTCTTAAAGCAATAGATTTCTTTGAGCGAAAGTGTTGTTTTCACAGTGCTAAGTACTCCCAACTCTATCAACAATGTAGGTTTTACCGCTTTTCTGAGTCTCTCTTATTTGCTTGTACTTATACTTGGAATTCTCTGTGAAAACCTCTGTAACTTCTCTAGGTAGATAAATCACTGTGTACTTTCTCTTGTTTCTATCTGTTACTAATCTTGAGAAACTCATACATTCTCCGTTCACTGTTTCCCGGTCTTAGAGAAGTAGATTTCTTTCTGCAAAAGTGCTGTTTTCACAGTGCTAAGTACTCCTAACTCTATCAACAATATAGGTTTTACCAGCTTTCTAAGTCTCTCTTATTTTCTTGCAGTTATACTTGGAATTCTCTGTGTATACCTCTGTAACTTCTCTAGGTATATGAATCACTGTGTATTTTCTCTTGTTTCTATCTGTTATCAATCTTGAGAAACTCATACATTCTCTGTTCACTGTTTCGCGGTCTTAGAGAATTAGATTTCTTTGTGCGCAAGTGCTGTTTTCACAGTGCTAAGTACTCCCAACTCTATCAACAATGTAGGTTTTAACAGTTTTCTAAGTCTCTCTTATTTTCTTGTACTTATACTTGGAATTCTCTGTGTAAACCTCTGTAACTTCTCTAGGTAGATGAATCACTGTGTACTTTCTCTTCTTTCTATCTGTTACCAATCTTGAGAAACTCATACATTCTCCGTTCACTGTTTCCCGGTCTTAGAGAAGTAGATTTCTTGGTGCGAAAGTGCTGTTTTCACAGTGCTAAGTACTCCCAACTCTATCAACAGTGTAGGTTTTACCGGTTTTCTAAGTCTCTCTTCTTTTCTTGTACTTATACTTGGAATTCTCTGTGTAAACCTCAGTAATTTCTCTCGGTAGATGAATCACTGTGGACTTTGTCTTGTTTCTATCTGTTACCAGTCTTGAGAAACTCATACATTCTCTGTTCACTGATTCCGAGTCTTAGAGAAGTAGATTTCTTTGTGTGAAAGTGCTGTTTTCACAGTGCTAAGTACTCTGAACTCTATCAACAATGTAGGTTTTACCGATTATCTAAGTCTCTCTTATTTGCTTGTACTTATAGTTGGAATTCTCTGTGTAAACCTCTGTAACTTCTCTAGGTAGATGAATCACTGTGGACTTTCTCTTGTTTCTATCTGTTACCAATCTTGAGAAACTCATACATTCTCCGTTCACTGTTTCCCGGTCTTAGAGAAGTAGATTTCTTGGTGCGAAAGTGCTGTTTTCACAGTGCTAAGTACTCCCAACTCTATCAACAACGTAGGTTTTAACAGTTTTCTAACTCTCTCTTATTTTCTTGCACTTATACTTGGAATTCCCTGTGTAAACCTCTGTAACTTCTCTAGGTAGGTGAATCACTGTGTACTTTCTCTTGTTTCTATCTGTTACCAATCTTGAGAAACTCATACATTCTCTGTTCACTGTTTCCCGGTCTTAGAGAAGTAGGTTTCTTGGTGCGAAAGTGTTGTTTTCACAGTGCTAAGTACTCCCAACTCTATCAACAATGTAGGTTTTACCGATTTTCTAAGTCTCTCTTATTTGCTTGTACTTATACTTGGAATTCTCTGTGTAAACCTCTGTAACTTCTCTAGGTAGATAAATCACTGTGTACTTTCTCTTCTTTCTATCTTTTACCAATCTTGAGAAACTGATACACTCTCCGTTCACTGTTTCCCGGTGTTAGAGAAGTAGATTTCTTGGTGCGAAAGTGCTGTTTTCACAGTGCTAAGTACTCCCAACTCTACCAACAATGTAGGTTTTACCAGATTTCTAAGTCTCTCTTATTTTCTTGGAGTTACACTTGGATTTCTCTGTGTAAACCTCTGTAACTTCTCTAACTAGATGAATCACTGTGTACTTTCTCTTGTTTCTATCTGTTACCAATCTTGAGAAACTCATACATTCTCTGTTCACTGATTCCCAGTCTTAGACAAGTAGATTTCTTTGTGTGAAAGTGCTGTTTTCACAGTGTTAAGTACTCCCAACTCTATCAACAATGTAGGTTTTACCGGTTTTCTGAGTCTCTCTTATTTGCTTGTACTTATACTTGGAATTCTCTGTGTAAACCTCTGTAACTTCTCTACGTAGATGAATCACTGTGGACTTTCTCTTGTTTCTATCTGTTACCAATCTTGAGAAACTCATACATTCTCTGTTCACTGATTCCGAGTCTTAGAGAAGTAGATTTCTTTGTGCGAAAGTGCTGTTTTCACAGTGCTAAGTACTCCCAACTCTATCAACAATGTAGGTTTTACCGGTTTTCTAGGTTTCTCTTATTTGCTTGTACTTATACTTGGAATTCTCTGTGTAAACCTCTGTAACTTCTCTAGGTAGATGAATCACTGTGTACTTTCTCTTGTTTCTATCTGTTACCAATCTTGAGAAACTCATACATTCTCTGTTCACTGATTCCGAGTCTGAGAAAAGTAAATTTCTTTGTGTGAAAGTGCTGTTTTCACATTGCTAAGTACTCTCAACTCTATCAACAATGTAGGTTTTACCGATTATCTAAGTCTCTCTTATTTGCTTGTACTTATACTTGGAATTCTCTATGTAAACCTCTGTAACTTCTCTAGGTAGATGAATCACTGTGTACTTTCTCTTGTTTCTATCTGTTACCAATCTTGAGAAACTCATACATTCTCCGTTCACTGTTTCCCGGTCTTAGACAAGTAGATTTCTTGGTGCGAAAGTGTTGTTTTCACAGTGCTAAGTACTCCCAACTCTATCAACAATGTAGGTTTTACCGCTTTTCTGAGTCTCTCTTATTTGCTTGTACTTATACTTGGAATTCTCTGTGTAAACCTCTGTAACTTTTCTAGGTAGATAAATCACTGTGTACTTTCTCTTGTTTCTATCTGTTACCAATCTTGAGAAACTCATACATTCTCCGTTCACTGTTTCCCGGTCTTAGAGAAGTAGATTTCTTTCTGCAAAAGTGCTGTTTTCACAGTGCTAAGTACTCCTAACGCTATCAACAATATAGGTTTTACCAGCTTTCTAAGTCTCTCTTATTTTCTTGCAGTTATACTTGGAATTCTCTGTGTATACCTCTGTAACTTCTCTAGGTAGATGAATCACTGTGTATTTTCTCTTGTTTCTATCTGTTATCAATCTTGAGAAACTCATACATTCTCTGTTCACTGTTTCGCGGTCTTAGAGAATTATATTTCTTTGTGCGAAAGTGCTGTTTTCACAGTGCTAAGTACTCCCAACGCTATCAACAATGTAGGTTTTAACAGTTTTCTAAGTCTCTCTTATTTTCTTGTACTTATACTTGGAATTCTCTGTGTAAACCTCTGTAACTTCTCTAGGTAGATGAATCACTGTGTACTTTCTCTTGTTTCTATCTGTTACCAGTCTTGAGAAACTTATACATTCTCCGGTCACTGTCTCCCGGTCTTAGAGAAGTAGATTTCTTTGTGCGAAAGTGCTGTTTTCACAGTGCTAAGTACTCCCAACTCTATCAACAATGTAGGTTTTACCAGTTTTCTAAGTCTCTCTTCTTTTCTTGTACTTATACTTGGAATTCTCTGTGTAAACCTCTGTAACTTCTCTAGGTAGATGAATCACTGTGTACTTTCTCTTGTTTCTATCTGTTACCAATCTTGAGAAACTCATACACTTTCCGTTCACTGTTTCCCGGTCTTAGAGAAGTAGATTTCTTGGTGCGAAAGTGCTGTTTTCACAGTGCTAAGTACTCCCAACTCTATCAACAATATAGGTTTTACCAGTTTTCTAAGTCTCTCTTATTTTCTAGGAGTTACACTTGGATTTCTCTGTGTAAACCTCTGTAACTTCTCTAAGTAGATGAATCACTGTGTACTTTCTCTTGTTTCTATCTGTTACCAATCTTGAGAAACTCATACATTCTCTGTTCACTGATTCCCAGTCTTAGAGAAGTAGATTTCTTTGTGCGAAAGTGCTGTTTTCACAGTGTTAAGTACTCCCAACTCTATCAACAATGTAGGTTTTACCGCTTTTCTGAGTCTCTGTTATTTGCTTGTACTTACACTTGTAAACCTCTGTAACTTCTCTAGGTAGATAAATCACTGTGTACTTTCTCTTGTTTCTCTCTGTTACCAATCTTGAGAAACTCATACATTTTCCGTTCACTGTTTCGCGGTCTTAGAGAAGTAGATTTCTTTGTGCGAAAGTGCTGTTTTCACAGTTCTCAGTACTCCCAAATCTATCAACAATGTAGGTTTTAACAGTTTTCTAAGTCTCTCTTATTTTCTTGTACTTATACTTGGAATTCTCTGTGTAAACCTCTGTAACATCTCTAGGTAGATGAATCACTGTGTACTTTCTCTTCTTTCTATCTGTTACCAATCTTGAGAATCTCATACATTCTCCGTTCACTGTTTCCCTGTCTTAGAGAAGTAGATTTCTTTGTGCGAAAGTGCTGTTTTCACAGTGCTAAGTACTCCCAACTCTATCAACAACGTAGGTTTTACCAGTTTTCTAAGTCTCTCTTCTTTTCTTGTACTTATACTTGGAATTCTCTGTGTAAACCTCTGTAATTTCTCTCGGTAGATGAATCACTGAGGACTTTGTCTTGTTTCTATCTGTTACCATTCTTGAGAAACTCATACATTCTCTGTTCACTGATTCCCAGTCCTAGAGAAGTAGATTTCTTTGTGCGAAAGTGCTGTTTTCACAGTGCTAAGTACTCCCAACTCTATCAACAATGTAGGTTTTACCAGTTTTCTAAGTCTCTCTTATTTGCTTGTACTTATACTTGGAATTCTCTGTGTAAACCTCTGTAACTTCTCTAGGTAGATGAATCACTGTGTACTTTCTCTTCTTTCTGTCTGTTACCAATCTTGAGAAACTCATACATTCTCTGTTCACTGATTCCCAGTCTTAAAGCAATAGATTTCTTTGTGCGAAAGTGTTGTTTTCACAGTGCTAAGTACTCCAAACTCTATCAACATTGTACGTTTTACCGGTTTTCTAAGTCTCTCTTATTTACTTGTACTTATACTTGGAATTCTCTGTGTAAACCTCTGTAACTTCTCTAGGTAGATGAGTCACTGTGTACTTTCTCTTGTTTCTATCTGTTACCAATCTTGAGAAACTCATACATTCTCCGTTCACTGTTTCCCGGTCTTAGAGAAGTAGATTTCTTTCCGCGAAAGTGCTGTTTTCACAGTGCTAAGTACTCCCAAATCTATCAACAATGTAGGTTTTAACAGTTTTCTAAGCCCTCTTATTTTCTTGTACTTATACTTGGAATTCTTTGTGTAAACCTCTGTAACTTCTCTCGGTAGATGAATCACTGTGGAGTTTCTCTTGTTTCTATCTGTTACCAATCTTGAGAAACTCATACATTCTCTGTTTACTGTTTCGCGGTCTTAGAGAAGTAGATTTCTTTGTGCGAAAGTGCTGTTTTCACAGTGCTAAGTACTCCCAACTCTATCAACAATGGAGTTTTTAATAGTTTTCTAAGTCTCTATTATTTTCTTGCACTTATACTTGGAATTCTCTGTGTAAACCTCTGTAACTTCTCTAGGTAGATGAATCACTGTGTACTTTCTTTTGTTTCTATCTGTTACCAATCTTGAGAAACTCATACATTCTCTGTTCACTGATTCCCAGTCTTAGAGAAGTAGATTTCTGTGTGCGAAAGTGCTGTTTTCACAGTGTTAAGTACTCCCAACTCTATCAACAATGTAGGTTTTACCGGTTTTCTGAGTCTCTCTTATTTGCTTGTACTTATACTTGGAATTCTCTGTGTAAACCTCTGTAACTTCTCTAGGTAGATGAATCACTGTGTACTTTCTCTTGTTTCTATCTGTTACCAATCTTGAGAAACTCATACATTCTCTGTTCACTGATTCCCAGTCTTAGAGAAGTAGATTTCTTTGTGCGAAAGTGCTGTTTTCACAGTGCTAAGTACTCCCAACTCTATCAACAATGTAGGTTTTAACAGTTTTCTAAGTCTCTCTTATTTTCTTGTACTTATACTTGGAATTCTCTGTGTAAACCTCTGTAACTTCTCTAGGTAGATGAATCACTGTGTACTTTCTCTTCTTTCTATCTGTTACCAATCTTGAGAAACTCATACATTCTCCGTTCACTGTTTCCCGGTCTTAGAGAAGTAGATTTCTTTGTGCGAAAGTGCTGTTTTCACAGTGCTAAGTACTCCCAACTCTATCAACAATGTAGGTTTTAACAGTTTTCTAAGTCTCTCTTATTTTCTTGCACTTATACTTGGATTTCTCTGTGTAAAATTCTGTAACTTATCTAGGTGGATGAATCACTGTGTACTTTCTCTTGTTTCTATCTGTTACCAATTTTGAGAAACTCATACATTCTCTGTTCACTGTTTCGCGGTCTTAGAGAAGTAGATTTCCTTGTGCGAAAGTGCTGTTTTCACACTGCTAAGTATCTCAACTCTATCAATAATGTAGGTTTTACCAGTTTTCTAAGTCTCTCTTATTTTCTTGTAGTTATACTTGGAATTCTCTGTGTAAACCTCTGTAACTTCTCTCGGTAGATGAATCACTGTGGACTTTCTCTTGTTTCTATCTGTTACCAATCTTGAGAACCTCATACATTCTCTGTTTACTGTTTCGCGGTCTTAGAGAAGTAGATTTCTTTGAGCGAAAGTGCTGTTTTCACAGTGCTAAGTCCTCCCAACTCTATCAACAATGGAGTTTTTAATAGTTTTCAAAGTCTCTATTATTTTCTTGCACTTATACTTGGAATTCTCTGTGTAAACCTCTGTAACTTCTCTAGGTAGATGAATCACTGTGTACTTTCTCTTGTTTCTATCTGTTACCAATCTTGAGAAACTCATACATTCTCTGTTCACTGTTTCCCGGTCTTAGAGAAGTAGATTTCCTGGTGCGAAAGTGCTGTTTTCACAGTGCTAAGTACTCCCAACTCTATCAACAATGTAGGTTTTACCAGTTTTCTAAGTCTCTCTTATTTTCTTGGAGTTACACTTGGATTTCTCTGTGTAAACCTCTGGAACTTCTCTAAGTAGATGAATCACTGTGGACTTTCTCTTGTTTCTATCTGTTAACAATCTTGAGAAACTCATACATTCTCTGTTCACTGTTTCGCGGTCTTAGAGAAGTAGATTTCTTTGTGCGAAACTGCTGTTTTCACAGTGCTAAGTACTCCCAACTCTATCAACAATGTAGGTTTTACCAGTTTTCTAAGTCTCTCTTATTTTCTTGTACTTATACTTGGAATTCTCTGTGTAAACCTCTGTAACTTCTCTCGGTAGATGAATCATTGTCTACTTTCTCTTGTATCTATCTGTTACCAATCTTGAGAAACTCATACATTCTCTGTTTACTGTTTCGCGGTCTTAGAGAAGTAGATTTCTTTGTGCAAAAGTGCTGTTTTCACAGTGCTAAGTACTCCTAACTATATCAACAATGTAGTTTTTACCAGTTTTCTAAGTCTCTCTTATTTTCTTGAAACTACACTTGGATTTGTCAGTGTAAACCTCTGTAACTTCTCTAGGTAGATGAATCACTGTGTACTTTCTCTTGTTTCTATCTGTTACCAATCTTGAGAAACTGATACATTCTCTGTTCACTTATTCCCAGTCTTAGAGCAGTAGATTTCTATGTGCGAAAGTGCTTTTTTCACAGTGCTAAGTACTCCCAACTCTATCAAAAATGTATGTTTTACCAGTTTTCTAAGTCTCTCTTATTTTCTGGTACTTATACTTGGAATTCTCTGTATAAACTCCTGTAACTTCTCTCGGTAGATGAATCACTGTGGACTTTCTCTTGTTTCTATCTGTTACCAATCTTGGGAAACTCATACATTCTCTGTTCACTGTTTCGCGGTCTTAGAGAAGTAGATTTCTTTCGGCGAAAGTGCTGTTTTCACTGTGCTAAGTACTCCATACTCTACCAACAATGTAGGTTTTACCGGTTTTCTTAGTCTCTCTTATTTGCTTGTACTTATACTTGGAATTCTCTGTGTAAACCTCTGTAACTTCTCTAGGTAGATGAATCACTGTGTACTTTCTCTTGTTTCTATCTGCTACCAATCTTGAGAAACTCATACATTCTCTGTTCACTGATTCCGAGTCTTAGAGAAGTAGATTTCTTAGTGTGAAAGTGCTGTTTTCACAGTGCTAAGTACTCCCAACTCTATCAACAATGTAGGTTTTACCGATTTTCTAAGTCTCTCCTATTTGCTTGTACTTATACTTCGAAATCTCTGTGTAAACCTCTGTAACTTCTCTAGGTAGATGAATCACTGTGTACTTTCTCTTCTTTCTGTCTGTTACCAATCTTGAGAAACTCATACATTCTCTGTTCACTGATTCCCAGTCTTAAAGAAATAGATTTCTTTGTGCGAAAGTGTTGTTTTCACAGTGCTAAGTACTCCAAACTCTATCAACATTGTACGTTTTACCGGTTTTCTAAGTCTCTCTTATTTACTTGTACTTATACTTGGAATTCTCTGTGTAAACCTCTGTAACTTCTCTAGGTAGATGAGTCACTGTGTACTTTCTCTTGTTTCTATCTGTTACCAATCTTGAGAAACTCATACATTCTCCGTTCACTGTTTCCCGGTCTTAGAGAAGTAGATTTCTTTCCGCGAAAGTGCTGTTTTCACAGTGCTAAGTACTCCCAAATCTATCAACAATGTAGGTTTTAACAGTTTTCTAAGCCCTCTTATTTTCTTGTACTTATACTTGGAATTCTCTGTGTAAACCTCTGTAACTTCTCTCGGTAGATGAATCACTGTGGAGTTTCTCTTGTTTCTATCTGTTACCAATCTTGAGAAACTCATACATTCTCTGTTTACTGTTTCGCGGTCTTAGAGAAGTAGATTTCTTTGTACGAAAGTGCTGTTTTCACAGTGCTAAGTACTCCCAACTCTATCAACAATGGAGTTTTTAATAGTTTTCTAAGTCTCTATTATTTTCTTGCACTTATACTTGGAATTCTCTGTGTAAACCTCTGTAACTTCTCTAGGTAGATGAATCACTGTGTACTTTCTTTTGTTTCTATCTGTTACCAATCTTGAGAAACTCATACATTCTCTGTTCACTGATTCCCAGTCTTAGAGAAGTAGATTTCTGTGTGCGAAAGTGCTGTTTTCACAGTGTTAAGTACTCCCAACTCTATCAACAATGTAGGTTTTACCGGTTTTCTGAGTCTCTCTTATTTGCTTGTACTTATACTTGGAATTCTCTGTGTAAACCTCTGTAACTTCTCTAGGTAGATGAATCACTGTGTACTTTCTCTTGTTTCTATCTGTTACCAATCTTGAGAAACTCATACATTCTCTGTTCACTGATTCCCAGTCTTAGAGAAGTAGATTTCTTTGTGCGAAAGTGCTGTTTTCACACTGCTAAGTACTCCCAACTCTATCAACAATGTAGGTTTTAACAGTTTTCTAAGTCTCTCTTATTTTCTTGTACTTATACTTGGAATTCTCTGTGTAAACCTCTGTAACTTCTCTCGGTAGATGAATCATTGTCTACTTTCTCTTGTATCTATCTGTTACCAATCTTGAGAAACTCATACATTCTCTGTTTACTGTTTCGCGGTCTTAGAGAAGTAGATTTCTTTGTGCAAAAGTGCTGTTTTCACAGTGCTAAGTACTCCTAACTATATCAACAATGTAGTTTTTACCAGTTTTCTAAGTCTCTCTTATTTTCTTGAAGCTACACTTGGATTTGTCAGTGTAAACCTCTGTAACTTCTCTAGGTAGATGAATCACTGTGTACTTTCTCTTGTTTCTATCTGTTACCAATCTTGAGAAACTGATACATTCTCTGTTCACTTATTCCCAGTCTTAGAGCAGTAGATTTCTATGTGCGAAAGTGCTTTTTTCACAGTGCTAAGTACTCCCAACTCTATCAAAAATGTATGTTTTACCAGTTTTCTAAGTCTCTCTTATTTTCTGGTACTTATACTTGGAATTCTCTGTATAAACTCCTGTAACTTCTCTCGGTAGATGAATCACTGTGGACTTTCTCTTGTTTCTATCTGTTACCAATCTTGGGAAACTCATACATTCTCTGTTCACTGTTTCGCGGTCTTAGAGAAGTAGATTTCTTTCGGCGAAAGTGCTGTTTTCACTGTGCTAAGTACTCCATACTCTACCAACAATGTAGGTTTTACCGGTTTTCTTAGTCTCTCTTATTTTCTTGTACTTATACTTGGAATTCTCTGTGTAAACCTCTGTAACTTCTCTAGGTAGATGAATCACTGTGTACTTTCTCTTGTTTCTATCTGCTACCAATCTTGAGAAACTCATACATTCTCTGTTCACTGATTCCGAGTCTTAGAGAAGTAGATTTCTTAGTGTGAAAGTGCTGTTTTCACAGTGCTAAGTACTCCCAACTCTATCAACAATGTAGGTTTTACCGATTTTCTAAGTCTCTCCTATTTGCTTGTACTTATACTTCGAAATCTCTGTGTAAACCTCTGTAACTTCTCTAGGTAGATGAATCACTGTGTACTTTCTCTTCTTTCTGTCTGTTACCAATCTTGAGAAACTCATACATTCTCTGTTCACTGATTCCCAGTCTTAAAGCAATAGATTTCTTTGTGCGAAAGTGTTGTTTTCACAGTGCTAAGTACTCCAAACTCTATCAACATTGTACGTTTTACCGGTTTTCTAAGTCTCTCTTATTTACTTGTACTTATACTTGGAATTCTCTGTGTAAACCTCTGTAACTTCTCTAGGTAGATGAGTCACTGTGTACTTTCTCTTGTTTCTATCTGTTACCAATCTTGAGAAACTCATACATTCTCCGTTCACTGTTTCCCGGTCTTAGAGAAGTAGATTTCTTTCCGCGAAAGTGCTGTTTTCACAGTGCTAAGTACTCCCAAATCTATCAACAATGTAGGTTTTAACAGTTTTCTAAGCCCTCTTATTTTCTTGTACTTATACTTGGAATTCTCTGTGTAAACCTCTGTAACTTCTCTCGGTAGATGAGTCACTGTGTACTTTCTCTTGTTTCTATCTGTTACCAATCTTGAGAAACTCATACATTCTCCGTTCACTGTTTCCCGGTCTTAGAGAAGTAGATTTCTTTCCGCGAAAGTGCTGTTTTCACAGTGCTAAGTACTCCCAAATCTATCAACAATGTAGGTTTTAACAGTTTTCTAAGCCCTCTTATTTTCTTGTACTTATACTTGGAATTCTCTGTGTAAACCTCTGTAACTTCTCTAGGTAGATGAATCACTGTGTACTTTCTCTTCTTTCTATCTGTTACCAATCTTGAGAAACTCATACATTCTCCGTTCACTGTTTCCCGGTCTTAGAGAAGTAGATTTCTTGGTGCGAAAGTGCTGTTTTCACAGTGCTAAGTACTCCCAACTCTATCAACAGTGTAGGTTTTACCGGTTTTCTAAGTCTCTCTTCTTTTCTTGTACTTATACTTGGAATTCTCTGTGTAAACCTCAGTAATTTCTCTCGGTAGATGAATCACTGTGGACTTTGTCTTGTTTCTATCTGTTACCAGTCTTGAGAAACTCATACATTCTCTGTTCACTGATTCCGAGTCTTAGAGAAGTAGATTTCTTTGTGTGAAAGTGCTGTTTTCACAGTGCTAAGTACTCTGAACTCTATCAACAATGTAGGTTTTACCGATTATCTAAGTCTCTCTTATTTGCTTGTACTTATAGTTGGAATTCTCTGTGTAAACCTCTGTAACTTCTCTAGGTAGATGAATCACTGTGTACTTTCTCTTGTTTCTATCTGTTACCAATCTTGAGAAACTCATACATTCTCCGTTCACTGTTTCCCGGTCTTAGAGAAGTAGATTTCTTGGTGCGAAAGTGCTGTTTTCACAGTGCTAAGTACTCCCAACTCTATCAACAACGTAGGTTTTAACAGTTTTCTAACTCTCTCTTATTTTCTTGCACTTATACTTGGAATTCCCTGTGTAAACCTCTGTAACTTCTCTAGGTAGGTGAATCACTGTGTACTTTCTCTTGTTTCTATCTGTTACCAATCTTGAGAAACTCATACATTCTCTGTTCACTGTTTCCCGGTCTTAGAGAAGTAGGTTTCTTGGTGCGAAAGTGTTGTTTTCACAGTGCTAAGTACTCCCAACTCTATCAACAATGTAGGTTTTACCGATTTTCTAAGTCTCTCTTATTTGCTTGTACTTATACTTGGAATTCTCTGTGTAAACCTCTGTAACTTCTCTAGGTAGATAAATCACTGTGTACTTTCTCTTGTTTCTATCTTTTACCAATCTTGAGAAACTGATACACTCTCCGTTCACTGTTTCCCGGTGTTAGAGAAGTAGATTTCTTGGTGCGAAAGTGCTGTTTTCACAGTGCTAAGTACTCCCAACTCTACCAACAATGTAGGTTTTACCAGTTTTCTAAGTCTCTCTTATTTTCTTGGAGTTACACTTGGATTTCTCTGTGTAAACCTCTGTAACTTCTCTAAGTAGATGAATCACTGTGTACTTTCTCTTGTTTCTATCTGTTACCAATCTTGAGAAACTCATACATTCTCTGTTCACTGATTCCCAGTCTTAGACAAGTAGATTTCTTTGTGTGAAAGTGCTGTTTTCACAGTGTTAAGTACTCCCAACTCTATCAACAATGTAGGTTTTACCGGTTTTCTGAGTCTCTCTTATTTGCTTGTACTTATACTTGGAATTCTCTGTGTAAACCTCTGTAACTTCTCTACGTAGATGAATCACTGTGGACTTTCTCTTGTTTCTATCTGTTACCAATTTTGAGAAACTCTTACATTCTCTGTTCACTGATTCCGAGTCTTAGAGAAGTAGATTTCTTTGTGCGAAAGTGCTGTTTTCACAGTGCTAAGTACTCCCAACTCTATCAACAATGTAGGTTTTACCGGTTTTCTAGGTTTCTCTTATTTGCTTGTACTTATACTTGGAATTCTCTGTGTAAACCTCTGTAACTTCTCTAGGTAGATGAATCACTGTGTACTTTCTCTTGTTTCTATCTGTTACCAATCTTGAGAAACTCATACATTCTCTGTTCACTGATTCCGAGTCTGAGAAAAGTAAATTTCTTTGTGTGAAAGTGCTGTTTTCACATTGCTAAGTACTCTCAACTCTATCAACAATGTAGGTTTTACCGATTATCTAAGTCTCTCTTATTTGCTTGTACTTATACTTGGAATTCTCTATGTAAACCTCTGTAACTTCTCTAGGTAGATGAATCACTGTGTACTTTCTCTTGTTTCTATCTGTTACCAATCTTGAGAAACTCATACATTCTCCGTTCACTGTTTCCCGGTCTTAGACAAGTAGATTTCTTGGTGCGAAAGTGTTGTTTTCACAGTGCTAAGTACTCCCAACTCTATCAACAATGTAGGTTTTACCGCTTTTCTGAGTCTCTCTTATTTGCTTGTACTTATACTTGGAATTCTCTGTGTAAACCTCTGTAACTTCTCTAGGTAGATAAATCACTGTGTACTTTCTCTTGTTTCTATCTGTTACCAATCTTGAGAAACTCATACATTCTCCGTTCACTGTTTCCCGGTCTTAGAGAAGTAGATTTCTTTCTGCAAAAGTGCTGTTTTCACAGTGCTAAGTACTCCTAACTCTATCAACAATATAGGTTTTACCAGCTTTCTAAGTCTCTCTTATTTTCTTGCAGTTATACTTGGAATTCTCTGTGTATACCTCTGTAACTTCTCTAGGTAGATGAATCACTGTGTATTTTCTCTTGTTTCTATCTGTTATCAATCTTGAGAAACTCATACATTCTCTGTTCACTGTTTCGCGGTCTTAGAGAATTATATTTCTTTGTGCGAAAGTGCTGTTTTCACAGTGCTAAGTACTCCCAACTCTATCAACAATGTAGGTTTTAACAGTTTTCTAAGTCTCTCTTATTTTCTTGTACTTATACTTGGAATTCTCTGTGTAAACCTCTGTAACTTCTCTAGGTAGATGAATCACTGTGTACTTTCTCTTGTTTCTATCTGTTACCAATCTTGAGAAACTTATACATTCTCCGGTCACTGTCTCCCGGTCTTAGAGAAGTAGATTTCTTTGTGTGAAAGTGCTGTTTTCACAGTGCTAAGTACTCCCAACTCTATCAACAATGTAGGTTTTACCAGTTTTCTAAGTCTCTCTTCTTTTCTTGTACTTATACTTGGAATTCTCTGTGTAAACCTCTGTAACTTCTCTAGGTAGATGAATCACTGTGTACTTTCTCTTGTTTCTATCTGTTACCAATCTTGAGAAACTCATACACTTTCCGTTCACTGTTTCCCGGTCTTAGAGAAGTAGATTTCTTGGTGCGAAAGTGCTGTTTTCACAGTGCTAAGTACTCCCAACTCTATCAACAATATAGGTTTTACCAGTTTTCTAAGTCTCTCTTATTTTCTAGGAGTTACACTTGGATTTCTCTGTGTAAACCTCTGTAACTTCTCTAAGTAGATGAATCACTGTGTACTTTCTCTTGTTTCTATCTGTTACCAATCTTGAGAAACTCATACATTCTCTGTTCACTGATTCCCAGTCTTAGAGAAGTAGATTTCTTTGTGCGAAAGTGCTGTTTTCACAGTGTTAAGTACTCCCAACTCTATCAACAATGTAGGTTTTACCGCTTTTCTGAGTCTCTGTTATTTGCTTGTACTTACACTTGTAAACCTCTGTAACTTCTCTAGGTAGATAAATCACTGTGTACTTTCTCTTGTTTCTCTCTGTTACCAATCTTGAGAAACTCATACATTTTCCGTTCACTGTTTCGCGATCTTAGAGAAGTAGATTTCTTTGTGCGAAAGTGCTGTTTTCACAGTTCTCAGTACTCCCAAATCTATCAACAATGTAGGTTTTAACAGTTTTCTAAGTCTCTCTTATTTTCTTGTACTTATACTTGGAATTCTCTGTGTAAACCTCTGTAACATCTCTAGGTAGATGAATCACTGTGTACTTTCTCTTCTTTCTATCTGTTACCAATCTTGAGAATCTCATACATTCTCCGTTCACTGTTTCCCTGTCTTAGAGAAGTAGATTTCTTTGTGCGAAAGTGCTGTTTTCACAATGCTAAGTACTCCCAACTCTATCAACAACGTAGGTTTTACCAGTTTTCTAAGTCTCTCTTCTTTTCTTGTACTTATACTTGGAATTCTCTGTGTAAACCTCTGTAATTTCTCTCGGTAGATGAATCACTGAGGACTTTGTCTTGTTTCTATCTGTTACCATTCTTGAGAAACTCATACATTCTCTGTTCACTTATTCCCAGTCCTAGAGAAGTAGATTTCTTTGTGCGAAAGTGCTGTTTTCACAGTGCTAAGTACTCCCAACTCTATCAACAATGTAGGTTTTACCAGTTTTCTAAGTCTCTCTTATTTGCTTGTACTTATACTTGGAATTCTCTGTGTAAACCTCTGTAACTTCTCTAGGTAGATGAATCACTGTGTACTTTCTCTTCTTTCTGTCTGTTACCAATCTTGAGAAACTCATACATTCTCTGTTCACTGATTCCCAATCTTAAAGCAATAGATTTCTTTGTGCGAAAGTGTTGTTTTCACAGTGCTAAGTACTCCAAACTCTATCAACATTGTACGTTTTACCGGTTTTCTAAGTCTCTCTTATTTACTTGTACTTATACTTGGAATTCTCTGTGTAAACCTCTGTAACTTCTCTAGGTAGATGAGTCACTGTGTACTTTCTCTTGTTTCTATCTGTTACCAATCTTGAGAAACTCATACATTCTCCGTTCACTGTTTCCCGGTCTTAGAGAAGTAGATTTCTTTCCGCGAAAGTGCTGTTTTCACAGTGCTAAGTACTCCCAAATCTATCAACAATGTAGGTTTTAACAGTTTTCTAAGCCCTCTTATTTTCTTGTACTTATACTTGGAATTCTCTGTGTAAACCTCTGTAACTTCTCTCGGTAGATGAATCACTGTGGAGTTTCTCTTGTTTCTATCTGTTACCAATCTTGAGAAACTCATACATTCTCTGTTTACTGTTTCGCGGTCTTAGAGAAGTAGATTTCTTTGTGCGAAAGTGCTGTTTTCACAGTGCTAAGTACTCCCAACTCTATCAACAATGGAGTTTTTAATAGTTTTCTAAGTCTCTATTATTTTCTTGCACTTATACTTGGAATTCTCTGTGTAAACCTCTGTAACTTCTCTAGGTAGATGAATCACTGTGTACTTTCTTTTGTTTCTATCTGTTACCAATCTTGAGAAACTCATACATTCTCTGTTCACTGATTCCCAGTCTTAGAGAAGTAGATTTCTGTGTGCGAAAGTGCTGTTTTCACAGTGTTAAGTACTCCCAACTCTATCAACAATGTAGGTTTTACCGGTTTTCTGAGTCTCTCTTATTTGCTTGTACTTATACTTGGAATTCTCTGTGTAAACCTCTGTAACTTCTCTAGGTAGATGAATCACTGTGTACTTTCTCTTGTTTCTATCTGTTACCAATCTTGAGAAACTCATACATTCTCTGTTCACTGATTCCCAGTCTTAGAGAAGTAGATTTCTTTGTGCGAAAGTGCTGTTTTCACAGTGCTAAGTACTCCCAACTCTATCAACAATGTAGGTTTTAACAGTTTTCTAAGTCTCTCTTATTTTCTTGTACTTATACTTGGAATTCTCTGTGTAAACCTCTGTAACTTCTCTAGGTAGATGAATCACTGTGTACTTTCTCTTCTTTCTATCTGTTACCAATCTTGAGAAACTCATACATTCTCCGTTCACTGTTTCCCGGTCTTAGAGAAGTAGATTTCTTTGTGCGAAAGTGCTGTTTTCACAGTGCTAAGTACTCCCAACTCTATCAACAATGTAGGTTTTAACAGTTTTCTAAGTCTCTCTTATTTTCTTGCACTTATACTTAGATTTCTCTGTGTAAAATTCTGTAACTTATCTAGGTGGATGAATCACTGTGTACTTTCTCTTGTTTCTATCTGTTACCAATTTTGAGAAACTCATACATTCTCTGTTCACTGTTTCGCGGTCTTAGAGAAGTAGATTTCCTTGTGCGAAAGTGCTGTTTTCACACTGCTAAGTATCTCAACTCTATCAACAATGTAGGTTTTACCAGTTTTCTAAGTCTCTCTTATTTTCTTGTAGTTATACTTGGAATTCTCTGTGTAAACCTCTGTAACTTCTCTCGGTAGATGAATCACTGTGGACTTTCTCTTGTTTCTATCTGTTACCAATCTTGAGAACCTCATACATTCTCTGTTTACTGTTTCGCGGTCTTAGACAAGTAGATTTCTTTGAGCGAAAGTGCTGTTTTCACAGTGCTAAGTCCTCCCAACTCTATCAACAATGGAGTTTTTAATAGTTTTCAAAGTCTCTATTATTTTCTTGCACTTATACTTGGAATTCTCTGTGTAAACCTCTGTAACTTCTCTAGGTAGATGAATCACTGTGTACTTTCTCTTGTTTCTATCTGTTACCAATCTTGAGAAACTCATACATTCTCTGTTCACTGTTTCCCGGTCTTAGAGAAGTAGATTTCCTGGTGCGAAAGTGCTGTTTTCACAGTGCTAAGTACTCCCAACTCTATCAACAATGTAGGTTTTACCAGTTTTCTAAGTCTCTCTTATTTTCTTGGAGTTACACTTGGATTTCTCTGTGTAAACCTCTGGAACTTCTCTAAGTAGATGAATCACTGTGGACTTTCTCTTGTTTCTATCTGTTAACAATCTTGAGAAACTCATACATTCTCTGTTCACTGTTTCGCGGTCTTAGAGAAGTAGATTTCTTTGTGCGAAACTGCTGTTTTCACAGTGCTAAGTTCTCCCAACTCTATCAACTATGTAGGTTTTACCAGTTTTCTAAGTCTCTCTTATTTTCTTGTACTTATACTTGGAATTCTCTGTGTAAACCTCTGTAACTTCTCTCGGTAGATGAATCATTGTCTACTTTCTCTTGTATCTATCTGTTACCAATCTTGAGAAACTCATACATTCTCTGTTTACTGTTTCGCGGTCTTAGAGAAGTAGATTTGTTTGTGCAAAAGTGCTGTTTTCACAGTGCTAAGTACTCCTAACTATATCAACAATGTAGTTTTTACCAGTTTTCTAAGTCTCTCTTATTTTCTTGAAGCTACACTTGGATTTGTCAGTGTAAACCTCTGTAACTTCTCTAGGTAGATGAATCACTGTGTACTTTCTCTTGTTTCTATCTGTTACCAATCTTGAGAAACTGATACATTCTCTGTTCACTTATTCCCAGTCTTAGAGCAGTAGATTTCTATGTGCGAAAGTGCTTTTTTCACAGTGCTAAGTACTCCCAACTCTATCAAAAATGTATGTTTTACCAGTTTTCTAAGTCTCTCTTATTTTCTGGTACTTATACTTGGAATTCTCTGTATAAACTCCTGTAACTTCTCTCGGTAGATGAATCACTGTGGACTTTCTCTTGTTTCTATCTGTTACCAATCTTGGGAAACTCATACATTCTCTGTTCACTGTTTCGCGGTCTTAGAGAAGTAGATTTCTTTCGGCGAAAGTGCTGTTTTCACTGTGCTAAGTACTCCATACTCTACCAACAATGTAGGTTTTACCGGTTTTCTTAGTCTCTCTTATTTGCTTGTACTTATACTTGGAATTCTCTGTATAAACCTCTGTAACTTCTCTAGGTAGATGAATCACTGTGTACTTTCTCTTGTTTCTATCTGCTACCAATCTTGAGAAACTCATACATTCTCTGTTCACTGATTCCGAGTCTTAGAGAAGTAGATTTCTTAGTGTGAAAGTGCTGTTTTCACAGTGCTAAGTACTCCCAACTCTATCAACAATGTAGGTTTTACCGATTTTCTAAGTCTCTCCTATTTGCTTGTACTTATACTTCGAAATCTCTGTGTAAACCTCTGTAACTTCTCTAGGTAGATGAATCACTGTGTACTTTCTCTTCTTTCTGTCTGTTACCAATCTTGAGAAACTCATACATTCTCTGTTCACTGATTCCCAGTCTTAAAGCAATAGATTTCTTTGTGCGAAAGTGTTGTTTTCACAGTGCTAAGTACTCCAAACTCTATCAACATTGTACGTTTTACCGGTTTTCTAAGTCTCTCTTATTTACTTGTACTTATACTTGGAATTCTCTGTGTAAACCTCTGTAACTTCTCTAGGTAGATGAGTCACTGTGTACTTTCTCTTGTTTCTATCTGTTACCAATCTTGAGAAACTCATACATTCTCCGTTCACTGTTTCCCGGTCTTAGAGAAGTAGATTTCTTTCCGCGAAAGTGCTGTTTTCACAGTGCTAAGTACTCCCAAATCTATCAACAATGTAGGTTTTAACAGTTTTCTAAGCCCTCTTATTTTCTTGTACTTATACTTGGAATTCTCTGTGTAAACCTCTGTAACTTCTCTCGGTAGATGAATCACTGTGGAGTTTCTCTTGTTTCTATCTGTTACCAATCTTGAGAAACTCATACATTCTCTGTTTACTGTTTCGCGGTCTTAGAGAAGTAGATTTCTTTGTGCGAAAGTGCTGTTTTCACAGTGCTAAGTACTCCCAACTCTATCAACAATGGAGTTTTTAATAGTTTTCTAAGTCTCTATTATTTTCTTGCACTTATACTTGGAATTCTCTGTGTAAACCTCTGTAACTTCTCTAGGTAGATGAATCACTGTGTACTTTCTTTTGTTTCTATCTGTTACCAATCTTGAGAAACTCATACATTCTCTGTTCACTGATTCCCAGTCTTAGAGAAGTAGATTTCTGTGTGCGAAAGTGCTGTTTTCACAGTGTTAAGTACTCCCAACTCTATCAACAATGTAGGTTTTACCGGTTTTCTGAGTCTCTCTTATTTGCTTGTACTTATACTTGGAATTCTCTGTGTAAACCTCTGTAACTTCTCTAGGTAGATGAATCACTGTGTACTTTCTCTTGTTTCTATCTGTTACCAATCTTGAGAAACTCATACATTCTCTGTTCACTGATTCCCAGTCTTAGAGAAGTAGATTTCTTTGTGCGAAAGTGCTGTTTTCACAGTGCTAAGTACTCCCAACTCTATCAACAATGTAGGTTTTAACAGTTTTCTAAGTCTCTCTTATTTTCTTGTACTTATACTTGGAATTCTCTGTGTAAACCTCTGTAACTTCTCTAGGTAGATGAATCACTGTGTACTTTCTCTTCTTTCTATCTGTTACCAATCTTGAGAAACTCATACATTCTCCGTTCACTGTTTCCCGGTCTTAGAGAAGTAGATTTCTTTGTGCGAAAGTACTGTTTTCACAGTGCTAAGTACTCCCAACTCTATCAACAATGTAGGTTTTAACAGTTTTCTAAGTCTCTCTTATTTTCTTGCACTTATACTTAGATTTCTCTGTGTAAAATTCTGTAACTTATCTAGGTGGATGAATCACTGTGTACTTTCTCTTGTTTCTATCTGTTACCAATTTTGAGAAACTCATACATTCTCTGTTCACTGTTTCGCGGTCTTAGAGAAGTAGATTTCCTTGTGCGAAAGTGCTGTTTTCACACTGCTAAGTATCTCAACTCTATCAACAATGTAGGTTTTACCAGTTTTCTAAGTCTCTCTTATTTTCTTGTAGTTATACTTGGAATTCTCTGTGTAAACCTCTGTAACTTCTCTCGGTAGATGAATCACTGTGGACTTTCTCTTGTTTCTATCTGTTACCAATCTTGAGAACCTCATACATTCTCTGTTTACTGTTTCGCGGTCTTAGAGAAGTAGATTTCTTTGAGCGAAAGTGCTGTTTTCACAGTGCTAAGTCCTCCCAACTCTATCAACAATGGAGTTTTTAATAGTTTTCAAAGTCTCTATTATTTTCTTGCACTTATACTTGGAATTCTCTGTGTAAACCTCTGTAACTTCTCTAGGTAGATGAATCACTGTGTACTTTCTCTTGTTTCTATCTGTTACCAATCTTGAGAAACTCATACATTCTCTGTTCACTGTTTCCCGGTCTTAGAGAAGTAGATTTCCTGGTGCGAAAGTGCTGTTTTCACAGTGCTAAGTACTCCCAACTCTATCAACAATGTAGGTTTTACCAGTTTTCTAAGTCTCTCTTATTTTCTTGGAGTTACACTTGGATTTCTCTGTGTAAACCTCTGGAACTTCTCTAAGTAGATGAATCACTGTGGACTTTCTCTTGTTTCTATCTGTTAACAATCTTGAGAAACTCATACATTCTCTGTTCACTGTTTCGCGGTCTTAGAGAAGTAGATTTCTTTGTGCGAAACTGCTGTTTTCACAGTGCTAAGTTCTCCCAACTCTATCAACTATGTAGGTTTTACCAGTTTTCTAAGTCTCTCTTATTTTCTTGTACTTATACTTGGAATTCTCTGTGTAAACCTCTGTAACTTCTCTCGGTAGATGAATCATTGTCTACTTTCTCTTGTATCTATCTGTTACCAATCTTGAGAAACTCATACATTCTCTGTTTACTGTTTCGCGGTCTTAGAGAAGTAGATTTGTTTGTGCAAAAGTGCTGTTTTCACAGTGCTAAGTACTCCTAACTATATCAACAATGTAGTTTTTACCAGTTTTCTAAGTCTCTCTTATTTTCTTGAAGCTACACTTGGATTTGTCAGTGTAAACCTCTGTAACTTCTCTAGGTAGAAGAATCACTGTGTACTTTCTCTTGTTTCTATCTGTTACCAATCTTGAGAAACTGATACATTCTCTGTTCACTTATTCCCAGTCTTAGAGCAGTAGATTTCTATGTGCGAAAGTGCTTTTTTCACAGTGCTAAGTACTCCCAACTCTATCAAAAATGTATGTTTTACCAGTTTTCTAAGTCTCTCTTATTTTCTGGTACTTATACTTGGAATTCTCTGTATAAACTCCTGTAACTTCTCTCGGTAGATGAATCACTGTGGACTTTCTCTTGTTTCTATCTGTTACCAATCTTGGGAAACTCATACATTCTCTGTTCACTGTTTCGCGGTCTTAGAGAAGTAGATTTCTTTCCGCGAAAGTGCTGTTTTCACAGTGCTAAGTACTCCCAAATCTATCAACAATGTAGGTTTTAACAGTTTTCTAAGCCCTCTTATTTTCTTGTACTTATACTTGGAATTCTCTGTGTAAACCTCTGTAACTTCTCTCGGTAGATGAATCACTGTGGAGTTTCTCTTGTTTCTATCTGTTACCAATCTTGAGAAACTCATACATTCTCTGTTTACTGTTTCGCGGTCTTAGAGAAGTAGATTTCTTTGTGCGAAAGTGCTGTTTTCACAGTGCTAAGTACTCCCAACTCTATCAACAATGGAGTTTTTAATAGTTTTCTAAGTCTCTATTATTTTCTTGCACTTATACTTGGAATTCTCTGTGTAAACCTCTGTAACTTCTCTAGGTAGATGAATCACTGTGTACTTTCTTTTGTTTCTATCTGTTACCAATCTTGAGAAACTCATACATTCTCTGTTCACTGATTCCCAGTCTTAGAGAAGTAGATTTCTGTGTGGGAAAGTGCTGTTTTCACAGTGTTAAGTACTCCCAACTCTATCAACAATGTAGGTTTTACCGGTTTTCTGAGTCTCTCTTATTTGCTTGTACTTATACTTGGAATTCTCTGTGTAAACCTCTGTAACTTCTCTAGGTAGATGAATCACTGTGTACTTTCTCTTGTTTCAATCTGCTACCAATCTTGAGAAACTCATACATTCTCTGTTCACTGATTCCCAGTCTTAGAGAAGTAGATTTCTGTGTGCGAAAGTGCTGTTTTCACAGTGTTAAGTACTCCCAACTCTACCAACAATGTAGGTTTTACCGGTTTTCTTAGTCTCTCTTATTTGCTTGTACTTATACTTGGAATTCTCTGTGTAAACCTCTGTAACTTCTCTAGGTAGATGAATCACTGTGTACTTTCTCTTGTTTCTATCTGCTACCAATCTTGAGAAACTCATACATTCTCTCTTCACTGATTCCGAGTCTTAGAGAAGTAGATTTCTTAGTGTGAAAGTGCTGTTTTCACAGTGCTAAGTACTCCCAACTCTATCAACAATGTAGGTTTTACCGATTTTCTAAGTCTCTCCTATTTGCTTGTACTTATACTTCGAAATCTCTGTGTAAACCTCTGTAACTTCTCTAGGTAGATGAATCACTGTGTACTTTCTCTTCTTTCTGTCTGTTACCAATCTTGAGAAACTCATACATTCTCTGTTCACTGATTCCCAGTCTTAAAGCAATAGATTTCTTTGTGCGAAAGTGTTGTTTTCACAGTGCTAAGTACTCCAAACTCTATCAACATTGTACGTTTTACCGGTTTTCTAAGTCTCTCTTATTTTCTTGAAGCTACACTTGGATTTGTCAGTGTAAACCTCTGTAACTTCTCTAGGTAGATGAATCACTGTGTACTTTCTCTTGTTTCTATCTGTTACCAATCTTGAGAAACTGATACATTCTCTGTTCACTTATTCCCAGTCTTAGAGCAGTAGATTTCTATGTGCGAAAGTGCTTTTTTCACAGTGCTAAGTACTCCCAACTCTATCAAAAATGTATGTTTTACCAGTTTTCTAAGTCTCTCTTATTTTCTGGTACTTATACTTGGAATTCTCTGTATAAACTCCTGTAACTTCTCTCGGTAGATGAATCACTGTGGACTTTCTCTTGTTTCTATCTGTTACCAATCTTGGGAAACTCATACATTCTCTGTTCACTGTTTCGCGGTCTTAGAGAAGTAGATTTCTTTCGGCGAAAGTGCTGTTTTCACTGTGCTAAGTACTCCATACTCTACCAACAATGTAGGTTTTACCGGTTTTCTTAGTCTCTCTTATTTGCTTGTACTTATACTTGGAATTCTCTGTGTAAACCTCTGTAACTTCTCTAGGTAGATGAATCACTGTGTACTTTCTCTTGTTTCTATCTGCTACCAATCTTGAGAAACTCATACATTCTCTGTGCACTGATTCCGAGTCTTAGAGAAGTAGATTTCTTAGTGTGAAAGTGCTGTTTTCACAGTGCTAAGTACTCCCAACTCTATCAACAATGTAGGTTTTACCGATTTTCTAAGTCTCTCCTATTTGCTTGTACTTATACTTCGAAATCTCTGTGTAAACCTCTGTAACTTCTCTAGGTAGATGAATCACTGTGTACTTTCTCTTCTTTCTGTCTGTTACCAATCTTGAGAAACTCATACATTCTCTGTTCACTGATTCCCAGTCTTAAAGCAATAGATTTCTTTGTGCGAAAGTGTTGTTTTCACAGTGCTAAGTACTCCAAACTCTATCAACATTGTACGTTTTACCGGTTTTCTAAGTCTCTCTTATTTACTTGTACTTATACTTGGAATTCTCTGTGTAAACCTCTGTAACTTCTCTAGGTAGATGAGTCACTGTGTACTTTCTCTTGTTTCTATCTGTTACCAATCTTGAGAAACTCATACATTCTCTGTTCACTGATTCCCAGTCTTAGAGAAGTAGATTTCTGTGTGCGAAAGTGCTGTTTTCACAGTGTTAAGTACTCCCAACTCTATCAACAATGTAGGTTTTACCGGTTTTCTGAGTCTCTCTTATTTGCTTGTACTTATACTTGGAATTCTCTGTGTAAACCTCTGTAACTTCTCTAGGTAGATGAATCACTGTGTACTTTCTCTTGTTTCTATCTGCTACCAATCTTGAGAAACTCATACATTCTCTGTTCACTGATTCCCAGTCTTAGAGAAGTAGATTTCTGTGTGCGAAAGTGCTGTTTTCACAGTGTTAAGTACTCCCAACTCTACCAACAATGTAGGTTTTACCGGTTTTCTTAGTCTCTCTTATTTGCTTGTACTTATACTTGGAATTCTCTGTGTAAACCTCTGTAACTTCTCTAGGTAGATGAATCACTGTGTACTTTCTCTTGTTTCTATCTGCTACCAATCTTGAGAAACTCATACATTCTCTCTTCACTGATTCCGAGTCTTAGAGAAGTAGATTTCTTAGTGTGAAAGTGCTGTTTTCACAGTGCTAAGTACTCCCAACTCTATCAACAATGTAGGTTTTACCGATTTTCTAAGTCTCTCCTATTTGCTTGTACTTATACTTCGAAATCTCTGTGTAAACCTCTGTAACTTCTCTAGGTAGATGAATCACTGTGTACTTTCTCTTCTTTCTGTCTGTTACCAATCTTGAGAAACTCATACATTCTCTGTTCACTGATTCCCAGTCTTAAAGCAATAGATTTCTTTGTGCGAAAGTGTTGTTTTCACAGTGCTAAGTACTCCAAACTCTATCAACATTGTACGTTTTACCGGTTTTCTAAGTCTCTCTTATTTTCTTGAAGCTACACTTGGATTTGTCAGTGTAAACCTCTGTAACTTCTCTAGGTAGATGAATCACTGTGTACTTTCTCTTGTTTCTATCTGTTACCAATCTTGAGAAACTGATACATTCTCTGTTCACTTATTCCCAGTCTTAGAGCAGTAGATTTCTATGTGCGAAAGTGCTTTTTTCACAGTGCTAAGTACTCCCAACTCTATCAAAAATGTATGTTTTACCAGTTTTCTAAGTCTCTCTTATTTTCTGGTACTTATACTTGGAATTCTCTGTATAAACTCCTGTAACTTCTCTCGGTAGATGAATCACTGTGGACTTTCTCTTGTTTCTATCTGTTACCAATCTTGGGAAACTCATACATTCTCTGTTCACTGTTTCGCGGTCTTAGAGAAGTAGATTTCTTTCGGCGAAAGTGCTGTTTTCACTGTGCTAAGTACTCCATACTCTACCAACAATGTAGGTTTTACCGGTTTTCTTAGTCTCTCTTATTTGCTTGTACTTATACTTGGAATTCTCTGTGTAAACCTCTGTAACTTCTCTAGGTAGATGAATCACTGTGTACTTTCTCTTGTTTCTATCTGCTACCAATCTTGAGAAACTCATACATTCTCTGTGCACTGATTCCGAGTCTTAGAGAAGTAGATTTCTTAGTGTGAAAGTGCTGTTTTCACAGTGCTAAGTACTCCCAACTCTATCAACAATGTAGGTTTTACCGATTTTCTAAGTCTCTCCTATTTGCTTGTACTTATACTTCGAAATCTCTGTGTAAACCTCTGTAACTTCTCTAGGTAGATGAATCACTGTGTACTTTCTCTTCTTTCTGTCTGTTACCAATCTTGAGAAACTCATACATTCTCTGTTCACTGATTCCCAGTCTTAAAGCAATAGATTTCTTTGTGCGAA
Organism: Heterohyrax brucei; assembly: GCA_028571685.1. Lineage (NCBI taxonomy): Eukaryota > Metazoa > Chordata > Mammalia > Hyracoidea > Procaviidae > Heterohyrax > Heterohyrax brucei. The sequence goes on from CM053163.1 coordinate 33,186,509, forward strand.
AGTGTTGTTTTTACAGTGCTAAGTACTCCAAACTCTATCAACATTGTACGTTTTACCGGTTTTCTAAGTCTCTCTTATTTACTTGTACTTATACTTGGAATTCTCTGTGTAAACCTCTGTAACTTCTCTAGGTAGATGAGTCACTGTGTACTTTCTCTTGTTTCTATCTGTTACCAATCTTGAGAAACTCATACATTCTCCGTTCACTGTTTCCCGGTCTTAGAGAAGTAGATTTCTTTCCGCGAAAGTGCTGTTTTCACAGTGCTAAGTACTCCCAAATCTATCAACAATGTAGGTTTTAACAGTTTTCTAAGCCCTCTTATTTTCTTGTACTTATACTTGGAATTCTCTGTGTAAACCTCTGTAACTTCTCTCGGTAGATGAATCACTGTGGAGTTTCTCTTGTTTCTATCTGTTACCAATCTTGAGAAACTCATACATTCTCTGTTTACTGTTTCGCGGTCTTAGAGAAGTAGATTTCTTTGTGCGAAAGTGCTGTTTTCACAGTGCTAAGTACTCCCAACTCTATCAACAATGGAGTTTTTAATAGTTTTCTAAGTCTCTATTATTTTCTTGCACTTATACTTGGAATTCTCTGTGTAAACCTCTGTAACTTCTCTAGGTAGATGAATCACTGTGTACCTTCTTTTGTTTCTATCTGTTACCAATCTTGAGAAACTCATACATTCTCTGTTCACTGATTCCCAGTCTTAGAGAAGTAGATTTCTGTGTGCGAAAGTGCTGTTTTCACAGTGTTAAGTACTCCCAACTCTATCAACAATGTAGGTTTTACCGGTTTTCTGAGTCTCTCTTATTTGCTTGTACTTATACTTGGAATTCTCTGTGTAAACCTCTGTAACTTCTCTAGGTAGATGAATCACTGTGTACTTTCTCTTGTTTCTATCTGTTACCAATCTTGAGAAACTCATACATTCTCTGTTCACTGATTCCCAGTCTTAGAGAAGTAGATTTCTTTGTGCGAAAGTGCTGTTTTCACAGTGCTAAGTACTCCCAACTCTATCAACAATGTAGGTTTTAACAGTTTTCTAAGTCTCTCTTATTTTCTTGTACTTATACTTGGAATTCTCTGTGTAAACCTCTGTAACTTCTCTAGGTAGATGAATCACTGTGTACTTTCTCTTCTTTCTATCTGTTACCAATCTTGAGAAACTCATACATTCTCCGTTCACTGTTTCCCGGTCTTAGAGAAGTAGATTTCTTTGTGCGAAAGTGCTGTTTTCACAGTGCTAAGTACTCCCAACTCTATCAACAATGTAGGTTTTAACAGTTTTCTAAGTCTCTCTTATTTTCTTGCACTTATACTTGGATTTCTCTGTGTAAAATTCTGTAACTTATCTAGGTGGATGAATCACTGTGTACTTTCTCTTGTTTCTATCTGTTAACAATCTTGAGAAACTCATACATTCTCTGTTCACTGTTTCGCGGTCTTAGAGAAGTAGATTTCTTTGTGCAAAAGTGCTGTTTTCACAGTGCTAAGTACTCCTAACTATATCAACAATGTAGTTTTTACCAGTTTTCTAAGTCTCTCTTATTTTCTTGAAGCTACACTTGGATTTGTCAGTGTAAACCTCTGTAACTTCTCTAGGTAGATGAATCACTGTGTACTTTCTCTTGTTTCTATCTGTTACCAATCTTGAGAAACTGATACATTCTCTGTTCACTTATTCCCAGTCTTAGAGCAGTAGATTTCTATGTGCGAAAGTGCTTTTTTCACAGTGCTAAGTACTCCCAACTCTATCAAAAATGTATGTTTTACCAGTTTTCTAAGTCTCTCTTATTTTCTGGTACTTATACTTGGAATTCTCTGTATAAACTCCTGTAACTTCTCTCGGTAGATGAATCACTGTGGACTTTCTCTTGTTTCTATCTGTTACCAATCTTGGGAAACTCATACATTCTCTGTTCACTGTTTCGCGGTCTTAGAGAAGTAGATTTCTTTCGGCGAAAGTGCTGTTTTCACTGTGCTAAGTACTCCATACTCTACCAACAATGTAGGTTTTACCGGTTTTCTTAGTCTCTCTTATTTGCTTGTACTTATACTTGGAATTCTCTGTGTAAACCTCTGTAACTTCTCTAGGTAGATGAATCACTGTGTACTTTCTCTTGTTTCTATCTGCTACCAATCTTGAGAAACTCATACATTCTCTGTTCACTGATTCCGAGTCTTAGACAAGTAGATTTCTTAGTGTGAAAGTGCTGTTTTCACAGTGCTAAGTACTCCCAACTCTATCAACAATGTAGGTTTTACCGATTTTCTAAGTCTCTCCTATTTGCTTGTACTTATACTTCGAAATCTCTGTGTAAACCTCTGTAACTTCTCTAGGTAGATGAATCACTGTGTACTTTCTCTTGTTTCTATCTGTTACCAATCTTGAGAAACTCATACATTCTCCGTTCACTGTTTCCCGGTCTTAGAGAAGTAGATTTCTTGGTGCGAAAGTGCTGTTTTCACAGTGCTAAGTACTCCCAACTCTATCAACATGTAGGTTTTACCGATTTTCTAAGTCTCTCCTATTTGCTTGTACTTATACTTCGAAATCTCTGTGTAAACCTCTGTAACTTCTCTAGGTAGATGAATCACTGTGTACTTTCTCTTCTTTCTGTCTGTTACCAATCTTGAGAAACTCATACATTCTCTGTTCACTGATTCCCAGTCTTAAAGCAATAGATTTCTTTGTGCGAAAGTGTTGTTTTCACAGTGCTAAGTACTCCAAACTCTATCAACATTGTACGTTTTACCGGTTTTCTAAGTCTCTCTTATTTTCTTGAAGCTACACTTGGATTTGTCAGTGTAAACCTCTGTAACTTCTCTAGGTAGATGAATCACTGTGTACTTTCTCTTGTTTCTATCTGTTACCAATCTTGAGAAACTGATACATTCTCTGTTCACTTATTCCCAGTCTTAGAGCAGTAGATTTCTATGTGCGAAAGTGCTTTTTTCACAGTGCTAAGTACTCCCAACTCTATCAAAAATGTATGTTTTACCAGTTTTCTAAGTCTCTCTTATTTTCTGGTACTTATACTTGGAATTCTCTGTATAAACTCCTGTAACTTCTCTCGGTAGATGAATCACTGTGGACTTTCTCTTGTTTCTATCTGTTACCAATCTTGGGAAACTCATACATTCTCTGTTCACTGTTTCGCGGTCTTAGAGAAGTAGATTTCTTTCGGCGAAAGTGCTGTTTTCACTGTGCTAAGTACTCCATACTCTACCAACAATGTAGGTTTTACCGGTTTTCTTAGTCTCTCTTATTTGCTTGTACTTATACTTGGAATTCTCTGTGTAAACCTCTGTAACTTCTCTAGGTAGATGAATCACTGTGTACTTTCTCTTGTTTCTATCTGCTACCAATCTTGAGAAACTCATACATTCTCTGTGCACTGATTCCGAGTCTTAGAGAAGTAGATTTCTTAGTGTGAAAGTGCTGTTTTCACAGTGCTAAGTACTCCCAACTCTATCAACAATGTAGGTTTTACCGATTTTCTAAGTCTCTCCTATTTGCTTGTACTTATACTTCGAAATCTCTGTGTAAACCTCTGTAACTTCTCTAGGTAGATGAATCACTGTGTACTTTCTCTTCTTTCTGTCTGTTACCAATCTTGAGAAACTCATACATTCTCTGTTCACTGATTCCCAGTCTTAAAGCAATAGATTTCTTTGTGCGAAAGTGTTGTTTTCACAGTGCTAAGTACTCCAAACTCTATCAACATTGTACGTTTTACCGGTTTTCTAAGTCTCTCTTATTTACTTGTACTTATACTTGGAATTCTCTGTGTAAACCTCTGTAACTTCTCTAGGTAGATGAGTCACTGTGTACTTTCTCTTGTTTCTATCTGTTACCAATCTTGAGAAACTCATACATTCTCTGTTCACTGATTCCCAGTCTTAGAGAAGTAGATTTCTGTGTGCGAAAGTGCTGTTTTCACAGTGTTAAGTACTCCCAACTCTATCAACAATGTAGGTTTTACCGGTTTTCTGAGTCTCTCTTATTTGCTTGTACTTATACTTGGAATTCTCTGTGTAAACCTCTGTAACTTCTCTAGGTAGATGAATCACTGTGTACTTTCTCTTGTTTCTATCTGCTACCAATCTTGAGAAACTCATACATTCTCTGTTCACTGATTCCCAGTCTTAGAGAAGTAGATTTCTGTGTGCGAAAGTGCTGTTTTCACAGTGTTAAGTACTCCCAACTCTACCAACAATGTAGGTTTTACCGGTTTTCTTAGTCTCTCTTATTTGCTTGTACTTATACTTGGAATTCTCTGTGTAAACCTCTGTAACTTCTCTAGGTAGATGAATCACTGTGTACTTTCTCTTGTTTCTATCTGCTACCAATCTTGAGAAACTCATACATTCTCTCTTCACTGATTCCGAGTCTTAGAGAAGTAGATTTCTTAGTGTGAAAGTGCTGTTTTCACAGTGCTAAGTACTCCCAACTCTATCAACAATGTAGGTTTTACCGATTTTCTAAGTCTCTCCTATTTGCTTGTACTTATACTTCGAAATCTCTGTGTAAACCTCTGTAACTTCTCTAGGTAGATGAATCACTGTGTACTTTCTCTTCTTTCTGTCTGTTACCAATCTTGAGAAACTCATACATTCTCTGTTCACTGATTCCCAGTCTTAAAGCAATAGATTTCTTTGTGCGAAAGTGTTGTTTTCACAGTGCTAAGTACTCCAAACTCTATCAACATTGTACGTTTTACCGGTTTTCTAAGTCTCTCTTATTTTCTTGAAGCTACACTTGGATTTGTCAGTGTAAACCTCTGTAACTTCTCTAGGTAGATGAATCACTGTGTACTTTCTCTTGTTTCTATCTGTTACCAATCTTGAGAAACTGATACATTCTCTGTTCACTTATTCCCAGTCTTAGAGCAGTAGATTTCTATGTGCGAAAGTGCTTTTTTCACAGTGCTAAGTACTCCCAACTCTATCAAAAATGTATGTTTTACCAGTTTTCTAAGTCTCTCTTATTTTCTGGTACTTATACTTGGAATTCTCTGTATAAACTCCTGTAACTTCTCTCGGTAGATGAATCACTGTGGACTTTCTCTTGTTTCTATCTGTTACCAATCTTGGGAAACTCATACATTCTCTGTTCACTGTTTCGCGGTCTTAGAGAAGTAGATTTCTTTCGGCGAAAGTGCTGTTTTCACTGTGCTAAGTACTCCATACTCTACCAACAATGTAGGTTTTACCGGTTTTCTTAGTCTCTCTTATTTGCTTGTACTTATACTTGGAATTCTCTGTGTAAACCTCTGTAACTTCTCTAGGTAGATGAATCACTGTGTACTTTCTCTTGTTTCTATCTGCTACCAATCTTGAGAAACTCATACATTCTCTGTGCACTGATTCCGAGTCTTAGAGAAGTAGATTTCTTAGTGTGAAAGTGCTGTTTTCACAGTGCTAAGTACTCCCAACTCTATCAACAATGTAGGTTTTACCGATTTTCTAAGTCTCTCCTATTTGCTTGTACTTATACTTCGAAATCTCTGTGTAAACCTCTGTAACTTCTCTAGGTAGATGAATCACTGTGTACTTTCTCTTCTTTCTGTCTGTTACCAATCTTGAGAAACTCATACATTCTCTGTTCACTGATTCCCAGTCTTAAAGCAATAGATTTCTTTGTGCGAAAGTGTTGTTTTTACAGTGCTAAGTACTCCAAACTCTATCAACATTGTACGTTTTACCGGTTTTCTAAGTCTCTCTTATTTACTTGTACTTATACTTGGAATTCTCTGTGTAAACCTCTGTAACTTCTCTAGGTAGATGAGTCACTGTGTACTTTCTCTTGTTTCTATCTGTTACCAATCTTGAGAAACTCATACATTCTCCGTTCACTGTTTCCCGGTCTTAGAGAAGTAGATTTCTTTCCGCGAAAGTGCTGTTTTCACAGTGCTAAGTACTCCCAAATCTATCAACAATGTAGGTTTTAACAGTTTTCTAAGCCCTCTTATTTTCTTGTACTTATACTTGGAATTCTCTGTGTAAACCTCTGTAACTTCTCTCGGTAGATGAATCACTGTGGAGTTTCTCTTGTTTCTATCTGTTACCAATCTTGAGAAACTCATACATTCTCTGTTTACTGTTTCGCGGTCTTAGAGAAGTAGATTTCTTTGTGCGAAAGTGCTGTTTTCACAGTGCTAAGTACTCCCAACTCTATCAACAATGGAGTTTTTAATAGTTTTCTAAGTCTCTATTATTTTCTTGCACTTATACTTGGAATTCTCTGTGTAAACCTCTGTAACTTCTCTAGGTAGATGAATCACTGTGTACTTTCTTTTGTTTCTATCTGTTACCAATCTTGAGAAACTCATACATTCTCTGTTCACTGATTCCCAGTCTTAGAGAAGTAGATTTCTGTGTGCGAAAGTGCTGTTTTCACAGTGTTAAGTACTCCCAACTCTATCAACAATGTAGGTTTTACCGGTTTTCTGAGTCTCTCTTATTTGCTTGTACTTATACTTGGAATTCTCTGTGTAAACCTCTGTAACTTCTCTAGGTAGATGAATCACTGTGTACTTTCTCTTGTTTCTATCTGTTACCAATCTTGAGAAACTCATACATTCTCTGTTCACTGATTCCCAGTCTTAGAGAAGTAGATTTCTTTGTGCGAAAGTGCTGTTTTCACAGTGCTAAGTACTCCCAACTCTATCAACAATGTAGGTTTTAACAGTTTTCTAAGTCTCTCTTATTTTCTTGTACTTATACTTGGAATTCTCTGTGTAAACCTCTGTAACTTCTCTAGGTAGATGAATCACTGTGTACTTTCTCTTCTTTCTATCTGTTACCAATCTTGAGAAACTCATACATTCTCCGTTCACTGTTTCCCGGTCTTAGAGAAGTAGATTTCTTTGTGCGAAAGTGCTGTTTTCACAGTGCTAAGTACTCCCAACTCTATCAACAATGTAGGTTTTAACAGTTTTCTAAGTCTCTCTTATTTTCTTGCACTTATACTTGGATTTCTCTGTGTAAAATTCTGTAACTTATCTAGGTGGATGAATCACTGTGTACTTTCTCTTGTTTCTATCTGTTAACAATCTTGAGAAACTCATACATTCTCTGTTCACTGTTTCGCGGTCTTAGAGAAGTAGATTTCTTTGTGCAAAAGTGCTGTTTTCACAGTGCTAAGTACTCCTAACTATATCAACAATGTAGTTTTTACCAGTTTTCTAAGTCTCTCTTATTTTCTTGAAGCTACACTTGGATTTGTCAGTGTAAACCTCTGTAACTTCTCTAGGTAGATGAATCACTGTGTACTTTCTCTTGTTTCTATCTGTTACCAATCTTGAGAAACTGATACATTCTCTGTTCACTTATTCCCAGTCTTAGAGCAGTAGATTTCTATGTGCGAAAGTGCTTTTTTCACAGTGCTAAGTACTCCCAACTCTATCAAAAATGTATGTTTTACCAGTTTTCTAAGTCTCTCTTATTTTCTGGTACTTATACTTGGAATTCTCTGTATAAACTCCTGTAACTTCTCTCGGTAGATGAATCACTGTGGACTTTCTCTTGTTTCTATCTGTTACCAATCTTGGGAAACTCATACATTCTCTGTTCACTGTTTCGCGGTCTTAGAGAAGTAGATTTCTTTCGGCGAAAGTGCTGCTTTCACTGTGCTAAGTACTCCATACTCTACCAACAATGTAGGTTTTACCGGTTTTCTTAGTCTCTCTTATTTGCTTGTACTTATACTTGGAATTCTCTGTGTAAACCTCTGTAACTTCTCTAGGTAGATGAATCACTGTGTACTTTCTCTTGTTTCTATCTGCTACCAATCTTGAGAAACTCATACATTCTCTGTTCACTGATTCCGAGTCTTAGACAAGTAGATTTCTTAGTGTGAAAGTGCTGTTTTCACAGTGCTAAGTACTCCCAACTCTATCAACAATGTAGGTTTTACCGATTTTCTAAGTCTCTCCTATTTGCTTGTACTTATACTTCGAAATCTCTGTGTAAACCTCTGTAACTTCTCTAGGTAGATGAATCACTGTGTACTTTCTCTTGTTTCTATCTGTTACCAATCTTGAGAAACTCATACATTCTCCGTTCACTGTTTCCCGGTCTTAGAGAAGTAGATTTCTTGGTGCGAAAGTGCTGTTTTCACAGTGCTAAGTACTCCCAACTCTATCAACATGTAGGTTTTACCGATTTTCTAAGTCTCTCTTATTTGCTTGTATTTATACTTCGAAATCTCTGTGTAAACCTCAGTAACTTCTCTAGGTCGATGAATCACTGTGTACTTTCTCTTGTTTCTATCTGTTACCAATCTTGAGAAACTCATACATTCTCTGTTCCGTGATTCCCGGTCTTAGAGAAGTAGATTTCTTGGTGCGAAAGTGCTGTTTTCACAGTGCTAAGTACTCCCAACTCTATCAACAATGTAGGTTTTACCGATTTTCTAAGTCTCTCTTATTTGCTTGTACTTATACTTGGAATTCTCTGTGTAAACCTCTGTAACTTCTCTGGGTAGATGAATCACTGTGTACTTTCTCTTGTTTCTATCTGTTACAAATCTTGAGAAACTCATACATTCTCTGTTCACTGATTCCCAGTCTTAGAGAAGTAGATTTCTTTGTGCGAAAGTGCTGTTTTCACAGTGTTAAGTACTCCCAACTCTATCAACAATGTAGATTTTACCGATTTTCTAAGTCTCTCTTATTTGCTTGTACTTACACTTGGATTTCTTTTCGTAAACCTCTGTAACTTCTCTAGGTAGATAAATCACTGTGTACTTTCTCTTGTTTCTATCGGTTACCAATCTTGAGAAACTCATACATTCTCTGTTCACTGTTTCCCGGTCTTAGAGAAGTAGATTTCTTTCTCAGAAAGTGCTGTTTTCACAGTGCTAAGTACTCCCAAATCTATCAACAATGTAGGTTTTACCAGTTTTCTAAGTCTCTCTTATTTTCTTGAAGTTACACTTGGATTTCTCTGTGTAAACCTCTGTAACTTCTCTAAGTAGATGAATCACTGTGGAGTTTCTCTTGTTTCTATCTGTTACCAATCTTGAGAAACTCATACATTCTCTGTTTACTGTTTCGCGGTCTTAGAGAAGTAGATTTCTTTGTGCGAAAGTGCTGTTTTCACAGTGCTAAGTACTACCACCTCTATCAACAATGGAGTTTTTAATAGTTTTCTAAGTCTCTATTATTTTCTGGCACTTATACTTGGAATTCTCTGTGTAAACCTCTGTAACTTCTCTAGGTAGATGAATCACTGTGTACTTTCTCTTGTTTCTATCTGTTACTAATCTTGAGAAACTCATACATTCTCTGTTCACTGATTTCCAGTCTTAGAGCAGTAGATTTCTATGTGCGAAAGTGCTTTTTTCACAGTGCTAAGTACTCCCAACTCTATCAACAATGTATGTTTTACCAGTTTGCTAAGTCTCTCTTATTTTCTTGTACTTATACTTGGAATTCTCTGTATAAACTCCTGTAACTTCTCTCGGTAGATGAATCACTGTGGACTTTCTCTTGTTTCTATCTGTTACCAATCTTGAGAAACTCATACAGTCTCTGTTCTCTGTTTCGCGGTCTTAGAAAAGTAGATTTCTTTCGGCGAAATTGCTGTTTTCACTGTGCTAAGTACTCCATACTCTACCAACAATGTAGGTTTTACCGGTTTTCTAAGTCTCTCTTATTTGCTTGTACTTATACTTGGAATTCTCTGTGTAAACCTCTGTAACTTCTCTAGGTCAATGAATCACTGTGTACTTTCTCTTATTTCTATCTGTTACCAATCTTGAGAAACTCATACATTCTCCGTTGACTGTTTCCCGGTCTTAGAGAAGTAGATTTCTTTATGCGAAAGTGCTGTTTTCACAGTGCTAAGTACTCCCAACTCTATCAACAATGTAGTTTCTACCACTTTTCTAAGTCTCTCTTATTTTCATGAAGTTACACTTGGATTTCTCTGTGTAAACCTCTGTAACTTCTCTAGGTAGATGAATCACTGTGTACTTTCTCTTGTTTCTATCTGTTACCAATCTTGAGAAACTCATACATTCTCTGTTCACAGTTTCCCGGTCTTAGAGAAGTAGATTTCTTGGTGCGAAAGTGCTGTTTTCACAGTGCTAAGTACTCCCAACTCTATCAACAATGTAGGTTTTACCGGTTTTCTAAGTCTCTCTTATTTCCTTGTACTTATACTTGGAATTCTCTGTGTAAACCTCTGTAACTTCTCTAGGTAGATGAATCACTGTGTCCTTTCTCTTGTTTCTATCTGTTACCCATCTTGAGAAACTCATACATTCTCCGTTCACTGTTTCACAGTCTTAGAGAAATAGATTTCTTTGTGCGAAAATGCTGTTTTCACAGTGTTACGTACTCCCAACTCTATCAACAATGTAGGTTTTATCGCTTTTCTGGGTCTCTCTTATTTGCTTGTACTTACACTTGGAATTCTCTTTGTAAACCTCTGTAACTTCTCTAGGTAGATAAATCACTGTGTACTTTCTCTTGTTTCTATCTGTTACCAATCTTGAGAAACTCATACTTTTTCTGTTCACTGATTCCCAGTCCTAGAGAAGTAGATTTCTTTGTGCGAAAGTGCTGTTTTCACAGTGCTAAGTACTCCCAACTCTATCAACAATGTAGGTTTTACCAGTTTTCTAAGTCTCTCTTATTTGCTTATACTTATACTTGGAATTCACTGTGTAAACCTCTGTAACTTCTCTAGGTAGATGAATCACTGTGTACTTTCTCTTGTTTCTATCTGTTACCAATCTTGAGAAACTCATACATTCTCTGTTCACTGATTCCCAGTCTTAAAGCAGTAGATTTCTTTGTGCGAAAGTGCTGTTTTCACAGTGAAAAGTACTCCCAACTCTATCAACAATGTAGGTTTTACCAGTTTTCTAAGTCTCCCTTATTTGCTGGTACTTATACTTGGAATTCTCTGTGTAAACCTTTGTAACTTCTCTAGGTAGATGAATCACTGTGTACTTTCTCTTGTTTCTATCTGTTACCAATCTTGAGAAACTCATACATTCTCTGTTCACTTATTCCCAGTCTTAGAGCAGTAGATTTCTATGTGCGAAAGTGCTTTTTTCACAGTGCTAAGTACTCCCAACTCTATCAACAATGTATGTTTTACCACTTTTCTAAGTCTCTCTTATTTTCTTGTACTTATACTTGGAATTCTCTGTATAAACTCCTGTAACTTCTCTCGGTAGATGAATCACTGTGGACTTTCTCTTGTTTCTATCTGTTACCAATCTTGAGAAACTCATACATTCTCTGTTCACTGTATCGCGGTCTTAGAGAAGTAGATTTCTTTCGGCGAAAGTGCTGTTTTCACTGTGCTAAGTACTCCATACTCTACCAACAATGTAGGTTTTACCGATTTTCTAAGTCTCTCTTATTTGCTTGTACTTATACTTGGAATTCTCTGTGTAAACCTCTGTAACTTCTCTAGGTCTATGAATCACTGTGTACTTTCTCTTGTTTCTATCTGTTACCAATCTTGAGAAACTCATACATTCTCCGTTGACTGTTTCCCGGTCTTAGAGAAGTAGATTTCTTTATGCGAAAGTGCTGTTTTCACAGTGCTAAGTACTCCCAACTCTATCAACAATGTAGTTTCTACCAGTTTTCTAAGTCTCTCTTATTTTCATGAAGTTACACTTGGATTTCTCTGTGTAAACCTCTGTAACTTCTCTAGGTAGATGAATCACTGTGTACTTTCTCTTGTTTCTATCTGTTACCAATCTTGAGAAACTCATACATTCTCTGTTCACTGTTTCCCGGTCTTAGAGAAGTAGATTTCTTTGTGCGAAAGTGCTGTTTTCACAGTGCTAAGTACTCCCAACTCTATCAACAATGTAGGTTTTACCGGTTTTCTAAGTCTCTCTTATTTCCTTGTACTTATACTTGGAATTCTCTGTGTAAACCTCTGTAACTTCTCTAGGTAGATGAATCACTGTGTCCTTTCTCTTGTTTCTATCTGTTACCCATCTTGAGAAACTCATACATTCTCCGTTCACTGTTTCCCGGTCTTAGAGAAGTAGATTTCTTTCTGCGAAAGTGGTGTTTTCACAGTGCTAAGTACTCCAAACTCTATCAACAATATAGGTTTTACCAGCTTTCTAAGTCTCTCTTATTTTCTTGCAGTTACACTTGGAATTCTCTGTGTATACCTCTGTAACTTCTCTAGGTAGATGAATCACTGTGTATTTTCTCTTGTTTCTATCTGTTATCAATCTTGAGAAACTCATACATTCTCTGTTCACTGTTTCGCGGTCTTAGAGAAGTAGATTTTTTTGTGCGAAAGTGCTGTTTTCACAGTGCTAAGTACTCCCAACTCTATCAACAATGTAGGTTTTAACAGTTTTCTAAGTCTCTCTTATTTTCTTGTACTTATACTTGGAATTCTCTGTGTAAACCTCTGTAACTTCTCTAGGTAGATGAATCACTGTGTACTTTCTCTTCTTTCTATCTGTTACCAATCTTGAGAAACTCATACATTCTACGTTCACTGTTTCGCGGTCTTAGAGAAGTAGATTTCTTTGTGCGAAAGTGCTGTTTTCACAGTGCTAAGTACTCCCAACTCTATCAACAATGTAGGTTTTACCAGTTTTCTAAGTCTCTCTTATTTGCTTATACTTATACTTGGAATTCACTGTGTAAACCTCTGTAACTTCTCTAGGTAGATGAATCACTGTGTACTTTCTCTTGTTTCTATCTGTTACCAATCTTGAGAAACTCATACATTCTCTGTTCACTGATTCCCAGTCTTAAAGCAGTAGATTTCTTTGTGCGAAAGTGCTGTTTTCACAGTGAAAAGTACTCCCAACTCTATCAACAATGTAGGTTTTACCAGTTTTCTAAGTCTCCCTTATTTGCTGGTACTTATACTTGGAATTCTCTGTGTAAACCTTTGTAACTTCTCTAGGTAGATGAATCACTGTGTACTTTCTCTTGTTTCTATCTGTTACCAATCTTGAGAAACTCATACATTCTCTGTTTACTGTTTCGCGGTCTTAGAGAAGTAGATTTCTTTGTGTGAAAGTGCTGTTTTCACAGTGCTAAGTACTCCCAACTCTATCAACAATGGAGTTTTTAATAGTTTTCTAAGTCTCTCTTATTTTCTTGCACTTATACTTGGAATTCTCTGTGTAAACCTCTGTAACTTCTCTAGGTAGATGAATCACTGTGTACTTTCTCTTGTTTCTACCTGTTACCAATCTTGAGAAACTCACACATTCTCTTTTCACTGATTCGCAGTCTTAGAAAAGTAGATTTCTTTATGCGAAAGTGCTGTTTTCACAGTGCTAAGTACTCCCAACTCTATCAACAATGTAGGTTTTACTGGTTATCTAAGTCTCTCTTATTTGCTTGTACTTATACTTGGAATTCTCTGTGTAAACCTCTGTAACTTCTCTAGGTAGATGAATCACTGTGTACTTTCTCTTGTTTGTATCTGTTACCAATCTTGAGAAACTCATACATTCTCTGTTCACTGTTTCCCGGTCTTAGAGCAGTAGATTTCTTTCTGCGAAAGTGCTGTTTTCACAGTGCTAAGTACTCCCAACTCTATCAACAATGTAGGTTTTACCAGTTTTCTAACTCTCTCTTATTTTCTTGCACTTATACTTGGAATTCCCTGTGTAAACCTCTGTAACTTCTCTAGGTAGATGAATCACTGTGTACTTTCTCTTGTTTCTATCTGTTACCAATCTTGAGAAACTCATACATTCTCTGTTCACTGTTTCCCGGTCTTAGAGAAGTAGATTTCTTGGTGCGAAAGTGCTGTTTTCACAGTGCTAAGTACTCCCAACTCTATCAACAATGTAGGTTTTACCAGTTTTCTAAGTCTCTCTTATTTGCTTGTTCTTATACTTGGAATTCTCTGTGTAAACCTCTGTAACTTCTCTAGGTAGATGAATCACTGTGTACTTTCTCTTGTTTCTATCTGTTACCAATCTTGAGAAACTCATACATTCTCTGTTCACTGATTCCCAGTCTTAGAGAAGTAGATTTCTTTGTGCGAAAATGCTGTTTTCACAGTGTTACGTACTCCCAACTCTATCAAAAATGTAGGTTTTACCTCTTTTCTGAGTCTCTCTTATTTGCTTGTACTTACACTTGGAATTCTCTTTGTAAACCTCTGTAACTTCTCTAGGTAGATAAATCACTGTGTACTTTCTCTTGTTTCTATCTGTTACCAATCTTGAGAAACTCATACATTTCCTGTTCACGGATTCCCAGTCCTAGAGAAGTAGATTTCTTTGTGCGAAAGTGCTGTTTTCACAGTGCTAAGTACTCCCAACTCTATCAACAATGTAGGTTTTACCAGTTTTCTAAGTCTCTCTTATTTGCTTGTACTTGTACTTGGAATTCACTGTGTAAAACTCTGTAACTTCTCTAGGTAGATGAATCACTGTGTACTTTCTCTTGTTTCTATCTGTTACCAATCTTGAGAAACTCATACATTCTCTGTTCATGATTCCCAGTCTTACAGCAGTAGATTTCTTTGTGCGAAAATGCTGTTTTCACAGTGATAAGTACTCCCAACTCTATCAACAATGTAGGTTTTACCGGTTTTCTAAGTCTCTCTTATTTGCTGGTACTTATACTTGGAATTCTCTGTGTAAACCTTTGTAACTTCTCTAGGTAGATGAATCACTGTGTACTTTCTCTTGTTTCTATCTGTTGCCAATCTTGAGAAACTCACACATTCTCCGTTCATTGTTTCCCGGTCTTAGAGAAGTAGATTTCTTTCTGCGAAAGTGCTGTTTTCACAGTGCTAAGTACACCCAACTCTATCAACAATGTAGGTTTTACCAGTTTTCTAAGTCTCTCTTATTTTCTTGTACTTATACTTGGAATTCTCTGTGTAAACCTCTATACCTTCTCTCGGTAAATGAATCACTGTGGACTTTCTCTTGTTTCTATCTGTTACCAATCTTGAGAAAGTCACACATTCTCTGTTCACTGATTCCCAGTCTTAGAAAAGTAAATTTATTTGTGCGAAAGTGCTGTTTTCACAGTGCTAATTACTCCCAACTCTATCAACAATGTAGGTTTTACTGGTTATCTAAGTCTCTCTTATTTGCTTGTACTTATACTTGGAATTCTCTGTGTAAACCTCTGTAACTTCTCTAGGTAGATGAATCACTGTGTACTTTCTCTTGTTTCTATCTGTTACCAATCTTGAGAAACTCATACATTCTCTGTTCACTGATTCCCAGTCTTAGAGCAGTAGATTTCTATGTGCGAAAGTGCTTTTTTCACAGTGCTAAGTGCTCCCAACTCTATCAACAATGTATGTTTTAACAGTTTTCTAACTCTCTCTTTTTTTCTTGTACTTATACTTGTAATTCTCTGGGTAAACCTCTGTAACTTCTCTATGTAAATGAATCACTGTGTACTTTCTCTTGTTTCTATCTGTTACCAATCTTCAGAAACTCATACATTCTCTGTTCACGGTTTCACGGTCTTAGAGAAGTAGATTTCATTCGGCGAAAGTGATGTTTTCACACTACCAAGTACTCCCATCTCAGTCAACAATGTAGGTTTTACCAGTTTTCTAAGTCTCTCTTATTTGCTTGGAGTTACACTTGTAATTCTCTCTGTAAACCTCTGTAACTTCTGTAGGTAGAAGAATCACTGTGTACTTTCTCTTGTTTCTATCTGTTACCAATCTTGAGAAACTCGAACATTCTCTGTTCACTGTTTCCCGGTCTTAGAGAAGTAGATTTCTTTCGGCCAAAGTGCTGTTTTCACAGTGCTAAGTACTCCCAACTCTATCAACAATGTAGGTTTTACCGGTTTTCTGAGTCTCTCTTATTTGCTTGTACTTATACTTGGAATTCTCTATGTAAACCTCTGTAACTTCTCTAGGTAGATGAATCACTGTGTACTTTCTCTTGTTTCTATCTGTTACCAATCTTGAGAAACTCATACATTCTCTGTTCACTGATTCCGAGTCTTAGAGAAGTAGATTTCTTTGTCCGAAAGTGCTGTTTTCACAGTGCTAAGTACTCCCAACTCTATCAACAATGTAGGTTTTACCGGTTTTCTAAGTTTCTCTTATTTGCTTGTACTTATACTTGGAATTCTCTGTGTAAACCTCTGTAACTTCTCTAGGTAGATGAATCACTGTGTACTTTCTCTTGTTTCTATCTGTTACCAATCTTGAGAAACTCATACATTCTCCGTTCACTGTTTCCCGGTCTTAGACAAGTAGATTTCTTGGTGCGAAAGTGCTGTTTTCACAGTGCTAAGTACTCCCAACTCTATCAACAACGTAGGTTTTACCAGTTTTCTAACTCTCTCTTATTTTCTTGCACTTATACTTGGAATTCCCTGTGTAAACCTCTGTAACTTCTCTAGGTAGATGAATCACTGTGTACTTTCTCTTCTTTCTATCTGTTACCAATCTTGAGAAACTCATACATTCTCTGTTCACTGATTCCCAGTCTTAAAGCAGTAGATTTCTTCCTGCAAAAGTGCTGTTTTCACAGTGCTAAGTACTCCTAACTCTCTCAACAATATAGGTTTTACCAGCTTTCTAAGTCTCTCTTATTTTCTTGCAGTTATACTTGGAATTTTCTGTGTATACCTCTGTAACTTCTCTAAGGTAGATGAATCACTGTGTATTTTCTCTTGTTTCTATCTGTTATCAATCTTGAGAAACTCATACATTCTCTGTTCACTGTTTCGCGGTCTTAGAGAATTATATTTCTTTGTGCGAAAGTGCTGTTTTCACAGTGCTAAGTACTCCCAACTCTATCAACAATGTAGGTTTTAACAGTTTTCTAAGTCTCTCTTATTTTCTTGTACTTATACTTGGAATTCTCTGTGTAAACCTCTGTAACTTCTCTAGGTAGATGAATCACTGTGTACTTTCTCTTGTTTCTATCTGTTACCAATCTTGAGAAACTCATACACTCTCCGTTCACTGTTTCCCGGTGTTAGAGAAGTAGATTTCTTGGTGCGAAAGTGCTGTTTTCACAGTGCTAAGTACTCCCAACTCTATCAACAATATAGGTTTTACCAGTTTTCTAAGTCTCTCTTATTTTCTAGGAGTTACACTTGGATTTCTCTGTGTAAACCTCTGTAACTTCTCTAAGTAGATGAATCACTGTGTACTTTCTCTTGTTTCTATCTGTTACCAATCTTGAGAAACTCATACATTCTCTGTTCACTGATTCCCAGTCTTAGAGCAGTAGATTTCTTTGTGCGAAAGTGCTGTTTTCACAGTGTTAAGTACTCCCAACTCTATCAACAATGTAGGTTTTACCGCTTTTCTGAGTCTCTGTTATTTGCTTGTACTTACACTTGGAATTCTCTTTGTAAACCTCTGTAACTTCTCTAGGTAGATAAATCACTGTGTACTTTCTCTTGTTTCTCTCTGTTACCAATCTTGAGAAACTCATACATTCTCCGTTCACTGTTTCGCGGTCTTAGAGAAGTAGATTTCTTTGTGCGAAAGTGCTGTTTTCACAGTTCTCAGTACTCCCAAATCTATCAACAATGTAGGTTTTAACAGTTTTCTAAGTCTCTCTTATTTTCTTGTACTTATAC
Source organism: Heterohyrax brucei (assembly GCA_028571685.1). Classification (NCBI taxonomy): domain Eukaryota; kingdom Metazoa; phylum Chordata; class Mammalia; order Hyracoidea; family Procaviidae; genus Heterohyrax; species Heterohyrax brucei. The sequence goes on from CM053163.1 coordinate 33,204,065, forward strand.
TTGGAATTCTCTGTGTAAACCTCTGTAACATCTCTAGGTAGATGAATCACTGTGTACTTTCTCTTCTTTCTATCTGTTACCAATCTTGAGAATCTCATACATTCTCCGTTCACTGTTTCCCTGTCTTAGAGAAGTAGATTTCTTTGTGCGAAAGTGCTGTTTTCACAGTGCTAAGTACTCCCAACTCTATCAACAACGTAGGTTTTACCAGTTTTCTAAGTCTCTCTTCTTTTCTTGTACTTATACTTGGAATTCTCTGTGTAAACCTCTGTAATTTCTCTCGGTAGATGAATCACTGAGGACTTTGTCTTGTTTCTATCTGTTACCATTCTTGAGAAACTCATACATTCTCTGTTCACTGATTCCCAGTCTTAGAGAAGTAGATTTCTTTGTGCGAAAGTGCTGTTTTCACAGTGCTAAGTACTCCCAACTCTATCAACAATGTAGGTTTTACCAGTTTTCTAAGTCTCTCTTATTTGCTTGTACTTATACTTGCAATTCTCTGTGTAAACCTCTGTAACTTCTCTAGGTAGATGAATCACTGTGTACTTTCTCTTGTTTCTGTCTGTTACCAATCTTGAGAAACTCATACATTCTCTGTTCACTGATTCCCAGTCTTAAAGCAATAGATTTCTTTGTGCGAAAGTGTTGTTTTCACAGTGCTAAGTACTCCCAACTCTATCAACATTGTAGGTTTTACCGGTTTTCTAAGTCTCTCTTATTTACTTGTACTTATACTTGGAATTCTCTGTGTAAACCTCTGTAACTTCTCTAGGTAGATGAGTCACTGTGTACTTTCTCTTGTTTCTATCTGTTACCAATCTTGAGAAACTCATACATTCTCCGTTCACTGTTTCCCGGTCTTAGAGAAGTAGATTTCTTTCCGCGAAAGTGCTGTTTTCACAGTGCTAAGTACTCCCAAATCTATCAACAATGTAGGTTTTAACAGTTTTCTAAGCCCTCTTATTTTCTTGTACTTATACTTGGAATTCTCTGTGTAAACCTCTGTAACTTCTCTCGGTAGATGAATCACTGTGGAGTTTCTCTTGTTTCTATCTGTTACCAATCTTGAGAAACTCATACATTCTCTGTTTACTGTTTCGCGGTCTTAGAGAAGTAGATTTCTTTGTGCGAAAGTGTTGTTTTCACAGTGCTAAGTACTACCAACTCTATCAACAATGGAGTTTTTAATAGTTTTCTAAGTCTCTATTATTTTCTGGCACTTATACTTGGAATTCTCTGTGTAAACCTCTGTAACTTCTCTAGGTAGATGAATCACTGTGTCCTTTCTCTTGTTTCTATCTGTTACCCATCTTGAGAAACTCATACATTCTCCGTTCACTGTTTCCCGGTCTTAGAGAAGTAGATTTCTTTCTGCGAAAGTGGTGTTTTCACAGTGCTAAGTACTCCAAACTCTATCAACAATATAGGTTTTACCAGCTTTCTAAGTCTCTCTTATTTTCTTGCAGTTACACTTGGAATTCTCTGTGTATACCTCTGTAACTTCTCTAGGTAGATGAATCACTGTGTATTTTCTCTTGTTTCTATCTGTTATCAATCTTGAGAAACTCATACATTCTCTGTTCACTGTTTCGCGGTCTTAGAGAAGTAGATTTTTTTGTGCGAAAGTGCTGTTTTCACAGTGCTAAGTACTCCCAACTCTATCAACAATGTAGGTTTTAACAGTTTTCTAAGTCTCTCTTATTTTCTTGTACTTATACTTGGAATTCTCTGTGTAAACCTCTATACCTTCTCTCGGTAAATGAATCACTGTGGACTTTCTCTTGTTTCTATCTGTTACCAATCTTGAGAAAGTCACACATTCTCTGTTCACTGATTCCCAGTCTTAGAAAAGTAAATTTATTTGTGCGAAAGTGCTGTTTTCACAGTGCTAATTACTCCCAACTCTATCAACAATGTAGGTTTTACTGGTTATCTAAGTCTCTCTTATTTGCTTGTACTTATACTTGGAATTCTCTGTGTAAACCTCTGTAACTTCTCTAGGTAGGTGAATCACTGTGTACTTTCTCTTGTTTCTATCTGTTACCAATCTTGAGAAACTCATACATTCTCTGTTCACTGATTCCCAGTCTTAGAGCAGTAGATTTCTATGTGCGAAAGTGCTTTTTTCACAGTGCTAAGTGCTCCCAACTCTATCAACAATGTATGTTTTAACAGTTTTCTAACTCTCTCTTTTTTTCTTGTACTTATACTTGTAATTCTCTGGGTAAACCTCTGTAACTTCTCTATGTAAATGAATCACTGTGTACTTTCTCTTGTTTCTATCTGTTACCAATCTTCAGAAACTCATACATTCTCTGTTCACGGTTTCACGGTCTTAGAGAAGTAGATTTCATTCGGCGAAAGTGATGTTTTCACACTACCAAGTACTCCCATCTCAGTCAACAATGTAGGTTTTACCAGTTTTCTAAGTCTCTCTTATTTGCTTGGAGTTACACTTGTAATTCTCTCTGTAAACCTCTGTAACTTCTGTAGGTAGAAGAATCACTGTGTACTTTCTCTTGTTTCTATCTGTTACCAATCTTGAGAAACTCGAACATTCTCTGTTCACTGTTTCCCGGTCTTAGAGAAGTAGATTTCTTTCGGCCAAAGTGCTGTTTTCACAGTGCTAAGTACTCCCAACTCTATCAACAATGTAGGTTTTACCGGTTTTCTGAGTCTCTCTTATTTGCTTGTACTTATACTTGGAATTCTCTATGTAAACCTCTGTAACTTCTCTAGGTAGATGAATCACTGTGTACTTTCTCTTGTTTCTATCTGTTACCAATCTTGAGAAACTCATACATTCTCTGTTCACTGATTCCGAGTCTTAGAGAAGTAGATTTCTTTGTCCGAAAGTGCTGTTTTCACAGTGCTAAGTACTCCCAACTCTATCAACAATGTAGGTTTTACCGGTTTTCTAAGTTTCTCTTATTTGCTTGTACTTATACTTGGAATTCTCTGTGTAAACCTCTGTAACTTCTCTAGGTAGATGAATCACTGTGTACTTTCTCTTGTTTCTATCTGTTACCAATCTTGAGAAACTCATACATTCTCCGTTCACTGTTTCCCGGTCTTAGACAAGTAGATTTCTTGGTGCGAAAGTGCTGTTTTCACAGTGCTAAGTACTCCCAACTCTATCAACAACGTAGGTTTTACCAGTTTTCTAACTCTCTCTTATTTTCTTGCACTTATACTTGGAATTCCCTGTGTAAACCTCTGTAACTTCTCTAGGTAGATGAATCACTGTGTACTTTCTCTTCTTTCTATCTGTTACCAATCTTGAGAAACTCATACATTCTCTGTTCACTGATTCCCAGTCTTAAAGCAGTAGATTTCTTCCTGCAAAAGTGCTGTTTTCACAGTGCTAAGTACTCCTAACTCTCTCAACAATATAGGTTTTACCAGCTTTCTAAGTCTCTCTTATTTTCTTGCAGTTATACTTGGAATTTTCTGTGTATACCTCTGTAACTTCTCTAAGGTAGATGAATCACTGTGTATTTTCTCTTGTTTCTATCTGTTATCAATCTTGAGAAACTCATACGTTCTCTGTTCACTGTTTCGCGGTCTTAGAGAATTATATTTCTTTGTGCGAAAGTGCTGTTTTCACCGTGCTAAGTACTCCCAACTCTATCAACAATGTAGGTTTTAACAGTTTTCTAAGTCTCTCTTATTTTCTTGTACTTATACTTGGAATTCTCTGTGTAAACCTCTGTAACTTCTCTAGGTAGATGAATCACTGTGTACTTTCTCTTGTTTCTATCTGTTACCAATCTTGAGAAACTCATACACTCTCCGTTCACTGTTTCCCGGTGTTATAGAAGTAGATTTCTTGGTGCGAAAGTGCTGTTTTCACAGTGCTAAGTACTCCCAACTCTATCAACAATATAGGTTTTACCAGTTTTCTAAGTCTCTCTTATTTTCTAGGAGTTACACTTGGATTTCTCTGTGTAAACCTCTGTAACTTCTCTAAGTAGATGAATCACTGTGTACTTTCTCTTGTTTCTATCTGTTACCAATCTTGAGAAACTCATACATTCTCTGTTCACTGATTCCCAGTCTTAGAGCAGTAGATTTCTTTGTGCGAAAGTGCTGTTTTCACAGTGTTAAGTACTCCCAACTCTATCAACAATGTAGGTTTTACCGCTTTTCTGAGTCTCTGTTATTTGCTTGTACTTACACTTGGAATTCTCTTTGTAAACCTCTGTAACTTCTCTAGGTAGATAAATCACTGTGTACTTTCTCTTGTTTCTCTCTGTTACCAATCTTGAGAAACTCATACATTCTCCGTTCACTGTTTCGCGGTCTTAGAGAAGTAGATTTCTTTGTGCGAAAGTGCTGTTTTCACAGTTCTCAGTACTCCCAAATCTATCAACAATGTAGGTTTTAACAGTTTTCTAAGTCTCTCTTATTTTCTTGTACTTATACTTGGAATTCTCTGTGTAAACCTCTGTAACATCTCTAGGTAGATGAATCACTGTGTACTTTCTCTTCTTTCTATCTGTTACCAATCTTGAGAATCTCATACATTCTCCGTTCACTGTTTCCCTGTCTTAGAGAAGTAGATTTCTTTGTGCGAAAGTGCTGTTTTCACAGTGCTAAGTACTCCCAACTCTATCAACAACGTAGGTTTTACCAGTTTTCTAAGTCTCTCTTCTTTTCTTGTACTTATACTTGGAATTCTCTGTGTAAACCTCTGTAATTTCTCTCGGTAGATGAATCACTGAGGACTTTGTCTTGTTTCTATCTGTTACCATTCTTGAGAAACTCATACATTCTCTGTTCACTGATTCCCAGTCTTAGAGAAGTAGATTTCTTTGTGCGAAAGTGCTGTTTTCACAGTGCTAAGTACTCCCAACTCTATCAACAATGTAGGTTTTACCAGTTTTCTAAGTCTCTCTTATTTGCTTGTACTTATACTTGCAATTCTCTGTGTAAACCTCTGTAACTTCTCTAGGTAGATGAATCACTGTGTACTTTCTCTTGTTTCTGTCTGTTACCAATCTTGAGAAACTCATACATTCTCTGTTCACTGATTCCCAGTCTTAAAGCAATAGATTTCTTTGTGCGAAAGTGTTGTTTTCACAGTGCTAAGTACTCCCAACTCTATCAACATTGTAGGTTTTACCGGTTTTCTAAGTCTCTCTTATTTACTTGTACTTATACTTGGAATTCTCTGTGTAAACCTCTGTAACTTCTCTAGGTAGATGAGTCACTGTGTACTTTCTCTTGTTTCTATCTGTTACCAATCTTGAGAAACTCATACATTCTCCGTTCACTGTTTCCCGGTCTTAGAGAAGTAGATTTCTTTCCGCGAAAGTGCTGTTTTCACAGTGCTAAGTACTCCCAAATCTATCAACAATGTAGGTTTTAACAGTTTTCTAAGCCCTCTTATTTTCTTATACTTATACTTGGAATTCTCTGTGTAAACCTCTGTAACTTCTCTCGGTAGATGAATCACTGTGGAGTTTCTCTTGTTTCTATCTGTTACCAATCTTGAGAAACTCATACATTCTCTGTTTACTGTTTCGCGGTCTTAGAGAAGTAGATTTCTTTGTGCGAAAGTGTTGTTTTCACAGTGCTAAGTACTACCAACTCTATCAACAATGGAGTTTTTAATAGTTTTCTAAGTCTCTATTATTTTCTGGCACTTATACTTGGAATTCTCTGTGTAAACCTCTGTAACTTCTCTAGGTAGATGAATCACTGTGTCCTTTCTCTTGTTTCTATCTGTTACCCATCTTGAGAAACTCATACATTCTCCGTTCACTGTTTCCCGGTCTTAGAGAAGTAGATTTCTTTCTGCGAAAGTGGTGTTTTCACAGTGCTAAGTACTCCAAACTCTATCAACAATATAGGTTTTACCAGCTTTCTAAGTCTCTCTTATTTTCTTGCAGTTACACTTGGAATTCTCTGTGTATACCTCTGTAACTTCTCTAGGTAGATGAATCACTGTGTATTTTCTCTTGTTTCTATCTGTTATCAATCTTGAGAAACTCATACATTCTCTGTTCACTGTTTCGCGGTCTTAGAGAAGTAGATTTTTTTGTGCGAAAGTGCTGTTTTCACAGTGCTAAGTACTCCCAACTCTATCAACAATGTAGGTTTTAACAGTTTTCTAAGTCTCTCTTATTTTCTTGTACTTATACTTGGAATTCTCTGTGTAAACCTCTATACCTTCTCTCGGTAACTGAATCACTGTGGACTTTCTCTTGTTTCTATCTGTTACCAATCTTGAGAAAGTCACACATTCTCTGTTCACTGATTCCCAGTCTTAGAAAAGTAAATTTATTTGTGCGAAAGTGCTGTTTTCACAGTGCTAATTACTCCCAACTCTATCAACAATGTAGGTTTTACTGGTTATCTAAGTCTCTCTTATTTGCTTGTACTTATACTTGGAATTCTCTGTGTAAACCTCTGTAACTTCTCTAGGTAGGTGAATCACTGTGTACTTTCTCTTGTTTCTATCTGTTACCAATCTTGAGAAACTCATACATTCTCTGTTCACTGATTCCCAGTCTTAGAGCAGTAGATTTCTATGTGCGAAAGTGCTTTTTTCACAGTGCTAAGTGCTCCCAACTCTATCAACAATGTATGTTTTAACAGTTTTCTAACTCTCTCTTTTTTTCTTGTACTTATACTTGTAATTCTCTGGGTAAACCTCTGTAACTTCTCTATGTAAATGAATCACTGTGTACTTTCTCTTGTTTCTATCTGTTACCAATCTTCAGAAACTCATACATTCTCTGTTCACGGTTTCACGGTCTTAGAGAAGTAGATTTCATTCGGCGAAAGTGATGTTTTCACACTACCAAGTACTCCCATCTCAGTCAACAATGTAGGTTTTACCAGTTTTCTAAGTCTCTCTTATTTGCTTGGAGTTACACTTGTAATTCTCTCTGTAAACCTCTGTAACTTCTGTAGGTAGAAGAATCACTGTGTACTTTCTCTTGTTTCTATCTGTTACCAATCTTGAGAAACTCGAACATTCTCTGTTCACTGTTTCCCGGTCTTAGAGAAGTAGATTTCTTTCGGCCAAAGTGCTGTTTTCACAGTGCTAAGTACTCCCAACTCTATCAACAATGTAGGTTTTACCGGTTTTCTGAGTCTCTCTTATTTGCTTGTACTTATACTTGGAATTCTCTATGTAAACCTCTGTAACTTCTCTAGGTAGATGAATCACTGTGTACTTTCTCTTGTTTCTATCTGTTACCAATCTTGAGAAACTCATACATTCTCTGTTCACTGATTCCGAGTCTTAGAGAAGTAGATTTCTTTGTCCGAAAGTGCTGTTTTCACAGTGCTAAGTACTCCCAACTCTATCAACAATGTAGGTTTTACCGGTTTTCTAAGTTTCTCTTATTTGCTTGTACTTATACTTGGAATTCTCTGTGTAAACCTCTGTAACTTCTCTAGGTAGATGAATCACTGTGTACTTTCTCTTGTTTCTATCTGTTACCAATCTTGAGAAACTCATACATTCTCCGTTCACTGTTTCCCGGTCTTAGACAAGTAGATTTCTTGGTGCGAAAGTGCTGTTTTCACAGTGCTAAGTACTCCCAACTCTATCAACAACGTAAGTTTTACCAGTTTTCTAACTCTCTCTTATTTTCTTGCACTTATACTTGGAATTCCCTGTGTAAACCTCTGTAAATTCTCTAGGTAGATGAATCACTGTGTACTTTCTCTTCTTTCTATCTGTTACCAATCTTGAGAAACTCATACATTCTCTGTTCACTGATTCCCAGTCTTAAAGCAGTAGATTTCTTCCTGCAAAAGTGCTGTTTTCACAGTGCTAAGTACTCCTAACTCTCTCAACAATATAGGTTTTACCAGCTTTCTAAGTCTCTCTTATTTTCTTGCAGTTATACTTGGAATTTTCTGTGTATACCTCTGTAACTTCTCTAAGGTAGATGAATCACTGTGTATTTTCTCTTGTTTCTATCTGTTATCAATCTTGAGAAACTCATACATTCTCTGTTCACTGTTTCGCGGTCTTAGAGAATTATATTTCTTTGTGCGAAAGTGCTGTTTTCACAGTGCTAAGTACTCCCAACTCTATCAACAATGTAGGTTTTAACAGTTTTCTAAGTCTCTCTTATTTTCTTGTACTTATACTTGGAATTCTCTGTGTAAACCTCTGTAACTTCTCTAGGTAGATGAATCACTGTGTACTTTCTCTTGTTTCTATCTGTTACCAATCTTGAGAAACTCATACACTCTCCGTTCACTGTTTCCCGGTGTTAGAGAAGTAGATTTCTTGGTGCGAAAGTGCTGTTTTCACAGTGCTAAGTACTCCCAACTCTATCAACAATATAGGTTTTACCAGTTTTCTAAGTCTCTCTTATTTTCTAGGAGTTACACTTGGATTTCTCTGTGTAAACCTCTGTAACTTCTCTAAGTAGATGAATCACTGTGTACTTTCTCTTGTTTCTATCTGTTACCAATCTTGAGAAACTCATACATTCTCTGTTCACTGATTCCCAGTCTTAGAGCAGTAGATTTCTTTGTGCGAAAGTGCTGTTTTCACAGTGTTAAGTACTCCCAACTCTATCAACAATGTAGGTTTTACCGCTTTTCTGAGTCTCTGTTATTTGCTTGTACTTACACTTGGAATTCTCTTTGTAAACCTCTGTAACTTCTCTAGGTAGATAAATCACTGTGTACTTTCTCTTGTTTCTCTCTGTTACCAATCTTGAGAAACTCATACATTCTCCGTTCACTGTTTCGCGGTCTTAGAGAAGTAGATTTCTTTGTGCGAAAGTGCTGTTTTCACAGTTCTCAGTACTCCCAAATCTATCAACAATGTAGGTTTTAACAGTTTTCTAAGTCTCTCTTATTTTCTTGTACTTATACTTGGAATTCTCTGTGTAAACCTCTGTAACATCTCTAGGTAGATGAATCACTGTGTACTTTCTCTTCTTTCTATCTGTTACCAATCTTGAGAATCTCATACATTCTCCGTTCACTGTTTCCCTGTCTTAGAGAAGTAGATTTCTTTGTGCGAAAGTGCTGTTTTCACAGTGCTAAGTACTCCCAACTCTATCAACAACGTAGGTTTTACCAGTTTTCTAAGTCTCTCTTCTTTTCTTGTACTTATACTTGGAATTCTCTGTGTAAACCTCTGTAATTTCTCTCGGTAGATGAATCACTGAGGACTTTGTCTTGTTTCTATCTGTTACCATTCTTGAGAAACTCATACATTCTCTGTTCACTGATTCCCAGTCTTAGAGAAGTAGATTTCTTTGTGCGAAAGTGCTGTTTTCACAGTGCTAAGTACTCCCAACTCTATCAACAATGTAGGTTTTACCAGTTTTCTAAGTCTCTCTTATTTGCTTGTACTTATACTTGCAATTCTCTGTGTAAACCTCTGTAACTTCTCTAGGTAGACGAATCACTGTGTACTTTCTCTTGTTTCTGTCTGTTACCAATCTTGAGAAACTCATACATTCTCTGTTCACTGATTCCCAGTCTTAAAGCAATAGATTTCTTTGTGCGAAAGTGTTGTTTTCACAGTGCTAAGTACTCCCAACTCTATCAACATTGTAGGTTTTACCGGTTTTCTAAGTCTCTCTTATTTACTTGTACTTATACTTGGAATTCTCTGTGTAAACCTCTGTAACTTCTCTAGGTAGATGAGTCACTGTGTACTTTCTCTTGTTTCTATCTGTTACCAATCTTGAGAAACTCATACATTCTCCGTTCACTGTTTCCCGGTCTTAGAGAAGTAGATTTCTTTCCGCGAAAGTGCTGTTTTCACAGTGCTAAGTACTCCCAAATCTATCAACAATGTAGGTTTTAACAGTTTTCTAAGCCCTCTTATTTTCTTGTACTTATACTTGGAATTCTCTGTGTAAACCTCTGTAACTTCTCTCGGTAGATGAATCACTGTGGAGTTTCTCTTGTTTCTATCTGTTACCAATCTTGAGAAACTCATACATTCTCTGTTTACTGTTTCGCGGTCTTAGAGAAGTAGATTTCTTTGTGCGAAAGTGTTGTTTTCACAGTGCTAAGTACTACCAACTCTATCAACAATGGAGTTTTTAATAGTTTTCTAAGTCTCTATTATTTTCTGGCACTTATACTTGGAATTCTCTGTGTAAACCTCTGTAACTTCTCTAGGTAGATGAATCACTGTGTCCTTTCTCTTGTTTCTATCTGTTACCCATCTTGAGAAACTCATACATTCTCCGTTCACTGTTTCCCGGTCTTAGAGAAGTAGATTTCTTTCTGCGAAAGTGGTGTTTTCACAGTGCTAAGTACTCCAAACTCTATCAACAATATAGGTTTTACCAGCTTTCTAAGTCTCTCTTATTTTCTTGCAGTTACACTTGGAATTCTCTGTGTATACCTCTGTAACTTCTCTAGGTAGATGAATCACTGTGTATTTTCTCTTGTTTCTATCTGTTATCAATCTTGAGAAACTCATACATTCTCTGTTCACTGTTTCGCGGTCTTAGAGAAGTAGATTTTTTTGTGCGAAAGTGCTGTTTTCACAGTGCTAAGTACTCCCAACTCTATCAACAATGTAGGTTTTAACAGTTTTCTAAGTCTCTCTTATTTTCTTGTACTTATACTTGGAATTCTCTGTGTAAACCTCTGTAACTTCTCTAGGTAGATGAATCACTGTGTACTTTCTCTTCTTTGTATCTGTTACCAATCTTGAGAAACTCATACATTCTACGTTCACTGTTTCGCGGTCTTAGAGAAGTAGATTTCTTTGTGCGAAAGTGCTGTTTTCACAGTGCTAAGTACTCCCAACTCTATCAACAATGTAGGTTTTACCAGTTTTCTAAGTCTCTCTTATTTGCTTATACTTATACTTGGAATTCACTGTGTAAACCTCTGTAACTTCTCTAGGTAGATGAATCACTGTGTACTTTCTCTTGTTTCTATCTGTTACCAATCTTGAGAAACTCATACATTCTCTGTTCACTGATTCCCAGTCTTAAAGCAGTAGATTTCTTTGTGCGAAAGTGCTGTTTTCACAGTGAAAAGTACTCCCAACTCTATCAACAATGTAGGTTTTACCAGTTTTCTAAGTCTCCCTTATTTGCTGGTACTTATACTTGGAATTCTCTGTGTAAACCTTTGTAACTTCTCTAGGTAGATGAATCACTGTGTACTTTCTCTTGTTTCTATCTGTTACCAATCTTGAGAAACTCATACATTCTCTGTTTACTGTTTCGCGGTCTTAGAGAAGTAGATTTCTTTGTGTGAAAGTGCTGTTTTCACAGTGCTAAGTACTCCCAACTCTATCAACAATGGAGTTTTTAATAGTTTTCTAAGTCTCTCTTATTTTCTTGCACTTATACTTGGAATTCTCTGTGTAAACCTCTGTAACTTCTCTAGGTAGATGAATCACTGTGTACTTTCTCTTGTTTCTACCTGTTACCAATCTTGAGAAACTCACACATTCTCTTTTCACTGATTCCCAGTCTTAGAAAAGTAGATTTCTTTATGCGAAAGTGCTGTTTTCACAGTGCTAAGTACTCCCAACTCTATCAACAATGTAGGTTTTACTGGTTATCTAAGTCTCTCTTATTTGCTTGTACTTATACTTGGAATTCTCTGTGTAAACCTCTGTAACTTCTCTAGGTAGATGAATCACTGTGTACTTTCTCTTGTTTGTATCTGTTACCAATCTTGAGAAACTCATACATTCTCTGTTCACTGTTTCCCGGTCTTAGAGCAGTAGATTTCTTTCTGCGAAAGTGCTGTTTTCACAGTGCTAAGTATTCCCAACTCTATCAACAATGTAGGTTTTACCAGTTTTCTAACTCTCTCTTATTTTCTTGCACTTATACTTGGAATTCCCTGTGTAAACCTCTGTAACTTCTCTAGGTAGATGAATCACTGTGTACTTTCTCTTGTTTCTATCTGTTACCAATCTTGAGAAACTCATACATTCTCTGTTCACTGTTTCCCGGTCTTAGAGAAGTAGATTTCTTGGTGCGAAAGTGCTGTTTTCACAGTGCTAAGTACTCCCAACTCTATCAACAATGTAGGTTTTACCAGTTTTCTAAGTCTCTCTTATTTGCTTGTTCTTATACTTGGAATTCTCTGTGTAAACCTCTGTAACTTCTCTAGGTAGATGAATCACTGTGTACTTTCTCTTGTTTCTATCTGTTACCAATCTTGAGAAACTCATACATTCTCTGTTCACTGATTCCCAGTCTTAGAGAAGTAGATTTCTTTGTGCGAAAATGCTGTTTTCACAGTGTTACGTACTCCCAACTCTATCAACAATGTAGGTTTTACCTCTTTTCTGAGTCTCTCTTATTTGCTTGTACTTACACTTGGAATTCTCTTTGTAAACCTCTGTAACTTCTCTAGGTAGATAAATCACTGTGTACTTTCTCTTGTTTCTATCTGTTACCAATCTTGAGAAACTCATACATTTCCTGTTCACTGATTCCCAGTCCTAGAGAAGTAGATTTCTTTGTGCGAAAGTGCTGTTTTCACAGTGCTAAGTACTCCCAACTCTATCAACAATGTAGGTTTTACCAGTTTTCTAAGTCTCTCTTATTTGCTTGTACTTGTACTTGGAATTCACTGTGTAAAACTCTGTAACTTCTCTAGGTAGATGAATCACTGTGTACTTTCTCTTGTTTCTATCTGTTACCAATCTTGAGAAACTCATACATTCTCTGTTCATGATTCCCAGTCTTACAGCAGCAGATTTCTTTGTGCGAAAATGCTGTTTTCACAGTGATAAGTACTCCCAACTCTATCAACAATGTAGGTTTTACCGGTTTTCTAAGTCTCTCTTATTTGCTGGTACTTATACTTGGAATTCTCTGTGTAAACCTTTGTAACTTCTCTAGGTAGATGAATCACTGTGTACTTTCTCTTGTTTCTATCTGTTGCCAATCTTGAGAAACTCACACATTCTCCGTTCATTGTTTCCCGGTCTTAGAGAAGTAGATTTCTTTCTGCGAAAGTGCTGTTTTCACAGTGCTAAGTACACCCAACTCTATCAACAATGTAGGTTTTACCAGTTTTCTAAGTCTCTCTTATTTTCTTGTACTTATACTTGGAATTCTCTGTTTAAACCTCTATACCTTCTCTCGGTAAATGAATCACTGTGGACTTTCTCTTGTTTCTATCTGTTACCAATCTTGAGAAAGTCACACATTCTCTGTTCACTGATTCCCAGTCTTAGAAAAGTAAATTTATTTGTGCGAAAGTGCTGTTTTCACAGTGCTAATTACTCCCAACTCTATCAACAATGTAGGTTTTACTGGTTATCTAAGTCTCTCTTATTTGCTTGTACTTATACTTGGAATTCTCTGTGTAAACCTCTGTAACTTCTCTAGGTAGATGAATCACTGTGTACTTTCTCTTGTTTCTATCTGTTACCAATCTTGAGAAACTCATACATTCTCTGTTCACTGATTCCCAGTCTTAGAGCAGTAGATTTCTATGTGCGAAAGTGCTTTTTTCACAGTGCTAAGTGCTCCCAACTCTATCAACAATGTATGTTTTAACAGTTTTCTAACTCTCTCTTTTTTTCTTGTACTTATACTTGTAATTCTCTGGGTAAACCTCTGTAACTTCTCTATGTAAATGAATCACTGTGTACTTTCTCTTGTTTCTATCTGTTACCAATCTTCAGAAACTCATACATTCTCTGTTCACGGTTTCACGGTCTTAGAGAAGTAGATTTCATTCGGCGAAAGTGATGTTTTCACACTACCAAGTACTCCCATCTCAGTCAACAATGTAGGTTTTACCAGTTTTCTAAGTCTCTCTTATTTGCTTGGAGTTACACTTGTAATTCTCTCTGTAAACCTCTGTAACTTCTGTAGGTAGAAGAATCACTGTGTACTTTCTCTTGTTTCTATCTGTTACCAATCTTGAGAAACTCGAACATTCTCTGTTCACTGTTTCCCGGTCTTAGAGAAGTAGATTTCTTTCGGCCAAAGTGCTGTTTTCACAGTGCTAAGTACTCCCAACTCTATCAACAATGTAGGTTTTACCGGTTTTCTGAGTCTCTCTTATTTGCTTGTACTTATACTTGGAATTCTCTGTGTAAACCTCTGTAACTTCTCTAGGTAGATGAATCACTGTGTACTTTCTCTTGTTTCTATCTGTTACCAATCTTGAGAAACTCATACATTCTCCGTTCACTGTTTCCCGGTCTTAGACAAGTAGATTTCTTGGTGCGAAAGTGCTGTTTTCACAGTGCTAAGTACTCCCAACTCTATCAACAACGTAGGTTTTACCAGTTTTCTAACTCTCTCTTATTTTCTTGCACTTATACTTGGAATTCCCTGTGTAAACCTCTGTAACTTCTCTAGGTAGATGAATCACTGTGTACTTTCTCTTGTTTCTATCTGTTACCAATCTTGAGAAACTCATACATTCTCTGTTCACTGATTCCCAGTCTTAAAGCAGTAGATTTCTTCCTGCAAAAGTGCTGTTTTCACAGTGCTAAGTACTCCTAACTCTCTCAACAATATAGGTTTTACCAGCTTTCTAAGTCTCTCTTATTTTCTTGCAGTTATACTTGGAATTTTCTGTGTATACCTCTGTAACTTCTCTAAGGTAGATGAATCACTGTGTATTTTCTCTTGTTTCTATCTGTTATCAATCTTGAGAAACTCATACATTCTCTGTTCACTGTTTCGCGGTCTTAGAGAATTATATTTCTTTGTGCGAAAGTGCTGTTTTCACAGTGCTAAGTACTCCCAACTCTATCAACAATGTAGGTTTTAACAGTTTTCTAAGTCTCTCTTATTTTCTTGTACTTATACTTGGAATTCTCTGTGTAAACCTCTGTAACTTCTCTAGGTAGATGAATCACTGTGTACTTTCTCTTGTTTCTATCTGTTACCAATCTTGAGAAACTCATACACTCTCCGTTCACTGTTTCCCGGTGTTAGAGAAGTAGATTTCTTGGTGCGAAAGTGCTGTTTTCACAGTGCTAAGTACTCCCAACTCTATCAACAATATAGGTTTTACCAGTTTTCTAAGTCTCTCTTATTTTCTAGGAGTTACACTTGGATTTCTCTGTGTAAACCTCTGTAACTTCTCTAAGTAGATGAATCACTGTGTACTTTCTCTTGTTTCTATCTGTTACCAATCTTGAGAAACTCATACATTCTCTGTTCACTGATTCCCAGTCTTAGAGAAGTAGATTTCTTTGTGCGAAAGTGCTGTTTTCACAGTGTTAAGTACTCCCAACTCTATCAACAATGTAGGTTTTACCGCTTTTCTGAGTCTCTGTTATTTGCTTGTACTTACACTTGGAATTCTCTTTGTAAACCTCTGTAACTTCTCTAGGTAGATAAATCACTGTGTACTTTCTCTTGTTTCTCTCTGTTACCAATCTTGAGAAACTCATACATTCTCCGTTCACTGTTTCGCGGTCTTAGAGAAGTAGATTTCTTTGTGCGAAAGTGCTGTTTTCACAGTTCTCAGTACTCCCAAATCTATCAACAATGTAGGTTTTAACAGTTTTCTAAGTCTCTCTTATTTTCTTGTACTTATACTTGGAATTCTCTGTGTAAACCTCTGTAACATCTCTAGGTAGATGAATCACTGTGTACTTTCTCTTCTTTCTATCTGTTACCAATCTTGAGAATCTCATACATTCTCCGTTCACTGTTTCCCTGTCTTAGAGAAGTAGATTTCTTTGTGCGAAAGTGCTGTTTTCACAGTGCTAAGTACTCCCAACTGTATCAACAACGTAGGTTTTACCAGTTTTCTAAGTCTCTCTTCTTTTCTTGTACTTATACTTGGAATTCTCTGTGTAAACCTCTGTAATTTCTCTCGGTAGATGAATCACTGAGGACTTTGTCTTGTTTCTATCTGTTACCATTCTTGAGAAACTCATACATTCTCTGTTCACTGATTCCCAGTCTTAGAGAAGTAGATTTCTTTGTGCGAAAGTGCTGTTTTCACAGTGCTAAGTACTCCCAACTCTATCAACAATGTAGGTTTTACCAGTTTTCTAAGTCTCTCTTATTTGCTTGTACTTATACTTGCAATTCTCTGTGTAAACCTCTGTAACTTCTCTAGGTAGATGAATCACTGTGTACTTTCTCTTGTTTCTGTCTGTTACCAATCTTGAGAAACTCATACATTCTCTGTTCACTGATTCCCAGTCTTAAAGCAATAGATTTCTTTGTGCGAAAGTGTTGTTTTCACAGTGCTAAGTACTCCCAACTCTATCAACATTGTAGGTTTTACCGGTTTTCTAAGTCTCTCTTATTTACTTGTACTTATACTTGGAATTCTCTGTGTAAACCTCTGTAACTTCTCTAGGTAGATGAGTCACTGTGTACTTTCTCTTGTTTCTATCTGTTACCAATCTTGAGAAACTCATACATTCTCCGTTCACTGTTTCCCGGCCTTAGAGAAGTAGATTTCTTTCCGCGAAAGTGCTGTTTTCACAGTGCTAAGTACTCCCAAATCTATCAACAATGTAGGTTTTAACAGTTTTCTAAGCCCTCTTATTTTCTTGTACTTATACTTGGAATTCTCTGTGTAAACCTCTGTAACTTCTCTCGGTAGATGAATCACTGTGGAGTTTCTCTTGTTTCTATCTGTTACCAATCTTGAGAAACTCATACATTCTCTGTTTACTGTTTCGCGGTCTTAGAGAAGTAGATTTCTTTGTGCGAAAGTGTTGTTTTCACAGTGCTAAGTACTACCAACTCTATCAACAATGGAGTTTTTAATAGTTTTCTAAGTCTCTATTATTTTCTGGCACTTATACTTGGAATTCTCTGTGTAAACCTCTGTAACTTCTCTAGGTAGATGAATCACTGTGTCCTTTCTCTTGTTTCTATCTGTTACCCATCTTGAGAAACTCATACATTCTCCGTTCACTGTTTCCCGGTCTTAGAGAAGTAGATTTCTTTCTGCGAAAGTGGTGTTTTCACAGCGCTAAGTACTCCCAACTCTATCAACAATGTAGGTTTTACCAGTTTTCTAACTCTCTCTTATTTTCTTGCACTTATACTTGGAATTCCCTGTGTAAACCTCTGTAACTTCTCTAGGTAGATGAATCACTGTGTACTTTCTCTTGTTTCTATCTGTTACCAATCTTGAGAAAGTCACACATTCTCTGTTCACTGATTCCCAGTCTTAGAAAAGTAAATTTATTTGTGCGAAAGTGCTGTTTTCACAGTGCTAATTACTCCCAACTCTATCAACAATGTAGGTTTTACTGGTTATCTAAGTCTCTCTTATTTGCTTGTACTTATACTTGGAATTCTCTGTGTAAACCTCTGTAACTTCTCTAGGTAGATGAATCACTGTGTACTTTCTCTTGTTTCTATCTGTTACCAATCTTGAGAAACTCATACATTCTCTGTTCACTGATTCCCAGTCTTAGAGCAGTAGATTTCTATGTGCGAAAGTGCTTTTTTCACAGTGCTAAGTGCTCCCAACTCTATCAACAATGTATGTTTTAACAGTTTTCTAACTCTCTCTTTTTTTCTTGTACTTATACTTGTAATTCTCTGGGTAAACCTCTGTAACTTCTCTATGTAAATGAATCACTGTGTACTTTCTCTTTTTTCTATCTGTTACCAATCTTGAGAAACTCATACATTCTCCGTTCACTGTTTCCCGGTCTTAGACAAGTAGATTTCTTGGTGCGAAAGTGCTGTTTTCACAGTGCTAAGTACTCCCAACTCTATCAACAACGTAGGTTTTACCAGTTTTCTAACTCTCTCTTATTTTCTTGCACTTATACTTGGAATTCCCTGTGTAAACCTCTGTAACTTCTCTAGGTAGATGAATCACTGTGTACTTTCTCTTCTTTCTATCTGTTACCAATCTTGAGAAACTCATACATTCTCTGTTCACTGATTCCCAGTCTTAAAGCAGTAGATTTCTTCCTGCAAAAGTGCTGTTTTCACAGTGCTAAGTACTCCTAACTCTCTCAACAATATAGGTTTTACCAGCTTTCTAAGTCTCTCTTATTTTCTTGCAGTTATACTTGGAATTTTCTGTGTATACCTCTGTAACTTCTCTAAGGTAGATGAATCACTGTGTATTTTCTCTTGTTTCTATCTGTTATCAATCTTGAGAAACTCATACATTCTCTGTTCACTGTTTCGCGGTCTTAGAGAATTATATTTCTTTGTGCGAAAGTGCTGTTTTCACAGTGCTAAGTACTCCCAACTCTATCAACAATGTAGGTTTTAACAGTTTTCTAAGTCTCTCTTATTTTCTTGTACTTATACTTGGAATTCTCTGTGTAAACCTCTGTAACTTCTCTAGGTAGATGAATCACTGTGTACTTTCTCTTGTTTCTATCTGTTACCAATCTTGAGAAACTCATACACTCTCCGTTCACTGTTTCCCGGTGTTAGAGAAGTAGATTTCTTGGTGCGAAAGTGCTGTTTTCACAGTGCTAAGTACTCCCAACTCTATCAACAATATAGGTTTTACCAGTTTTCTAAGTCTCTCTTATTTTCTAGGAGTTACACTTGGATATCTCTGTGTAAACCTCTGTAACTTCTCTAAGTAGATGAATCACTGTGTACTTTCTCTTGTTTCTATCTGTTACCAATCTTGAGAAACTCATACATTCTCTGTTCACTGATTCCCAGTCTTAGAGAAGTAGATTTCTTTGTGCGAAAGTGCTGTTTTCACAGTGTTAAGTACTCCCAACTCTATCAACAATGTAGGTTTTACCGCTTTTCTGAGTCTCTGTTATTTGCTTGTACTTACACTTGGAATTCTCTTTGTAAACCTCTGTAACTTCTCTAGGTAGATAAATCACTGTGTACTTTCTCTTGTTTCTCTCTGTTACCAATCTTGAGAAACTCATACATTCTCCGTTCACTGTTTCGCGGTCTTAGAGAAGTAGATTTCTTTGTGCGAAAGTGCTGTTTTCACAGTTCTCAGTACTCCCAAATCTATCAACAATGTAGGTTTTAACAGTTTTCTAAGTCTCTCTTATTTTCTTGTACTTATACTTGGAATTCTCTGTGTAAACCTCTGTAACATCTCTAGGTAGATGAATCACTGTGTACTTTCTCTTCTTTCTATCTGTTACCAATCTTGAGAATCTCATACATTCTCCGTTCACTGTTTCCCTGTCTTAGAGAAGTAGATTTCTTTGTGCGAAAGTGCTGTTTTCACAGTGCTAAGTACTCCCAACTCTATCAACAACGTAGGTTTTACCAGTTTTCTAAGTCTCTCTTCTTTTCTTGTACTTATACTTGGAATTCTCTGTGTAAACCTCTGTAATTTCTCTCGGTAGATGAATCACTGAGGACTTTGTCTTGTTTCTATCTGTTACCATTCTTGAGAAACTCATACATTCTCTGTTCACTGATTCCCAGTCTTAGAGAAGTAGATTTCTTTGTGCGAAAGTGCTGTTTTCACAGTGCTAAGTACTCCCAACTCTATCAACAATGTAGGTTATACCAGTTTTCTAAGTCTCTCTTATTTGCTTGTACTTATACTTGGAATTCTCTGTGTAAACCTCTGTAACTTCTCTAGGTAGATGAATCACTGTGTACTTTCTCTTGTTTCTGTCTGTTACCAATCTTGAGAAACTCATACTTTCTCTGTTCACTGATTCCCAGTCTTAAAGCAATAGATTTCTTTGTGCGAAAGTGTTGTTTTCACAGTGCTAAGTACTCCCAACTCTATCAACATTGTAGGTTTTACCGGTTTTCTAAGTCTCTCTTATTTACTTGTACTTATACTTGGAATTCTCTGTGTAAACCTCTGTAACTTCTCTAGGTAGATGAATCACTGTGTACTTTCTCTTCCTTCTATCTGTTACCAATCTTGAGAAACTCATACATTCTCCGTTCACTGTTTCCCGGTCTTAGAGAAGTAGATTTCTTTCCGCGAAAGTGCTGTTTTCACAGTGCTAAGTACTCCCAAATCTATCAACAATGTAGGTTTTAACAGTTTTCTAAGCCCTCTTATTTTCTTGTACTTATACTTGGAATTCTCTGTGTAAACCTCTGTAACTTCTCTCGGTAGATGAATCACTGTGGAGTTTCTCTTGTTTCTATCTGTTACCAATCTTGAGAAACTCATACATTCTCTGTTTACTGTTTCGCGGTCTTAGAGAAGTAGATTTCTTTGTGCGAAAGTGTTGTTTTCACAGTGCTAAGTACTACCAACTCTATCAACAATGGAGTTTTTAATAGTTTTCTAAGTCTCTATTATTTTCTGGCACTTATACTTGGAATTCTCTGTGTAAACCTCTGTAACTTCTCTAGGTAGATGAATCACTGTGTACTTTCTCTTGTTTCTATCTGTTACCAGTCTTGAGAAACTCATACATTCTCTGTTCACTGATTCCGAGTCTTAGAGAAGTAGATTTCTTTGTGCGAAAGTGCTGTTTTCACAGTGCTAAGTACTCCCAACTCTATCAACAATGTAGGTTTTACCGGTTTTCTAAGTTTCTGTTATTTGCTTGTACTTATACTTGGAATTCTCTGTGTAAACCTCTGTAACTTCTCTAGGTAGATGAATCACTGTGGACTTTCTCTTGTTTCTATCTGTTACCAATCTTGAGAAACTCATACATTCTCCGTTCACTGTTTCCCGGTCTTAGAGAAGTAGATTTCTATGTGCGAAAGTCCTGTTTTCACAGTGCTAAGTACTCCCAACTCTATCAACAATGTAGGTTTTACCAGTTTTCTAACTCTCTCTTATTTTCTTGCACTTATACTTGGAATTCCCTGTGTAAACCTCTGTAACTTCTCTAAGTAGATGAATCACTGTGTACTTTCTCTTGTTTCTATCTGTTAACAATCTTGAGAAACTCATACATTCTCTGTTCACTGTTTCACGGTCTTAGAGAAGAAGATTTCTTTGTGCGAAAGTGCTGTTTTCACAGTGCTAACTACTCCCAACTCTATTAACAGTGTAGTTTTTACCAGTTTTCTAAGTCTCTCTTATTTTCTTGAAGTTACACTTGGATTTCTCTGTGTAAACCTCTGTAACTTCTCTAGGTAGGTGAATCACTGTGTACTTTCTCTTGTTTCTATGTGTTACCAATCTTGAGAAACTCATACATTCTCCGTTCACTGCTTCCCGGTCTTAGAGAAGTAGATTCCTTGGTGCGAAAGTGCTGTTTTCACAGTGCTAAGTACTCCCAACTCTATCAACAATGTAGGTTTTACCGATTTTCTAAGTCTCTCTTATTTGCTTGTACTTACACTTGGAATTCTCTGTGTAAACCTCTGTAACTTCTCTAGGTAGATGAATCACTGTCTACTTTCTCTTCTTTCTATCTGTTACCAATCTTGAGAAACTCATTCATTCTCCGTTCACTGTTTCCCGGTGTTAGAGAAGTAGATTTCTTGGTGCGAAAGTGCTGTTTTCACAGTGGTAAGTACTCCCAACTCTATCAACAATGTAGGTTTTACCAGTTTTCTAAGTCTCTCTTCTTTTCTAGTACTTATACTTGGAATTGTCTGTGTAAACCTCTGTAATTTCTCTCGGTAGATGAATCACTGTGGACTTTGTCTTGTTTCTATCTGTTACCATTCTTGAGAAACTCATACATTCTCTGTTCACTGATTCCCAGTCCTAGAGAAGTAGATTTCTTTGTGCGAAAGTGCTGTTTTCACAGTGCTAAGTACTCCCAACTCTATCAACAATGTAGGTGTTACCGGTTATCTAAGTCTCTCTTATTTGCTTGTACTTATACTTGGAATTCTTTGTGTAAACCTCTGTAACTTCACTAGGTAGATGAATCACTGTGTACTTTCTCTTGTTTCTATCTGTTACCAATCTTGAGAAACTCATACATTCTCCGTTCACTGTTTCCCGGTCTTAGAGAAGTAGATTTCTTTGTGCGAAAGTGCTATATTCACAGTGCTAAGTACTCCCAACTCTATCAACAATGTAGGTTTTACCGGTTTTCTAAGTCTCTCTTATTTTCTTGCACTTATACTTGGATTTCTCTGTGTAAAATTCTGTAACTTATCTAGGTAGATGAATCACTGTGTACTTTCTCTTGTTTCTATCTGTTACCAATCTTGAGAACCTCATCCATTCTCTGTTTACTGTTTCACGGTCTTAGAGAAGTAGATTTCTTTGTGCGAAAGTGCTGTTTTCACAGTGCTAAGTACTCCGAACTCTATCAACAATGGAGTTTTTAATAGTTTTCTAAGTCTCTATTATTTTCTTGCACTTCTACTTGGAATTCTCTGTGTAAACCTCTGTAACTTCTCTAGGTAGATGAATCACTGTGTACTTTCTTTTGTTTCTATCTGTTACCAATCTTGAGAAACTCATACATTCTCTGTTCACTGATTCCCAGTCTTAGAGAAGTAGATTTCTGTGTGCGAAAGTGCTGTTTTCACAGTGTTAAGAACTCCCAACTCTATCAACAATGTAGGTTTTACCGGTTTTCTGAGTCTCTCTTATTTGCTTGTACTTATACTTGGAATTCTCTGTGTAAACCTCTGTAACTTCTCTAGGTAGATGAATCACTGTGTACTTTCTCTTCTTTCTATCTGTTACCAATCTTGAGAAAATCATACATTCTCTGTTCACTGATTCCCAGTCTTAGAGAAGTAGATTTTTTTGTGCGAAAGTGCTGTTTTCACAGTGCTAAGTACTCCCAACTCTATCAACAATGTAGGTTTTAACAGTTTTCTAAGTCTCTCTTATTTCCTTGTACTTATACTTGGAATTCTCTGTGTAAACCTCTGTAACTTCTCTAGGTAGATGAATCACTGTGTACTTTCTCTTCTTTCTATCTGTTACCAATCTTGAGAAACTCCAACATTCTCCGTTCACTGTTTCCCGGTCTTAGAGAAGTAGATTTCTTTGTGCGAAAGTGCTGTTTTCACAGTGCTAAGTACTCCCAACTCTATCAACAATGTAGGTTTTACCAGTTTTCTAAGTCTCTCTTCTTTTCTTGTACTTATACTTGGAATCCTCTGTGTAAACCTCTGTAATTTCTCTCGGTAGATGAATCACTGTGGACTTTGTCTTGTTTATATCTGTTACCATTCTTGAGAAACTCATACATTCTCTGTTCACTGATTCCCAGTCCTAGAGAAGTAGATTTCTTTGTGCGAAAGTGCTGTTTTCACAGTGCTAAGTACTCCCAACTCTATCAACAATGTAGTTTTTACCAGTTTTCTAAGTCTCTCTTATTTTCTTGAAGCTACACTTCGATTTGTCAGTGTAAACCTCTGTAACTTCTCTAGGTAGATGAATCACTGTGTACTTTCTCTTGTTTCTATCTGTTACCAATCTTGAGAAACTCATACATTCTCTGTTCACTGTTTCGCGGTCTTAGAGAAGTAGATTTCCTGGTGCGAAAGTGCTGTTTTCACAGTGCTAAGTACTCCCAACTCTATCAACAATGTAGGTTTTACCAGTTTTCTAAGTCTCTCTTATTTTCTTGTACTTATACTTGGAATTCTCTGTGTAAACCTCTGTAACTTCTCTCGGTAGATGAATCATTGTCTACTTTCTCTTGTTTCTATCTGTTACCAATCTTGAGAAACTCATACATTCTCTGTTTACTGTTTCGCGGTCTTAGAGAAGTAGATTTCTTTGTGCAAAAGTGCTGTTTTCACAGTGCTAAGTACTCCTAACTATATCAACAATGTAGTTTTTACCAGTTTTCTAAGTCTCTCTTATTTTCTTGAAGCTACATTTGGATTTGTCAGTGTAAACCTCTGTAACTTCTCTAGGTAGATGAATCACTGTGTACTTTCTCTTGTTTCTATCTGTAACCAATCTTGAGAAACTCATACATTCTCTGTTCACTTATTCCCAGTCTTAGAGCAGTAGATTTCTATGTGCGAAAGTGTTTTTTTCACAGTGCTAAGTACTCCCAACTCTATCAAAAATGTATGTTTTACCAGTTTTCTAAGTCTCTCTTATTTTCTGGTACTTATACTTGGAATTCTCTGTATAAACTCCTGTAACTTCTCTCGGTAGATGAATCACTGTGGACTTTCTCTTGTTTCTATCTGTTACCAATCTTGGGAAACTCATACATTCTCTGTTCACTGTTTCGCGGTCTTAGAGAAGTAGATTTCTTTCGGCGAAAGTGCTGTTTTCACTGTGCTAAGTACTCCCAACTCTATCAACAATGTAGGTTTTACCGATTTTCTAAGTCTCTCTTATTTGCTTGTACTTATACTTGGAATTCTCTGTGTAAACCTCTGTAACTTCTCTGGGTAGATGAATCACTGTGTACTTTCTCTTGTTTCTATCTGTTACAAATCTTGAGAAACTCATACATTCTCTGTTCACTGATTCCCAGTCTTAAAGCAGTAGATTTCTTTGTGCGAAAGTGCTGTTTTCACAGTGAAAAGTACTCCCAACTCTATCAACAATGTAGGTTTTACCGGTTTTCTAAGTCTCTCTTATTTGCTGGTACTTATACTTGGAATTCTCTGTGTAAACCTTTGTAACTTCTCTAGGTAGATGAATCACTGTGTACTTTCTCTTGTTTCTATCTCTTACCAATCTTGAGAAACTCATACATTCTCCGTTCACTGTTTCCCGGTCTTCGAGAAGTAGATTTCTTTCTGCGAAAGTGCTGTTTTCACAGTGCTAAGTACTCCCAACTCTATCAACAATGTAGGTTTTACCAGTTTTCTGAGTCTCTCTTATTTTCTTGTACTTATACTTGGAATTCTCTGTGTAAACCTCTACACCTTCTCTCGGTAGATGAATCACTGTGTACTTTCTCTTGTTTCTATCTGTTACCAATCTTGAGAAACTCACACATTCTCTGTTCACTGATTCCCAGTCTTAGAAAAGTAAATTTCTTTGTGCGAAAGTGCTGTTTTCACAGTGCAAAGTACTCCCAACTCTATCAACAATGTAGGTTTTACCGGTTATCTAAGTCTCTCTTATTTGCTTGTACTTATACTTGGAATTCTCTGTGTAAACCTCTGTAACTTCTCTAGGTAGATGAATCACTGTGTACTTTCTCTTGTTTCTATCTGTTACCAATCTTGAGAAACTCATACATTCTCTGTTCACTGATTCCCAGTCTTACAGCAGTATATTTCTTTGTGCGAAAGTGCTGTTTTCACAGTGATAAGTACTCCCAACTCTATCAACAATGTAGGTTTTACCAGTTTTCTAAGTCTGTCTTATTTTCTTGGAGTTACACTTGGATTTCTCTGTGTAAACCTCTGGAACTTCTCTAAGTAGATGAATCACTGTGTACTTTCTCTTGTTTCTATCTGTTAACAATCTTGAGAAACTCATACATTCTCTGTTCACTGTTTCCCGGTCTTAGAGAAGTAGATTTCTTACTGCGAAAGTGCTGTTTTCACAGTGCTAAGTACTCCCAACTCTATCAACAATGTAGGTTTCACCAGTTTTCTAAGTCTCTCTTATTTTCTTGTACTTATACTTGGAATTCTCTGTGTAAACCTCTATACCTTCTCTCGGTAAATAAATCACTGTGGACTTTCTCTTGTTTCTATCTGTTACCAATCTTGAGAAACTCATACATTCTGTTTACTGTTTCGCGGTCTTAGAGAAGTAGATTTCTTTGTGTGAAAGTGCTGTTTTCACAGTGCTAAGTACTCCCAACTCTATCAACAATGGAGCTTTTAATAGTTTTCTAAGTCTCTCTTATTTTCTTGCACTTATACTTGGAATTCTCTGTGTAAACCTCTGTGACTTCTCTAGGTAGGTGAATCACTGTGTACTTTCTCTTGTTTCTATCTGTTACCAATCTTGAGAAACTCACACATTCTCTGTTCACTGATTCCCAGTCTTAGAAAAGTAGATTTCTTTGTGCGAAAGTGCTGTTTTCACAGTGCTAAGTACTACCACCTCTATCAACAATGTAGGTTTTACTGGTTATCTAAGTCTCTCTTATTTGCTTGTACTTATACTTGGAATTCTCTGTGTAAACCTCTGTAACTTCTCTAGGTAGATGAATCACTGTGTACTTTCTCTTGTTTCTATCTGTTACCAATCTGGAGAAACTCATACATTCTCTGTTCACTGATTCTGAGTCTTGGAGAAGTAGATTTCTTAGTGTGAAAGTGCTGTTTTCACAGTGCTAAGTACTCTCAACTCTATCAACAATGTAGGTTTTACCGATTTTCTAAGTCTCTCTTATTTGCTTGTACTTATACTTCGAAATCTCTGTGTAAACCTCTGTAACTTCTCTAGGTAGATGAATCACTGTGTACTTTCTCTTGTTTCTATCTGTTACCAATCTTGAGAAAGTCATACATTCTCCGTTCACTGTTTCCCGGTCTTAGAGAAGTAGATTTCTTGGTGCGAAAGTGCTGTTTTCACAGTGCTAAGTACTCCCAACTCTATCAACAATGTAGGTTTTACCAGTTTTCTAACTCTCTCTTATTTTCTTGCACTTATACTTGGAATTCCCTGTGTAAACCTCTGTAACTTCTCTAGGTAGATGAATCACTGTGTACTTTCTCTTGTTTCTATCTGTTACCAATCTTGGGAAACTCATACATTCTCTGTTCCGTGTTTCCCGGTCTTAGAGAAGCAGATTTCTTGGTGCGAAAGTGCTGTTTTCACAGTGCTAATTACTCCCAACTCTATCAACGATGTAGGTTTTACCGATTTTCTAAGTCTCTCTTATTTGCTTGTACTTATACTTGGAATTCTCTGTGTAAACCTCTGTAACTTCTCTAGGTAGATGAATCACTGCCTAATTTCTCTTGTTTCTATCTGTTACCAATCTTGAGAAACTCATACATTCTCTGTTCACTGATTCCCAGTCTTAGAGAAGTAGATTTCTTTGTGCGAAAGTGCTGTTTTCACAGTGTTACGTACTCCCAACTCTATCAACAATGTAGGTTTTACCGCTTTTCTGAGTCTCTCTTATTTGCTTGTACTTACACTTGGAATTCTCTTTGTAAACCTCTGTAACTTCTCTAGGTAGATAAATCACTGTGTACTTTCTCTTGTTTCTATCTGTTACTAATCTTGAGAAACTCATACATTCTCTGTTCACTGTTTCCCGGTCTTAGAGAAGTAGATTTCTTTCTGAGAAAGTGCTGTTTTCACAGTGCTAAGTACTCCCAACTCTATCAACAATGTAGGTTTTACCAGTTTTCTAAGTCTCTCTTATTTTCTTGTAGTTATACTTGGAATTATCTGTGTAAACCTCTGTAACTTCTCTCGGTAGATGAATCACTGTGGACTTTCTCTTGTTTCTATCTGTTACCAATCTTGAGAAACTCATACATTCTCTGTTCACTGTTTCGCGGTCTTAGAGAAGTAGATTTCTTTGTGCGAAACTGCTGTTTTCACAGTGCTAAGTACTCCCAACTCTATCAACAATGTAGGTTTTACCAGTTTTCTAAGTCTCTCTTATTTTCTTGTACTTATACTTGGAATTCTCTGTGTAAACCTATGTAACTTCTCTCGGTAGATGAATCATTGTCTACTTTCTCTTGTTTCTGTCTGTTACCAATCTTGAGAAACTCATACATTCTCTGTTTACTGTTTCGCGGTCTTAGAGAAGTAGATTTCTTTGTACGAAAGTGCTGTTTTCACAGTGCTAAGTACTCCCAACTATATCAACAATGTACTTTTTACCAGTTTTCTAAGTCTCTCTTATTTTCTTGAAGCTACACTTGGATTTGTCAGTGTAAACCTCTGTAACTTCTCTAGGTAGATGAATCACTGTGTACTTTCTCTTGTTTCTATCTGTTACCAATCTTGAGAAACTCATACATTCTCTGTTCACTGATTTCCAGTCTTAGAGCAGTAGATTTCTATGTGCGAAAGTGCTTTTTTCACAGTGCTAAGTACTCCCAACTCTATCAAC
The DNA here is from genome assembly GCA_028571685.1 of Heterohyrax brucei. NCBI lineage: Eukaryota > Metazoa > Chordata > Mammalia > Hyracoidea > Procaviidae > Heterohyrax > Heterohyrax brucei. The sequence goes on from CM053163.1 coordinate 33,231,807, forward strand.
AATGTATGTTTTACCAGTTTGCTAAGTCTCTGTTATTTTCTTGTACTTATACTTGGAATTCTCTGTATAAACTCCTGTAACTTTTCTCGGTAGATGAATCACTGTGGACTTTCTCTTGTTTCTATCTGTTACCAATCTTGAGAAACTCATACATTCTCTGTTCACTGTTTCGCGGTCTTAGAAAAGTAGATTTCTTTCGGCGAAAGTGCTGTTTTCACTGTGCTAAGTACTCCATACTCTACCAACAATGTAGGTTTTACCGGTTTTCTAAGTCTCTCTTATTTGCTTGTACTTATACTTGGAATTCTCTGTGTAAACCTCTGTAACTTCTCTAGGTCAATGAATCACTGTGTACTTTCTCTTGTTTCTATCTGTTACCAATCTTGAAAAACTCATACATTCTCCGTTGACTGTTTCCCGGTCTTAGAGAAGTAGATTTCTTTATGCGAAAGTGCTGTTTTCACAGTGCTAAGTACTCCCAACTCTATCAACAATGTAGTTTCTACCACTTTTCTAAGTCTCTCTTATTTTCATGAAGTTACACTTGGATTTCTCTGTGTAAACCTCTGTAACTTCTCTAAGTAGATGAATCACTGTGTACTTTCTCTTGTTTCTATCTGTTACCAATCTTGAGAAACTCATACATTCTCTGTTCACTGTTTCCCGGTCTTAGAGAAGTAGATTTCTTGGTGCGAAAGTGCTGTTTTCACAGTGCTAAGTACTCCCAACTCTATCAACAATGTAGGTTTTACCGGTTTTCTAAGTCTCTCTTATTTCCTTGTACTTACACTTGGAATTCTCTGTGTAAACCTCTGTAACTTCTCTAGGTAGATGAATCACTGTGTCCTTTCTCTTGTTTCTATCTGTTACCCATCTGGAGAAACTCATACATTCTCCGTTCACTGTTTCTCGGTCTTAGAGAAGTAGATTTCTTTCTGCGAAAGTGCTGTTTTCACAGTGCTAAGTACTCCTAACTCTATCAACAATATAGGTTTTACCAGCTTTCTAAGTCTCTCTTATTTTCTTGTACTTATACTTCGAATGCTCTGTGTAAACCTCTGTAACTTCTCTCGGTAGATGAATCACTGTGGACTTTCTCTTGTTTCTATCTGTTACCAATCTTGAGAAACTCATACATTCTCTGTTTAGTTTTTCGCGGTCTTAGAGAAGTAGATTTCTTTGTGCGAAAGTGCTGTTTTCAGAGTGGTAAGTACTCCCAACTCTATCAACAATGTAGGTTTTACCAGTTTTCTAAGTCTCGCTTATTTTCTTGGAGTTATACTTGGATTTCTCTGTGTAAACCTCTGTAACTTCTCTAGGTAGATGAATCACTGTGTACTTTCTCTTGTTTCTATCTGTTACCGATCTTGATAAACTCATACATTCTCTGTTCACTGTTTCCCAGTCTTAGATAAGTAGATTTCTTTGTGCGAAAGTGCTGTTTTCCCAGTGCTAAGTACTCCCAATTCTATCAACAATGTAGGTTTTACCAGTTTTCTAAGTCTCCCTTATTTGCTTGTACTTATACTTGGAATTCTCTACGTAAACCTCTGTATCTTCTCTAGGTAGATGAATCACTGTGTACTTTCTCTTGTTTCTATCTGTTACCAATCTTGAGAAACTCATACATTCTCCGTTCACTGTTTCCCGGTCTTAGAGAAGTAGATTTCTTTGTGCGAAAGTGCTGTTTTCACAGTGCTAAGTACTCCCAACTCTGTCAACAATGGAGTTTTTAATAGTTTTCTAAGTCTCTATTATTTTCTTGCACTTATACTTGGAATTCTCTGTGTAAACCTCTGTAACTTCTCTAGGTAGATGAATCACTGTGTACTTTCTCTTGTTTCTATCTGTTACCAATCTTGAGAAACTCATACATTCTCCATTCACTGTTTCCCGGTCTTAGAGAAGTAGATTTCTTTGTGCAAAAGTGCTGTTTTCACAGTGCTAAGTACTCCCAACTCTGTCAACAATGGAGTTTTTAATAGTTTTCTAAGTCTCTATTATTTTCTTGCACTTATACTTGGAATTCTCTGTGTAAACCTCTGTAACTTCTCTAGGTAGATGAATCACTGTGTACTTTCTCTTGTTTCTATCTGTTACCAATCTTGAGAAACTCATACATTCTCTGTTCACTGTTTCCCGGTCTTAGAGACGTAGATTTCTTGGTGCGAAAGTGCTGTTTTCACAGTGCTAAGTACTCCCAACTATATCAACAATGTAGGTTTTACCAGTTTTCTAAGTCTCTCTTATTTTCTTGGAGTTACACGTCGATTTCTCTGTGTAAACCTCTGGAACTTCTCTAAGTAGATGAATCACTGTGGACTTTCTCTTGTTTCTATCTGTTAACAATCTTGAGAAACTCATACATTATCTGTTCACTGTTTCCCGGTCTTAGAGAAGTAGATTTCTTTGTGCGAAAGTGCTGTTTTCACAGTGCTAAGTACTCCCAACTCTATCAACAATGTAGGTTTTACCAGTTTTCTAAGTCTCTCTTATTGTCTTCTACTTATACTTGGAATTATCTGTGTAAACCTCTGTAACTTCTCTAGGTAGATGAATCACTGTGGACTTTCTCTTGTTTCTATCTGTTAACAATCTTGAGAAACTCAGACATTCTCTTTTCACTGTTTCGCGGTCTTAGAGAAGTAGATTTCTTTGTGCGAAAGTGCTGTTTTCACAGTGCTAAGTACTCCCAACTATATCAACAATGTAGTTTTGACCAGTTTTCTAAGTCTCTCTTATTTTCTTGAAGCTACACTTGGATTTGTCTGTGTAAACCTCTGTAACTTCTCTAGGTAGATGAATCACTGTGTACTTTCTCTTGTTTCTATCTGTTACCAATCTTGAGAAACTCATACATTCTCTGTTCACTGATTCCCAGTCCTAGAGCAGTAGATTTCTATGTGCGAAAGTGCTTTTTTCACAGTGCTAAGTACTCCCAACTCTATCAACAATGTATGTTTTACCAGTTTTCTAACTCTCTCTTTTTTTCTTGTACTTATACTTGGAATTCTCTGTGTAAACCTCTGTAACTTCTCTAGATAAATGAATCACTGTGTACTTTCTCTTGTTTCTATCTGTTACCAATCTTGAGAAACTCATACATTCTCAGTTCACTGTTTCCCGGTCTTACAGAAGTAGATTTCTTTCTGCGAAAGTGCTGTTTTCACAGTGCTAAGTACTCCCAACTCTATCAACAATGTAGGTTTTACCAGTTTTCTAAGTCTCTCTTATTTTCTTGAAGTTACACTTGGATTTCTCTGTGTAAACCTCTGTAACTTCTCTAGGTAGATGAATCACTGTGTACTTTCTCTTGTTTCTATCTGTTACCAATCTTGAGAAACTCATACATTCTCTGTTCACTGTTTCCCGGTCTTAGAGACGTAGATTTCTTTCTGCGAAAGTGCTGTTTTCACAGTGCTAAGTACTCCCAACTCTATCAACAAGGTAGTTTTTACCAGTTTTCTAAGTCTCTCTTATTTTCTTGTACTTATACTTGGAATTCTCTGTGTAAACCTCTGTAACTTCTCTCGGTAGATAAATCACTGTGGACTTTCTCTTGTTTCTATCTTTTACCAATCTTGAGAAACTCATACATTCTCTGTTTACTGTTTCGCGCTCTTAGAGAAGTAGATTTCTTTGTGCGAAAGTGCTGTTTTCACAGTGCTAAGTACTCCCAACTCTGTCAACAATGGAGTTTTTAACAGTTTTCTAAGTCTCTATTATTTTCTTGCACTTATACTTGGAATTCTCTGTGTAAACCTCTGTAACTTCTCTCGGTAGATGAATCACTGTGTACTTTCTCTTCTTCCTATCTGTTACCAATCTTGAGAAACTCATACATTCTCCGTTCACTGTTTCCCGGTCTTAGAGAAGTAGATTTCTTGGTGCGAAATTGCTGTTTTCACAGTGCTAAGTACTACCAACTCTATCGACAATGTAGGTTTTACCAGTTTTCTAAGTCTCTCTTATTTTCTTGGAGTTACACTTCGATTTCTCTGTGTAAACCTCTGGAACTTCTCTAAGTAGATGAATCACTGTGTACTTTCTCTTGTTTCTATCTGTCACCAATCTTGAGAAACTCATACATTCTCTGTTCACTGTTTCCCGGTCTTAGAGAAGTAGATTTCTTTGTGCAAAAGTGCTGTTTTCACAGTGCTAAGTACTCCCAACTCTATCAACAATATAGGTTTTACCAGTTTTCTAAGTCTCTCTTATTTTCTTGTACTTATACTTGGAATTATCTGTGTAAACCTCTGTAATTTCTCTCGGTAGATGAATCACTGTGGACTTTCTCTTGTTTCTATCTGTTACCAATCTTGAGAAACTCATACATTCTCTGTTCACTGTTTCGCGGTCTTAGAGAAGTAGATTTCTTTGTGCAAAAGTGCTGTTTTCACAGTGCTAAGTACTCCCAACTCTATCAACAATGTAGGTTTTACCAGTTTTCTAAGTCTCTCTTATTTTCTTGTACTTATACTTGGAATTCTCTGTATAAACCGCTGTAACTTCTCTCGGTAGATGAATCACTGTGGACTTTCTCTTGTTTCTATCTGTTACCAATCTTGAGAAACTCATACATTCTCTGTTCATTGTTTCGCGGTCTTAGAGAAGTAGATTTCTTTATGCGAAAGTGCTGTTTTCACAGTGCTAACTACTCCCAACTCTATCAACAATGTAGTTTCTATCAGTTCTCTAAGTCTCTCTTATTTTCATGAAGTTACACTTGGAATTCTCTGTGTAAACCTCTGTAACGTCTCTAGGTAGATGAATCACTGTGTACTTTCTCTTGTTTCTATCTGTTACCAATCTTGAGAAACTCCAACATTCTCCATTCACTGTTTCCCGGCCTTAGAGAAGTAGATTTCTTTCAGCGAAAGTGCTGTTTTCAGAGTGCTAAGTACTCCCAAATCTATCAACAATGTAGGATATACCAGTTTTCTAAGTCTCTCTTATTTTCCTGGAGTAATACTTGGAATTCTCTGTGTAAACCTCTGTAACTTCTCTAGGTAGATGAATCACTGTGTACTCTCTCTTGTTTCTATCTGTTACCAATCTTGAGAAAGTCATACATTCTCTGTTCACTGTTTCCCTGTGTTAGAGAAATAGATTTCTTTCTGCGAAAGTGCTGTTTTCACAGTGCTAAGTACTCCCAACTCTATCAACAATGTAGGTTTTACCAGTTTTCTAAGTCTCTCTTATTTTCTTGAAGTTACACTTGGATTTCTCTGTGTAAACCTCTGTAACTTCTCTAGGTAGATGAATCACTGTGGACTTTCTCTTGTTTCTGTCTGTTACCAATCTTGAGAAACTCATACATTCTCTGTTCACTGATTCCTAGTCTTAGAGAAGTAGATTTCTTTGTGCGAAAGTGCTGTTTTCACAGTGATAAGTACTCCCAACTCTATCAACAATGTAGGTTTTACCGGTTTTCTACGTCTCTCTTATTTGCTTGTACTTATACTTGGAATTCTCTGTGTAAACCTCTGTAACTTCTCTAGGTAGATGAATCACTGTGTACTTTCTCCTGTTTCTATCTATTACCAATCTTGAGATCTCATACATTCTCCTTTCACTGTTTCCCGGTCTTAGAGAAGTAGATTTCTTTGTGCGAAAGTGCTGTTTTCATAGTGCTAAGTACTCCCAACTCTATCAACAATGTAGTTTTTACCACTTTTCTAAGTCTCTCTTATTTTCATGAAGTTAAACTTGGATTTCTCTGTTTAAACCTCTGTAAGTTCTCTAGGTTGATGAATCACTGTGTACTTTCTCTTGTTTCTATCTGTTACCAATCTTGAGAAATTCATACATTCTCTGTTTACTGTTTTGCGGTCTTAGAGAGATAGATTTCTTTGTGTGAAAGTGCTGTTTTCACAGTGCTAAGTACTCCCAACTCTATCAACAATGGAGTTTTTAATAGTTTTCTAAGTCTCTCTTATTTTCTTGCACTTATACTTGGAATTCTCTGTGTAAACCTCTGTAACTTCTCTAGGTAGGTGAATCACTGTGTACTTTCTCTTGTTTCTATCTGTTACCAATCTTGAGAAACTCACACATTCTCTGTTCACTGATTCCCAGTCTTAGAAAAGTAGATTTCTTGGTGCGAAAGTGCTGTTTTCACAGTGCTAAGTACTCCCAGCTCTATCAACAATGTAGGTTTTACCAGTTTTCTAACTCTCTCTTATTTTCTTGCACTTATACTTGGAATTCCCTGTGTAAACCTCTGTAACTTCTCTAGGTAGATGAATCACTGTGTACTTTCTCTTGTTTCTATCTGTTACCAATCTTGAGAAACTCATACATTCTCTGTTCACTGTTTCTTGGTCTTAGAGAAGTAGATTTCTTTCTGAGAAAGTGCTGTTTTCACAGTGCTAAGTAGTCCTAACTCTATCAACAATATAGGTTTTACCAGCTTTCTAAGTCTCTCTTATTTTCTTGCAGTTATACTTGGAATTCTCTGTGTATACCTCTGTAACTTCTCTAGGTAGATGAATCACTGTGTATTTTCTCTTGTTTCTATCTGTTATCAATCTTGAAAAACTCATACATTCTCTTCACTGTTTCGCGGTCTTAGAGAAGTAGATTTCTTTGTGCGAAAGTGCTGTTTTCACAGTGTTACGTACTCCCAACTCTATCAACAATGTAGGTTTTACCAGTTTTCTAAGTCTCTCTTCTTTTCTTGTACTTATACTTGGAATTCTCTGTGTAAACCTCTGTAATTTCTCTCGGTAGATGAATCACTGTGGACTTTCTCTTGTTTCTATCTGTTACCAATCTTGAGAAACTCATACATTCTCTGTTCACTGATTCCCAGTCCTAGAGAAGTAGATTTCTTTGTTCGAAAGTGCTGTTTTCACAGTGCTAAGTACTCCCAACTCTATCAACAATGTAGGTTTTACCTAGTTTTCTAAGTCTCTCATATTTTCTTACACTTATACTTGGAATTCTCTGTGTAGGGTTAGGGTTTGGGTTAGGGTTTGGGTTAGGGTTTGGGTTAGGGTTTGGGTTAGGGTTAGGGTTAGGGTTAGGGTTAGGGTTAGGGTTAGGGTTAGTGTTAGGGTTAGGGTTAGGGTTAGGGTTAGGGTTAGGGTTAGGGTTAGGGTTTCAGGGTTAGGGTTTCAGGGTTAGGATTTCAGGGTTAGGGTTTCAGGGTTAGGGTTTCAGGGTTAGGGTTTCAGGGTTAGGGTTTCAGGGTTAGGGTTTCAGGGTTAGGGTTTCAGGGTTAGGGTTTCAGGGTTAGGGTTTCAGGGTTAGGGTTTCAGGGTTAGGGTTTCAGGGTTAGGGTTTCAGGGTTAGGGTTTCAGGGTTAGGGTTTCAGGGTTAGGGTTTCAGGGTTAGGGTTTCAGGGTTAGGGTTTCAGGGTTAGGGTTTCAGGGTTAGGGTTTCAGGGTTAGGGTTTCAGGGTTAGGGTTTCAGGGTTAGGTTTTCAGGGTTAGGTTTTCAGGGTTAGGTTTTCAGGGTTAGGTTTTCAGGGTTAGGGTTTCAGGGTTAGGGTTTCAGGGTTAGGGTTTCAGGGTTAGGGTTTCAGGGTTAGGGTTTCAGGGTTAGGGTTTCAGGGTTAGGGTTTCAGGGTTAGGGTTTCAGGGTTAGGGTTTCAGGGTTAGGGTTTCAGGGTTAGGGTTTCAGGGTTAGGGTTTCAGGGTTAGGGTTTCAGGGTTAGGGTTTCAGGGTTAGGGTTTCAGGGTTAGGGTTTCAGGGTTAGGGTTTCAGGGTTAGGGTTTCAGGGTTAGGGTTTCAGGGTTAGGGTTTCAGGGTTAGGGTTTCAGGGTTAGGGTTTCAGGGTTAGGGTTTCAGGGTTAGGGTTTCAGGGTTAGGGTTTCAGGGTTAGGGTTTCAGGGTTAGGGTTTCAGGGTTAGGGTTTCAGGGTTAGGGTTTCAGGGTTAGGGTTTCAGGGTTAGGGTTTCAGGGTTAGGGTTTCAGGGTTAGGGTTTCAGGGTTAGGGTTTCAGGGTTAGGGTTTCAGGGTTAGGGTTTCAGGGTTAGGGTTTCAGGGTTAGGGTTTCAGGGTTAGGGTTTCAGGGTTAGGGTTTCAGGGTTAGGGTTTCAGGGTTAGGGTTTCAGGGTTAGGGTTTCAGGGTTAGGGTTTCAGGGTTAGGGTTTCAGGGTTAGGGTTTCAGGGTTAGGGTTTCAGGGTTAGGGTTTCAGGGTTAGGGTTTCAGGGTTAGGGTTTCAGGGTTAGGGTTTCAGGGTTAGGGTTTCAGGGTTAGGGTTTCAGGGTTAGGGTTTCAGGGTTAGGGTTTCAGGGTTAGGGTTTCAGGGTTAGGGTTTCAGGGTTAGGGTTTCAGGGTTAGGGTTTCAGGGTTAGGGTTTCAGGGTTAGGGTTTCAGGGTTAGGGTTTCAGGGTTAGGGTTTCAGGGTTAGGGTTTCAGGGTTAGGGTTTCAGGGTTAGGGTTTCAGGGTTAGGGTTTCAGTTTTAGGGTTTCAGGGTTAGGGTTTCAGGGTTAGGGTTTCAGGGTTAGGGTTTCAGGGTTAGGGTTTCAGGGTTAGGGTTTCAGGGTTAGGGTTTCAGGGTTAGGGTTAGGGTTTGGGTTTTAGGGTTTGGGTTTTAGGGTTAGGGGTAGGGTTAGGGGTAGGGTTAGGGTTAGGGTTAGGGTTAGGGTTTGAGTTTTAGGGTTAGGGTTTGAGTTTTAGGGTTAGGGATAGGGTTAGGTTTAGGGTTAGGGTTAGGGTTAGGGTTAGGGTTAGGGTTTGGGTATTAGGGTTTGGGTTTTAGGGTTAGGGTTAGGGATAGGGTTAGGGTTAGGTTTAGGGTTAGGGTTAGGGTTAGGGTTAGGGTTAGGGTAACTTCTCTAGCTAAATGAATCAGTGTGTACTTTCTTTTGTTTCTATCTGTTACCAAACTTGAGAAACTCATTCATTCTCTGTTCACTGTTTCCCTGTCTTACAGAAGTAGATTTCTTTGTGAGAAAGTGCTGTTTTCACACTGCTAAGTACTCCCAACTCTATCAACAATGTAGGTTTTACGAGTTTTCTAAGTCTCTCTTATTTTCTTGTACTTATACCTGGAAATCTCTGTGTAAACCTCGTTAACTTCTCTAGCTAGATGAATCACTGTGTATTATCTCTTGTTTCTATCTGTAACCAATCTTCAGAAACTCATACATTCTCTGTTCACGGTTTCACGGTCTTAGAGAAGTAGATTTCATTCAGCGAAAGTGATGTTTTCACAATGCTAAGTACTCCCAACTCTATCGACAACGTAAGTTTCACCAGTTTTCTAAGTATCTCTTATTTTCTTGTAGTTATACTTGGAATTCTCTGTGTAAACCTCTGTAACTTCTCTAGGTAGATGAATCACTGTGTACTTTCTCTTGTTTCTATCTGTTACTAATCTTGAGAAACTCATACATTCTCTGTTCACTGATTCCGAGTCTTAGAGAAGTAGATTTCTTTGTGTGAAAGTGCTGTTTTCACAGTGCTAAGTACTCTCAACTCTATCAACAATGTAGGTTTTACCGATTATCTAAGTCTCTCTTATTTGCTTGTACTTATACTTGGAATTCTCTGTGTAAACCTCTGTAACTTCTCTAGGTAGATGAATCACTGTGTACTTTCTCTTGTTTCTATCTGTTACCAATCTTGAGAAACTCATACATTCTCCGTTCACTGTTTCCCGGTCTTAGAGAAGTAGATTTCTTGGTGCGAAAGTGCTGTTTTCACAGTGCTAAGTACTCCCAACTCTATCAACAACGTAGGTTTTACCAGTTTTCTAACTCTCTCTTATTTTCTTGCACTTATACTTGGAATTCCCTGTGTAAACCTCTGTAACTTCTCTAGGTAGATGAATCACTGTGTACTTTCTCTTGTTTCTATCTGTTACCAATCTTGAGAAACTCATACATTCTCTGTTCACTGTTTCCCGGTCTTAGAGAAGTAGATTCCTTGGTGCGAAAGTGCTGTTTTCACAGTGCTAAGTACTCCCAACTCTATCAACAATGTAGGTTTTACCGATTTTCTAAGTCTCTCTTATTTGCTTGTACTTATACTTGGAATTCTCTGTGTAAACCTCTGTAACTTCTCTAGGTAGATGAATCACTGTGTACTTTCTCTTGTTTCTATCTCTTACCAATCTTGAAAAACTCATACACTCTCCGTTCACTGTTTCCCGGTGTTAGAGAAGTAGATTTCTTGGTGCGAAAGTGCTGTTTTCACAGTGCTAAGTACTCCCAACTCTATCAACAATGTAGGTTTTACCAGTTTTCTAAGTCTCTCTTATTTTCTTGGAGTTACACTTGGATTTCTCTGTGTAAACCTCTGTAACTTCTCTAAGTAGATGAATCACTGTGTACTTTCTCTTGTTTCTATCTGTTACCAATCTTGAGAAACTCATACATTCTCTGTTCACTGATTCCCAGTCTTAGAGAAGTAGATTTCTTTGTGCGAAAGTGCTGTTTTTACAGTGTTAAGTACTCCCAACTCTATCAACAATGTAGGTTTTACCGCTTTTCTGAGTCTCTCTTATTTGCTTGTACTTATACTTGGAATTCTCTGTGTAAACCTCTGTAACTTCTCTAGGTAGATAAATGACTGTGTACTTTCTCTTGTTTCTATCTGTTACCAATCTTGAGAAACTCATACATTCTCTGTTCACTGATTCCCAGTCTTATAGAAGTAGATTTCTTTGTGCGAAAGTGCTTTTTTCAGAGTGTTAAGTACTCCCAACTCTATCAACAATGTAGGTTTTACCGGTTTTCTGAGTCTCTCTTATTTGCTTGTACTTATACTTGGAATTCTCTATGTAAACCTCTTTAACTTCTCTAGGTAGATGAATCACTGTGTACTTTCTCTTGTTTCTATCTGTTACCAATCTTGAGAAACTCATACATTCTCTGTTCACTGATTCCGAGTCTTAGAGAAGTAGATTTCTTTGTGCGAAAGTGCTGTTTTCACAGTGCTAAGTACTCCCAACTCTATCAACAATGTAGGTTTTACCGGTTTTCTAGGTTTCTCTTATTTGCTTGTACTTATACTTGGAATTCTCTGTGTAAACCTCTGTAACTTCTCTAGGTAGATGAATCACTGTGTACTTTCTCTTGTTTCTATCTGTTACCAATCTTGAGAACCTCATACATTCTCTGTTCACTGATTCCGAGTCTTAGAAAAGTAAATTTCTTTGTGTGAAAGTGCTGTTTTAACATTGCTAAGTACTCTCAACTCTATCAACAATGTAGGTTTTACCGATTATCTAAGTCTCTCTTATTTGCTTGTAATTATACTTGGAATTCTCTATGTAAACCTCTGTAACTTCTCTAGGTAGATGAATCACGGTGTACTTTCTCTTGTTTCTATCTGTTACCAATCTTGAGAAACTCATACATTCTCCGTTCACTGTTTCCCGGTCTTAGACAAGTAGATTTCTTGGTGTGAAAGTGCTGTTTTCACAGTGATAAGTACTCCCAACTCTATCAACAATGTAGGTTTTACCAGTTTTCTAAGTCTCTCTTATTTGCTTGTACTTATACTTGGAATTCTCTGTGTAAACCTCTGTAACTTCTCTAGGTAGATGAATCACTGTGTACTTTCTCTTGTTTCTATCTGTTACCAATCTTGAGAAACTCATACATTCTCTGTTCACTGATTCCCAGTCTTAAAGCAGTAGATTTCTTTGAGCGAAAGTGTTGTTTTCACAGTGCTAAGTACTCCCAACTCTATCAACAATGTAGGTTTTACCGCTTTTCTGAGTCTCTCTTATTTACTTGTACTTATACTTGGAATTCTCTGTGTAAACCTCTGTAACTTCTCTAGGTAGATAAATCACTGTGTACTTTCTCTTGTTTCTATCTGTTACCAATCTTGAGAAATTCATACATTCTCCGTTCACTGTTTCCCGGTCTTAGAGAAGTAGATTTCTTTCTGCAAAAGTGCTGTTTTCACAGTGCTAAGTACTCCTAACTCTATCAACAATATAGGTTTTACCAGCTTTCTAAGTCTCTCTTATTTTCTTGCAGTTATACTTGGAATTCTCTGTGTATACCTCTGTAACTTCTCTAGGTAGATGAATCACTGTGTATTTTCTCTTGTTTCTATCTGTTATCAATCTTGAGAAACTCATACATTCTCTGTTCACTGTTTCGCGGTCTTAGAGAATTAGATTTCTTTGTGCGAAAGTGCTGTTTTCACAGTGCTAAGTACTCCCAACTCTATCAACAATGTAGGTTTTAACAGTTTTCTAAGTCTCTCTTATTTTCTTGTACTTATACTTGGAATTCTCTGTGTAAACCTCTGTAACTTCTCTAGGTAGATGAATCACTGTGTACTTTCTCTTGTTTCTATCTGTTACCAATCTTGAGAAACTCATACACTCTCCGTTCACTGTTTCCCGGTGTTAGAGAAGTAGATTTCTTGGTGCGAAAGTGCTGTTTTCACAGTGCTAAGTACTCCCAACTCTATCAACAATATAGGTTTTACCAGTTTTCTAAGTCTCTCTTATTTTCTAGGAGTTACACTTGGATTTCTCTGTGTAAACCTCTGTAACTTCTCTAAGTAGATGAATCACTGTGTACTTTCTCCTGTTTCTATCTGTTACCAATCTTGAGAAACTCATACATTCTCTGTTCACTGATTCCCAGTCTTAGAGAAGTAGATTTCTTTGTGCGAAAGTGCTGTTTTCACAGTGTTAAGTACTCCCAACTCTATCAACAATGTAGGTTTTACCGCTTTTCTGAGTCTCTGTTATTTGCTTGTACTTACACTTGGAATTCTCTTTGTAAACCTCTGTAACTTCTCTAGGTAGATAAATCACTGTGTACTTTCTCTTGTTTCTCTCTGTTACCAATCTTGAGAAACTCATACGTTTTCCGTTCACTGTTTCGCGGTCTTAGAGAAGTAGATTTCTTTGTGCGAAAGTGCTGTTTTCACAGTTCTCAGTACTCCCAAATCTATCAACAATGTAGGTTTTAACAGTTTTCTAAGTCTCTCTTATTTTCTTGTACTTATACTTGGAATTCTCTGTGTAAACCTCTGTAACATCTCTAGGTAGATGAATCACTGTGTACTTTCTCTTCTTTCTATCTGTTACCAATCTTGAGAATCTCATACATTCTCCGTTCACTGTTTCCCTGTCTTAGAGAAGTAGATTTCTTTGTGCGAAAGTGCTGTTTTCACAGTGCTAAGTACTCCCAACTCTATCAACAACGTAGGTTTTACCAGTTTTCTAAGTCTCTCTTCTTTTCTTGTACTTATACTTGGAATTCTCTGTGTAAACCTCTGTAACTTCTCTAGGTAGATGAGTCACTGTGTACTTTCTCTTGTTTCTATCTGTTACCAATCTTGAGAAACTCATACATTCTCTGTTCACTGATTCCCAGTCTTAAAGCAGTAGATTTCTTTGTGCGAAAGTGTTGTTTTCACAGTGCTAAGTACTCCCAACTCTATCAACAATGTAGGTTTTACCGGTTTTCTAAGTCTCTCTTATTTTCTTGTACTTATACTTGGAATTCTTTGTGTAAACCTCTGTAACTTCACTAGGTAGATGAATCACTGTGGACTTTCTCTTGTTTCTATCTGTTACCAATGTTGTGAAACTCATACATTCTCCGTTCACTGTTTCCCGGTCTTAGAGAAGTAGATTTTTTTGTGCGAAAGTGCTGTTTTCACAGTGCTAAGTACTCCCAACTCTATCAACAATGTAGGTTTTACCAGTTTTCTAAGTCTCTCTTCTTTTCTTGTACTTATACTTGGAATTCTCTGTGTAAACCTCTGTAATTTCTCTCGGTAGATGAATCACTGTGGACTTTGTCTTGTTTCTGTCTGTTACCATTCTTGAGAAACTCATACATTCTCTGTTCACTGATTCCCAGTCCTAGAGAAGTAGATTTCTTTGTGCGAAAGTGCTGTTTTCACAGTGCTAAGTACTCCCAACTCTATCAACAATGTAGGTTTTAACAGTTTTCTAAGTCTCTCTTATTTTCTTGCACTTATACTTGGATTTCTCTGTGTAAAATTCTGTAACTTATCTAGGTGGATGAATCACTGTGTACTTTCTCTTGTTTCTATCTGTTACCAATTTTCAGAAACTCATACATTCTCTGTTCACTGTTTCGCGGTCTTAGAGAAGTAGATTTCCTTGTGCGAAAGTGCTGTTTTGACACTGCTAAGTATCCCAACTCTATCAACAATGTAGGTTTTACCAGTTTTCTAAGTCTCTCTTATTTTCTTGTAGTTATACTTGGAATTCTCTATGTAAACCTCTGTAACTTCTCTCGGTAGATGAATCACTGTGGACTTTCTCTTGTTTCTATCTGTTACCAATCTTGAGAACCTCATACATTCTCTGTTTACTGTTTCGCGGTCTTAGAGAAGTAGATTTCTTTGTGCGAAAGTGCTGTTTTCACAGTGCTAAGTACTCCCAACTCTATCAATAATGGAGTTTTTAATAGTTTTCAAAGTCTCTATTATTTTCTTGCACTTATACTTTTAATTCTCTGTGTAAACCTCTGTAAATTCTCTAGGTAGATGAATCACTGTGTACTTTCTCTTGTTTCTATCTGTTACCAATCTTGAGAAACTCATACATTCTCTGTTTACTGTTTCGCGGTCTTAGAGAAGTAGATTTCTTTGTGCAAAAGTGCTGTTTTCACATTGCTAAGTACTCCTAACTATATCAACAATGTAGTTTTTACCAGTTTTCTAAGTCTCTCTTATTTTCTTGAAGCTACACTTGGATTTGTCAGTGTAAACCTCTGTAACTTCTCTAGGTAGATGAATCACTGTGTACTTTCTCTTGTTTCTATCTGTTACCAATCTTGAGAAACTCATACATTCTCTGTTCACTTATTCCCAGTCTTAGAGCAGTAGATTTCTATGTGCGAAAGTGCTTTTTTCACAGTGCTAAGTACTCCCAACTCTATCAAAAATGTATGTTTTACCAGTTTTCTAAGTCTCTCTTATTTTCTGGTACTTATACTTGGAATTCTCTGTATAAACTCCTGTAACTTCTCTCGGTAGATGAATCACTGTGGACTTTCTCTTGTTTCTATCTGTTACCAATCTTGGGAAACTCATACATTCTCTGTTCACTGTTTCGCGGTCTTAGCGAAGTAGATTTCTTTCGGCGAAAGTGCTGTTTTCACTGTGCTAAGTACTCCATACTCTACCAACAATGTAGGTTTTACCGGTTTTCTTAGTCTCTCTTATTTGCTTGTACTTATACTTGGAATTCTCTGTGTAAACCTCTGTAACTTCTCTAGGTAGATGAATCACTGTGTACTTTCTCTTGTTTCTATCTGCTACCAATCTTGAGAAACTCATACATTCTCTATTCACTGATTCCGAGTCTTAGAGAAGTAGATTTCTTAGTGTGAAAGTGCTGTTTTCACAGTGCTAAGTACTCCCAACTCTATCAACAATGTAGGTTTTACCGATTTTCTAAGTCTCTCCTATTTGCTTGTACTTATACTTCGAAATCTCTGTGTAAACCTCTGTAACTTCTCTAGGTAGATGAATCACTGTGTACTTTCTCTTGTTTCTATCTGTTACCAATCTTGAGAAACTCATACATTCTCCGTTCACTGTTTCCCGGTCTTAGAGAAGTAGATTTCTTGGTGCGAAAGTGCTGTTTTCACAGTGCTAAGTACTCCCAACTCTATCAACATGTAGGTTTTACCGATTTTCTAAGTCGCTCTTATTTGCTTGTATTTATACTTCGAAATCTCTGTGTAAACCTCTGTAACTTCTCTAGGTCGATGAATCACTGTGTACTTTCTCTTGTTTCTATCTGTTACCAATCTTAAGAAACTCATGCATTCTCTGTTCCGTGTTTCCCGGTCTTAGAGAAGTAGATTTCTTGGTGCGAAAGTGCTGTTTTCACAGTGCTAAGTACTCCCAACTCTATCAACAATGTAGGTTTTACCGATTTTCTAAGTCTCTCTTATTTGCTTGTACTTATACTTGGAATTCTCTGTGTAAACCTCTGTAACTTCTCTGGGTAGATGAATCACTGTGTACTTTCTCTTGTTTCTATCTGTTACAAATCTTGAGAAACTCATACATTCTCTGTTCACTGATTCCCAGTCTTAGAGAAGTAGATTTCTTTGTGCGAAAGTGCTGTTTTCACAGTGTTACGTACTCCCAACTCTATCAACAATGTAGGTTTTACCGCTTTTCTGAGTCTCTCTTATTTGCTTGTACTTACACTTGGATTTCTCTTCGTAAACCTCTGTAACTTCTCTAGGTAGATAAATCACTGTGTACTTTCTCTTGTTTCTATCGGTTACCAATCTTGAGAAACTCATACATTCTCTGTTCACTGTTTCCCGGTCTTAGAGAAGTAGATTTCTTTCTCAGAAAGTGCTGTTTTCACAGTGCTAAGTAGTCCTAACTCTATCAACAATATAGGTTTTACCAGCTTTCTAAGTCTCTCTTATTTTCTTGCAGTTATACTTGGAATTCTCTGTGTATACCTCTGTAACTTCTCTAGGTAGATGAATCACTGGGTATTTTCTCTTGTTTCTATCTGTTATCAATCTTGAGAAACTCATACATTCTCTGTTCACTGATTCCCAGTCTTAAAGCAGTAGATTTCTTTGTGCGAAAGTGCTGTTTTCACAGTGAAAAGTACTCCCAACTCTATCAACAATGTAGGTTTTACCGGTTTTCTAAGTCTCTCTTATTTGCTGGTACTTATACTTGGAATTCTCTGTGTAAACCTTTGTAACTTCTCTAGGTAGATGAATCACTGTGTACTTTCTCTTGTTTCTATCTCTTACCAATCTTGAGAAACTCATACATTCTCCGTTCACTGTTTCCCGGTCTTCGAGAAGTAGATTTCTTTCTGCGAAAGTGCTGTTTTCACAGTGCTAAGTACTCCCAACTCTATCAACAATGTAGGTTTTACCAGTTTTCTGAGTCTCTCTTATTTTCTTGTACTTACACTTGGAATTCTCTGTGTAAACCTCTACACCTTCTCTCGGTAGATGAATCACTGTGGACTTTCTCTTGTTTCTATCTGTTACCAATCTTGAGAAACTCACACATTCTCTGTTCACTGATTCCCAGTCTTAGAAAAGTAAATTTCTTTGTGCGAAAGTGGTGTTTTCACAGTGCTAAGTACTCCCAACTCTATCAACAATGTAGGTTTTACCGGTTATCTAAGTCTCTCTTATTTGCTTGTACTTATACTTGGAATTCTCTGTGTAAACCTCTGTAACTTCTCTCGGTAGATGAATCACTGTGTACTTTCTCTTGTTTCTATCTGTTACCAATCTTGAGAAACTCATACATTCTCTGTTCACTGATTCCCAGTCTTACAGCAGTATATTTCTTTGTGCGAAAGTGCTGTTTTCACAGTGATAAGTACTCCCAACTCTATCAACAATGTAGGTTTTACCAGTTTTCTAAGTCTCTCTTATTTTCTTGGAGTTACACTTGGATTTCTCTGTAAACCTCTGGAACTTCTCTAAGTAGATGAATCACTGTGTACTTTCTCTTGTTTCTATCTGTTAACAATCTTGAGAAACTCATACATTCTCTGTTCACTGTTTCCCGGTCTTAGAGAAGTAGATTTCTTACTGCGAAAGTGCTGTTTTCACAGTGCGAAGTACTCCCAACTCTATCAACAATGTAGGTTTTAACAGTTTTCTAAGTCTCTCTTATTTTCTTGTACTTATACTTGGAATTCTCTGTGTAAACCTCTATACCTTCTCTCGGTAAATAAATCACTGTGGACTTTCTCTTGTTTCTATCTGTTACCAATCTTGAGAAACTCATACATTCTCTGTTTACTGTTTCGCGGTCTTAGAGAAGTAGATTTCTTTGTGTGAAAGTGCTGTTTTCACAGTGCTAAGTACTCCCAACTCTATCAACAATGTAGGTTTTACCGGTTATCTAAGTCTCTCTTATTTGCTTGTACTTATACTTGGAATTCTCTGTGTAAACCTCTGTAACTTCTCTAGGTAGATGAATCACTGTGTACTTTCTCTTGTTTCTATCTGTTACCAATCTTGAGAAACTCATACATTCTCTGTTCACTGATTCCCAGTCTTAGAGAAGTAGATTTCCTTGTGCGAAAGTGCTGTTTTCACAGTGTTACGTACTCCCAACTCTATCAATAATGTAGGTTTTACCGCTTTTCTGAGTATCTCTAATTTGCTTGTACTTACACTTGGAATTCTCTTTGTAAACCTCTGTAACTTCTCTAGGTAGATAAATCACTGTGTACTTTCTCTTGTTTCTATCTGTTACCAATCTTGAGAAACTCATACATTCTCTGTTCACTGTTTCCCGGTCTTAGAGAAGTAGATTTCTTTCTGAGAAAGTGCTGTTTTCACAGTGCTAAGTAGTCCTAACTCTATCAACAATATAGGTTTTGCCAGCTTTCTAAGTCTCTCTTATTTTCTTGCAGTTATACTTGGAATTCTCTGTGTATACCTCTGTAACTTCTCTAGGTACATGAATCACTGTGTATTTTCTCTCGTTTCTATCTGTTATCAATCTTGAGAAACTCATGCATTCTCCGTTCACTGTTTCCCGGTCGTAGAGAAGTAGATTTCTTTGTGCGAAAGTGCTGTTTTCACAGTGCTAAGTACTCCCAACTGTATCAACAACGTAGGTTTTACCAGTTTTCTAAGTCTCTCTTCTTTTCTTCTACTTATACTTGGAATTCTCTGTGTAAACCTCTGTAATTTCTCTCGGTAGATGAATCACTGTGGACTTTGTCTTGTTTCTATCTGTTCCCATTCTTGAGAAACTCATACATTCTCTGTTCACTGATTCCCAGTCCTAGAGAAGTAGATTTCTTTGTGCGAAAGTGCTGTTTTCACAGTGCTAAGTACTCCCAACTCTATCAACAATGTAGGTTTTACCAGTTTTCTACGTCTCTCTTATTTCTTGCACTTATACTTGGATTTCTCTGTGTAAAATTCTGTAACTTATCTAGGTGGTTGAATCACTGTGTACTTTTTCTTGTTTCTATCTGTTACCAATTTTGAGAAACTCATGCATTCTCTGTTCACTGTTTCGCGGTCTTAGAGAAGTAGATTTCTTTGTGCGAAAGTGCTGTTTTCACACTGCTAAGTACTCTCAACTCTATCAACAGTGTAGGTTTTACCAGTTTTCTAAGTCTCTCTTATTTTCTTGTAGTTATACTTGGAATTCTCTGTGTAAACCTCTGTAACTTCTCTCGGTAGATGAATCACTGTGGACTTTCTCTTGTTTCTATCTTTTACCAATCTTGAGAACCTCATACATTCTCTGTTTACTGTTTCGCGGTCTTAGAGAAGTAGATTTCTTTATGCGAAAGTGCTGTTTTCACAGTGCTAAGTACTCCCAACTCTATCAACAATGGAGTTTTTAATAGTTTTCTAAGTCTCTATTATTTTCTTGCACTTATACTTGGAATTCTCGGTGTAAACCTCTGTAAAGTCTCTAGGTAGATGAATCACTGTGTACTTTCTCTTGTTTCTATCTGTTACCAATCTTGAGAAACTCATACATTCTCTGTTCACTGTTTCCCGGTCTTAGAGAAGTAGATTTCTTTCTGAGAAAGTGCTGTTTTCACAGTGCTAAGTACTCCCAACTCTATCAACAATGTAGGTTTTACCAGTTTTCTAAGTCTCTCTTATTTTCTTGGAGTTACACTTGGATTTCTCTGTGTAAACTCTGGAACTTCTCTAAGTAGATGAATCACTGTGTACTTTCTCTTGTTTCTATCTGTTAACAATCTTGAGAAACTCATACATTCTCTGTTCACTGTTTCCCGGTCTTAGAGAAGTAGATTTCTTTGTGCGAAAGTGCTGTTTTCACAGTGCTAAGTACTCCCAACTCTATCAACAATGTAGGTTTTACCAGTTTTCTAAGTCTCTCTTATTTTCTTGTACTTATACTTGGAATTATCTGTGTAAACCTCTGTAACTTCTCTCGGTAGATGAATCACTGTGGACTTTCTCTTGTTTCTATCTGTTACCAATCTTGAGAAACTCATACATTCTCTGTTCACTGTTTCGCGGTCTTAGAGAAGTAGATTTCTTTGTGCGAAACTGCTGTTTTCACAGTGCTAAGTACTCCCAACTCTGTCAACAATGTAGGTTTTACCAGTTTTCTAAGTCTCTCTTATTTTCTTGTACTTATACTTGGAATTCTCTGTGTAAACCTCTGTAACTTCTCTCGGTAGATGAATCATTGTCTACTTTCTCTTGTTTCTGTCTGTTACCAATCTTGAGAAACTCATACATTCTCTGTTTACTGTTTCGCGGTCTTAGAGAAGTAGATTTCTTTGTGCAAAAGTGCTGTTTTCACAGTGCTAAGTACTCCCAACTATATCAACAATGTACTTTTTACCAGTTTTCTAAGTCTCTCTTATTTTCTTGAAGCTACACTTGGATTTTTCAGTGTAAACCTCTGTAACTTCTCTAGGTAGATGAATCACTGTGTACTTTCTCTTGTTTCTATCTGTTACCAATCTTGAGAAACTCATACATTCTCTGTTCACTGATTTCCAGACTTAGAGCAGTAGATTTCTATGTGCGAAAGTGCTTTTTTCACAGTGCTAAGTACTCCCAACTCTATCAACAATGTATGTTTTACCAGTTTGCTAAGTCTCTCTTATTTTCTTGTACTTATACTTGGAATTCTCTGTATAAACTCCTGTAACTTCTCTCGGTAGATGAATCACTGTGGACTTTCTCTTGTTTCTATCTGTTACCAATCTTGAGAAACTCATACATTCTGTGTTCACTGTTTCGCGGTCTTAGAAAAGTAGATTTCTTTCGACGAAAGTGCTGTTTTCACTGTGCTAAGTACTCCATACTCTATCAACAATGTAGGTTTTACCGGTTTTCTAAGTCTCTCTTATTTGCTTGTACTTATACTTGGAATTCTCTGTGTAAACCTCTGTGACTTCTCTAGGTAGGTGAATCACTGTGTACTTTCTCTTGTTTCTATCTGTCACCAATCTTGAGAAACTCACACATTCTCTGTTCACTGATTCCCAGTTCTAGAAAAGTAGATTTCTTTGTGCGAAAGTGCTGTTTTCACAGTGCTAAGTACTACCACCTTTATCAACAATGTAGGTTTTACTGGTTATCTAAGTCTCTCTTATTTGCTTGTACTTATACTTGGAATTCTCTGTGTAAACCTCTGTAACTTCTCTAGGTAGATGAATCACTGTGTACTTTCTCTTGTTTCTATCTGTTACCAATCTGGAGAAACTCATACATTCTCTGTTCACTGATTCTGAGTCTTAGAGAAGTAGATTTCTTACTGTGAAAGTGCTGTTTTCACAGTGCTAAGTACTCCCAACTCTATCAACAATGTAGGTTTTACCGATTTTCTAAGTCTCTCTTATTTGCTTGTACTTATACTTCGAAATCTCTGTGTAAACCTCTGTAACTTCTCTAGGTAGATGAATCACTGTGTACTTTCTCTTGTTTCTATCTGTTACCAATCTTGAGAAAGTCATACATTCTCCGTTCACTGTTTCCCGGTCTTAGAGAAGTAGATTTCTTGGTGCGAAAGTGCTGTTTTCACAGTGCTAAGTACTCCCAACTCTATCAACAATGTAGGTTTTACCAGTTTTCTAACTCTCTCTTATTTTCTTGCACTTATACTTGGAATTCCCTGTGTAAACCTCTGTAACTTCTCTAGGTAGATGAATCACTGTGTACTTTCTCTTGTTTCTATCTGTTACCAATCTTGGGAAACTCATACATTCTCTGTTCCGTGTTTCCCGGTCTTAGAGAAGCAGATTTCTTGGTGCGAAAGTGCTGTTTTCACAGTGCTAATTACTCCCAACTCTATCAACAATGTAGGTTTTACCGATTTTCTAAGTCTCTCTTATTTGCTTGTACTTATACTTGGAATTCTCTGTGTAAACCTCTGTAACTTCTGTAGGTAGATGAATCACTGTGTACTTTCTCTTGTTTCTATCTGTTACCAATCTTGAGAAACTCATACATTCTCTGTTCACTGATTCCCAGTCTTAGAGAAGTAGATTTCCTTGTGCGAAAGTGCTGTTTTCACAGTGTTACGTACTCCCAACTCTATCAATAATGTAGGTTTTACCGCTTTTCTGAGTATCTCTTATTTGCTTGTACTTACACTTGGAATTCTCTTTGTAAACCTCTGTAACTTCTCTAGGTAGATAAATCACTGTGTACTTTCTCTTGTTTCTATCTGTTACCAATCTTGAGAAACTCATACATTCTCTGTTCACTGTTTCCCGGTCTTAGAGAAGTAGATTTCTTTCTGAGAAAGTGCTGTTTTCACAGTGCTAAGTAGTCCTAACTCTATCAACAATATAGGTTTTGCCAGTTTTCTAAGTCTCTCTTATTTTCTTGTAGTTATACTTGGAATTCTCTGTGTATACCTCTGTAACTTCTCTAGGTACATGAATCACTGTGTATTTTCTCTCGTTTCTATCTGTTATCAATCTTGAGAAACTCATACATTCTCTTCACTGTTTCGCGGTCTTAGAGAAGTAGATTTCTTTCGGCGAAAGTGCTGTTTTCACAGTGCTAAGTACTCCGAACTCTATCAACAATGTAGGTTTTAACAGTTTTCTAAGTCTCTCTTATTTTCTTGTACTTATACTTGGAATTCTCTGTGTAAACCTCTGTAACTTCTCTAGGTAGATGAATCACTGTGTACTTTCTCTTGTTTCTATCTGTTACCAATCTTGAGAAACTCATGCATTCTCCGTTCACTGTTTCCCGGTCGTAGAGAAGTAGATTTCTTTGTGCGAAAGTGCTGTTTTCACAGTGCTAAGTACTCCCAACTGTATCAACAACGTAGGTTTTACCAGTTTTCTAAGTCTCTCTTCTTTTCTTGTACTTATACTTGGAATTCTCTGTGTAAACCTCTGTAATTTCTCTCGGTAGATGAATCACTGTGGACTTTGTCTTGTTTCTATCTGTTCCCATTCTTGAGAAACTCATACATTCTCTGTTCACTGATTCCCAGTCCTAGAGAAGTAGATTTCTTTGTGCGAAAGTGCTGTTTTCACAGTGCTAAGTACTCCCAACTCTATCAACAATGTAGGTTTTACCAGTTTTCTACGTCTCTCTTATTTTCTTGCACTTATACTTGGATTTCTCTGTGTAAAATTCTGTAACTTATCTAGGTGGTTGAATCACTGTGTACTTTTTCTTGTTTCTATCTGTTACCAATTTTGAGAAACTCATGCATTCTCTGTTCACTGTTTCGCGGTCTTAGAGAAGTAGATTTCTTTGTGCGAAAGTGCTGTTTTCACACTGCTAAGTACTCTCAACTCTATCAACAGTGTAGGTTTTACCAGTTTTCTAAGTCTCTCTTATTTTCTTGTAGTTATACTTGGAATTCTCTGTGTAAACCTCTGTAACTTCTCTCGGTAGATGAATCACTGTGGACTTTCTCTTGTTTCTATCTTTTACCAATCTTGAGAACCTCATACATTCTCTGTTTACTGTTTCGCGGTCTTAGAGAAGTAGATTTCTTTATGCGAAAGTGCTGTTTTCACAGTGCTAAGTACTCCCAACTCTATCAACAATGGAGTTTTTAATAGTTTTCTAAGTCTCTATTATTTTCTTGCACTTATACTTGGAATTCTCTGTGTAAACCTCTGTAAAGTCTCTAGGTAGATGAATCACTGTGTACTTTCTCTTGTTTCTATCTGTTACCAATCTTGAGAAACTCATACATTCTCTGTTCACTGTTTCCCGGTCTTAGAGAAGTAAATTTCTTTCTGAGAAAGTGCTGTTTTCACAGTGCTAAGTACTCCCAACTCTATCAACAATGTAGGTTTTACCAGTTTTCTAAGTCTCTCTTATTTTCTTGGAGTTACACTTGGATTTCTCTGTGTAAACTCTGGAACTTCTCTAAGTAGATGAATCACTGTGTACTTTCTCTTGTTTCTATCTGTTAACAATCTTGAGAAACTCATACATTCTCTGTTCACTGTTTCCCGGTCTTAGAGAAGTAGATTTCTTTGTGCGAAAGTGCTGTTTTCACAGTGCTAAGTACTCCCAACTCTATCAACAATGTAGGTTTTACCAGTTTTCTAAGTCTCTCTTATTTTCTTGTACTTATACTTGGAATTATCTGTGTAAACCTCTGTAACTTCTCTCGGTAGATGAATCACTGTGGACTTTCTCTTGTTTCTATCTGTTACCAATCTTGAGAAACTCATACATTCTCTGTTCACTGTTTCGCGGTCTTAGAGAAGTAGATTTCTTTGTGCGAAACTGCTGTTTTCACAGTGCTAAGTACTCCCAACTCTGTCAACAATGTAGGTTTTACCAGTTTTCTAAGTCTCTCTTATTTTCTTGTACTTATACTTGGAATTCTCTGTGTAAACCTCTGTAACTTCTCTCGGTAGATGAATCATTGTCTACTTTCTCTTGTTTCTGTCTGTTACCAATCTTGAGAAACTCATACATTCTCTGTTTACTGTTTCGCGGTCTTAGAGAAGTAGATTTCTTTGTGCGAAAGTGCTGTTTTCACAGTGCTAAGTACTCCCAACTATATCAACAATGTACTTTTTACCAGTTTTCTAAGTCTCTCTTATTTTCTTGAAGCTACACTTGGATTTTTCAGTGTAAACCTCTGTAACTTCTCTAGGTAGATGAATCACTGTGTACTTTCTCTTGTTTCTATCTGTTACCAATCTTGAGAAACTCATACATTCTCTGTTCACTGATTTCCAGACTTAGAGCAGTAGATTTCTATGTGCGAAAGTGCTTTTTTCACAGTGCTAAGTACTCCCAACTCTATCAACAATGTATATTTTACCAGTTTGCTAAGTCTCTCTTATTTTCTTGTACTTATACTTGGAATTCTCTGTATAAACTCCTGTAACTTCTCTCGGTAGATGAATCACTGTGGACTTTCTCTTGTTTCTATCTGTTACCAATCTTGAGAAACTCATACATTCTGTGTTCACTGTTTCGCGGTCTTAGAAAAGTAGATTTCTTTCGGCGAAAGTGCTGTTTTCACTGTGCTAAGTACTCCATACTCTATCAACAATGTAGGTTTTACCGGTTTTCTAAGTCTCTCTTATTTGCTTGTACTTATACTTGGAATTCTCTGTGTAAACCTCTGTAACTTCTCTAGGTAGATGAATCACTGTGTACTTTCTCTTGTTTCCATCTGTTACCAATCTTGAGAAACTCATACATTCTCTGTTCACTGTTTCCCGGTCTTAGAGAAGTAGATTTCTTGGTGCGAAAGTGCTGTTTTCACAGTGCTAAGTACTCCCAACTCTATCAACAATGTAGGTTTTACCGGTTTTCTAAGTCTCTCTTATTTTCTTGTACTTATACTTGGAATTCTCTGTGTAAACCTCTGTAACTTCTCTAGGTAGATGAATCACTGTGTCCTTTCTCTTGTTTCTATCTGTTACCCATCTTGAGAAACTCATACATTCTCCGTTCACTGTTTCCCGGTCTTAGAGAAGTAGATTTCTTTCTGCGAAAGTGGTGTTTTCACAGTGCTAAGTACTCCAAACTCTATCAACAATATAGCTTTTACCAGCTTTCTAAGTCTCTCTTATTTTCTTGCAGTTACACTTGGAATTCTCTGTGTATACCTCTGTAAATTCTCTAGGTAGATGAATCACTGTGTATTTTCTCTTGTTTCTATCTGTTATCAATCTTGAGAAACTCATACATTCTCTGTTCACTGTTTCGCGGTCTTAGAGAAGTAGATTTTTTTGTGCGAAAGTACTGTTTTCACAGTGCTAAGTGCTCCCAACTCTATCAACAATGTAGGTTTTAACAGTTTTCTAAGTCTCTCTTATTTTCTTGTACTTATACTTGGAATTCTCTGTGTAAACCTCTGTAACTTCTCTAGGTAGATGAATCACTGTGTACTTTCTCTTCTTTCTATCTGTTACCAATCTTGAGAAACTCATACATTCTCCGTTCACTGTTTCGCGGTCTTAGAGAAGTAGATTTCTTTGTGCGAAAGTGCTGTTTTCACAGTGCTAAGTACTCCCAACTCTATCAACAATGTAGGTTTTACCAGTTTTCTAAGTCTCTCTTCTTTTCTTGTACTTATACTTGGAATTCTCTGTGTAAACCTCTGTAATTTCTCTCGGTAGATGAATCACTGTGGACTTTGTCTTGTTTCTATCTGTTACCATTCTTGAGAAACTCATACATTCTCTGTTCACTGATTCCCAGTCCTAGAGAAGTAGATTTCTTTGTGCGAAAGTGCTGTTTTCACAGTGCTAAGTACTCCCAACTCTATCAACAATGTAGGTTTTACCAGTTTTCTAAGTCTCTCTTATTTGCTTGTACTTATACTTGGAATTCTCTGTGTAAACCTCTGTAACTTCTCTAGGTAGATGAGTCACTGTGTACTTTCTCTTGTTTCTATCTGTTACCAATCTTGAGAAACTCATAAATTCTCTGTTAACTGATTCCCAGTCTTAAAGCAGTAGATTTCTTTGTGCGACAGTGTTGTTTTCACAGTGCTAAGTACTCCCAACTCTATCAACAATGTAGGTTTTACTGGTTTTCTAAGTCTCTCTTATTTGCTTGTACTTATACTTGGAATTCTCTGTGTAAACCTCTGTAACTTCTCTAGGTAGATGAATCACTGTGTACTTTCTCTTGTTTCTATCTGTTACCAATCTTGAGAAACTCATACATTCTCCTTTCACTGATTCCCAGTCTTAGAGAAATAGATTTCTTTGTGCGAAAATGCTGTTTTCACAGTGTTACGTACTCCCAACTCTATCAACAATGTAGGTTTTACTGCTTTTCTGAGTCTCTCTTATTTGCTTGTACTTACACTTGGAATTCTCTTTGTAAACCTCTGTAACTTCTCTAGGTAGATAAATCACTGTGTACTTTCTCTTGTTTCTATCTGTTACCAATCTTGAGAAACTCATACATTTTCTGTTCACTGATTCCCAGTCCTAGAGAAGTAGATTTCTTTGTGCAAAAGTGCTGTTTTCACAGTGCTAAGTACTCCCAACTCTATCAACAATGTAGGTTTTACCAGTTTTCTCAGTCTCTCTTATTTGCTTATACTTATACTTGGAATTCACTGTGTAAACCTCTGTAACTTCTCTAGGTAGATGAATCACTGTGTACTTTCTCTTGTTTCTATCTGTTACCAATCTTGAGAAACTCATACATTCTCTGTTCACTGATTCCCAGTCTTAAAGCAGTAGATTTCTTTGTGCGAAAGTGCTGTTTTCACAGTGAAAAGTACTCCCAACTCTATCAACAATGTAGGTTTTACCACTTTTCTAAGTCTCCCTTATTTGCTGGTACTTATACTTGGAATTCTCTGTGTAAACCTTTGTAACTTCTCTAGGTAGATGAATCACTGTGTACTTTCTCTTGTTTCTATCTGTTACCAATCTTGAGAAACTCATACATTCTCTGTTTACTGTTTCGCGGTCTTAGAGAAGTAGATTTCTTTGTGCGAAAGTGCTGTTTTCACAGTGCTTAGTACTCCCAACTCTGTCAACAATGGAGTTTTTAATAGTTTTCTAGGTCTCTATTATTTTCTTGCACTTATACTTGGAATTCTCTGTGAAAACCTCTGTAACTTCTCTAGGTAGATGAATCACTGTGTACTTTCTCTTGTTTCTATCTGTTACCAATCTTGAGAAACTCATACTTTCTCTGTTCACTGTTTCCCGGTCTTAGAGAAGTAGATTTCTTGGTGTGAAAGTGCTGTTTTCACAGTGCTAAGTACTCCCAACTATATCAACAATGTAGGTTTTACCAGTTTTCTAAGTCTCTCTTATTTTCTTGGAGTTACACTTCGATTTCTCTGTGTAAACCTCTGAAACTTCTCTCGGTAGATGAATCACTGTGGACTTTCTCTTGTTTCTATCTGTTAACAATCTTGAGAAACTCATACATTCTCTTTTCACTGTCTCCCGGTCTTCGAGAAGTAGATTTCTTTATGCGAAACTGCTGTTTTCACAGTGCTAAGTACTCCCAACTCTATCAACAATGTAGTTTCTACCAGTTTTCTAAGTCTCTCTTATTTTCATGAAGTTACACTTGGATTTCTCTGTGTAAACCTCTGTAACTTCTCTAGGTAGATGAATCACTGTGTACTTTCTCTTGTTTCTATCTGTTACCAATCTTGAGAAACTCATACATTCTCTGTTCACTGTTTCCCGGTCTTAGAGAAGTAGATTTCTTGGTGCGAAAGTGCTGTTTTCACAGTGATAAGTACTCCCAACTCTATCAACAATGTAGGTTTTACCGGTTTTCTAAGTCTCTCTTATTTCCTTGTACTTATACTTGGAATTCTCTGTGTAAACCTCTGTAACTTCTCTAGGTAGATGAATCACTGTGTCCTTTCTCTTGTTTCTATCTGTTACCCATCTTGAGAAACTCATACATTCTCCGTTCACTGTTTCCCGGTCTTAGAGAAGTAGATTTCTTTCTGCGAAAGTGCTGTTTTCACACTGCTAAGTACTCCTAACTCTATCAACAATATAGGTTTTACCAGCTTTCTAAGTCTCTCTTATTTTCTTGCAGTTACACTTAGAATTCTCTGTGTAAACCTCTGTAACTTCTCTAGGAAGATGAATCACTGTGTACTTTCTCTTCCTTCTATCTGTTACCAATCTTGAGAAACTCATACATTCTCCGTTCACTGTTTCCCGGTCTTAGAGAAGTAGATTTCTTTGTGCGAAAGTGCTGTTTTCACAGTGCTAAGTACTCCCAACTCTATCAACAATGTAGGTTTTACCAGTTTTCTAAGTCTCTCTTCTTTTCTTGTACTTATACTTGGAATTCTCTGTGTAAACCTCTGTAATTTCTCTCGGTAGATGAATCACTGTGGACTTTGTCTTGTTTCTATCTGTTACCAATCTTGAGAAACTCATACATTCTCTGTTCACTGATTCCCAGTCCTAGAGAAGTAGATTTCTTTGTGCGAAAGTGCTGTTTTCACAGTGCTAAGTACTCCCAACTCTATCAACAATGTAGGTTTTACCAGTTTTCTAAGTCTCTCTTATTTGCTTGTACTTATACTTGGAATTCTCTGTGTAAACCTCTGTAACTTCTCTAGGTAGATGAATCACTGTGTACTTTCTCTTGTTTCTATCTGTTACCAATCTTGAGAAACTCATACATTCTCCTTTCACTGTTTCCCGGTCTTAGAGAAGTAGATTTCTTTCTGCGAAAGTGCTGTTTTCACAGTGCTAAGTACTTCAACTCTATCAACAATGTAGATTTTACCGGTTATCTAAGTCTCTCTTATTTGCTTGTACTTATACTTGGAATTCTCTGTGTAAACCTCTGTAACTTCTCTAGGTAGATGAATCACTGTGTACTTTCTCTTGTTTCTATCTGTTACCAATCTTGAGAAACTCACACATTCTCTTTTCACTGATTCCCAGTCTTAGAAAAGTAGATTTCTTTATGCGAAAGTGCTGTTTTCACAGTGCTAAGTACTTCCAACTCTATCAACAATGTAGATTTTACCGGTTATCTAAGTCTCTCTTATTTGCTTGTACTTATACTTGGAATTCTCTGTGTAAACCTCTGTAACTTCTCTAGGTAGATGAATCACTGTGTACTTTCTCTTGTTTCTATCTGTTACCAATCTTGAGAAACTCATACATTCTCCTTTCACTGTTTCCCGGTCTTAGAGAAGTAGATTTCTTTCTGCGAAAGTGCTGTTTTCACAGTGCTAAGTACTCCCAACTCTATCAACAATGTAGGTTTTACCGATTTTCTAAGTCTCTCTTATTTGCTTGTACTTATACTTGGAATTCTCTGTGTAAACCTCTGTAACTTCTCTAGGTAGATGAATCACTGTGTACTTTCTCTTGTTTCTATCTGTCACCAATCTTGAGAAACTCATACATTCTCTGTTCACTGATTCCCAGTCTTAGAGAAGTAGATTTCTTTGTGCGAAAATGCTGTTTTCACAGTGTTACGTACTCCCAACTCTATCAACAATGTAGGTTTTACCGCTTTTCTGAGTCTCTCTTATTTGCTTGTACTTACACTTGGAATTCTCTGTGTAAACCTCTGTAACTTCTCTAGGTAGATAAATCACTGTGTACTTTCTCTTGTTTCTATCTGTTACCAATCTTGAGAAACTCATACATTTTCTGTTCACTGATTCCCAGTCCTAGAGAAGTAGATTTCTTTGTGCAAAAGTGCTGTTTTCACAGTGCTAAGTACTCCCAACTCTATCAACAATGTAGGTTTTACCAGTTTTCTAAGTCTCTCTTATTTGCTTATACTTATACTTGGAATTCACTGTGTAAACCTCTGTAACTTCTCTAGGTAGATGAATCACTGTGTACTTTCTCTTGTTTCTATCTGTTACCAATCTTGAGAAACTCATACATTCTCTGTTCACTGATTCCCAGTCTTAAAGCAGTAGATTTCTTTGTGCGAAAGTGCTGTTTTCACAGTGAAAAGTACTCCCAACTCTATCAACAATGTAGGTTTTACCAGTTTTCTAAGTCTCCCTTATTTGCTGGTACTTATACTTGGAATTCTCTGTGTAATCCTTTGTAACTTCTCTAGGTAGATGAATCACTGTGTACTTTCTCTTGTTTCTATCTGTTACCAATCTTGAGAAACTCATACATTCTCTGTTTACTGTTTCGCGGTCTTAGAGAAGTAGATTTCTTTGTGCGAAAGTGCTGTTTTCACAGTGCTTAG
Source organism: Heterohyrax brucei (assembly GCA_028571685.1). Lineage (NCBI taxonomy): Eukaryota > Metazoa > Chordata > Mammalia > Hyracoidea > Procaviidae > Heterohyrax > Heterohyrax brucei. Next base: position 33,262,375 of record CM053163.1, read on the forward strand.
TACTCCCAACTCTGTCAACAATGGAGTTTTTAATAGTTTTCTAGGTCTCTATTATTTTCTTGCACTTATACTTGGAATTCTCTGTGAAAACCTCTGTAACTTCTCTAGGTAGATGAATCACTGTGTACTTTCTCTTGTTTCTATCTGTTACCCATCTTGAGAAACTCATACATTCTCCGTTCACTGTTTCCCGGTCTTAGAGAAGTAGATTTCTTTCTGCGAAAGTGCTGTTTTCACACTGCTAAGTACTCCTAACTCTATCAACAATATAGGTTTTACCAGCTTTCTAAGTCTCTCTTATTTTCTTGCAGTTACACTTAGAATTCTCTGTGTAAACCTCTGTAACTTCTCTAGGAAGATGAATCACTGTGTACTTTCTCTTCCTTCTATCTGTTACCAATCTTGAGAAACTCATACATTCTCCGTTCACTGTTTCCCGGTCTTAGAGAAGTAGATTTCTTTGTGCGAAAGTGCTGTTTTCACAGTGCTAAGTACTCCCAACTCTATCAACAATGTAGGTTTTACCAGTTTTCTAAGTCTCTCTTATTTGCTTGTACTTATACTTGGAATTCTCTGTGTAAACCTCTGTAACTTCTCTAGGTAGATGAGTCACTGTGTACTTTCTCTTGTTTCTATCTGTTACCAATCTTGAGAAACTCACACATTCTCTTTTCACTGATTCCCAGTCTTAGAAAAGTAGATTTCTTTATGCGAAAGTGCTGTTTTCACAGTGCTAAGTACTTCCAACTCTATCAACAATGTAGATTTTACCGGTTATCTAAGTCTCTCTTATTTGCTTGTACTTATACTTGGAATTCTCTGTGTAAACCTCTGTAACTTCTCTAGGTAGATGAATCACTGTGTACTTTCTCTTGTTTCTATCTGTTACCAATCTTGAGAAACTCATACATTCTCCTTTCACTGTTTCCCGGTCTTAGAGAACTAGATTTCTTTCTGCGAAAGTGCTGTTTTCACAGTGCTAAGTACTCCCAACTCTATCAACATTGTAGGTTTTACCGATTTTCTAAGTCTCTCTTATTTGCTTGTACTTATACTTGGAATTCTCTGTGTAAACCTCTGTAACTTCTCTAGGTAGATGAATCACTGTGTACTTTCTCTTGTTTCTATCTGTCACCAATCTTGAGAAACTCATACATTCTCTGTTCACTGATTTCCAGTCTTAGAGAAGTAGATTTCTTTGTGCGAAAACGCTGTTTTCACAGTGTTAAGTACTCCCAACTCTATCAACAATGTAGGATTTACCGCTTTTCTGAGTCTCTCTTATTTGCTTGTACTTACACTTGGAATTCTCTGTGTAAACCTCTGTAACTTCTCTAGGTAGATAAATCACTGTGTACTTTCTCTTGTTTCTATCTGTTACCAATCTTGAGAAACTCATACATTTTCTGTTCACTGATTCCCAGTCCTAGAGAAGTAGATTTCTTTGTGCAAAAGTGCTGTTTTCACAGTGCTAAGTACTCCCAACTCTATCAACAATGTAGGTTTTACCAGTTTTCTAAGTCTCTCTTATTTGCTTGTACTTATACTTGGAATTCACTGTGTAAACCTCTGTAACTTCTCTAGGTAGATGAATCACTGTGTACTTTCTCTTGTTTCTATCTGTTACCAATCTTGAGAAACTCATACATTCTCTGTTCACTGATTCCCAGTCTTACACCAGTAGATTTCTCTGTGCGAAAGTGCTGTTTTCACAGTGATAAGTACTCCCAACTCTATCAACAATGTAGGTTTTACCGGTTTTCTAAGTCTCTCTTTTTGCTGATACTTATACTTGGAATTCTCTGTGTAAACCTTTGTAACTTCTCTAGGTAGCTGAATCATTGTGTACTTTCTCTTGTTTCTATCTGTTACCAATCTTGAGAAACTCATACATTCTCCGTTCACTGTTTCCCGGTCTTAGAGAAGTAGATTTCTTGGTGCGAAAGTGCTGTTTTCACAGTGCTAAGTACTCCCAACTCTATCAACAATGTAGGTTTTACCAGTTTTCTAACTCTCTCTTATTTTCTTGCACTTATACTTGGAATTCCCTGTGTAAACCTCTATACCTTCTCTCGGTAAATGAATCACTGTGGACTTTCTCTTGTTTCTATCTGTTCCCAATCTTGAGAAACTCATACATTCTCTGTTTACTGTTTCGCGGTCTTAGAGAAGTAGATTTCTTTGTGTGAAAGTGCTGTTTTCACAGTGCTAAGTACTCCCAACTCTATCAACAATGGAGTTTTTAATAGTTTTCTAAGTCTCTCTTATTTTATTGCACTTATACTTGGAATTCTCTGTGTAAACCTCTGTAACTTCTCTAGGTAGATGAATCACTGTGTACTTTCTCTTGTTTCTATCTGTTACCAATCTTGAGAAACTCACACATTCTCTTTTCACTGATTCCCAGTCTTAGCAAAGTAGATTTCTTTATGCGAAAGTGCTGTTTTCACAGTGCTAAGTACTCCCAACTCTATCAACAATGTAGATTTTACCGGTTTTCTAAGTCTCTCTTATTTGCTGGTACTTATACTTGGAATTCTCTGTGTAAACCTTTGTAACTTCTCTAGGTAGATGAATCACTGTGTACTTTCTCTTGTTTCTATCTGTTACCAATCTTGAGAAACTCATACATTCTCCGTTCACTGTTTCCCGGTCTTAGAGAAGTAGGTTTCTTTCTGCGAAAGTGCTGTTTTCACAGTGCTAAGTACTCCCAACTCTATCAACAATGTAGGTTTTACCAGTTTTCTAAGTCTCTCTTATTTTCTTGTACTTATACTTGGAATTCTCTGTGTAAACCTCTAAACCTTCTCTCGGTAAATGAATCACTGTGGACTTTCTCTTGTTTCTATCTGTTACCAATCTTGAGAAACTCATACATTCTCTGTTTACTGTTTCGCGGTCTTAGAGAAGTAGATTTCTTTGTGTGAAAGTGCTGTATTCACAGTGCTAAGTACTCCCAACTCTATCAACAATGGAGTTTTTAATAGTTTTCTAAGTCTCTCTTATTTTCTTGCACTTATACTTGGAATTCTCTGTGTAAACCTCTGTAACTTCTCTAGGTAGATGAATCACTGTGTACTTTCTCTTGTTTCTATCTGTTACCAATCTTGAGAAACTCACACATTCTCTTTTCACTGTTTCCCGGTCTTAGAGAAGTAGATTTCTTTAAGCGAAAGTGCTGTTTTCACAGTGCTAAGTACTCCCAACTCTATCAACAATGTAGTTTCTACCAGTTTTCTAAGTCTCTCTTATTTTCATGAAGTTACACTTGGATTTCTCTGTGTAAACTTCTGTAACTTCTCTAGGTAGATGAATCACTGTGTACTTTCTCTTGTTTCTATCTGTTAACAATCTTGAGAAACTCATACATTCTCTGTTCACAGTTTCCCGGTCTTAGAGAAGTAGATTTCTTGGTGCGAAAGTGCTGTTTTCACAGTGCTAAGTACTCCCAACTCTATCAACAATGTAGGTTTTACCGGTTTTCTAAGTCTCTCTTATTTCCTTGTACTTCTACTTGGAATTCTCTGTGTAAACCTCTGTAACTTCTCTAGGTAGAGGAATCACTGTGTCCTTTCTCTTGTTTCTATCTGTTACCCATCTTGAGAAACTCATACATTCTCCGTTCACTGTTTCCCGGTCTTAGAGAAGTAGATTTCTTTCTGCGAAAGTGCTGTTTTCACACTGCTAAGTACTCCTAACTCTATCAACAATATAGGTTTTACCAGCTTTCTAAGTCTCACTTATTTTCTTGCAGTTACACTTGGAATTCTCTGTGTAAACCTCTGTAACTTCTCTAGGTAGATGAATCACTGTGTACTTTCTCTTCCTTCTATCTGTTACCAATCTTGGGAAACTCATACATTCTCCGTTCACTGTTTCCTGGTCTTAGAGAAGTAGATTTCTTTGTGCGAAAGTGCTGTTTTCACAGTGCTAAGTACTCCCAACTCTATCAACAATGTAGGTTTTACCAGTTTTCTAAGTCTCTCTTATTTGCTTGTACTTATACTTGGAATTCTCTGTGTAAACCTCTGTAACTTCTCTAGGTAGATGAGTCACTGTGTACTTTCTCTTGTTTCTATCTGTTACCAATCTTGAGAAACTCACACATTCTCTTTTCACTGATTCCCAGTCTTAGAAAAGTAGATTTCTTTATGCGAAAGTGCTGTTTTCACAGTGCTAAGTACTCCCAACTCTATCAACAATGTAGGTTTTACCGGTTATCTAAGTCTCTCTTATTTGCTTGTACTTATACTTGGAATTCTCTGTGTAAACCTCTGTAACTTCTCTAGGTAGATGAATCACTGTGTACTTTCTCTTGTTTCTATCTGTTACCAATCTTGAGAAACTCATACATTCTCCTTTCACTGTTTCCCGGTCTTAGAGAAGTAGATTTCTTTCTGCGAAAGTGCTGTTTTCACAGTGCTAAGTACTCCCAACTCTATCAACAATGTAGGTTTTACCGATTTTCTAAGTCTCTCTTATTTGCTTGTACTTATACTTGGAATTCTCTGTGTAAACCTCTGTAACTTCTCTAGGTAGATGAATCACTGTGTACTTTCTCTTGTTTCTATCTGTCACCAATCTTGAGAAACTCATACTTTCTCTGTTCACTGATTCCCAGTCTTAGAGAAGTAGATTTCTTTGTGCGAAAATGCTGTTTTCACAGTGTTACGTACTCCCAACTCTATCAACAATGTAGGTTTTACCGCTTTTCTGAGTCTCTCTTATTTGCTTGTACTTACACTTGGAATTCTCTGTGTAAACCTCTGTAACTTCTCTAGGTAGATGAATCACTGTGTACTTTCTCTTGTTTCTATCTGTTACCAATCTTGAGAAACTCATACATTCTCTGTTCACTGATTCCCAGTCTTACAGCAGTAGATTTCTTTGTGCGAAAGTGCTGTTTTCACAGTGATAAGTACTCCAAACTCTATCAACAATGTAGGTTTTACCGGTTTTCTAAGTCTCTCTTATTTGCTGGTACTTATACCTGGAATTCTCTGTGTAAACCATTGTAACTTCTCTAGGTAGATGAATCACTGTGTACTTTCTCTTGTTTCTATCTGTTACCAATCTTGAGAAACTCATACATCCTCCGTTCACTGTTTCCCGGTCTTAGAGAAGTAGATTTCTTTCTGCGAAAGTGCTGTTTTCACAGTGCTAAGTACTCCCAACTCTATCAACAATGTAGGTTTTACCAGTTTTCTAAGTCTCTCTTATTTTCTTGTACTTATACTTGGAATTCTCTGTGTAAACCTCTATACCTTCTCTCGGTAAATGAATCACTGTGGACTTTCTCTTGTTTCTATCTGTTACCAATCTTGAGAAACTCACACATTCTCTTTTCACTGTTTCCCGGTCTTAGAGAAGTAGATTTCTTTAAGCGAAAGTGCTGTTTTCACAGTGCTAAGTACTCCCAACTCTATCAACAATGTAGTTTCTACCAGTTTTCTAAGTCTCTCTTATTTTCATGAAGTTACACTTGGATTTCCCTGTGTAAACCTCTGTAACTTCTCTAGGTAGATGAATCACTGTGTACTTTCTCTTGTTTCTATCTGTTACCAATCTTGAGAAACTCATACATTCTCTGTTCACTGTTTCCCGGTCTTAGAGAAGTAGATTTCTTGGTGCGAAAGTGCTGTTTTCACAGTGCTAAGTACTCCCAAATCTATCAACAATGTAGGTTTTTCCGGTTTTCTAAGTCTCTCTTATTTCCTTGTACTTATACTTGGAATTCTCTGTGTAAACCTCTGTAACTTTTCTAGGTAGAGGAATCACTGTGTACTTTCTCTTGTTTCTATCTGTTACCCATCTTGACAAACTCATATATTCTCCGTTCACTGTTTCCCGGTCTTAGAGAAGTAGATTTCTTTCTGCGAAAGTGCTGTTTTCACACTGCTAAGTACTCCTAACTCTATCAACAATATAGGTTTTACCAGCTTTCTAAGTCTCTCTTATTTTCTTGCAGTTACACTTGGAATTCTCTGTGTAAACCTCTGTAACTTCTCTAGGTAGATGAGTCACTGTGTACTTTCTCTTGTTTCTATCTGTTACCAATCTTGAGAAACTCACACATTCTCTTTTCACTGATTCCCAGTCTTAGAAAAGTAGATTTCTTTATGCGAAAGTGCTGTTTTCACAGTGCTAAGTACTCCCAACTCTATCAACAATGTAGGTTTTACCGGTTATCTAAGTCTCTCTTATTTGCTTGTACTTATACTTGGAATTCTCTGTGTAAACCTCTGTAACTTCTCTAGGTAGATGAATCACTGTGTACTTTCTCTTGTTTCTATCTGTTACCAATCTTGAGAAACTCATACATTCTCCGTTCACTGTTTCCCGGTCTTAGAGAAGTAGATTTCTTTCTGCGAAAGTGCTGTTTTCACAGTGCTAAGTACTCCCAACTCTATCAACAATGTAGGTTTTACCAGTTTTCTAAGTCTCTCTTATTTTCTTGCACTTATACTTGGAATTCTCCGTGTAAACCTCTGTAACTTCTCTAGGTAGATGAATCACTGTGTACTTTCTCTTGTTTCTATCTGTTACCAATCTTGAGAAACTCATACATTCTCTGTTCACTGTTTCCCGGTCTTAGAAAAGTAGATTTCTTGGTGCGAAAGTGCTGTTTTCACACTGCTAAGTACTCCCAACTCTATCAACAATGCAGGTTTTACCGATTTTCTAAGTCTCTCTTATTTGCTTGTACTTATACTTGGAATTCTCTGTGTAAACCTCTGTAACTTCTCTAGGTAGATGAATCACTGTGTACTTTCTCTTGTTTCTATCTGTTACCAATCTTGAGAAACTCATACATTCTCTGTTCACTGATTCCCAGTCTTAGAGAAGTAGATTTCTTTTTGCGAAAATGCTGTTTTCACAGTGTTACGTACTCCCAACTCTATCAACAATGTAGGTTTTACCGCTTTTCTAAGTCTCTCTTCTTTGCTTGTACTTACACTTGGAATTCTCTGTGTAAACCTCTGTAACTTCTCGAGGTAGATAAATCACTGTGGACTTTCTCTTGTTTCTATCTGTTACCAATCTTGAGAAACTCATACATTTTCTGTTCACTGATTCCCAGTCCTAGAGAAGTAGATTTCTTTGTGAGAAAGTGCTGTTTTCACAGTGCTAAGTACTCCCAACTCTATCAACAATGTAGGTTTTACCAGTTTTCTAAGTCTCTCTTATTTGCTTGTACTTATACTTGGAATTCTCTGTGTAAACCTCTGTAACTTCTCTAGGTAGATGAGTCACTGTGTACTTTCTCTTGTTTCTATCTGTTACCAATCTTGAGAAACTCACACATTCTCTTTTCACTGATTCCCAGTCTTAGAAAAGTAAATTTCTTTATGCGAAAGTGCTGTTTTCACAGTGCTAAGTACTCCCAACTCTATCAACAATGTAGGTTTTACCGGTTATCTAAGTCTCTCTTATTTGCTTGTACTTATACTTGGAATTCTCTGTGTAAACCTCTGTAACTTCTCTAGGTAGATGAATCACTGTGTACTTTCTCTTGTTTCTATCTGTTACCAATCTTGAGAAACTCATACATTCTCCGTTCACTGTTTCCCGGTCTTAGAGAAGTAGATTTCTTTCTGCGAAAGTGCTGTTTTCACAGTGCTAAGTACTCCCAACTCTATCAACAATGTAGGTTTTACCAGTTTTCTAAGTCTCTCTTATTTTCTTGCACTTATACTTGGAATTCTCCGTGTAAACCTCTGTAACTTCTCTAGGTAGATGAATCACTGTGTACTTTCTCTTGTTTCTATCTGTTACCAATCTTGAGAAACTCATACATTCTCTGTTCACTGTTTCCCGGTCTTAGAGAAGTAGATTTCTTGGTGCGAAAGTGCTGTTTTCACAGTGCTAAGTACTCCCAACTCTATCAACAATGTAGGTTTTACCGATTTTCTAAGTCTCTCTTATTTGCTTGTACTTATACTTGGAATTCTCTGTGTAAACCTCTGTAACTTCTCTAGGTAGATCAATCACTGTGTACTTTCTCTTGTTTCTATCTGTTACCAATCTGGAGAAACTCATACATTCTCTGTTCACTGATTCCCAGTCTTAGAGAAGTAGATTTCTTTGTGCGAAAATGCTGTTTTCACAGTGTTACGTACTCCCAACTCTATCAACAATGTAGGTTTTACCGCTTTTCTGAGTCTCTCTTATTTGCTTGTACTTACACTTGGAATTCTCTGTGTAAACCTCTGTAACTTCTCTAGGTAGATAAATCACTGTGTACTTTCTCTTGTTTCTATCTGTTACCAATCTTGAGAAACTCATACATTTTCTGTTCACTGATTCCCAGTCCTAGAGAAGTAGATTTCTTTGTGCGAAAGTGCTGTTTTCACAGTGCTAAGTACTCCCAACTCTATCAACAATGTAGGCTTTATCAGTTTTCTAAGTCTCTCTTTTTTGCTTGTACTTATACTTGGAATTCACTGTGTAAACCTCTGTAACTTCTCTAGGTAGATGAATCACTGTGTACTTTCTCTTGTTTCTATCTGTTACCAATCTTGAGAAACTCATACATTCTCTGTTCACTGATTCCCAGTCTTACAGCAGTAGATTTCTTTGTGCGAAAGTGCTGTTTTCACAGTGATAAGTACTCCCAACTCTATCAACAATGTAGGTTTTACCGGTTTTCTAAGTCTCTCTTATTTGCTGGTACTTATACTTGGAATTCTCTGTGTAAACCTTTGTAACTTCTCTAGGTAGCTGAATCACTGTGTACTTTCTCTTGTTTCTATCTGTTACCAATCTTCAGAAACTCATACATTCTCCGTTCATTGTTTCCCCGTCTTAGAGAAGAAGATTTCTTTGTGCAAAAGTGCTGTTTTCACAGTGATAAGTACTCCCAACTCTATCAACAATGGAGTTTTTAATAGTTTTCTAAGTCTCTCTTATTTTCTTGCACTTATACTTGGAATTCTCTGTGTAAACCTCTGTAACTTCTCTAGGTAGATGAATCACTGTGTACTTTCTCTTGTTTCTATCTGTTACCAATCTTGAGAAACTCACACATTCTCTGTTCACTGATTCCCAGTCTTAGAAAAGTAAATTTCTTTGTGCGAAAGTGCTGTTTTCACAGTGCTAATTATTCCCAACTCTATCAACAATATAGGTTTTACTGGTAATCTAAGTCTCTCTTATTTGCTTGTACTTATACTTGGAATTCTCTGTGTAAACCTCTGTAACTTCTCTAGGTAGATGAATCACTCTGTACTTTCTCTTGTTTCTATCTGTTACCAATCTTGAGAAACTCATACATTCTCTGTTCACTGATTCCCAGTCTTAAAGCAGTACATTTCTTTGTGCGAAAGTGCTGTTTTCACAGTGATAAGTACTCCCAACTCTATCAACAATGTAGGTTTTACCGGTTTTCTAAGTCTCTATTATTTGCTGGTACTTATACTTGGAATTCTGTGTGTAAACCTCTGTAATTTCTCTCGGTAGATGAAGCACTGTGGACTTTGTCTTGTTTCTATCTGTTACCATTCTTGAGAAACTCATACATTCTCTGTTCCCTGATTCCCAGTCCTAGAGAAGTAGATTTCGTTGTGCGAAAGTGCTGTTTTCACAGTGATAAGTACTCCCAACTCTATCAACAATGTAGGTTTTACCGGTTTTCTAAGTCTCTCTTATTTGCTGGTACTTATACTTGGAATTCTGTGTGTGTAAACCTCTGTAATTTCTCTCGGTAGATGAATCACTGTGGACTTTGTCTTGTTTCCATCTGTTACCAATCTTGAGAAACTCATACATTCTCTGTTCACTGTTTCCCGGTCTTAGAGAAGTAGATTTCTTGGTGCGAAAGTGCTGTTTTCACAGTGCTAAGTACTCCCAACTCTATCAACAATGTAGGTTTTACCGGTTTTCTAAGTCTCTCTTATTTTCTTGTACTTATACTTGGAATTCTCTGTGTAAACCTCTGTAACTTCTCTAGGTAGATGAATCACTGTGTCCTTTCTCTTGTTTCTATCTGTTACCCATCTTGAGAAACTCATACATTCTCCGTTCACTGTTTCCCGGTCTTAGAGAAGTAGATTTCTTTCTGCGAAAGTGGTGTTTTCACAGTGCTAAGTACTCCAAACTCTATCAACAATATAGGTTTTACCAGCTTTCTAAGTCTCTCTTATTTTCTTGCAGTTACACTTGGAATTCTCTGTGTATACCTCTGTAAATTCTCTAGGTAGATGAATCACTGTGTATTTTCTCTTGTTTCTATCTGTTATCAATCTTGAGAAACTCATACATTCTCTGTTCACTGTTTCGCGGTCTTAGAGAAGTAGATTTTTTTGTGCGAAAGTACTGTTTTCACAGTGCTAAGTGCTCCCAACTCTATCAACAATGTAGGTTTTAACAGTTTTCTAAGTCTCTCTTATTTTCTTGTACTTATACTTGGAATTCTCTGTGTAAACCTCTGTAACTTCTCTAGGTAGATGAATCACTGTGTACTTTCTCTTCTTTCTATCTGTTACCAATCTTGAGAAACTCATACATTCTCCGTTCACTGTTTCGCGGTCTTAGAGAAGTAGATTTCTTTGTGCGAAAGTGCTGTTTTCACAGTGCTAAGTACTCCCAACTCTATCAACAATGTAGGTTTTACCAGTTTTCTAAGTCTCTCTTCTTTTCTTGTACTTATACTTGGAATTCTCTGTGTAAACCTCTGTAATTTCTCTCGGTAGATGAATCACTGTGGACTTTGTCTTGTTTCTATCTGTTACCATTCTTGAGAAACTCATACATTCTCTGTTCACTGATTCCCAGTCCTAGAGAAGTAGATTTCTTTGTGCGAAAGTGCTGTTTTCACAGTGCTAAGTACTCCCAACTCTATCAACAATGTAGGTTTTACCAGTTTTCTAAGTCTCTCTTATTTGCTTGTACTTATACTTGGAATTCTCTGTGTAAACCTCTGTAACTTCTCTAGGTAGATGAGTCACTGTGTACTTTCTCTTGTTTCTATCTGTTACCAATCTTGAGAAACTCATAAATTCTCTGTTAACTGATTCCCAGTCTTAAAGCAGTAGATTTCTTTGTGCGACAGTGTTGTTTTCACAGTGCTAAGTACTCCCAACTCTATCAACAATGTAGGTTTTACTGGTTTTCTAAGTCTCTCTTATTTGCTTGTACTTATACTTGGAATTCTCTGTGTAAACCTCTGTAACTTCTCTAGGTAGATGAATCACTGTGTACTTTCTCTTGTTTCTATCTGTTACCAATCTTGAGAAACTCATACATTCTCCTTTCACTGATTCCCAGTCTTAGAGAAATAGATTTCTTTGTGCGAAAATGCTGTTTTCACAGTGTTACGTACTCCCAACTCTATCAACAATGTAGGTTTTACTGCTTTTCTGAGTCTCTCTTATTTGCTTGTACTTACACTTGGAATTCTCTTTGTAAACCTCTGTAACTTCTCTAGGTAGATAAATCACTGTGTACTTTCTCTTGTTTCTATCTGTTACCAATCTTGAGAAACTCATACATTTTCTGTTCACTGATTCCCAGTCCTAGAGAAGTAGATTTCTTTGTGCAAAAGTGCTGTTTTCACAGTGCTAAGTACTCCCAACTCTATCAACAATGTAGGTTTTACCAGTTTTCTAAGTCTCTCTTATTTGCTTATACTTATACTTGGAATTCACTGTGTAAACCTCTGTAACTTCTCTAGGTAGATGAATCACTGTGTACTTTCTCTTGTTTCTATCTGTTACCAATCTTGAGAAACTCATACATTCTCTGTTCACTGATTCCCAGTCTTAAAGCAGTAGATTTCTTTGTGCGAAAGTGCTGTTTTCACAGTGAAAAGTACTCCCAACTCTATCAACAATGTAGGTTTTACCACTTTTCTAAGTCTCCCTTATTTGCTGGTACTTATACTTGGAATTCTCTGTGTAAACCTTTGTAACTTCTCTAGGTAGATGAATCACTGTGTACTTTCTCTTGTTTCTATCTGTTACCAATCTTGAGAAACTCATACATTCTCTGTTTACTGTTTCGCGGTCTTAGAGAAGTAGATTTCTTTGTGCGAAAGTGCTGTTTTCACAGTGCTTAGTACTCCCAACTCTGTCAACAATGGAGTTTTTAATAGTTTTCTAGGTCTCTATTATTTTCTTGCACTTATACTTGGAATTCTCTGTGAAAACCTCTGTAACTTCTCTAGGTAGATGAATCACTGTGTACTTTCTCTTGTTTCTATCTGTTACCAATCTTGAGAAACTCATACTTTCTCTGTTCACTGTTTCCCGGTCTTAGAGAAGTAGATTTCTTGGTGTGAAAGTGCTGTTTTCACAGTGCTAAGTACTCCCAACTATATCAACAATGTAGGTTTTACCAGTTTTCTAAGTCTCTCTTATTTTCTTGGAGTTACACTTCGATTTCTCTGTGTAAACCTCTGAAACTTCTCTCGGTAGATGAATCACTGTGGACTTTCTCTTGTTTCTATCTGTTAACAATCTTGAGAAACTCATACATTCTCTTTTCACTGTCTCCCGGTCTTCGAGAAGTAGATTTCTTTATGCGAAACTGCTGTTTTCACAGTGCTAAGTACTCCCAACTCTATCAACAATGTAGTTTCTACCAGTTTTCTAAGTCTCTCTTATTTTCATGAAGTTACACTTGGATTTCTCTGTGTAAACCTCTGTAACTTCTCTAGGTAGATGAATCACTGTGTACTTTCTCTTGTTTCTATCTGTTACCAATCTTGAGAAACTCATACATTCTCTGTTCACTGTTTCCCGGTCTTAGAGAAGTAGATTTCTTGGTGCGAAAGTGCTGTTTTCACAGTGATAAGTACTCCCAACTCTATCAACAATGTAGGTTTTACCGGTTTTCTAAGTCTCTCTTATTTCCTTGTACTTATACTTGGAATTCTCTGTGTAAACCTCTGTAACTTCTCTAGGTAGATGAATCACTGTGTCCTTTCTCTTGTTTCTATCTGTTACCCATCTTGAGAAACTCATACATTCTCCGTTCACTGTTTCCCGGTCTTAGAGAAGTAGATTTCTTTCTGCGAAAGTGCTGTTTTCACACTGCTAAGTACTCCTAACTCTATCAACAATATAGGTTTTACCAGCTTTCTAAGTCTCTCTTATTTTCTTGCAGTTACACTTAGAATTCTCTGTGTAAACCTCTGTAACTTCTCTAGGAAGATGAATCACTGTGTACTTTCTCTTCCTTCTATCTGTTACCAATCTTGAGAAACTCATACATTCTCCGTTCACTGTTTCCCGGTCTTAGAGAAGTAGATTTTTTTGTGCGAAAGTACTGTTTTCACAGTGCTAAGTGCTCCCAACTCTATCAACAATGTAGGTTTTAACAGTTTTCTAAGTCTCTCTTATTTTCTTGTACTTATACTTGGAATTCTCTGTGTAAACCTCTGTAACTTCTCTAGGTAGATGAATCACTGTGTACTTTCTCTTCTTTCTATCTGTTACCAATCTTGAGAAACTCATACATTCTCCGTTCACTGTTTCGCGGTCTTAGAGAAGTAGATTTCTTTGTGCGAAAGTGCTGTTTTCACAGTGCTAAGTACTCCCAACTCTATCAACAATGTAGGTTTTACCAGTTTTCTAAGTCTCTCTTCTTTTCTTGTACTTATACTTGGAATTCTCTGTGTAAACCTCTGTAATTTCTCTCGGTAGATGAATCACTGTGGACTTTGTCTTGTTTCTATCTGTTACCATTCTTGAGAAACTCATACATTCTCTGTTCACTGATTCCCAGTCCTAGAGAAGTAGATTTCTTTGTGCGAAAGTGCTGTTTTCACAGTGCTAAGTACTCCCAACTCTATCAACAATGTAGGTTTTACCAGTTTTCTAAGTCTCTCTTATTTGCTTGTACTTATACTTGGAATTCTCTGTGTAAACCTCTGTAACTTCTCTAGGTAGATGAGTCACTGTGTACTTTCTCTTGTTTCTATCTGTTACCAATCTTGAGAAACTCATAAATTCTCTGTTAACTGATTCCCAGTCTTAAAGCAGTAGATTTCTTTGTGCGACAGTGTTGTTTTCACAGTGCTAAGTACTCCCAACTCTATCAACAATGTAGGTTTTACTGGTTTTCTAAGTCTCTCTTATTTGCTTGTACTTATACTTGGAATTCTCTGTGTAAACCTCTGTAACTTCTCTAGGTAGATGAATCACTGTGTACTTTCTCTTGTTTCTATCTGTTACCAATCTTGAGAAACTCATACATTCTCCTTTCACTGATTCCCAGTCTTAGAGAAATAGATTTCTTTGTGCGAAAATGCTGTTTTCACAGTGTTACGTACTCCCAACTCTATCAACAATGTAGGTTTTACTGCTTTTCTGAGTCTCTCTTATTTGCTTGTACTTACACTTGGAATTCTCTTTGTAAACCTCTGTAACTTCTCTAGGTAGATAAATCACTGTGTACTTTCTCTTGTTTCTATCTGTTACCAATCTTGAGAAACTCATACATTTTCTGTTCACTGATTCCCAGTCCTAGAGAAGTAGATTTCTTTGTGCAAAAGTGCTGTTTTCACAGTGCTAAGTACTCCCAACTCTATCAACAATGTAGGTTTTACCAGTTTTCTAAGTCTCTCTTATTTGCTTATACTTATACTTGGAATTCACTGTGTAAACCTCTGTAACTTCTCTAGGTAGATGAATCACTGTGTACTTTCTCTTGTTTCTATCTGTTACCAATCTTGAGAAACTCATACATTCTCTGTTCACTGATTCCCAGTCTTAAAGCAGTAGATTTCTTTGTGCGAAAGTGCTGTTTTCACAGTGAAAAGTACTCCCAACTCTATCAACAATGTAGGTTTTACCACTTTTCTAAGTCTCCCTTATTTGCTGGTACTTATACTTGGAATTCTCTGTGTAAACCTTTGTAACTTCTCTAGGTAGATGAATCACTGTGTACTTTCTCTTGTTTCTATCTGTTACCAATCTTGAGAAACTCATACATTCTCTGTTTACTGTTTCGCGGTCTTAGAGAAGTAGATTTCTTTGTGCGAAAGTGCTGTTTTCACAGTGCTTAGTACTCCCAACTCTGTCAACAATGGAGTTTTTAATAGTTTTCTAGGTCTCTATTATTTTCTTGCACTTATACTTGGAATTCTCTGTGAAAACCTCTGTAACTTCTCTAGGTAGATGAATCACTGTGTACTTTCTCTTGTTTCTATCTGTTACCAATCTTGAGAAACTCATACTTTCTCTGTTCACTGTTTCCCGGTCTTAGAGAAGTAGATTTCTTGGTGTGAAAGTGCTGTTTTCACAGTGCTAAGTACTCCCAACTATATCAACAATGTAGGTTTTACCAGTTTTCTAAGTCTCTCTTATTTTCTTGGAGTTACACTTCGATTTCTCTGTGTAAACCTCTGAAACTTCTCTCGGTAGATGAATCACTGTGGACTTTCTCTTGTTTCTATCTGTTAACAATCTTGAGAAACTCATACATTCTCTTTTCACTGTCTCCCGGTCTTCGAGAAGTAGATTTCTTTATGCGAAACTGCTGTTTTCACAGTGCTAAGTACTCCCAACTCTATCAACAATGTAGTTTCTACCAGTTTTCTAAGTCTCTCTTATTTTCATGAAGTTACACTTGGATTTCTCTGTGTAAACCTCTGTAACTTCTCTAGGTAGATGAATCACTGTGTACTTTCTCTTGTTTCTATCTGTTACCAATCTTGAGAAACTCATACATTCTCTGTTCACTGTTTCCCGGTCTTAGAGAAGTAGATTTCTTGGTGCGAAAGTGCTGTTTTCACAGTGATAAGTACTCCCAACTCTATCAACAATGTAGGTTTTACCGGTTTTCTAAGTCTCTCTTATTTCCTTGTACTTATACTTGGAATTCTCTGTGTAAACCTCTGTAACTTCTCTAGGTAGATGAATCACTGTGTCCTTTCTCTTGTTTCTATCTGTTACCCATCTTGAGAAACTCATACATTCTCCGTTCACTGTTTCCCGGTCTTAGAGAAGTAGATTTCTTTCTGCGAAAGTGCTGTTTTCACACTGCTAAGTACTCCTAACTCTATCAACAATATAGGTTTTACCAGCTTTCTAAGTCTCTCTTATTTTCTTGCAGTTACACTTAGAATTCTCTGTGTAAACCTCTGTAACTTCTCTAGGAAGATGAATCACTGTGTACTTTCTCTTCCTTCTATCTGTTACCAATCTTGAGAAACTCATACATTCTCCGTTCACTGTTTCCCGGTCTTAGAGAAGTAGATTTTTTGTGCGAAAGTGCTGTTTTCACAGTGCTAAGTACTCCCAACTCTATCAACAATGTAGGTTTTACCAGTTTTCTAAGTCTCTCTTCTTTTCTTGTACTTATACTTGGAATTCTCTGTGTAAACCTCTGTAATTTCTCTCGGTAGATGAATCACTGTGGACTTTGTCTTGTTTCTATCTGTTACCAATCTTGAGAAACTCATACATTCTCTGTTCACTGATTCCCAGTCCTAGAGAAGTAGATTTCTTTGTGCGAAAGTGCTGTTTTCACAGTGCTAAGTACTCCCAACTCTATCAACAATGTAGGTTTTACCAGTTTTCTAAGTCTCTCTTATTTGCTTATACTTATACTTGGAATTCTCTGTGTAAACCTCTGTAACTTCTCTAGGTAGATGAATCACTGTGTACTTTCTCTTGTTTCTATCTGTTACCAATCTTGAGAAACTCATACATTCTCCTTTCACTGTTTCCCGGTCTTAGAGAAGTAGATTTCTTTCTGCGAAAGTGCTGTTTTCACAGTGCTAAGTACTTCAACTCTATCAACAATGTAGATTTTACCGGTTATCTAAGTCTCTCTTATTTGCTTGTACTTATACTTGGAATTCTCTGTGTAAACCTCTGTAACTTCTCTAGGTAGATGAATCACTGTGTACTTTCTCTTGTTTCTATCTGTTACCAATCTTGAGAAACTCACACATTCTCTTTTCACTGATTCCCAGTCTTAGAAAAGTAGATTTCTTTATGCGAAAGTGCTGTTTTCACAGTGCTAAGTACTTCCAACTCTATCAACAATGTAGATTTTACCGGTTATCTAAGTCTCTCTTATTTGCTTGTACTTATACTTGGAATTCTCTGTGTAAACCTCTGTAACTTCTCTAGGTAGATGAATCACTGTGTACTTTCTCTTGTTTCTATCTGTTACCAATCTTGAGAAACTCATACATTCTCCTTTCACTGTTTCCCGGTCTTAGAGAAGTAGATTTCTTTCTGCGAAAGTGCTGTTTTCACAGTGCTAAGTACTCCCAACTCTATCAACAATGTAGGTTTTACCGATTTTCTAAGTCTCTCTTATTTGCTTGTACTTATACTTGGAATTCTCTGTGTAAACCTCTGTAACTTCTCTAGGTAGATGAATCACTGTGTACTTTCTCTTGTTTCTATCTGTCACCAATCTTGAGAAACTCATACATTCTCTGTTCACTGATTCCCAGTCTTAGAGAAGTAGATTTCTTTGTGCGAAAATGCTGTTTTCACAGTGTTACGTACTCCCAACTCTATCAACAATGTAGGTTTTACCGCTTTTCTGAGTCTCTCTTATTTGCTTGTACTTACACTTGGAATTCTCTGTGTAAACCTCTGTAACTTCTCTAGGTAGATAAATCACTGTGTACTTTCTCTTGTTTCTATCTGTTACCAATCTTGAGAAACTCATACATTTTCTGTTCACTGATTCCCAGTCCTAGAGAAGTAGATTTCTTTGTGCAAAAGTGCTGTTTTCACAGTGCTAAGTACTCCCAACTCTATCAACAATGTAGGTTTTACCAGTTTTCTAAGTCTCTCTTATTTGCTTATACTTATACTTGGAATTCACTGTGTAAACCTCTGTAACTTCTCTAGGTAGATGAATCACTGTGTACTTTCTCTTGTTTCTATCTGTTACCAATCTTGAGAAACTCATACATTCTCTGTTCACTGATTCCCAGTCTTAAAGCAGTAGATTTCTTTGTGCGAAAGTGCTGTTTTCACAGTGAAAAGTACTCCCAACTCTATCAACAATGTAGGTTTTACCAGTTTTCTAAGTCTCCCTTATTTGCTGGTACTTATACTTGGAATTCTCTGTGTAATCCTTTGTAACTTCTCTAGGTAGATGAATCACTGTGTACTTTCTCTTGTTTCTATCTGTTACCAATCTTGAGAAACTCATACATTCTCTGTTTACTGTTTCGCGGTCTTAGAGAAGTAGATTTCTTTGTGCGAAAGTGCTGTTTTCACAGTGCTTAGTACTCCCAACTCTGTCAACAATGGAGTTTTTAATAGTTTTCTAGGTCTCTATTATTTTCTTGCACTTATACTTGGAATTCTCTGTGAAAACCTCTGTAACTTCTCTAGGTAGATGAATCACTGTGTACTTTCTCTTGTTTCTATCTGTTACCCATCTTGAGAAACTCATACATTCTCCGTTCACTGTTTCCCGGTCTTAGAGAAGTAGATTTCTTTCTGCGAAAGTGCTGTTTTCACACTGCTAAGTACTCCTAACTCTATCAACAATATAGGTTTTACCAGCTTTCTAAGTCTCTCTTATTTTCTTGCAGTTACACTTAGAATTCTCTGTGTAAACCTCTGTAACTTCTCTAGGAAGATGAATCACTGTGTACTTTCTCTTCCTTCTATCTGTTACCAATCTTGAGAAACTCATACATTCTCCGTTCACTGTTTCCCGGTCTTAGAGAAGTAGATTTCTTTGTGCGAAAGTGCTGTTTTCACAGTGCTAAGTACTCCCAACTCTATCAACAATGTAGGTTTTACCAGTTTTCTAAGTCTCTCTTCTTTTCTTGTACTTATACTTGGAATTCTCTGTGTAAACCTCTGTAATTTCTCTCGGTAGATGAATCACTGTGGACTTTGTCTTGTTTCTATCTGTTACCAATCTTGAGAAACTCATACATTCTCTGTTCACTGATTCCCAGTCCTAGAGAAGTAGATTTCTTTGTGCGAAAGTGCTGTTTTCACAGTGCTAAGTACTCCCAACTCTATCAACAATGTAGGTTTTACCAGTTTTCTAAGTCTCTCTTATTTGCTTGTACTTATACTTGGAATTCTCTGTGTAAACCTCTGTAACTTCTCTAGGTAGATGAGTCACTGTGTACTTTCTCTTGTTTGTATCTGTTACCAATCTTGAGAAACTCACACATTCTCTTTTCACTGATTCCCAGTCTTAGAAAAGTAGATTTCTTTATGCGAAAGTGCTGTTTTCACAGTGCTAAGTACTTCCAACTCTATCAACAATGTAGATTTTACCGGTTATCTAAGTCTCTCTTATTTGCTTGTACTTATACTTGGAATTCTCTGTGTAAACCTCTGTAACTTCTCTAGGTAGATGAATCACTGTGTACTTTCTCTTGTTTCTATCTGTTACCAATCTTGAGAAACTCATACATTCTCCTTTCACTGTTTCCCGGTCTTAGAGAACTAGATTTCTTTCTGCGAAAGTGCTGTTTTCACAGTGCTAAGTACTCCCAACTCTATCAACATTGTAGGTTTTACCGATTTTCTAAGTCTCTCTTATTTGCTTGTACTTATACTTGGAATTCTCTGTGTAAACCTCTGTAACTTCTCTAGGTAGATGAATCACTGTGTACTTTCTCTTGTTTCTATCTGTCACCAATCTTGAGAAACTCATACATTCTCTGTTCACTGATTTCCAGTCTTAGAGAAGTAGATTTCTTTGTGCGAAAACGCTGTTTTCACAGTGTTACGTACTCCCAACTCTATCAACAATGTAGGTTTTACCGCTTTTCTGAGTCTCTCTTATTTGCTTGTACTTACACTTGGAATTCTCTGTGTAAACCTCTGTAACTTCTCTAGGTAGATAAATCACTGTGTACTTTCTCTTGTTTCTATCTGTTACCAATCTTGAGAAACTCATACATTTTCTGTTCACTGATTCCCAGTCCTAGAGAAGTAGATTTCTTTGTGCAAAAGTGCTGTTTTCACAGTGCTAAGTACTCCCAACTCTATCAACAATGTAGGTTTTACCAGTTTTCTAAGTCTCTCTTATTTGCTTGTACTTATACTTGGAATTCACTGTGTAAACCTCTGTAACTTCTCTAGGTAGATGAATCACTGTGTACTTTCTCTTGTTTCTATCTGTTACCAATCTTGAGAAACTCATACATTCTCTGTTCACTGATTCCCAGTCTTACACCAGTAGATTTCTCTGTGCGAAAGTGCTGTTTTCACAGTGATAAGTACTCCCAACTCTATCAACAATGTAGGTTTTACCGGTTTTCTAAGTCTCTCTTTTTGCTGGTACTTATACTTGGAATTCTCTGTGTAAACCTTTGTAACTTCTCTAGGTAGCTGAATCATTGTGTACTTTCTCTTGTTTCTATCTGTTACCAATCTTGAGAAACTCATACATTCTCCGTTCACTGTTTCCCGGTCTTAGAGAAGTAGATTTCTTGGTGCGAAAGTGCTGTTTTCACAGTGCTAAGTACTCCCAACTCTATCAACAATGTAGGTTTTACCAGTTTTCTAACTCTCTCTTATTTTCTTGCACTTATACTTGGAATTCCCTGTGTAAACCTCTATACCTTCTCTCGGTAAATGAATCACTGTGGACTTTCTCTTGTTTCTATCTGTTACCAATCTTGAGAAACTCATACATTCTCTGTTTACTGTTTCGCGGTCTTAGAGAAGTAGATTTCTTTGTGTGAAAGTGCTGTTTTCACAGTGCTAAGTACTCCCAACTCTATCAACAATGGAGTTTTTAATAGTTTTCTAAGTCTCTCTTATTTTATTGCACTTATACTTGGAATTCTCTGTGTAAACCTCTGTAACTTCTCTAGGTAGATGAATCACTGTGTACTTTCTTTTGTTTCTATCTGTTACCAATCTTGAGAAACTCACACATTCTCTTTTCACTGATTCCCAGTCTTAGCAAAGTAGATTTCTTTATGCGAAAGTGCTGTTTTCACAGTGCTAAGTACTCCCAACTCTATCAACAATGTAGATTTTACCGGTTTTCTAAGTCTCTCTTATTTGCTGGTACTTATACTTGGAATTCTCTGTGTAAACCTTTGTAACTTCTCTAGGTAGATGAATCACTGTGTACTTTCTCTTGTTTCTATCTGTTACCAATCTTGAGAAACTCATACATTCTCCGTTCACTGTTTCCCGGTCTTAGAGAAGTAGGTTTCTTTCTGCGAAAGTGCTGTTTTCACAGTGCTAAGTACTCCCAACTCTATCAACAATGTAGGTTTTACCAGTTTTCTAAGTCTCTCTTATTTTCTTGTACTTATACTTGGAATTCTCTGTGTAAACCTCTAAACCTTCTCTCGGTAAATGAATCACTGTGGACTTTCTCTTGTTTCTATCTGTTACCAATCTTGAGAAACTCATACATTCTCTGTTTACTGTTTCGCGGTCTTAGAGAAGTAGATTTCTTTGTGTGAAAGTGCTGTATTCACAGTGCTAAGTACTCCCAACTCTATCAACAATGGAGTTTTTAATAGTTTTCTAAGTCTCTCTTATTTTCTTGCACTTATACTTGGAATTCTCTGTGTAAACCTCTGTAACTTCTCTAGGTAGATGAATCACTGTGTACTTTCTCTTGTTTCTATCTGTTACCAATCTTGAGAAACTCACACATTCTCTTTTCACTGTTTCCCGGTCTTAGAGAAGTAGATTTCTTTAAGCGAAAGTGCTGTTTTCACAGTGCTAAGTACTCCCAACTCTATCAACAATGTAGTTTCTACCAGTTTTCTAAGTCTCTCTTATTTTCATGAAGTTACACTTGGATTTCTCTGTGTAAACTTCTGTAACTTCTCTAGGTAGATGAATCACTGTGTACTTTCTCTTGTTTCTATCTGTTAACAATCTTGAGAAACTCATACATTCTCTGTTCACAGTTTCCCGGTCTTAGAGAAGTAGATTTCTTGGTGCGAAAGTGCTGTTTTCACAGTGCTAAGTACTCCCAACTCTATCAACAATGTAGGTTTTACCGGTTTTCTAAGTCTCTCTTATTTCCTTGTACTTCTACTTGGAATTCTCTGTGTAAACCTCTGTAACTTCTCTAGGTAGAGGAATCACTGTGTCCTTTCTCTTGTTTCTATCTGTTACCCATCTTGAGAAACTCATACATTCTCCGTTCACTGTTTCCCGGTCTTAGAGAAGTAGATTTCTTTCTGCGAAAGTGCTGTTTTCACACTGCTAAGTACTCCTAACTCTATCAACAATATAGGTTTTACCAGCTTTCTAAGTCTCACTTATTTTCTTGCAGTTACACTTGGAATTCTCTGTGTAAACCTCTGTAACTTCTCTAGGTAGATGAATCACTGTGTACTTTCTCTTCCTTCTATCTGTTACCAATCTTGGGAAACTCATACATTCTCCGTTCACTGTTTCCTGGTCTTAGAGAAGTAGATTTCTTTGTGCGAAAGTGCTGTTTTCACAGTGCTAAGTACTCCCAACTCTATCAACAATGTAGGTTTTACCAGTTTTCTAAGTCTCTCTTATTTGCTTGTACTTATACTTGGAATTCTCTGTGTAAACCTCTGTAACTTCTCTAGGTAGATGAGTCACTGTGTACTTTCTCTTGTTTCTATCTGTTACCAATCTTGAGAAACTCACACATTCTCTTTTCACTGATTCCCAGTCTTAGAAAAGTAGATTTCTTTATGCGAAAGTGCTGTTTTCACAGTGCTAAGTACTCCCAACTCTATCAACAATGTAGGTTTTACCGGTTATCTAAGTCTCTCTTATTTGCTTGTACTTATACTTGGAATTCTCTGTGTAAACCTCTGTAACTTCTCTAGGTAGATGAATCACTGTGTACTTTCTCTTGTTTCTATCTGTTACCAATCTTGAGAAACTCATACATTCTCCTTTCACTGTTTCCCGGTCTTAGAGAAGTAGATTTCTTTCTGCGAAAGTGCTGTTTTCACAGTGCTAAGTACTCCCAACTCTATCAACAATGTAGGTTTTACCGATTTTCTAAGTCTCTCTTATTTGCTTGTACTTATACTTGGAATTCTCTGTGTAAACCTCTGTAACTTCTCTAGGTAGATGAATCACTGTGTACTTTCTCTTGTTTCTATCTGTCACCAATCTTGAGAAACTCATACTTTCTCTGTTCACTGATTCCCAGTCTTAGAGAAGTAGATTTCTTTGTGCGAAAATGCTGTTTTCACAGTGTTACGTACTCCCAACTCTATCAACAATGTAGGTTTTACCGCTTTTCTGAGTCTCTCTTATTTGCTTGTACTTACACTTGGAATTCTCTGTGTAAACCTCTGTAACTTCTCTAGGTAGATAAATCACTGTGTACTTTCTCTTGTTTCTATCTGTTACCAATCTTGAGAAACTCATACATTCTCTGTTCACTGATTCTCAGTCTTACAGCAGTAGATTTCTTTGTGCGAAAGTGCTGTTTTCACAGTGATAAGTACTCCCAACTCTATCAACAATGTAGGTTTTACCGGTTTTCTAAGTCTCTCTTTTTGCTGGTACTTATACTTGGAATTCTCTGTGTAAACCTTTGTAACTTCTCTAGGTAGCTGAATCACTGTGTACTTTCTCTTGTTTCTATCTGTTACCAATCTTGAGAAACTCATACATTCTCCGTTCACTGTTTCCCGGTCTTAGAGAAGTAGATTTCTTGGTGCGAAAGTGCTGTTTTCACAGTGCTAAGTACTCCCAACTCTATCAACAATGTAGGTTTTACCAGTTTTCTAACTCTCTCTTATTTTCTTGCACTTATACTTGGAATTCCCTGTGTAAACCTCTGTAACTTCTCTAGGTAGATGAATCACTGTGTACTTTCTCTTGTTTCTATCTGTTACCAATCTTGAGAAACTCATACATTCTCTGTTCACTGATTCCCAGTCTTACAGCAGTAGATTTCTTTGTGCGAAAGTGCTGTTTTCACAGTGATAAGTACTCCAAACTCTATCAACAATGTAGGTTTTACCGGTTTTCTAAGTCTCTCTTATTTGCTGGTACTTATACCTGGAATTCTCTGTGTAAACCATTGTAACTTCTCTAGGTAGATGAATCACTGTGTACTTTCTCTTGTTTCTATCTGTTACCAATCTTGAGAAACTCATACATCCTCCGTTCACTGTTTCCCGGTCTTAGAGAAGTAGATTTCTTTCTGCGAAAGTGCTGTTTTCACAGTGCTAAGTACTCCCAGCTCTATCAACAATGTAGGTTTTACCAGTTTTCTAAGTCTCTCTTATTTTCTTGTACTTATACTTGGAATTCTCTGTGTAAACCTCTATACCTTCTCTCGGTAAATGAATCACTGTGGACTTTCTCTTGTTTCTATCTGTTACCAATCTTGAGAAACTCACACATTCTCTTTTCACTGTTTCCCGGTCTTAGAGAAGTAGATTTCTTTAAGCGAAAGTGCTGTTTTCACAGTGCTAAGTACTCCCAACTCTATCAACAATGTAGTTTCTACCAGTTTTCTAAGTCTCTCTTATTTTCATGAAGTTACACTTGGATTTCCCTGTGTAAACCTCTGTAACTTCTCTAGGTAGATGAATCACTGTGTACTTTCTCTTGTTTCTATCTGTTACCAATCTTGAGAAACTCATACATTCTCTGTTCACTGTTTCCCGGTCTTAGAGAAGTAGATTTCTTGGTGCGAAAGTGCTGTTTTCACAGTGCTAAGTACTCCCAAATCTATCAACAATGTAGGTTTTTCCGGTTTTCTAAGTCTCTCTTATTTCCTTGTACTTATACTTGGAATTCTCTGTGTAAACCTCTGTAACTTTTCTAGGTAGAGGAATCACTGTGTACTTTCTCTTGTTTCTATCTGTTACCCATCTTGACAAACTCATATATTCTCCGTTCACTGTTTCCCGGTCTTAGAGAAGTAGATTTCTTTCTGCGAAAGTGCTGTTTTCACACTGCTAAGTACTCCTAACTCTATCAACAATATAGGTTTTACCAGCTTTCTAAGTCTCTCTTATTTTCTTGCAGTTACACTTGGAATTCTCTGTGTAAACCTCTGTAACTTCTCTAGGTAGATGAGTCACTGTGTACTTTCTCTTGTTTCTATCTGTTACCAATCTTGAGAAACTCACACATTCTCTTTTCACTGATTCCCAGTCTTAGAAAAGTAGATTTCTTTATGCGAAAGTGCTGTTTTCACAGTGCTAAGTACTCCCAACTCTATCAACAATGTAGGTTTTACCGGTTATCTAAGTCTCTCTTATTTGCTTGTACTTATACTTGGAATTCTCTGTGTAAACCTCTGTAACTTCTCTAGGTAGATGAATCACTGTGTACTTTCTCTTGTTTCTATCTGTTACCAATCTTGAGAAACTCATACATTCTCCGTTCACTGTTTCCCGGTCTTAGAGAAGTAGATTTCTTTCTGCGAAAGTGCTGTTTTCACAGTGCTAAGTACTCCCAACTCTATCAACAATGTAGGTTTTACCAGTTTTCTAAGTCTCTCTTATTTTCTTGCACTTATACTTGGAATTCTCCGTGTAAACCTCTGTAACTTCTCTAGGTAGATGAATCACTGTGTACTTTCTCTTGTTTCTATCTGTTACCAATCTTGAGAAACTCATACATTCTCTGTTCACTGTTTCCCGGTCTTAGAAAAGTAGATTTCTTGGTGCGAAAGTGCTGTTTTCACACTGCTAAGTACTCCCAACTCTATCAACAATGCAGGTTTTACCGATTTTCTAAGTCTCTCTTATTTGCTTGTACTTATACTTGGAATTCTCTGTGTAAACCTCTGTAACTTCTCTAGGTAGATGAATCACTGTGTACTTTCTCTTGTTTCTATCTGTTACCAATCTTGAGAAACTCATACATTCTCTGTTCACTGATTCCCAGTCTTAGAGAAGTAGATTTCTTTTTGCGAAAATGCTGTTTTCACAGTGTTACGTACTCCCAACTCTATCAACAATGTAGGTTTTACCGCTTTTCTAAGTCTCTCTTCTTTGCTTGTACTTACACTTGGAATTCTCTGTGTAAACCTCTGTAACTTCTCGAGGTAGATAAATCACTGTGGACTTTCTCTTGTTTCTATCTGTTACCAATCTTGAGAAACTCATACATTTTCTGTTCACTGATTCCCAGTCCTAGAGAAGTAGATTTCTTTGTGAGAAAGTGCTGTTTTCACAGTGCTAAGTACTCCCAACTCTATCAACAATGTAGGTTTTACCAGTTTTCTAAGTCTCTCTTATTTGCTTGTACTTATACTTGGAATTCTCTGTGTAAACCTCTGTAACTTCTCTAGGTAGATGAGTCACTGTGTACTTTCTCTTGTTTCTATCTGTTACCAATCTTGAGAAACTCACACATTCTCTTTTCACTGATTCCCAGTCTTAGAAAAGTAAATTTCTTTATGCGAAAGTGCTGTTTTCACAGTGCTAAGTACTCCCAACTCTATCAACAATGTAGGTTTTACCGGTTATCTAAGTCTCTCTTATTTGCTTGTACTTATACTTGGAATTCTCTGTGTAAACCTCTGTAACTTCTCTAGGTAGATGAATCACTGTGTACTTTCTCTTGTTTCTATCTGTTACCAATCTTGAGAAACTCATACATTCTCCGTTCACTGTTTCCCGGTCTTAGAGAAGTAGATTTCTTTCTGCGAAAGTGCTGTTTTCACAGTGCTAAGTACTCCCAACTCTATCAACAATGTAGGTTTTACCAGTTTTCTAAGTCTCTCTTATTTTCTTGCACTTATACTTGGAATTCTCCGTGTAAACCTCTGTAACTTCTCTAGGTAGATGAATCACTGTGTACTTTCTCTTGTTTCTATCTGTTACCAATCTTGAGAAACTCATACATTCTCTGTTCACTGTTTCCCGGTCTTAGAGAAGTAGATTTCTTGGTGCGAAAGTGCTGTTTTCACAGTGCTAAGTACTCCCAACTCTATCAACAATGTAGGTTTTACCGATTTTCTAAGTCTCTCTTATTTGCTTGTACTTATACTTGGAATTCTCTGTGTAAACCTCTGTAACTTCTCTAGGTAGATCAATCACTGTGTACTTTCTCTTGTTTCTATCTGTTACCAATCTGGAGAAACTCATACATTCTCTGTTCACTGATTCCCAGTCTTAGAGAAGTAGATTTCTTTGTGCGAAAATGCTGTTTTCACAGTGTTACGTACTCCCAACTCTATCAACAATGTAGGTTTTACCGCTTTTCTGAGTCTCTCTTATTTGCTTGTACTTACACTTGGAATTCTCTGTGTAAACCTCTGTAACTTCTCTAGGTAGATAAATCACTGTGTACTTTCTCTTGTTTCTATCTGTTACCAATCTTGAGAAACTCATACATTTTCTGTTCACTGATTCCCAGTCCTAGAGAAGTAGATTTCTTTGTGCGAAAGTGCTGTTTTCACAGTGCTAAGTACTCCCAACTCTATCAACAATGTAGGCTTTATCAGTTTTCTAAGTCTCTCTTTTTTGCTTGTACTTATACTTGGAATTCACTGTGTAAACCTCTGTAACTTCTCTAGGTAGATGAATCACTGTGTACTTTCTCTTGTTTCTATCTGTTACCAATCTTGAGAAACTCATACATTCTCTGTTCACTGATTCCCAGTCTTACAGCAGTAGATTTCTTTGTGCGAAAGTGCTGTTTTCACAGTGATAAGTACTCCCAACTCTATCAACAATGTAGGTTTTACCGGTTTTCTAAGTCTCTCTTATTTGCTGGTACTTATACTTGGAATTCTCTGTGTAAACCTTTGTAACTTCTCTAGGTAGCTGAATCACTGTGTACTTTCTCTTGTTTCTATCTGTTACCAATCTTCAGAAACTCATACATTCTCCGTTCATTGTTTCCCCGTCTTAGAGAAGTAGATTTCTTTGTGCGAAAGTGCTGTTTTCACAGTGATAAGTACTCCCAACTCTATCAACAATGGAGTTTTTAATAGTTTTCTAAGTCTCTCTTATTTTCTTGCACTTATACTTGGAATTCTCTGTGTAAACCTCTGTAACTTCTCTAGGTAGATGAATCACTGTGTACTTTCTCTTGTTTCTATCTGTTACCAATCTTGAGAAACTCACACATTCTCTGTTCACTGATTCCCAGTCTTAGAAAAGTAAATTTCTTTGTGCGAAAGTGCTGTTTTCACAGTGCTAATTATTCCCAACTCTATCAACAATATAGGTTTTACTGGTAATCTAAGTCTCTCTTATTTGCTTGTACTTATACTTGGAATTCTCTGTGTAAACCTCTGTAACTTCTCTAGGTAGATGAATCACTCTGTACTTTCTCTTGTTTCTATCTGTTACCAATCTTGAGAAACTCATACATTCTCTGTTCACTGATTCCCAGTCTTAAAGCAGTACATTTCTTTGTGCGAAAGTGCTGTTTTCACAGTGATAAGTACTCCCAACTCTATCAACAATGTAGGTTTTACCGGTTTTCTAAGTCTCTATTATTTGCTGGTACTTATACTTGGAATTCTGTGTGTAAACCTCTGTAATTTCTCTCGGTAGATGAAGCACTGTGGACTTTGTCTTGTTTCTATCTGTTACCATTCTTGAGAAACTCATACATTCTCTGTTCCCTGATTCCCAGTCCTAGAGAAGTAGATTTCGTTGTGCGAAAGTGCTGTTTTCACAGTGATAAGTACTCCCAACTCTATCAACAATGTAGGTTTTACCGGTTTTCTAAGTCTCTCTTATTTGCTGGTACTTATACTTGGAATTCTGTGTGTGTAAACCTCTGTAATTTCTCTCGGTAGATGAATCACTGTGGACTTTGTCTTGTTTCTATCTGTTACCATTCTTGAGAAACTCATACATTCTCTGTTCACTGATTCCCAGTCCTAGAGAAGTAGATTTCGTTGTGCGAAAGTGCTGTTTTCACAGTGCTAAGTACTTCCAACTCTATCAACAATGTAGGTTTTACCGGTTTTCTAAGTCTCTCTTATTTGCTTGTACTTATACTTGTAATTCTCTGTGTAAACCTCTGTAACTTCTCTAGGTAGATGAATCACTGTGTACTTTCTCTTGTTTCTATCTGTTACCAATCTTGAGAAACTCATACATTCTCTGTTCACTGATTCCCAGTCTTAAAGCAGTAGATTTCTTTGTGCGAAAGTGTTGTTTTCACAGTGCTAAGTACTCCCAACTCTATCAACAATGTAGGTTTTACAGGTTTTCTAAGTCTCTCTTATATGCTTGTACTTATACTTGGAATTCTCTGTGTAAACCTCTGTAACTTCTCTAGATAGATGAATCACTGTGTACATTCTCTTGTTTCTATCTGTTACCCATCTTGAGAAACTGATACATTCTCCGTTCACTGTTTCCCGGTCTTAGAGAAGTAGATTTCTTTCTGCGAAAGTGCTGTTTTCACAGTGCTAAGTACTCCTAAGTCTATCAACAATATAGGTTTTACCAGCTTTCTAAGTCTCTCTTATTTTCTTGCAGTCACACTTGGAATTCTCTGTGTATACCTCTGTAACTTCTCTAGGTAGATGAATCACTGTGTATTTTCTCTTGTTTCTATCTGTTATCAATCTTGAGAAACTCATACATTCTCTGTTCACTGTTTCACGGTCTTAGAGAAGTAGATTTCTTTGTGCGAAAGTCCTGTTTTCACAGTGCTAAGTACTCCCAACTCTATCAACAGTGTACTTTTTACCAGGTTTCTAAGTCTCTCTTATTTTCTTGAAGTTACACTTGGATTTCTCTGTCTAAACCTCTGTAACTTCTCTAGGTAGATGAATCACTGTGTACTTTCTCTTGTTTCTATGTGTTACCAGTCTTGAAAAACTCATACATTCTCTGTTCACTGATTTCCAGTCTTAAAACAGTAGATTTCTTTGTGCGAAAGTGCTGTTTGCACAGTGCTAAGTACTCCCAACTCTATCAACAATGGAGTTTTTAATAGTTTTCTAAGTCTCTCTTACTTTCTTGCACTTATACTTGGAATTCTCTGTGTAAAGCTCTGTAACTTCTCTAGGTAGATGAATCACTGTGTACTTTCTCTTGTTTCTATCTGTTACCAATCTTGAGAAACTCACACATTCTCTTTTCCCTGATTCCCAGTCTTAGAAAAGTAGATTTCTTTGTGAGAAAGTGCTGTTTTCACAGTGCTAAGTACTCCCAACTCTATCAACAATGTAGGTTTTACCAGTTTTCTAAGTCTCTCTTATTTGCTTGTACTTATACTTGGAATTCTCTGTGTAAACCTCTGTAACTTCTCTAGGTAGATGAGTCACTGTGTACTTTCTCTTGTTTCTATCTGTTACCAATCTTGAGAAACTCACACATTCTCTTTTCACTGATTCCCAGTCTTAGAAAAGTAGATTTCTTTATGCGAAAGTGCTGTTTTCACAGTGCTAAGTACTCCCAACTCTATCAACAATGTAGGTTTTACCGGTTATCTAAGTCTCTCTTATTTGCTTGTACTTATACTTGGAATTCTCTGTGTAAACCTCTGTAACTTCTCTAGGTAGATGAATCACTGTGTACTTTCTCTTGTTTCTATCTGTTACCAATCTTGAGAAACTCATACATTCTCCGTTCACTGTTTCCCGGTCTTAGAGAAGTAGATTTCTTTCTGCGAAAGTGCTGTTTTCACAGTGCTAAGTACTCCCAACTCTATCAACAATGTAGGTTTTACGAGTTTTCTAAGTCTCTCTTATTTTCTTGCACTTATACTTGGAATTCTCCGTGTAAACCTCTGTAACTTCTCTAGGTAGATGAATCACTGTGTACTTTCTCTTGTTTCTATCTGTTACCAATCTTGAGAAACTCATACATTCTCTGTTCACTGTTTCCCGGTCTTAGAGAAGTAGATTTCTTGGTGCGAAAGTGCTGTTTTCACAGTGCTAAGTACTCCCAACTCTATCAACAATGTAGGTTTTACCGATTTTCTAAGTCTCTCTTATTTGCTTGTACTTATACTTGGAATTCTCTGTGTAAACCTCTGTAACTTCTCTAGGTAGATCAATCACTGTGTACTTTCTCTTGTTTCTATCTGTTACCAATCTTGAGAAACTCATACATTCTCTGTTCACTGATTCCCAGTCTTAGAGAAGTAGATTTCTTTGTGCGAAAATGCTGTTTTCACAGTGTTACGTACTCCCAACTCTATCAACAATGTAGGTTTTACCGCTTTTCTGAGTCTCTCTTATTTGCTTGTACTTACACTTGGAATTCTCTGTGTAAACCTCTGTAACTTCTCTAGGTAGATAAATCACTGTGTACTTTATCTTGTTTCTATCTGTTACCAATCTTGAGAAACTCATACATTTTCTGTTCACTGATTCCCAGTCCTAGAGAAGTAGATTTCTTTGTGCGAAAGTGCTGTTTTCACAGTGCTAAGTACTCCCAACTCTATGAACAATGTAGGCTTTACCAGTTTTCTAAGTCTCTCTTATTTGCTTGTACTTATACTTGGAATTCACTGTGTAAACCTCTGTAACTTCTCTAGGTAGATGAATCACTGTGTACTTTCTCTTGTTTCTATCTGTTACCAATCTTGAGAAACTCATACATTCTCTGTTCACTGATTCCCAGTCTTACAGCAGTAGATTTCTTTGTGCGAAAGTGCTGTTTTCACAGTGATAAGTACTCCCAACTCTATCAACAATGTAGGTTTTACCGGTTTTCTAAGTCTCTCTTATTTGCTGGTACTTATACTTGGAATTCTCTGTGTAAACCTTTGTAACTTCTCTAGGTAGCTGAATCACTGTGTACTTTCTCTTGTTTCTATCTGTTACCAATCTTGAGAAACTCATACATTCTCCGTTCATTGTTTCCCGGTCTTAGAGAAGTAGATTTCTTTGTGCGAAAGTGCTGTTTTCACAGTGATAAGTACTCCCAACTCTATCAACAATGGAGTTTTTAATAGTTTTCTAAGTCTCTCTTATTTTCTTGCACTTATACTTCGAATTCTCTGTGTAAACCTCTGTAACTTCTCTATGTAGATGAATCACTGTGTACTTTCTCTTGTTTCTATCTGTTACCAATCTTGAGAAACTCACACATTCTCTGTTCACTGATTCCAGGTCTTAGAAAAGTAAATTTCTTTGTGCGAAAGTGCTGTTTTCACAGTGCTAATTATTCCCAACTCTATCAACGATGTAGGTTTTACTGGTAATCTAAGTCTCTCTTATTTGCTTGTACTTATACTTGGAATTCTCTGTGTAAACCTCTGTAACTTCTCTAGGTAGATGAATCACTCTGTACTTTCTCTTGTTTCTATCTGTTACCAATCTTGAGAAACTCATACATTCTCTGTTCACTGATTCCCAGTCTTAAAGCAGTACATTTCTTTGTGCGAAAGTGCTGTTTTCACAGTGATAAGTACTCCCAACTCTATCAACTATGTAGGTTTTACCGGTTTTCTAAGTCTCTGTTATTTGCTGGTACTTATACTTGGAATTCTGTGTGTAAACCTCTGTAATTTCTCTCGGTAGATGAATCACTGTGGACTTTGTCTTGTTTCTATCTCTTACCATTCTTGAGAAACTCATACATTCTCTGTTCCCTGATTCCCAGTCCTAGAGAAGTAGATTTCGTTGTGCGAAAGTGCTGTTTTCACAGTGATAAGTACTCCCAACTCTATCAACAATGTAGGTTTTACTGGTTTTCTAAGTCTCTCTTATTTGCTGGTACTTATACTTGGAATTCTGTGTGTAAACCTCTGTAATTTCTCTCTGTAGATGAATCACTGTGGACTTTGTCTTGTTTCTATCTGTTACCATTCTTCAGAAACTCATACATTCTCTGTTCACTGATTCCCAGTCCTAGAGAAGTAGATTTCGTTGTGCGAAAGTGCTGTTTTCACAGTGCTAAGTACTCCCAACTCTATCAACAATGTAGGTTTTACCGGTTTTCTAAGTCTCTCTTATTTGCTTGTACTTATACTTGTAATTCTCTGTGTAAACCTCTGTAACTTCTCTAGGGAGATGAATCACTGTGTACTTTCTCTTGTTTCTATCTGTTACCAATCTTGAGAAACTCATACATTCTCTGTTCACTGATTCCCAGTCTTGAAGCAGTAGATTTCTTTGTGCGAAAGTGTTGTTTTCACAGTGCTAAGTACTCCCAACTCTATCAACAATGTAGGTTTTACAGGTTTTCTAAGTCTCTCTTATATGCTTGTACTTATACTTGGAATTCTCTGTGTAAACCTCTGTAACTTCTCTAGATAGATGAATCACTGTGTACATTCTCTTGTTTCTATCTGTTACCCATCTTGAGAAACTGATACATTCTCCGTTCACTGTTTCCCGGTCTTAGAGAAGTAGATTTCTTTCTGCGAAAGTGCTGTTTTCACAGTGCTAAGTACTCCTAAGTCTATCAACAATATAGGTTTTACCAGCTTTCTAAGTCTCTCTTATTTTCTTGCAGTCACACTTGGAATTCTCTGTGTATACCTCTGTAACTTCTCTAGGTAGATGAATCACTGTGTATTTTCCCTTGTTTCTATCTGTTATCAATCTTGAGAAACTCATACATTCTCTGTTCACTGTTTCGCGGTCTTAGAGAAGTAGATTTCTTTGTGCGAAAGTCCTGTTTTCACAGTGCTAAGTACTCCCAACTCTATCAACAGTGTACTTTTTACCAGGTTTCTAAGTCTCTCTTATTTTCTTGAAGTTACACTTGGATTTCTCTGTGTAAACCTCTGTAACTTCTCTAGGTAGATGAATCACTGTGTACTTTCTCTTGTTTCTATGTGTTACCAGTCTTGAGAAACTCATACATTCTCTGTTCACTGATTTCCAGTCTTAAAACAGTAGATTTCTTTGTGCGAAAGTGCTGTTTGCACAGTGCTAAGTACTCCCAACTCTATCAACAATAGAGTTTTTAATAGTTTTCTAAGTCTCTCTTACTTTCTTGCACTTATACTTGGAATTCTCTGTGTAAAGCTCTGTAACTTCTCTAGGTAGATGAATCACTGTGTACTTTCTCTTGTTTCTATCTGTTACCAATCTTGAGAAACTCACACATTCTCTTTTCACTGATTCCCAGTCTTAGAAAAGTAGATTTCTTTATGCGAAAGTGCTGTTTTCACAGTGCTAAGTACTCTCAAATCTATCAACAATGTAGATTTTACCCGTAATCTAAGTCTCTCTTATTTGCTTGTACTTATACTTGGAATTCTCTGTGTAAACCTCTGTAACTTCTCTAGGTAGATGAATCACTGTGTACTTTCTCTTGTTTCTATCTGTTACAAATCTTGAGAAACTCATACATTCTCCGTTCACTGTATCCCGGTCTTAGAGAAGTAGATTTCTTTCTGCGAAAGTGCTGTTTTCACAGTGCTAAGTACTCCCAACTCTATCAACAATGTAGGTTTTACCAGTTTTCTAAGTCTCTCATTTTCTTGCACTTATACTTGGAATTCTCTGTGTAAACCTCTATACCTTCTCTCGGTAAATGAATCACTGTGTACTTTCTCTTGTTTCTATCTGTTACCAATCTTGAGAAACTCATACATTCTCCGTTCACTGATTCCCAGTCTTAGAGAAGTAGATTTCTTAGTGTGAAAGTGCTGTTTTCACAGTGCTAAGTACTCCCAACTCTATCAACAATGCAGGTTTTACCGGTTTTCTGATTCTCTCTTATTTGCTTGTACTTATACTTGGAATTCTCTATGTAAACCTCTGTAACTTCTCTAGGTAGATGAATCACTGTGTCCTTTCTCTTGTTTCTATCTGTTACCAATCTTGAGAAACTCATACAGTCTCCGTTCACTGTTTCCCGGTCTTAGAGAAGTAGATTTCTTGGTGCGAAAGTACTGTTTTCACAGTGCTAAGTACTCCCAACTCTATCAACAATGTAGGTTTTACCAGTTTTCTAACTCTCTCTTATTTTCTTGCACTTATACTTGGAATTCCCTGTGTAAAGCTCTGTAACTTCTCTAGGTAGATGAATCACTGTGTACTTTCTCTTGTTTCTATCTGTTACCAATCTTGAGATACTCATACATTCTCTCTTCACTGATTCCCAGTCTTACAGCAGTAGATTTCTTTGTGCGAAAGTGCTGTTTTCACAGTGATAAGTACTCCCAACTCTATCAACAATGTAGGTTTTACCGGTTTTCTAAGTCTCTCTTATTTGCTGGTACTTATACTTGGAATTCTCTGTGTAAACCATTGTAACTTCTCTAGGTAGATGAATCACTGTGTACTTTCTCTTGTTTCTATCTGTTACCAATCTTGAGAAACTCATACATCCTCCGTTCACTGTTTCCCGGTCTTAGAGAAGTTGATTTCTTTCTGCGAAAGTGCTGTTTTCACAGTGCTAAGTACTCCCAACTCTATCAACAATGTAGGTTTTACCAGTTTTCTAAGTCTCTCTTATTTTCTTGTACTTATACTTGGAATTCTCTGTGTAAACCTCTATACCTTCTCTCGGTAAATGAATCACTGTGGACTTTCTCTTGTTTCTATCTGTTACCAATCTTGAGAAACTCATACATTCTCTGTTTACTGTTTCGCAGTCTTAGAGAAGTAGATTTCTTTGTGTGAAAGTGCAGTTTTCACAGTGCTAAGTACTCCCAACTCTATCAACAATGGAGTTTTTAATAGTTTTCTAAGTCTCTCTTATTTTATTGCACTTATATTTGGAACTCTCTGTGTAAACCTCTGTAACTTCTCTAGGTAGATGAATCACTGTGTACTTTTTCCTGTTTCTATCTGTTACCAATCTTGAGAAACTCATACATTTTCTGTTCACTGATTCCCAGTCTTAGAGAAGTAGATTTCTTTGTGCGAAAGTGCTGTTTTCACAGTGTTACGTACTCCAAACTCTATCAACAATGTAGGTTTTACCGCTTTTCTGAGTCTCTCTTATTTGCTTCTACTTGCACTTGGAATTCTCTTTGTAAACCTCTGTAACTTCTCTAGGTAGATAAATCACTGTGTACTTTCTCTTGTTTCTATCTGTTACCAATCTTGGGAAACTCATACATTCTCTGTTCACTGATTCCCAGTCTTAAAGCAGTAGATTTCTTTGTGCGAAAGTGCTGTTTTCACAGTGATGAGTACTCCCAACTCTATCAACAATGTAGGTTTTACCGGTTTTCTAAGTCTCTCTTATTTGCTGGTACTTATACTTGGAATTCTGTGTGTAAACCTCTGTAATTTCTCTCGGTAGATGAATCACTGTGGACTTTGTCTTGTTTCAATCTTTTACCATTCTTGAGAAACTCATACATTCTCTGTTCACTGATTCCCAGTCCTAGAGAAGTAGATTTCGTTGTGTGAAAGTGCTGTTTTCACAGTGATAAGTACTCCCAACTCTATCAACAATGTAGGTTTTACCGGTTTTCTAAGTCTCTCTTATTTGCTGGTACTTATACTTGGAATTCTGTGTGTAAACCTCTGTAATTTCTCTCGGTAGATGAATCACTGTGGACTTTGTCTTGTTTCTATCTGTTACCATTCTTGAGAAACTCATACATTCTCTGTTCACTGATTCCCAGTCCTAGAGAAGTAGATTTCGTTGTGCGAAAGTGCTGTTTTCACAGTGATAAGTATTCCCAACTCTATCAACAATGTAGGTTTTACCGGTTTTCTAAGTCTCTCTTATTTGCTTGTACTTATACTTGGAATTCTCTGTGTAAACCTCTGTAACTTCTCTAGGTAGATGAATCACTGTGTACTTTCTCTTGTTTCTATCTGTTACCAATCTTGAGAAACTCATACATTCTCTGTTCACTGATTCCCAGTCTTAAAGCAGTAGATTTCTTTGTGCGAAAGTGCTGTTTTCACAGTGCTAAGTACTCTTAAGTCTATCAACAATATAGGTTTTACCAGCTTTCTAAGTCTCTCAAATTTTCTTGCAGTTACACTTGGAATTCTCTGTGTATACCTCTGTAACTTCTCTAGGTAGATGAAACACTGTGTATTTTCTCTTGTTTCTATCTGTTACCAATCTTGAGAAACTCATACATTCTCTGTTCACTGTTTCGCGGTCTTAGAGAAGTAGATTTCTTTGTGCGAAAGTCCTGTTTTCACAGTGCTAAGTACTCCCAACTCTATCAACAGTGTACTTTTTACCAGGTTTCTAAGTCTCTCTTATTTTCTTGAAGTTACCCTTGGATTTCTCTGTGTAAACCTCTGTAACTTCTCTAGGTAGATGAATCATTGTGTACTTTCTCTTGTTTCTATCTGTTACCAATCTTGAGAAACTCACACATTCTCTTTTCACTGATTCCCAGTCTTAGAAAAGTAGATTTCTTTATGCAAAAGTGCTGTTTTCACAGTGCTAAGTACTCCCAACTCTATCAACAATGTAGGTTTTACCCGTAATCTAAGTCTCTCTTATTTGCTTGTACTTATACTTGGAATTCTCTGTGTAAACCTCTGTAACTTCTCTAGGTAGATGAATCACTGTGTACTTTCTCTTGTTTCTATCTGTTACCAATCTTGAGAAACTCATACATTCTCCGTTCACTGTTTCCCGGTCTTAGAGAAATAGATTTCTTTCTGCGAAAGTGCTGTTTTCACAGTGCTAAGTACTCCCAACTCTTTCAAAAATGTAGGTTTTACCAGTTTTCTAAGTCTCTCTTATTTTCTTGCACTTATACTTGGAATTCTCCGTGTAAACCTCTGTAACTTCTCTAGGTAGATGAATCACTGTGTACTTTCTCTTGTTTCTATCTGTTACCAATCTTGAGAAACTCATACATTCTCTCTTCACTGATTCCCAGTCTTAAAGCAGTAGATTTCTTTGTGCGAAAGTGCTGTTTTCACAGTGATAAGTACTCCCAACTCTATCAACAATGTAGGTTTTACCGGTTTTCTAAGTCTCTCTTATTTGCTGGTACTTATACTTGGAATTCTCTGTGTAAACCTTTGTAACTTCTCTAGGTAGATGAATCATTGTGTACTTTCTCTTGTTTCTATCTGTTACCAATCTTGAGAAACTCATACATTCTCCATTCACTGTTTCCCGGTCTTAGAGAAGTAGATTTCTTTCAGCGAAAGTGCTGTTTTCAGAGTGCCAAGTACTCCCAACTCTATCAACAATGTAGGTTTTACCAGTTTTCTAAGTCTCTCTTATTTTCTTGAAGTTACACTTGGAATTCTCTGTGTAAACCTCTGTAACTTCTCTAGGTAGATGAATCACTGTGTACTCTCTCTTGTTTCTATCTGTTACCAATCTTGAGAAAGTCATACATTCTCTGTTCACTGTTTCCCGGTCTTAGAGAAGTAGATTTCTTGGTGCGAAAGTGCTGTTTTCACAGTGCTAAGTACTCCCAACTCTATCAACAACGTAGGTTTTACCAGCTTTCTAAGTCTCTCTTATTTTCTTGCAGTTATACTTGGAATTCTCTGTGTATACCTCTGTAACTTCTCTAGGTAGATAAATCACTGTGGACTTTCTCTTCTTTCTATCTGTTACCAATCTTGAGAAACTCATACATTCTCTGTTCAGTTATTCCCAGTCTTAGAGCAGTAGATTTCTATGTG
Source organism: Heterohyrax brucei (assembly GCA_028571685.1). Taxonomy (NCBI): domain Eukaryota; kingdom Metazoa; phylum Chordata; class Mammalia; order Hyracoidea; family Procaviidae; genus Heterohyrax; species Heterohyrax brucei. The sequence continues at coordinate 33,300,721 of CM053163.1, forward strand.
CGAAAGTGCTTTTTTCACAGTGCTAAGTACTCCCAACTCTATCAACAATGTATGTTTTACCAGTTTTCTAAGTCTCTCTTATTTTCTTGTACTTATACTTGGAATTCTCTGTATAAACTCCTGTAACTTCTCTCGGTAGATGAATCACTGTGGACTTTCTCTTGTTTCTATCTGTTACCAATCTTGAGAAACTCATACATTCTCTGTTCACTGTTTCGCGGTCTTAGAGAAGTAGATTTCTTTCGGCGAAAGTGCTGTTTTCACTGTGCTAAGTACTCCATACTCTACCAACAATGTAGGTTTTACCGGTTTTCTAAGTCTCTCTTATTTGCTTGTACTTATACTTGGAATTCTCTGTGTAAACCTCTGTAACTTCTCTAGGTAAATGAATCACTGTGTACTTTCTCTTGTTTCTATCTGTTACCAATCTTGAGAAACTCATACATTCTCCGTTCACTGTTTCCCGGTCTTAGAGAAGTAGGTTTCTTTCTGCGAAAGTGCTGTTTTCACAGTGCTAAGTACTCCCAACTCTATCAACAATGTAGGTTTTACCAGTTTTCTAAGTCTCTCTTATTTTCTTGTACTTATACTTGGAATTCTCTGTGTAAACCTCTAAACATTCCCTCGGTAAATGAATCACTGCGGACTTTCTCTTGTTTCTATCTGTTACCAATCTTGAGAAACTCATACATTCTCTGTTTACTGTTTCGCGGTCTTAGAGAAGTAGATTTCTTTGTGTGAAGGTGCTGTATTCACAGTGCTAAGTACTCCCAACTCTATCAACAATGGAGTTTCTACCAGTTTTCTAAGTCTCTCTTATTTTCATGAAGTTACACTTGGATTTCTCTGTGTAAACCTCTGTAACTTCTCTAGGTAGATGAATCACTGTGTACTTTCTCTTGTTTCTATCTGTTACCAATCTTGAGAAACTCATACATTCTCCGTTCACTGTTTCGCAGTCTTAGAGAAGTAGATTTCTTGGTGCGAAAGTGCTGTTTTCACAGTGCTAAGTACTCCCAACTCTATCAACAATGTAGGTTTTACCGGTTTTCTAAGTCTCTCTTATTTCCTTGTACTTATACTTGGAATTCTCTGTGTAAACCTCTGTAACTTTTCTAGGTAGAGGAATCACTGTGTACTTTCTCTTCTTTCTATCTGTTACCCATCTTGAGAAACTCATACATTCTCCGTTCACTGTTTCCCGGTCTTAGAGAAGTAGATTTCTTTCTGCGAAAGTGCTGTTTTCACACTGCTAAGTACTCCTAACTCTATCAACAATATAGGTTTTACCAGCTTTCTAAGTCTCTCTTATTTTCTTGCAGTTACACTTGGAATTCTCTGTGTAAACCTCTGTAACTTCTCTAGGTAGATGAATCACTGTGTACTTTCTCTTCCTTCTATCTGTTACAAATCTTGAGAAACTCATACATTCTCCGTTCACTGTTTCCCGGTCTTAGAGAAGTAGATTTCTTTGTGCGAAAGTGCTGTTTTCACAGTGCTAAGTACTCCCAACTCTATCAACAATGTAGGTTTTACCAGTTTTCTAAGTCTCTCTTATTTGCTTCTACTTATACTTGGAATTCTCTGTGTAAACCTCTGTAACTTCTCTAGGTAGATGAGTCACTGTGTACTTTCTCTTGTTTCTATCTGTTACCAATCTTGAGAAACTCACACATTCTCTTTTCACTGATTCCCAGTCTTAGAAAAGTAGATTTCTTTATGCGAAAGTGCTGTTTTCACAGTGCTAAGTACTCCCAACTCTATCAACAATGTAGGTTTTACCGGTTTTCTAAGTCTCTCTTATTTCCTTGTACTTATACTTGGAATTCTCTGTGTAAACCTCTGTAACTTTTCTAGGTAGAGGAATCACTGTGTCCTTTCTCTTGTTTCTATCTGTTACCAATCTTGAGAAACTCATACATTCTCCGTTCACTGTTTCCCGGTCTTAGAGAAGTAGATTTCTTTCTGCGAAAGTGCTGTTTTCACACTGCTAAGTACTCCTAACTCTATCAACAATATAGGTTTTACCAGCTTTCTAAGTCTCTCTCATTTTCTTGCAGTTACACTTGGAATTCTCTGTGTAAACCTCTGTAACTTCTCTAGGTAGATGAATCACTGTGTACTTTCTCTTCCTTCTATCTGTTACCAATCTTGAGAAACTCATACATTCTCCGTTCACTGTTTCCCGGTCTTAGAGAAGTAGATTTCTTTGTGCGAAAGTGCTGTTTTCACAGTGCTAAGTACTCCCAACTCTATCAACAATGTAGGTTTTACCAGTTTTCTAAGTCTCTCTTATTTGCTTGCACTTATACTTGGAATTCTCTGTGTAAACCTCTGTAACTTCTCTAGGTAGATGAGTCACTGTGTACTTTCTCTTGTTTCTATCTGTTACCAATCTTGAGAAACTCACACATTCTCTTTTCACTGATTCCCAGTCTTAGAAAAGTAGATTTCTTTATGCGAAAGTGCTGTTTTCACAGTGCTAAGTACTCCCAACTCTATCAACAATGTAGGTTTTACCGGTTATCTAAGTCTCTCTTATTTGCTTGTACTTATACTTGGAATTCTCTGTGTAAACCTCTGTAACTTCTCTAGGTAGATGAATCACTGTGTACTTTCTCTTGTTTCTATCTGTTACCAATCTTGAGAAACTCATACATTCTCCGTTCACTGTTTCCCGGTCTTAGAGAAGTAGATTTCTTTCTGCGAAAGTGCTGTTTTCACAGTGCTAAGTACTCCCAACTCTATCAACAATGTAGGTTTTACCAGTTTTCTAAGTCTCTCTTATTTTCTTGCACTTATACTTGGAATTCCCTGTGTAAACCTCTGTAACTTCTCTAGGTAGATGAATCACTGTGTACTTTCTCTTGTTTCTATCTGTTACCAATCTTGAGAAACTCATACATTCTCTGTTCACTGTTTCCCGGTCTTAGAGAAGTAGATTTCTTGGTGCGAAAGTGCTGTTTTCACAGTGCTAAGTACTCTCAACTCTATCAACAATGTAGGTTTTACCGATTTTCTAAGTCTCTCTTATTTGCTTGTACTTATACTTGGAATTCTCTGTGTAAACCTCTGTAACTTCTCTAGGTAGATGAATCACTGTGTACTTTCTCTTGTTTCTATCTGTTACCAATCTTGAGAAACTCATACATTCTCTGTTCACTGTTTCCCGGTCTTAGAGAAGTAGATTTCTTTGTGGGAAAATGCTGTTTTCACAGTGTTACGTACTCCCAACTCTATCAACACTGTAGGTTTTACCGCTTTTCTAAGTCTCTCTTCTTTGCTTGTACTTACACTTGGAATTCTCTGTGTAAACCTCTGTAACTTCTCGAGGTAGATAAATCACTGTGGACTTTCTCTTGTTTCTATCTGTTACCAATCTTGAGAAACTCATACATTTCCTGTTCACTGATACCCAGTCCTAGAGAAGTAGATTTCTTTGTGAGAAAGTGCTGTTTTCACAGTGCTAAGTACTCCCAACTCTATCAACAATGTGGGTTTTACCAGTTTTCTAAGTCTCTCTTATTTGCTTGTACTTATACTTGGAATTCTCTGTGTAAACCTCTGTAACTTCTCTAGGTAGATGAGTCACTGTGTACTTTCTCTTGTTTCTATCTGTTACCAATCTTGAGAAACTCACACATTCTCTTTTCACTGATTCCCAGTCTTAGAAAAGTAGATTTCTTTATGCGAAAGTGCTGTTTTCACAGTGCTAAGTACTCCCAACTCTATCAACAATGTAGGTTTTACCGGTTATCTAAGTCTCTCTTATTTGCTTGTACTTATACTTGGAATTCTCTGTGTAAACCTCTGTAACTTCTCTAGGTAGATGAATCACTGTGTACTTTCTCTTGTTTCTATCTGTTACCAATCTTGAGAAACTCATACATTCTCCGTTCACTGTTTCCCGGTCTTAGAGAAGTAGATTTCTTTCTGCGAAAGTGCTGTTTTCACAGTGCTAAGTACTCCCAACTCTATCAACAATGTAGGTTTTACCAGTTTTCTAAGTCTCTCTTATTTTCTTGCACTTATACTTGGAATTCTCCGTGTAAACCTCTGTAACTTCTCTAGGTAGATGAATCACTGTGTACTTTCTCTTGTTTTTATCTGTTACCAATCTTGAGAAACTCATACATTCTCTGTTCACTGTTTCCCGGTCTTAGAGAAGTAGATTTCTTGGTGCGAAAGTGCTGTTTTCATAGTGCTAAGTACTCCCAACTCTATCAACAATGTAGGTTTTACCGATTTTCTAAGTCTCTCTTATTTGCTTGTACTTATACTTGGAATTCTCTGTGTAAACCTCTGTAACTTCTCTAGGTAGATCAATCACTGTGTACTTTCTCTTGTTTCTATCTGTTACTAATCTTCAGAAACTCATACATTCTCCGTTCATTGTTTCCCGGTCTTAGAGAAGTAGATTTCTTTGTGCGAAAGTGCTGTTTTCACAGTGATAAGTACTCCCAACTCTATCAACAATGGAGTTTTTAATAGTTTTCTAAGTCTCTCTTATTTTCTTGCACTTATACTTGGAATTCTCTGTGTAAACCTCTGTAACTTCTCTAGGTAGATGAATCACTGTGTACTTTCTCTTGTTTCTATCTGTTACCAATCTTGAGAAACTCACACATTCTCTGTTCACTGATTCCCAGTCTTAAAGCAGTACATTTCTTTGTGCGAAAGTGCTGTTTTCACAGTGATAAGTACTCCCAACTCTATCAACAATGTAGGTTTTACCGGTTTTCTAAGTCTCTGTTATTTGCTGGTACTTATACTTGGAATTCTGTGTGTAAACCTCTGTAATTTCTCTCGGTAGATGAATCACTGTGGACTTTGTCTTGTTTCTATCTGTTACCATTCTTGAGAAACTCATACATTCTCTGTTCCCTGTTTCCCAGTCCTAGAGAAGTAGATTTCGTTGTGCGAAAGTGCTGTTTTCACAGTGATAAGTACTCCCAACTCTATCAACAATGTAGGTTTTACCGGTTTTCTAAGTCTCTCTTATTTGCTGGTACTTATACTTGGAATTCTGTGTGTGTAAACCTCTGTAATTTCTCTCGGTAGATGAATCACTGTGGACTTTGTCTTGTTTCTATCTGTTACCATTCTTGAGAAACTCATACATTCTCTGTTCACTGATTCTCAGTCCTAGAGAAGTAGATTTCGTTGTGCGAAAGTGCTGTTTTCACAGTGCTAAGTACTCCCAACTCTATCAACAATGTAGGTTTTACCGGTTATCTAAGTCTCTCTTATTTGCTTGTACTTATACTTGGAATTCTCTGTGTAAACCTCTGTAACTTCTCTAGGTAGATGAATCACTGTGTACTTTCTCTTGTTTCTATCTGTTACCCATCTTGAGAAACTCATACATTCTCCGTTCACTGTTTCCCGGTCTTAGAGAAGTAGATTTCTTTCTGCGAAAGTGCTGTTTTCACAGTGCTAAGTACTCCCAACTCTATCAACAATGTAGGTTTTACCAGTTTTCTAAGTCTCTCTTATTTTCTTGCACTTATACTTGGAATTCTCCGTGTAAACCTCTGTAACTTCTCTAGGTAGATGAATCACTGTGTACTTTCTCTTGTTTCTATCTGTTACCAATCTTGAGAAACTCATACATTCTCTGTTCACTGTTTCCCGGTCTTAGAAAAGTAGATTTCTTGGTGCGAAAGTGCTGTTTTCACAGTGCTAAGTACTCCCAACTCTATCAACAATGTAGGTTTTACCGATTTTCTAAGTCTCTCTTATTTGCTTGTACTTATACTTGGAATTCTCTGTGTAAACTCTGTAACTTCTCTAGGTAGATGAATCACTGTGTACTTTCTCTTGTTTCTATCTGTTACCAATCTTGAGAAACTCATACATTCTCTGTTCACTGATTCCCAGTCTTAGAGAAGTAGATTTCTTTGTGCGAAAATGCTGTTTTCACAGTGTTACGTACTCCCAACTCTATCAACAATGTAGGTTTTACCGCTTTTCTAAGTCTCTCTTCTTTGCTTGTACTTACACTTGGAATTCTCTGTGTAAACCTCTGTAACTTCTCGAGGTAGATAAATCACTGTGGACTTTCTCTTGTTTCTATCTGTTACCAATCTTGAGAAACTCATACATTTTCTGTTCACTGATTCCCAGTCCTAGAGAAGTAGATTTCTTTGTGAGAAAGTGCTGTTTTCACAGTGCTAAGTACTCCCAACTCTATCAACAATGTAGGTTTTACCAGTTTTCTAAGTCTCTCTTATTTGCTTGTACTTATACTTGGAATTCTCTGTGTAAACCTCTGTAACTTCTCTAGGTAGATGAGTCACTGTGTACTTTCTCTTGTTTCTATCTGTTACCAATCTTGAGAAACTCACACATTCTCTTTTCACTGGTTCCCAGTCTTAGAAAAGTAGATTTCTTTATGCGAAAGTGCTGTTTTCACAGTGCTAAGTACTCCCAACTCTATCAACAATGTAGGTTTTACCGGTTATCTAAGTCTCTCTTATTTGCTTGTACTTATACTTGGAATTCTCTGTGTAAACCTCTGTAACTTCTCTAGGTAGATGAATCACTGTGTACTTTCTCTTGTTTCTATCTGTTACCAATCTTGAGAAACTCATACATTCTCCGTTCACTGTTTCCCGGTCTTAGAGAAGTAGATTTCTTTCTGCGAAAGTGCTGTTTTCACAGTGCTAAGTACTCCCAACTCTATCAACAATGTAGGTTTTACCAGTTTTCTAAGTCTCTCTTATTTTCTTGCACTTATACTTGGAATTCTCCGTGTAAACCTCTGTAACTTCTCTAGGTAGATGAATCACTGTGTACTTTCTCTTGTTTCTATCTGTTACCAATCTTGAGAAACTCATACATTCTCTGTTCACTGTTTCCCGGTCTTAGAGAAGTAGATTTCTTGGTGCGAAAGTGCTGTTTTCACAGTGCTAAGTACTCCCAACTCTATCAACAATGTAGGTTTTACCGATTTTCTAAGTCTCTCTTATTTGCTTGTGCTTATACTTGGAATTCTCTGTGTAAACCTCTGTAACTTCTCTAGGTAGATCAATCACTGTGTACTTTCTCTTGTTTCTATCTGTTACCAATCTTGAGAAACTCATACATTCTCTGTTCACTGATTCCCAGTCTTAGAGAAGTAGATTTCTTTGTGCGAAAATGCTGTTTTCACAGTGTTACGTACTCCCAACTCTATCAACAATGTAGGTTTTACCGCTTTTCTGAGTCTCTCTTATTTGCTTGTACTTACACTTGGAATTCTCTGTGTAAACCTCTGTAACTTCTCTAGGTAGATAAATCACTGTGTACTTTCTCTTGTTTCTATCTGTTACCAATCTTGAGAAACTCATACATTTTCTGTTCACTGATTCCCAGTCTTACAGCAGTAGATTTCTTTGTGCGAAAGTGCTGTTTTCACAGTGCTAAGTACTCCCAACTCTATCAACAATGTAGGTTTTACCGGTTTTCTAAGTCTCTCTTTTTGCTGGTACTTATACTTGGAATTCTCTGTGTAAACCTTTGTAACTTCTCTAGGTAGCTGAATCACTGTGTACTTTCTCTTGTTTCTATCTGTTACCAATCTTGAGAAACTCATACATTCTCTGTTCACTGATTCCCAGTCTTACAGCAGTAGATTTCTTTGTGCGAAAGTGCTGTTTTCACAGTGATAAGTACTCCCAACTCTATCAACAATGTAGGTTTCACCGGTTTTCTAAGTCTCTCTTATTTGCTGGTACTTATACATGGAATTCTCTGTGTAAACCATTGTAACTTCTCTAGGTAGATGAATCACTGTGTACTTTCTCCTGTTTCTATCTGTTACCAATCTTGAGAAACTCATACATTCTCCGTTCACTGTTTACCGGTCTTAGAGAAGTAGATTTCTTTCTGCGAAAGTGCTGTTTTCACAGAGCTAAGTACTCCCAACTCTATCAACAATGTAGGTTTTACCAGTTTTCTAAGTCTCTCTTATTTTCTTGTACTTATACTTGGAATTCTCTGTGTAAACCTCTAAACCTTCTCTCGGTAAATGAATCACTGTGGACTTTCTCTTGTTTCTATCTGTTACCAATCTTGAGAAACTCATACATTCTCTGTTTACTGTTTCGCAGTCTTAGAGAAGCAGATTTCTTTGTGTGAAAGTGCTGTTTTCACAGTGCTAAGTACTCCCAACTCTATCAACAATGGAGTTTTTAATAGTTTTCTAAGTCTCTCTTATTTTCTTCCACTTATACTTGGAATTCTCTGTGTAAACCTTTGTAACTTCTCTAGGTAGATTAATCACTGTGTACTTTCTCTTTTTTCTGTCTGTTACCAATCTTGAGAAACTCACACATTCTCTTTTCACTGATTCCCAGTCTTAGAAAAGTAGATTTCTTTATGCGAAAGTGCTGTTTTCACAGTGCTAAGTACTCCCAACTCTATCAACAATGTAGGTTTTACCGGTTATCTAAGTCTCTCTTATTTGCTTGTACTTATACTTGGAATTCTCTGTGTAAACCTCTGTAACTTCTCTAGATAGACGAATCACTGTGTCCTTTCTCTTGTTTCTATCTGTTACCAATCTTGAGAAACTCATACATTCTCCGTTCACTGTTTCCCGGTCTTAGAGAAGTAGATTTCTTTCTGCGAAAGTGCTGTTTTCACAGTGCTAAGTACTCCCAACTCTATCAACAATGTAGGTTTTACCAGTTTTCTAAGTCTCTCATTTTCTTGCACTTATACTTGGAATTCTCTGTGTAAACCTCTATACCTTCTCTCGGGAAATGAATCACTGTGTACTTTCTCTTGTTTCTATCTGTTACCAATCTTGAGAAACTCATACATTCTCCGTTCACTGATTCCCAGTCTTAGAGAAGTAGATTTCTTAGTGTGAAAGTGCTGTTTTCACAGTGCTAAGTACTCCCAACTCTATCAACAATGCAGGTTTTACCGGTTTTCTGATTCTCTCTTATTTGCTTGTACTTATACTTGGAATTCTCTATGTAAACCTCTGTAACTTCTCTAGGTAAATGAATCACTGTGGACTTTCTCTTGTTTCTATCTGTTACCAATCTTGAGAAACTCATACATTCTCTGTTTACTGTTTCACGGTCTTAGAGAAGTAGATTTCTTTGTGTGAAGGTGCTGTTTTCACAGTGGTAAGTACTCCCAACTCTATCAACAATGGAGTTTTTAATAGTTTTCTAATTCTCTCTTATTTTATTGCACTTATACTTGGAATTCTCTGTGTAAACCTCTGTAACTTCTCTAGGTAGATGAATCACTGTGTACTTTCTCTTGTTTCTATCTGTTACCAATCTTGAGAAACTCACACATTCTCTTTTCACTGATTCCCAGTCTTAGAAAAGTAGATTTCTTTATGCGAAAGTGCTGTTTTCACAGTGCTAAGTACTCCCAACTCTATCAACAATGTAGGTTTTACCGGTTTTCTAAGTCTCTCTTATTTGCTGGTACTTATACTTGGAATTCTCTGTGTAAACCTTTGTAACTTCTCTAGGTAGATGAATCACTGTGTACTTTCTCTTGTTTCTATCTGTTACCAATCTTGAGAAACTCATACATTCTCCGTTCACTGTTTCCCGGTCTTAGAGAAGTAGGTTTCTTTCTGCGAAAGTGCTGTTTTCACAGTGCTAAGTACTCCCAACTCTATCAACAATGTAGGTTTTACCAGTTTTCTAAGTCTCTCTTATTTTCTTGTACTTATACTTGGAATTCTCTGTGTAAACCTCTAAACATTCTCTCGGTAAATGAATCACTGTGGACTTTCTCTTGTTTCTATCTGTTACCAATCTTGAGAAACTCATACATTCTCTGTTTACTGTTTCGCGGTCTTAGAGAAGTAGATTTCTTGGTGCGAAAGTTCTGTTTTCACAGTGCTAAGTACTCCCAACTCTATCAACAATGTAGGTTTTACCGATTTTCTAAGTCTCTCTTATTTGCTTGTACTTATACTTGGAATTCTCTGTGTAAACCTCTGTAACTTCTCTAGGTAGATGAATCACTGTGTACTTTCTCTTGTTTCTATCTGTTACCAATCTTGAGAAACTCACACATTCTCTTTTCACTGATTCCCAGTCTTAGAAAAGTAGATTTCTTTATGCGGAAGTGCTGTTTTCACAGTGCTAAGTACTCCCAACTCTATCAACAATGTAGGTTTTACCGGTTTTCTAAGTCTCTCTTATTTGCTGGTACTTATACTTGGAATTCTCTGTGTAAACCTTTGTAACTTCTCTAGGTAGATGAATCACTGTGTACTTTCTCTTGTTTCTATCTGTTACCAATCTTGAGAAACTCATACATTCTCCGTTCACTGTTTCCCGGTCTTAGAGAAGTAGGTTTCTTTCTGCGAAAGTGCTGTTTTCACAGTGCTAAGTACTCCCAACTCTATCAACAATGTAGGTTTTACCAGTTTTCTAAGTCTCTCTTATTTTCTTGTACTTATACTTGGAATTCTCTGTGTAAACCTCTAAACATTCTCTCGTTAAATGAATCACTGTGGACTTTCTCTTGTTTCTATCTGTTACCAATCTTGAGAAACTCATACATTCTCTGTTTACTGTTTCGCGGTCTTAGAGAAGTAGATTTCTATGTGCGAAAGTGCTGTTTTCACAGTGCTAAGTACTCCCAACTCTATCAACAATGGAGTTTTTAATAGTTTTCTATGTCTCTCTTATTTGCTGGTACTTATACTTGGAATTCTCTGTGTAAACCTCTGTAACTTCTCTAGGTAGATGAATCACTGTGTACTTTCTCTTGTTTCTATCTGTTACCAATCTTGAGAAACTCACACATTCTCTTTTCACTGTTTCCCGGTCTTAGAGAAGTAGATTTCTTTAAGCGAAAGTGCTGTTTTCACAGTGCTAAGTACTCCCAACTCTATCAACAATGTAGTTTCTACCAGTTTTCTAAGTCTCTCTTATTTTCATGAAGTTACACTTGGATTTCTCTGTGTAAACCTCTGTAACTTCTCTAGGTAGATGAATCACTGTGTACTTTCTCTTGTTTCTATCTGTTAACAATCTTGAGAAACTCATACATTCTCTGTTCACTGTTTCCCGGTCTTAGAGAAGTAGATTTCTTGGTGCGAAAGTGCTGTTTTCACAGTGCTAAGTACTCCCAACTCTATCAACAATGTAGGTTTTACCGGTTTTCTAAGTCTCTCTTATTTCCTTGTACTTATACTTGGAATTCTCTGTGTAAACCTCTGTAACTTTTCTAGGTAGAGGAATCACTGTGTCCTTTCTCTTGTTTCTATCTGTTACCCATCTTGAGAAACTCATACATTCTCCGTTCACTGTTTCCCGGTCTTAGAGAAGTAGATTTCTTTCTGCGAAAGTGCTGTTTTCACACTGCTAAGTACTCCTAACTCTATCAACAATGTAGGTTTTACCAGTTTTCTAAGTCTCTCTTATTTTCTTGCACTTATACTTGGAATTCTCCGTGTAAACCTCTGTAACTTCTCTAGGTAGATGAATCACTGTGTACTTTCTCTTGTTTGTATCTGTTACCAATCTTGAGAAACTCATACATTCTCTGTTCACTGATTCCCGGTCTTAGAGAAGTAGATTTCTTTCTGCGAAAGTGCTGTTTTCACAGTGCTAAGTACTCCCAACTCTATCAACAATGTAGGTTTTACCGGTTTTCTAAGTCTCTCTTATTTGCTGGTACTTATACTTGGAATTCTCTGTGTAAACCTTTGTAACTTCTCTAGGTAGATGAATCACTGTGTACTTTCTCTTGTTTCTATCTGTTACCAATCTTGAGAAACTCATACATTCTCCGTTCACTGTTTCCCGGTCTTAGAGAAGTAGGTTTCTTTCTGCGAAAGTGCTGTTTTCACAGTGCTAAGTACTCCCAACTCTATCAACAATGTAGGTTTTACCAGTTTTCTAAGTCTCTCTTATTTTCTTGTACTTATACTTGGAATTCTCTGTGTAAACCTCTGTAACTTCTCTAGGTAGATGAGTCACTGTGTACTTTCTCTTGTTTCTATCTGTTACCAATCTTGAGAAACTCACACATTCTCTTTTCACTGATTCCCAGTCTTAGAAAAGTAGATTTCTTTATGCGAAAGTGCTGTTTTCACAGTGCTAAGTACTCCCAACTCTATCAACAATGTAGGTTTTACCGGTTATCTAAGTCTCTCTTATTTGCTTGTACTTATACTTGGAATTCTCTGTGTAAACCTCTGTAACTTCTCTAGGTAGATGAATCACTGTGTACTTTCTCTTGTTTCTATCTGTTACCAATCTTGAGAAACTCATACATTCTCCGTTCACTGTTTCCCGGTCTTAGAGAAGTAGATTTCTTTCTGCGAAAGTGCTGTTTTCACAGTGCTAAGTACTCCCAACTCTATCAACAATGTAGGTTTTACCGATTTTCTAAGTCTCTCTTATTTGCTTGTACTTATACTTGGAATTCTCTGTGTAAACCTCTGTAACTTCTCTAGGTAGATCAATCACTGTGTACTTTCTCTTGTTTCTATCTGTTACTAATCTTCAGAAACTCATACATTCTCCGTTCATTGTTTCCCGGTCTTAGAGAAGTAGATTTCTTTGTGCGAAAGTGCTGTTTTCACAGTGCTAAGTACTCCCAACTCTATCAACAATGGAGTTTTTAATAGTTTTCTAAGTCTCTCTTATTTTCTTGCACTTATACTTGGAATTCTCTGTGTAAACCTCTGTAACTTCTCTAGGTAGATGAATCACTGTGTACTTTCTCTTGTTTCTATCTGTTACCAATCTTGAGAAACTCACACATTCTCTGTTCACTGATTCCCAGTCTTAGAAAAGTAAATTTCTTTGTGCGAAAGTGCTGTTTTCACAGTGCTAATTATTCCCAACTCTATCAACAATGTAGGTTTTACTGGTAATCTAAGTCTCTCTTATTTGCTTGTACTTATACTTGGAATTCTCTGTGTAAACCTCTGTAACTTCTCTAGGTAAATGAATCACTCTGTACTTTCTCTTGTTTCTATCTGTTACCAATCTTGAGAAACTCACACATTCTCTGTTCACTGATTCCCAGTCTTAAAGCAGTACATTTCTTTGTGCGAAAGTGCTGTTTTCACAGTGATAAGTACTCCCAACTCTATCAACAATGTAGGTTTTACCGGTTTTCTAAGTCTCTCTTATTTGCTGGTACTTATACTTGGAATTCTGTGTGTGTAAACCTCTGTAATTTCTCTCGGTAGATGAATCACTGTGGACTTTGTCTTGTTTCCATCTGTTACCATTCTTGAGAAACTCATACATTCTCTGTTCACTGATTCCCAGTCCTAGAGAAGTAGATTTCGTTGTGCGAAAGTGCTGTTTTCACAGTGCTAAGTACTCCCAACTCTATCAACAATGTAGTTTCTACCAGTTTTCTAAGTCTCTCTTATTTTCATGAAGTTACACTTGGATTTCTCTGTGTAAACCTCTGTAACTTCTCTAGGTAGATGAATCACTGTGTACTTTCTCTTGTTTCTATCTGTTAACAATCTTGAGAAACTCATACATTCTCTGTTCACTGTTTCCCGGTCTTAGAGAAGTAGATTTCTTGGTGCGAAAGTGCTGTTTTCACAGTGCTAAGTACTCCCAACTCTATCAACAATGTAGGTTTTACCGGTTTTCTAAGTCTCTCTTATTTCCTTGTACTTATACTTGGAATTCTCTGTGTAAACCTCTGTAACTTTTCTAGGTAGAGGAATCACTGTGTCCTTTCTCTTGTTTCTATCTGTTACCCATCTTGAGAAACTCATACATTCTCCGTTCACTGTTTCCCGGTCTTAGAGAAGTAGATTTCTTTCTGCGAAAGTGCTGTTTTCACACTGCTAAGTACTCCTAACTCTATCAACAATATAGGTTTTACCAGCTTTCTAAGTCTCTCTTATTTTCTTGTAGTTACACTTGGAATTCTCTGTGTAAACCTCTGTAACTTCTCTAGGTAGATGAATCACTGTGTACTTTCTCTTCCTTCTATCTGTTACCAATCTTGAGAAACTCATACATTCTCCGTTCACTGTTTCCCGGTCTTAGAGAAGTAGATTTCTTTGTGCGAAAGTGCTGTTTTCACAGTGCTAAGTACTCCCAACTCTATCAACAATGTAGGTTTTACCAGTTTTCTAAGTCTCTCTTATTTGCTTGCACTTATACTTGGAATTCTCTGTGTAAACCTCTGTAACTTCTCTAGGTAGATGAGTCACTGTGTACTTTCTCTTGTTTCTATCTGTTACCAATCTTGAGAAACTCACACATTCTCTTTTCACTGATTCCCAGTCTTAGAAAAGTAGATTTCTTTATGCGAAAGTGCTGTTTTCACAGTGCTAAGTACTCCCAACTCTATCAACAATGTAGGTTTTACCGGTTATCTAAGTCTCTCTTATTTGCTTGTACTTATACTTGGAATTCTCTGTGTAAACCTCTGTAACTTCTCTAGGTAGATGAATCACTGTGTACTTTGTCTTGTTTCTATCTGTTACCAATCTTGAGAAACTCATACATTCTCCGTTCACTGTTTCCCGGTCTTAGAGAAGTAGATTTCTTTCTGCGAAAGTGCTGTTTTCACAGTGCTAAGTACTCCCAACTCTATCAACAATGTAGGTTTTACCAGTTTTCTAAGTCTCTCTTATTTTCTTGCACTTATACTTGGAATTCTCCGTGTAAACCTCTGTAACTTCTCTAGGTAGATGAATCACTGTGTACTTTCTCTTGTTTGTATCTGTTACCAATCTTGAGAAACTCATACATTCTCTGTTCACTGATTCCCGGTCTTAGAGAAGTAGATTTCTTGGTGCGAAAGTGCTGTTTTCACAGTGCTAAGTACTCCCAACTCTATCAACAATGTAGGTTTTACCGGTTTTCTAAGTCTCTCTTATTTGCTGGTACTTATACTTGGAATTCTCTGTGTAAACCTTTGTAACTTCTCTAGGTAGATGAATCACTGTGTACTTTCTCTTGTTTCTATCTGTTACCAATCTTGAGAAACTCATACATTCTCCGTTCACTGTTTCCCGGTCTTAGAGAAGTAGGTTTCTTTCTGCGAAAGTGCTGTTTTCACAGTGCTAAGTACTCCCAACTCTATCAACAATGTAGGTTTTACCAGTTTTCTAAGTCTCTCTTATTTTCTTGTACTTATACTTGGAATTCTCTGTGTAAACCTCTGTAACTTCTCTAGGTAGATGAGTCACTGTGTACTTTCTCTTGTTTCTATCTGTTACCAATCTTGAGAAACTCACACATTCTCTTTTCACTGATTCCCAGTCTTAGAAAAGTAGATTTCTTTATGCGAAAGTGCTGTTTTCACAGTGCTAAGTACTCCCAACTCTATCAACAATGTAGGTTTTACCGGTTATCTAAGTCTCTCTTATTTGCTTGTACTTATACTTGGAATTCTCTGTGTAAACCTCTGTAACTTCTCTAGGTAGATGAATCACTGTGTACTTTCTCTTGTTTCTATCTGTTACCAATCTTGAGAAACTCATACATTCTCCGTTCACTGTTTCCCGGTCTTAGAGAAGTAGATTTCTTTCTGCGAAAGTGCTGTTTTCACAGTGCTAAGTACTCCCAACTCTATCAACAATGTAGGTTTTACCGATTTTCTAAGTCTCTCTTATTTGCTTGTACTTATACTTGGAATTCTCTGTGTAAACCTCTGTAACTTCTCTAGGTAGATCAATCACTGTGTACTTTCTCTTGTTTCTATCTGTTACTAATCTTCAGAAACTCATACATTCTCCGTTCATTGTTTCCCGGTCTTAGAGAAGTAGATTTCTTTGTGCGAAAGTGCTGTTTTCACAGTGCTAAGTACTCCCAACTCTATCAACAATGGAGTTTTTAATAGTTTTCTAAGTCTCTCTTATTTTCTTGCACTTATACTTGGAATTCTCTGTGTAAACCTCTGTAACTTCTCTAGGTAGATGAATCACTGTGTACTTTCTCTTGTTTCTATCTGTTACCAATCTTGAGAAACTCACACATTCTCTGTTCACTGATTCCCAGTCTTAGAAAAGTAAATTTCTTTGTGCGAAAGTGCTGTTTTCACAGTGCTAATTATTCCCAACTCTATCAACAATGTAGGTTTTACTGGTAATCTAAGTCTCTCTTATTTGCTTGTACTTATACTTGGAATTCTCTGTGTAAACCTCTGTAACTTCTCTAGGTAAATGAATCACTCTGTACTTTCTCTTGTTTCTATCTGTTACCAATCTTGAGAAACTCACACATTCTCTGTTCACTGATTCCCAGTCTTAAAGCAGTACATTTCTTTGTGCGAAAGTGCTGTTTTCACAGTGATAAGTACTCCCAACTCTATCAACAATGTAGGTTTTACCGGTTTTCTAAGTCTCTGTTATTTGCTGGTACTTATACTTGGAATTCTGTGTGTAAACCTCTGTAATTTCTCTCGGTAGATGAATCACTGTGGACTTTGTCTTCTTTCTATCTGTTACCATTCTTGAGAAACTCATACATTCTCTGTTCCCTGATTCCCAGTCCTAGAGAAGTAGATTTCGTTGTGCGAAAGTGCTGTTTTCACAGTGATAAGTACTCCCAACTCTATCAACAATGTAGGTTTTACCGGTTTTCTAAGTCTCTCTTATTTGCTGGTACTTATACTTGGAATTCTGTGTGTGTAAACCTCTGTAATTTCTCTCGGTAGATGAATCACTGTGGACTTTGTCTTGTTTCCATCTGTTACCATTCTTGAGAAACTCATACATTCTCTGTTCACTGATTCCCAGTCCTAGAGAAGTAGATTTCGTTGTGCGAAAGTGCTGTTTTCACAGTGCTAAGTACTCCCAACTCTATCAACAATGTAGGTTTTACAGGTTTTCTAAGTCTCTCTTATATGCTTGTACTTATACTTGGAATTCTCTGTGTAAACCTCTGTAACTTCTCTAGATAGATGAATCACTGTGTACATTCTCTTGTTTCTATCTGTTACCCATCTTGAGAAACTGATACATTCTCCGTTCACTGTTTCCCGGTCTTAGAGAAGTAGATTTCTTTCTGCGAAAGTGCTGTTTTCACAGTGCTAAGTACTCCTAAGTCTATCAACAATATAGGTTTTACCAGCTTTCTAAGTCTCTCTTATTTTCTTGCAGTCACACTTGGAATTCTCTGTGTATACCTCTGTAACTTCTCTAGGTAGATGAATCACTGTGTATTTTCTCTTGTTTCTATCTGTTATCAATCTTGAGAAACTCATACATTCTCTGTTCACTGTTTCGCGGTCTTAGAGAAGTAGATTTCTTTGGGCGAAAGTCCTGTTTTCACAGTGCTAAGTACTCCCAACTCTATCAACAGTGTACTTTTTACCAGGTTTCTAAGTCTCTCTTATTTCTTGAAGTTACACTTGGATTTCTCTGTGTAAACCTCTGTAACTTCTCTAGGTAGATGAATCACTGTGTACTTTCTCTTGTTTCTATGTGTTACCAGTCTTGAGAAACTCATACATTCTCTGTTCACTGATTTCCAGTCTTAAAACAGTAGATTTCTTTGTGCGACAGTGCTGTTTGCACAGTGCTAAGTACTCCCAACTCTATCAACAATGGAGTTTTTAATAGTTTTCTAAGTCTCTCTTACTTTCTTGCACTTATACTTGGAATTCTCTGTGTAAAGCTCTGTAACTTCTCTAGGTAGATGAATCACTGTGTACTTTCTCTTGTTTCTATCTGTTACCAATCTTGAGAAACTCACACATTCTCTTTTCACTGATTCCCAGTCTTAGAAAAGTAGATTTCTTTGTGAGAAAGTGCTGTTTTCACAGTGCTAAGTACTCCCAACTCTATCAACAATGTAGGTTTTGCCGATTTTCTAAGTCTCTCTTATTTGCTTGTACTTATACTTGGAATTCTCTGTGTAAACCTCTGTAACTTCTCTAGGTAGATCAATCACTGTGTATTTTCTCTTGTTTCTATCTGTTACCAATCTTGAGAAACTCATACATTCTCTGTTCACTGATTCCCAGTCTTAGAGAAGTAGATTTCTTTGTGCGAAAATGCTGTTTTCACAGTGTTACGTACTCCCAACTCTATCAACAATGTAGGTTTTACCAGTTTTCTAAGTCTCTCTTATTTGCTTGTACTTACACTTGGAATTCTCTTTGTAAACCTCTGTAACTTCTCTAGGGAGATAAATCACTGTGTACTTTCTCTTGTTTCTATCTGTTTCCAATCTTGAGAAACTCATACATTCTCCGTTCACTGTTTCCCGGTCTTAGAGAAGTAGATTTCTTTCTGCGAAAGTGCTGTTTTCACAGTGCTAAGTACTCCCAACTCTATCAACAATGTAGGTTTTACCAGTTTTCTAAGTCTCTCTTATTTTCTTGCACTTATACTTGGAATTCCCTGTGTAAACCTCTGTAACTTCTCTAGGTAGATGAATCACTGTGTACTTTCTCTTGTTTCTATCTGTTACCAATCTTGAGAAACTCATACATTCTCTGTTCACTGTTTCCCGGTCTTAGAGAAGTAGATTTCTTGGTGCGAAAGTGCTGTTTTCACAGTGCTAAGTACTCCCAACTCTATCAACAATGTAGGTTTTACCGATTTTCTAAGTCTCTCTTATTTGCTTGTACTTATACTTGGAATTCTCTGTGTAAACCTCTGTAACTTCTCTAGGTAGATGAATCACTGTGTACTTTCTCTTGTTTCTATCTGTTACCAATCTTGAGAAACTCATACATTCTCTGTTCACTGTTTCCCGGTCTTAGAGAAGTAGATTTCTTTGTGCGAAAATGCTGTTTTCACAGTGTTACGTACTCCCAACTCTATCAACAATGTAGGTTTTACCGCTTTTCTAAGTCTCTCTTCTTTGCTTGTACTTACACTTGGAATTCTCTGTGTAAACCTCTGTAACTTCTCGAGGTAGATAAATCACTGTGGACTTTCTCTTGTTTCTATCTGTTACCAATCTTGAGAAACTCATACATTTTCTGTTCACTGATTCCCAGTCCTAGAGAAGTAGATTTCTTTGTGAGAAAGTGCTGTTTTCACAGTGCTAAGTACTCCCAACTCTATCAACAATGTGGGTTTTACCAGTTTTCTAAGTCTCTCTTATTTGCTTGTACTTATACTTGGAATTCTCTGTGTAAACCTCTGTAACTTCTCTAGGTAGATGAGTCACTGTGTACTTTCTCTTGTTTCTATCTGTTACCAATCTTGAGAAACTCACACATTCTCTTTTCACTGATTCCCAGTCTTAGAAAAGTAGATTTCTTTATGCGAAAGTGCTGTTTTCACAGTGCTAAGTACTCCCAACTCTATCAACAATGTAGGTTTTACCGGTTATCTAAGTCTCTCTTATTTGCTTGTACTTATACTTGGAATTCTCTGTGTAAACCTCTGTAACTTCTCTAGGTAGATGAATCACTGTGTACTTTCTCTTGTTTCTATCTGTTACCAATCTTGAGAAACTCATACATTCTCCGTTCACTGTTTCCCGGTCTTAGAGAAGTAGATTTCTTTCTGCGAAAGTGCTGTTTTCACAGTGCTAAGTACTCCCAACTCTATCAACAATGTAGGTTTTACCGATTTTCTAAGTCTCTCTTATTTGCTTGTACTTATACTTGGAATTCTCTGTGTAAACCTCTGTAACTTCTCTAGGTAGATCAATCACTGTGTACTTTCTCTTGTTTCTATCTGTTACTAATCTTCAGAAACTCATACATTCTCCGTTCATTGTTTCCCGGTCTTAGAGAAGTAGATTTCTTTGTGCGAAAGTGCTGTTTTCACAGTGATAAGTACTCCCAACTCTATCAACAATGGAGTTTTTAATAGTTTTCTAAGTCTCTCTTATTTTCTTGCACTTATACTTGGAATTCTCTGTGTAAACCTCTGTAACTTCTCTAGGTAGATGAATCACTGTGTACTTTCTCTTGTTTCTATCTGTTACCAATCTTGAGAAACTCACACATTCTCTGTTCACTGATTCCCAGTCTTAGAAAAGTAAATTTCTTTGTGCGAAAGTGCTGTTTTCACAGTGCTAATTATTCCCAACTCTATCAACAATGTAGGTTTTACTGGTAATCTAAGTCTCTCTTATTTGCTTGTACTTATACTTGGAATTCTCTGTGTAAACCTCTGTAACTTCTCTAGGTAAATGAATCACTCTGTACTTTCTCTTGTTTCTATCTGTTACCAATCTTGAGAAACTCACACATTCTCTGTTCACTGATTCCCAGTCTTAAAGCAGTACATTTCTTTGTGCGAAAGTGCTGTTTTCACAGTGATAAGTACTCCCAACTCTATCAACAATGTAGGTTTTACCGGTTTTCTAAGTCTCTGTTATTTGCTGGTACTTATACTTGGAATTCTGTGTGTAAACCTCTGTAATTTCTCTCGGTAGATGAATCACTGTGGACTTTGTCTTGTTTCTATCTGTTACCATTCTTGAGAAACTCATACATTCTCTGTTCCCTGATTCCCAGTCCTAGAGAAGTAGATTTCGTTGTGCGAAAGTGCTGTTTTCACAGTGATAAGTACTCCCAACTCTATCAACAATGTAGGTTTTACCGGTTTTCTAAGTCTCTGTTATTTGCTGGTACTTATACTTTGAATTCTGTGTGTGTAAACCTCTGTAATTTCTCTCGGTAGATGAATCACTGTGGACTTTGTCTTGTTTCTATCTGTTACCATTCTTTAGAAACTCATACATTCGCTGTTCACTGATTCCCAGTCCTAGAGAAGTAGATTTCGTTGTGCGAAAGTGCTGTTTTCACAGTGCTAAGTACTCCCAACTCTATCAACAATGTAGGTTTTACCGGTTTTCTAAGTCTCTCTTATTTGCTTGTACTTATACTTGTAATTCTCTGTGTAAACCTCTGTAACTTCTCTAGGTAGATGAGTCACTGTGTACTTTCTCTTGTTTCTATCTGTTACCAATCTTCAGAAACTCATACATTCTCTGTTCACTGATTCCCAGTCTTAAAGCAGTAGATTTCTTTGTGCGAAAGTGTTGTTTTCACAGTGCTAAGTACTCCCAACTCTATCAACAATGTAGGTTTTACAGGTTTTCTAAGTCTCTCTTATATGCTTGTACTTATACTTGGAATTCTCTGTGTAAACCTCTGTAACTTCTCTAGATAGATGAATCACTGTGTACATTCTCTTGTTTCTATCTGTTACCCATCTTGAGAAACTGATACATTCTCCGTTCACTGTTTCCCGGTCTTAGAGAAGTAGATTTCTTTCTGCGAAAGTGCTGTTTTCACAGTGCTAAGTACTCCTAAGTCTATCAACAATATAGGTTTTACCAGCTTTCTAAGTCTCTCTTATTTTCTTGCAGTCACACTTGGAATTCTCTGTGTATACCTCTGTAACTTCTCTAGGTAGATGAATCACTGTGTATTTTCTCTTGTTTCTATCTGTTATCAATCTTGAGAAACTCATACATTCTCTGTTCACTGTTTCGCGGTCTTAGAGAAGTAGATTTCTTTGTGCGAAAGTCCTGTTTTCACAGTGCTAAGTACTCCCAACTCTATCAACAGTGTACTTTTTACCAGGTTTCTAAGTCTCTCTTATTTTCTTGAAGTTACACTTGGATTTCTCTGTGTAAACCTCTGTAACTTCTCTAGGTAGATGAATCACTGTGTACTTTCTCTTGTTTCTATGTGTTACCAGTCTTGAGAAACTCATACATTCTCTGTTCACTGATTTCCAGTCTTAAAACAGTAGATTTCTTTGTGCGAAAGTGCTGTTTGCACAGTGCTAAGTACTCCCAACTCTATCAACAATGGAGTTTTTAATAGTTTTCTAAGTCTCTCTTACTTTCTTGCACTTATACTTGGAATTCTCTGTGTAAAGCTCTGTAACTTCTCCAGGTAGATGAATCACTGTGTACTTTCTCTTGTTTCTATCTGTTACCAATCTTGAGAAACTCACACATTCTCTTTTCACTGATTCCCAGTCTTAGAAAAGTAGATTTCTTTGTGAGAAAGTGCTGTTTTCACAGTGCTAAGTACTCCCAACTCTATCAACAATGTAGGTTTTACCGATTTTCTAAGTCTCTCTTATTTGCTTGTACTTATACTTGGAATTCTCTGTGTAAACCTCTGTAACTTCTCTAGGTAGATCAATCACTGTGTATTTTCTCTTGTTTCTATCTGTTACCAATCTTGAGAAACTCATACATTCTCTGTTCACTGATTCCCAGTCTTAGAGAAGTAGATTTCTTTGTGCGAAAATGCTGTTTTCACAGTGTTACGTACTCCCAACTCTATCAACAATGTAGGTTTTACCAGTTTTCTAAGTCTCTCTTATTTGCTTGTACTTACACTTGGAATTCTCTTTGTAAACCTCTGTAACTTCTCTAGGGAGATAAATTACTGTGTACTTTCTCTTGTTTCTATCTGTTACCAATCTTGAGAAACTCATACATTCTCTGTTCACTTATTCCCAGTCTTAGAGCAGTAGATTTCTATGTGCGAAAGTGCTTTTTTCACAGTGCTAAGTACTCCCAACTCTATCAACAATGTAGGTTTTACCGGTTTTCTAAGTCTCTCTTATTTGCTTGTACTTATACTTGGAATTCTCTGTGTAAACCTCTGTAACTTCTCTAGGTAAATGAATCACTGTGTACTTTCTCTTGTTTCTATCTGTTACCAATCTTGAGAAACTCACACATTCTCCGTTGACTGTTTCCCGGTCTTAGAGAAGTAGATTTCTTTATGCGAAAGTGCTGTTTTCACAGTGCTAAGTACTCCCAACTCTATCAACAATGCAGTTTCTACCAGTTTTCTAAGTCTCTCTTATTTTCATGAAGTTACACTTGGATTTCTCTGTGTAAACCTCTGTAACTTCTCTAGGTAGATGGATCACTGTGTACTTTCTCTTGTGTCTATCTGTTACCAATCTTGAGAAACTCATACATTCTCTGTTCACTGTTTCCCGGTCTTAGAGAAGTAGATTTCTTGGTGCGAAAGTGCTGTTTTCACAGTGCTAAGTACTCCCAACTCTATCAACAATGTAGGTTTTACCGGTTTTCTAAGTCTCTCTTATTTCCTTGTACTTATACTTGGAATTCTCTGTGTAAACCTCTGTAACTTCTCTAGGTAGATGAATCACTGTGTCCTTTCTCTTGTTTCTATCTGTTACCCATCTTGAGAAACTCATACATTCTCCGTTCACTGTTTCCCGGTCTTAGAGAAGTAGATGTCTTTCTGCGAAAGTGCTGTTTTCACACTGCTAAGTATTCCTAACTCTATCAACAATATAGGTTTTACCAGCTTTCTAAGTCTCTCTTATTTTCTTGCAGTTACCCTTGGAATTCTCTGTGTAAACCTCTGTAACTTCTCTAGATAGATGAATCACTGTGTACTTTCTCTTCCTTCTATCTGTTACCAATCTTGAGAAACTCATACATTCTCCGTTCACTGTTTCCCGGTCTTAGAGAAGTAGATTTCTTTGTGCGAAAGTGCTGTTTTCACAGTGCTAAGTACTCCCAACTCTATCAACAATGTAGGTTTTACCGCTTTTCTGAGTCTCTCTTATTTGCTTGTACTTACACTTGGAATTCTCTTTGTAAACCTCTGTAACTTCTCTAGGTAGATAAATCACTGTGTACTTTCTCTTGTTTCTATCTGTTACCAATCTTGAGAAACTCATACATTTTCTGTTCACTGATTCCCAGTCCTAGAGAAGTAGATTTCTTTGTGCGAAAGTGCTGTTTTCACAGTGCTAAGTACTCCCATCTCTATCAACAATGTAGGTTTTACTGGTTTTCTAAGTCTCTCTTATTTGCTGGTACTTATACTTGGAATTCTGTGTGTAAACCTCTGTAATTTCTCTCGGTAGATGAATCACTGTGGACTTTGTCTTGTTTCTATCTGTTACCAATCTTCAGAAACTCATACATTCTCTGTTCACTGATTCCCAGTCCTAGAGAAGTAGATTTCTTTGTGCGAAAGTGCTGTTTTCACAGTGATAAGTACTCCCAACTCTATCAACAATGTAGGTTTTACCGGTTTTCTAAGTCTCTCTTATTTGCTGGTACTTATACTTGGAATTCCCTGTGTAAACCTCTGTAACTTCTCTAGGAAGATGAATCACTGTGTACTTTCTCTTGTTTCTATCTGTTACCAATCTTGAGAAACTCATACATTCTCTGTTCACTGTTTCCCGGTCTTAGGGAAGTAGATTTCTTGGTGCGAAAGTGCTGTTTTCACAGTGCTAAGTACTCCCAACTCTATCGACAATGTAGGTTTTACCGATTTTCTAAGTCTGTCTTATTTGCTTGTACTTATACTTGGAATTCTCTGTGTAAACCTCTGTAACTTCTCTAGGTAGATTAATCACTGTGTACTTTCTCCTTTTTCTATCTGTTACCAATCTTGAGAAACTCATACATTCTCTGTTCACTGATTCCCAGTCTTAGAGAAGTAGATTTCTTTGTGCGAAAGTGCTGTTTTCACAGTGTTACGTACTCCAAACTCTATCAACAATGTAGGTTTTACCGCTTTTCTGAGTCTCTCTTATTTGCTTGTACTCACACTTGGAATTCTCTTTGTAAACCTCTGTAACTTCTCTAGGTAGATAAATCACTGTGTACTTTCTCTTGTTTCTATCTGTTACCAATCGTCAGAAACACATACATTCTCTGTTCACTGATTCCCAGTCCTAGAGAAGTAGATTTCTTTGTGCGAAAGTGCTGTTTTCACAGTGCTAAGTACTCCCAACTCTATCAACAATGTAGGTTTTACCAGTTTTCTAAGTCTCTCTTATTTGCTTGTACTTATACTTGGAATTCTCTGTGTAAACCTCTGTACCTTCTCTCGGTAGATGAATCACTGTGGACTTTCTCTTGTTTCTATCTGTTACCAATCTAGAGAAATTCATACATTCTCTGTTTACTGTTTCGCGGTGTTAGAGAGATAGATTTCTTGGTGTGAAAGTGCTGTTTTCACAGTGCTAAGTACTCCCAACTCTATCAACAATGGAGTTTTTAATAGTTTTCTAAGTCTCTCTTTTTTTCTTGCACTTATACTTGGAATTCTCTGTGTAAACCTCTGTAACTTCTCTAGGTAGGTGAATCACTGTGTACTTTCTCTTGTTTCTAAATGTTACCAATCTTGAGAAACTCACACATTCTCTGTTCACTGATTCCCAGTCTTATAAAAGTAGATTTCTTGGTGCGAAAGTGCTGTTTTCACAGTGCTAAGTACTCCCAACTCTATCAACAATGTAGGTTTTACCAGTTTTCTCTCTCTTATTTTCTTGCACTTATACTTGGAATTCCCTGTGTAAACCTCTGTAACTTCTCTAGGTAGATGAATCACTGTGTACTTTCTCTTCTTTCTATCTGTTACCAATCTTGAGAAACTCATACATTCTCTGTTCCGTGTTTCCCGGTCTTAGAGAAGTAGATTTCTTGGTGCGAAAGTGCTGTTTTCACAGTGCTAAGTACTCCCAACTCTATCAACAATGTAGGTTTTACCGATTTTCTAAGTCTCTCTTATTTGCTTGTACTTATACTTGGAATTCTCTGTGTAAACCTCTGTAACTTCTCTAGGTAGATGAATCACTGTGTACTTTCTCTTGTTTCTATCTGTTACCAATCTTGAGAAACTCATACATTCTCTGTTCACTGATTCCCAGTCTTAGAGAAGTAGATTTCTTTGTGCGAAAGTGCTGTTTTCACATTGTTACGTACTCCCAACTCTATCAACAATGTAGGTTTTACCGCTTTTCTGAGTCTCTCTTATTTGCTTGTACTTACACTTAGAATTCTCTTTGTAAACCTCTGAAACTTCTCTAGGTAGATAAATCACTGTGTACTTTCTCTTGTTTCTATCTGTTACCAATCTTGAGAAACTCATACATTCTCTGTTCACTGTTTCCCGGTCTTAGAGAAGTAGATTTCTTTCTGAGAAAGTGCTGTTTTCACAGTGCTAAGTAGTCCTAACTCTATCAACAATATAGGTTTTACCAGCTTTCTAAGTCTCTCTTATTATCTTGCAGTTATACTTGGAATTCTCTGTGTATACCTCTGTAACTTCTCTAGGTAGATGAATCACTGTGTATTTTCTCTTGTTTCTATCTGTTATCAATCTTGAGAAACTCATACATTCTCTTCACTGTTTCGCGGTCTTAGAGAAGTAGATTTCTATGTGCGAAAGTGCTGTTTTCACAGTGCTAAGTACTCCCAACTCTATCAACAATGTAGGTTTTACCAGTTTTCTAACTCTCTCTTATTTTCTTGCACTGATACTTGGAATTCCCTGTGTAAACGTCTGTAACTTCTCTAGGTAGATGAATCACTGTGTACTTTCTCTTGTTTCTATCTGTTACCAATCTTGAGAAACTCATACATTCTCTGTTCACTGTTTCCCGGTCTTAGAGTAGTAGATTTCTTTGTCCGAAAGTGCTGTTTTCACAGTGCTAAGTACTCCCAACTCTATCAACAATGTAGGTTTTACCGATTTTCTAAGTCTCTCTTATTTGCTTGTACTTATACTTGGAATTCTCTGTGTAAACCTCTGTAACTTCTCTAGGTAGATTAATCACTGTGTACTTTCTCTTGTTTCTATCTGTTACGAATCTTGAGAAACTCATACATTCTCTGTTCACTGATTCCCAGCCTTAGAGAAGTAGATTTCTTTGTGCGAAAATCCTGTTTTCACAGTGTTACGTACTCCCAACTCTATCAACAATGTAGGTTTTACCGCTTTTCTAAGTCTCTCTTATTTGCTTGTACTTACACTTGGAATTCTCCTTGTAAACCTCTGTAACTTCTCTAGGTAGATAAATCACTGTGTACTTTCTCTTGTTTCTATCTGTTACCAATCTTGAGAAACTCATACATTTTCTGTTCACTGATTCCCAGTCCTAGAGAAGTAGATTTCTTTGTGCGAAAGTGCTGTTTTCACAGTGCTAAGTACTCCCATCTCTATCAACAATGTAGGTTTTACTGGTTTTCTAAGTCTCTCTTATTTGCTGGTACTTATACTTGGAATTCTGTGTGTAAACCTCTGTAATTTCTCTCGGTAGATGAATCACTGTGGACTTTGTCTTGTTTCTATCTGTTACCAATCTTCAGAAACTCATACATTCTCTGTTCACTGATTCCCAGTCCTAGAGAAGTAGATTTCTTTGTGCGAAAGTGCTGTTTTCACAGTGATAAGTACTCCCAACTCTATCAACAATGTAGGTTTTACCGGTTTTCTAAGTCTCTCTTATTTGCTGGTACTTATACTTGGAATTCCCTGTGTAAACCTCTGTAACTTCTCTAGGAAGATGAATCACTGTGTACTTTCTCTTGTTTCTATCTGTTACCAATCTTGAGAAACTCATACATTCTCTGTTCACTGTTTCCCGGTCTTAGGGAAGTAGATTTCTTGGTGCGAAAGTGCTGTTTTCACAGTGCTAAGTACTCCCAACTCTATCGACAATGTAGGTTTTACCGATTTTCTAAGTCTGTCTTATTTGCTTGTACTTATACTTGGAATTCTCTGTGTAAACCTCTGTAACTTCTCTAGGTAGATTAATCACTGTGTACTTTCTCCTTTTTCTATCTGTTACCAATCTTGAGAAACTCATACATTCTCTGTTCACTGATTCCCAGTCTTAGAGAAGTAGATTTCTTTGTGCGAAAGTGCTGTTTTCACAGTGTTACGTACTCCAAACTCTATCAACAATGTAGGTTTTACCGCTTTTCTGAGTCTCTCTTATTTGCTTGTACTCACACTTGGAATTCTCTTTGTAAACCTCTGTAACTTCTCTAGGTAGATAAATCACTGTGTACTTTCTCTTGTTTCTATCTGTTACCAATCGTCAGAAACACATACATTCTCTGTTCACTGATTCCCAGTCCTAGAGAAGTAGATTTCTTTGTGCGAAAGTGCTGTTTTCACAGTGCTAAGTACTCCCAACTCTATCAACAATGTAGGTTTTACCAGTTTTCTAAGTCTCTCTTATTTGCTTGTACTTATACTTGGAATTCTCTGTGTAAACCTCTGTACCTTCTCTCGGTAGATGAATCACTGTGGACTTTCTCTTGTTTCTATCTGTTACCAATCTAGAGAAATTCATACATTCTCTGTTTACTGTTTCGCGGTGTTAGAGAGATAGATTTCTTGGTGTGAAAGTGCTGTTTTCACAGTGCTAAGTACTCCCAACTCTATCAACAATGGAGTTTTTAATAGTTTTCTAAGTCTCTCTTTTTTTCTTGCACTTATACTTGGAATTCTCTGTGTAAACCTCTGTAACTTCTCTAGGTAGGTGAATCACTGTGTACTTTCTCTTGTTTCTAAATGTTACCAATCTTGAGAAACTCACACATTCTCTGTTCACTGATTCCCAGTCTTATAAAAGTAGATTTCTTGGTGCGAAAGTGCTGTTTTCACAGTGCTAAGTACTCCCAACTCTATCAACAATGTAGGTTTTACCAGTTTTCTCTCTCTTATTTTCTTGCACTTATACTTGGAATTCCCTGTGTAAACCTCTGTAACTTCTCTAGGTAGATGAATCACTGTGTACTTTCTCTTCTTTCTATCTGTTACCAATCTTGAGAAACTCATACATTCTCTGTTCCGTGTTTCCCGGTCTTAGAGAAGTAGATTTCTTGGTGCGAAAGTGCTGTTTTCACAGTGCTAAGTACTCCCAACTCTATCAACAATGTAGGTTTTACCGATTTTCTAAGTCTCTCTTATTTGCTTGTACTTATACTTGGAATTCTCTGTGTAAACCTCTGTAACTTCTCTAGGTAGATGAATCACTGTGTACTTTCTCTTGTTTCTATCTGTTACCAATCTTGAGAAACTCATACATTCTCTGTTCACTGATTCCCAGTCTTAGAGAAGTAGATTTCTTTGTGCGAAAGTGCTGTTTTCACATTGTTACGTACTCCCAACTCTATCAACAATGTAGGTTTTACCGCTTTTCTGAGTCTCTCTTATTTGCTTGTACTTACACTTAGAATTCTCTTTGTAAACCTCTGAAACTTCTCTAGGTAGATAAATCACTGTGTACTTTCTCTTGTTTCTATCTGTTACCAATCTTGAGAAACTCATACATTCTCTGTTCACTGTTTCCCGGTCTTAGAGAAGTAGATTTCTTTCTGAGAAAGTGCTGTTTTCACAGTGCTAAGTAGTCCTAACTCTATCAACAATATAGGTTTTACCAGCTTTCTAAGTCTCTCTTATTATCTTGCAGTTATACTTGGAATTCTCTGTGTATACCTCTGTAACTTCTCTAGGTAGATGAATCACTGTGTATTTTCTCTTGTTTCTATCTGTTATCAATCTTGAGAAACTCATACATTCTCTTCACTGTTTCGCGGTCTTAGAGAAGTAGATTTCTATGTGCGAAAGTGCTGTTTTCACAGTGCTAAGTACTCCCAACTCTATCAACAATGTAGGTTTTACCAGTTTTCTAACTCTCTCTTATTTTCTTGCACTGATACTTGGAATTCCCTGTGTAAACGTCTGTAACTTCTCTAGGTAGATGAATCACTGTGTACTTTCTCTTGTTTCTATCTGTTACCAATCTTGAGAAACTCATACATTCTCTGTTCACTGTTTCCCGGTCTTAGAGTAGTAGATTTCTTTGTCCGAAAGTGCTGTTTTCACAGTGCTAAGTACTCCCAACTCTATCAACAATGTAGGTTTTACCGATTTTCTAAGTCTCTCTTATTTGCTTGTACTTATACTTGGAATTCTCTGTGTAAACCTCTGTAACTTCTCTAGGTAGATTAATCACTGTGTACTTTCTCTTGTTTCTATCTGTTACGAATCTTGAGAAACTCATACATTCTCTGTTCACTGATTCCCAGCCTTAGAGAAGTAGATTTCTTTGTGCGAAAATCCTGTTTTCACAGTGTTACGTACTCCCAACTCTATCAACAATGTAGGTTTTACCGCTTTTCTGAGTCTCTCTTATTTGCTTGTACTTACACTTGGAATTCTCCTTGTAAACCTCTGTAACTTCTCTAGGTAGATAAATCACTGTGTACTTTCTCTTGTTTCTATCTGTTACCAATCTTGAGAAACTCATACATTTTCTGTTCACTGATTCCCAGTCCTGGAGAAGTAGGTTTCTTGGTGCGAAAGTGCTGTTTTCACAGTGAAAAGTACTCCCAACTCTATCAACAATGTAGGTTTTACCGGTTTTCTAAGTCTCTCTTATTTGCTTGTACTTATACTTGGAATTCTCTGTGTAAACCTTTGTAACTTCTCTAGGTAGATGAATCACTGTGTACTTTCTCTTGTTTCTATCTGTTACCAATCTTGAGAAACTCATACATTCTCCGTTCACTGTTTCCCGGTCTTCGAGAAGTAGATTTCTTTCTGCGAAAGTGCTGTTTTCACAGTGCTAAGTACTCCCAACTCTATCAACAATGTAGGTTTTACCAGTTTTCAGAGTCTCTCTTATTTTCTTGTACTTATACTTGGAATTCTCTGTGTAAACCTCTACACATTCTCTCGGTAGATGAATCACTGTGGACTTTCTCTTGTTTCTATCTGTTACCAATCTTGAGAAACTCATATATTCTCTGTTTACTGTTTCGCGGTCTTAGAGAAGTAGATTTCTTTGTGTGAAAGTGCTGTTTTCACAGTGCTAAGTACTCCCAATTCTATCAACAATGGAGTTTTTAATAGTTTTCTAAGTCTCTCTTATTTTCTTGCACTTATACTTGGAATTCTCTGTGTAAACCTCTGTAACTTCTCTAGGTAGATGAATCACTGTGTACTTTCTCTTGTTTCTATCTGTTACCAATCTTGAGAAACTCACACATTCTCTGTTCACTGATTCCCAGTCTTAGAAAAGTAAATTTCTTTGTGCGAAAGTGCTGTTTTCACAGTGCTAAGTACTCCAAACTCTATCAAAAATGTAGGTTTTACCGGTTATCTAAGTCTCTCTTATTGGCTTGTACTTATACTTGGAATTCTCTGTGTAAACCTCTGTAACTTCTCTAGGTAGATGAATCACTGTGTACTTTCTCTTGTTTCTATCTGTTACCAATCTTGAGAAACTCATACATTCTCCGTTCACTGTTTCCCGGTCTTAGAGAAGTAGATTTCTTTCTGCGAAAGTGCTGTTTTCACAGTGCTAAGTACTCCCAACTCTATCAACAATGTAGGTTTTACCAGTTTTCTAAGTCTCTCTTATTTTCTTGTACTTATACTTGGAATTCTCTGTGTAAACCTCTGTAACTTCTCTAGGTAAATGAATCACTGTGTACTTTCTCTTGTTTCTATCTGTTACCAATCTTGAGAAACTCATACATTCTCCGTTGACTGTTTCCCGGTCTTAGAGAAGTAGATTTCTTTATGCGAAAGTGCTGTTTTCACAGTGCTAAGTACTCCCAACTCTATCAACAATGCAGTTTCTACCAGTTTTCTAAGTCTCTCTTATTTTCATGAAGTTACCCTTGGAATTCTCTGTGTAAACCTCTGTAACTTCTCTAGGTAGATGAATCACTGTGTACTTTCTCTTCCTTCTATCTGTTACCAATCTTGAGAAACTCATACATTCTCCGTTCACTGTTTCCCGGTCTTAGAGAAGTAGATTTCTTTGTGCGAAAGTGCTGTTTTCACAGTGCTAAGTACTCCCAACTCTATCAACAATGTAGGTTTTACCGCTTTTCTGAGTCTCTCTTATTTGCTTGTACTTACACTTGGAATTCTCTTTGTAAACCTCTGTAACTTCTCTAGGTAGATAAATCACTGTGTACTTTCTCTTGTTTCTATCTGTTACCAATCTTGAGAAACTCATACATTTTCTGTTCACTGATTCCCAGTCTTAGAGAAGTAGATTTCTTAGTGTGAAAGTGCTGTTTTCACAGTGCTAAGTACTCCCAACTCTATCAACAATGTAGGTTTTACCGATTTTCTAAGTCTCTCTTATTTGCTTGTACTTATACTTGGAATTCTCTGTGTAAACCTCTGTAACTTCTCTAGGTAGATGAATCACTGTGTACTTTCTCTTGTTTCTATCTGTTACGAATCTTGAGAAACTCATACATTCTCCGTTCACTGTTTCCCGGTCTTAGAGAAGTAGATTTCTTTCTGGGAAAGTGCTGTTTTCACAGTGCTAAGTACTCCCAACTCTATCAACAATGTAGGTTTTACCTAGTTTTCTAAGTCTCTTATATTTTCTTACACTTATACTTGGAATTCTCTGTGTAGGGTTAGGGTTAGGGTTAGGGTTAGGGTTAGGGTTAGGGTTAGGGTTAGGGTTAGGGTTAGGGTTAGGGTTAGGGTTAGGGTTAGGGTTAGGGTTAGGGTTAGGGTTAGGGTTAGGGTTAGGGTTAGGGTTAGGGTTAGGGTTAGGGTTAGGGTTAGGGTTAGGGTTAGGGTTAGGGTTAGGGTTAGGGTTAGGGTTAGGGTTAGGGTTAGGGTTAGGGTTAGGGTTAGGGTTAGGGTTAGGGTTAGGGTTAGGGTTAGGGTTAGGGTTAGGGTTAGGGTTAGGGTTAGGGTTAGGGTTAGGGTTAGGGTTAGGGTTAGGGTTAGGGTTAGGGTTAGGGTTAGGGTTAGGGTTAGGGTTAGGGTTAGGGTTAGGGTTAGGGTTAGGGTTAGGGTTAGGGTTAGGGTTAGGGTTAGGGTTAGGGTTAGGGTTAGGGTTAGGGTTAGGGTTAGGGTTAGGGTTAGGGTTAGGGTTAGGGTTAGGGTTAGGGTTAGGGTTAGGGTTAGGGTTAGGGTTAGGGTTAGGGTTAGGGTTAGGGTTAGGGTTAGGGTTAGGGTTAGGGTTAGGGTTAGGGTTAGGGTTAGGGTTAGGGTTAGGGTTAGGGTTAGGGTTAGGGTTAGGGTTAGGGTTAGGGTTAGGGTTAGGGTTAGGGTTAGGGTTAGGGTTAGGGTTAGGGTTAGGGTTAGGGTTAGGGTTAGGGTTAGGGTTAGGGTTAGGGTTAGGGTTAGGGTTAGGGTTAGGGTTAGGGTTAGGGTTAGGGTTAGGGTTAGGGTTAGGGTTAGGGTTAGGGTTAGGGTTAGGGTTAGGGTTAGGGTTAGGGTTAGGGTTAGGGTTAGGGTTAGGGTTAGGGTTAGGGTTAGGGTTAGGGTTAGGGTTAGGGTTAGGGTTAGGGTTAGGGTTAGGGTTAGGGTTAGGGTTAGGGTTAGGGTTAGGGTTAGGGTTAGGGTTAGGGTTAGGGTTAGGGTTAGGGTTAGGGTTAGGGTTAGGGTTAGGGTTAGGGTTAGGGTTAGGGTTAGGGTTAGGGTTAGGGTTAGGGTTAGGGTTAGGGTTAGGGTTAGGGTTAGGGTTAGGGTTAGGGTTAGGGTTAGGGTTAGGGTTAGGGTTAGGGTTAGGGTTAGGGTTAGGGTTAGGGTTAGGGTTAGGGTTAGGGTTAGGGTTAGGGTTAGGGTTAGGGTTAGGGTTAGGGTTAGGGTTAGGGTTAGGGTTAGGGTTAGGGTTAGGGTTAGGGTTAGGGTTAGGGTTAGGGTTAGGGTTAGGGTTAGGGTTAGGGTTAGGGTTAGGGTTAGGGTTAGGGTTAGGGTTAGGGTTAGGGTTAGGGTTAGGGTTAGGGTTAGGGTTAGGGTTAGGGTTAGGGTTAGGGTTAGGGTTAGGGTTAGGGTTAGGGTTAGGGTTAGGGTTAGGGTTAGGGTTAGGGTTAGGGTTAGGGTTAGGGTTAGGGTTAGGGTTAGGGTTAGGGTTAGGGTTAGGGTGTTAGGGTTAGGGTGTTAGGGTTAGGGTGTTAGGGTTAGGGTGTTAGGGTTAGGGTGTTAGGGTTAGGGTGTTAGGGTTAGGGTGTTAGGGTTAGGGTGTTAGGGTTAGGGTGTTAGGGTTAGGGTTAGGGTTAGGGTTAGGGTTAGGGTTAGGGTTAGGGTTAGGGTTAGGGTTAGGGTTAGGGTTAGGGTTAGGGTTAGGGTTAGGGTTAGGGTTAGGGTTAGGGTTAGGGTTAGGGTTAGGGTTAGGGTTAGGGTTAGGGGTTAGGGTTAGGGGGTTAGGGGGTTAGGGGGTTAGGGGGTTAGGGGGTTAGGGGGTTAGGGGGTTAGGGGGTTAGGGGGTTAGGGGGTTAGGGGGTTAGGGGGTTAGGGGGTTAGGGGGTTAGGGGGTTAGGGGGTTAGGGGGTTAGGGGGTTAGGGGGTTAGGGGGTTAGGGGGTTAGGGGGTTAGGGGGTTAGGGGGTTAGGGGGTTAGGGGGTTAGGGGGTTAGGGGGTTAGGGGGTTAGGGGGTTAGGGGGTTAGGGGGTTAGGGGGTTAGGGGGTTAGGGGGTTAGGGGGTTAGGGGGTTAGGGGGTTAGGGTGTTGTTAGGGTGTTAGGGGGTTAGGGTGTTGTTAGGGTGTTAGGGGGTTAGGGTGTTGTTAGGGTGTTAGGGGGTTAGGGTGTTGTTAGGGTGTTAGGGGGTTAGGGTGTTGTTAGGGTGTTAGGGGGTTAGGGTGTTGTTAGGGTGTTAGGGGGTTAGGGTGTTGTTAGGGTGTTAGGGGGTTAGGGTGTTGTTAGGGTGTTAGGGGGTTAGGGTGTTGTTAGGGTGTTAGGGGGTTAGGGTGTTGTTAGGGTGTTAGGGGGTTAGGGTGTTGTTAGGGTGTTAGGGGGTTAGGGTGTTGTTAGGGTGTTAGGGGGTTAGGGTGTTGTTAGGGTGTTAGGGGGTTAGGGTGTTGTTAGGGTGTTAGGGGGTTAGGGTGTTGTTAGGGTGTTAGGGGGTTAGGGTGTTGTTAGGGTGTTAGGGGGTTAGGGTGTTGTTAGGGTGTTAGGGGGTTAGGGTGTTGTTAGGGTGTTAGGGGGTTAGGGTGTTGTTAGGGTGTTAGGGGGTTAGGGTGTTGTTAGGGTGTTAGGGGGTTAGGGTGTTGTTAGGGTGTTAGGGGGTTAGGGTGTTGTTAGGGTGTTAGGGGGTTAGGGTGTTGTTAGGGTGTTAGGGTGTTAGGGTGTTAGGGTGTTAGGGTGTTAGGGTGTTAGGGTGTTAGGGTGTTAGGGTGTTAGGGTGTTAGGGTGTTAGGGTGTTAGGGATAGGGTGTTAGGGTGTTAGGGATAGGGTGTTAGGGATCGGGTTAGGGTGTTAGGGATCGGGTGTTAGGGATCGGGTGTTAGGGATCGGGTGTTAGGGATCGGGTGTTAGGGATCGGGTGTTAGGGATCGGGTGCTAGGGATCGGGTGCTAGGGATCGGGTGCTAGGGATCGGGTGCTAGGGATCGGGTGCTAGGGATCGGGTGCTAGGGTTCGGGTGCTAGGGTTCGGGTGCTAGGGTTCGGGTGCTAGGGTTCGGGTGCTAGGGTTCGGGTGCTAGGGTTCGGGTGCTAGGGTTCGGGTGCTAGGGTTCGGGTGCTAGGGTTCGGGTGCTAGGGTTCGGGTGCTAGGGTTCGGGTGCTAGGGTTCGGGTGCTAGGGTTCGGGTGTTGTTAGGGTTCGGGTGTTGTTAGGGTTCGGGAGTTAGGGTTCGGGAGTTAGGGTTCGGGAGTTAGGGTTCGGGTGTTAGGGTTCGGGTGTTAGGGTTCGGGTGTTAGGGTTCGGGTGTTAGGGTTCGGGTGTTAGGTTTCGGGATTTGGGGTTCGGGTTTTGGGGTTCGGGTTTTGGGGTTCGGGTTTTGGGGTTCGGGTTTTGGGGTTCGGGTTTTGGGGTTCGGGTTTTGGGGTTCGGGTTTTGGGGTTCGGGTTTTGGGGTTCGGGTTTTGGGGTTCGGGTTTTGGGGTTCGGGTTTTGGGGTCCGGGTTTTGGGGTCCGGGTTTTGGGGTCCGGGTTTTGGGGTCCGGGTTTTGGGGTTCGGGTTTTGGGGTTCGGGTTTTGGGGTTCGGGTTTTGGGGTTCGGGTTTTGGGGTTCGGGTTTTGGGGTTCGGGATTTGGGGTTCGGGATTTGGGGTTCGGGTTTTGGGGTTCGGGTTTTGGGGTTCGGGATTTGGGGTTCGGGATTTGGGGTTCGGGATTTGGGGTTCGGGATTTGGGGTTCGGGTTTTAGGGTTCGGGTTTTAGGGTTCGGGTTAGGGTTAGGGTTAGGGTTAGGTTAACTTCTCTAGCTAGATGAATCAGTGTGTACTTTCTTTTGTTTCTATCTGTTACCAAACTTGAGAAACTCATACATTCTCTGTTCACTGTTTCCCTGTCTTACAGAAGTAGATTTCTTTGTGCGAAAGTGCTGTTTTCACACTGCTAAGTACTCCCAACTCTATCAACAATGTAGGTTTTACGAGTTTTGTAAGTCTCTCTTATTTTCTTGTACTTATACCTGGAATTCTCTGTGTAAACCTCGGTAACTTCTCTAGCTAGATGAAGCACTGTGTACTATCTCTTGTTTCTATCTGTAACCAATCTTCAGAAACTCATACATTCTCTGTTCACGGTTTCACGGTCTTAGAGAAGTAGATTTCATTCGGCGAAAGTGATGTTTTCACACTACCAAGTACTCCCATCTCAGTCAACAATGTAGGTTTTACCAGTTTTCTAAGTCTCTCTTATTTGCTTGGAGTTACACTTGTAATTCTCTGTGTAAACCTCTGTAACTTCTGTAGGTAGAAGAATCACTGTGTACTTTCTCTTGTTTCTATCTGTTACCAAACTTGAGAAACTCACACATTCTCTGTTCACTGTTTCCCGGTCTTAGAGAAGTAGATTTCTTTCGGCCAAAGTGCTGTTTTCACAGTGCTAAGTACTCCCAACTCTATGAACAATGTAGGTTTTACCAGTTTTCTAAGTCTCTCTTATTTTCTTGTACTTACACTTGGAATTCTCTGTGTAAACCTCGGTAACTTCTCTAGGTAGATGAATCACTGTGTACTTTCTCTTGTTTCTATCTGTTACCAATCTTGAGAAACTCCAACATTCTCTGTTCACTGTTTCCCGGTCTTAGAGAAGTAGATTTCTTGGTGTGAAAGTGCTGTTTTCACAGTGCTAAGTACTCCCAACTATATCAACAATATAGGTTTTACCAGTTTTCTAAGTCTCTCTTATTTTCTTGGAGTTACACTTCGATTTCTCTGTGTAAACCTCTGAAACTTCTCTCGGTAGATGAATCACTGTGGACTTTCTCTTGTTTCTATCTGTTAACAATCTTGAGAAACTCATACATTCTCTGTTCACTGTTTCCCGGTCTTAGAGAAGTAGATTTCTTGGTGCGAAAGTGCTGTTTTCACAGTGCTAAGTACTCCCAACTCTATCAACAATGTAGGTTTTACCGGTTTTCTAAGTCTCTCTTATTTCCTTGTACTTATACTTGGAATTCTCTGTGTAAACCTCTGTAACTTCTCTAGATAGATGAATCACTGTGTCCTTTCTCTTGTTTCTATCTGTTACCCATCTTGAGAAACTCATACATTCTCCGTTCACTGTTTCCCGGTCTTAGAGAAGTAGATTTCTTTCTGCGAAAGTGCTGTTTTCACACTGCTAAGTACTCCTAACTCTATCAACAATATAGGTTTTACCAGCTTTCTAAGTCTCTCTTATTTTCTTGCAGTTACACTTAGAATTCTCTGTGTAAACCTCTGTAACTTCTCTAGGAAGATGAATCACTGTGTACTTTCTCTTCCTTCTATCTGTTACCAATCTTGAGAAACTCATACATTCTCCGTTCACTGTTTCCCGGTCTTAGAGAAGTAGATTTCTTTGTGCGAAAGTGCTGTTTTCACAGTGCTAAGTACTCCCAACTCTATCAACAATGTAGGTTTTACCAGTTTTCTAAGTCTCTCTTCTTTTCTTGTACTTATACTTGGAATTCTCTGTGTAAACCTCTGTAATTTCTCTCGGTAGATGAATCACTGTGGACTTTGTCTTGTTTCTATCTGTTACCAATCTTGAGAAACTCATACATTCTCTGTTCACTGATTCCCAGTCCTAGAGAAGTAGATTTCTTTGTGCGAAAGTGCTGTTTTCACAGTGCTAAGTACTCCCAACTCTATCAACAATGTAGGTTTTACCAGTTTTCTAAGTCTCTCTTATTTGCTTGTACTTATACTTGGAATTCTCTGTGTAAACCTCTGTAACTTCTCTAGGTAGATGAGTCACTGTGTACTTTCTCTTGTTTCTATCTGTTACCAATCTTGAGAAACTCACACATTCTCTTTTCACTGATTCCCAGTCTTAGAAAAGTAGATTTCTTTATGCGAAAGTGGTGTTTTCACAGTGCTAAGTACTTCCAACTCTATCAACAATGTAGATTTTACCGGTTATCTAAGTCTCTCTTATTTGCTTGTACTTATACTTGGAATTCTCTGTGTAAACCTTTGTAACTTCTCTAGGTAGATGAATCACTGTGTACTTTCTCTTGTTTCTATCTGTTACCAATCTTGAGAAACTCATACATTCTCCTATCACTGTTTCCCGGTCTTAGAGAAGTAGATTTCTTTCTGCGAAAGTGCTGTTTTCACAGTGCTAAGTACTCCCAACTCTATCAACAATGTAGGTTTTACCGATTTTCTAAGTCTCTCTTATTTGCTTGTACTTATACTTGGAATTCTCTGTGTAAACCTCTGTAACTTCTCTAGGTAGATGAATCACTGTGTACTTTCTCTTGTTTCTATCTGTCACCAATCTTGAGAAACTCATACATTCTCTGTTCACTGATTCCCAGTCTTAGAGAAGTAGATTTCTTTGTGCGAAAATGCTGTTTTCACAGTGTTACGTACTCCCAACTCTATCAACAATGTAGGTTTTACCGCTTTTCTAAGTCTCTCTTATTTGCTTGTACTTACACTTGGAATTCTCTGTGTAAACCTCTGTAACTTCTCTAGGTAGATAAATCACTGTGTACTTTCTCTTGTTTCTATCTGTTACCAATCTTGAGAATCTCATACATTTTCTGTTCACTGATTCCCAGTCCTAGAGAAGTAGATTTCTTTGTGCAAAAGTGCTGTTTTCACAGTGCTAAGTACTCCCAACTCTATCAACAATGTAGGTTTTACCAGTTTTCTAAGTCTCTCTTTTTGCTGGTACTTATACTTGGAATTCTCTGTGTAAACCTTTGTAACTTCTCTAGGTAGCTGAATCACTGTGTACTTTCTCTTGTTTCTATCTGTTACCAATCTTGAGAAACTCATACATTCTCCGTTCACTGTTTCCCGGTCTTAGAGAAGTAGATTTCTTGGTGCGAAAGTGCTGTTTTCACAGTGCTAAGTACTCCCAACTCTATCAACAATGTAGGTTTTACCAGTTTTCTAACTCTCTCTTATTTTCTTGCACTTATACTTGGAATTCCCTGTGTAAACCTCTGTAACTTCTCTAGGTAGATGAATCACTGTGTACTTTCTCTTGTTTCTATCTGTTACCAATCTTGAGAAACTCATACATTCTCTGTTCACTGATTCCCAGTCTTACAGCAGTAGATTTCTTTGTGCGAAAGTGCTGTTTTCACAGTGATAAGTACTGCAAACTCTATCAACAATGTAGGTTTTACCGGTTTTCTAAGTCTCTCTTATTTGCTGGTACTTATACTTCGAATTCTCTGTGTAAACCTTTGTAACTTCTCTAGGTAGATGAATCACTGTGTACTTTCTCTTGTTTCTATCTGTTACCAATCTTGAGAAACTCATACATTCTCCGTTCACTATTTCCCGGTATTAGAGAAGTAGGTTTCTTTCTGCGAAAGTGCTGTTTTCACAGTGCTAAGTACTCCCAACTCTATCAACAATGTAGGTTTTACCAGTTTTCTAAGTCTCTCTTATTTTCTTGTACTTATACTTGGAATTCTCTGTGTAAACCTCTAAACCTTCTCTCGGTAAATGAATCACTGTGGACTTTCTCTTGTTTCTATCTGTTACCAATCTTGAGAAACTCATACATTCTCTGTTTACTGTTTCGCGGTCTTAGAGAAGTAGATTTCTTTGTGTGAAAGTGCTGTATTCACAGTGCTAAGTACTCCCAACTCTATCAACAATGGAGTTTTTAATAGTTTTCTAAGTCTCTCTTATTTTCTTGCACTTATACTTGGAATTCTCTGTGTAAACCTCTGTAACTTCTCTAGGTAGATGAATCACTGTGTACTTTCTCTTGTTTCTATCTGTTACCAATCTTGACAAACTCACACATTCTCTTTTCACTGTTTCCCGGTCTTAGAGAAGTAGATTTCTTTAAGCGAAAGTGCTGTTTTCACAGTGCTAAGTACTCCCAACTCTATCAACAATGTAGGTTTTACCAGTTTTCTAAGTCTCTCTTATTTTCTTGCACTTATACTTGGAATTCTCCGTGTAAACCTCTGTAACTTCTCTAGGTAGATGAATCACTGTGTACTTTCTCTTGTTTCTATCTGTTACCAATCTTGAGAAACTCATACATTCTCTGTTCACTGTTTCCCGGTCTTAGAAAAGTAGATTTCTTGGTGCGAAAGTGCTGTTTTCACAGTGCTAAGTACTCCCAACTCTATCAACAATGTAGGTTTTACCGATTTTCTAAGTCTCTCTTATTTGCTTGTACTTATACTTGGAATTCTCTGTGTAAACTCTGTAACTTCTCTAGGTAGATGAATCACTGTGTACTTTCTCTTGTTTCTATCTGTTACCAATCTTGAGAAACTCATACATTCTCTGTTCACTGATTCCCAGTCTTAGAGAAGTAGATTTCTTTGTGCGAAAATGCTGTTTTCACAGTGTTACGTACTCCCAACTCTATCAACAATGTAGGTTTTACCGCTTTTCTAAGTCTCTCTTCTTTGCTTGTACTTACACTTGGAATTCTCTGTGTAAACCTCTGTAACTTCTCGAGGTACATAAATCACTGTGGACTTTCTCTTGTTTCTATCTGTTACCAATCTTGAGAAACTCATACATTTTCTGTTCACTGATTCCCAGTCCTAGAGAAGTAGATTTCTTTGTGAGAAAGTGCTGTTTTCACAGTGCTAAGTACTCCCAACTCTATCAACAATGTAGGTTTTACCAGTTTTCTAAGTCTCTCTTATTTGCTTGTACTTATACTTGGAATTCTCTGTGTAAACCTCTGTAACTTCTCTAGGTAGATGAGTCACTGTGTACTTTCTCTTGTTTCTATCTGTTACCAATCTTGAGAAACTCACACATTCTCTTTTCACTGATTCCCAGTCTTAGAAAAGTAGATTTCTTTATGCGAAAGTGCTGTTTTCACAGTGCTAAGTACTCCCAACTCTATCAACAATGTAGGTTTTACCGGTTTTCTAAGTCTCTCTTTTTGCTGGTACTTATACTTGGAATTCTCTGTGTAAACCTTTGTAACTTCTCTAGGTAGCTGAATCACTGTGTACTTTCTCTTGTTTCTATCTGTTACCAATCTTGAGAAACTCATACATTCTCTGTTCACTGATTCCCAGTCTTACAGCAGTAGATTTCTTTGTGCGAAAGTGCTGTTTTCACAGTGATAAGTACTCCCAACTCTATCAACAATGTAGGTTTCACCGGTTTTCTAAGTCTCTCTTATTTGCTGGTATTTATACTTGGAATTCTCTGTGTAAACCATTGTAACTTCTCTAGGTAGATGAATCACTGTGTACTTTCTCCTGTTTCTATCTGTTACCAATCTTGAGAAACTCATACATTCTCCGTTCACTGTTTACCGGTCTTAGAGAAGTAGATTTCTTTCTGCGAAAGTGCTGTTTTCACAGTGCTAAGTACTCCCAACTCTATCAACAATGTAGGTTTTACCAGTTTTCTAAGTCTCTCTTATTTTCTTGCACTTATACTTGGAATTCTCCGTGTAAACCTCTGTAACTTCTCTAGGTAGATGAATCACTGTGTACTTTCTCTTGTTTGTATCTGTTACCAATCTTGAGAAACTCATACATTCTCTGTTCACTGTTTCCCGGTCTTGGAGAAGTAGATTTCTTGGTGCGAAAGTGCTGTTTTCACAGTGCTAAGTACTCCCAACTCTATCAACAATGTAGGTTTTACCGATTTTCTAAGTCTCTCTTATTTGCTTGTACTTATACTTGGAATTCTCTGTGTAAACCTCTGTAACTTCTCTAGGTAGATCAATCACTGTGTACTTTCTCTTGTTTCTATCTGTTACTAATCTTCAGAAACTCATACATTCTCCGTTCATTGTTTCCCGGTCTTAGAGAAGTAGATTTCTTTGTGCGAAAGTGCTGTTTTCACAGTGATAAGTACTCCCAACTCTATCAACAATGGAGTTTTTAATAGTTTTCTAAGTCTCTCTTATTTTCTTGCACTTATACTTGGAATTCTCTGTGTAAACCTCTGTAACTTCTCTAGGTAGATGAATCACTGTGTACTTTCTCTTGTTTCTATCTGTTACCAATCTTGAGAAACTCACACATTCTCTGTTCACTGATTCCCAGTCTTAGAAAAGTAAATTTCTTTATGCGAAAGTGCTGTTTTCACAGTGCTAATTATTCCCAACTCTATCAACAATGTAGGTTTTACTGGTAATCTAAGTCTCTCTTATTTGCTTGTGCTTATACTTGGAATTCTCTGTGTAAACCTCTGTAACTTCTCTAGGTAAATGAATCACTCTGTACTTTCTCTTGTTTCTATCTGTTACCAATCTTGAGAAACTCATACATTCTCTGTTCACTGATTCCCAATCTTAAAGCAGTACATTTCTCTGTGCGAAAGTGCTGTTTTCACAGTGATAAGTACTCCCAACTCTATCAACAATGTAGGTTTTACCGGTTTTCTAAGTCTCTGTTATTTGCTGGTACTTATACTTGGAATTCTGTGTGTAAACCTCTGTAATTTCTCTCGGTAGATGAATCACTGTGGACTTTGTCTTGTTTCTATCTGTTACCATTCTTGAGAAACTCATACATTCTCTCTTCCCTGATTCCCAGTCCTAGAGAAGTAGATTTCGTTGTGCGAAAGTGCTGTTTTCACAGTGATAAGTACTCCCAACTCTATCAACAATGTAGGTTTTACCGGTTTTCTAAGTCTCTCTTATTTGCTGGTACTTATAC
Source organism: Heterohyrax brucei (assembly GCA_028571685.1). NCBI lineage: Eukaryota > Metazoa > Chordata > Mammalia > Hyracoidea > Procaviidae > Heterohyrax > Heterohyrax brucei. The sequence goes on from CM053163.1 coordinate 33,343,405, forward strand.
TTGGAATTCTGTGTGTGTAAACCTCTGTAATTTCTCTCGGTAGATGAATCACTGTGGACTTTGTCTTGTTTCTATCTGTTACCATTCTTGAGAAACTCATACATTCTCTGTTCACTGATTCCCAGTCCTAGAGAAGTAGATTTCGTTGTGCGAAAGTGCTGTTTTCACAGTGCTAAGTACTCCCAACTCTATCAACAATGTAGGTTTTACCGGTTATCTAAGTCTCTCTTATTTGCTTGTACTTATACTTGGAATTCTCTGTGTAAACCTCTGTAACTTTTCTAGGTAGATGAATCACTGTGTACTTTCTCTTGTTTCTATCTGTTACCAATCTTGAGAAACTCATACATTCTCCGTTCACTGTTTCCCGGTCTTAGAGAAGTAGATTTCTTTCTGCGAAAGTGCTGTTTTCACAGTGCTAAGTACTCCCAACTCTATCAACAATGTAGGTTTTACCAGTTTTCTAAGTCTCTCTTATTTTCTTGCACTTATACTTGGAATTCTCCGTGTAAACCTCTGTAACTTCTCTAGGTAGATGAATCACTGTGTACTTTCTCTTGTTTCTATCTGTTACCAATCTTGAGAAACTCATACATTCTCTGTTCACTGTTTCCCGGTCTTAGAAAAGTAGATTTCTTGGTGCGAAAGTGCTGTTTTCACAGTGCTAAGTACTCCCAACTCTATCAACAATGTAGGTTTTACCGATTTTCTAAGTCTCTCTTATTTGCTTGTACTTATACTTGGAATTCTCTGTGTAAACTCTGTAACTTCTCTAGGTAGATGAATCACTGTGTACTTTCTCTTGTTTCTATCTGTTAACAATCTTGAGAAACTCATACATTCTCTGTTCACTGATTCCCAGTCTTAGAGAAGTAGATTTCTTTGTGCGAAAATGCTGTTTTCACAGTGTTACGTACTCCCAACTCTATCAACAATGTAGGTTTTACCGCTTTTCTAAGTCTCTCTTCTTTGCTTGTACTTACACTTGGAATTCTCTGTGTAAACCTCTGTAACTTCTCGAGGTAGATAAATCACTGTGGACTTTCTCTTGTTTCTATCTGTTACCAATCTTGAGAAACTCATACATTTTCTGTTCACTGATTCCCAGTCCTAGAGAAGTAGATTTCTTTGTGAGAAAGTGCTGTTTTCACAGTGCTAAGTACTCCCAACTCTATCAACAATGTAGGTTTTACCAGTTTTCTAAGTCTCTCTTATTTGCTTGTACTTATACTTGGAATTCTCTGTGTAAACCTCTGTAACTTCTCTAGGTAGATGAGTCACTGTGTACTTTCTCTTGTTTCTATCTGTTACCAATCTTGAGAAACTCACACATTCTCTTTTCACTGATTCCCAGTCTTAGAAAAGTAGATTTCTTTATGCGAAAGTGCTGTTTTCACAGTGCTAAGTACTCCCAACTCTATCAACAATGTAGGTTTTACCGGTTTTCTAAGTCTCTCTTATTTCCTTGTACTTATACTTGGAATTCTCTGTGTAAACCTCTGTAACTTCTCTAGGTAGATGAATCACTGTGTACTTTCTCTTGTTTCTATCTGTTACCAATCTTGAGAAACTCATACATTCTCCGTTCACTGTTTCCCGGTCTTAGAGAAGTAGATTTCTTTCTGCGAAAGTGCTGTTTTCACAGTGCTAAGTACTCCCAACTCTATCAACAATGTAGGTTTTACCAGTTTTCTAAGTCTCTCTTATTTTCTTGCACTTATACTTGGAATTCTCCGTGTAAACCTCTGTAACTTCTCTAGGTAGATGAATCACTGTGTACTTTCTCTTGTTTTTATCTGTTACCAATCTTGAGAAACTCATACATTCTCTGTTCACTGTTTCCCGGTCTTAGAGAAGTAGATTTCTTGGTGCGAAAGTGCTGTTTTCACAGTGCTAAGTACTCCCAACTCTATCAACAATGTAGGTTTTACCGATTTTCTAAGTCTCTCTTATTTGCTTGTACTTATACTTGGAATTCTCTGTGTAAACCTCTGTAACTTCTCTAGGTAGATCAATCACTGTGTACTTTCTCTTGTTTCTATCTGTTACTAATCTTCAGAAACTCATACATTCTCCGTTCATTGTTTCCCGGTCTTAGAGAAGTAGATTTCTTTGTGCGAAAGTACTGTTTTCACAGTGATAAGTACTCCCAACTCTATCAACAATGGAGTTTTTAATACTTTTCTAAGTCTCTCTTATTTTCTTGCACTTATACTTGGAATTCTCTGTGTAAACCTCTGTAACTTCTCTAGGTAGATGAATCACTGTGTACTTTCTCTTGTTTCTATCTGTTACCAATCTTGAGAAACTCACACATTCTCTGTTCACTGATTCCCAGTCTTAGAAAAGTAAATTTCTTTGTGCGAAAGTGCTGTTTTCACAGTGCTAATTATTCCCAACTCTATCAACAATGTAGGTTTTACTGGTAATCTAAGTCTCTCTTATTTGCTTGTACTTATACTTGGAATTCTCTGTGTAAACCTCTGTAACTTCTCTAGGTAGATGAGTCACTGTGTACTTTCTCTTGTTTCTATCTGTTACCAATCTTGAGAAACTCACACATTCTCTTTTCACTGATTCCCAGTCTTAGAAAAGTAGATTTCTTTATGCGAAAGTGCTGTTTTCACAGTGCTAAGTACTCCCAACTCTATCAACAATGTAGGTTTTACCGGTTTTCTAAGTCTCTCTTATTTCCTTGTACTTATACTTGGAATTCTCTGTGTAAACCTCTGTAACTTTTCTAGGTAGAGGAATCACTGTGTCCTTTCTCTTGTTTCTATCTGTTACCCATCTTGAGAAACTCATACATTCTCCGTTCACTGTTTCCCGGTCTTAGAGAAGTAGATTTCTTTCTGCGAAAGTGCTGTTTTCACAGTGCTAAGTACTCCCAACTCTATCAACAATGTAGGTTTTACCAGTTTTCTAAGTCTCTCTTATTTTCTTGCACTTATACTTGGAATTCCCTGTGTAAACCTCTGTAACTTCTCTAGGTAGATGAATCACTGTGTACTTTCTCTTGTTTCTATCTGTTACCAATCTTGAGAAACTCATACATTCTCTGTTCACTGTTTCCCGGTCTTAGAGAAGTAGATTTCTTGGTGCGAAAGTGCTGTTTTCACAGTGCTAAGTACTCCCAACTCTATCAACAATGTAGGTTTTACCGATTTTCTAAGTCTCTCTTATTTGCTTGTACTTATACTTGGAATTCTCTGTGTAAACCTCTGTAACTTCTCTAGGTAGATGAATCACTGTGTACTTTCTCTTGTTTCTATCTGTTACCAATCTTGAGAAACTCATACATTCTCTGTTCACTGTTTCCCGGTCTTAGAGAAGTAGATTTCTTTGTGCGAAAATGCTGTTTTCACAGTGTTACGTACTCCCAACTGTATCAACAATGTAGGTTTTACCGCTTTTCTAAGTCTCTCTTCTTTGCTTGTACTTACACTTGGAATTCTCTGTGTAAACCTCTGTAACTTCTCGAGGTAGATAAATCACTGTGGACTTTCTCTTGTTTCTATCTGTTACCAATCTTGAGAAACTCATACATTTTCTGTTCACTGATTCCCAGTCCTAGAGAAGTAGATTTCTTTGTGAGAAAGTGCTGTTTTCACAGTGCTAAGTACTCCCAACTCTATCAACAATGTGGGTTTTACCAGTTTTCTAAGTCTCTCTTATTTGCTTGTACTTATACTTGGAATTCTCTGTGTAAACCTCTGTAACTTCTCTAGGTAGATGAGTCACTGTGTACTTTCTCTTGTTTCTATCTGTTACCAATCTTGAGAAACTCACACATTCTCTTTTCACTGATTCCCAGTCTTAGAAAAGTAGATTTCTTTATGCGAAAGTGCTGTTTTCACAGTGCTAAGTACTCCCAACTCTATCAACAATGTAGGTTTTACCGGTTATCTAAGTCTCTCTTATTTGCTTGTACTTATACTTGGAATTCTCTGTGTAAACCTCTGTAACTTCTCTAGGTAGATGAATCACTGTGTACTTTCTCTTGTTTCTATCTGTTACCAATCTTGAGAAACTCATACATTCTCCGTTCACTGTTTCCCGGTCTTAGAGAAGTAGATTTCTTTCTGCGAAAGTGCTGTTTTCACAGTGCTAAGTACTCCCAACTCTATCAACAATGTAGGTTTTACCAGTTTTCTAAGTCTCTCTTATTTTCTTGCACTTATACTTGGAATTCTCCGTGTAAACCTCTGTAACTTCTCTAGGTAGATGAATCACTGTGTACTTTCTCTTGTTTTTATCTGTTACCAATCTTGAGAAACTCATACATTCTCTGTTCACTGTTTCCCGGTCTTAGAGAAGTAGATTTCTTGGTGCGAAAGTGCTGTTTTCACAGTGCTAAGTACTCCCAACTCTATCAACAATGTAGGTTTTACCGATTTTCTAAGTCTCTCTTATTTGCTTGTACTTATACTTGGAATTCTCTGTGTAAACCTCTGTAACTTCTCTAGGTAGATCAATCACTGTGTACTTTCTCTTGTTTCTATCTGTTACTAATCTTCAGAAACTCATACATTCTCCGTTCATTGTTTCCCGGTCTTAGAGAAGTAGATTTCTTTGTGCGAAAGTACTGTTTTCACAGTGATAAGTACTCCCAACTCTATCAACAATGGAGTTTTTAATACTTTTCTAAGTCTCTCTTATTTTCTTGCACTTATACTTGGAATTCTCTGTGTAAACCTCTGTAACTTCTCTAGGTAGATGAATCACTGTGTACTTTCTCTTGTTTCTATCTGTTACCAATCTTGAGAAACTCACACATTCTCTGTTCACTGATTCCCAGTCTTAGAAAAGTAAATTTCTTTGTGCGAAAGTGCTGTTTTCACAGTGCTAATTATTCCCAACTCTATCAACAATGTAGGTTTTACTGGTAATCTAAGTCTCTCTTATTTGCTTGTACTTATACTTGGAATTCTCTGTGTAAACCTCTGTAACTTCTCTAGGTAGATGAATCACTCTGTACTTTCTCTTGTTTCTATCTGTTACCAATCTTGAGAAACTCATACATTCTCTGTTCACTGATTCCCAGTCTTAAAGCAGTACATTTCTTTGTGCGAAAGTGCTGTTTTCACAGTGATAAGTACTCCCAACTCTATCAACAATGTAGGTTTTACCGGTTTTCTAAGTCTCTGTTATTTGCTGGTACTTATACTTGGAATTCTGTGTGTAAACCTCTGTAATTTCTCTCGGTAGATGAATCACTGTGGACTTTGTCTTGTTTCTATCTGTTACCATTCTTGAGAAACTCATACATTCTCTGTTCCCTGATTCCCAGTCCTAGAGAAGTAGATTTCTTTGTGAGAAAGTGCTGTTTTCACAGTGATAAGTACTCCCAACTCTATCAACAATGTAGGTTTTACCGGTTTTCTAAGTCTCTCTTATTTGCTGGTACTTATACTTGGAATTCTGTGTGTGTAAACCTCTGTAATTTCTCTCGGTAGATGAATCACTGTGGACTTTGTCTTGTTTCTATCTGTTACCATTCTTGAGAAACTCATACATTCTCTGTTCACTGATTCTCAGTCCTAGAGAAGTAGATTTCGTTGTGCGAAAGTGCTGTTTTCACAGTGCTAAGTACTCCCAACTCTATCAACAATGTAGGTTTTACCGGTTATCTAAGTCTCTCTTATTTGCTTGTACTTATACTTGGAATTCTCTGTGTAAACCTCTGTAACTTCTCTAGGTAGATGAATCACTGTGTACTTTCTCTTGTTTCTATCTGTTACCAATCTTGAGAAACTCATACATTCTCCGTTCACTGTTTCCCGGTCTTAGAGAAGTAGATTTCTTTCTGCGAAAGTGCTGTTTTCACAGTGCTAAGTACTCCCAACTCTATCAACAATGTAGGTTTTACCAGTTTTCTAAGTCTCTCTTATTTTCTTGCACTTATACTTGGAATTCTCCGTGTAAACCTCTGTAACTTCTCTAGGTAGATGAATCACTGTGTACTTTCTCTTGTTTCTATCTGTTACCAATCTTGAGAAACTCATACATTCTCTGTTCACTGTTTCCCGGTCTTAGAAAAGTAGATTTCTTGGTGCGAAAGTGCTGTTTTCACAGTGCTAAGTACTCCCAACTCTATCAACAATGTAGGTTTTACCGATTTTCTAAGTCTCTCTTATTTGCTTGTACTTATACTTGGAATTCTCTGTGTAAACTCTGTAACTTCTCTAGGTAGATGAATCACTGTGTACTTTCTCTTGTTTCTATCTGTTACCAATCTTGAGAAACTCATACATTCTCTGTTCACTGATTCCCAGTCTTAGAGAAGTAGATTTCTTTGTGCGAAAATGCTGTTTTCACAGTGTTACGTACTCCCAACTCTATCAACAATGTAGGTTTTACCGCTTTTCTAAGTCTCTCTTCTTTGCTTGTACTTACACTTGGAATTCTCTGTGTAAACCTCTGTAACTTCTCGAGGTAGATAAATTACTGTGGACTTTCTCTTGTTTCTATCTGTTACCAATCTTGAGAAACTCATACATTTTCTGTTCACTGATTCCCAGTCCTAGAGAAGTAGATTTCTTTGTGAGAAAGTGCTGTTTTCACAGTGCTAAGTACTCCCAACTCTATCAACAATGTAGGTTTTACCAGTTTTCTAAGTCTCTCTTATTTGCTTGTACTATACTTGGAATTCTCTGTGTAAACCTCTGTAACTTCTCTAGGTAGATGAGTCACTGTGTACTTTCTCTTGTTTCTATCTGTTACCAATCTTGAGAAACTCACACATTCTCTTTTCACTGATTCCCAGTCTTAGAAAAGTAGATTTCTTTATGCGAAAGTGCTGTTTTCACAGTGCTAAGTACTCCCAACTCTATCAACAATGTAGGTTTTACCGGTTATCTAAGTCTCTCTTATTTGCTTGTACTTATACTTGGAATTCTCTGTGTAAACCTCTGTAACTTCTCTAGGTAGATGAATCACTGTGTACTTTCTCTTGTTTCTATCTGTTACCAATCTTGAGAAACTCATACATTCTCCGTTCACTGTTTCCCGGTCTTAGAGAAGTAGATTTCTTTCTGCGAAAGTGCTGTTTTCACAGTGCTAAGTACTCCCAACTCTATCAACAATGTAGGTTTTACCAGTTTTCTAAGTCTCTCTTATTTTCTTGCACTTATACTTGGAATTCTCCGTGTAAACCTCTGTAACTTCTCTAGGTAGATGAATCACTGTGTACTTTCTCTTGTTTCTATCTGTTACCAATCTTGAGAAACTCATACATTCTCTGTTCACTGTTTCCCGGTCTTAGAGAAGTAGATTTCTTGGTGCGAAAGTGCTGTTTTCACAGTGCTAAGTACTCCCAACTCTATCAACAATGTAGGTTTTACCGATTTTCTAAGTCTCTCTTATTTGCTTGTGCTTATACTTGGAATTCTCTGTGTAAACCTCTGTAACTTCTCTAGGTAGATCAATCACTGTGTACTTTCTCTTGTTTCTATCTGTTACCAATCTTGAGAAACTCATACATTCTCTGTTCACTGATTCCCAGTCTTAGAGAAGTAGATTTCTTTGTGCGAAAATGCTGTTTTCACAGTGTTACGTACACCCAACTCTATCAACAATGTAGGTTTTACCGCTTTTCTGAGTCTCTCTTATTTGCTTGTACTTACACTTGGAATTCTCTGTGTAAACCTCTGTAACTTCTCTAGGTAGATAAATCACTGTGTACTTTCTCTTGTTTCTATCTGTTACCAATCTTGAGAAACTCATACATTTTCTGTTCACTGATTCCCAGTCTTACAGCAGTAGATTTCTTTGTGCGAAAGTGCTGTTTTCACAGTGCTAAGTACTCCCAACTCTATCAACAATGTAGGTTTTACCGGTTTTCTAAGTCTCTCTTTTTGCTGGTACTTATACTTGGAATTCTCTGTGTAAACCTTTGTAACTTCTCTAGGTAGCTGAATCACTGTGTACTTTCTCTTGTTTCTATCTGTTACCAATCTTGAGAAACTCATACATTCTCCGTTCACTGTTTCCCGGTCTTAGAGAAGTAGATTTCTTTCTGCGAAAGTGCTGTTTTCACAGTGCTAAGTACTCCCAACTCTATCAACAATGTAGGTTTTACCAGTTTTCTAAGTCTCTCTTATTTTCTTGCACTTATACTTGGAATTCTCCGTGTAAACCTCTGTAACTTCTCTAGGTAGATGAATCACTGTGTACTTTCTCTTGTTTTTATCTGTTACCAATCTTGAGAAACTCATACATTCTCTGTTCACTGTTTCCCGGTCTTAGAGAAGTAGATTTCTTGGTGCGAAAGTGCTGTTTTCACAGTGCTAAGTACTCCCAACTCTATCAACAATGTAGGTTTTACCGATTTTCTAAGTCTCTCTTATTTGCTTGTACTTATACTTGGAATTCTCTGTGTAAACCTCTGTAACTTCTCTAGGTAGATCAATCACTGTGTACTTTCTCTTGTTTCTATCTGTTACTAATCTTCAGAAACTCATACATTCTCCGTTCATTGTTTCCCGGTCTTAGAGAAGTAGATTTCTTTGTGCGAAAGTACTGTTTTCACAGTGATAAGTACTCCCAACTCTATCAACAATGGAGTTTTTAATACTTTTCTAAGTCTCTCTTATTTTCTTGCACTTATACTTGGAATTCTCTGTGTAAACCTCTGTAACTTCTCTAGGTAGATGAATCACTGTGTACTTTCTCTTGTTTCTATCTGTTACCAATCTTGAGAAACTCACACATTCTCTGTTCACTGATTCCCAGTCTTAGAAAAGTAAATTTCTTTGTGCGAAAGTGCTGTTTTCACAGTGCTAATTATTCCCAACTCTATCAACAATGTAGGTTTTACTGGTAATCTAAGTCTCTCTTATTTGCTTGTACTTATACTTGGAATTCTCTGTGTAAACCTCTGTAACTTCTCTAGGTAGATGAGTCACTGTGTACTTTCTCTTGTTTCTATCTGTTACCAATCTTGAGAAACTCACACATTCTCTTTTCACTGATTCCCAGTCTTAAAGCAGTACATTTCTTTGTGCGAAAGTGCTGTTTTCACAGTGATAAGTACTCCCAACTCTATCAACAATGTAGGTTTTACCGGTTTTCTAAGTCTCTGTTATTTGCTGGTACTTATACTTGGAATTCTGTGTGTAAACCTCTGTAATTTCTCTCGGTAGATGAATCACTGTGGACTTTGTCTTGTTTCTATCTGTTACCATTCTTGAGAAACTCATACATTCTCTGTTCCCTGATTCCCAGTCCTAGAGAAGTAGATTTCGTTGTGCGAAAGTGCTGTTTTCACAGTGATAAGTACTCCCAACTCTATCAACAATGTAGGTTTTACCGGTTTTCTAAGTCTCTCTTATTTGCTGGTACTTATACTTGGAATTCTGTGTGTGTAAACCTCTGTAATTTCTCTCGGTAGATGAATCACTGTGGACTTTGTCTTGTTTCTATCTGTTACCATTCTTGAGAAACTCATACATTCTCTGTTCACTGATTCTCAGTCCTAGAGAAGTAGATTTCTTGGTGCGAAAGTGCTGTTTTCACAGTGCTAAGTACTCCCAACTCTATCAACAATGTAGGTTTTACCGGTTATCTAAGTCTCTCTTATTTGCTTGTACTTATACTTGGAATTCTCTGTGTAAACCTCTGTAACTTCTCTAGGTAGATGAATCACTGTGTACTTTCTCTTGTTTCTATCTGTTACCAATCTTGAGAAACTCATACATTCTCCGTTCACTGTTTCCCGGTCTTAGAGAAGTAGATTTCTTTCTGCGAAAGTGCTGTTTTCACAGTGCTAAGTACTCCCAACTCTATCAACAATGTAGGTTTTACCAGTTTTCTAAGTCTCTCTTATTTTCTTGCACTTATACTTGGAATTCTCCGTGTAAACCTCTGTAACTTCTCTAGGTAGATGAATCACTGTGTACTTTCTCTTGTTTCTATCTGTTACCAATCTTGAGAAACTCATACATTCTCTGTTCACTGTTTCCCGGTCTTAGAAAAGTAGATTTCTTGGTGCGAAAGTGCTGTTTTCACAGTGCTAAGTACTCCCAACTCTATCAACAATGTAGGTTTTACCGATTTTCTAAGTCTCTCTTATTTGCTTGTACTTATACTTGGAATTCTCTGTGTAAACTCTGTAACTTCTCTAGGTAGATGAATCACTGTGTACTTTCTCTTGTTTCTATCTGTTACCAATCTTGAGAAACTCATACATTCTCTGTTCACTGATTCCCAGTCTTAGAGAAGTAGATTTCTTTGTGCGAAAATGCTGTTTTCACAGTGTTACGTACTCCCAACTCTATCAACAATGTAGGTTTTACCGCTTTTCTAAGTCTCTCTTCTTTGCTTGTACTTACACTTGGAATTCTCTGTGTAAACCTCTGTAACTTCTCGAGGTAGATAAATCACTGTGGACTTTCTCTTGTTTCTATCTGTTACCAATCTTGAGAAACTCATACATTTTCTGTTCACTGATTCCCAGTCCTAGAGAAGTAGATTTCTTTGTGAGAAAGTGCTGTTTTCACAGTGCTAAGTACTCCCAACTCTATCAACAATGTAGGTTTTACCAGTTTTCTAAGTCTCTCTTATTTGCTTGTACTATACTTGGAATTCTCTGTGTAAACCTCTGTAACTTCTCTAGGTAGATGAGTCACTGTGTACTTTCTCTTGTTTCTATCTGTTACCAATCTTGAGAAACTCACACATTCTCTTTTCACTGATTCCCAGTCTTAGAAAAGTAGATTTCTTTATGCGAAAGTGCTGTTTTCACAGTGCTAAGTACTCCCAACTCTATCAACAATGTAGGTTTTACCGGTTATCTAAGTCTCTCTTATTTGCTTGTACTTATACTTGGAATTCTCTGTGTAAACCTCTGTAACTTCTCTAGGTAGATGAATCACTGTGTACTTTCTCTTGTTTCTATCTGTTACCAATCTTGAGAAACTCATACATTCTCCGTTCACTGTTTCCCGGTCTTAGAGAAGTAGATTTCTTTCTGCGAAAGTGCTGTTTTCACAGTGCTAAGTACTCCCAACTCTATCAACAATGTAGGTTTTACCAGTTTTCTAAGTCTCTCTTATTTTCTTGCACTTATACTTGGAATTCTCCGTGTAAACCTCTGTAACTTCTCTAGGTAGATGAATCACTGTGTACTTTCTCTTGTTTCTATCTGTTACCAATCTTGAGAAACTCATACATTCTCTGTTCACTGTTTCCCGGTCTTAGAGAAGTAGATTTCTTGGTGCGAAAGTGCTGTTTTCACAGTGCTAAGTACTCCCAACTCTATCAACAATGTAGGTTTTACCGATTTTCTAAGTCTCTCTTATTTGCTTGTGCTTATACTTGGAATTCTCTGTGTAAACCTCTGTAACTTCTCTAGGTAGATCAATCACTGTGTACTTTCTCTTGTTTCTATCTGTTACCAATCTTGAGAAACTCATACATTCTCTGTTCACTGATTCCCAGTCTTAGAGAAGTAGATTTCTTTGTGCGAAAATGCTGTTTTCACAGTGTTACGTACTCCCAACTCTATCAACAATGTAGGTTTTACCGCTTTTCTGAGTCTCTCTTATTTGCTTGTACTTACACTTGGAATTCTCTGTGTAAACCTCTGTAACTTCTCTAGGTAGATAAATCACTGTGTACTTTCTCTTGTTTCTATCTGTTACCAATCTTGAGAAACTCATACATTTTCTGTTCACTGATTCCCAGTCTTACAGCAGTAGATTTCTTTGTGCGAAAGTGCTGTTTTCACAGTACTAAGTACTCCCAACTCTATCAACAATGTAGGTTTTACCGGTTTTCTAAGTCTCTCTTTTTGCTGGTACTTATACTTGGAATTCTCTGTGTAAACCTTTGTAACTTCTCTAGGTAGCTGAATCACTGTGTACTTTCTCTTGTTTCTATCTGTTACCAATCTTGAGAAACTCATACATTCTCTGTTCACTGATTCCCAGTCTTACAGCAGTAGATTTCTTTGTGCGAAAGTGCTGTTTTCACAGTGATAAGTACTCCCAACTCTATCAACAATGTAGGTTTCACCGGTTTTCTAAGTCTCTCTTATTTGCTGGTACTTATACATGGAATTCTCTGTGTAAACCATTGTAACTTCTCTAGGTAGATGAATCACTGTGTACTTTCTCCTGTTTCTATCTGTTACCAATCTTGAGAAACTCATACATTCTCCGTTCACTGTTTACCGGTCTTAGAGAAGTAGATTTCTTTCTGCGAAAGTGCTGTTTTCACAGAGCTAAGTACTCCCAACTCTATCAACAATGTAGGTTTTACCAGTTTTCTAAGTCTCTCTTATTTTCTTGTACTTATACTTGGAATTCTCTGTGTAAACCTCTAAACCTTCTCTCGGTAAATGAGTCACTGTGGACTTTCTCTTGTTTCTATCTGTTACCAATCTTGAGAAACTCATACATTCTCTGTTTACTGTTTCGCAGTCTTAGAGAAGCAGATTTCTTTGTGTGAAAGTGCTGTTTTCACAGTGCTAAGTACTCCCAACTCTATCAACAATAGAGTTTTTAATAGTTTTCTAAGTCTCTCTTATTTTCTTCCACTTATACTTGGAATTCTCTGTGTAAACCTCTGTAACTTCTCTAGGTAGATTAATCACTGTGTACTTTCTCTTTTTTCTGTCTGTTACCAATCTTGAGAAACTCACACATTCTCTTTTCACTGATTCCCAGTCTTAGAAAAGTAGATTTCTTTATGCGAAAGTGCTGTTTTCACAGTGCTAAGTACTCCCAACTCTATCAAGAATGTAGGTTTTACCGGTTATCTAAGTCTCTCTTATTTGCTTGTACTTATACTTGGAATTCTCTGTGTAAACCTCTGTAACTTCTCTAGGTAGACGAATCACTGTGTCCTTTCTCTTGTTTCTATCTGTTACCAATCTTGAGAAACTCATACATTCTCCGTTCACTGTTTCCCGGTCTTAGAGAAGTAGATTTCTTTCAGCGAAAGTGCTGTTTTCACAGTGCTAAGTACTCCCAACTCTATCAACAATGTAGGTTTTACCAGTTTTCTAAGTCTCTCATTTTCTTGCACTTATACTTGGAATTCTCTGTGTAAACCTCTATACCTTCTCTCGGGAAATGAATCACTGTGTACTTTCTCTTGTTTCTATCTGTTACCAATCTTGAGAAACTCATACATTCTCCGTTCACTGATTCCCAGTCTTAGAGAAGTAGATTTCTTAGTGTGAAAGTGCTGTTTTCACAGTGCTAAGTACTCCCAACTCTATCAACAATGCAGGTTTTACCGGTTTTCTGATTCTCTCTTATTTGCTTGTACTTATACTTGGAATTCTCTATGTAAACCTCTGTAACTTCTCTAGGTAAATGAATCACTGTGGACTTTCTCTTGTTTCTATCTGTTACCAATCTTGAGAAACTCATACATTCTCTGTTTACTGTTTCACGGTCTTAGAGAAGTAGATTTCTTTGTGTGAAGGTGCTGTTTTCACAGTGCTAAGTACTCCCAACTCTATCAACAATGGAGTTTTTAATAGTTTTCTAATTCTCTCTTATTTTATTGCACTTATCCTTGGAATTCTCTGTGTAAACCTCTGTAACTTCTCTAGGTAGATGAATCACTGTGTACTTTCTCTTGTTTCTATCTGTTACCAATCTTGAGAAACTCACACATTCTCTTTTCACTGATTCCCAGTCTTAGAAAAGTAGATTTCTTTATGCGAAAGTGCTGTTTTCACAGTGCTAAGTACTCCCAACTCTATCAACAATGTAGGTTTTACCGGTTTTCTAAGTCTCTCTTATTTGCTGGTACTTATACTTGGAATTCTCTGTGTAAACCTTTGTAACTTCTCTAGGTAGATGAATCACTGTGTACTTTCTCTTGTTTCTATCTGTTACCAATCTTGAGAAACTCATACATTCTCCGTTCACTGTTTCCCGGTCTTAGAGAAGTAGGTTTCTTGGTGCGAAAGTACTGTTTTCACAGTGCTAAGTACTCCCAACTCTATCAACAATGTAGGTTTTACCAGTTTTCTAACTCTCTCTTATTTTCTTGCACTTATACTTGGAATTCCCTGTGTAAACCTCTGTAACTTCTCTAGGTAGATGAATCACTGTGTACTTTCTCTTGTTTCTATCTGTTACCAATCTTGAGAAACTCATACATTCTCTCTTCACTGATTCCCAGTCTTACAGCAGTAGATTTCTTTGTGCGAAAGTGCTGTTTTCACAGTGATAAGTACTCCCAACTCTATCAACAATGTAGGTTTTACCGGTTTTCTAAGTCTCTCTTATTTGCTGGTACTTATACTTGGAATTCTCTGTGTAAACCATTGTAACTTCTCTAGGTAGATGAATCACTGTGTACTTTCTCTTGTTTCTATCTGTTACCAATCTTGAGAAACTCATACATTCTCTGTTCACTGATTCCCAGTCTTAAAGCAGTAGATTTCTTTGTGCGAAAGTGTTGTTTTCACAGTGCTAAGTACTCCCAACTCTATCAACAATGTAGGTTTTACCGGTTTTCTAAGTCTCTCTTATATGCTTGTACTTATACTTGGAATTCTCTGTGTAAACCTCTGTAACTTCTCTAGGTAGATGAATCACTGTGTACTTTCTCTTGTTTCTATCTGTTACCCATCTTGAGAAACTCATACATTCTCCGTTCACTGTTTCCCGGTCTTAGAGAAGTAGATTTCTTTCTGCGAAAGTGCTGTTTTCACAGTGCTAAGTACTCTTAAGTCTATCAACAATATAGGTTTTACCAGCTTTCTAAGTCTCTCAAATTTTCTTGCAGTTACACTTGGAATTCTCTGTGTATACCTCTGTAACTTCTCTAGGTAGATGAAACACTGTGTATTTTCTCTTGTTTCTATCTGTTCTCAATCTTGAGAAACTCATACATTCTCTGTTCACTGTTTCGCGGTCTTAGAGAAGTAGATTTCTTTGTGCGAAAGTCCTGTTTTCACAGTGCTAAGTACTCCCAACTCTATCAACAGTGTACTTTTTACCAGGTTTCTAAGTCTCTCTTATTTTCTTGAAGTTACCCTTGGATTTCTCTGTGTAAACCTCTGTAACTTCTCTAGGTAGATGAATCACTGTGTACTTTCTCTTGTTTCTATCTGTTACCAATCTTGAGAAACTCACACATTCTCTTTTCACTGATTCCCAGTCTTAGAAAAGTAGATTTCTTTATGCGAAAGTGCTGTTTTCACAGTGCTAAGTACTCCCAACTCTATCAACAATGTAGATTTTACCCGTAATCTAAGTCTCTCTTATTTGCTTGTACTTATACTTGGAATTCTCTGTGTAAACCTCTGTAACTTCTCTAGGTAGATGAATCACTGTGTACTTTCTCTTGTTTCTATCTGTTACCAATCTTGAGAAACTCATACATTCTCCGTTCACTGTATCCCGGTCTTAGAGAAGTAGATTTCTTTCTGCGAAAGTGCTGTTTTCACAGTGCTAAGTACTCCCAACTCTATCAACAATGTAGGTTTTACCAGTTTTCTAACTCTCATTTTCTTGCACTTACACTTGGAATTCCCTGTGTAAACCTCCGTAACTTCTCTAGGTAGATGAATCACTGTGTACTTTCTCTTGTTTCTATCTGTTACCAATCTTGAGAAACTGATACATTCTCTGTTCACTGATTCCCAGTCTTACAGCAGTAGATTTCTTTGTGCGAAAGTGCTGTTTTCACAGTGATAAGTACTCCCAACTCTATCAACAATGTAGGTTTCACCGGTTTTCTAAGTCTCTCTTATTTGCTGGTACTTATACTTGGAATTCTCTGTGTAAACCATTGTAACTTCTCTAGGTAGATGAATCACTGTGTACTTTCTCCTGTTTCTATCTGTTACCAATCTTGAGAAACTCATACATTCTCCGTTCACTGTTTACCGGTCTTAGAGAAGTAGATTTCTTTCTGCGAAAGTGCTGTTTTCACAGTGCTAAGTACTCCCAACTCTATCAACAATGTAGGTTTTACCAGTTTTCTAAGTCTCTCTTATTTTCTTTTACTTATACTTGGAATTCTCTGTGTAAACCTCTAAACCTTCTCTCGGTAAATGAATCACTGTGGACTTTCCCTTGTTTCTATCTGTTACCAATCTTGAGAAACTCATACATTCTCTGTTTACTGTTTCGCGATCTTAGAGAAGCAAATTTCTTTGTGTGAAAGTGCTGTTTTCACAGTGCTAAGTACTCCCAACTCTATCAACAATGGAGTTTTTAATAGTTTTCTAAGTCTCTCTTATTTTCTTGCACTTATACTTGGAATTCTCTGTGTAAACCTCTGTAACTTCTCTAGGTAGATTAATCACTGTGTACTTTCTCTTTTTTCTGTCTGTTACCAATCTTGAGAAACTCACACATTCTCTTTTCACTGATTCCCAGTCTTAGAAAAGTAGATTTCTTTATGCGAAAGTGCTGTTTTCACAGTGCTAAGTACTCCCAACTCTATCAACAATGTAGGTTTTACCGGTTATCTAAGTCTCTCTTATTTGCTTGTACTTATACTTGGAATTCTCTGTGTAAACCTCTGTAACTTCTCTAGGTAGACGAATCACTGTGTCCTTTCTCTTGTTTCTATCTGTTACCAATCTTGAGAAACTCATACATTCTCCGTTCACTGTTTCCCGGTCTTAGAGAAGTAGATTTCTTGGTGCGAAAGTGCTGTTTTCACAGTGCTAAATACTCCCAACTCTATCAACAATGTAGGTTTTACCAGTTTTCTAAGTCTCTCATTTTCTTGCACTTATACTTGGAATTCTCTGTGTAAACCTCTATACCTTCTCTCGGTAAATGAATCACTGTGTACTTTCTCTTGTTTCTATCTGTTACCAATCTTGAGAAACTCATACATTCTCCGTTCACTGATTCCCAGTCTTAGAGAAGTAGATTTCTTAGTGTGAAAGTGCTGTTTTCACAGTGCTAAGTACTCCCAACTCTATCAACAATGCAGGTTTTACCGGTTTTCTGATTCTCTCTTATTTGCTTGTACTTATACTTGGAATTCTCTATGTAAACCTCTGTAACTTCTCTAGGTAGATGAATCACTGTGTCCTTTCTCTTGTTTCTATCTGTTACCAATCTTGAGAAACTCATACATTCTCCGTTCACTGTTTCCCGGTCTTAGAGAAGTAGATTTCTTGGTGCGAAAGTACTGTTTTCACAGTGCTAAGTACTCCCAACTCTATCAACAATGTAGGTTTTACCAGTTTTCTAACTCTCTCTTATTTTCTTGCACTTATACTTGGAATTCCCTGTGTAAACCTCTGTAACTTCTCTAGGTAGATGAATCACTGTGTACTTTCTCTTGTTTCTATCTGTTACCAATATTGAGAAACTCATACATTCTCTCTTCACTGATTCCCAGTCTTACAGCAGTAGATTTCTTTGTGCGAAAGTGCTGTTTTCACAGTGATAAGTACTCCCAACTCTATCAACAATGTAGGTTTTACCGGTTTTCTAAGTCTCTCTTATTTGCTGGTACTTATACTTGGAATTCTCTGTGTAAACCATTGTAACTTCTCTAGGTAGATGAATCACTGTGTACTTTCTCTTGTTTCTATCTGTTACCAATCTTGAGAAACTCATACATCCTCCGTTCACTGTTTCCCGGTCTTAGAGAAGTTGATTTCTTTCTGCGAAAGTGCTGTTTTCACAGTGCTAAGTACTCCCAACTCTATCAACAATGTAGGTTTTACCAGTTTTCTAAGTCTCTCTTATTTTCTTGTACTTATACTTGGAATTCTCTGTGTGAACCTCTATACCTTCTCTCGGTAAATGAATCACTGTGGACTTTCTCTTGTTTCTATCTGTTACCAATCTTGAGAAACTCATACATTCTCTGTTTACTGTTTCGCAGTCTTAGAGAAGTAGATTTCTTTGTGTGAAAGTGCTGTTTTCACAGTGCTAAGTACTCCCAACTCTATCAACAATGGAGTTTTTAATAGTTTTCTAAGTCTCTCTTATTTTATTGCACTTATACTTGGAACTCTCTGTGTAAACCTCTGTAACTTCTCTAGGTAGATGAATCACTGTGTACTTTTTCCTGTTTCTATCTGTTACCAATCTTGAGAAACTCATACATTCTCTGTTCACTGATTCCCAGTCTTAGAGAAGTAGATTTCTTTGTTCGAAAGTGCTGTTTTCACAGTGTTACGTACTCCAAACTCTATCAACAATGTAGGTTTTACCGCTTTTCTGAGTCTCTCTTATTTGCTTCTACTTGCACTTGGAATTCTCTTTGTAAACCTCTGTAACTTCTCTAGGTAGATAAATCACTGTGTACTTTCTCTTGTTTCTATCTGTTACCAATCTTGAGAAACTCATACATTCTCTGTTCACTGATTCCCAGTCTTAAAGCAGTAGATTTCTTTGTGCGAAAGTGCTGTTTTCACAGTGATGAGTACTCCCAACTCTATCAACAATGTAGGTTTTACCGGTTTTCTAAGTCTCTCTTATTTGCTGGTACTTATACATGGAATTCTGTGTGTATACCTCTGTAATTTCTCTCGGTAGATGAATCACTGTGGACTTTGTCTTGTTTCTATCTGTTACCATTCTTGAGAAACTCATACATTCTCTGTTCACTGATTCCCAGTCCTAGAGAAGTAGATTTCGTTGTGCGAAAGTGCTGTTTTCACAGTGATAAGTACTCCCAACTCTATCAACAATGTAGGTTTTACCGGTTTTCTAAGTCTCTCTTATTTGCTGGTACTTATACTTGGAATTCTGTGTGTAAACCTCTGTAATTTCTCTCGGTAGATGAATCACTGTGGACTTTGTCTTGTTTCTATCTGTTACCATTCTTGAGAAACTCATACATTCTCTGTTCACTGATTCCCAGTCCTAGAGAAGTAGATTTCGTTGTGCGAAAGTGCTGTTTTCACAGTGATAAGTATTCCCAACTCTATCAACAATGTAGGTTTTACCGGTTTTCTAAGTCTCTCTTATTTGCTTGTACTTATACTTGGAATTCTCTGTGTAAACCTCTGTAACTTCTCTAGGTAGATGAATCACTGTGTACTTTCTCTTGTTTCTATCTGTTACCAATCTTGAGAAACTCATACATTCTCTGTTCACTGATTCCCAGTCTTAAAGCAGTAGATTTCTTTGTGCGAAAGTGTTGTTTTCACAGTGCTAAGTACTCCCAACTCTATCAACAATGTAGGTTTTACCGGTTTTCTAAGTCTCTCTTATATGCTTGTACTTATACTTGGAATTCTCTGTGTAAACCTCTGTAACTTCTCTAGGTAGATGAATCACTGTGTACTTTCTCTTGTTTCTATCTGCTACCCATCTTGAGAAACTCATACATTCTCCGTTCACTGTTTCCCGGTCTTAGAGAAGTAGATTTCTTTCTGCGAAAGTGCTGTTTTCACAGTGCTAAGTACTCTTAAGTCTATCAACAATATAGGTTTTACCAGCTTTCTAAGTCTCTCAAATTTTCTTGCAGTTACACTTGGAATTCTCTGTGTATACCTCTGTAACTTCTCTAGGTAGATGAAACACTGTGTATTTTCTCTTGTTTCTATCTGTTCTCAATCTTGAGAAACTCATACATTCTCTGTTCACTGTTTCGCGGTCTTAGAGAAGTAGATTTCTTTGTGCGAAAGTCCTGTTTTCACAGTGCTAAGTACTCCCAACTCTATCAACAGTGTACTTTTTACCAGGTTTCTAAGTCTCTCTTATTTTCTTGAAGTTACCCTTGGATTTCTCTGTGTAAACCTCTGTAACTTCTCTAGGTAGATGAATCACTGTGTACTTTCTCTTGTTTCTATCTGTTACCAATCTTGAGAAACTCACACATTCTCTTTTCACTGATTCCCAGTCTTAGAAAAGTAGATTTCTTTATGCGAAAGTGCTGTTTTCACAGTGCTAAGTACTCCCAACTCTATCAACAATGTAGGTTTTACCCGTAATCTAAGTCTCTCTTATTTGCTTGTACTTGTACTTGGAATTCTCTGTGTAAACCTCTGTAACTTCTCTAGGTAGATGAATCACTGTGTACTTTCTCTTGTTTCTATCTGTTACCAATCTTGAGAAACTCATACATTCTCCGTTCACTGTTTCCCGGTCTTAGAGAAATAGATTTCTTTCTGCGAAAGCGCTGTTTTCACAGTGCTAAGTACTCCCAACTCTATCAAAAATGTAGGTTTTACCAATTTTCTAAGTCTCTCTTATTTTCTTGCACTTATACTTGGAATTCTCCGTGTAAACCTCTGTAACTTCTCTAGGTAGATGAATCACTGTGTACTTTCTCTTGTTTCTATCTGTTACCAATCTTGAGAAACTCATACATTCTCTCTTCACTGATTCCCAGTCTTAAAGCAGTAGATTTCTTTGTGCGAAAGTGCTGTTTTCACAGTGATAAGTACTCCCAACTCTATCAACAATGTAGGTTTTACCGGTTTTCTAAGTCTCTCTTATTTGCTGGTACTTATACTTGGAATTCTCTGTGTAAACCTTTGTAACTTCTCTAGGTAGATGAATCACTGTGTACTTTCTCTTGTTTCTATCTGTTACCAATCTTGAGAAACTCATACATTCTCCGTTCACTGTTTCCCGGTCTTCGAGAAGTAGATTTCTTTCTGCGAAAGTGCTGTTTTCACAGTGCTAAGTACTCCCAACTCTATCAACAATGTAGGTTTTACCAGTTTTCAGAGTCTCTCTTATTTTCTTGTACTTATACTTGGAATTCTCTGTGTAAACCTCTACACATTCTCTCGGTAGATGAATCACTGTGGACTTTCTCTTGTTTCTATCTGTTACCAATCTTGAGAAACTCATACATTCTCTGTTTACTGTTTCGCGGTCTTAGAGAAGTAGATTTCTTTGTGTGAAAGTGCTGTTTTCACAGTGCTAAGTACTCCCAACTCTATCAACAATGGAGTTTTTAATAGTTTTCTAAGTCTCTCTTATTTTCTTGGACTTATACTTGGAATTCTCTGTGTAAACCTCTGTAACTTCTCTAGGTAGATGAATCACTGTGTACTTTCTCTTGTTTCTATCTGTTACCAATCTTGAGAAACTCACACATTCTCTGTTCACTGATTCCCAGTCTTAGAAAAGTAAATTTCTTTGTGCGAAAGTGCTGTTTTCACAGTGCTAAGTACTCCAAACTCTATCAACAATGTAGGTTTTACCGGTTATCTAAGTCTCTCTTATTTGCTTGTACTTATACTTGGAATTCTCTGTGTAAACCTCTGTAACTTCTCTAGGTAGATGAATCACTGTGTACTTTCTCTTGTTTCTATCTGTTACCAATCTTGAGAAACTCATACATTCTCCGTTCACTGTTTCCCGGTCTTAGAGAAGTAGATTTCTTTCTGCGAAAGTGCTGTTTTCACTGTGCTAAGTACTCCCAACTCTATCAACAATGTAGGTTTTACCAGTTTTCTAAGTCTCTCTTATTTTCTTGTACTTATACTTGGAATTCTCTGTGTAAACCTCTATACCTTCTCTCGGTAAATGAATCACTGTTGACTTTCTCTTGTTTCTATCTGTTACCAATCTTGAGAAACTCATACATTCTCCGTTCACTGATTCCCATTCTTAGAGAAGTAGATTTCTTTGTGCGAAAGTGCTGTTTTCACAGTGTTAAGTACTCCCAACCCTATCAACAATGTAGGTTTTACCGGTTTTCTGATTCTCTCTTATTTGCTTGTACTTATACTTGGAATTCTCTATGTAAACCTCTGTAACTTCTCTAGGTAGATGAATCACTCTGTAATTTCTCTTGTTTCTATCTGTTACCAATCTTGAGAAAATCATACATTCTCTTCACTTTTTCGCGGTCTTAGAGAAGTAGATTTGTTTGTGCGAAAGTGCTGTTTTCACAGTGATAAGTACTCCCAACTCTATCAACAATGTAGGTTTTACCAGTTTTCTAAGTCTCTCTTATTTTCTTGTACTTATACTTGGAATTCTCTGTATAAACTCCTGTAACTTCTCTCGGTAGATGAATCACTGTGGACTTTCTCTTGTTTCTATCTGTTACCAATCTTGAGAAACTCATACATTCTCTGTTCACTGTTTCGCGGTCTTAGAGAAGTAGATTTCTTTCGGCGAAAGTGCTGTTTTCACTGTGCTAAGTACTCCATACTCTACCAACAATGTAGGTTTTACCGGTTTTCTAAGTCTCTCTTATTTGCTTGTACTTATACTTGGAATTCTCTGTGTAAACCTCTGTAACTTCTCTAGGTAAATGAATCACTGTGTACTTTCTCTTGTTTCTATCTGTTACCAATCTTGAGAAACTCACACATTCTCCGTTGACTGTTTCCCGGTCTTAGAGAAGTAGATTTCTTTATGCGAAAGTGCTGTTTTCACAGTGCTAAGTACTCCCAACTCTATCAACAATGCAGTTTCTACCAGTTTTCTAAGTCTCTCTTATTTTCATGAAGTTACACTTGGATTTCTCTGTGTAAACCTCTGTAACTTCTCTAGGTAGATGGATCACTGTGTACTTTCTCTTGTGTCTATCTGTTACCAATCTTGAGAAACTCATACATTCTCTGTTCACTGTTTCCCGGTCTTAGAGAAGTAGATTTCTTGGTGCGAAAGTGCTGTTTTCACAGTGCTAAGTACTCCCAACTCTATCAACAATGTAGGTTTTACCGGTTTTCTAAGTCTCTCTTATTTCCTTGTACTTATACTTGGAATTCTCTGTGTAAACCTCTGTAACTTCTCTAGGTAGATGAATCACTGTGTCCTTTCTCTTGTTTCTATCTGTTACCCATCTTGAGAAACTCATACATTCTCCGTTCACTGTTTCCCGGTCTTAGAGAAGTAGATTTCTTTCTGCGAAAGTGCTGTTTTCACACTGCTAAGTATTTCTAACTCTATCAACAATATAGGTTTTACCAGCTTTCTAAGTCTCTCTTATTTTCTTGCAGTTACACTTGGAATTCTCTGTGTAAACCTCTGTAACTTCTCTAGGTAGATGAATCACTGTGTACTTTCTCTTCCTTCTATCTGTTACCAATCTTGAGAAACTCATACATTCTCCGTTCACTGTTTCCCGGTCTTAGAGAAGTAGATTTCTTTGTGCGAAAGTGCTGTTTTCACAGTGCTAAGTACTCCCAACTCTATCAACAATGTAGGTTTTACTGGTTTTCTAAGTCTCTCTTATTTGCTGGTACTTATACTTGGAATTCTGTGTGTAAACCTCTGTAATTTCTCTCGGTAGATGAATCACTGTGGACTTTGTCTTGTTTCTATCTGTTACCAATCTTGAGAAACTCATGCATTCTCTGTTCACTGATTCCCAGTCCTAGAGAAGTAGATTTCTTTGTGCGAAAGTGCTGTTTTCACAGTGATAAGTACTCCCAACTCTATCAACAATGTAGGTTTTACCGGTTTTCTAAGTCTCTCTTATTTGCTGGTACTTATACTTGGAATTCCCTGTGTAAACCTCTGTAACTTCTCTAGGTAGATGAATCACTGTGTACTTTCTCTTGTTTCTATCTGTTACCAATCTTGAGAAACTCATACATTCTCTGTTCACTGTTTCCCGGTCTTAGAGAAGTAGATTTCTTTGTGCGAAAGTGCTGTTTTCACAGTGTTACGTACTCCAAACTCTATCAACAATGTAGGTTTTACCGCTTTTCTGAGTCTCTCTTATTTGCTTGTACTCACACTTGGAATTCTCTTTGTAACCCTCTGTAACTTCTCTAGGTAGATAAATCACTGTGTACTTTCTCTTGTTTCTATCTGTTACCAATCGTCAGAAACACATACATTCTCTGTTCACTGATTCCCAGTCCTAGAGAAGTAGATTTCTTTGTGCGAAAGTGCTGTTTTCACAGTGCTAAGTACTCCCAACTCTATCAACAATGTAGGTTTTACCAGTTTTCTAAGTCTCTCTTATTTGCTTGTACTTATACTTGGAATTCTCTGTGTAAACCTCTGTACCTTCTCTCGGTAGATGAATCACTGTGGACTTTCTCTTGTTTCTATCTGTTACCAATCTAGAGAAATTCATACATTCTCTGTTTACTGTTTCGCGGTGTTAGAGAGATAGATTTCTTGGTGTGAAAGTGCTGTTTTCACAGTGCTAAGTACTCCCAACTCTATCAACAATGGAGTTTTTAATAGTTTTCTAAGTCTCTCTTTTTTTCTTGCAGTTATACTTGGAATTCTCTGTGTAAACCTCTGTAACTTCTCTAGGTAGGTGAATCACTGTGTACTTTCTCTTGTTTCTATCTGTTACCAATCTTGAGAAACTCACACATTCTCTGTTCACTGATTCCCAGTCTTATAAAAGTAGATTTCTTGGTGCGAAAGTGCTGTTTTCACAGTGCTAAGTACTCCCAACTCTATCAACAATGTAGGTTTTACCAGTTTTCTAACTCTCTCTTATTTTCTTGCACTTATACTTGGAATTCCCTGTGTAAACCTCTGTAACTTCTCTAGGTAGATGAATCACTGTGTACTTTCTCTTCTTTCTATCTGTTACCAATCTTGAGAAACTCATACATTCTCTGTTCCGTGTTTCCCGGTCTTAGAGAAGTAGATTTCTTGGTGCGAAAGTGCTGTTTTCACAGTGCTAAGTACTCCCAACTCTATCAACAATGTAGGTTTTACCGATTTTCTAAGTCTCTCTTATTTGCTTGTACTTATACTTGGAATTCTCTGTGTAAACCTCTGTAACTTCTCTAGGTAGATGAATCACTGTGTACTTTCTCTTGTTTCTATCTGTTACCAATCTTGAGAAACTCATACATTCTCTGTTCACTGATTCCCAGTCTTAGAGAAGTAGATTTCTTTGTGCGAAAGTGCTGTTTTCACATTGTTACGTACTCCCAACTCTATCAACAATGTAGGTTTTACCGCTTTTCTGAGTCTCTCTTATTTGCTTGTACTTACACTTAGAATTCTCTTTGTAAACCTCTGAAACTTCTCTAGGTAGATAAATCACTGTGTACTTTCTCTTGTTTCTATCTGTTACCAATCTTGAGAAACTCATACATTCTCTGTTCACTGTTTCCCGGTCTTAGAGAAGTAGATTTCTTTCTGAGAAAGTGCTGTTTTCACAGTGCTAAGTAGTCCTAACTCTATCAACAATATAGGTTTTACCAGCTTTTTAAATCTCTCTTATTATCTTGCAGTTATACTTGGAATTCTCTGTGTATACCTCTGTAACTTCTCTAGGTAGATGAATCACTGTGTATTTTCTCTTGTTTCTATCTGTTACCAATCTTGAGAAACTCATACATTCTCTGTTCACTGTTTCCCGGTCTTAGAGAAGTAGATTTCTTTCTGAGAAAGTGCTGTTTTCACAGTGCTAAGTACTCCTAACTCTATCAACAATGTAGGTTTTACCAGTTTTCTAACTCTCTCTTATTTTCTTGCACTGATACTTGGAATTCCCTGTGTAAACGTCTGTAACTTCTCTAGGTAGATGAATCACTGTGTACTTTCTCTTGTTTCTATCTGTTACCAATCTTGAGAAACTCATACATTCTCTGTTCACTGTTTCCCGGTCTTAGAGTAGTAGATTTCTTTGTCCGAAAGTGCTGTTTTCACAGTGCTAAGTACTCCCAACTCTATCAACAATGTAGGTTTTACCGATTTTCTAAGTCTCTCTTATTTGCTTGTACTTATACTTGGAATTCTCTGTGTAAACCTCTGTAACTTCTCTAGGTAGATGAATCACTGTGTACTTTCTCTTGTTTCTATCTGTTACGAATCTTGAGAAACTCATACATTCTCTGTTCACTGATTCCCAGCCTTAGAGAAGTAGATTTCTTTGTGCGAAAATCCTGTTTTCACAGTGTTACGTACTCCCAACTCTATCAACAATGTAGGTTTTACCGCTTTTCTGAGTCTCTCTTATTTGCTTGTACTTACACTTGGAATTCTCCTTGTAAACCTCTGTAACTTCTCTAGGTAGATAAATCACTGTGTACTTTCTCTTGTTTCTATCTGTTACCAATCTTGAGAAACTCATACATTTTCTGTTCACTGATTCCCAGTCCTAGAGAAGTAGGTTTCTTGGTGCGAAAGTGCTGTTTTCACAGTGAAAAGTACTCCCAACTCTATCAACAATGTAGGTTTTACCGGTTTTCTAAGTCTCTCTTATTTGCTGGTACTTATACTTGGAATTCTCTGTGTAAACCTTTGTAACTTCTCTAGGTAGATGAATCACTGTGTACTTTCTCTTGTTTCTATCTGTTACCAATCTTGAGAAACTCATACATTCTCCGTTCACTGTTTCCCGGTCTTCGAGAAGTAGATTTCTTTCTGCGAAAGTGCTGTTTTCACAGTGCTAAGTACTCCCAACTCTATCAACAATGTAGGTTTTACCAGTTTTCAGAGTCTCTCTTATTTTCTTGCACTTATACTTGGAATTCTCTGTGTAAACCTCTGTAACTTCTCTAGGTAGATGAATCACTGTGTACTTTCTCTTGTTTCTATCTGTTACCAATCTTGAGAAACTCACACATTCTCTGTTCACTGATTCCCAGTCTTAGAAAAGTAAATTTCTTTGTGCGAAAGTGCTGTTTTCACAGTGCTAAGTACTCCAAACTCTATCAACAATGTAGGTTTTACCGGTTATCTAAGTCTCTCTTATTTGCTTGTACTTATACTTGGAATTCTCTGTGTAAACCTCTGTAACTTCTCTAGGTAGATGAATCACTGTGTACTTTCTCTTGTTTCTATCTGTTACCAATCTTGAGAAACTCATACATTCTCTGTTCACTGTTTCCCGGTCTTAGAGAAGTCGATTTCTTTGTGCGAAAATGCTGTTTTCACAGTGTTACGTACTCCCAACTCTATCAACAATGTAGGTTTTACCGCTTTTCTAAGTCTCTCTTCTTTGCTTGTACTTACACTTGGAATTCTCTGTGTAAACCTCTGTAACTTCTCGAGGTAGATAAATCACTGTGGACTTTCTCTTGTTTCTATCTGTTACCAATCTTGAGAAACTCATACATTTTCTGTTCACTGATTCCCAGTCCTAGAGAAGTAGATTTCTTTGTGAGAAAGTGCTGTTTTCACAGTGCTAAGTACTCCCAACTCTATCAACAATGTGGGTTTTACCAGTTTTCTAAGTCTCTCTTATTTGCTTGTACTTATACTTGGAATTCTCTGTGTAAACCTCTGTAACTTCTCTAGGTAGATGAGTCACTGTGTACTTTCTCTTGTTTCTATCTGTTACCAATCTTGAGAAACTCACACATTCTCTTTCCACTGATTCCCAGTCTTAGAAAAGTAGATTTCTTTATGCGAAAGTGCTGTTTTCACAGTGCTAAGTACTCCCAACTCTATCAACAATGTAGGTTTTACCGGTTATCTAAGTCTCTCTTATTTGCTTGTACTTATACTTGGAATTCTCTGTGTAAACCTCTGTAACTTCTCTAGGTAGATGAATCACTGTGTACTTTCTCTTGTTTCTATCTGTTACCAATCTTGAGAAACTCATACATTCTCCGTTCACTGTTTCCCGGTCTTAGAGAAGTAGATTTCTTTCTGCGAAAGTGCTGTTTTCACAGTGCTAAGTACTCCCAACTCTATCAACAATGTAGGTTTTACCAGTTTTCTAAGTCTCTCTTATTTTCTTGCACTTATACTTGGAATTCTCCGTGTAAACCTCTGTAACTTCTCTAGGTAGATGAATCACTGTGTACTTTCTCTTGTTTGTATCTGTTACCAATCTTGAGAAACTCATACATTCTCTGTTCACTGTTTCCCGGTCTTAGAGAAGTAGATTTCTTGGTGCGAAAGTGCTGTTTTCACAGTGCTAAGTACTCCCAACTCTATCAACAATGTAGGTTTTACCGATTTTCTAAGTCTCTCTTATTTGCTTGTACTTATACTTGGAATTCTCTGTGTAAACCTCTGTAACTTCTCTAGGTAGATGAATCACTGTGTACTTTCTCTTGTTTCTATCTGTTACCAATCTTGAGAAACTCACACATTCTCTTTTCACTGATTCCCAGTCTTAGAAAAGTAGATTTCTTTGTGCGAAAGTGCTGTTTTCACAGTGCTAAGTACTCCCAACTCTATCAACAATGTAGGTTTTACTGGTTTTCTAAGTCTCTCTTATTTGCTGGTACTTATACTTGGAATTCTGTGTGTAAACCTCTGTAATTTCTCTCGGTAGATGAATCACTGTGGACTTTGTCTTGTTTCTATCTGTTACCAATCTTGAGAAACTCATACATTCTCTGTTCACTGATTCCCAGTCCTAGAGAAGTAGATTTCTTTGTGCGAAAGTGCTGTTTTCACAGTGATAAGTACTCCCAACTCTATCAACAATGTAGGTTTTACCGGTTTTCTAAGTCTCTCTTATTTGCTGGTACTTATACTTGGAATTCCCTGTGTAAACCTCTGTAACTTCTCTAGGTAGATGAATCACTGTGTACTTTCTCTTGTTTCTATCTGTTACCAATCTTGAGAAACTCATACATTCTCTGTTCACTGTTTCCCGGTCTTAGAGAAGTAGATTTCTTTGTGCGAAAGTGCTGTTTTCACAGTGTTACGTACTCCAAACTCTATCAACAATGTAGGTTTTACCGCTTTTCTGAGTCTCTCTTATTTGCTTGTACTCACACTTGGAATTCTCTTTGTAAACCTCTGTAACTTCTCTAGGTAGATAAATCACTGTGTACTTTCTCTTGTTTCTATCTGTTACCAATCGTCAGAAACACATACATTCTCTGTTCACTGATTCCCAGTCCTAGAGAAGTAGATTTCTTTGTGCGAAAGTGCTGTTTTCACAGTGCTAAGTACTCCCAACTCTATCAACAATGTAGGTTTTACCAGTTTTCTAAGTCTCTCTTATTTGCTTGTACTTATACTTGGAATTCTCTGTGTAAACCTCTGTACCTTCTCTCGGTAGATGAATCACTGTGGACTTTCTCTTGTTTCTATCTGTTACCAATCTAGAGAAATTCATACATTCTCTGTTTACTGTTTCGCGGTGTTAGAGAGATAGATTTCTTGGTGTGAAAGTGCTGTTTTCACAGTGCTAAGTACTCCCAACTCTATCAACAATGGAGTTTTTAATAGTTTTCTAAGTCTCTCTTTTTTTCTTGCAGTTATACTTGGAATTCTCTGTGTAAACCTCTGTAACTTCTCTAGGTAGGTGAATCACTGTGTACTTTCTCTTGTTT
Source organism: Heterohyrax brucei (assembly GCA_028571685.1). Classification (NCBI taxonomy): domain Eukaryota; kingdom Metazoa; phylum Chordata; class Mammalia; order Hyracoidea; family Procaviidae; genus Heterohyrax; species Heterohyrax brucei. The sequence goes on from CM053163.1 coordinate 33,372,491, forward strand.
CTATCTGTTACCAATCTTGAGAAACTCACACATTCTCTGTTCACTGATTCCCAGTCTTATAAAAGTAGATTTCTTGGTGCGAAAGTGCTGTTTTCACAGTGCTAAGTACTCCCAACTCTATCAACAATGTAGGTTTTACCAGTTTTCTAACTCTCTCTTATTTTCTTGCACTTATACTTGGAATTCCCTGTGTAAACCTCTGTAACTTCTCTAGGTAGATGAATCACTGTGTACTTTCTCTTCTTTCTATCTGTTACCAATCTTGAGAAACTCATACATTCTCTGTTCCGTGTTTCCCGGTCTTAGAGAAGTAGATTTCTTGGTGCGAAAGTGCTGTTTTCACAGTGCTAAGTACTCCCAACTCTATCAACAATGTAGGTTTTACCGATTTTCTAAGTCTCTCTTATTTGCTTGTACTTATACTTGGAATTCTCTGTGTAAACCTCTGTAACTTCTCTAGGTAGATGAATCACTGTGTACTTTCTCTTGTTTCTATCTGTTACCAATCTTGAGAAACTCATACATTCTCTGTTCACTGATTCCCAGTCTTAGAGAAGTAGATTTCTTTGTGCGAAAGTGCTGTTTTCACATTGTTACGTACTCCCAACTCTATCAACAATGTAGGTTTTACCGCTTTTCTGAGTCTCTCTTATTTGCTTGTACTTACACTTAGAATTCTCTTTGTAAACCTCTGAAACTTCTCTAGGTAGATAAATCACTGTGTACTTTCTCTTGTTTCTATCTGTTACCAATCTTGAGAAACTCATACATTCTCTGTTCACTGTTTCCCGGTCTTAGAGAAGTAGATTTCTTTCTGAGAAAGTGCTGTTTTCACAGTGCTAAGTAGTCCTAACTCTATCAACAATATAGGTTTTACCAGCTTTTTAAATCTCTCTTATTATCTTGCAGTTATACTTGGAATTCTCTGTGTATACCTCTGTAACTTCTCTAGGTAGATGAATCACTGTGTATTTTCTCTTGTTTCTATCTGTTACCAATCTTGAGAAACTCATACATTCTCTGTTCACTGTTTCCCGGTCTTAGAGAAGTAGATTTCTTTCTGAGAAAGTGCTGTTTTCACAGTGCTAAGTACTCCTAACTCTATCAACAATGTAGGTTTTACCAGTTTTCTAACTCTCTCTTATTTTCTTGCACTGATACTTGGAATTCCCTGTGTAAACGTCTGTAACTTCTCTAGGTAGATGAATCACTGTGTACTTTCTCTTGTTTCTATCTGTTACCAATCTTGAGAAACTCATACATTCTCTGTTCACTGTTTCCCGGTCTTAGAGTAGTAGATTTCTTTGTCCGAAAGTGCTGTTTTCACAGTGCTAAGTACTCCCAACTCTATCAACAATGTAGGTTTTACCGATTTTCTAAGTCTCTCTTATTTGCTTGTACTTATACTTGGAATTCTCTGTGTAAACCTCTGTAACTTCTCTAGGTAGATGAATCACTGTGTACTTTCTCTTGTTTCTATCTGTTACGAATCTTGAGAAACTCATACATTCTCTGTTCACTGATTCCCAGCCTTAGAGAAGTAGATTTCTTTGTGCGAAAATCCTGTTTTCACAGTGTTACGTACTCCCAACTCTATCAACAATGTAGGTTTTACCGCTTTTCTGAGTCTCTCTTATTTGCTTGTACTTACACTTGGAATTCTCCTTGTAAACCTCTGTAACTTCTCTAGGTAGATAAATCACTGTGTACTTTCTCTTGTTTCTATCTGTTACCAATCTTGAGAAACTCATACATTTTCTGTTCACTGATTCCCAGTCCTAGAGAAGTAGGTTTCTTGGTGCGAAAGTGCTGTTTTCACAGTGAAAAGTACTCCCAACTCTATCAACAATGTAGGTTTTACCGGTTTTCTAAGTCTCTCTTATTTGCTGGTACTTATACTTGGAATTCTCTGTGTAAACCTTTGTAACTTCTCTAGGTAGATGAATCACTGTGTACTTTCTCTTGTTTCTATCTGTTACCAATCTTGAGAAACTCATACATTCTCCGTTCACTGTTTCCCGGTCTTCGAGAAGTAGATTTCTTTCTGCGAAAGTGCTGTTTTCACAGTGCTAAGTACTCCCAACTCTATCAACAATGTAGGTTTTACCAGTTTTCAGAGTCTCTCTTATTTTCTTGCACTTATACTTGGAATTCTCTGTGTAAACCTCTGTAACTTCTCTAGGTAGATGAATCACTGTGTACTTTCTCTTGTTTCTATCTGTTACCAATCTTGAGAAACTCACACATTCTCTGTTCACTGATTCCCAGTCTTAGAAAAGTAAATTTCTTTGTGCGAAAGTGCTGTTTTCACAGTGCTAAGTACTCCAAACTCTATCAACAATGTAGGTTTTACCGGTTATCTAAGTCTCTCTTATTTGCTTGTACTTATACTTGGAATTCTCTGTGTAAACCTCTGTAACTTCTCTAGGTAGATGAATCACTGTGTACTTTCTCTTGTTTCTATCTGTTACCAATCTTGAGAAACTCATACATTCTCTGTTCACTGTTTCCCGGTCTTAGAGAAGTAGATTTCTTTGTGCGAAAATGCTGTTTTCACAGTGTTACGTACTCCCAACTCTATCAACAATGTAGGTTTTACCGCTTTTCTAAGTCTCTCTTCTTTGCTTGTACTTACACTTGGAATTCTCTGTGTAAACCTCTGTAACTTCTCGAGGTAGATAAATCACTGTGGACTTTCTCTTGTTTCTATCTGTTACCAATCTTGAGAAACTCATACATTTTCTGTTCACTGATTCCCAGTCCTAGAGAAGTAGATTTCTTTGTGAGAAAGTGCTGTTTTCACAGTGCTAAGTACTCCCAACTCTATCAACAATGTGGGTTTTACCAGTTTTCTAAGTCTCTCTTATTTGCTTGTACTTATACTTGGAATTCTCTGTGTAAACCTCTGTAACTTCTCTAGGTAGATGAGTCACTGTGTACTTTCTCTTGTTTCTATCTGTTACCAATCTTGAGAAACTCACACATTCTCTTTCCACTGATTCCCAGTCTTAGAAAAGTAGATTTCTTTATGCGAAAGTGCTGTTTTCACAGTGCTAAGTACTCCCAACTCTATCAACAATGTAGGTTTTACCGGTTATCTAAGTCTCTCTTATTTGCTTGTACTTATACTTGGAATTCTCTGTGTAAACCTCTGTAACTTCTCTAGGTAGATGAATCACTGTGTACTTTCTCTTGTTTCTATCTGTTACCAATCTTGAGAAACTCATACATTCTCCGTTCACTGTTTCCCGGTCTTAGAGAAGTAGATTTCTTTCTGCGAAAGTGCTGTTTTCACAGTGCTAAGTACTCCCAACTCTATCAACAATGTAGGTTTTACCAGTTTTCTAAGTCTCTCTTATTTTCTTGCACTTATACTTGGAATTCTCCGTGTAAACCTCTGTAACTTCTCTAGGTAGATGAATCACTGTGTACTTTCTCTTGTTTGTATCTGTTACCAATCTTGAGAAACTCATACATTCTCTGTTCACTGTTTCCCGGTCTTAGAGAAGTAGATTTCTTGGTGCGAAAGTGCTGTTTTCACAGTGCTAAGTACTCCCAACTCTATCAACAATGTAGGTTTTACCGATTTTCTAAGTCTCTCTTATTTGCTTGTACTTATACTTGGAATTCTCTGTGTAAACCTCTGTAACTTCTCTAGGTAGATGAATCACTGTGTACTTTCTCTTGTTTCTATCTGTTACCAATCTTGAGAAACTCACACATTCTCTTTTCACTGATTCCCAGTCTTAGAAAAGTAGATTTCTTTATGCGAAAGTGCTGTTTTCACAGTGCTAAGTACTCCCAACTCTATCAACAAAGTAGGTTTTACCGGTTTTCTAAGTCTCTCTTATTTGCTGGTACTTATACTTGGAATTCTCTGTGTAAACCTTTGTAACTTCTCTAGGTAGATGAATCACTGTGTACTTTCTCTTGTTTCTATCTGTTACCAATCTTGAGAAACTCATACATTCTCCGTTCACTGTTTCCCGGTCTTAGAGAAGTAGGTTTCTTTCTGCGAAAGTGCTGTTTTCACAGTGCTAAGTACTCCCAACTCTATCAACAATATAGGTTTTACCAGCTTTCTAAGTCTCTCTCATTTTCTTGCAGTTACACTTGGAATTCTCTGTGTAAACCTCTGTAACTTCTCTAGGTAGATGAATCACTGTGTACTTTCTCTTCCTTCTATCTGTTACCAATCTTGAGAAACTCATACATTCTCCGTTCACTGTTTCCCGGTCTTAGAGAAGTAGATTTCTTTGTGCGAAAGTGCTGTTTTCACAGTGCTAAGTACTCCCAACTCTATCAACAATGTAGGTTTTACCAGTTTTCTAAGTCTCTCTTATTTGCTTGCACTTATACTTGGAATTCTCTGTGTAAACCTCTGTAACTTCTCTAGGTAGATGAGTCACTGTGTACTTTCTCTTGTTTCTATCTGTTACCAATCTTGAGAAACTCACACATTCTCTTTTCACTGTTTCCCGGTCTTAGAGAAGTAGATTTCTTTAAGCGAAAGTGCTGTTTTCACAGTGCTAAGTACTCCCAACTCTATCAACAATGTAGTTTCTACCAGTTTTCTAAGTCTCTCTTATTTTCATGAAGTTACACTTGGATTTCTCTGTGTAAACCTCTGTAACTTCTCTAGGTAGATGAATCACTGTGTACTTTCTCTTGTTTCTATCTGTTAACAATCTTGAGAAACTCATACATTCTCTGTTCACTGTTTCCCGGTCTTAGAGAAGTAGATTTCTTGGTGCGAAAGTGCTGTTTTCACAGTGCTAAGTACTCCCAACTCTATCAACAATGTAGGTTTTACCGGTTTTCTAAGTCTCTCTTATTTCCTTGTACTTATACTTGGAATTCTCTGTGTAAACCTCTGTAACTTTTCTAGGTAGAGGAATCACTGTGTCCTTTCTCTTGTTTCTATCTGTTACCCATCTTGAGAAACTCATACATTCTCCGTTCACTGTTTCCCGGTCTTAGAGAAGTAGATTTCTTTCTGCGAAAGTGCTGTTTTCACACTGCTAAGTACTCCTAACTCTATCAACAATATAGGTTTTACCAGCTTTCTAAGTCTCTCTCATTTTCTTGCAGTTACACTTGGAATTCTCTGTGTAAACCTCTGTAACTTCTCTAGGTAGATGAATCACTGTGTACTTTCTCTTCCTTCTATCTGTTACCAATCTTGAGAAACTCATACATTCTCCGTTCACTGTTTCCCGGTCTTAGAGAAGTAGATTTCTTTGTGCGAAAGTGCTGTTTTCACAGTGCTAAGTACTCCCAACTCTATCAACAATGTAGGTTTTACCAGTTTTCTAAGTCTCTCTTATTTGCTTGCACTTATACTTGGAATTCTCTGTGTAAACCTCTGTAACTTCTCTAGGTAGATGAGTCACTGTGTACTTTCTCTTGTTTCTATCTGTTACCAATCTTGAGAAACTCACACATTCTCTTTTCACTGATTCCCAGTCTTAGAAAAGTAGATTTCTTTATGCGAAAGTGCTGTTTTCACAGTGCTAAGTACTCCCAACTCTATCAACAATGTAGGTTTTACCGGTTATCTAAGTCTCTCTTATTTGCTTGTACTTATACTTGGAATTCTCTGTGTAAACCTCTGTAACTTCTCTAGGTAGATGAATCACTGTGTACTTTCTCTTGTTTCTATCTGTTACCAATCTTGAGAAACTCATACATTCTCCGTTCACTGTTTCCCGGTCTTAGAGAAGTAGATTTCTTTCTGCGAAAGTGCTGTTTTCACAGTGCTAAGTACTCCCAACTCTATCAACAATGTAGGTTTTACCAGTTTTCTAAGTCTCTCTTATTTTCTTGCACTTATACTTGGAATTCCCTGTGTAAACCTCTGTAACTTCTCTAGGTAGATGAATCACTGTGTACTTTCTCTTGTTTCTATCTGTTACCAATCTTGAGAAACTCATACATTCTCTGTTCACTGTTTCCCGGTCTTAGAGAAGTAGATTTCTTGGTGCGAAAGTGCTGTTTTCACAGTGCTAAGTACTCCCAACTCTATCAACAATGTAGGTTTTACCGATTTTCTAAGTCTCTCTTATTTGCTTGTACTTATACTTGGAATTCTCTGTGTAAACCTCTGTAACTTCTCTAGGTAGATGAATCACTGTGTACTTTCTCTTGTTTCTATCTGTTACCAATCTTGAGAAACTCATACATTCTCTGTTCACTGTTTCCCGGTCTTAGAGAAGTAGATTTCTTTGTGCGAAATTGCTGTTTTCACAGTGTTACATACTCCCAACTCTATCAACAATGTAGGTTTTACCGCTTTTCTAAGTCTCTCTTCTTTGCTTGTACTTACACTTGGAATTCTCTGTGTAAACCTCTGTAACTTCTCGAGGTAGATAAATCACTGTGGACTTTCTCTTGTTTCTATCTGTTACCAATCTTGAGAAACTCATACATTTTCTGTTCACTGATTCCCAGTCCTAGAGAAGTAGATTTCTTTGTGAGAAAGTGCTGTTTTCACAGTGCTAAGTACTCCCAACTCTATCAACAATGTGGGTTTTACCAGTTTTCTAAGTCTCTCTTATTTGCTTGTACTTATACTTGGAATTCTCTGTGTAAACCTCTGTAACTTCTCTAGGTAGATGAGTCACTGTGTACTTTCTCTTGTTTCTATCTGTTACCAATCTTGAGAAACTCACACATTCTCTTTTCACTGATTCCCAGTCTTAGAAAAGTAGATTTCTTTATGCGAAAGTGCTGTTTTCACATTGCTAAGTACTCCCAACTCTATCAACAATGTAGGTTTTACCGGTTATCTAAGTCTCTCTTATTTGCTTGTACTTATACTTGGAATTCTCTGTGTAAACCTCTGTAACTTCTCTAGGTAGATGAATCACTGTGTACTTTCTCTTGTTTCTATCTGTTACCAATCTTGAGAAACTCATACATTCTCCGTTCACTGTTTCCCGGTCTTAGAGAAGTAGATTTCTTTCTGCGAAAGTGCTGTTTTCACAGTGCTAAGTACTCCCAACTCTATCAACAATGTAGGTTTTACCAGTTTTCTAAGTCTCTCTTATTTTCTTGCACTTATACTTGGAATTCTCCGTGTAAACCTCTGTAACTTCTCTAGGTAGATGAATCACTGTGTACTTTCTCTTGTTTGTATCTGTTACCAATCTTGAGAAACTCATACATTCTCTGTTCACTGTTTCCCGGTCTTGGAGAAGTAGATTTCTTGGTGCGAAAGTGCTGTTTTCACAGTGCTAAGTACTCCCAACTCTATCAACAATGTAGGTTTTACCGATTTTCTAAGTCTCTCTTATTTGCTTGTACTTATACTTGGAATTCTCTGTGTAAACCTCTGTAACTTCTCTAGGTAGATCAATCACTGTGTACTTTCTCTTGTTTCTATCTGTTACTAATCTTCAGAAACTCATACATTCTCCGTTCATTGTTTCCCGGTCTTAGAGAAGTAGATTTCTTTGTGCGAAAGTGCTGTTTTCACAGTGATAAGTACTCCCAACTCTATCAACAATGGAGTTTTTAATAGTTTTCTAAGTCTCTCTTATTTTCTTGCACTTATACTTGGAATTCTCTGTGTAAACCTCTGTAACTTCTCTAGGTAGATGAATCACTGTGTACTTTCTCTTGTTTCTATCTGTTACCAATCTTGAGAAACTCACACATTCTCTGTTCACTGATTCCCAGTCTTAGAAAAGTAAATTTCTTTATGCGAAAGTGCTGTTTTCACAGTGCTAATTATTCCCAACTCTATCAACAATGTAGGTTTTACTGGTAATCTAAGTCTCTCTTATTTGCTTGTACTTATACTTGGAATTCTCTGTGTAAACCTCTGTAACTTCTCTAGGTAAATGAATCACTCTGTACTTTCTCTTGTTTCTATCTGTTACCAATCTTGAGAAACTCATACATTCTCTGTTCACTGATTCCCAATCTTAAAGCAGTACATTTCTCTGTGCGAAAGTGCTGTTTTCACAGTGATAAGTACTCCCAACTCTATCAACAATGTAGGTTTTACCGGTTTTCTAAGTCTCTGTTATTTGCTGGTACTTATACTTGGAATTCTGTGTGTAAACCTCTGTAATTTCTCTCGGTAGATGAATCACTGTGGACTTTGTCTTGTTTCTATCTGTTACCGTTCTTGAGAAACTCATACATTCTCTGTTCCCTGATTCCCAGTCCTAGAGAAGTAGATTTCGTTGTGCGAAAGTGCTGTTTTCACAGTGATAAGTACTCCCAACTCTATCAACAATGTAGGTTTTACCGGTTTTCTAAGTCTCTCTTATTTGCTGGTACTTATACTTGGAATTCTGTGTGTGTAAACCTCTGTAATTTCTCTCGGTAGATGAATCACTGTGGACTTTGTCTTGTTTCTATCTGTTACCATTCTTGAGAAACTCATACATTCTCTGTTCACTGATTCCCAGTCCTAGAGAAGTAGATTTCGTTGTGCGAAAGTGCTGTTTTCACAGTGCTAAGTACTCCCAACTCTATCAACAATGTAGGTTTTACCGGTTATCTAAGTCTCTCTTATTTGCTTGTACTTATACTTGGAATTCTCTGTGTAAACCTCTGTAACTTTTCTAGGTAGATGAATCACTGTGTACTTTCTCTTGTTTCTATCTGTTACCAATCTTGAGAAACTCATACATTCTCCGTTCACTGTTTCCCGGTCTTAGAGAAGTAGATTTCTTTCTGCGAAAGTGCTGTTTTCACAGTGCTAAGTACTCCCAACTCTATCAACAATGTAGGTTTTACCAGTTTTCTAAGTCTCTCTTATTTTCTTGCACTTATACTTGGAATTCTCCGTGTAAACCTCTGTAACTTCTCTAGGTAGATGAATCACTGTGTACTTTCTCTTGTTTCTATCTGTTACCAATCTTGAGAAACTCATACATTCTCTGTTCACTGTTTCCCGGTCTTAGAAAAGTAGATTTCTTGGTGCGAAAGTGCTGTTTTCACAGTGCTAAGTACTCCCAACTCTATCAACAATGTAGGTTTTACCGATTTTCTAAGTCTCTCTTATTTGCTTGTACTTATACTTGGAATTCTCTGTGTAAACTCTGTAACTTCTCTAGGTAGATGAATCACTGTGTACTTTCTCTTGTTTCTATCTGTTAACAATCTTGAGAAACTCATACATTCTCTGTTCACTGATTCCCAGTCTTAGAGAAGTAGATTTCTTTGTGCGAAAATGCTGTTTTCACAGTGTTACGTACTCCCAACTCTATCAACAATGTAGGTTTTACCGCTTTTCTAAGTCTCTCTTCTTTGCTTGTACTTACACTTGGAATTCTCTGTGTAAACCTCTGTAACTTCTCGAGGTAGATAAATCACTGTGGACTTTCTCTTGTTTCTATCTGTTACCAATCTTGAGAAACTCATACATTTTCTGTTCACTGATTCCCAGTCCTAGAGAAGTAGATTTCTTTGTGAGAAAGTGCTGTTTTCACAGTGCTAAGTACTCCCAACTCTATCAACAATGTAGGTTTTACCAGTTTTCTAAGTCTCTCTTATTTGCTTGTACTTATACTTGGAATTCTCTGTGTAAACCTCTGTAACTTCTCTAGGTAGATGAGTCACTGTGTACTTTCTCTTGTTTCTATCTGTTACCAATCTTGAGAAACTCACACATTCTCTTTTCACTGATTCCCAGTCTTAGAAAAGTAGATTTCTTTATGCGAATGTGCTGTTTTCACAGTGCTAAGTACTCCCAACTCTATCAACAATGTAGGTTTTACCGGTTTTCTAAGTCTCTCTTATTTCCTTGTACTTATACTTGGAATTCTCTGTGTAAACCTCTGTAACTTCTCTAGGTAGATGAATCACTGTGTACTTTCTCTTGTTTCTATCTGTTACCAATCTTGAGAAACTCATACATTCTCCGTTCACTGTTTCCCGGTCTTAGAGAAGTAGATTTCTTTCTGCGAAAGTGCTGTTTTCACAGTGCTAAGTACTCCCAACTCTATCAACAATGTAGGTTTTACCAGTTTTCTAAGTCTCTCTTATTTTCTTGCACTTATACTTGGAATTCTCCGTGTAAACCTCTGTAACTTCTCTAGGTAGATGAATCACTGTGTACTTTCTCTTGTTTTTATCTGTTACCAATCTTGAGAAACTCATACATTCTCTGTTCACTGTTTCCCGGTCTTAGAGAAGTAGATTTCTTGGTGCGAAAGTGCTGTTTTCACAGTGCTAAGTACTCCCAACTCTATCAACAATGTAGGTTTTACCGATTTTCTAAGTCTCTCTTATTTGCTTGTACTTATACTTGGAATTCTCTGTGTAAACCTCTGTAACTTCTCTAGGTAGATCAATCACTGTGTACTTTCTCTTGTTTCTATCTGTTACTAATCTTCAGAAACTCATACATTCTCCGTTTATTGTTTCCCGGTCTTAGAGAAGTAGATTTCTTTGTGCGAAAGTACTGTTTTCACAGTGATAAGTACTCCCAACTCTATCAACAATGGAGTTTTTAATACTTTTCTAAGTCTCTCTTATTTTCTTGCACTTATACTTGGAATTCTCTGTGTAAACCTCTGTAACTTCTCTAGGTAGATGAATCACTGTGTACTTTCTCTTGTTTCTATCTGTTACCAATCTTGAGAAACTCACACATTCTCTGTTCACTGATTCCCAGTCTTAGAAAAGTAAATTTCTTTGTGCGAAAGTGCTGTTTTCACAGTGCTAATTATTCCCAACTCTATCAACAATGTAGGTTTTACTGGTAATCTAAGTCTCTCTTATTTGCTTGTACTTATACTTGGAATTCTCTGTGTAAACCTCTGTAACTTCTCTAGGTAGATGAGTCACTGTGTACTTTCTCTTGTTTCTATCTGTTACCAATCTTGAGAAACTCACACATTCTCTTTTCACTGATTCCCAGTCTTAGAAAAGTAGATTTCTTTATGCGAAAGTGCTGTTTTCACAGTGCTAAGTACTCCCAACTCTATCAACAATGTAGGTTTTACCGGTTTTCTAAGTCTCTCTTATTTCCTTGTACTTATACTTGGAATTCTCTGTGTAAACCTCTGTAACTTTTCTAGGTAGAGGAATCACTGTGTCCTTTCTCTTGTTTCTATCTGTTACCCATCTTGAGAAACTCATACATTCTCCGTTCACTGTTTCCCGGTCTTAGAGAAGTAGATTTCTTTCTGCGAAAGTGCTGTTTTCACAGTGCTAAGTACTCCCAACTCTATCAACAATGTAGGTTTTACCAGTTTTCTAAGTCTCTCTTATTTTCTTGCACTTATACTTGGAATTCCCTGTGTAAACCTCTGTAACTTCTCTAGGTAGATGAATCACTGTGTACTTTCTCTTGTTTCTATCTGTTACCAATCTTGAGAAACTCATACATTCTCTGTTCACTGTTTCCCGGTCTTAGAGAAGTAGATTTCTTGGTGCGAAAGTGCTGTTTTCACAGTGCTAAGTACTCCCAACTCTATCAACAATGTAGGTTTTACCGATTTTCTAAGTCTCTCTTATTTGCTTGTACTTATACTTGGAATTCTCTGTGTAAACCTCTGTAACTTCTCTAGGTAGATGAATCACTGTGTACTTTCTCTTGTTTCTATCTGTTACCAATCTTGAGAAACTCATACATTCTCTGTTCACTGTTTCCCGGTCTTAGAGAAGTAGATTTCTTTGTGCGAAAATGCTGTTTTCACAGTGTTACGTACTCCCAACTCTATAAACAATGTAGGTTTTACCGCTTTTCTAAGTCTCTCTTCTTTGCTTGTACTTACACTTGGAATTCTCTGTGTAAACCTCTGTAACTTCTCGAGGTAGATAAATCACTGTGGACTTTCTCTTGTTTCTATCTGTTACCAATCTTGAGAAACTCATACATTTTCTGTTCACTGATTCCCAGTCCTAGAGAAGTAGATTTCTTTGTGAGAAAGTGCTGTTTTCACAGTGCTAAGTACTCCCAACTCTATCAACAATGTGGGTTTTACCAGTTTTCTAAGTCTCTCTTATTTGCTTGTACTTATACTTGGAATTCTCTGTGTAAACCTCTGTAACTTCTCTAGGTAGATGAGTCACTGTGTACTTTCTCTTGTTTCTATCTGTTACCAATCTTGAGAAACTCACACATTCTCTTTTCACTGATTCCCAGTCTTAGAAAAGTAGATTTCTTTATGCGAAAGTGCTGTTTTCACAGTGCTAAGTACTCCCAACTCTATCAACAATGTAGGTTTTACCGGTTATCTAAGTCTCTCTTATTTGCTTGTACTTATACTTGGAATTCTCTGTGTAAACCTCTGTAACTTCTCTAGGTAGATGAATCACTGTGTACTTTCTCTTGTTTCTATCTGTTACCAATCTTGAGAAACTCATACATTCTCCGTTCACTGTTTCCCGGTCTTAGAGAAGTAGATTTCTTTCTGCGAAAGTGCTGTTTTCACAGTGCTAAGTACTCCCAACTCTATCAACAATGTAGGTTTTACCAGTTTTCTAAGTCTCTCTTATTTTCTTGCACTTATACTTGGAATACTCCGTGTAAACCTCTGTAACTTCTCTAGGTAGATGAATCACTGTGTACTTTCTCTTGTTTTTATCTGTTACCAATCTTGAGAAACTCATACATTCTCTGTTCACTGTTTCCCGGTCTTAGAGAAGTAGATTTCTTGGTGCGAAAGTGCTGTTTTCACAGTGCTAAGTACTCCCAACTCTATCAACAATGTAGGTTTTACCGATTTTCTAAGTCTCTCTTATTTGCTTGTACTTATACTTGGAATTCTCTGTGTAAACCTCTGTAACTTCTCTAGGTAGATCAATCACTGTGTACTTTCTCTTGTTTCTATCTGTTACTAATCTTCAGAAACTCATACATTCTCCGTTCATTGTTTCCCGGTCTTAGAGAAGTAGATTTCTTTGTGCGAAAGTACTGTTTTCACAGTGATAAGTACTCCCAACTCTATCAACAATGGAGTTTTTAATACTTTTCTAAGTCTCTCTTATTTTCTTGCACTTATACTTGGAATTCTCTGTGTAAACCTCTGTAACTTCTCTAGGTAGATGAATCACTGTGTACTTTCTCTTGTTTCTATCTGTTACCAATCTTGAGAAACTCACACATTCTCTGTTCACTGATTCCCAGTCTTAGAAAAGTAAATTTCTTTGTGCGAAAGTGCTGTTTTCACAGTGCTAATTATTCCCAACTCTATCAACAATGTAGGTTTTACTGGTAATCTAAGTCTCTCTTATTTGCTTGTACTTATACTTGGAATTCTCTGTGTAAACCTCTGTAACTTCTCTAGGTAGATGAATCACTCTGTACTTTCTCTTGTTTCTATCTGTTACCAATCTTGAGAAACTCATACATTCTCTGTTCACTGATTCCCAGTCTTAAAGCAGTACATTTCTTTGTGCGAAAGTGCTGTTTTCACAGTGATAAGTACTCCCAACTCTATCAACAATGTAGGTTTTACCGGTTTTCTAAGTCTCTGTTATTTGCTGGTACTTATACTTGGAATTCTGTGTGTAAACCTCTGTAATTTCTCTCGGTAGATGAATCACTGTGGACTTTGTCTTGTTTCTATCTGTTACCATTCTTGAGAAACTCATACATTCTCTGTTCCCTGATTCCCAGTCCTAGAGAAGTAGATTTCGTTGTGCGAAAGTGCTGTTTTCACAGTGATAAGTACTCCCAACTCTATCAACAATGTAGGTTTTACCGGTTTTCTAAGTCTCTCTTATTTGCTGGTACTTATACTTGGAATTCTGTGTGTGTAAACCTCTGTAATTTCTCTCGGTAGATGAATCACTGTGGACTTTGTCTTGTTTCTATCTGTTACCATTCTTGAGAAACTCATACATTCTCTGTTCACTGATTCTCAGTCCTAGAGAAGTAGATTTCTTGGTGCGAAAGTGCTGTTTTCACAGTGCTAAGTACTCCCAACTCTATCAACAATGTAGGTTTTACCGGTTATCTAAGTCTCTCTTATTTGCTTGTACTTATACTTGGAATTCTCTGTGTAAACCTCTGTAACTTCTCTAGGTAGATGAATCACTGTGTACTTTCTCTTGTTTCTATCTGTTACCAATCTTGAGAAACTCATACATTCTCCGTTCACTGTTTTCCGGTCTTAGAGAAGTAGATTTCTTTCTGCGAAAGTGCTGTTTTCACAGTGCTAAGTACTCCCAACTCTATCAACAATGTAGGTTTTACCAGTTTTCTAAGTCTCTCTTATTTTCTTGCACTTATACTTGGAATTCTCCGTGTAAACCTCTGTAACTTCTCTAGGTAGATGAATCACTGTGTACTTTCTCTTGTTTCTATCTGTTACCAATCTTGAGAAACTCATACATTCTCTGTTCACTGTTTCCCGGTCTTAGAAAAGTAGATTTCTTGGTGCGAAAGTGCTGTTTTCACAGTGCTAAGTACTCCCAACTCTATCAACAATGTAGGTTTTACCGATTTTCTAAGTCTCTCTTATTTGCTTGTACTTATACTTGGAATTCTCTGTGTAAACTCTGTAACTTCTCTAGGTAGATGAATCACTGTGTACTTTCTCTTGTTTCTATCTGTTACCAATCTTGAGAAACTCATACATTCTCTGTTCACTGATTCCCAGTCTTAGAGAAGTAGATTTCTTTGTGCGAAAATGCTGTTTTCACAGTGTTACGTACTCCCAACTCTATCAACAATGTAGGTTTTACCGCTTTTCTAAGTCTCTCTTCTTTGCTTGTACTTACACTTGGAATTCTCTGTGTAAACCTCTGTAACTTCTCGAGGTAGATAAATCACTGTGGACTTTCTCTTGTTTCTATCTGTTACCAATCTTGAGAAACTCATACATTTTCTGTTCACTGATTCCCAGTCTTACAGCAGTAGATTTCTTTGTGCGAAAGTGCTGTTTTCACAGTGCTAAGTACTCCCAACTCTATCAACAATGTAGGTTTTACCGGTTTTCTAAGTCTCTCTTTTTGCTGGTACTTATACTTGGAATTCTCTGTGTAAACCTTTGTAACTTCTCTAGGTAGCTGAATCACTGTGTACTTTCTCTTGTTTCTATCTGTTACCAATCTTGAGAAACTCATACATTCTCTGTTCACTGATTCCCAGTCTTACAGCAGTAGATTTCTTTGTGCGAAAGTGCTGTTTTCACAGTGATAAGTACTCCCAACTCTATCAACAATGTAGGTTTCACCGGTTTTCTAAGTCTCTCTTATTTGCTGGTACTTATACATGGAATTCTCTGTGTAAACCATTGTAACTTCTCTAGGTAGATGAATCACTGTGTACTTTCTCCTGTTTCTATCTGTTACCAATCTTGAGAAACTCATACATTCTCCGTTCACTGTTTACCGGTCTTAGAGAAGTAGATTTCTTTCTGCGAAAGTGCTGTTTTCACAGAGCTAAGTACTCCCAACTCTATCAACAATGTAGGTTTTACCAGTTTTCTAAGTCTCTCTTATTTTCTTGTACTTATACTTGGAATTCTCTGTGTAAACCTCTAAACCTTCTCTCGGTAAATGAGTCACTGTGGACTTTCTCTTGTTTCTATCTGTTACCAATCTTGAGAAACTCATACATTCTCTGTTTACTGTTTCGCAGTCTTAGAGAAGCAGATTTCTTTGTGTGAAAGTGCTGTTTTCACAGTGCTAAGTACTCCCAACTCTATCAACAATAGAGTTTTTAATAGTTTTCTAAGTCTCTCTTATTTTCTTCCACTTATACTTGGAATTCTCTGTGTAAACCTCTGTAACTTCTCTAGGTAGATTAATCACTGTGTACTTTCTCTTTTTTCTGTCTGTTACCAATCTTGAGAAACTCACACATTCTCTTTTCACTGATTCCCAGTCTTAGAAAAGTAGATTTCTTTATGCGAAAGTGCTGTTTTCACAGTGCTAAGTACTCCCAACTCTATCAAGAATGTAGGTTTTACCGGTTATCTAAGTCTCTCTTATTTGCTTGTACTTATACTTGGAATTCTCTGTGTAAACCTCTGTAACTTCTCTAGGTAGACGAATCACTGTGTCCTTTCTCTTGTTTCTATCTGTTACCAATCTTGAGAAACTCATACATTCTCCGTTCACTGTTTCCCGGTCTTAGAGAAGTAGATTTCTTTCAGCGAAAGTGCTGTTTTCACAGTGCTAAGTACTCCCAACTCTATCAACAATGTAGGTTTTACCAGTTTTCTAAGTCTCTCATTTTCTTGCACTTATACTTGGAATTCTCTGTGTAAACCTCTATACCTTCTCTCGGGAAATGAATCACTGTGTACTTTCTCTTGTTTCTATCTGTTACCAATCTTGAGAAACTCATACATTCTCCGTTCACTGATTCCCAGTCTTAGAGAAGTAGATTTCTTAGTGTGAAAGTGCTGTTTTCACAGTGCTAAGTACTCCCAACTCTATCAACAATGCAGGTTTTACCGGTTTTCTGATTCTCTCTTATTT
Organism: Heterohyrax brucei; assembly: GCA_028571685.1. NCBI lineage: Eukaryota > Metazoa > Chordata > Mammalia > Hyracoidea > Procaviidae > Heterohyrax > Heterohyrax brucei. The sequence continues at coordinate 33,388,889 of CM053163.1, forward strand.
GCTTGTACTTATACTTGGAATTCTCTATGTAAACCTCTGTAACTTCTCTAGGTAAATGAATCACTGTGGACTTTCTCTTGTTTCTATCTGTTACCAATCTTGAGAAACTCATACATTCTCTGTTTACTGTTTCACGGTCTTAGAGAAGTAGATTTCTTTGTGTGAAGGTGCTGTTTTCACAGTGCTAAGTACTCCCAACTCTATCAACAATGGAGTTTTTAATAGTTTTCTAATTCTCTCTTATTTTATTGCACTTATCCTTGGAATTCTCTGTGTAAACCTCTGTAACTTCTCTAGGTAGATGAATCACTGTGTACTTTCTCTTGTTTCTATCTGTTACCAATCTTGAGAAACTCACACATTCTCTTTTCACTGATTCCCAGTCTTAGAAAAGTAGATTTCTTTATGCGAAAGTGCTGTTTTCACAGTGCTAAGTACTCCCAACTCTATCAACAATGTAGGTTTTACCGGTTTTCTAAGTCTCTCTTATTTGCTGGTACTTATACTTGGAATTCTCTGTGTAAACCTTTGTAACTTCTCTAGGTAGATGAATCACTGTGTACTTTCTCTTGTTTCTATCTGTTACCAATCTTGAGAAACTCATACATTCTCCGTTCACTGTTTCCCGGTCTTAGAGAAGTAGGTTTCTTTCTGCGAAAGTGCTGTTTTCACAGTGCTAAGTACTCCCAACTCTATCAACAATGTAGGTTTTACCAGTTTTCTAAGTCTCTCTTATTTTCTTGTACTTATACTTGGAATTCTCTGTGTAAACCTCTAAACATTCTCTCGGTAAATGAATCACTGTGGACTTTCTCTTGTTTCTATCTGTTACCAATCTTGAGAAACTCATACTTTCTCTGTTTACTGTTTCGCGGTCTTAGAGAAGTAGATTTCTATGTGTGAAAGTGCTGTATTCACAGTGCTAAGTACTCCCAACTCTATCAACAATGGAGTTTTTAATAGTTTTCTAAGTCTCTCTTATTTTCTTGCACTTGTACTTGGAATTCTCTGTGTAAACCTCTGTAACTTCTCTAGGTAGATGAATCACTGTGTACTTTCTCTTGTTTCTATCTGTTACCAATCTTGAGAAACTCACACATTCTCTTTTCACTGTTTCCCGGTCTTAGAGAAGTAGATTTCTTTAAGCGAAAGTGCTGTTTTCACAGTGCTAAGTACTCCCAACTCTATCAACAATGTAGTTTCTACCAGTTTTCTAAGTCTCTCTTATTTTCATGAAGTTACACTTGGATTTCTCTGTGTAAACCTCTGTAACTTCTCTAGGTAGATGAATCACTGTGTACTTTCTCTTGTTTCTATCTGTTAACAATCTTGAGAAACTCATACATTCTCTGTTCACTGTTTCCCGGTCTTAGAGAAGTAGATTTCTTGGTGCGAAAGTGCTGTTTTCACAGTGCTAAGTACTCCCAACTCTATCAACAATGTAGGTTTTACCGGTTTTCTAAGTCTCTCTTATTTCCTTGTACTTATACTTGGAATTCTCTGTGTAAACCTCTGTAACTTTTCTAGGTAGAGGAATCACTGTGTCCTTTCTCTTGTTTCTATCTGTTACCCATCTTGAGAAACTCATACATTCTCCGTTCACTGTTTCCCGGTCTTAGAGAAGTAGATTTCTTTCTGCGAAAGTGCTGTTTTCACACTGCTAAGTACTCCTAACTCTATCAACAATATAGGTTTTACCAGCTTTCTAAGTCTCTCTTATTTTCTTGCAGTTACACTTGGAATTCTCTGTGTAAACCTCTGTAACTTCTCTAGGTAGATGAATCACTGTGTACTTTCTCTTGTTTTTATCTGTTACCAATCTTGAGAAACTCACACATTCTCTTTTCACTGATTCCCAGTCTTAGAAAAGTAGATTTCTTTATGCGAAAGTGCTGTTTTCACAGTGCTAAGTACTCCCAACTCTATCAACAATGTAGGTTTTACCGGTTTTCTAAGTCTCTCTTATTTGCTGGTACTTATACTTGGAATTCTCTGTGTAAACCTTTGTAACTTCTCTAGGTAGATGAATCACTGTGTACTTTCTCTTGTTTCTATCTGTTACCAATCTTGAGAAACTCATACATTCTCCGTTCACTGTTTCCCGGTCTTAGAGAAGTAGGTTTCTTTCTGCGAAAGTGCTGTTTTCACAGTGCTAAGTACTCCCAACTCTATCAACAATGTAGGTTTTACCAGTTTTCTAAGTCTCTCTTATTTTCTTGTACTTATACTTGGAATTCTCTGTGTAAACCTCTAAACATTCTCTCGGTAAATGAATCACTGTGGACTTTCTCTTGTTTCTATCTGTTACCAATCTTGAGAAACTCATACATTCTCTGTTTACTGTTTCGCGGTCTTAGAGAAGTAGATTTCTATGTGTGAAAGTGCTGTATTCACAGTGCTAAGTACTCCCAACTCTATCAACAATGGAGTTTTTATTAGTTTTCTAAGTCTCTCTTATTTTCTTGCACTTGTACTTGGAATTCTCTGTGTAAACCTCTGTAACTTCTCTAGGTAGATGAATCACTGTGTACTTTCTCTTGTTTCTATCTGTTACCAATCTTGAGAAACTCACACATTCTCTTTTCACTGTTTCCCGGTCTTAGAGAAGTAGATTTCTTTAAGCGAAAGTGCTGTTTTCACAGTGCTAAGTACTCCCAACTCTATCAACAATGTAGTTTCTACCAGTTTTCTAAGTCTCTCTTATTTTCATGAAGTCACACTTGGATTTCTCTGTGTAAACCTCTGTAACTTCTCTAGGTAGATGAATCACTGTGTACTTTCTCTTGTTTCTATCTGTTAACAATCTTGAGAAACTCATACATTCTCTGTTCACTGTTTCCCGGTCTTAGAGAAGTAGATTTCTTGGTGCGAAAGTGCTGTTTTCACAGTGCTAAGTACTCCCAACTCTATCAACAATGTAGGTTTTACCGGTTTTCTAAGTCTCTCTTATTTCCTTGTACTTATACTTGGAATTCTCTGTGTAAACCTCTGTAACTTTTCTAGGTAGAGGAATCACTGTGTCCTTTCTCTTGTTTCTATCTGTTACGCATCTTGAGAAACTCATATATTCTCCGTTCACTGTTTCCCGGTCTTAGAGAAGTAGATTTCTTTCTGCGAAAGTGCTGTTTTCACACTGCTAAGTACTCCTAACTCTATCAACAATATAGGTTTTACCAGCTTTCTAAGTCTCTCTTATTTTCTTGCAGTTACACTTGGAATTCTCTGTGTAAACCTCTGTAACTTCTCTAGGTAGATGAATCACTGTGTACTTTCTCTTCCTTCTATCTGTTACCAATCTTGAGAAACTCATACATTCTCCGTTCACTGTTTCCCGGTCTTAGAGAAGTAGATTTCTTTGTGCGAAAGTGCTGTTTTCACAGTGGTAAGTACTCCCAACTCTATCAACAATGTAGGTTTTACCAGTTTTCTAAGTCTCTCTTATTTGCTTGCACTTATACTTGGAATTCTCTGTGTAAACCTCTGTAACTTCTCTAGGTAGATGAGTCACTGTGTACTTTCTCTTGTTTCTATCTGTTACCAATCTTGAGAAACTCACACATTCTCTTTTCACTGATTCCCAGTCTTAGAAAAGTAGATTTCTTTATGCGAAAGTGCTGTTTTCACAGTGCTAAGTACTCCCAACTCTATCAACAATGTAGGTTTTACCGGTTATCTAAGTCTCTCTTATTTGCTTGAACTTATACTTGGAATTCTCTGTGTAAACCTCTGTAACTTCTCTAGGTAGATGAATCACTGTGTAGTTTCTCTTGTTTCTATCTGTTACCAATCTTGAGAAACTCATACATTCTCCGTTCACTGTTTCCCGGTCTTAGAGAAGTAGATTTCTTTCTGCGAAAGTGCTGTTTTCACAGTGCTAAGTACTCCCAACTCTATCAACAATGTAGGTTTTACCAGTTTTCTAAGTCTCTCTTATTTTCTTGCACTTATACTTGGAATTCCCTGTGTAAACCTCTGTAACTTCTCTAGGTAGATGAATCACTGTGTACTTTCTCTTGTTTCTATCTGTTACGAATCTTGAGAAACTCATACATTCTCTGTTCACTGTTTCCCGGTCTTAGAGAAGTAGATTTCTTGGTGCGAAAGTGCTGTTTTCACAGTGCTAAGTACTCCCAACTCTATCAACAATGTAGGTTTTACCGATTTTCTAAGTCTCTCTTATTTGCTTGTACTTATACTTGGAATTCTCTGTGTAAACCTCTGTAAATTCTCTAGGTAGATGAATCACTGTGTACTTTCTCTTGTTTCTATCAGTTACCAATCTTGAGAAACTCATACATTCTCTGTTCACTGTTTCCCGGTCTTAGAGAAGTAGATTTCTTTGTGCGAAAATGCTGTTTTCACAGTGTTACGTACTCCCAACTCTATCAACAATGTAGGTTTTACCGCTTTTCTAAGTCTCTCTTCTTTGCTTGTACTTACACTTGGAATTCTCTGTGTAAACCTCTGTTACTTCTCGAGGTAGATAAATCACTGTGGACTTTCTCTTGTTTCTATCTGTTACCAATCTTGAGAAACTCATACATTTTCTGTTCACTGATTCCCAGTCCTAGAGAAGTAGATTTCTTTGTGAGAAAGTGCTGTTTTCACAGTGCTAAGTACTGCCAACTCTATCAACAATGTGGGTTTTACCAGTTTTCTAAGTCTCTCTTATTTGCTTGTACTTATACTTGGAATTCTCTGTGTAAACCTCTGTAACTTCTCTAGGTAGATGAGTCACTGTGTACTTTCTCTTGTTTCTATCTGTTACCAATCTTGAGAAACTCACACATTCTCTTTTCACTGATTCCCAGTCTTAGAAAAGTAGATTTCTTTATGCGAAAGTGCTGTTTTCACAGTGCTAAGTACTCCCAACTCTATCAACAATGTAGGTTTTACCGGTTATCTAAGTCTCTCTTATTTGCTTGTACTTATACTTGGAATTCTCTGTGTAAACCTCTGTAACTTCTCTAGGTAGATGAATCACTGTGTACTTTCTCTTGTTTCTATCTGTTACCAATCTTGAGAAACTCATACATTCTCCGTTCACTGTTTCCCGGTCTTAGAGAAGTAGATTTCTTTCTGCGAAAGTGCTGTTTTCACAGTGCTAAGTACTCCCAACTCTATCAACAATGTAGGTTTTACCAGTTTTCTAAGTCTCTCTTATTTTCTTGCACTTATACTTGGAATTCTCCGTGTAAACCTCTGTAACTTCTCTAGGTAGATGAATCACTGTGTACTTTCTCTTGTTTCTATCTGTTACCAATCTTGAGAAACTCATACATTCTCTGTTCACTGTTTCCCGGTCTTAGAGAAGTAGATTTCTTGGTGCGAAAGTGCTGTTTTCACAGTGCTAAGTACTCCCAACTCTATCAACAATGTAGGTTTTACCGATTTTCTAAGTCTCTCTTATTTGCTTGTGCTTATACTTGGAATTCTCTGTGTAAACCTCTGTAACTTCTCTAGGTAGATCAATCACTGTGTACTTTCTCTTGTTTCTATCTGTTACCAATCTTGAGAAACTCATACATTTTCTGTTCACTGATTCCCAGTCTTCCAGCAGTAGATTTCTTTGTGCGAAAGTGCTGTTTTCACAGTGCTAAGTACTCCCAACTCTATCAACAATGTAGGTTTTACCGGTTTTCTAAGTCTCTCTTTTTGCTGGTACTTATACTTGGAATTCTCTGTGTAAACCTTTGTAACTTCTCTAGGTAGCTGAATCACTGTGTACTTTCTCTTGTTTCTATCTGTTACCAATCTTGAGAAACTCATACATTCTCTGTTCACTGATTCCCAGTCTTACAGCAGTAGATTTCTTTGTGCGAAAGTGCTGTTTTCACAGTGATAAGTACTCCCAACTCTATCAACAATGTAGGTTTCACCGGTTTTCTAAGTCTCTCTTATTTGCTGGTACTTATACATGGAATTCTCTGTGTAAACCATTGTAACTTCTCTAGGTAGATGAATCACTGTGTACTTTCTCCTGTTTCTATCTGTTACCAATCTTGAGAAACTCATACATTCTCCGTTCACTGTTTACCGGTCTTAGAGAAGTAGATTTCTTTCTGCGAAAGTGCTGTTTTCACAGAGCTAAGTACTCCCAACTCTATCAACAATGTAGGTTTTACCAGTTTTCTAAGTCTCTCTTATTTTCTTGTACTTATACTTGGAATTCTCTGTGTAAACCTCTAAACCTTCTCTCGGTAAATCAATCACTGTGGACTTTCTCTTGTTTCTATCTGTTACCAATCTTGAGAAACTCATACATTCTCTGTTTACTGTTTCGCAGTCTTAGAGAAGCAGATTTCTTTGTGTGAAAGTGCTGTTTTCACAGTGCTAAGTACTCCCAACTCTATCAACAATGGAGTTTTTAATAGTTTTCTAAGTCTCTCTTATTTTCTTCCACTTATACTTGGAATTCTCTGTGTAAACCTCTGTAACTTCTCTAGGTAGATTAATCACTGTGTACTTTCTCTTTTTTCTGTCTGTTACCAATCTTGAGAAACTCACACATTCTCTTTTCACTGATTCCCAGTCTTAGAAAAGTAGATTTCTTTATGCGAAAGTGCTGTTTTCACAGTGCTAAGTACTCCCAACTCTATCAACAATGTAGGTTTTACCGGTTATCTAAGTCTCTCTTATTTGCTTGTACTTATACATGGAATTCTCTGTGTAAACCTCTGTAACTTCTCTAGGTAGACGAATCACTGTGTCCTTTCTCTTGTTTCTATCTGTTACCAATCTTGAGAAACTCATACATTCTCCGTTCACTGTTTCCCGGTCTTAGAGAAGTAGATTTCTTTCAGCGAAAGTGCTGTTTTCACAGTGCTAAGTACTCCCAACTCTGTCAACAATGTAGGTTTTACCAGTTTTCTAAGTCTCTCATTTTCTTGCACTTATACTTGGAATTCTCTGTGTAAACCTCTATACCTTCTCTCGGGAAATGAATCACTGTGTACTTTCTCTTGTTTCTATCTGTTACCAATCTTGAGAAACTCATACATTCTCCGTTCACTGATTCCCAGTCTTAGAGAAGTAGATTTCTTAGTGTGAAAGTGCTGTTTTCACAGTGCTAAGTACTCCCAACTCTATCAACAATGCAGGTTTTACCGGTTTTCTGATTCTCTCTTTTTTGCTTGTACTTATACTTGGAATTCTCTATGTAAACCTCTGTAACTTCTCTAGGTAAATGAATCACTGTGGACTTTCTCTTGTTTCTATCTGTTACCAATCTTGAGAAACTCATACATTCTCTGTTTACTGTTTCACGGTCTTAGAGAAGTAGATTTCTTTGTGTGAAGGTGCTGTTTTCACAGTGCTAAGTACTCCCAACTCTATCAACAATGGAGTTTTTAATAGTTTTCTAATTCTCTCTTATTTTATTGCACTTATACTTGGAATTCTCTGTGTAAACCTCTGTAACTTCTCTAGGTAGATGAATCACTGTGTACTTTCTCTTGTTTCTATCTGTTACCAATCTTGAGAAACTCACACATTCTCTTTTCACTGATTCCCAGTCTTAGAAAAGTAGATTTCTTTATGCGAAAGTGCTGTTTTCACAGTGCTAAGTACTCCCAACTCTATCAACAATGTAGGTTTTACCGGTTTTCTAAGTCTCTCTTATTTGCTGGTACTTATACTTGGAATTCTCTGTGTAAACCTTTGTAACTTCTCTAGGTAGATGAATCACTGTGTACTTTCTCTTGTTTCTATCTGTTACCAATCTTGAGAAACTCATACATTCTCCGTTCACTGTTTCCCGGTCTTAGAGAAGTAGGTTTCTTTCTGCGAAAGTGCTGTTTTCACAGTGCTAAGTACTCCCAACTCTATCAACAATGTAGGTTTTACCAGTTTTCTAAGTCTCTCTTATTTTCTTGTACTTATACTTGGAATTCTCTGTGTAAACCTCTAAACATTCTCTCGGTAAATGAATCACTGTGGACTTTCTCTTGTTTCTATCTGTTACCAATCTTGAGAAACTCATACATTCTCTGTTTACTGTTTCGCGGTCTTAGAGAAGTAGATTTCTATGTGTGAAAGTGCTGTATTCACAGTGCTAAGTACTCCCAACTCTATCAACAATGGAGTTTTTAATAGTTTTCTAAGTCTCTCTTATTTTCTTGCACTTGTACTTGGAATTCTCTGTGTAAACCTCTGTAACTTCTCTAGGTAGATGAATCACTGTGTACTTTCTCTTGTTTCTATCTATTACCAATCTTGAGAAACTCACACATTCTCTTTTCACTGTTTCCCGGTCTTAGAGAAGTAGATTTCTTTAAGCGAAAGTGCTGTTTTCACAGTGCTAAGTACTCCCAACTCTATCAACAATGTAGTTTCTACCAGTTTTCTAAGTCTCTCTTATTTTCATGAAGTTACACTTGGATTTCTCTGTGTAAACCTCTGTAACTTCTCTAGGTAGATGAATCACTGTGTACTTTCTCTTGTTTCTATCTGTTAACAATCTTGAGAAACTCATACATTCTCTGTTCACTGTTTCCCGGTCTTAGAGAAGTAGATTTCTTGGTGCGAAAGTGCTGTTTTCACAGTGCTAAGTACTCCCAACTCTATCAACAATGTAGGTTTTACCGGTTTTCTAAGTCTCTCTTATTTCCTTGTACTTATACTTGGAATTCTCTGTGTAAACCTCTGTAACTTTTCTAGGTAGAGGAATCACTGTGTCCTTTCTCTTGTTTCTATCTGTTACCCATCTTGAGAAACTCATACATTCTCCGTTCACTGTTTCCCGGTCTTAGAGAAGTAGATTTCTTTCTGCGAAAGTGCTGTTTTCACACTGCTAAGTACTCCTAACTCTATCAACAATATAGGTTTTACCAGCTTTCTAAGTCTCTCTTATTTTCTTGCAGTTACACTTGGAATTCTCTGTGTAAACCTCTGTAACTTCTCTAGGTAGATGAATCACTGTGTACTTTCTCTTGTTTCTATCTGTTACCAATCTTGAGAAACTCACACATTCTCTTTTCACTGATTCCCAGTCTTAGAAAAGTAGATTTCTTTATGCGAAAGTGCTGTTTTCACAGTGCTAAGTACTCCCAACTCTATCAACAATGTAGGTTTTACCGGTTTTCTAAGTCTCTCTTATTTGCTGGTACTTATACTTGGAATTCTCTGTGTAAACCTTTGTAACTTCTCTAGGTAGATGAATCACTGTGTACTTTCTCTTGTTTCTATCTGTTACCAATCTTGAGAAACTCATACATTCTCCGTTCACTGTTTCCCGGTCTTAGAGAAGTAGGTTTCTTTCTGCGAAAGTGCTGTTTTCACAGTGCTAAGTACTCCCAACTCTATCAACAATGTAGGTTTTACCAGTTTTCTAAGTCTCTCTTATTTTCTTGTACTTATACTTGGACTTCTCTGTGTAAACCTCTAAACATTCTCTCGGTAAATGAATCACTGTGGACTTTCTCTTGTTTCTATCTGTTACCAATCTTGAGAAACTCATACATTCTCTGTTTACTGTTTCGCGGTCTTAGAGAAGTAGATTTCTATGTGTGAAAGTGCTGTATTCACAGTGCTAAGTACTCCCAACTCTATCAACAATGGAATTTTTATTAGTTTTCTAAGTCTCTCTTATTTTCTTGCACTTGTACTTGGAATTCTCTGTGTAAACCTCTGTAACTTCTCTAGGTAGATGAATCACTGTGTACTTTCTCTTGTTTCTATCTGTTACCAATCTTGAGAAACTCACACATTCTCTTTTCACTGTTTCCCGGTCTTAGAGAAGTAGATTTCTTTAAGCGAAAGTGCTGTTTTCACAGTGCTAAGTACTCCCAACTCTATCAACAATGTAGTTTCTACCAGTTTTCTAAGTCTCTCTTATTTTCATGAAGTCACACTTGGATTTCTCTGTGTAAACCTCTGTAACTTCTCTAGGTAGATGAATCACTGTGTACTTTCTCTTGTTTCCATCTGTTAACAATCTTGAGAAACTCATACATTCTCTGTTCACTGTTTCCCGGTCTTAGAGAAGTAGATTTCTTGGTGCGAAAGTGCTGTTTTCACAGTGCTAAGTACTCCCAACTCTATCAACAATGTAGGTTTTACCGGTTTTCTAAGTCTCTCTTATTTCCTTGTACTTATACTTGGAATTCTCTGTGTAAACCTCTGTAACTTTTCTAGGTAGAGGAATCACTGTGTCCTTTCTCTTGTTTCTATCTGTTACGCATCTTGAGAAACTCATACATTCTCCGTTCACTGTTTCCCGGTCTTAGAGAAGTAGATTTCTTTCTGCGAAAGTGCTGTTTTCACACTGCTAAGTACTCCTAACTCTATCAACAATATAGGTTTTACCAGCTTTCTAAGTCTCTCTTATTTTCTTGCAGTTACACTTGGAATTCTCTGTGTAAACCTCTGTAACTTCTCTAGGTAGATGAATCACTGTGTACTTTCTCTTCCTTCTATCTGTTACCAATCTTGAGAAACTCATACATTCTCCGTTCACTGTTTCCCGGTCTTAGAGAAGTAGATTTCTTTGTGCGAAAGTGCTGTTTTCACAGTGCTAAGTACTCCCAACTCTATCAACAATGTAGGTTTTACCAGTTTTCTAAGTCTCTCTTATTTGCTTGCACTTATACTTGGAATTCTCTGTGTAAACCTCTGTAACTTCTCTAGGTAGATGAGTCACTGTGTACTTTCTCTTGTTTCTATCTGTTACCAATCTTGAGAAACTCACACATTCTCTTTTCACTGATTCCCAGTCTTAGAAAAGTAGATTTCTTTATGCGAAAGTGCTGTTTTCACAGTGCTAAGTACTCCCAACTCTATCAACAATGTAGGTTTTACCGGTTATCTAAGTCTCTCTTATTTGCTTGTACTTATACTTGGAATTCTCTGTGTAAACCTCTGTAACTTCTCTAGGTAGATGAATCACTGTGTACTTTCTCTTGTTTCTATCTGTTACCAATCTTGAGAAACTCATACATTCTCCGTTCACTGTTTCCCGGTCTTAGAGAAGTAGATTTCTTTCTGCGAAAGTGCTGTTTTCACAGTGCTAAGTACTCCCAACTCTATCAACAATGTAGGTTTTACCAGTTTTCTAAGTCTCTCTTATTTTCTTGCACTTATACTTGGAATTCCCTGTGTAAACCTCTGTAACTTCTCTAGGTAGATGAATCACTGTGTACTTTCTCTTGTTTCTATCTGTTACCAATCTTGAGAAACTCATACATTCTCTGTTCACTGTTTCCCGGTCTTAGAGAAGTAGATTTCTTGGTGCGAAAGTGCTGTTTTCACAGTGCTAAGTACTCCCAACTCTATCAACAATGTAGGTTTTACCGATTTTCTAAGTCTCTCTTATTTGCTTGTACTTATACTTGGAATTCTCTGTGTAAACCTCTGTAACTTCTCTAGGTAGATGAATCACTGTGTACTTTCTCTTGTTTCTATCTGTTACCAATCTTGAGAAACTCATACATTCTCTGTTCACTGTTTCCCGGTCTTAGAGAAGTAGATTTCTTTGTGCGAAAATGCTGTTTTCACAGTGTTACGTACTCCCAACTCTATCAACAATGTAGGTTTTACCGCTTTTCTAAGTCTCTCTTCTTTGCTTGTACTTACACTTGGAATTCTCTGTGTAAACCTCTGTAACTTCTCGAGGTAGATAAATCACTGTGGACTTTCTCTTGTTTCTATCTGTTACCAATCTTGAGAAACTCATACATTTTCTGTTCACTGATTCCCAGTCCTAGAGAAGTAGATTTCTTTGTGAGAAAGTGCTGTTTTCACAGTGCTAAGTACTCCCAACTCTATCAACAATGTGGGTTTTACCAGTTTTCTAAGTCTCTCTTATTTGCTTGTACTTATACTTGGAATTCTCTGTGTAAACCTCTGTAACTTCTCTAGGTAGATGAGTCACTGTGTACTTTCTCTTGTTTCTATCTGTTACCAATCTTGAGAAACTCACACATTCTCTTTTCACTGATTCCCAGTCTTAGAAAAGTAGATTTCTTTATGCGAAAGTGCTGTTTTCACAGTGCTAAGTACTCCCAACTCTATCAACAATGTAGGTTTTACCGGTTATCTAAGTCTCTCTTATTTGCTTGTACTTATACTTGGAATTCTCTGTGTAAACCTCTGTAACTTCTCTAGGTAGATGAATCACTGTGTACTTTCTCTTGTTTCTATCTGTTACCAATCTTGAGAAACTCATACATTCTCCGTTCACTGTTTCCCGGTCTTAGAGAAGTAGATTTCTTTCTGCGAAAGTGCTGTTTTCACAGTGCTAAGTACTCCCAACTCTATCAACAATGTAGGTTTTACCAGTTTTCTAAGTCTCTCTTATTTTCTTGCACTTATACTTGGAATTCTCCGTGTAAACCTCTGTAACTTCTCTAGGTAGATGAATCACTGTGTACTTTCTCTTGTTTGTATCTGTTACCAATCTTGAGAAACTCATACATTCTCTGTTCACTGTTTCCCGGTCTTAGAGAAGTAGATTTCTTGGTGCGAAAGTGCTGTTTTCACAGTGCTAAGTACTCCCAACTCTATCAACAATGTAGGTTTTACCGATTTTCTAAGTCTCTCTTATTTGCTTGTACTTATACTTGGAATTCTCTGTGTAAACCTCTGTAACTTCTCTAGGTAGATGAATCACTGTGTACTTTCTCTTGTTTCTATCTGTTACCAATCTTGAGAAACTCACACATTCTCTTTTCACTGATTCCCAGTCTTAGAAAAGTAGATTTCTTTATGCGAAAGTGCTGTTTTCACAGTGCTAAGTACTCCCAACTCTATCAACAATGTAGGTTTTACCGGTTTTCTAAGTCTCTCTTATTTTCTTGTACTTATACTTGGAATTCTCTGTGTAAACCTCTAAACATTCTCTCGTTAAATGAATCACTGTGGACTTTCTCTTGTTTCTATCTGTTACCAATCTTGAGAAACTCATACATTCTCTGTTTACTGTTTCGCGGTCTTAGAGAAGTAGATTTCTATGTGTGAAAGTGCTGTATTCACAGTGCTAAGTACTCCCAACTCTATCAACAATGGAGTTTTTAATAGTTTTCTATGTCTCTCTTATTTTCTTGCACTTATACTTGGAATTCTCTGTGTAAACCTCTGTAACTTCTCTAGGTAGATGAATCACTGTGTACTTTCTCTTGTTTCTATCTGTTACCAATCTTGAGAAACTCACACATTCTCTTTTCACTGTTTCCCGGTCTTAGAGAAGTAGATTTCTTTAAGCGAAAGTGCTGTTTTCACAGTGCTAAGTACTCCCAACTCTATCAACAATGTAGTTTCTACCAGTTTTCTAAGTCTCTCTTATTTTCATGAAGTTACACTTGGATTTCTCTGTGTAAACCTCTGTAACTTCTCTAGGTAGATGAATCACTGTGTACTTTCTCTTGTTTCTATCTGTTAACAATCTTGAGAAACTCATACATTCTCTGTTCACTGTTTCCCGGTCTTAGAGAAGTAGATTTCTTGGTGCGAAAGTGCTGTTTTCACAGTGCTAAGTACTCCCAACTCTATCAACAATGTAGGTTTTGCCGGTTTTCTAAGTCTCTCTTATTTCCTTGTACTTATACTTGGAATTCTCTGTGTAAACCTCTGTAACTTTTCTAGGTAGAGGAATCACTGTGTCTTTTCTCTTGTTTCTATCTGTTACCCATCTTGAGAAACTCATACATTCTCCGTTCACTGTTTCCCGGTCTTAGAGAAGTAGATTTCTTTCTGCGAAAGTGCTGTTTTCACACTGCTAAGTACTCCTAACTCTATCAACAATATAGGTTTTACCAGCTTTCTAAGTCTCTCTTATTTTCTTGCAGTTACACTTGGAATTCTCTGTGTAAACCTCTGTAACTTCTCTAGGTAGATGAATCACTGTGTACTTTCTCTTCCTTCTATCTGTTACCAATCTTGAGAAACTCATACATTCTCCGTTCACTGTTTCCCGGTCTTAGAGAAGTAGATTTCTTTGTGCGAAAGTGCTGTTTTCACAGTGCTAAGTACTCCCAACTCTATCAACAATGTAGGTTTTACCAGTTTTCTAAGTCTCTCTTATTTGCTTGCACTTATACTTGGAATTCTCTGTGTAAACCTCTGTAACTTCTCTAGGTAGATGAGTCACTGTGTACTTTCTCTTGTTTCTATCTGTTACCAATCTTGAGAAACTCATACATTCTCTTTTCACTGATTCCCAGTCTTAGAAAAGTAGATTTCTTTATGCGAAAGTGCTGTTTTCACAGTGCTAAGTACTCCCAACTCTATCAACAATGTAGGTTTTACCGGTTATCTAAGTCTCTCTTATTTGCTTGTACTTATACTTGGAATTCTCTGTGTAAACCTCTGTAACTTCTCTAGGTAGATGAATCACTGTGTACTTTCTCTTGTTTCTATCTGTTACCAATCTTGAGAAACTCATACATTCTCCGTTCACTGTTTCCCGGTCTTAGAGAAGTAGATTTCTTTCTGCGAAAGTGCTGTTTTCACAGTGCTAAGTACTCCCAACTCTATCAACAATGTAGGTTTTACTGGTAATCTAAGTCTCTCTTATTTGCTTGTACTTATACTTGGAATTCTCTGTGTAAACCTCTGTAACTTCTCTAGGTAAATGAATCACTCTGTACTTTCTCTTGTTTCTATCTGTTACCAATCTTGAGAAACTCACACATTCTCTGTTCACTGATTCCCAGTCTTAAAGCAGTACATTTCTTTGTGCGAAAGTGCTGTTTTCACAGTGATAAGTACTCCCAACTCTATCAACAATGTAGGTTTTACCAGTTTTCTAAGTCTCTGTTATTTGCTGGTACTTATACTGGGAATTCTGTGTGTAAACCTCTGTAATTTCTCTCGGTAGATGAATCACTGTGGACTTTGTCTTGTTTCTATCTGTTACCATTCTTGAGAAACTCATACATTCTCTGTTCCCTGATTCCCAGTCCTAGAGAAGTAGATTTCGTTGTGCGAAAGTGCTGTTTTCACAGTGATAAGTACTCCCAACTCTATCAACAATGTAGGTTTTACCGGTTTTCTAAGTCTCTCTTATTTGCTGGTACTTATACTTGGAATTCTGTGTGTGTAAACCTCTGTAATTTCTCTCGGTAGATGAATCACGGTGGACTTTGTCTTGTTTCCATCTGTTACCATTCTTGAGAAACTCATACATTCTCTGTTCACTGATTCCCAGTCCTAGAGAAGTAGATTTCGTTGTGCGAAAGTGCTGTTTTCACAGTGCTACGTACTCCCAACTCTATCAACAATGTAGGTTTTACAGGTTTTCTAAGTCTCTCTTATATGCTTGTACTTATACTTGGAATTCTCTGTGTAAACCTCTGTAACTTCTCTAGATAGATGAATCACTGTGTACATTCTCTTGTTTCTATCTGTTACCCATCTTGAGAAACTGATATATTCTCCGTTCACTGTTTCCCGGTCTTAGAGAAGTAGATTTCTTTCTGCGAAAGTGCTGTTTTCACAGTGCTAAGTACTCCTAAGTCTATCAACAATATAGGTTTTACCAGCTTTCTAAGTCTCTCTTATTTTCTTGCAGTCACACTTGGAATTCTCTGTGTATACCTCTGTAACTTCTCTAGGTAGATGAATCACTGTGTATTTTCTCTTGTTTCTATCTGTTATCAATCTTGAGAAACTCATACATTCTCTGTTCACTGTTTCGCGGTCTTAGAGAAGTAGATTTCTTTGTGCGAAAGTCCTGTTTTCACAGTGCTAAGTACTCCCAACTCTATCAACAGTGTACTTTTTACCAGGTTTCTAAGTCTCTCTTATTTTCTTGAAGTTACACTTGGATTTCTCTGTGTAAACCTCTGTAACTTCTCTAGGTAGATGAATCACTGTGTACTTTCTCTTGTTTCTATGTGTTACCAGTCTTGAGAAACTCATACATTCTCTGTTCACTGATTTCCAGTCTTAAAACAGTAGATTTCTTTGTGCGACAGTGCTGTTTGCACAGTGCTAAGTACTCCCAACTCTATCAACAATGGAGTTTTTAATAGTTTTCTAAGTCTCTCTTACTTTCTTGCACTTATACTTGGAATTCTCTGTGTAAAGCTCTGTAACTTCTCTAGGTAGATGAATCACTGTGTACTTTCTCTTGTTTCTATCTGTTACCAATCTTGAGAAACTCACACATTCTCTTTTCACTGATTCCCAGTCTTAGAAAAGTAGATTTCTTTGTGAGAAAGTGCTGTTTTCACAGTGCTAAGTACTCCCAACTCTATCAACAATGTAGGTTTTACCGATTTTCTAAGTCTCTCTTATTTGCTTGTACTTATACTTGGAATTCTCTGTGTAAACCTCTGTAACTTCTCTAGGTAGATCAATCACTGTGTATTTTCTCTTGTTTCTATCTGTTACCAATCTTGAGAAACTCATACATTCTCTGTTCACTGATTCCCAGTCTTAGAGAAGTAGATTTCTTTGTGCGAAAATGCTGTTTTCACAGTGTTACGTACTCCCAACTCTATCAACAATGTAGGTTTTACCAGTTTTCTAAGTCTCTCTTATTTGCTTGTACTTACACTTGGAATTCTCTTTGTAAACCTCTGTAACTTCTCTAGGGAGATAAATCACTGTGTACTTTCTCTTGTTTCTATCTGTTACCAATCTTGAGAAACTCATACATTCTCTGTTCACTTATTCCCAGTCTTAGAGCAGTAGATTTCTATGTGCGAAAGTGCTTTTTTCACAGTGCTAAGTACTCCCAACTCTATCAACAATGTAGGTTTTACCGGTTTTCTAAGTCTCTCTTATTTGCTTGTACTTATACTTGGAATTCTCTGTGTAAACCTCTGTAACTTCTCTAGGTAAATGAATCACTGTGTACTTTCTCTTGTTTCTATCTGTTACCAATCTTGAGAAACTCACACATTCTCCGTTGACTGTTTCCCGGTCTTAGAGAAGTAGATTTCTTTATGCGAAAGTGCTGTTTTCACAGTGCTAAGTACTCCCAACTCTATCAACAATGCAGTTTCTACCAGTTTTCTAAGTCTCTCTTATTTTCATGAAGTTACACTTGGATTTCTCTGTGTAAACCTCTGTAACTTCTCT
Source organism: Heterohyrax brucei (assembly GCA_028571685.1). Taxonomy (NCBI): domain Eukaryota; kingdom Metazoa; phylum Chordata; class Mammalia; order Hyracoidea; family Procaviidae; genus Heterohyrax; species Heterohyrax brucei. The sequence continues at coordinate 33,405,911 of CM053163.1, forward strand.
AGGTAGATGGATCACTGTGTACTTTCTCTTGTGTCTATCTGTTACCAATCTTGAGAAACTCATACATTCTCTGTTCACTGTTTCCCGGTCTTAGAGAAGTAGATTTCTTGGTGCGAAAGTGCTGTTTTCACAGTGCTAAGTACTCCCAACTCTATCAACAATGTAGGTTTTACCGGTTTTCTAAGTCTCTCTTATTTCCTTGTACTTATACTTGGAATTCTCTGTGTAAACCTCTGTAACTTCTCTAGGTAGATGAATCACTGTGTCCTTTCTCTTGTTTCTATCTGTTACCCATCTTGAGAAACTCATACATTCTCCGTTCACTGTTTCCCGGTCTTAGAGAAGTAGATTTCTTTCTGCGAAAGTGCTGTTTTCACACTGCTAAGTATTCCTAACTCTATCAACAATATAGGTTTTACCAGCTTTCTAAGTCTCTCTTATTTTCTTGCAGTTACCCTTGGAATTCTCTGTGTAAACCTCTGTAACTTCTCTAGGTAGATGAATCACTGTGTACTTTCTCTTCCTTCTATCTGTTACCAATCTTGAGAAACTCATACATTCTCCGTTCACTGTTTCCCGGTCTTAGAGAAGTAGATTTCTTTGTGCGAAAGTGCTGTTTTCACAGTGCTAAGTACTCCCAACTCTATCAACAATGTAGGTTTTACCGCTTTTCTGAGTCTCTCTTATTTGCTTGTACTTACACTTGGAATTCTCTTTGTAAACCTCTGTAACTTCTCTAGGTAGATAAATCACTGTGTACTTTCTCTTGTTTCTATCTGTTACCAATCTTGAGAAACTCATACATTTTCTGTTCACTGATTCCCAGTCCTAGAGAAGTAGATTTCTTTGTGCGAAAGTGCTGTTTTCACAGTGCTAAGTACTCCCAACTCTATCAACAATGTAGGTTTTACTGGTTTTCTAAGTCTCTCTTATTTGCTGGTACTTATACTTGGAATTCTGTGTGTAAACCTCTGTAATTTCTCTCGGTAGATGAATCACTGTGGACTTTGTCTTGTTTCTATCTGTTACCAATCTTGAGAAACTCATACATTCTCTGTTCACTGATTCCCAGTCCTAGAGAAGTAGATTTCTTTGTGCGAAAGTGCTGTTTTCACAGTGATAAGTACTCCCAACTCTATCAACAATGTAGGTTTTACCGGTTTTCTAAGTCTCTCTTATTTGCTGGTACTTATACTTGGAATTCCCTGTGTAAACCTCTGTAACTTCTCTAGGAAGATGAATCACTGTGTACTTTCTCTTGTTTCTATCTGTTACCAATCTTGAGAAACTCATACATTCTCTGTTCACTGTTTCCCGGTCTTAGAGAAGTAGATTTCTTGGTGCGAAAGTGCTGTTTTCACAGTGCTAAGTACTCCCAACTCTATCGACAATGTAGGTTTTACCGATTTTCTAAGTCTGTCTTATTTGCTTGTACTTATACTTGGAATTCTCTGTGTAAACCTCTGTAACTTCTCTAGGTAGATTAATCACTGTGTACTTTCTCCTGTTTCTATCTGTTACCAATCTTGAGAAACTCATACATTCTCTGTTCACTGATTCCCAGTCTTAGAGAAGTAGATTTCTTTGTGCGAAAGTGCTGTTTTCACAGTGTTACGTACTCCAAACTCTATCAACAATGTAGGTTTTACCGCTTTTCTGAGTCTCTCTTATTTGCTTGTACTCACACTTGGAATTCTCTTTGTAAACCTCTGTAACTTCTCTAGGTAGATAAATCACTGTGTACTTTCTCTTGTTTCTATCTGTTACCAATCGTCAGAAACACATACATTCTCTGTTCACTGATTCCCAGTCCTAGAGAAGTAGATTTCTTTGTGCGAAAGTGCTGTTTTCACAGTGCTAAGTACTCCCAACTCTATCAACAATGTAGGTTTTACCAGTTTTCTAAGTCTCTCTTATTTGCTTGTACTTATACTTGGAATTCTCTGTGTAAACCTCTGTACCTTCTCTCGGTAGATGAATCACTGTGGACTTTCTCTTGTTTCTATCTGTTACCAATCTAGAGAAATTCATACATTCTCTGTTTACTGTTTCGCGGTGTTAGAGAGATAGATTTCTTGGTGTGAAAGTGCTGTTTTCACAGTGCTAAGTACTCCCAACTCTATCAACAATGGAGTTTTTAATAGTTTTCTAAGTCTCTCTTTTTTTCTTGCACTTATACTTGGAATTCTCTGTGTAAACCTCTGTAACTTCTCTAGGTAGGTGAATCACTGTGTACTTTCTCTTGTTTCTATCTGTTACCAATCTTGAGAAACTCACACATTCTCTGTTCACTGATTCCCAGTCTTATAAAAGTAGATTTCTTGGTGCGAAAGTGCTGTTTTCACAGTGCTAAGTACTCCCAACTCTATCAACAATGTAGGTTTTACCAGTTTTCTAACTCTCTCTTATTTTCTTGCACTTATACTTGGAATTCCCTGTGTAAATCTCTGTAACTTCTCTAGGTAGATGAATCACTGTGTACTTTCTCTTGTTTCTATCTGTTACCAATCTTGAGAAACTCATACATTCTCTGTTCACTGTTTCCCGGTCTTAGAGTAGTAGATTTCTTTGTCCGAAAGTGCTGTTTTCACAGTGCTAAGTACTCCCAACTCTATCAACAATGTAGGTTTTACCGATTTTCTAAGTCTCTCTTATTTGCTTGTACTTATACTTGGAATTCTCTGTGTAAACCTCTGTAACTTCTCTAGGTAGATGAATCACTGTGTACTTTCTCTTGTTTCTATCTGTTACGAATCTTGAGAAACTCATACATTCTCTGTTCACTGATTCCCAGCCTTAGAGAAGTAGATTTCTTTGTGCGAAAATCCTGTTTTCACAGTGTTACGTACTCCCAACTCTATCAACAATGTAGGTTTTACCGCTTTTCTGAGTCTCTCTTATTTGCTTGTACTTACACTTGGAATTCTCCTTGTAAACCTCTGTAACTTCTCTAGGTAGATAAATCACTGTGTACTTTCTCTTGTTTCTATCTGTTAACAATCTTGAGAAACTCATACATTTTCTGTTCACTGATTCCCAGTCCTAGAGAAGTAGGTTTCTTGGTGCGAAAGTGCTGTTTTCACAGTGAAAAGTACTCCCAACTCTATCAACAATGTAGGTTTTACCGGTTTTCTAAGTCTCTCTTATTTGCTGGTACTTATACTTGGAATTCTCTGTGTAAACCTTTGTAACTTCTCTAGGTAGATGAATCACTGTGTACTTTCTCTTGTTTCTATCTGTTACCAATCTTGAGAAACTCATACATTCTCCGGTCACTGTTTCCCGGTCTTCGAGAAGTAGATTTCTTTCTGCGAAAGTGCTGTTTTCACAGTGCTAAGTACTCCCAACTCTATCAACAATGTAGGTTTTACCAGTTTTCAGAGTCTCTCTTATTTTCTTGTACTTATACCTGGAATTCTCTGTGTAAACCTCTGTAACTTCTCTAGGTAAATGAATCACTGTGTACTTTCTCTTGTTTCTATCTGTTACCAATCTTGAGAAACTCATACATTCTCCGTTGACTGTTTCCCGGTCTTAGAGAAGTAGATTTCTTTATGCGAAAGTGCTGTTTTCACAGTGCTAAGTACTCCCAACTCTATCAACAATGCAGTTTCTACCAGTTTTCTAAGTCTCTCTTATTTTCATGAAGTTACACTTGGATTTCTCTGTGTAAACCTCTGTAACTTCTCTAGGTAGATGGATCACTGTGTACTTTCTCTTGTGTCTATCTGTTACCAATCTTGAGAAACTCATACATTCTCCGTTCACTGTTTCCCGGTCTTAGAGAAGTAGATTTCTTTCTGCGAAAGTGCTGTTTTCACACTGCTAAGTATTCCTAACTCTATCAACAATATAGGTTTTACCAGCTTTCTAAGTCTCTCTTATTTTCTTGCAGTTACCCTTGGAATTCTCTGTGTAAACCTCTGTAACTTCTCTAGGTAGATGAATCACTGTGTACTTTCTCTTCCTTCTATCTGTTACCAATCTTGAGAAACTCATACATTCTCCGTTCACTGTTTCCCGGTCTTAGAGAAGTAGATTTCTTTGTGCGAAAGTGCTGTTTTCACAGTGCTAAGTACTCCCAACTCTATCAACAATGTAGGTTTTACCGCTTTTCTGAGTCTCTCTTATTTGCTTGTACTTACACTTGGAATTCTCTTTGTAAACCTCTGTAACTTCTCTAGGTAGATAAATCACTGTGTACTTTCTCTTGTTTCTATCTGTTACCAATCTTGAGAAACTCATACATTTTCTGTTCACTGATTCCCAGTCCTAGAGAAGTAGATTTCTTTGTGCGAAAGTGCTGTTTTCACAGTGCTAAGTACTCCCAACTCTATCAACAATGTAGGTTTTACTGGTTTTCTAAGTCTCTCTTATTTGCTGGTACTTATACTTGGAATTCTGTGTGTAAACCTCTGTAATTTCTCTCGGTAGATGAATCACTGTGGACTTTGTCTTGTTTCTATCTGTTACCAATCTTGAGAAACTCATACATTCTCTGTTCACTGATTCCCAGTCCTAGAGAAGTAGATTTCTTTGTGCGAAAGTGCTGTTTTCACAGTGATAAGTACTCCCAACTCTATCAACAATGTAGGTTTTACCGGTTTTCTAAGTCTCTCTTATTTGCTGGTACTTACACTTGGAATTCCCTGTGTAAACCTCTGTAACTTCTCTAGGTAGATGAATCACTGTGTACTTTCTCTTGTTTCTATCTGTTACCAATCTTGAGAAACTCATACATTCTCTGTTCACTGTTTCCCGGTCTTAGAGAAGTAGATTTCTTGGTGCGAAAGTGCTGTTTTCACAGTGCTAAGTACTCCCAACTCTATCGACAATGTAGGTTTTACCGATTTTCTAAGTCTGTCTTATTTGCTTGTACTTATACTTGGAATTCTCTGTGTAAACCTCTGTAACTTCTCTAGGTAGATTAATCACTGTGTACTTTCTCCTGTTTCTATCTGTTACCAATCTTGAGAAACTCATACATTCTCTGTTCACTGATTCCCAGTCTTAGAGAAGTAGATTTCTTTGTGCGAAAGTGCTGTTTTCACAGTGTTACGTACTCCAAACTCTATCAACAATGTAGGTTTTACCGCTTTTCTGAGTCTCTCTTATTTGCTTGTACTCACACTTGGAATTCTCTTTGTAAACCTCTGTAACTTCTCTAGGTAGATAAATCACTGTGTACTTTCTCTTGTTTCTATCTGTTACCAATTGTCAGAAACACATACATTCTCTGTTCACTGATTCCCAGTCCTAGAGAAGTAGATTTCTTTGTGCGAAAGTGCTGTTTTCACAGTGCTAAGTACTCCCAACTCTATCAACAATGTAGGTTTTACCAGTTTTCTAAGTCTCTCTTATTTGCTTGTACTTATACTTGGAATTCTCTGTGTAAACCTCTGTACCTTCTCTCGGTAGATGAATCACTGTGGACTTTCTCTTGTTTCTATCTGTTACCAATCTAGAGAAATTCATACATTCTCTGTTTACTGTTTCGCGGTGTTAGAGAGATAGATTTCTTGGTGTGAAGGTGCTGTTTTCACAGTGCTAAGTACTCCCAACTCTATCAACAATGGAGTTTTTAATAGTTTTCTAAGTCTCTCTTTTTTTCTTGCACTTATACTTGGAATTCTCTGTGTAAACCTCTGTAACTTCTCTAGGTAGGTGAATCACTGTGTACTTTCTCTTGTTTCTATCTGTTACCAATCTTGAGAAACTCACACATTCTCTGTTCACTGATTCCCAGTCTTATAAAAGTAGATTTCTTGGTGCGAAAGTGCTGTTTTCACAGTGCTAAGTACTCCCAACTCTATCAACAATGTAGGTTTTACCAGTTTTCTAACTCTCTCTTATTTTCTTGCACTGATACTTGGAATTCCCTGTGTAAACGTCTGTAACTTCTCTAGGTAGATGAATCACTGTGTACTTTCTCTTGTTTCTATCTGTTACCAATCTTGAGAAACTCATACATTCTCTGTTCACTGTTTCCCGGTCTTAGAGTAGTAGATTTCTTTGTCCGAAAGTGCTGTTTTCACAGTGCTAAGTACTCCCAACTCTATCAACAATGTAGGTTTTACCGATTTTCTAAGTCTCTCTTATTTGCTTGTACTTATACTTGGAATTCTCTGTGTAAACCTCTGTAACTTCTCTAGGTAGATGAATCACTGTGTACTTTCTCTTGTTTCTATCTGTTACGAATCTTGAGAAACTCATACATTCTCCGTTCACTGTTTCCCGGTCTTAGAGAAGTAGATTTCTTTCTGGGAAAGTGCTGTTTTCACAGTGCTAAGTACTCCCAACTCTATCAACAATGTAGGTTTTACCTAGTTTTCTAAGTCTCTTATATTTTCTTACACTTATACTTGGAATTCTCTGTGTAGGGTTAGGGTTTGGGTTAGGGTTTGGGTTAGGGTTTGGGTTAGGGTTTGGGTTAGGGTTAGGGTTAGGGTTAGGGTTAGGGTTAGGGTTAGGGTTAGGGTTAGGGTTAGGGTTAGGGTTAGGGTTAGGGTTAGGGTTAGGGTTAGGGTTAGGGTTAGGGTTAGGGTTAGGGTTAGGGTTAGGGTTAGGGTTAGGGTTAGGGTTAGGGTTAGGGTTAGGGTTAGGGTTAGGGTTAGGGTTAGGGTTAGGGTTAGGGTTAGGGTTAGGGTTAGGGTTAGGGTTAGGGTTAGGGTTAGGGTTAGGGTTAGGGTTAGGGTTAGGGTTAGGGTTAGGGTTAGGGTTAGGGTTAGGGTTAGGGTTAGGGTTAGGGTTAGGGTTAGGGTTAGGGTTAGGGTTAGGGTTAGGGTTAGGGGTTAGGGTTAGGGGGTTAGGGTTAGGGGGTTAGGGTTAGGGGGTTAGGGTTAGGGGGTTAGGGTTAGGGGGTTAGGGTTAGGGGGTTAGGGTTAGGGGGTTAGGGTTAGGGGGTTAGGGTTAGGGGGTTAGGGTTAGGGGGTTAGGGTTAGGGGGTTAGGGTTAGGGGGTTAGGGTTAGGGGGTTAGGGTTAGGGGGTTAGGGTTAGGGGGTTAGGGTTAGGGGGTTAGGGTTAGGGGGTTAGGGTTAGGGGGTTAGGGTTAGGGGGTTAGGGTTAGGGGGTTAGGGTTAGGGGGTTAGGGTTAGGGGGTTAGGGTTAGGGGGTTAGGGTTAGGGGGTTAGGGTTAGGGGGTTAGGGTTAGGGGGTTAGGGTTAGGGGGTTAGGGTTAGGGGGTTAGGGTTAGGGGGTTAGGGTTAGGGGGTTAGGGTTAGGGGGTTAGGGTTAGGGGGTTAGGGTTAGGGGGTTAGGGTTAGGGGGTTAGGGTTAGGGGGTTAGGGTTAGGGGGTTAGGGTTAGGGGGTTAGGGTTAGGGGGTTAGGGTTAGGGGGTTAGGGTTAGGGGGTTAGGGTTAGGGGGTTAGGGTTAGGGGGTTAGGGTTAGGGGGTTAGGGTTAGGGGGTTAGGGTTAGGGGGTTAGGGTTAGGGGGTTAGGGTTAGGGGGTTAGGGTTAGGGGGTTAGGGTTAGGGGGTTAGGGTTAGGGGGTTAGGGTTAGGGGGTTAGGGTTAGGGGGTTAGGGTTAGGGGGTTAGGGTTAGGGGGTTAGGGTTAGGGGGTTAGGGTTAGGGGGTTAGGGTTAGGGGGTTAGGGTTAGGGGGTTAGGGTTAGGGGGTTAGGGTTAGGGGGTTAGGGTTAGGGGGTTAGGGTTAGGGGGTTAGGGTTAGGGGGTTAGGGTTAGGGGGTTAGGGTTAGGGGGTTAGGGTTAGGGGGTTAGGGTTAGGGGGTTAGGGTTAGGGGGTTAGGGTTAGGGGGTTAGGGTTAGGGGGTTAGGGTTAGGGGGTTAGGGTTAGGGGGTTAGGGTTAGGGGGTTAGGGTTAGGGGGTTAGGGTTAGGGGGTTAGGGTTAGGGGGTTAGGGTTAGGGGGTTAGGGTTAGGGGGTTAGGGTTAGGGGGTTAGGGTTAGGGGGTTAGGGTTAGGGGGTTAGGGTTAGGGGGTTAGGGTTAGGGGGTTAGGGTTAGGGGGTTAGGGTTAGGGGGTTAGGGTTAGGGGGTTAGGGTTAGGGGGTTAGGGTTAGGGGGTTAGGGTTAGGGGGTTAGGGTTAGGGGGTTAGGGTTAGGGGGTTAGGGTTAGGGGGTTAGGGTTAGGGGGTTAGGGTTAGGGGGTTAGGGTTAGGGGGTTAGGGTTAGGGGGTTAGGGTTAGGGGGTTAGGGTTAGGGGGTTAGGGTTAGGGGGTTAGGGTTAGGGGGTTAGGGTTAGGGGGTTAGGGTTAGGGGGTTAGGGTTAGGGGGTTAGGGTTAGGGGGTTAGGGTTAGGGGGTTAGGGTTAGGGGGTTAGGGTTAGGGGGTTAGGGTTAGGGGGTTAGGGTTAGGGGGTTAGGGTTAGGGGGTTAGGGTTAGGGGGTTAGGGTTAGGGGGTTAGGGTTAGGGGGTTAGGGTTAGGGGGTTAGGGTTAGGGGGTTAGGGTTAGGGGGTTAGGGTTAGGGGGTTAGGGTTAGGGGGTTAGGGTTAGGGGGTTAGGGTTAGGGGGTTAGGGTTAGGGGGTTAGGGTTAGGGGGTTAGGGTTAGGGGGTTAGGGTTAGGGGGTTAGGGTTAGGGGGTTAGGGTTAGGGGGTTAGGGTTAGGGGGTTAGGGTTAGGGGGTTAGGGTTAGGGGGTTAGGGTTAGGGGGTTAGGGTTAGGGGGTTAGGGTTAGGGGGTTAGGGTTAGGGGGTTAGGGTTAGGGGGTTAGGGTTAGGGGGTTAGGGTTAGGGGGTTAGGGTTAGGGGGTTAGGGTTAGGGGGTTAGGGTTAGGGGGTTAGGGTTAGGGGGTTAGGGTTAGGGGGTTAGGGTTAGGGGGTTAGGGTTAGGGGGTTAGGGTTAGGGGGTTAGGGTTAGGGGGTTAGGGTTAGGGGGTTAGGGTTAGGGGGTTAGGGTTAGGGGGTTAGGGTTAGGGGGTTAGGGTTAGGGGGTTAGGGTTAGGGGGTTAGGGTTAGGGGGTTAGGGTTAGGGGGTTAGGGTTAGGGGGTTAGGGTTAGGGGGTTAGGGTTAGGGGGTTAGGGTTAGGGGGTTAGGGTTAGGGGGTTAGGGTTAGGGGGTTAGGGTTAGGGGGTTAGGGTTAGGGGGTTAGGGTTAGGGGGTTAGGGTTAGGGGGTTAGGGTTAGGGGGTTAGGGTTAGGGGGTTAGGGTTAGGGGGTTAGGGTTAGGGGGTTAGGGTTAGGGGGTTAGGGTTAGGGGGTTAGGGTTAGGGGGTTAGGGTTAGGGGGTTAGGGTTAGGGGGTTAGGGTTAGGGGGTTAGGGTTAGGGGGTTAGGGTTAGGGGGTTAGGGTTAGGGGGTTAGGGTTAGGGGGTTAGGGTTAGGGGGTTAGGGTTAGGGGGTTAGGGTTAGGGGGTTAGGGTTAGGGGGTTAGGGTTAGGGGGTTAGGGTTAGGGGGTTAGGGTTAGGGGGTTAGGGTTAGGGGGTTAGGGTTAGGGGGTTAGGGTTAGGGGGTTAGGGTTAGGGGGTTAGGGTTAGGGGGTTAGGGTTAGGGGGTTAGGGTTAGGGGGTTAGGGTTAGGGGGTTAGGGTTAGGGGGTTAGGGTTAGGGGGTTAGGGTTAGGGGGTTAGGGTTAGGGGGTTAGGGTTAGGGGGTTAGGGTTAGGGGGTTAGGGTTAGGGGGTTAGGGTTAGGGGGTTAGGGTTAGGGGGTTAGGGTTAGGGGGTTAGGGTTAGGGGGTTAGGGTTAGGGGGTTAGGGTTAGGGGGTTAGGGTTAGGGGGTTAGGGTTAGGGGGTTAGGGTTAGGGGGTTAGGGTTAGGGGGTTAGGGTTAGGGGGTTAGGGTTAGGGGGTTAGGGTTAGGGGGTTAGGGTTAGGGGGTTAGGGTTAGGGGGTTAGGGTTAGGGGGTTAGGGTTAGGGGGTTAGGGTTAGGGGGTTAGGGTTAGGGGGTTAGGGTTAGGGGGTTAGGGTTAGGGGGTTAGGGTTAGGGGGTTAGGGTTAGGGGGTTAGGGTTAGGGGGTTAGGGTTAGGGGGTTAGGGTTAGGGGGTTAGGGTTAGGGGGTTAGGGTTAGGGGGTTAGGGTTAGGGGGTTAGGGTTAGGGGGTTAGGGTTAGGGGGTTAGGGTTAGGGGGTTAGGGTTAGGGGGTTAGGGTTAGGGGGTTAGGGTTAGGGGGTTAGGGTTAGGGGGTTAGGGTTAGGGGGTTAGGGTTAGGGGGTTAGGGATAGGGGGTTAGGGATAGGGGGTTAGGGTTAGGGGGTTAGGGTTAGGGGGTTAGGGTTAGGGGGTTAGGGTTAGGGGGTTAGGGATAGGGGGTTAGGGATAGGGGGTTAGGGATAGGGGGTTAGGGTTAGGGGGTTAGGGTTAGGGGGTTAGGGTGTTAGGGTTAGGGATAGGGTTAGGGTGTTAGGGATCGGGTGTTAGGGATCGGGTGTTAGGGATCGGGTGTTAGGGATCGGGTGTTAGGGATCGGGTGTTAGGGATCGGGTGTTAGGGATCGGGTGTTAGGGATCGGGTGTTAGGGATCGGGTGTTAGGGATCGGGTGTTAGGGATCGGGTGTTAGGGTTCGGGTGTTAGGGTTCGGGTGTTAGGGTTCGGGTGTTAGGGTTCGGGTGTTAGGGTTCGGGTGTTAGGGTTCGGGTGTTAGGGTTCGGGTGTTAGGGTTCGGGAGTTAGGGTTCGGGAGTTAGGGTTCGGGTGTTAGGGTTCGGGTGTTAGGGTTCGGGTGTTAGGGTTCGGGTGTTAGGGTTCGGGTGTTAGGGTTCGGGTGTTAGGGTTCGGGAGTTAGGGTTCGGGAGTTAGGGTTCGGGTGTTAGGGTTCGGGTGTTAGGGTTCGGGTGTTAGGGTTCGGGTGTTAGGGTTCGGGTGTTAGGGTTCGGGTGTTAGGGTTCGGGATTTGGGGTTCGGGATTTGGGGTTCGGGTTTTGGGGTTCGGGTTTTGGGGTTCGGGTTTTGGGGTTCGGGTTTTGGGGTTCGGGTTTTGGGGTTCGGGTTTTGGGGTTCGGGTTTTGGGGTTCGGGTTTTGGGGTTCGGGTTTTGGGGTTCGGGTTTTGGGGTTCGGGTTTTGGGGTTCGGGTTTTGGGGTTCGGGTTTTGGGGTTCGGGTTTTGGGGTTCGGGTTTTGGGGTTCGGGTTTTGGGGTTCGGGTTTTGGGGTTCGGGTTTTGGGGTTCGGGTTTTGGGGTTCGGGTTTTGGGGTTCGGGTTTTGGGGTTCGGGTTTTGGGGTTCGGGTTTTGGGGTTCGGGTTTTGGGGTTCGGGTTTTGGGGTTCGGGTTTTGGGGTTCGGGTTTTGGGGTTCGGGTTTTGGGGTTCGGGTTTTGGGGTTCGGGTTTTGGGCTTCGGGATTTGGGCTTCGGGATTTGGGGTTCGGGATTTGGGGTTCGGGATTTGGGGTTCGGGATTTGGGGTTCGGGATTTGGGGTTCGGGTTTTAGGGTTCGGGTTTTAGGGTTCGGGTTTTAGGGTTAGGGTTAGGGTTAGGGTTAGGGTTAGGTTAACTTCTCTAGCTAGATGAATCAGTGTGTACTTTCTTTTGTTTCTATCTGTTACCAAACTTGAGAAACTCATACATTCTCTGTTCACTGTTTCCCTGTCTTACAGAAGTAGATTTCTTTGTGCGAAAGTGCTGTTTTCACACTGCTAAGTACTCCCAACTCTATCAACAATGTAGGTTTTACGAGTTTTGTAAGTCTCTCTTATTTTCTTGTACTTATACCTGGAATTCTCTGTGTAAACCTCGGTAACTTCTCTAGCTAGATGAAGCACTGTGTACTATCTCTTGTTTCTATCTGTAACCAATCTTCAGAAACTCATACATTCTCTGTTCACGGTTTCACGGTCTTAGAGAAGTAGATTTCATTCGGCGAAAGTGATGTTTTCACACTACCAAGTACTCCCATCTCAGTCAACAATGTAGGTTTTACCAGTTTTCTAAGTCTCTCTTATTTGCTTGGAGTTACACTTGTAATTCTCTGTGTAAACCTCTGTAACTTCTGTAGGTAGAAGAATCACTGTGTACTTTCTCTTGTTTCTATCTGTTACCAATCTTGAGAAACTCACACATTCTCTGTTCACTGTTTCCCGGTCTTAGAGAAGTAGATTTCTTTCGGCCAAAGTGCTGTTTTCACAGTGCTAAGTACTCCCAACTCTATCAACAATGTAGGTTTTACCAGTTTTCTAACTCTCTTATTTTCTTGTACTTACACTTGGAATTCTCTGTGTAAACCTCGGTAACTTCTCTAGGTAGATGAATCACTGTGTACTTTCTCTTGTTTCTATCTGTTACCAATCTTGAGAAACTCCAACATTCTCTGTTCACTGTTTCCCGGTCTTAGAGAAGTAGATTTCTTGGTGTGAAAGTGCTGTTTTCACAGTGCTAAGTACTCCCAACTATATCAACAATATAGGTTTTACCAGTTTTCTAAGTCTCTCTTATTTTCTTGGAGTTACACTTCGATTTCTCTGTGTAAACCTCTGAAACTTCTCTCGGTAGATGAATCACTGTGGACTTTCTCTTGTTTCTATCTGTTAACAATCTTGAGAAACTCATACATTCTCTTTTCACTGTCTCCCGGTCTTAGAGAAGTAGATTTCTTTATGCGAAAGTGCTGTTTTCACAGTGCTAAGTACTCCCAACTCTATCAACAATGTAGTTTCTACCAGTTTTCTAAGTCTCTCTTATTTTCATGAAGTTACACTTGGATTTCTCTGTGTAAACCTCTGTAACTTCTCTAGGTAGATGAATCACTGTGTACTTTCTCTTGTTTCTATCTGTTACCAATCTTGAGAAACTCATACATTCTCTGTTCACTGATTCCCAGTCTTACAGCAGTAGATTTCTTTGTGCGAAAGTGCTGTTTTCACAGTGATAAGTACTCCCAACTCTATCAACAATGTAGGTTTTACCGGTTTTCTAAGTCTCTCTTTTTGCTGGTACTTATACTTGGAATTCTCTGTGTAAACCTTTGTAACTTCTCTAGGTAGCTGAATCACTGTGTACTTTCTCTTGTTTCTATCTGTTACCAATCTTGAGAAACTCATACATTCTCCGTTCACTGTTTCCCGGTCTTAGAGAAGTAGATTTCTTGGTGCGAAAGTGCTGTTTTCACAGTGCTAAGTACTCCCAACTCTATCAACAATGTAGGTTTTACCAGTTTTCTAACTCTCTGTTATTTTCTTGCACTTATACTTGGAATTCCCTGTGTAAACCTCTGTAACTTCTCTAGGTAGATGAATCACTGTGTACTTTCGCTTGTTTCTATCTGTTACCAATCTTGAGAAACTCATACATTCTCTGTTCACTGATTCCCAGTCTTACAGCAGTAGATTTCTTTGTGCGAAAGTGCTGTTTTCACAGTGATAAGTACTCCAAACTCTATCAACAATGTAGGTTTTACCGGTTTTCTAAGTCTCTCTTATTTGCTGGTACTTATACTTCGAATTCTCTGTGTAAACCTTTGTAACTTCTCTAGGTAGATGAATCACTGTGTACTTTCTCTTGTTTCTATCTGTTACCAATCTTGAGAAACTCACACATTCTCCGTTCACTGTTTCCCGGTCTTAGAGAAGTAGATTTCTTTCTGGGAAAGTGCTGTTTTCACAGTGCTAAGTACTGCCAACTCTATCAACAATGTAGGTTTTACCTAGTTTTCTAAGTCTCTCATATTTTCTTACACTTATACTTGGAATTCTCTGTGTAGGGTTAGGGTTTGGGTTAGGGTTTGGGTTAGGGTTTGGGTTAGGGTTTGGGTTAGGGTTTGGGTTAGGGTTTGGGTTAGGGTTTGGTTAGGGTTAGGGTTAGGGTGTTAGGGTTAGGGTTAGGGTTAGGGTTAGGGTTAGGGTTAGGGTTAGGGTTAGGGTTAGGGTTAGGGTTAGGTTAGGGTTAGGGTTAGGGTTAGGGTTAGGGTTAGGGTTAGGGTAGTTAGGGTTAGGGTTAGGGTTAGGGTTAGGGTTAGGGTTAGGGTTAGGGTTAGGGTTAGGGTTAGGGTTAGGTTAGGGTTAGGGTTAGGGTTAGGGTTAGGGTTAGGGTTAGGGTTAGGGTTAGGGTTAGGGTTAGGGTTAGGGTTAGGGTTGGGTTAGGGTTAGGGTTAGGGTTAGGGTTAGGGTTAGGGTTAGGGTTAGGGTTAGGGTTAGGGTTAGGGTTAGGGTTAGGGTTAGGGTTAGGGTTAGGGTTAGGGTTAGGGTTAGGGTTAGGGTTAGGGGTTAGGGTTAGGGGGTTAGGGTTAGGGGTTAGGGTTAGGGGGTTAGGGTTAGGGGGTTAGGGTTAGGGGGTTAGGGTTAGGGGGTTAGGGTTAGGGGGTTAGGGTTAGGGGGTTAGGGTTAGGGGTTAGGGTTAGGGGGTTAGGGTTAGGGGGTTAGGGTTAGGGGGTTAGGGTTAGGGGGTTAGGGTTAGGGGTTAGGTTAGGGGGTTAGGGTTAGGGGGTTAGGGTTAGGGGTTAGGGTTAGGGGGTTAGGGGTTAGGGGGTTAGGGTTAGGGGGGTTAGGGTTAGGGGTTAGGGTTAGGGGGTTAGGGTTGGGGGTTAGGGTTAGGGGGTTAGGGTTAGGGGTTAGGTTAGGGGGTTAGGGTTAGGGGGTTAGGGTTAGGGGGTTAGGGTTAGGGGGTTAGGGTTAGGGGGTTAGGGTTAGGGGGTTAGGGTTAGGGGTGGTTAGGGTTAGGGGGTTAGGGTTAGGGGGTTAGGGTTTGGGGGTTAGGGTTAGGGGGTTAGGGTTAGGGGGTTAGGGTTTGGGGGTTAGGGTTAGGGGGTTAGGGTTAGGGGGTTAGGGTTAGGGGGTTAGGGTTAGGGGGTTAGGGTGGTTAGGGGGTTAGGGTTAGGGGGGTTAGGGTTAGGGGGGTTAGGGTTAGGGGGGGTTAGGGGTTAGGGTGGGGTTAGGGGTTAGGGGGTTAGGGTAGGGGTTAGGGTTAGGGGGTTAGGGGTTTGGGGGTAGGGTGGTGGTGGGGGGTTGGGGTGGGGGTTAGGGGTTGGGGGGTTAGGGGTTTGGGGGGTTAGGGTTAGGGGGTTAGGGTTAGGGGGGTTAGGGTTAGGGGGGTTAGGGTTAGGGGGTTAGGGTTAGGGGTTGGGTTAGGGGGTAGGGTGGGGGTTAGGGTAGGGGGTTAGGGGTTAGGGGGTTAGGGTTAGGGGGGTTAGGGGTAGGGGGTTAGGGTTGGGGGTTAGGGTTAGGGGGGTTAGGGGTTGGGGGGGTTAGGGTTGGGGGGTAGGGTTAGGGGGGTTGGGTTAGGGGGTTGGGTTAGGGGGTTAGGGGTTGGGGGGTGGGTTAGGGGGTTGGGGTTGGGGGGTGTGGGTTAGGGGGGTTAGGGGTTTGGGGGGTTGGGTTAGGGGGGTTGGGGTTAGGGGGTTGGGTTGGGTGGTTAGGGGGTTAGGGGGTGGTTGGGGGTGGTAGGGGGTTAGGGTTAGGGGGTTAGGGTTAGGGGGTTAGGGTTAGGGGGTTAGGGTTAGGGGGGTTAGGGGTTAGGGGTGGGTTAGGGGTTAGGGGGTTAGGGGGTTAGGGTAGGGGTTAGGGTTAGGGGGTTAGGGGTTTGGGGGTTAGGGTGTTAGGGGTTAGGTTAGGGGGGTTAGGGTTAGGGGGTTAGGGTTAGGTAGGGGTTAGGGTTAGGGGTTAGGGTTAGGGGGTTAGGGTTAGGGGTTAGGGTTAGGGGGTTAGGGTGTTAGGGG